>JAQFVV010000010.1:9806692-12206692 GCA_028023455.1 Epiperipatus broadwayi | reverse complement strand
AAAGATTTATTAAAAGTTATACAACACAAAACTAGAATATATAGATAAGCTTAAATATATATAGACAAACAAATGATCACGACTTCTTAAAGTATTTACTCTTTAAATATAGTCCAATAATTACTCTCTTATTTAATGAATTGATTCCTTCCACAACTATGCTACATAAGTACAATTTCCCCAAGTTAAAATCTAAGAGCACTTTAGATCTACAAAAAAAAAAAGATTGGAATGATCTGCTTTAAGTACTAGTCGGATGTTTATTTCTTCAGATTCCAAAACATCTGGGTTTATTCCCTTATGGATGTTGACTGGTTACCGACGATACTCGTTGCACACAAAAAGACTACACCAATACAAAGGAGAAAAAGAGCACTTAATTCTACAATCCCGAGTTTTTATAGACTCCAGCTTAATTGTTCTGTTATCAGAAATTTTCCATTACTTAAAATTCCTTTGTGAAAGCATTTAATAATTTCACTTTCCGGATGTACTATTTTCATAAGATTCTATCTTTACTTTAATCAGTTCACAATTGATCTTCTGTTCTTTTCATTTGGTCTGTAGAAACCTTTTAATTACGTAACTATTCATTTTCATTCTTAAAAGTTTCCATTGTCATTAATTGATACTTTTAACTTTAACTTCTGGAGTATTCTTATCGATCTTTTTTATACTAAAATATTTCTTGAACTTAAAATACTACAAGTCCTCCCCTCACTCCAGAAGTTGCAATTGCTTTTTAAACATAAATCCTTTCATCTTTCTGGTTTTCTTTTTATGTGCACAGGTCTGAGCGATTTATTTATTTCCAGTTCTGCTTGAATTTCTTCTGCAATTTCATCACTATTTTTCTCTATCAACTGGTTATCCTCTATCTTTCTTTTCTTGTTACTTCTTTCATCACTTCCCACCTCCTGAATATTTGCATCTTGTCATATTTCCAGCTGCAATTCCTTTGCCTCTTTTTTCTTTCTGTACTTTAAACCATTAATTCCACTAACCATGTATATTTGATTTGACAATATTTTATCTATTGTTTCCTTGATCCATTTTTTTGTATAACATTTCTCACCCATATAGGTTCACCAACTCTAAATGATTTACTTGGCTTCACGTTTGGAACACAAATCTTTTCGTTAAGATGCAAAACTGCCAATTTAATCCTTAATTTCCATCCACACATTAATTCTGTTGGAGATTTTCCTATCATTGTAGATGCTGTTGAATGTTGGTATAACATAAATGTGCATTTCTACATTACTCATTTTTTAAAAACTTCTCTTTACTTGCTGTACGGCATTCACTGCTAATCCATTTGTTTGAGGATATGGAGGTGTGCAATGTGATGATTCCCACCAAGTACTAAAAAACTTGTAATTCCACTCCAGCAAAACCTCTGTTATCTGATACAACCACTTCTGGAATACCATGAATTGATCATACCATCTTATAAACACTTAATTGTTTCTAGGGCACTTGTATCTTTCACAATATGGCATTCTATCCATCTTGAAAACACATCTATCATTATCAGCAGAATTTTTCCATTCACTGGTCCTGTGTGATCAACATGAAGTCTTCTGTGCTTTCATTGCCTTTGGCCAGAATGCAAAACATCTCACCATGCACTTTGTGACTGATATGCAGCCCAATGTTCAATGTACTTTTCTATATCTTCATTAATTTGCAGCCACCAGACATAGCTACATGCCAAAGCTTTTACATGCACTATGCCAGGATGCCCTTCATGAAGAAGCTTCAAAACTTTATTCCTCCCTGTAGGTGGTATAATTACTCTATCTTCTATTACTATACACTCCATACAAACAGAAAACTGCTTCCTATTAGCCCAAAATCCTATTGCCACATAACTAGTAATTAATAAGAATATCATATTCGTTTTCTTCTCTAGTTCACTTTTGGATTGTATTGCTATTTAATACTTGTGAGATCATGTTATCAATATAATTAACTTCAAACACAGAATTGCATTTCTCTTGACTATCTGGGAACCTTGACAATATGTCTGTGTGCAAGATTTCTTTCCCACATTTATATTTTAATGAATAGTCATATGCAGCTAACACATTCCACCATAAAATGTTCAGGTGCTCCATGATCATTTCCAAAAATCCCCAACAAAGGTTTATGATCAGTAATAATTTCAAAACTACACCCAAAAACAAACTGATGATATTTTTTTCACTGCAAAAATTACCGCCAGAGCTTCTTTGTTGATTTGGCTATAATTAACCTCTGCTTTTGACAATGTTCTGGATGCATATGCAACAGGATGTTTATTTTAGCTATAGTGTGAGCTACCACAGCCCCTATTCCCCAATCTGATGCATGAGTAGTAATTCTAACTTCATGTTCACTGTCAAAATATACCAACAACATATCTGATGATAAAAGCTCTTTCCTTTTTTCCAAAAGCCCTATCTTGAGTTTCTGACCAAACCCAACTTTACCCTTTGTGCAATAACTCATTCAACAGTGTTGCCACCATTGCCTTATTCTTTAAAAATGACTCAAATTTTTTTTAACTAGCTTTAAAAACACCTGAAGCTGCTTTATGTTCTTAGACCTTTTAGCATTTCTAATAGCCCTGACTTTGTCCGTCAAATGACATTTTTCTTTATCTGAAATGCTTTAACTCTTGCATCTTCCATATACACTTTTTCCAGTTTAACTTAATACCCGCCTGACTTAATTTACCACAAACTTTCAAAATTTCTTTCTCTTCACAATTCATTAGATGTCACTGTTATCAAAATGTCATCATAATAAGGTGTTACTCTTTTTAACCATTGTAACATTGATTTTAACTTAGCCTGAAAAATATTTGGTGCTGTAGCAATTCCAAATGGTAATACATTTAAACAGCCTAAATGATGTGGTTAGTGTCAATATTATTGCTGCTTTATTTGTAACATTAATCTGATGATAAGCGGAGTTGAGGTCCAATTTGGCAAAAAACTTTGCATTTGGCTGATTTGCCCTTCAGATTTGGTTATCATCACTATGGGTATGGCCCATTTTGCCTCTTCTACAGAGGTTAACATACCTCTAACCACCAGTGTTTTTAACTTTTCTTTGAACTTTTCTCTCTGCATAAGCAGGATCTTCTGTGGCTTACAGACCACAAGCCATGCATTTTAATTTAATTCTAAATCTACTGGGTTTGCTTTTATTAAACCTAACTCCTCCAAAAATAATTCAGAGTACCTATTTAATGTTTCCTGATCCATGGAAATGTTTTTAACAATTGATACCTTAATAACTAATTCCTTAAACCACTTGACCAATTACTGGAGTTATTTATCCTTTAACAATATATATTGGCAAATAGCATGGTTTATTTCTATATGAAATTGGAACCTCTGTCATTCAAACTAGTGCTAGTGAGTTTCCACATATATCTTTAACTTTTATCTCAGACTTTTTAATTTTAACATTTTTATAACCTTTTGCTATTTCCTTCCATTGGCTTTTGGACACCAATGAAATACCCAAGCCACTATCAATCTCCATTTCCAGTTCTGTGCTTCATATTTTAAGTGTTAGCATATATTGATTTTGCTAGTCTAAAATCATACTCTTTTTAATATTAACTTCATCTTGCTTACCTCTCCTCTATTTAGTTATTTTACTTTTATCATTTGGCTTAGGTTTTTTGCTAATGGTTGCTAAATGCCCTCTGTTGCCACAATTAAAATAGCTTTTTCAATGCCATTTACAATTCTTAGTGAAATGATCTGTTTTCCCACAGCAAAAACATTTCCCTAAAGGTCTTGGCTCACTACTTGATTTATAATTTCTCTGCAGCCTACTTTTATTCATTTTACAAACTGCTGTTGTGCCTTCTTTATCTGTTTTACTTCTAAAAGTGAGAGCTTGCTCAATAATTAACTCATATGCAATCCCTTTTTTAATTGCTAATTCATAAGATAACTTGGTTTCAATCAATAACTTTCATCTTAACCTTTCACCTGCCATTCCCCATAGCAATTGATCCAACAAGAATTGTTTACCAAACTTCCCATATGCTATGTCAAAATCTTCTTTTTTCATCTTTCACTTGTCTTCTGTTGTGGAGTGCCAATCTCACGATATACCTAGATGACCGCAGGCTAAAATATTTGATTATTAACTATCACCTTATAATTTACTGCCTATGTTACAGGTCCATCAAATAACTTTATTAATGATTTCAATTACTTTCCTCCCTGCCAAGCACAACAAGACTGCTACCTTTTTATTATTATCACTTATGCCATTAAACATGAAAAAAATTTTAAGTTGCGTCACATATAATGCCATTCCGCTGCATTTACAACATCAAATTCAGAGATACTAACTTGACCTTTCAATATTTTACCCATCAATCAAACTATAGATTGTACTATTGCTTTCTCTGTCTAGATTCAAATTTTGACTGTGCCATTTTGTTGTGTATGCCCACAGCTCTTGAAGGGGCAAACCACAATTAATTAATAATTAAAACTAAATTTAGTACTAAAGATTTATTACAAGTTATACAACACAAAACTAGAATATGTAGACAAGCTTAAGATATTTAAACACTCTTTAAATATAGTCCGACAATTATTGTCTTATTTAATGAATTGATTCCTTCCACAACTATGCTACATAAGGACAAGTTCCCCAAGTTAAAACCTAAGAGCCCTTTAGATCTACAAAAAACAAAATAAGATCGGAATGGTTTGCTTTAAGTACTAGTCAGATGTTTATATCTTCAGATTCCAAAACATCTGGATTTATTCCCTTATGGATGTTGACTGGTTACTGACAATACTTGTTGCACACAAAAAGACTTTACCAACACAAAGAAGAAAAAGAGCACTTAACTCTAAAATCCTGAGTTTTTGTAGTCTCCAGTTTAATTGTTCTGTTATCAGAAATTTTCCATTATTTAAAATTCTTTTGTGAAAGCATTTAATTAATTTCACTTTCTGGATCTACTATTTTCATAAGATGTTATCTTTACTCTAATCAGTTCACAATTTGATCTTCTATTCTTTTCATTTGGTCGGTAGAAACCTTTTAATTACATTCATTTTCATTCCTAAAAGTTTCCATTGACATTAATTAGTACTTTTAACTTTAACTTCTGGAGTATTCTTATCGATCTTTTTTATACTAAAATATTTCTTGAACTTAAAATACTACAACTAGGATTATTTGGAAGCAGATGGTTTCGGCTGACATTTTTGTAAATCTAAATGATAAAATGTTGATTAGAAAATCTTGGAGGACGACAGCTGAGATATTGGAAGTTAGTACTTTTAAACATTTATGAGAATATGATTTTTTAAATTACATATCATAGTTTTTATCGGAAAACTTGATTAGGTATATTCTTGATTATAATCACAAACATCTAGAATATTTTAAATTGAGTTATGAATGGTGAGATTTTAGTTGCATGAAGAGTAATATCATATGCTTGAACATTGTTCAGTAATGCGGCACAGAATTTTTTCTTTCATAAAGGCTTTGAAAGAAAATATTTTCCCCATAATTCTTTTTTAAACATCTGAAGATTAGAAATGGAGAAATTAGATTTATTCAGTTATTGCATGAATAGGATATATGTCAAACAAATAATTTTATTATCTAAAAATGATAATGCCTTTCACTGTGGATTTGATGCAATTATGAATTAGCAGTTTTGGAGAACAAGGTCCCTGGAATCTCCAACCAATAAACCATTCCATTTTTTTGATTACTAATGCCTTTATCTTCATTGTTCCTCTGTAGAGATTGAAAAATCTTAGCCTTACAGTGAGCTACTTTGAAGGTTATTTTATTTTATCTACTTAAAATTTTAGAAGAGATGTATTAAATAGTTTTGGATTTAACTTACGCTGTGTATATTTCTATAATTTTTAAGATTTGTTAACAATTGTATAAATTTTATCAATAAAAGTTCTTATTTTTGATTATAAAAAAAATCATTTAATTATTAAATAAAAACATTCTATTATTTTTAAGTAAATAAAAAAAATATTACCATAATTGTTTCAAAATCACTACATCAGTTCAGTAGAAGGTTGAATAAAAAAAAAAGAAAATCACTTTGTATTACTGATTTTAATATTTGTACCTTTCTTTTAATGATATTTTTAAAAGAATCTAATTTACATTTAATTTCTTAAGAAAGTGTTGCGAAATTAATTAATTTTAATATAGTTTGTTATTGGATTTTTTTTATAGCTTATAATTTATACATAAAACAATATACCTGTGTGTAAAGAGTATACATATTGAAGTTGCTTGTATATATTTTAAATAAAACTGTAGACTATGATCATCATCATCATTCTTTTCAGCCATTATCAATCCATTGCAGGATGAAGTGCATCCAAGTTTAATCCATCTCCGATCTCTAGCTTCTTTTTTCCACACTATCCCAGCACACTTTCTTATTTCATCCATTTATTTCACATGTGGTCTCCCTCTAGGTTTTTCAAATCTCTTGGAATCCAGTTTAAAATTTCAACTGTATATCTGATCTCTTCTAGCAATATTTCCAGCTCAACCCCACCCACTTCAGTCTAATAATTCTTTCAATAAAGTCAATAATACGTTTTTTTTGTTCTCTCATTTATGTGTTATATATATATATTGTAATGATATATAGATATGTCGTTACATTAATTTAAAATAAAAACTTAAAAGTTCGCAAATAAAAGTAAAAAACTAAACGCTAAAATTAAAAATGTTTGTTATACGTACATTCGCACAGATGCTAAACTTTAAAAATATTTTTTTTAATAAATAAAAAAAGGTATTTGAATGTATTTTTTTATAAAAAAAAAAAGATTTATAAAAATATTTTAATAAAAAAATAACGTAAGTTAAAATAAAAACAGGTATTAATTAATTCCTGTAATCTATAAATGGAAATGATTGTTTATTAATTATCTAAAAGCTGTTTAATTAAAAAGTCAGATGGAAAGTTAGAGAAGAGAAGAAAGGGATTTTAGCTTGACCAATGGAAGCCAAATAAAGGCCCGGACCATAACGAAAAAACAGAACAGTGACGTTTTTGTTCATGGAATCCATAGGAGGACTATAAAAAGAAAAAAATATTGAGTTCCAGTCAGAGAGCTTTTTCCAACTTGATTTTGGTGAGTCTGGCGACAAGACGCACTTATCGTCCTCACTCACTTATTAAAAAAATGCAAAGACTGTGATACCAGGACAGAACCAGCAACTGCTACCTCCAAAATATCAGACCGGTCTTCCAGGAAAGTCTGCGTGGGAATTGCCAACGGGAACATGGACTTCTCTACCATAAGCAATAGAACTGAACAATTGTTAAAATCATAACATTAATTAAGAACTTTAAAGATTGATAAGTAAATTTAAATTTTATAAAAAGGAACTTTTCTCTGACTTATGTGTCAACTAAATTGATAATGTGAAATTTTATATATGTGTGCGTTTGATAAAAAAAATCATTTCCATTTATTATTTATTGTATTGATAGTTATTGTTAAATTTTAAATGAGGAAATTTTAAGTTGTTTATAGACGCTTGCATGGATTCGTTTGCGGTTAATTATATTTTGGTTTTCCTATTTGATCAAAATATATAGACATTCGATAAATAATGATACCTTACGGTGAGTATCTAAAATGTATTTATTCGGATGTCTTTTAAGTTATTGGTGACAACGCAAGTATCTTATGGTGAATACTATTGGGTTACTTATAAGTTTCCCTCTGCGATTGTCGGTATCAATAATTTTGTATTTTGATCGTTTATGTTTATTTTGAAATGTTTTTGACCGTGGAATCTATGTAATCGATCTATACCCAACATTTTTAAACAAATCTGTGCAAACGTATTTAAATGTTAAACTTAAGTCGGGCGTGAATGGCTATATAGATTTGTAAAGTTATATTAGGGGAGGGAAATCTTAGGTTATTTGTGTCGTTGTTGAATTGGGTCAATGGATTGGATATATTTGTGTAATTAGTAGATGTAGTATGAGTTTCACTACGTGCAGAATCGCTAATACATCGCACCAACCCTTTGCCTATGGATGGGATTGTAAGTCGGCAAAAAGGATCGCGGTCCCTTCCTATGGAGTTTTTATTTTATTGTTCTTCTTGCTATATAGACGTCATATTCCTGTATTAGACAAGAGTCAATGTTTTCTCAAACTATATTGTTCAGATGTCCATTCCTAACAGTATAGTATATTTGTGCTGTTGTATTTTCATGCTACATTGAATACATAAATGTATCAGATGGATTGATGCCAGTTTGACTGCGAATTTTAGCCTAAGGTTAAATAGGGATAGAATGTTTTATTTTCAAATGCAGATCTATGTAGTCTATTTATACTTGACAATCTAAAAAAAAAAAATTAAAATCATTGAAATTTATATAAATGTAAAATTAAAGAGTAATAAGAATATAAAAATCTAAAAAATGTTAAACCTATTCCTCGAGTTTAGAATGATTTTATATGTGCGTAAATAAATATTTTATGTGTTAATTTCTGGCAGTGGCTTTTAATCTTTTATATTTAAGATATAAAATTAAGTTATATTTTGTTATCTCTGCTACTCACTGAGCTAGTGACTTGAGCTAACGACCGGAATCAAAAATTAAGAAAAAAAAAAAAAAATTTTTTTTGTTTTTTGACTTGCGTATCTGCCTACGTTATAAATTTTTCTAGGTTCAAATGCCTAGATGGCGCCCTGTAGTGCAGATTATGTAAATCTCCTCTCCGGATCGTTACAATATATATATATCATCAACCATTATCAATCCACTGCAGGATGAAGGTCTCTCCAAGTTCAATCCATCTTTTTCTATCATTAGCTTGTCTTCTCCATATCACCCCTGCACATTTTCTTATTTCATCCATCCATCTCACATGTGGTCTCTTTCTGGGTCTTTTACAATCTCTTGGAAGCCAGTTTAAAATTTCAATTGTCCATCTGTTATCATCTCTTCTAACAATATGCCCAGCCCAACTCCACTTCAGTCTTTTAATTTTTTCAATGAGGTCATTAACACCTGTTTGTTCTCTTACCCATACATTGCGTTTCGATCCCTTCTTATAACTCCCAACATGCATCTTTCCATACTTCTTTGAGTGGCCTGAAGTCTGTATTGCTCTTCTATTAACTGTCCAAGTCTCAGATCCATAAGTAAGAACTAGCAAAACACATTTATTAAAAACCTTCCTTTTCAAACACATAGGCATATTTCCTTTTAATATCAAGTTATTTCTACCAAAAGCACTCCAACCAAGTTTAATTCTATGATTAATTTCCTCTGTTATGTTTCGATCTGTATTAATAATCTGACCAAGATATTTGTAACTGTTAACTTCTTCTAACTCATCATAATCGATCTTTATTTTCATATTTTGAGAAAATCTATTAAACATTACTTTAGTCTTTTTAACATTTATCTTTAGTCCTACTTTCCTACTTTCATCTGATAACTCCTGCAACATTTCCTGTAGCTCTAAAGCATTATTTGTAAAAAAAACCTTTGATTCCTCTTGGAGGCCTTAAAGGTACTGAGCAGGGCAAATTCCTCATGTCCACTCCATACATTCTTGTCATTGCAGCTGTTATTACTATGTGATTATTCATATAGTATACGAACATGGATGGGCTGCTCACCAACACGCATTAGCCAGCGTGGTGAGTTTATTGGCTTTTTACCTCCGAGTTTATATATATATTGTACCATTTATTTATATATGGTACAAATATACATATTGGCATTTGGTAAAAGCTAAAAAAGAAAAAAGTAAATTTAGATATTTTTTTTTAGCATAATTTATTTTTTTAAAAAAACGTACAGTGAAAGTTAAAATTGTCTTTTATATTTTTTTACATAATTAAAAATAAAAGTAAAAATTGTAGAGAACAAAAGACACACAAATCACTAATCTAGATAAGCTAAAATAAAAATATTTTAGCTAATTAAAGATGGCCGAAAGACTTGATAAAAAAGAGAACGTTGTAATTGAAATTTTATAAAGAATGTACGAGATTATCAGCATATATTTTTGATAAACAAAAGGTATGTGCAGAAGTCAGAAAACTGGACCTCTAGTATAAAAGGAAGAGGCCAACTTGATCAGTGTCTTGTCTCATCTGTTTCTCTATAGTTGGTCCTGGATAACAAGAATATATCCAGGATCACCCTACGTAGAAATAATTCTGCATGTCGGAATGAACCGGAACTTCTGCGGACATCGTGCCTGAAGATGGACACCACAAAAGTCTTCGTGATCGACTAGAAGAATAGACCACAAGATCAACTTATAACCAATGGCTGAGCTCATTCCAACCCAAAAAACTATGCATAGTAATCTACTACCTTCTCGCTAAACTTACCGGTAAGCTATGACTCATTATTCCCGATTGTGACAAAATTAAGCATTTGCAAACAACTCTTAAAAATATACATATCATAGTAATCTACTACCTTCTCACTAAACTTACCGCTAAGCTATGACTCATTATTCCCAATTGTGACAAAATTAAGCATTTGCAAACAACTCTTAAAAATATACATATAATAGGACCCCGATAGAGAATTTAATTTTATTGATCAAGAGATGCTTATTTGACCAAGAACTTTTTTAATTGTTTAATTGTTGTTTTTTATTAATTGCTTCATTTTTTTTATTAATGGATTCACATCTATATTAGTGTGTGTCCTCTCCAATTTATTTAATTAGTAATTTATCTATTTTAATTTGTTAGAATAAAAATATGTATTTCTAATACCAACTTTTCCTTGTACATTATTAATAATAGTTATTAATGTTTATTATTAAATTTATTAATATTAGTGTAGTGAGATATAAAAATATCATTTACCTTTGCCAATATGTTTAATAAGTTCCAGAAAAAAATAATATTTTGAAAAATAATTTTAGTTACAGTAAAATCTAATACCCTCTTTTGAAAACATTTTTTTTTAATTTACGAGTTACGATATGTTTGACACAGAATCAGTGAGTCTAATCAACTCTGGCGCCCTCATTTATAAATTAAAAACTGATTCAGCTTGCAATTGTACTCGTAACAATTCTAGGCCAAGTTGATTAGGAAATATAGTTATGTTTTTAGAAATAGGAACAAAACTTTCTTCTTTTTTGCATAACTTGATCAACTCGCGCATTTATATGTGTATAGAGGCCTAGTCAGATGGAAAAACATTTCAATATATACATACATATATTGATCTTGTGGGTTAGATATATGTTTTAAAGCATTAAAAAAATTTTTTTATAAGATTATAATAAGTAAATTTTTTTATTTATATAATTATAATAAAAATATTAAATTATACGTTTCAATAGTATGAGTTAAAGTAATTCAATTAGCCTATTTAGTTAGCAGTTATTTAAAAAGTTATCTTGGATTATTTAATATTTACTTAAAAGAATAAAATTAATATTTTAACTAAAGTAGAGTTCAATATATTTCAAATAGATGTAATAGATAAAGTTGTTCAGTGCTGTCTGAAATGATTAATTAACTTTGTTAGGATTTTTATTTATTGATTTTAAAATAAATAGTTTTAGAGCAATAGTTATGATTTATTAAATATCAATTTATGAGAGAGTATTTAAAATTAGAATTTAAAAATAGTATAACTAACTGAGATTAGTGTTAATTTTTAATTGATTTTAAATATCAGTTAATAACTAATTTAGTTTCATTACATTAAAAATGGTTATATTTAATGTGTGTGTGTATGGGGCATGCATGTACAATTTTGAAAGTTAATAAGTTCTATTAAAAGTAATAAATGTATTTTAAAATTGAGTACATCTGTTATAATCTTAAAAAGTTTTAGTTAGCATAAAGTAAAAAGAGTTAAGTAAATTGAGAATAGTATATTTAATAAAAAGGTTTAATTTGAAAAATCAGTTAATAATTTTATTAAATAATTGATTTGATAATTAGAGTTTATAAAAATCATTAATTAACAAGTTCATTTATTGTCTAGATGGTCACATGATTAAATTGTTTGGATTTAAAGTACAGAGTTCGCAGTCAGATCAATTAAAATGGCAATAATGTGCTATTACTTTAAATATTATAATATAGATCTGTAAATGATTGGTTCAATAAAAAGAAAATGCAGTAAAAATTTTAGTGCATGGGTATCAAGAATAGAATCACACACACTAATATAAAAATAGACACTAAAAATTTAAGAGGACCTCACTTCAACTTAAAATCTTTAAACATCACATGATCACCATCTCTATACTATCACATAATTTGTTGTAAACAAAGGCAAAGATATTAACAATGTTTTCAATTTCATTCTCATAGTTTTGTAGTAAAGTTGAGTTAAAAGGTGGCTGCTGGAGGGTTGCATTAGATCCTAAGATCTAGGTGCAGTGCTCTCAGATCCAAGACTCCTCACTGATGATGGCCACAAGCCAGAAACTAGTCTGGGGATATTGGATGAGTAGGCACTAGATAGGGATTTTATGCACAAGCCTTCTGGCATCCATTGATTACTCTGTTTGGCACAGGGTGGCACTACTGTATGGAGAGTTTTGCCTTTGTTAACTTAAAATCTTCACTTCAAATTTTAACTTTATTTTAGTTTTGAAGTAAATTGTTTGGTTTTTATTTGACTATTTTTTTAAGTCAGTGTTAAATTTTAAAGTTTTAATTTTTATCATTTTCATGATATAGTAAAGAACTAGCAAGTCGTTTATGCAGTATTTCTCCTGAAAGCATATGTTCAACTGATTTATCAAACAATTATTTTTAAAGATACTGAAGAAAATTCTAATATTTTTCAAAGAAGTCAAAGGAAAAGAGAAGTCACATAAGGAAAAATGTTATTTCATTGTTATATAACATTAGTTAAATTCTGAACGTTGCTAAATTCTGAACTTTGTTAGTTATTAATACTAATTATTGCTACTAAAAATAATCAATCCATCTCAAGTTTAGATATATAACAATGAATATCTATAAAAATATTAAGCTTATATAAAAAGAAGCATTAATAATTATTGTATTAAATTATCATAAAAGACAAATGAAAAATAACTTTTTAATTATAGTAATAAGTCTATATCCAGATTGTTTGTATTGAAACAAATAATATAGCTATTCATCTCAAGTTTACTTATTCATTTATTTATTTGAATTTTTTTTTTTAAATTAATGATTGCTTCAAACATATTATTATATTTAGAAAAGGAATACATATAATTTAAGTTTACAGTGGTTGACTTATAATAATAAAATTTCATAAAAATCAATTTTAAATAAAGAATTATTCTGTTTATTGCTCCCCTGATTTTCATCGCCATTAAAAAACATGTTTTAAAAGAATCTGTTTAATATTAGAATTATTTGCCATCATCTGTTATTTTACATTTGTGAAATTATTGCAAACTTTTTCTCAAAATATTTTTGCATATACAGGTGTCTGCTCTGTCTTAATTGGTGACTGTGTGTGTGTTCATATATCATTTCATGAAGAGAACATAAGGACTGAAATAAGATGGGTTTCCTTATAAAAAGTGAAATGAACTTTTAATCTTTTAAAAAAGATAATATAGTTATTGTGTATATATATATATTTATGTTTAGAATTATTATAGCCACAGTTTATGTATTACATTATGATTATTCATTATTATATTATAAATATGTTTGTACAAACAGGGTTCACAAGGTTGAATGGGTAATGTATGCAGTGGAATGTTTTATTTTATGGATTAATTGTATTATTTCAGAGTTTTCTGAATGATTATTTAAAATTATATAAATGTTTATAGCTAGAAGTATAACAGATATTTGTGAAAAGTATTTATGAATGAAAGTATTATAAATATTCATATGGGTGTGAGAATTTTAAATAGTTTATATATTAGACTGTTGTCACCATTATGCAATATTAATTTCGTCGGTATACATATAATCTTAAATAAATTAAAAAATAGTCAGCAACTAGTCTTTTATTTTAAAAATAGTCTATTAATTTTAATATATATACAACAAACCACACACAAACTTCTTTATAAATCTTGATTTATTATAATATGAACTATTATATAATAATATACTCCAATGTTTCCGCTATATTATTTTATAGTCTTAATCAAGAAATAACTAAAAAATTCATAAAAAAACAATAAATACAAATATTTCATAATATATATAACAAATACAAATACCTCTTATCTTAAAACTCTTCTAACAAACAATATTAATTTTTGTTAAAACAGGCAAAACTCACTATACGTATGCCACATACAGCAAGGTAGAGTAATCAATGGAAACATTAAGATGTTTTTAATTTAAGACTCATAGTTTTGTAGTTAAATGGAGATAAAAGGTGGTTCTAGATGCAGTCCTCTCAGATCCAAGGCTCCTCACTGATGAAGGCCACAAGCCAGAAACTAGTCTGGGGATATTGGATGAGTAGGCACTAGATGGGGATTTTATGCACAAGCCTTCTGGTGTCCATTGATTACTCTACCTTTTTGTGTGTGGCATACATATAGTGAGTTTTGCCTGTTTTAACAACAGTTATGCACAAGCTTAATATTAATTTTTCATTACATTCATTTCTTAAATACTTTTTTAAAAATAATCTATAATTATTTAATTAAATCAACCTATTATCCTCTTTCTTCAGTTAACAGCTTATTCATTACAGGTTTCATTTCATTAGTTCCTTTATAATTCTTTCATAATACAATCTAATAAATTATAAAGATTCTCTTTTAAAGTCTTTATGTTTAAATTTACTCATATGACCATAAACTACAGAATTTTTATCATTTAAATGCTATTTTTATCTTGTTGCCACTTTATTCTTTGTAGTTCCAACATATGACATTTCTTTATTATCTTTAAAACAATCTAAACATTTTATAATATAAACCAAATTCATAACTTCTAAATTATTATAATCATTATCATTATTAATTAACAAATTTAACCTTTTCTTTTTATAAACAGGACAAATAATAATATTATATTTTTTATCAATCATATTAAATAATTTCTTAATTTTAACAAAGAAATTTTTTATTACATTGAAACCAACATAAATTATCTTACTATTATTCTTATTCATATTTAATCTTATCCTATCCTATTATTCGTTTTTTTTTTCAATATTTTTATTACAAATCAAACCATTAATAATCTCTCTACAATAATCATTTATTAAACTTTCATATTTTATCATATTAATTTCACTTTTTAATAAATCTTCATTTGAACATAATTTAATTGCATTTTGAACATTTATTTTACTATGATTATCAATATCTGAAAACCAATTATTTAACATAACAAAAATGTTTTTTTTTCTGTAAACAGCATTTTCTATTAATATCCTATTATTATTACTTATTTTTTAAATTCTAACATCCATATACTCAATAATATTAACATTTTCTTTTTCCATAATAAATTTAATTTTATCCTCTTTATTATTAATATATTTTGAAAAATTATCTGCTTTTCTCTTATTTCCACTAAACACCAAAATGTAATCATCTGCATACCATACATAAAAGATTGGCTTATTATTATTACAAACAAAATATTTTTTCCCAGAATTATGCATATACACCTACCTCTACTAAAAATCCACAAACTATTTTCATACTTAATCCCACTTTTTGTCTATAAAAACTACTTCTGTATTTAAAAATAAGTTCCTTACAACAAATGACCAAAATTTTATATAAATGAAAACTATCTATTTTTAATTAAATTTTCTTATCCCTTATATATAATTCCGTATAAAACCGGCTTCCATATTTAAAATAAGTTCCTTACAACAAATGCCCAAAATTTGATATGGAATTATATATGAGTTAAGTAAGTTAAATTAAAAATAGATAGCTTTAAATTGTATGAAATTTTGGTTATTTGTTGTAAGGAACTTATTTTTAAATTTGGAAGTAGTTTTTATAGACAAAAAGAGGGATTAAGTATGGAATTAATTAATGTATTAAAGCAATTAGTTCAAAATGGCAATTTAGTAAGAGAAAGAATAATAAAAAAAATAAAAGAAAATAAATGTTAAGCTATTTAGTTAATTTTTCTTTAAGATAACTGATTCATATAATTTTGTTATGGATATGTAAATAATAGTTATTAAAATAATAACTACAAGTTTTATCTTAATTATCAATATAGAACATAGTTATGAAGAGAGTAGAAATATATGTGTGTATGTAGAAAACATGTAAGCAATCACACATACATCGAATATTTGTTTTTATTATAAATATAGTTAGTATTAGTGATTAATCTTGGCGATATAAAACAATATATACAAAAATAAAAAAATCATTCTAATTAATTATTATTATTTTAAAAGAAAAAATTATTTAATGTATACAATTTTATTTATTTATTATGTACAATAATTAGTTTTGTTAGAGCACTGTTGCAAACGCTGAAAAAGTCTAAATATTAGTAGAATGATATATGAGAAAAGTGGGAAGAAATATAGAAGAGGACAATCTAGTCTCTTAAACGGAATAGTAGCAGAGAAGTTTGTCTCTAGAATTTATAAAAAAAAAAGACATTTATTAATTTCTGAACTTATTAACAAAATTAATTACTGAACAAAAGAGATTAGATTTATTTTTCTCTCATCGGATGGATTTCCAAGAAGCTGAAGAAATAGATTAGCTTACAATTTATACCTCTCTCACCTTATAATTTATTACATTATGGAAGCTGCACGAAATATTCCAAGACACTTATCCAAAGTCATTAGAAGCTTCACTATTGGGTTGCGATCATGGGCCTGAAGAAAACATCATACTTTGGAAAAAATGAGTATACAATTTTAATAGTACATTTTGTAAACAAATAATGTGACTCGGGTGGTAATATTACTTTATTATTGTTTTCCTTTGTTTTAAAATATGATTTACGGAAAGGTTCTTTTAAAAAAATCATTTCATAAAATAACATTTAAAAAAAATATTGTTAATAGAAAAAAAATATTTTCATTGATTTTATATACATTTGAATATATTTAAGTTTTTAAAAGAAATAATTAAGAAATAAGCATATGTATTTAATGATTATACTTGTATATTATTTATGGCCTTTTAAATAAACATAGATAAATTTTAAAAAATGCATTTATAAAAATCAATTTTGAAATATATAAAATAAACTTTATTTTATAAAACTAGGCAGATGTATTTTTTTTTTTTTATATACGTTAGTAAATAAATTTGCTTGTCATAACCTTATGATTTAATTATTTAAGGTTATATTAAATTTGCATTAGAGAAACAAAACTCCAGCTTTTATATATATTTAAGTAGATGTATTATTGTATACACCGGCTAAGCTTAGAGAAAGATTTTTTTTTTTGAGATGATAATGTTGTGATGAAATGTTAACTAGAAGTTAAATGTAAAGAAAGTACTTTATATAAAACAATATGAAAAATATATATGTTCTTGATATAATATAAAGACAACTTTTGCTTTAAAGAGAATATGACAGAGTCAATTTTTTATATAACATTTGGAAGATATATTCGTTATGTATAATTTATAAGAAGCATTATAATTATTATTATTTTGAAATACTTATATAAAACTTCTACTCAAGTTCATAACAGAAATATTTAACAAATCAACACAAATATATGTAATGATAGTAAGTGGAACATATGGTTAATATAGTGTATGCTATTTATTTGCAAATATTTTAAATTAGTTTTACGTCCATTAATACATTTTAGTATTGGGATACAGATTTATTTGTCAACCATATAAATACTTTTCAATATATTTAATTATTTGTTTTTGTAAAAGGATGTAAAAGTACAATTCTAGAAAACACAAATATAAATACAGTATTTCAAAATAAGATTACCTGAAGATTTGTGATGATGGTATTTTAGATGCGATAATATGTCGGACTTTTTCCATCATCTATCATTAAATATTCAATATTTAGAAAATTTTAAACTTTATTTAAACTTTTTCAAATACAAACAGGTGTTAATAATAACACACAAGTTAGTAGTAGATTGCACAAGATATTGAGTTGTACTATTCTCCATTTTTCTGGCCTGATCAGTGTCAATGTTAGACCATTGCCTTAAAATTTGATGTTCAGGAATCCAAAGGTCCAAATTTAACTCCTAGGCTAGCATTGTCACTGGTTAGGTTCACAACACCTGAAGAAGCGTGGAGAATAATATCACCCAAAACGTGGCTGACTACATTGTGTGTTATTACTAACAGTTGTTTGTATTTGGAAAAGTTTAAATAGTTTAAAATTTGCGAGAAATTCAACATGCCAGATGATGGAAATAGTCCAACATATTATCACAATTAAAATGAGAGTTTAGAATAAACAAAGGCAAAACTCTCCATACAGTAGTGCCACCTTGTGCCAAACAGAGTAATCAATGGATGCCAGAAGGCTTGTGCATAAAATCCATATCTAGTGCCTACTCATCCAATATCCCCGGGACTAGTTTCTGGCTTGTGGCCATCATCAGTGAGGAGCCTTGGATCTGAGAGCACTGCACCTAGATCTTAGGATCTAATGCAACCCTCCAGCAGCCACCTTTTAACTCTACTTTACTACAAAACTAGGAGAATGAAATTGAAACATTGTTAATATCTCCAATCTAAGCTCAATAGCTTATATAGTCATATAGGTCTGAACTCAATTCAGCACCCATACATTTTGGTGTCTTTGGCTCTTAAACAACCATAGCCACCACTATCCTATTAGGCAGGATTGGTGTTAAACCACTAAACATCACATGATCACCATTTCTATACTAGCACATAATTGTTGTAAACAAAGGCAAAACTCTCCATACAGTAGTGCCACCCTGTGCCAAACAGAGTAATCAATGGATGCCAGAAGGCTTGTGCATAAAATCCCTATCTAGTGCCTATTCATCCAATATCCCCAGACTAGTTTCTGGCTTGTGGCCATCATCAGTGAGGAGCCTTGGATCTGAGAGCACTGCACCTAAATCTTAGGATCTAATGCAACTCTCCAGCAGCCACCTTTTAACTCTACCACAAAACTAGGAGAATGAAATTGAAAACATCCAAGGCTCCTCACTGATGATGGCCACAAGCCAGAAACTAGTCTGGGGATATTGGATGAGTAGGCACTAGATAGGGATTTTATGCCCAAGTCTTCTGGCATCCATTGATTACTCTGTTTGGCACAGGGTGGCACTACTGTATGGAGAGTTTTGCCTTTGTTTACAACAATTATGTGCTAGTATAGAGATGATGATCATGTGATATTTAGAGTTTAGAATATTGCTTATATCATGTATTTATTTATTTATTTTATTATTTATTTACTTATCTGGTTAATAATTAATTTAATATGTTTTAGATTTACTTATTTTTGTTTTATAATAAATATTATACTGTTATTAAGTGGTGGTCCTTATTTTTGTAATCATATATTGATTTATTTTAGTTAGAGTTTGATGTATATCTATAAATCCCAGATATACTGGCTTTAAAACATAATTTTGCCATAGACTTATTATTATGAACATAACCATCAAAATTTGTCTCATGATCATAGTTCCATGTGATAACTGTAAGACTAATATAATGAGGGTAATGAGAAGTAACATGAGTATGCACTGGATAAACACCCTAATTTGCATAGTGCTTCGATATTAGAGATGGTTGCAAGTTGGGATTGACAATAATTAATTTCTGAGTAGTAGTCTTTTATTTATACATTACATAATTTGGCTCTCCCAAATGTGGCGACTCAATACACACACACACATACACATATATATATATGTCTGTGTGTGTGTGTGAAATTGAAATTATTGCTACTACCATGCTACTAAACTATGAAAAGAATGAAATATCAATCATTCTTTTAGCATTTGATTTACATACAGTGTAAATATTCTGAAATCGCTTAATAACTATTCAGAAGATCAAAGCAGTACCTTAGTTTTAAAAACCCCCAAATACCAGATGAAACATCAATTTAATAAAAGTAACTAAATGATAGGAAATTGAAACAGAAGAAACTACTATTTCCATTTACCTACGCTGAGCCAGTATTTAAATGTCAATAAACTATGCAAAAAAAAAAATGGAATGATATCACCCATTTTTTAGGTCTATTACTATGTAGGCTTAATTTATTGATGTTTTTATAAATTAGATTTTACTCTTTGATTTATAATGTCAATAAACAAAGCTTAAATAGAATAGATCTAGTCAGCCATTAACAGTTGATTGGTGAAAGGGTTTTGGATTTTTTAATTTTATATTCCAACCAAAAATACCCAAGTATCCATTTTTTTAATATTGAATGATTAGTAAAGCTAGAAATAGGCTGACTATAGGGAAAAGTTGAAAAAAGTTTCTATTTTGGAACTGGATTTTCAGCTGTGAAAATGATATAGTGTTGCACCAACTTCAATTTAGCATCCTGAATAATGGCCATAAATATAAGTTAAAAGATAGAAATAATTATCTAAATATATAAACTGAATATTAAATAGAGGTAGATACTAGTAGAAGCTATTGTTTAAAGAAACTTAAAAAATAATGCTTATGGTGAAAAAATTAATAAAATTTTATTATTATTATTATTACTATTGTTGTTGTTGTTATTATTATTATTAATACTATTGTTATTATTATTGTTGTTGTTGTTACTATGGTTGTTGTTGCTATTATTATTATTATTATTATTATTATTATTATTATTATTATTATTATTATTATTATTATTATTATTATTATTATTATTATTATTATTATTATTATTATTATTATTATTATTATTATTATTATTATTATTATTATTATTATTATTATTTATCTTTCTTCTTATCAAAGCATATTATGTTATAATATCTTTATTGGGAAACTGTTCTATTTTTGCAATGTCTAATTAGTTTGTTTTGCAGAATTATACAGT
The DNA here is from genome assembly GCA_028023455.1 of Epiperipatus broadwayi. Classification (NCBI taxonomy): domain Eukaryota; kingdom Metazoa; phylum Onychophora; class Udeonychophora; order Euonychophora; family Peripatidae; genus Epiperipatus; species Epiperipatus broadwayi. The sequence goes on along the minus strand of JAQFVV010000010.1, from coordinate 12,185,693 downwards.
ATGTATTATTTTTGGCAGATCTTATCCATTTATATCAGTATAGAGCAATTGTTGGTATAAATTGTATACGATCTCATTTATGATAGAAGTGAAACACCTGATCCACTATCTATTTCCATTTGTAACTCTGTATTACATATTATAACCTTAATCATGAATTGCTCCTTCCCAGACATTATTATATTTTTCCTAATGGTTGTCTCTTCTTTTTACGTGGTTCTTTGTCCACAGCTGACAAATGCCCTTTAAATCTGCATTTATAACAGCTTTCTTTCTTCCATTTACAATTATTTGATAAATGTCCAGTTTTCCCACAGCAGAAACATTTCAGAAATATCAATTAACTATGCTGCATTTTTTAAGACTTTTAATCAGAAGCAACACAGTTATAATGGCCTCAGATTATTGAATATGTTTAGGCAAGAAAGTGCTTTGAATTTAATTAACACCCGTTATTTGTATAGATATATTAAACAATCTCCATACTTCCCCATTCTTTTTAAATTCATATAAATAAAGATACAATAAAAGACAAATGCCCCCCAAGATGCACTTTGTGCTGAACCAGCCCTTTTCAGTTGGCCTATCACTATCTCCAATATATATTTCTATTATATGAAGAGTATTTATCTATAGTAAATTGTTACATTTTTATTTACCATTATCAAACTCATTCCATTCACAACTTTGACTCCATCTATCTCAGATAAATACAATAATGATTATTATCAATCATTTACTAAACTAGAGATTATCTCTAGAACAGATATAAACTTTAAACTTCAGTTAAAGATTAATATATCTGATTTTTTAATTTTAAACATACACACACATAGAGTTATTCACCTGTCTCTTTCCCATGTATAATATCGTTATAGATATATTAAACAACCTCCATACTTCCCCAATCTTTTAAAATTCATATAAATAAAGATACAATAAATTACAAATGACCCCCACCAGTTATTTGATTTTTAAAATGTTTCCATCATTGATTGTATTATATTAGATAATATTTTAAGCTTTATATATATATAATATTATAAATCGATGTCTATATTTCTTCAAAATAATATACAAATTTATAAATAAATATTAGAAAATACAGTACTTAAAAGTTTATAAATATATATATATATAACCGTCACTTAGAAGGCTTTCAACTATCTTGTAGTTTTTGTCAACTAAAACAACTACAAGATAGTTAAAAGCGCTTCTAAGTGACGATTATAGATATATTTTTATAAACTTTTAAGTACTGTATTTTCTAATATTTATTTATAAATTTACACACACACACACATATATATATAATGTTTTAAGTTTGACATGTTGCAACATTTTATGGTTTTTTTTAATAGTATGATTTATCTGTTATATTTTAAACTCCATACTCAAGATTTTTTTTTGCATGTAATTTTTACTTCCCTTGATGATTGAATAAATAAATAAAACAATAAAAGGTAGTAGTTGGTTAAGTGTACTGTGGCCTCTAGACGATACTGCAGTACACCTAACCACCTACTACCAAATAAAATAATAAAAAAATAAATGCTAAAAACTAAATTAAAAATAATATTAATTAAATGCCATTAAAAAATACCATGGTTCAGTTTTATCTATTAGTATGTGTGATGCAAATCATAAAATTATATTTGATAGGCTGTTGTGGTCATTTTTTGAAATTAATGAAAGAAAGAAAAAATCTTTTTGATTCATTCTTATAAATATAAAGCTAATAATTAATTAGATGAAAATGTATTTTAACTTTACAGGTGTTTGTACTATTGCCTTGAATTGTGGGTAATGTTTGTGACTGTTTAAACTATATACAAATTTCTTTTTTTATTATTTTGTTTTATTTGAAAAGATTGTATACAGCAATAAAAGAAATTGGTAGCTGCTCATACTAATAAAAAATGTTACTAGAAGTTTAAAGTTAAACAGTTAATTAACTAATTAACTTTTATGAATTCATTCTCACCAAAAGAACACTTTCATCAGGAACTATTTTTCTTTCAATCATTTCTATATTACCATTTTTCCATCTCCTCTCTTTAATGCATTAAATGTAGATATTTTAAAAGATAAGGAAATATAATTATTTTTTCTATATCTCTATTTACTATAGTTTAACTATCATCACTAATATATTTCTTGTTCAACAAAATACTCTTAATAAATCTATTTAAATAGTTTGAATCTGTCTATCTATATAATATTTGTAAAACAATGTATGATTTAATCCAATGTCAACTAAATAATTTAATCTTTTATTTCTATAACAAAAACTATATAAACCGATCATTTTATATATTATAGGTTGATAGCTATCTTGTCTAATCAAAGTTGTTTTTGGAAGATTCTATGTATTTTAAATATAAAATTAAAAAAGATTGGATTATCAGATACATTATTTCTTCTTTGTTGTGGATTATTATGATTTAAAATTGTTTGTTAGGTTCCTATTGATTGGTTGCTGGTATTAAAAAATGGAATTGCTATAATGGTCAAATATCCAATACAATTTATTTGTCCATAATGTTGTCGCAAATACATAAATAAATAATCAATTAAAACAAGATTGAAATAAACAACTTTTAATAACTATATTTTAATATTTTATCTTGTTTTGATTGATGATTTATCTAAAAAATGGACAGATAAAAAGTTATTTATCAAATGTAATAGTTTATTACGTCTATTTTGAAGGATCGTGGTTTATAATATTCACATAATAATCAATTTTAAATATGCTGTTATAATAAGGGTTCATAAGTCAAACGTAGTAAATAACTTCCACTTTCTTATATCATTGCTAATTTATTGGTGTGACAAAAATAGCTACTTTTATTTAACAATCATGTTCTTATATATGGTGGATAAATCAGTCATCAACATTTGAAAAAGATGTAGCTTTAGATTATTAGTAATTTTTATTTTTTAATCAAGCTAATTTACAGCTTTAAATAATAAAAGATAAATTTTAATTAATTTTGATAAGTTTATATATAATTTTATTCATGAAATAACAATCCAAATACACTATTTTGACAACAATTCACAAACTAATTTCAGAAAGTTATTTTACCAAACTTTAACTAAAACGATAGTTAGATAATGAATTATTCACTATATATAAAAATGTGGTTATTTAAAAAATCACTAATTAAAAATTTCATCTCATTCGAGTGTTAAAGTTTAATTTATCCATCATATATAAGAATGTGATATTTAGTTGAAATTAGCATTGATATAAGAAAATGGACTTTTGCAAAATTGTAAGAATAAAAAAAAAGGCGATCATGTGATGCTAAAATGGACTTTACTTATTTTCTGAGTTTGGTTTGTTAATGAAGCAAGTTGTAATCTGATATTTGTAGGAAAAAGAACAGGAAGTCACTGTAGAAGAGTAGACTTGAATGTGCCAGTAATATTTTTCATGGTAATATTTAAATATTATTACAAAGTTTAGAATAGACAACTTTTCTCCAATAGTAGCTCAGTCTTTGCCAATAGATTGTACTAATGTTAAGAAAGTTGTCCGTAGAACATTTTCATTACAATCCAAATAGCATCAGTCAGATTTTCAAGGACATCATTCCTAGAATGTAGTTTGATCTAATTTTTGATAGATGAAAAAAAAAAGTTAGACTATAGTGTGAAATTACTTCTAAATAACATGTGGTAATATTATACTTGTTTTATTGTTGCAAAAATAGTATAAGATATACATATTGATAATTTAGATTGATTTTTATATATATATATTTAAGAAAGATTAAACATTTTGAAAACAATATTTTTTATTTGTTTCTGTAGCTTTAGGGTGATAAAATATTGTCTCTATTTCTTGTAATCTAGCTAATATAACATTGTAAATTCAAATTGGGTGAATTATTATGAATCTAATCTAAAGATAGTCTTACTAATTTACTTTACACTTTAATCGAATATGTATCATAAATTCAAGTCCAGAAATTATTTAAAAGTCTTGAGAAGTTTGCTATCAACTATTTAAGATATTTATTTTTGAAATGTAAAGATAGCTGTCTCAAATAAAATACTTGGCAGTGCACTATTATCCTAATAGTTTTTTTGGATTTTGAGTAGAAATTACATTTTGTGAAATGAAAAAAATAGGTTTCAAATTAGTTTAAAAAGATTTAGAAAGGAAAGATATTCAGTGGTTCAGCTTTTTATAAAAGGTAATTGAACCACTAAACATCGCATGATCACCATTTCTTATGCTTGCTCATATCTATTATTAAAACATGCAAAACTCTCCATACAGTAGTGCCACTCAGTACAAGCCAGAGCAATCAATGGATGACAGAAGGCTTGTGCATAAATCCCTATCTATTGCATACTCATCCAACATCACCAGACTAGTTTCTAGCTTGTGGCTTTAGTGAGGATCCTTGGATCTGAGAGCACTGCACCTAAATCTTAGAATCTAATGCAACCCTCCAGCAGCCACATTTTATCTCTACTTAACTACAAAACTATGAGAATAAAAGTGAAAACATAAGAATATTTTCAATCCAAGCTCATTAGCTTATATAGTCATATAGGTCTGAACTCAGTCCAACACCCATACATTTTGATGTCTTTGGGTTTTTAATAACCATGTCCATCACTATCCTATTAGCAAGGATTGGTGTTAATCCACTAAACATCACATGATCACCATTTCTTATGCTTGCTCATAACTGTTATTAAAACAGGCAAAACTCTAGTGACACTCAGTGCAAACCTTCTGGCATCCATTGATTACTCTGGCTTGCACTAAGTGGCGCTACTGTATGGAGAGTTTTGCCTGTTTTAAAAGGTAATTGCTGAAAGAAATCATGAATCACGAACACCAACAAATAGTTCACATTTATAGGTGTAAAAGAGAACTCTTTTATAGTAGAAAATGTAAATAATGCTAAGTTGAACACAATACTTTACGATTTGAAGTAGCAAAATCATCATTTTTTAACAAGTGAATAAAATACAAAAAAGATGATGGATTGTTTGATTGACCAAGATGACATTAAAATATCTTTGCTTTGATTAGAGACAACTTTTTAAATGTCTGTAGTGTCACGGACAAGTTGATTTAAGATTGTTGAAATTTTTTATGTAAATAATAGTGTAAAATTAAAGATTCGTAAATAATATAAGTGTATAAAAAGTATTGGAATTATTAATGTAAATTGTCATGTAAAAATAACCATATATGGGTTTAAGGTTAAGTAAAATGTACTTCCAAAATGACTCACCTTATAAGGTAAAAATGGGGATAAATCAAAACCCATGGGGACTAGCGAAAGGTTCAGCTGACTGACCATATAAGGAAAGGTATTTATGGAATGTTTTGTTAGGACTCCAGAAGTCGGGTATATAAGTGGGATGTAAAGGGAGAATGAGAAGCATTAGTAGAAAAAGTTAGACTACAGTGGCCCTAACGGGCAGACCTATGATACCCAACTTTAAAGGAGTGCTTCTGCCGACTATGTAACAGTAATGTATATATTTGAATTTGCGGGAAATTAAACTAATAATTTAATTTAGTCTCATTTATTTGAAGCATACACGTCAATGTCCAAACATTTTTTTTTTTTTATCAATAAATAGTTAGTGAGTCATTATATATAAATTTTTTTTCTGAAAAGAACATTTAGAAATTATAAATCGTAATTTAAATAATTCGAACATGAATATAAGATTAATCTCTGAAAGCAAAGGATAGCTTTTTTTAAAAAATTTTTATATTCCAAATTGTTTGTTCTATTAGTTACTATTAAACAATCATTTTTATATAACGTTCAATTCAGCTAATTAAAATTAACTAAATTGCACTTTATTAAATTAGCAATGTGATTTTCATTTAAAGCAAGCGACACGATATCTATCTATCTGTTTTTCTGAAGGTTTGTGATAATGACGTTTTATTTATACCTATCTGCCTGCCAGTCTTCCCTTTATTTTATATATCCATTTATCCACCTACCAGTATTTTATCTATCTGATTTCTTGCTCACCCACTCATTTGTTGCCTTAACTATGTATCTACCTATATATCTATTCATTAATCCATTTATACATATAATTTTACATGTAAATTTTGTATGGGCATCTAGATAGTTTTAAAAAATTAACAGAGTTCAATAACTATTATATCATTTATTAGTGATGTAATCTAATTTTTTTTTTTAACTAATCACATAGTCACCGATGAGTATTTATTTGTCGTCAATAACCACTGGCAATCTATTTAACTGTTGTTGTTGTTGTTTTTTTTTACTATTGTTTTCATTTTCCGCTTTTCCAGAATTCTTTCAGATGCACGAAGAAATAAAAATCGTTAAATGTTAGTTTCGGAAGATAACTATAAACTTTCAAGATGGTTTCATCATAGATTGGCATGGGTATATATATATATAAACAATTATTAATTTTTTTCATTTTTACTTTTTAAACGCAATAACATTCTCACTTTCTATATGGTTTAGCTTCTATTAAAATGCGATAATGAATAAAAAAAAAAAAAAGGTAATTATATCTTTGTGTGTGTGTGTGTGTGTCTACCTGTCAACGTGAATGCATAAACGTTTAGCTCCCCCCCCCTCTTTTTTGCTACAAGTATGTCTATACATATGTATGTAATTATTAAATAGATTTTATGTAACAATAGATGAATAATAAAACGCCGTTGTCATGGATTAGTGACGTAAATTAATTTAAATTAGGGTTCAATTTTCTTATTCTTGTCATCTACAATGCACGCAAATGCTAACATCTTAGGATCTGCACAATAAGCTTGAAAAATACTTTTATTTCATTATATATAGCTAATATATAATTAAAACAGACAATTACATATAAAAAAACTTTAATAGTAAAAGCATAAATGAAAAACAGAATATTTCCTATTAATACAAGAATTGTTCACGTGTTTCAGATAATAGTTCAAAAATATAACATTATTATCAAAATTAATTGTAAAATTGTCACCACATGATGCCGTTATTGACTATAAAACGAATAAAAATAATCTGTTTCAAACTTTTTTATTTGCAACATTGTAATTTAATTATGTAAATATATGCATTTTAAAATAATGTACCTATAATCACATCACATAAAATGTATCGTAAAATCGAATCTATCCATATATGTATGTATACAAAATATAACTATTACATACAGTATATATATATGTTTCACCATTTTTTAAATTCCAGAATTGTCTTTAAATTATATTTTTATGATATCTCTATGTAATATATTTACTAAATATAAACTTTCCTAAACACTTAAAGCTATTGAAATCTAAAGTCTTTTCCATGTTTTTTTCCACACTAAACTTTAAAATCTAACAATTCTTTCTCATTTGATTCTATTTTTTGGTTTTAATACCAATCTACTTTTCTTTTTTTTAAACACATTTTCAATATTGTTCTCCGAACTGGTGGCATATAAGCAAATAGAGTATCAATAATGTTTGACATTACTTGAAATCATAGCTTCTATTCAATCTAATAAACATCACATGATCACCACTTCTTAGGCTTGTGTATAACTGTTGTTAAAACAGGCAAAACTAACTATATGTATTGCCACACACAGCAAGCTAGAGTAATCAATGGATGTCAGAAGGCTTGTGCATAAAATCCCCATCTAGTGCCTACTCATACAATATCCCCAGACTAGTTTCTGGTTTGTGGCCCTTTGTCAGTTAGGAGTCTTGGATCTGAGAGCACTGCATCTAGATCTTAGGATCTAATGCAACCCTCCAGCAACCACCTTTTATCTCCACTTAACTACAAAACCATGAGTCTTAAACTGAAAACATCTTAATGTTTTCAATCCAGCCCATTAGCTTATATAGCCATATGGATCTGAACTCAGTTCAGTACCCATATATTTTGGTGTCTTTGGTTTTTTAATAACCATAGCCACCACTATCCTATTAGGCAGGATTGGTTTAAGCAATCTATGAATTTTTCATTCGTTTTTTATTAAACACTATATTTATTATTATTTAATAAAAAATAATCGAATAATTTATTAGGAGATCATAAAATGTTGGACTACCGGAAGTGTCATAAGTGAAGCTCCAATCTATGGATCATGAACTACCATGCATTATTTTAGCTATTGTTTTTGATCTTAAAACTATCATAATTGTTATTATTCAAATCTCCAATAGACTCACTTTTTAAAATTTTAAACAATATATTAATTATAAAAACATCATTGATTACGTTTTTAAAATTCTATAAGATAATGAATCTATAAAATAGTATCCATTATGGTTTAGTGCAATTTAGAGTGTTAGATTCTGGAGGGTAATATCATTGGATTGATTCTAATTCTGGCATTTCCAGTGCTCAACCTTCGTTTGAACTCTCAATCAATAAATCCATTCAATTATTCCCCTTCCCTCCAAGTAGTATGCATTTTCCTAAAAATCTGGTATATTTCAGAAAGATTGTTGGCTTGAAATTATTTAAATTAATGTTTTAGAGTTGCGGTAAAAATGTCATTTGGATTCAACTTGAACACTAAAATGACTCCAAATTGCCAGAAACATCTATTTTTTGAAAGAAGAAAAATTCAAGCAAGCTAAATGATTTTTTTATTCCAAAAAGTATTAAAAATATGATTTAACCATAACATGATTTAAAAATAAACTATAAAAAAATTAGACTAAACAAAATTGATTATTATCTTGCCATCTCACTGAGAGATAGTATAAAAACCAGATCTATACCAGTAATCAGACTCTCACTGTTCATCATTCATGCCTTGTGGACTGCCCGATGTAAAAAAATGTTCAATCCATCATGCTTCCAAGAAGAAAGTTACATCATGAACAAGTTGGCCAAAATTAAGACTCGAGATCAGCTCCTTACTTCGAAGAGCAGATTTGTTGATACGTGGGATCAGATAAATATCATGTAATAAACTTTTTTTGATCCTGATTGTTTATTCGTTCAGATCAATTCAGGATAACTTTGTAGTAAATCATTTGGATACTGTCACATTGTCTCTAATGAATTATACTTATAATAAAGCAATTCCTTCTTTGAACATTATCATGAATCAGACTTCAACCAGAGTCACTTACTGATAAGCTGATGCATCTGATTACTCACCTCTGTATCAATACTGAATTTATGTAATATAGTCATATCTGAATTGTTGTTAACAAGCATGGTGGCTGTTAATGAGTCTTATGGTTTCATTTGCTAATCATTGCCTATCTTTCAGTTTGTAAACCTTTGATCTAGCATCTATACATTATTTCCTAATTAATTAATTAATCTTGTGTCTAATTAGCCTTTTACAAACTAATAATCAATGTACATTGTCAATTTTATTATTCATGATACTCGTGTATTTTTAATATTTTAATAAATATTTTGAGAAATAAACAAATATCAGCCATAGGGTTTTGATATAAAATCTCTTGTTAAATCATAATTATATTGTGGAAACACCATACTATTCTGATCTTCACAGTACTACTCTTTATCCATTTAAGTTCATTATATAGTTCTCAATTGTCAAGGTCTATATATGCCTTTATATCAATATCTATACTTTTGTATTTTTATTATTTATATATGATAATTTGTTCAAACTAATAAATATAACAAGTATTACCATATATTATTTCAACCTAATTAATTATTATCAAAATATAAGTAGTAAAAAATATATAGTGATGCATGCATTCACATCCACATAGTGAAGTTGTAAATTAGCCTTATTTTTGTTGTTTTTCATGTATCTCTTTAATAAAAATGCATACTTATAGATTATCAACAATCAATAATAAAATGGTATGAGATTTAACATCTTCACCATATGTTATCTGATATAAAAATGAATTCATTCAGGTTGAATGGAGCAAATAAATTAAGCCTCATCCCATCATAAGAAAACAATGATTTTCTAAGAAATTCAGTATTTAGATGAAGAGACCAATCATATAATATAGAATGATAAAAATGATGCGCATTAAGCTATAGGTAGATGTTTCACAATATTCTGGATTACAAATTAATCAAAGTTTATCTAGTCATATAAGTTTTAGGAGTAATGAGATCATCTAGTATGATTGTAAATATTTAAACTACACAGTAAGTAAAAAATTATTATAATTGGAATAAGATGAAAATACTTAAAGAAGCTGATCTTTGATGTAAGTTATTATAAGATGAGGATTGGAAAGAAAAAATCCGCATTTTAAACTTTCTAAATGAACAGACTTAATAAAGCTGGAAACAGAAAACTGGTATAAACCAGCTATTTTGTCAAATTAATATATAATAGATAGCTACTACATCACTCTACATAGAAATGTCTCTACATGAACAAATAATTTAGAACATGCAAATCAACAAGTTTGAGCCACTTTGTAAATATATAATCATTGTAAGCAAACAGAATTTTAAGAAGTCATCTGAATTTTCATCAGAAAATTTGATGTTGCTACAAAACCAAAGATGCATTTCAATTAATTGTATAATAATAGATGTATATTTGTCAATTATTGAATTGTAATTTATTAACAATAAGACTCGAGCATAATTAGGAATGATTCACAGTATTAGTTAATTTATTCATTGCTACATGAAATCAGGAAACATCCAATGAGCAGTAGTAATAATAACAGCATATCCACAATAAAAAATAATAAACCAAAAATTAATCACCTCTATTAATATCTTACTTTATATAGACTTCATCTCTCATCATTACTTTAATACTGGAATCCTTTTTCCAAGTGGTTTCATCCCTAGCTTTTGCTCACTATTTTATTTTTTATTCTAACTTTTTTTTGTTTCACTACTTAACAATTATGATTATTACATGATTGCCATTTTTTCCATACTTTGTCTCTTACATTATATCTAGACCATGCATCAATACTGGTTTCTTGACATTTTTATAAAATTTCCCATGAAATTATTTTACGATACAGTGCTTTAGTAGCCATTTCTATTTTATATTGTTTGTTATAAATGAAGCAACATTTTAGGTCAAAAAACTGTATTCATTGGTAAGAAAGATTAATTTGTGTCATTTCATTTTATATATTCAAATATCTACATAGGTATATTTTTCATTTTTGTCTATAATAAAAAAATATCTTTTTTTTTAATAAAAAAAGGTAAATACTTCATCTTGTCCAACAATGATATAACTTATTTTAAATGTCTTCATATTACAATACTAAAGTCACATTTGTAATGTTAATAATTGTTAGTCATACTGGAATCAGGATGCAGTTGGCAAGAAACGAGAGAAGGTAATAATATATCAAGACAGAATATATATATAATTTTACAATGGTTTTTTCAAATTTAAACATATGATGGAGATGAAGTACTGTTACTTAAAAATAAATATATTAATTACAAAAACTACTCTTAGATTATAGTTTCAAGTTTTTACAACATAGTAAATGAAAATGACCATTGTTTTGATTGAAAACTAAACAAAAAGAAAATAAATGCTTGAATGTCTAGTTTTTTTTTTAAAGTTATATATTGATAGCACTTTGCACTTATGCTGAGTATAGATTATTTCAACAGCCTCATAGAAAAACAATGAGATGGGGACATAACTCACCAGGCTTACCAACTTTTTTCAGCTTCGTTTTATCTTCAGCTAAAAAGTTAGTTCTTCATTTTGATCAATACTGGACGGGTAGGTAGGTTAGCTATTGATTAATTATTTGAAACCAAAAACCATAAGTCTAACTGGAATCTACACCATGAAGTATTACATTATAATGCCATTTACGCACTTTTATCTATAATTAAAAATACTTAACTTCTGATTTATTTATTTTTTAGAGCAAAATTAATTGTGGCATAAATAATTTACATACAAAAACTAATATGCATTTACTTTACATTTATAATCTAAGCCACGGCTTTTTCTTTATAGTTTATTTTAAAAAATCACAAATTATTATTTTTACATTTCAAAACACAATGGATATAAATGTTGAACAACAACATCAACAACAACAACAACAACAACAACAAAATCATTAGAAATCACATATGTATTTATTTAAAGATCGTTACTATAAAAACCCTTTGGTTAAAACTGCAGCCATGCATGTAAAATAAAATTATGCAATTCATTTTAAACTAAATCTGTTGCAAAAATGTTAAGTTATTTAGAAAGTACATAAATATGACTTTAATGCCGAAGGGAAAAATTAATAAATTGCCTATAGGTGTTGATAATATATATAGATTAATTATTTGAGATTTTGAAAGAAGCTGATAATATTCATCCAGTAATTATTATTATGGAACGAATATGTAGGGTCTAAACTGCAAACCCCATATATTAATCCAGATATTTTTTTTCTAAACCTGCCACTTTCCACTCAAATATATACTATACAATTAAACCAGGTGAGTAAAAATATATTTATATTAGAGAGAATAAAAATGAAAGTAAAATTAAGTAGAATGCATGTTTAAAAATAAAGGATTTTGATAATTACAGTGTTCACTGTGAATCTTAGTAGGTAAAAAGAAAAGAAAAAAGTTCTTAATTTTACTTTTCCAAAATAGATTAGTGTGGTCCAATCAAAAGGTGATTTGTTCTCTCTCCAATATACTTATAATGCCATAATATGGGTTGAGGATATAGCAACATAGTTTAACTATTAACACAAAAAGTTGAAGTCACTGGCATGAATAGATCACTAGTTATAACATGAAATGTGACGGTGTGTTTTGTTCTCTAATCCATGATGGAACGTGTTACCAGTAAACTTGTTTTAAATCAGGCAAAACTTCTACTGAAATATTTGAAATTATCTAAAACGATAGATGGCAGTGAAAGCAAGAGTTGCAAAACATTTTAAAATTGTTTGCAAGGTTTTATGTTGGCAGAAAGAGTATTGAAGCTGAATCACAAAGATACAAAATGTATTTCATATCATAATTCATGACTCGGATATATTAGCAACTTTTTTTTTGTGATGAATAGCTAAAATGTCATTTTATAATACATGCATTAATTCCGAAATTGAATCATAAGCAGCTTTAGAGAGTGAACCAGTCTCCTTTTCACTAAGATACAGTATGTATCTTTTATATTTTCCAAATATAGATTTTTTTCTAGCATTAAAGTTTTGCATTATATAAAACTGCAATTCAAATAAAGCATTTAGCTGTAATAAAGCCTGTCATTGAATCAATGGATCAGGTAGATGATGATGATGATGATTTTGATAATACAATTTTATTTTTTTATCACTATAATAAAAAAGAAATATTCAAAATCTGACTAATTCCTCTTTAATTTTATTCTAATTGAAATAGCATTGGTATTTATTTTAAGTAAATAGTAAAGAAAACTAATAATAGGCAATATTTTTAAGGCAAATATAACCATGGGCTCAATATCTATATGACATATTTTTCATCAATGGTGAAAGATATATTTATTCAATTTTTTTTAGAGACAGTGCATTGAAAGTCATCTAATCAACTTAGACCTCAGGGTCGTAGTAGCTAGGTATTATTGGATGTCTAGTTATCTAAAAAAAAAAGTCCTAAGTCCTTCATGATCTAAATAAAATTTCAAAGTTCAATGATCCAGAATTAAAAAACCAGATTGTGGGTATGGCTTATCAGACATTTCACTACTACATGAAGCATTCATGCCATTTCTATTTCAATATTTATCAATCTGAATGTCCTCTTCCTTATAAAGAAAATTTTTAATCATTGTACCTGTAAATTCCCTACCCTAAAGTGTATATTAGTTTAAAACTAAGATTTTCAAAGTAATTGTTTAGACCTATTTTTTTTAGATTCTTCATTATTTTAATTTATAAAAATAATATTCAGAGTTTATAAGAAGTTTGCCAGAAATAAAAGTGGGCTGCAATCCATGGGCTACAGAATTTGCATTGTACCAAAACACACGAACAATTTTGGTTGATGCTAGAAAGGTTCAAATTAAATATGTCAATATATATTGTACCCTTTTTATTAGGTCTAAATAGGTTTTGAAAGTCCATTTATTAAAAATTTTAAATTAAAAGAAATTCAATATCTGTAAGTGCTATAGTAATGTTAATAGGGTTTTTGAAGCTTTGTTGAAATGAAGTTAAAAGTTATAAATATTTAAAAGCTATGACAAAATGCTAAAATTATAAAGTAAAAATTAAATATTATGATTTTGTATGGTTGGGAGAACTGGCCATAGTGATAATAATGAAAATTATGTATTAAAAGTCTTATTAGACAAGATGTGGAAAGCTAATTTTTAAATAATGATTCAAAATTGAATGTTATTAAATGTATTTAATAAAAATAGATTTAAATTTATATTGTAATTGTTTATTAAAAATTTTAATATGTTGTGGGATATACAAGTATATTCAATTTTATTTATTGTTTACATAATGTCAAAATTATTATTCCAAATTCTATCATTATTGCAATGTCCTGAGCTGTAGCTGAACGATCGCAAATATAAATACTTAATTTTAAATAAAAATTACCGACTAATTTACACTAGATCTTTATTGGTACATAATAATTCACACTAAACAACAGTTATGGGTAATTGGTTAACATACATATATATATATATACATAAACCGACTGCATTAAAATTCAAATCCCCCTCTCTGTCTACAGCAATACAAAACCGGCTTCATTTGGTTATTAATTCCCTTGATAATCCAATCTGTTAAATAACGGCTCAGCCCGATCTAATTACTTTTATTTCACTTAATTAAATGTGTGCATTTACTGGCTCTATTTACATATGTATACAACAATTATATTTTATTATTTTTTTACAATGTAATATTTTGTAGTTAAATATTTTATTAATCCCATTTTAGACAGTGTATATAAAAAATTGCAACACATTTGTCTGGAACTCAAGTCATCTGACTAATAATGCAAGTATTTCTATTATGTGCTTGCAAGGTTTTTTAAAGTAAGTTACAAAATTACTGATTGAAAACATCTGAATATCATAAAAATACATATAGGAAATTATTTAATTAGTTGTCTTTAAAATAGTTGTAATTAATAAAGATAAACTAGAAAAATAGATACATTAAAGTTAAGTATTAGATAAACTGATAAAGTATTATTTAAAATGTGTTATTTTAAAGTGTTTAATTTGTTTGGGTATAATTATAAAATTGGTTTAGAATTAAATATTGTAATAATATTAATGACATAAACGATGAGTCATAGCTTTGTTGCTAAATTATAAAAATGTGTAATTGACATTTATGTAAATTTGTTTTGTAAGTTGAGGGTCAATTAAATAGTGTTATAAAACAAATAATGGAATATGATTCATAACTTAAACATTATTTCAGAAAATAGCCTTAGTAGATTAGACGGATGTTTTAAAAAATTAACTATAAATTTTATTACATTAAATGCTGCATCATGGGATTTTTTCCTAATTACTACGGCCATCTGTACTAGGAGTGTGAGTGCAGAAACTGAAGATATTTAATAGCTATTATTAATAGACTTATATGCTACTATGCTGAGACCTGGCGGTACATACACAAAAATAATGTTGAGTGTGGTAATTTGATGCTGGAATGTAGTGATCAGGAGATGTGAGTCAATGTAAATAATTTTGAAGGTTGACAAACTGCAATCTGAGGCTATGAATATACCTGTGCCTGCTGAGGTGATGATGTGTCCCTGGAGTATGTGAAAAAACCTTGGTTGTATAGATATGTGGCTGGATTAATTTATGATCCATTATAGATATGATGCTAATTCATTTGTTAAGCTGATTTTTTTTTTTTTTGCTATAGAATCAATGCCTTTGACATTTAATGCTGCTATTTTAATTTTCATTAATTGTGTAGCTGGGATTGGTTTGTGTTTTGCTTTACATTGTGCGTTTTCACTGATTTGTTTTCCTTCCATTTGTTTTTGGTGTTTTGTTGGCTTTTGTATTGAGTGTTTGTGTGTGTTTTGTGCTTCTTTATTTTATGATTATGTGGTTATTAAATGATTTTCCAATAAATTTGTTATTATTTCCATTGAACTTGAGTCTTCATTATATTATCAATGATTGGAGAATCAGAGTTATCATCATCTGTCTTCAAAATTGATTTTATCTTGCTTTCTGATTGGATTGTGTTTGTTAGTTGCATTTTTATGTTAGGTTTGCTTGGTGGTAGAAGTATCTCTGTACTTTCTATGGTTGTCTTATTGATAATAGTATGCTGTGTGATTTTATCCAGTGCACAGTCAAATTCTGCATATATACATTTGTTTTAGTTATTGTGTTATTTTTTGCTTGGCTTCCATTTTCTCTTTGGTCATGTTCCTTGGTTTGAAGTTTTGTTGTTTTTTCTGTGAACAAATCTATAAGGGCTTGCTTTCTCTGTTTTTTGTTGTTATTATTTCTTTGTGTAGTTTGTGCACTGTATCCTTAGAAATGACGATCTTTTCTTCTATTTGCATATTAGTGTTGAAATTTTGTTGTTTTTCTAAGTGTGAGTTTTGATTTCTGATTAAGTTCTGGCAGTTTGGATATTATGTAATAACATGCCCCCTTTGTTTACATGAATAACACTGGTTTCAGATCTCTAATATATAGAGTAAGCATTGATTTCTGATCCAGGATTTGTGTTGGTATATTATCTGGATCAGTATCTGGATGCAGTTTATTCTGAACTCATAAGTGTTACCCACAATTCGTATTGGTGTTTTTTTCCAGTATACTGTTTTGGACATGAAGACTTTGCCAAACAGTTCCATCATCACTTGGAAGTTTTGTTCTTTGTATCCCAGACAGGTGTACTCAATTATTCCTGAAATGGTATTGTGATAGTTTTGGTCTATAGTGATAAGTGCAAAGTTACCCCAATGATTTCATTTGTCTTTGAAATCTCTCCCTTTGTGTGATTTCATAAAATTCCAGTGTTAAGTAAGAATCATTGGAATGTTCTGCAATTTGTTGTATGTTGTCCCATAATCCATTTACTGTTATTGCCTCATACAGTAACTCTTTTGGAAATTTATAAAATGAAATGTTGCTGCCTGTTGCTGACAGCACCATGGACTTGGGGGGGGGAGGATCTCTTGAATGTTGCAAAGAGACACTTTGGTATGGATTTGTAGAACAATTCAGTTGTGATCTTCAATTTTTCTTCATTCCAGACAATTTCAAGTGGATTTTGACTTTTGTCTTTTTCAATTTCTAAATTATTTATGTCACTGTCGGTTGGTTTCCATCTAGGATTGATCTTTTGAGAGGTGGTTGCATTGCTTTTTTTCTATCTCTTTGCTGATACCTGAATTAAATTGACTTTCAGTTTTTTTGTTAGGATAAAGAAATTCATTTTTTTCTCTTTCTTTTCCTTTGACCATGTCTGCAAATGTTGATTTATTTTTTATGGCTTTCTTTGGTGTTTTTTCCACCATTAATTAGGTCATGTGATCTTTGAGCCTCTATTCTTGCTTTGTTAATTTGTTAAAGTTGGTTTTCAATTTAAAAATTATCAATTAAATTCTGCTTATTTTTTCTGTTAGTTGATATCAATTAAATTAATATTAGAATTTTTGATGTTATATATATATTTTACTATTTCTGTTGGTTTTTATTATATGTTGAGGTAATCTTGAAGAACATTTTCAGATATGGGAATAAATGAGCACAAGCAGAAATAAGATTTAATGTCTTTTGAATGTTACAAATATGTATTGGATGTAGTCCCAAACCATTTTGGTTTAGAGGAGCTTGAATACGTTTTAATGAAATTGAAACAATCTTTTTTCCCCACAGCAACTTTCTACATAGTGAATTTATTTTACTAGTAAAAGATTAGTGTATAGTATTATTGAAGAATAGTATGTGATTCAAATCATAATTAATAAATTAAACAGGGGTACTTTTGAGTACAATGATAGGTAAAATTTTGAAAGTGAATCAATTATGTTTCCAATTTTATTTTTAATTTTGACTTGTATTTGTTGACACATTTCTAGGTTGCTCAAATAGAAGGAGAATTCCATAAAAGAGCTAAGTTTTTCTTTAAAATGTTGTGTGTGAAATTGTTCTTTATATATTGACCACACAGAAGATTTATCCACGTTAAACTCCAACTTGTATTTGTTAGTGTATGAATTAAGAATTTTAAATAAGAGTTGGGATCTGTAGACAATATATGAGATGTTTGACTTTCAGACCAGCTATGTATATGCCTGATAATTCTTTTTTTTTAATCATATTTAATAGAGAATTGATATAGATAGTAAAAAAAAGAGCACTTAGGCGAGAGCCTTGTGGAATTGAACAGTAAGGTACAAAAGAAGGTGAATTCTTTCTATTAAGTGTAATATGTGTTTCTCGACTTAATAGAAGATTGGTGATTAAGTATATTAAGGATCTCAGTATAGCTGTGTCTATTAATACTTCAACAAGGAGTTCAATTGGAATCATATCAAATGCTGATTATTTCTGACAGAATCAATAACTGTTTTGAATAAAAAGGCTGCTTGCATTGTAGATGAGCCTTTCTTAGCAAACTGCATCTTAGATAGTATAGGTACAAGATAGGATTCTATTATGTCTTTAATGATTGACTCCAAAAGTTTGATACTCAGTGGGCTCATTGATATGGACCTTAGATTGTTTAATGTGATTATTTATCCATGTGTTTGGTAAATGGTATTCATAAAATAAGGATATAATCCATGTATATGATAGATTTTTTTGTTGGAAAGTTAGCCAGATTGCAAAGATACTGTGCACTAAATTTTTCTAAATGCTTGAATACAAAGCAAGGTATTCCATGCATTTCTGGATGACAGGAGTTTAGTGTTGATGCTAATTTTGAAATAAAATCCTTAGGAGTAAATACTGTTTCTTCTTCTGGGTCACTGATATGAAATGGTGCAGGATTGAATTTTTTCTTCTCTTGGAGTTTAGATTTAAAATGTGTAGAGAGAAGTAGCAACATGCTGTAACCAGAGATTTTTTTTTGTATCTTAATTGCTATTGATATGCGAGTTGTTGGCTTTTGTCCCAATACCCAGTGAATATAGTATCCAGACCATGTATGTGTCTGTCTCAAAAAAATTTTTTTATTGCCAGATATTCTCTAAGTTTTCAGAGACTGATTGATAAAGTTTTTTCAGGGCAATCACATTTGAACAGCCTTGTTTATTTGTTATACTATTTGTGATTCTCTTGTGTGTTTTATCTACAAGAGCTAGAAGTCTTGAGGAGGCCAAGGTGGCCTTTGTTATGACATCAATAGTATATGAAATAATGTTAACAAACGCAATCCATATTTGCGCTGGATCCATTTCGATATTTCAAAGTTTGAAAAGAGAGATATATTTCTGAAAATAAATATTCTGGGATTCAACATGGCAGGAGTACTCTAATTGTGTTTCCAATAGTTGTTATTGATCTGTCTATAAAATCATTTTTCAGTGAAACAATAATTGCAGAATGATCTGATAAAGATGAATTTTTTATTGTCAGGCTGATCATGTGATGCAACACTGGTCAGTAAAAAACCAGGTCAATTAATAATGAAAAACTGCCATTATTAAATGTGACTGAATTCTGTGGGAGATAGCCTTCTCCACTCATGGGGGGTATAACTAGTAAGTGCAACTATTTTGTGATAAACCTATTATATGACATGTTGAAATCACCAAGTAAAATTAGTGGATGTGATGAGGATGTTATTTTGGAGTTTATAGTTTGAATGACTTTATTAATTGCTTTATGGTTTGGAGAATATAGACAAATGCTACATTCAATGTAACTGTTTTATGATATAAGGTTATAATCAATATGTGTGTATCTATATATATTATTTAAATGAATAGAATGACAGGTTTTCATTACCATTACTCGTGTTGCTGCTGAGGATGAGAATGATGCTTGAGAGAATGCTGTATATCCTTGATTTATTTGAAAACAAAATACATGGGTGAGAGAACAAATGGGTATTACTGAAATTGGTGAAAGAATTAAGAGACTGAAATGAGTTGGGTTGGACATATTGCTAGAAGAGATTATAATAGATGAATAGTTAAAATCTTTAACTGGATTCCAAGAGATTGTAAAAGGCATAGAAAGAGACCACATATAATATGGATGAATAAAATAAGGAAATGTGCTGAAGCAATGTGGAGAAGAGAGTCTATGGATTGGCAAAGATGGCTACAATGATGATATTTAGATTTATTTGAAATAAGTAACCTCAATTATAGAAATTAATTATTGATAGATAGAGGGTCAGACTTTTTTTTTAAAAGTGTCATAGCATCGGCCGGGCGTGAAACCACAACCCGGACAACTGCCTGCAAGTGCAAGGCAGTCGCGCTGACCTCTCAATCACCAACGCAAGACAGAGTGTCAGACTTTGATTCCAGTTCTGATATTTCTGGCTCAATTTTTTTAACACTCAAACAATAGTCATTTGACTATTATTTGTGATTTAAGCTTGATAAATTTGTAAATCAAACTAAAGATCTCATCTATATAACCATTAGATTATTTATCAAATATAATTATTATTAAAAAAGTATCTTACACTGTTTTCCATTCTCATTTTAGACTTTTTAACATTACCAGTAAATACACTATTTAAAAAAAATAAATTAAAAAATAAATTAGCATATGTTAATATTCTACGTAAAATATAGTAAAATTATAAATAAAATATTAATTTATTTTTTAATGAAACAACTTTAAATTTCTTATTTCTATTAAAGTCAGAACTTTGCAACTATCTCTTTATTAAAATTTCAGTTTTAAAAACCAGTAACCTTTATTGTTAAAGGAGGTTGCCTTGACTACAGGTTGAGTTTGTTGATAACTTAAGAGTTGATTGTTATTATCTAAATTTATAAACCTATTAAAGCCACGAATAATTGGCTTTATTGACTTAACAAATGACTATGTATATATGTACTATATAAAGACAAATTGTTAATAAATAAAATGCTGTAAATAAACAAGCAAATATCGATTAGATTTTCTTATTCAATTTGATATATGTTTATATACTGCATTTAACATTGACTGTTCTAGCTTCAATCATTATACGGCATATATATATAAACAAAAACGAAAAAATCCACATAAAATTAAATAGCGATAAATAGATTTTTAATTTATATATATATTTTATGATAAATGTTATTTGCGTGATAGATTGGATGATTTAGAATTCCATTATTATTGATGGGATTAATGTGTTTCTAATTCTAATAAATGTGTTTCTAATCGTAAACATTAAAAAACTTACTGTCAATAAAGTTATATTGTCAATTAATAGAAGAAACAAATTAACAACGCAAGCATAGAGGCTAAAGATCACATGACCTAATTAACAGTGGCAAAAACACCAATGAAAGCCATAAAAAAAACCAACATTTGAAGATATAGTCAAAGGAAAAGAAAGAAAAGAAAAAGAATTCCTTTATCCTAACAAAAAACTGAAAGTCAATTTAATTCAGATATCAGCAAAGAAATAAAAAAAAAGCAATGCAAACCCCTCTCAAAAGATCAATCCTAGAGATTAGAAACCAACCGACAGTGACATAAATAATTTAGAAATTGAAAAACAGAAAAGTCAAATTTCACCAGAAATTGTCTGGAATGAAGAAAATTGAAGATCACAACTGAATTGATTCACCAAATATATACCAAAGTGTCTCTTCACAACATTCAAGATATTTTTTCCCCCAAATCCATGATGTTGTCAGCAACAGGCAGCAACATTTCATTTTATAAATTTCCAAAAGAGTTGCTGTATGAGGCAATAACAGTAAATGGATTCTGGGACAACATACAACAAATTGCAGAACATCCCAATCACCGGTACTTAACACTGGAATTTTATGAAATCGTACAAAGGGAGAGATTTCAAAGATAAGTCAAATCAGTGAGTAACTTCGCACTGATCACTATAGATCAAAACTATCACAATACTATTTTAGGAATAATTAAGAAGACCTGTCTGGGATACAAATAACAAGACTTCCAAGTGATGATGGAATTGTTTGATACGGTCATGATGTGCAAAACAGTAAACCGGAAAGACACGCCAATACCAATTGCATCTAGATACTGATTCAGATAATATACCAACACAAATCCTGGATCAGGAAGCAATGCTCATTCTATATATTAGAGGTCAGAAATCATAGTGTTACTCATGTAAATGGGGGTCATGTTACTGCACAATGTTCAAACCATCCAAACCATGGGAACTTAACCAGAAATCAAAATGCATTTTCACAAAAACAACAAAATATTCAACACTAATATGCAAACTGAAGAAAAGACAGCCATTGCTAAGGATGACACTGCATAAACTACACAAAAAATAATATGAAAGTAGAAGTTATTTTCTTTATTAAAGATATCACAAAAATAATTATAATCATTGCAGAAAACATTATTTCCTTTATTTAAATATTTTTTATTACTTATTGTTAATAAATTAATTATATATTTTGTTAATTATTGAGTCTTTGTTATTAAGTAGTTAATACTCATCATCTACTAATTTTATAAATAAATAGGGTCACATGATTTTATAAATATTAAGTTATTTAAAAGGCATACTGTTTTATAAGAAATTTGGGTCACTATACATTTGCACCATCTTCATCCATAATATTTAATTACTTAAGATGTGACTTACATACAGTAAAATGCTCTTTGCTATTTAATCATATCAATAATAATAATTTATAATTTTAACAATTTTAAACTTTAAGGCTAGTACTTATTATACTTTAATATTATAACATGTGATAATTTTAAGTCAAATTTCGGATCTATTTATTCTTGTAAACCCACAATTATACTTTAAATTATAGTAAAACCCTGAAGTATTATTGAGGTTAGTTATGAATGCTTTCTTAAAAGAAATATTTGTTTATTATAAAGACTCTTATAAAGTGACCATCCAAGTATTTTAAAAGGTTAAGCTCGACCTTATTTGATCAGTAATTGGTTTTTGTTTTTTGCAAGCATTATTAAATTAGTAACAATATATTAACCAAAAAAAAAAACAAATTGATTTTATAATAGAATTCTTGAAGTGGCTGGATAACAACATAGTGGCTAAATTTGAAAACAAATGGTATGTTATGAATGATGGTTGGCCCATGGGACTACCTATGAGTGGAGTTGTTGCTAGTATTGTCATAAACCATTATGAGAGCCAAATTCTTCCAAAATATTTTACAACAGATCCAACTCTCATATACTCTCGATATGTCGATGATATTTTTATTGCAGCAAAACCCTCCACCACTATTAACATACAAAATGAATTTCAAGCCATCTCAGGATTAACCCTTAGTAGAACAAAGGAAAACAAGGAACAAAGAAATAAAATACCTAGATTTGTTAATAAAAAGAGAGAACACACACTTAGATTATAAAATGATGATTAAACCACTGCACATACGAGGTTACACAAGCCCAAAATCTAACACCCCCAACACATATAAATGGGCAGGTATGAATGCTTTCCTATTCAGAAACCACCAGTTATGTAAATACATAGCGGATAGAAAAAACAATATAGACAGATATATAAAGGAAATGACTAACATAGGCTTTAAACCTAATACAATCAATCGAAGAATAAAAATATTTTATAGAAAACTAAGAAATAAATTGCCTAAAGACAATATGAAATACCTAACAATTTCTTTCATACCTAATGTAACACCAAATATTGCAAAAAACATTGTCTAACAATTTTAAATTTAGCTTCAGAACACCTCCCAATACTAACTGACTGATAAATAATTCTAAAGATAAAACAGAAAAAGATCAAACCCCTCATGTGGTCTATAAAATGGCATGCCCTCAATTTGGCTGCCATGCATCATACTATGGTGAAACTTGGGCTAACCTGAACACAAGAATTTACCAACATAGGTATGTCTACAATAGGGTTAAAAATAAAAATGAAGGATCTTCAGTATTCTGGGAACACCAAGCAGCTATGGGCCACGTATTTGAACCTAGTTCTGCCCAAATAATTTGTACAGAAAAAAATGACGCCAAAAGAAAAGTTAAGGAAGCTTTATATATAGCAAATGACATCAATGCCATTAATAGAAGAGAGGCATGTTTTGCTCTCTCTAAACAATGGACTAATTAAAAATTCAAACGCATTTGCATAAATCATAACAATCTTTATTTACAAAGCTATGAGTATGAGATTCGAACATGAAAACTCGAAAGCGCTAAGCAAACCTATTATAAATTAGTGTAAAATTTATAGCTTCACTATTTAATGCGAAAAAAAAGTCGCATATTTATAATAACAATATATATATATATATATATATGAAGTTAAGTTCAATTATCTTTAAAAAATGTGTATATGAAGTTAATTTGTAATATGTACTATATGTCTTATTTGATAAAGTTTATGTTAATTACGATATCTATAGTGTGGGAGGTTGATCTGACTTCTGGGCTGACAGGATTGAACTGAAGGTAAATGATGTACTGATAGAAACAAAAACTTATACATATATAATTAAACCGCAGATTTTCAAAAGTATGTTTATATATATATATATCTAAGCTAAATATTATGGTATTAATGAATTATAGCAGGGGTGGGCAAATAGCAGCCCGAGGGCCACATGCAGCCTACTAAGAGTTTTTATGCGGCCCTCCAAGACAATCAGAAAATTCTGCCTTGAACTGAGATTTCCTTCCCGTGCGCGACTGAAGATTCATTTTGTATTTTCCACTAGGATGGCCACATCAATACACATGCACAGTGTAGATATGATGTGCAGTGCTTTCCAGTTGATCTGGTTAATTTCAATTTTGTCTTTGCATTAGCAAATATATACATTTCCAACTTTAGTAAAACCATGAACCCTCCAAAAAAATGTAAAATCGATGATGAATGTCATGTGTTTAATGAAGAATGGACAAATAAATATTTCTTTGGTAATACAGGGAATAAAGCAGTGTGTTTATTGTGTCATGAAAAAAAGGTGCGACCCTCTGCTAACCTTCGCTTTCACAAAGTGGCCCCCAATGCAGCCCTCCATCAACTTCTGCGGCCCCCAAGCCAAAACAATTGCCCACCCCTGAATTATAGTTCTACAGTTGATTAAAACTGTGAAATATAGTTTTCTGTTGAATTTTTTTTCTCATGTGTCATAGCATCAGCTGGGAAGTCCGCTAATTCGGGACAACTGCTTGTAAAGCAGCTGTCGCTGACCTCTTGACCAACAATGCTTGACAAGTATAGTTTTCTGTTGAATTTCTTGAAAACTGTTGGTCTAACTCTAAGTTTAATGCTTTTATGCATGTTTCGTTTTGATTAATTTTAATGATTTTATTCTGCTAATAATTTATTATTAATTAATATGGAACTAATTGAGTACTTCTGTAATCATTCAGATTAATGGTTCTTTATAAATCTGTAAGTAGTGGTAATTACTTTTTTTATTTTGTAACAGAGGAGAATTTTTGAATTAACCAGAAAAACCCTGTAACTTTCATACATTATAGAAAGAAAGAAAAAGGAAACATCTGGTGATATTTTCTAATTTAAATGTGTGTTTTATTTCTAAATTTTTATTTTTTTTATTTATTTATAATTTTTGGAAGATCAAAATTATGAAAAGAAAATGAATGAAAAAATTTGAAAATAAAAGGCATATTTAAAGTAAAAATTATCATAGAATTGTATTTTCTCCTCTATTGATTAAAAAAATTACAGTCTTGTTGACGCATAAAATAGTGTTCTTTTTACAAAAAAAAAAAAATTGTAATCACCATCAAATTGTAGAAAAAAAACTGCATGGTTTAAAGCAGTAGTAAAATAGTGAATTATGGAGCTGAAGATATATGGATCATAACTTAGTCTCTGTCATGTCAGAACATGAACTTCATATAGATCTTTATGTGAACCGAATATCAAACTATTTGATTTTTATTATAATTATTTTTTAAGAAATATATAGCTGACTTCTAATAGACAATTATGGCTAAGATTATTTTAGAATTTTACTTTCTTTAGTTTATTTAAATTTAAACCCATTACTGAAATGTATCTTTTTAAAACTATTTTTAAGAAACTTGAGGCTTCCATGAAACGTTATTTAGGAAGAATGGTTTATAAGTCATTTTTTTAAAGAAAAATTATATGTGAAATTTTGTATAAAAACAGTAAACTTTGTTAAAGATAAGATATTGAAGATTTTTATTTTAATCATACATAAAAGCAAACACTATCAAAAAGTAGATGATTGATAATCCAAGTTCATTGAAATATCTAAAAAATATTCAAGTGGGGTAACTTTAAACTAATTACGTAAATATGGCTTCTGTAACATTACTTATGAAAATTATGCCATTAAATAATTTATGAAAAATAATATCCTAGAAGATTAACATAAGAAAAGCCATCAATTAGAATTTGGATCAAATCATATCCGAGTTTTCATTTAAAACACATCTTGGTTAAAATTTCAATCAACTGACAGAAGCTATTTATCATAGAATAAATATGAATTGTGTTTGGTAATAGCATCGCTAAAGAATCTGGTTGCCTTTCTCGTATCCTTAGGAAAATATTGTGACTACTTTTTATAACGCCATAATACTTGTAACCAGAAGTAAATTTTGCATTTATATTGCAGTTTCATTTTTTTACAGTCTGTCTATGCACAACCATTTAATCAAACCATATCAATCTGAAATTTTTATCCTATAGTTAATCATTGTACCAGGAACATTATATAAGTTAGTAATCAGGGAAAATGTAAAAAAGAGTCAAGAGAGAAAAAGCATGGAGATTGAAATAATAAAAAAAACATATTAAGTAAGGGGGGGGGGGATTAGTCGTTTGGGTATATTAGAAGTTATTGCTGATTTTATATAACAACTCAAGTCATGAAATGAATTATTGTAAAATTAAACTGTAATGTAATATTAAGAGGAATTTCGTATTTTAAAAGAAATGTGTGGATATATATGAAAAATCATTTATATATGCTAATAAATATATAATACTTTAATAGTTTTTTCAGAAATTTTTGAATAATTTAAATAAGTTCAAGGACTTAAACCAAAGTTTCTGTTAAAGTGATAATTGATTTAAATTGATTAAAAATTATAAAATAATATTGATTAACATTAACATTTGTTACAAAATAATGCAGGAAAAAAAGAGATAGCGAACTAAAATCGTCAATGCAAAATAAAACTTTACTATTTATAAAATTTATAAATACTTCAAATACCATTTCGTGCAGTTAAGCATTATTGAAATTAAAGCATACAGTCAAAAGTTGATAGTATTAAATGAGACTTCTTTGTTTATGAAATAAATAATTTATTATTTTTATTTTAACAATTAAATTTGAAATTTAAAAATCAAATTTTCAATTTTTATAAAATTCAAATGTTATTCAAAGTTAAGAAAAGAAAATGTAATTATGTTTTGTATTCAGTTTATTAATTGAGTCATTAACCAAATATTGAAAATAAACACGATCTAGAAGTGTCAAAGCGTCGGCCGGGAAACGAACCCTTGGACAACTGCTTGTAAGGCAGCCGTGCTAACCACTCGGCCACCAACGCTTGACTAAATAGTGTTGTTTTTGATTTTAGATAAACACAAATTGTTACATGAGAAAACAATAAATGTAAAAGGAGATTAAAAAACTAGTCCCTTTAGGTCCATCCAGTTGAAATTAGTAACAAATGCAGATGCTTTTAATTGTAGGTTTATTGCATGTGGAATTAAATCAATTAAAGTTGAATTGCAACGACTAAATGCAAGTGCTTGAAGACAACAAATGTCTAATGTTCATTAAAAAAAAAACTAGCAAAAAGCCTTGTAAGAAAAAAATGTTTAATTATATTTACTGGTCAAATAAAACTAATCCAGTGTTGAAAACTGTAAATTGTCATCATTATTATGAGGAAATTATGTACTATTTTAGTGTAAATTATAAAATGATTTGCTAATTTTCATTTTTATTTGTGTCATTTATTGTGTAGAAATGTAATCTCTGATGGAATAATGGATGTACAGCCTAAAGATTCGTAACTTATCTACTGGTTTTTCTACAAAGTAAAATATGTTCTTGAGTTTACTATCTATTTATGAACGACAACAAAAAGAAGAACTGTACAAGTCAGCAAATGTATTAATAGAAAAATGTTGGGAAAAAAATTAAACCTATAAAAAATAAAATTCTAACACTTGAAAAACTAATGCTTGGAAGAGTAAAACTTTCAAATTAAGAAAGATAGTTATTCTGAATACTGACAAAATGTTTTTCTCAAAATAATTGTCAAGCATTGGTGGTCGAGAGGTCAGCGATGGCTACTTTACAAGCAGTTGTCCCGGGTTAGCGGGTTCGTTTCCCGGCTGATGCTATGACACATGAGGAAAAAAAAAGTTAAAATAAACAAAGGTAAAAATTATCAATAAAATATTTCAATACACTAGCATTTCATTGATAAAAGATGAATTAATGATAAACTTTTCATTATTATATTGTAAGAATAGCTTACAATCATGTCAAAAACAGCCTTGATTTATCCACACAAAGCCATTTAAAAGATAAGCTTAACTAACAGATAGTTGAATATGCACTACCATTTATATATGTATTGTAACCTTCCGCGTAACTATATAGAGATGGAGAGGGAGTGACAGAGAAGGATATACATATGTGTAATAATTTGTTTACCAGGGCGCCAAATTGTAACTACATCCATCAGCTGTTATGCCAACTCGAGATCATTATCACTCGACAATTTATAAGTCCGTGAAGGAAGCAAGTTATCATAATTTTCAAAAAAATATATATAATGATTTGAGTTATAAATAGTACGTTTAGTTCTCATTTCCAATTCAAGAATTATTAAATAAATAAATTAAAGGACAAATTATTGAAAGCTGAAAACAACTCTCCACCACAGACTCACCCTCCAAAGTTACACTTAATTTCTTTTAAATGTTTGTTTTCCTCCGTCGCATCTCTATCACCAAACATGGCTCTCCACAATGCCATCTCTTATACAAACCCAAGAGCAGAATGTACGATATTCTCAACTTAATAAACTCTTTAATATTACAATATACCTGTAATAATAACTTCTTCATTTAAAAATTTATGATTGTGAATCTCTCATTTTCAGAGTCCAGATTTATAGTGTGGAGCTTCAACCACTCCCTTCTAAATTTATTGCAGACCACTGAAAACTATCCCAGAGAATTTAAGTCGAATAGACGTACACTTATCCTAGAAGCTAATATCTACTCTCAATTAAGAATAATAAAGCTGATGATGATGATGATGATGATGATGATGATAATAATAATAATAATAATAATAATTATTATTATTATTATTATTATTATTATTATCTGAAACTACTAAATGGTTACTTAAAAGAAATATTTATTTACACTAAATTTTGATTAGATTGTCAGCGACTGGGAATGTGTTCAAATATCAGGAGTGGAAAAGCTACTCGTGGCATTAGTCATAGTGCAATAAACTTAATAAACTAAATATTAAATTTAAAATTAAATTCTTATTTTAGATGTTTGCCATATGATCATAATAAATTCAAATATAAATAAATGTTTAGCAGATTAATTCTCAAATCTCAACAAATGAATAATTAAAAAAATATTAATTTAGTAATAATATTTAATAAGAATATTTTGGGACACATCTGTACTGCAAAGTATGGAATATTTTCTACAACTTTTGTGTATCAAATTTCTGGAATCAATGGATACCCAAGCATTAAGACACAACACCAAAGTTTAAATTCAAGACAAAATATTTATTAACATATTAACTATAACTAATACAATATATAACACAAACATCGTAGCGATCCAATTAGCAAAAGAAAATAACGAAATAATAATCACGAAATATATTTATAATGGATTTACATTGGGTATAGATTACAATTTATTTCTGGGTTCATCTCATCTAGGATATCACCCTCGTCCCAACATCGGTACTCATATCTAGTACTGGGAAGAAATAACTCATATTATAAACTGTTTGAAAACTGTTTCAACTCTTGACATATTAGTTTAAGATTCAAATTATTTTCTTTTATGAAGCAGAGCTTCATAAGTACTAATATTACAGTAAATATAATTATTATTAGAACAGTTAACTTTTAGCCCTTATCAATCACATTAATATTTCTTTTTTCTCCACTAAGGAATTCATGTATCTTAGAAATTACTTTAATTTTTGGTATCTAATAGTTCAAATCTTTCTTTTACTTCAACCTGTAAAACCAATAATAAATACTTGCTTGATTTAAGGTAAAATATCTCTGTAAAATCTATTATCTCAAACCTGTTAAAGAAATAAAATTAATAATTATTTTAATTAAATTCTGTTTTACTCTCATATTTGCGATGAAATCTATGCTCTTTTATATATTTAAGTTCTTAATATTTCATTAGATATGTGATGAAATGCCAAATATATTTTAAACAATATATTTTAATAATTTTATCCCAAAGGTAATATTTCTATCTTCAATTTAGACTTTCACACGACCCACCACTCTCAGTGCCATCTCATATTGCTGACCCACCTGATCACACACATGTTGAAAAGATAAATAATCACCAATATACGTATTTCATGCTAAACCAGCAATCATCAGTTGGTCTAGATTACTATCCTCACACATATATATATAATCAGTACTCAGCTTTATATTACGATAGCCAATCTTTATACTTTAATGGACAGGCTTCAAACTACTCCAACCCACAACTCTTCAGCCATCCATTTCATTGAAAATCT
Organism: Epiperipatus broadwayi; assembly: GCA_028023455.1. Classification (NCBI taxonomy): domain Eukaryota; kingdom Metazoa; phylum Onychophora; class Udeonychophora; order Euonychophora; family Peripatidae; genus Epiperipatus; species Epiperipatus broadwayi. The sequence goes on along the minus strand of JAQFVV010000010.1, from coordinate 12,154,821 downwards.
GATGATGGAAGGTTCAAAGCCATTAAAGCATAAAGATTGGCTATCTTAATATAAAGCTGATTACTGATTATATATGTGTGTGAGGATAATAATCTAGACCAACTGATGATTACTGGTTTAGCATGAAATACGTATATTGGTGATTATTTATCTTTGCAACATGTGTGTGATCAGGTGGGTCAGCAATATGAGATGGCACTGAGAGTGGTGGGTCGTGTGAAAGTCTGAGTTTGAACCCCGCATATATTACATATATAAATGCAGGTTTAAGCCTGTACAATATATCTTCAATTTAGTAATTATGATATAACTTAGTTATATACATCCGAATTGCTGTTTTGAAATTAAAATTCATTAATTAATAACTGATCACCTTGTAATCATTGCAGTACTTTAAATCATCTCTGAATTCGATTTCATATATAATTGTTACGATTTGCTCTGTTATACTGATAAATTATGATTTTAAGCACAGTTTTATTTAATTAATAATAGAATTCTGGCCAGAGAGATATTAATTAGGCATATTTAGTTATTTTCATTAATTATGAGTCTCTTAAATATGCTTTCTTTCCCTTTTTATTAAATCTGATTAGAGAAGCGAATTGTTTGTTAAATGAAGGCATTAATATATTTAAGTAACCCCTCTTTATAAATTTTTTTAAGCGCCTACAGCAATATGTAGAGCTAGTTCAACCAGTTCTCTCTATATGTTATTCGGGATTTACCCAAAACTAAGACAACCTTTAGTTTGATGGATGATTTGCATCATTATCAAGCTACATTATTAGGCTCGAATATTAGAGAAACTTAGTAAACAGTCACAATATTATCGCTGTAGTAATTAAATTATATTTCTGGCTAGCATTGTTATTTATCACTTGGCAAACTGTGATATTAAATGAATATTATGTTGGCATATTAAATTCTTATATGTGTAGATTATTTGCTGAGCATAAAGGCACCATAATACTTTTAAATGAGTCCAAACACTATATTACCCCAGACTAATTATATTCCATTGTATAATGCCTGCATGCATCTATTTGATCCCAATATGATCCCTAAATAGTATAATTTAATTTATTTTCTTTTTCATTACTAATAATTTTAGTAAATGTATTTAAATTTATCCTGTTTTTATTATTCTTTTATTATATCCCAATCCAATCCACTTATTAATTAATTATATTACCAGATATTATTATACAAAATATCAACTTTATATTAGCTTAGCCATTAATAGATGTTAAATTCAATTTTATGCAATGTGTATATGGTTAGACATAGGGTCTCATGTTTCTCCTTGTTTGGAGCCAAACTCATGATTAAAATTAAGACCTGTGTGAAACCTCAAAAATGGCACTCATATGGTGTAAATCATGGAGTGCTAGTGAATGAGTTGGAGCTTAGTTTGGACTCTGGATCTTACTATCCCATTTTTTTTTCATGTGTCATAGCATCGGCCGGGACGTGAACCCACAACCGTCTGCAACCAACTACTTGCTTGCATGGCGGTTGCGATACCTCTCAGCTAACAACGTGTGTTGAACTCTGGATTTTGTTATGTGAATATACAAATCTGACTGTTACAATATAGATAATACATATATATTTTTATCTACCAAATGTTTTTAGCAGTCTTAAGTTTTAATTGTAAATTAGATTTTAGCATTATGTGAACTTCTTGTAATCAACATATAATGCATTGGTCAAACTCATTCCTTGCCATATATAAAAACAATTCAACTGTTGGTAAAAAATTGAAAGTCAATAGAAATTCCATTCAAAAAGTAATGAGTTTGAATTATTCATTCTTTTTTATGTTAATCAGACTGTGATTAGTTTAAATATAGATAATACATTATCAATATATTTTTATCATGCAAATGCTTTTAACATTCTTAAGTTTTAATTGTAAATTAGATTTTAGCATTGTGTTAACTTCTTATAATCAACCAATAATGAGATGGTCAAATTCATTCATGGCTGTATATAAAAACAATTCAACTATCATTCACTTCTAACTTATAAGCTGGTAATTCATTAGGCAAATCTTAATAAACATAATGCAATTGAAATGAATAAAATAATGATAATAACAAGCACATAGGGATTGATTATTATCTATTAGAATAGGATTTCAAAGCAGCTGTTTATTTATGCTAAGCAGCATTGTTAAATTACACTGGAGAGCTTATAATGATCTCTCCTTCAAAGTCTATTAAAATAACTATTTGCTGCCTCAAAATGTTGGCATATCATATATTAAACAAATGAAATAATTAAAGACAAAAAATAAAGGCACGACCACAGTTTTTAGAGAATTTAAAATAATAACTGACTGCAATTACCGAGTTTAAGAAATGAAATATAATATTTAAGATACATGCAAGTATTACAGTTTATTTTTAGAATGATTTAATTTGAAAGACATTAATAATTAAAACAAACCTTCATAGATTTATAGTAGTAAGCTAGCTTTATATTTACTGTTTAAAGATCTATTTACCTAGGCATTGTAATTAATTAAATTTATATATACATATTATATTCATAGGCATTGCAAGTGGATCTTTATTAAGCACCAAGCATATACTAATATCTTACTATGCCTTTTGAAATGGGTTTCCAGGATCAGGCCACCCCATTCAGTTTGGATGGCTATCTTTTAGAACTGGAATACAAGTGGCCAGAACCTTATTCAAAGCCTATTTGACTTCTCAAACTGATATGTTCTTTATTATTAATTATAGCAAGCTGTTTGGTCTTAGGACACTGAGTATTCAATACTGAAGCTCATGAAGAATTACCCACTTGCATCATGACCCTAATTTTAGTATTTTATAAGTGCCATAATCTTCAGATGCAAAACCTAATAGCAACCAGTTCTTTCTTCCCCATTAACAATAACGTTTCAGCATTAGTCTGAACCAATAATCTGGTTTACCATAAAGAATCTGTATTTCAAGTTTATTGATTGCTCTCTTATAATATTTAGATGAGCAGCCTAATGCTATTAATGTAATAATCATCATGGCTAATATTTTAGCTCATAACCTTGGAAACCAAAGAATAGCTTGACATATCAAAATGTAATAGGTATGTTTGATTAGTTGCAGATACTGTACAAATTGGATTACTATATTGAAGATGAGACCACTGTAATATTATCTCTCTCATCATTACTGTAATGCCTGCATGCATAAATACAATAATTGTTCTTTGCTTTTTTAATCACTATTTCATTATTTATTTTAATAAACTTATCTAAAATTATATTTGTTTCATGTTATTACTAGCAATCCAACTCCAAATCCTTTAAATTCTTATCATTAACATGTATAACACATCTTCCTTAGTTAAGTCATAGCGTGTTGAGTAGTCTTTAATTATAGATAAATTATTAATTGTCTCTGAATCTCATGTTTCTCCCTTTACTCAGTCAGCTTGCAGAAAAAATTGATACCGAGTGTAACTTCAGAAATGTCATTCGTAAGGTGGTAAATCACGAAGCACTGGTAAATGAGTTGAAGTTGGTCGGATATAAGATCTCACCATCTCAGTTCGGTCAGCTCTGGGATATTTTGCCTGGACTCTGGATTTTGTTATGTGAATGTACAAATCTGACTGTTACACATTGATCTTTACAATTTTGTTCTTCCAGTTATATTTATAATGAATTCCATCCACTTATGCTTCTAATATTTATGCTTTTGTAATTACGCATATGCCTGCTGTTTAGGTAATAACGCATATGCCTGCTGTTTAAATCAATTATCTCTTCATCACTTTTTTTTGGCAAAGTACATGTTGAAGAGTTTTAAAAGAATGTAGAACTAGATTCTTTTTCTTATTGTTATGTATTGTTATTTAATAGCCAAGTAATTATGCCATCTTAATTATTGTCAAAATATATAAAGAGAGAAATCTTTTGGTTGATTAGTATATGGAGGTGAGTGCATAACAAATTATAGATTATTTGAAAGTTGGTTGGGTAATTTTTTGTAGATTTTCTACAAAAGAGTTAGCTATTGCAAAAAACTTATATTTGAATAATTGACCTTTGAATTCTGAACTTTAATCTTATAGATGACACAAGCACATTTAAATTTGTAAACAAAAAGAAGTTTTTCCCGGGTTTTTTAAACTTATTTGACTACTCCTTTTTTTTTTTTTTAATATCGTTTTATTAAAATTGTTATCCAAAGATAACCAGCACTTAACTATTCTTGTAATTAATTATGTATCTTGCTTGCAACTGATACAATATATATATAGCTATTTATTATACTGTATAATAATAAATATGAAATTAAAGGAAAGAAAAAACTATGCTTGCAAAGATTAAAAATAGAATGGACTTGCCAACATTGATGGAAATTCAAATTAAATCTAATATACCAGCCAGATGTTTTAAAATATAATGTTAATAATTATTAAACTAATAATGGTGATAGAATCTCATTTTTAATTATCATTTTAATTAATAGACAAATGTGAAATTAGAATAACTTAATGCCGAGAGATCATCGCATTCGCCTTGCAAGCAAGTAGTTGGTTGCAGATGGTTGTGGGTTTGCGTCCCGGCCGATGCTATGACATATGAGAAAAAAAAAATTCTTTCTCAGTCTATGAGTAAATAATACTCTATATGTTTAGTAAAGATCAAGAATAGAATAAATCCATTTATTTTTTAAGCTTATAATTGCTTTAAAAATAGATGATTCCATTCTATTTTTGATCTTTATTAAATATTCAGACTGTTATTTTACCACCCTTAATTATAATATAATAATTATGTAATGATTTTAACTTAACCACGAAGATTTAAATTACAATGAGAAAATAATTTATGTCCGTTTAAATCTAATCATTAATCAATGTTGTTTATTTACAAATATAATTAAAAAATGAAAAATTTCTGGGAAGCTGTTGAAGACATGATGATTTTTTACAAAATGTTTTAGGAATGAAGTTTTGGACAGAATGTTGATTGGTAAGCCAAGTTCATCTTACCTTAAACTGTGATAAGTGAAATTGAATTTAATCCATATGAAAATATAAGAAGTGTGAGGACTGAATAATGTGACTGCAGAGATAAGAAACTGATGAATTCTTTGAAGAAAGTTGCTGAATAATCACAATGCTGACTTTACATAATAAAGGTTAAGCATTATAAAATTAAATGTAATGGGAAGTTATTTTTTTGATATTTGCAATTAATAACTGCTTCTGCTTGTGCTTTTGTGTTGAGTCTAACAAATAAAAATTCATTATATAGTTAGCTGTAGTACTAAGGTGGGAATTGCATTTTTCTGAATAATATTTATTTATAATGTTCTATGAGTCAAATAAGTTTTGATCAGAATGTCATTAGTTGACAGTTGTAGAAGTCAAGTGAAGCTACATTGTTATATCAAATATATAGTAAAATATACTTAAACAACTTTTACATATAGAATAAAGATTTCTCTATCTGATATTAATTCTGAATTTGACAAAAGCAAAACCTCTTACTCTCATATCACTATACATGTGAACTATTCAAGCGAATATTAATTATCAATAGATATTTGATAGTAATATCAATTAAAGTAAGTCCACAACCAGAAATCAATTTGAAAATTTGTTAAGCATTGCCATCTGATTATCCTGGTTGTTCATGATATATAAACTGGACTGCATCTGTCTAACTATCATGATTGTTCAGTATTAAAAATGTCCTTCTATAGCTTTTTCATTTAACTTATAAAAATTAAATGCTAATGAACGATTTGTAATTATTATGCTTTAATTTATTTAGTTTTTATAGAGAACACAATAAACATGAAAAATCATTGCATCCCCCCCCCCCTTAAATATTGTATTCTCTAGAATTGTCTTTTTACTTACATTTTAAAAAAATATTTATATATATTGCTTCCTAAGAAATGTAAACTAGTTTTTTAAGCTTTAAAAACACTTTTTTGTTTCTTCATGGAACTTTTAATATTTTAATCTGATAGAATTTCTCTTATTAAATATAAAATCTAGGTTATTATATTATAGTTCGGATTTTCCTGTGATTTGTCTTCCCTTGTGTAAATTAACTTGGAATCTAATATTCTATTTTTATCTTTAATATACATGAAATGTATAAAGAAAGATTAAAAGGAAAAAAAAACAAAATTAGTTTTTTTTTTGCTTTACAAATGATGGTTTTTAAAATAACATTTTTTCTGAGATTTTTGCTTAGTCCGATTAAGTCAGACATTCATTCCTGGAAATGAACAATATTTCCAGAGATGTTTTTTTTGGAGCTGGGTGAAATGCTTTTTATATCCTGTTATTTTTAAGGGTCATTTAATGAAATACTAATTAATCAAATGATTAATGAATTGAAGACGAGTATTTTAGCTGTGAACTGGGGATTTTGAGATCTAGAATGTATTACTCTACATCAGTGGTTCTCAACCTGTGGGTCACAACCCCTTTGAGGATTGAACAACCCTTTCACAGGGATTGTCTAACCATTAGAAAACACATATTTTCAATTCATAACTGTAGCAAAATTACAGGTTGGGGGGCACCATAACATAAGGAACTGTATTTTAATACAATTGATGAGGTTATATATATATATTAATAAGTAATTGTGCAATATTACATGGCGCGCACACACTCACATACATAATCACACAGACATCTACAGGAGATTATTTTTTGCAATTTTAATCTCTAAAAAATACTTATTTTTGTAGAAATTAGAATAAAAGAAAACATGATTTTAATTTTGATATTGGATTAAAGAAAATTTAAATTTAATAAATTTTTCAACCGGTTATTAATATTTGTCATTTATATATCTGCGAAATAATGTTACAAGTTTTATGATTATATGCGGAAAAAAACAACAACTAAATATTAATGTTCATGTCTACGATCTGTCACTTTTATTACTAATTTATGAACCACCATAAAGCTAGAATTTCAAAAAATTTCAGACAACACATTAAAATAATGAATGTTATAACTCGTTCATCAAATTTAATCATCTATAATTTAGTAGGAATTAAAAAATTTTTTAAAGCATAAAATGTTGTCTATATCTTTATCTATTGTTTTTTAAACAAACTTTTATTAACGAAGATAGAGAAATAATTTTTTGTTAAAAAAAAAGAATAGTAATCCATCTTACCTTTATTCAAAAACCATAGGGAAGTTTATGCGTGAACAAGTAATAAATATCAGATGATATAAAATGTTATGTTTCTTATACAAAGTATATTCACAAGGAAAAAATGTTCTTTTTCATTTACATAAAAAAATCACATGGTATATATCTTATTAAACTTTAGAATCGATTTTACAAAACTTTATTGAATATGAAAAAAACTGAAAAATTCAAGAACCCATCTTTGTAAGTATTTATCTGAAATTGAACTACGATTTTCAATTTAGTGAGCTGCATATAATGATCAAATCAAGATAAAAAAATATATGTAAAATATCTTTCCAAGATAAAGAAATTGAATTTGTAAAAATATTCAGTTACAAATAATATTATAACTTTATCTTTCTTATTGCATTGCCAAATCCATATAATATTAATAACATCTATATTCTTTATTACTTTTTACAATGCTTTTTTACAATCCATATAAGTAGAAGTTTTGAAACTGTCAATAGTGGATTGTAAAAAAGCATTGTAAAAAGTAATAAAGAATATAGATGATATTAATATTACAAATTATTACTGGATAATTAATGGTAATGAGATGCAGCAACCACTTATGAAGAAGTATGGCCATTCCAACACAAGAGAAAAAACGATTTAAAAGCTGCTCTAAAGATGAATTATGATGGTTATATAAATCAGTTTGAGAAACACAAACATATCCACATATAGAAAATGATAATCCATTTATTTTTTGATTGATTTTTCTATTTTCTTCATCAATAATCTATTACCTTTTCTTTTTTTTTTTTTAAAAAAAAAAGATTATGAGCCATAACTTCATGATATATTCCTAAAAATATTCCAATATTTTTGAAACCAATATATTATTAACATATTTTAAAATTTCTCCATTTCATTAAGATCTGCAGCTTTTCCATTTTTAAGATTACAAAGAGCTGTTTTGGCTTCATTAAGCTGGATATCTTAGTCCAGGGGTCCCCAACCCTATGCCCGCAGGCACTGTGGCACCCGCAGACCATTTTACGTGTGCCCACTGCTATCTGAACACGATAAAAAATTATTTATCTGATACAAATAAATGTAATTTTTAAAATTTCTTATAAATTATTGTATTATATTGTAATCAAATTGTAGGGCATACTATACTTTTACAGAGTAAAAATATAAACGTTAATTATATGTTAAAATTTTATTTTTGAAATAAATATTTTTTTGTACATTATGTGTATTATTAACAACATCCAACTATAAATTTTGCATTGAAAAAATAAATGGTGCCCGCCACCTTGGCCGGTATTATAGAATGTGCTCTTAAGTGCAAAAAGGTTGGGGACCCCTGTCTTAGTCCATATCTAAATGAGGAGATAAAATGGATATATGATCAAATTTTATCATATCAATTCTTGTATCATTATTCAAATGATCAAAATATTGCTTCTACCAGTTGAAAATATCAGTATAAGATATTGCCATTGTTAGATTTAATGGGATTATTGTATTGGTTCTCATGTCCATATATTAGTCCCAGTGCATCAAAAATAATCTAGAGTGACCATGATTATCTAATGTCATTATCGTTTTTACAATTTTAATCCACCAATCATTTTAAAGATTTTTTTGTCAGTATATGAACTTCTGCCTTCCATTCTCTATGTTCATTATGAAGTTCCATATTTAATTTATTATTCTGCCCAGTAGAAAATGTCACAATTGTCTTTTAATCATTTCATTAATAATAAGAGCACTGTCAGAAAAACAATTGTGATTCTTTTTTTTTTAACAGACCTAAAAATAGATTTACTTGTATCCATAATACACTCCTTAAGAGATTTCCACACATACATAATATGACATTGTGAAGGTCCAAATTAGTAATTGCACTGTTTGATAGCTATTGAAATTTATGTTTCCAATAGTCTATTTGTAAATTCTTGCATAATATGAATTTCTCTAGTATTCTGATTTTTAAAATGTAATATAATCTCTTAAGTGTTTTTGTTTTGAGCATAGGTACATCCATGTTTCTTTATAATAATTTTTCTACCTAAACAAAGTATTTGTGATACTCAATTTATAACAGATCATTTGAAATTCCAACAGCAGCATCATTATTTGCAATAACTTTTGGCTAAAGTCTTTTCCTTGGACCAACATGTGCACTAAAATCTTCAATAAGAAAAAAATTATATTTTAACAGTGATATTGCTTGCTTGTAAAGATTTACTTATACTATTAAAAATAAGAATACAATAGTATACATTTAGGAAAAATGAAAAAAAATAAATTATTTTTTTAATCTCAAAAAGAAATGATTTGATCAGTGTTTTATTATGATTTGTTTTATGACTTAGAATCTTGTTAAATTTTTAACAAATAAAATCGATATCATTCAATCAATATATATTTTTTTAATATTTAAGAAACAGAGAGAAAACCTTCTGGTTTAAACACACACAGAGGTAAAGCAGAGATTGGCGGCAGTTTAAAGAGAAGAAAACCACAGAGAATCATATTAAGACCTTAATGATGATAAAAAAAGGTTTCAAAGACAAATTAATTGAAGTTAGATAACTGATGGTGGAACTAATGATTAAAAAAAGTCACTAAAAAAGCTTAAGCAATTTTATGCAACATTGAAAGTAAATCTAAAAAAGAAATTTACTAAATTGATTTTATGGAGCTGAATTGTGAACAATTATGAAAAATAAAGAGAAAAACCGGAAGTTTTGGAGTTATAGTTTTAGAGAATAGAAAAGAAGCAAGTTGGAAAGATAAGATTACCCAGATAACAATATAAATATAGGGATTCGAACTCAGACTTTCAAGCAACCTTCAATTATCCACACTATCTCATATTACTGATACACATGACCACACACATGTAGAAAAGATAAATAATCACCAATACGTATTTTGTGCTGAATCAGCACTCATCAGTTGGTCCAGATTATCATCTCTCACACACACATATATATATATATATAATCAATGCTCAGTTTATGTGGAAGTAAATATGAAAAAACATCATGATGATGAAAAAAAATTGTAGTGAGCAAATAACTAGAGATTAATAGAGTTATAAAAGATATGATAAAAGGAATTGTAAAAGATAGAAAACTAAAGAAGCTAACTGATAATTTTGGGAAGCGCAAGATCTATGAATATTTAAGAAATAAAGCAAAAGAAGATAAGGTGTGGAGGAATCTGATTTTATATGTGAGATTTACTTGTTGATAAATAGTTAACAATAATGATGATGTATGAATGTACAGTAATTGTAAATACTTTATGTAACAATTTGAAGAAAGATTTTAAAATGTGTTTTTGTTTTTTTCCAATATTATATTTTAAAATGAATCTATTGCCCTGCGGGATTTGATGTAGTCAGTGTTTAATGGTAGTCTCTGGTGCTTAAGTCTATAGATCATGCCCAACTCTGTTCCAATGCTTGAACTTTTTATGAACGCTTGAGCAATAAAGAAATTCTGTAATTTATTCTTCAATTTATTAAGCTAGGTAACCTGAAAAATATGTTTAATAATCAATCTAAAAACAAGCTAAATCAGTTACAGGTTTAATTTCAAATCAACTGAATTCTATAGGGTTAGATTAATTTCAGCAATTAACTCAAAATAAACCTACTGCAAGGAGGAAAAAAAACAACATTCAATCAATTTAAAAACTTTTACTAACATTTAAAGCATACAAAATAACGTTTAGCAGCACGGCGAATAACGAATAAAATAATTTGGACAAACTTTAAAAAATGTTAAACAATCACCAGCGCTAAAAGTTTTTTAAATAAAAATATTTTCATCAGCTGTTTCATTGTAATTAAAAATTGAAATAATCAACAAGAAAATATAGGAAATTTTAATAATATAGCAAACAAACTCCACAAGACTATTCCAAATTATATTCAGTAAATAATATCAAAAACAGTAAACCATTTCAGTTATTACATCGGAGACAACTATTCTATACAAATCTTAAACTAGTTTCTGGTTATTTATTAGATAATAAAAATGAATATAAAAGTAGGTTATATAATAATGAAAAATCAGGAAAGTATATAAGAAAGTAATATGATTAATATAAATAGTAAAATCTCATCTTATAATTATATGCTGAATTACTTCTATTATCTAGCTTAATTATTAACGATATTAGAAAAAGTAAAATGTTATTCATACTTTTTTCAAATACAATCAACCATTAGTATTAAGGCAGAGGTTAATACAAAACACAATGTGCGTGTGGTATCTTCTTCTTTCTTCTTTAGGTGTTGCTGGTCTTACCAGTGACAGTATTAGAATGAGGATTGAACTGATCATAAAAAATAGTCTACTTAGCTAGAGCATCAGCTTAAATTCATATTCACAAATCTAAGAATCACTGATTTGCTTCCTACATTAATACTGTCACTGGTCAGGCCAGCAATATTAAAAAAAATATATAAAATTAATTGAATTGCTATGTAATATACTAAATTGTGTATGTTTTATAACAGGTATATATATATGGAAGCTATATATAAAGTCCGAATGTTAAAAACAAACTATTAAATTAGACGATGAAAATAGTCCAGCATATAATGATAAGAAAAATGTCAATCATCAAAAACTTTCAGACAAATAAAATCTAATTTCTATATACACCCATCCAATCGCTGAAACGCCAGTTTTATCTTAAAAACTTAGTATTAAAATTTTTAATTACTAGCTCTTCATAGAGGAAGATCAATTACCAAAAATTAATCTGAAGAATTTGTTGGCACTACTATCTTATAGGCACTCATTACTCATGTTTACAACAAATGGTAATGGAATAGAATGCCATTGGATTATCTATTTAAATCCTTTTTCGAATAATAAAAATTTAAAGAAAATATAAAGGGATTGGTTTAAATATGAGAAATATCTATTATTATTATTATTATTATTATTATTATTATTATTGTTGTTGTTGTTATGATGATGATGATGATGATGATTCAAAGATAAATCTTTATTGATAATTCAAAAAGTTACATAAATTTTACAAGTTTTGATTGCTTTGTGTTACATGTGCAATCATGGTTTGAGTTTGTATATTAGTATAGTTCTATATTTGTGAGTTCACTTATATTTTCACAGTTTCTTGTAAGTTTTTTCTTGGAAAATACTTGATGAATGGGCAAAGTATATAGTTATGGTTATGGATCTGTGAATGGATGTTGGTTATTCGAACTAGTGTATTCTGATTATAGATTGGAAAGTTGTTTTATGAGTGTCCATGTTGCAGCTACAATGTCTGGAGAAGTAATTTTCTAATCTCATGTCCTTAATTGTTGTGTTTGTTTGTAAAGGTACCTGGATGTCTTCTCATGTTATTTATGTATATGAAGGTGCAATGAGTGCAACAGTATGCATATAATAGAAATGTAACAGCCCATACTGTGGATGTAGAAGCTTTTTTATATAATTGCATGATATTTATTATTGAGATGTTTTTTGCAATGATAGGTATCCATCAGGACTTTACATGTGTTAGATAGAGGTGGGCAAGTATAAAATATGTGTTGTTGTGTTTCCTCTGCTATTGCAGAATGGATTAATGCTGGTGTATAGATGTCTGTAGTAAAGGAAATATGATGTTGGTAGTGCATGTAGATTGATTCTCAAGATGAAATCGAAATATTTAGGCTCCAATGACCATTTTCTGAACCTGCTTAGTGTAACAGTAGCTGTGTTCGAATACGAGTACTAAAGGAAGTAAAAGGCAATAATAAGTACAAAAGAGTGTTTATTGCGATTATTATTACGAATTGAATTAATAGATGCGAGAAAATTTATAGATATACATTCGAACTCTGTTACAAAAGAGTGTGAATGAAATACATTAACCATTTAAAGACATGAACATATACACACATATTTATTACACGTGTGGTTGTGATGTTGCGTAGAATTAATTACTAACAGATTTGTATGTGAAGATGAAGAGAAGCAGTTATGTGTGGAGTTGTATTTTATATTTTTGTTTTATATATTTTGTTGTTTATTAATATCATAAGTTATAGTTATTGAAATAATGTCATTTGTAGTGCATATTTCTTAATGAAAGCACATTAAAATATAAGACTGGAGAGTAATAAAAGAAATTGCAAATTGTCCCATGGACGATTTCTGTTAATGAAATTAGTCATCAGAATTCCAAGAACAGGCCAATTTAGTATTTTGAAACAATGGAAGCTAAAAGCATTCCTGAGATATGGTCATCGGCATATGGATAGAAAAAAAAAAGTGAGGTGAAAGAGAGTTAAAAGAAAAGAACTTTTTTTTCTTCTTGATTTTGTAGTGATTCGGAAAAGAGACTTAGAGAAAAGGAAATGTGAAAAGTAAATTTTCATAAAACTGATTTGATTAATTAATAAAAATTAATAAGAATGGATCCCATCAAAATGCTGGGGTAGGAGAATCGTGTAGATTTGTTGAACTGGCTCAGTAGACAACTATTTTGTGATCTGCTTGAACTTTATCTATGGGGATTTTTGCCATCTATTTCAAGCAAGTGAAATGATCACGGAACTCCAAATAGCAAGAACTTTTGTTCAATCAACTTTAAAATCATCTACCTAACCTCTAGGATGTATTATCTTATGTGAAAATGTTATGGAATCTTTCATCATCTTTCAGACCAACAACTTGTGCTAAAACAATCGCCATTATAATACTGTAAGCTTACAGATCATCAGCCTTAAACAGGCGAATGTTCGCTCTCAAATGAGGTAATTTTGACTTTCTCTCTATATATATTAAATGAATATATAATGATAAATTAAGAAACATGTGCTTTGTTTCAACTTAAAGAAAGAATTATAGAAAATAGGTGAAATCATTTCATAAATACAACTCTGATGCATAGTTGCACTCTTTCGTGAACGTGTACATTGATATTATATATATATGTATCAGAATGAATGAGTCGTATGTTTGCGATATTAATATATACATGTATTAATAAATATTAGAATTTAAGCTATAACTTGTGTATTTATTTGAATTACAAGATTCTTATAATTTCTGGGTTATTATTTATAAAAGCTTACTGATATTCATGAATGTATATCTCTAAAAGAAATAAAATAATAAGATTCATAGGGCAGATAGGAAAATTATAAAGATATATAAATGATGTTTCTTTGTAAGTTAACCTTGGCTTCATTCTGACAATAGACATTGTCTCCCAGACCTTGAGACTGAGCTATTCTGGATAAGGTACCCAAAAAAGGTCCACTGGAACCTTTTCTTTTGTTTTTGAGGGGTATAATTCTTATTAATTGATAAGATTGGTGCTTGAGATGGGAATTATTGCATACTCATTCGAAGTTCAGATTATGAAAGTGAACAAAAGTTTTTTCAAAAATAAATTTCAATTTATAATTATAAAAATTTATAGTAGAAAGCATAAAATGAATGTTCTGTAACCTATTAGAAAATGCAGTGTACTTCATTGATTTCTTTCTCAATTTATGTTCATGCAAAAGTAAAGAATTTTTACTAAAATCTTAACTATTCTTCTAAAATAATTATATTTTCAGCATATTTTATCAAAATAACATAATATGTGAAAAAATATGAAAAAAATTAATCTAAAATATACATTTTATTTTGAAAATCAAAACAAAGAACTTAGACCTGTCAAAATCATTGACAGGTGCTCACTTTTGTTGAAAATGAGAAACAACCCATCAGTGCCTTGGAAAGTCTGCCTTCTTCCATTGTTATAGCTTTAAATTTAAATATTATTGATTTTTTACTTGTAAAATAATTCTAGAAATGGCAGCATCTTACAGTACATTTTCAGCTTTAAAATGACCTTAAATTTGCTAAGGTAATGTAAAAATTGCCAGTTTTAGAGCAATATGAAGCTGTGAACGAGCATGCTCGTATGATGCACTTATACTTAATACTAATTTTACTTGTTAAGGAAGTTATTACATTTATGCCAAATTAAAATATGAAAATGATGAACTACTATCAAAGTAGTGAGTTTATTAAAAAGACAATTATTTAAACTTGGATTATAAAATTATAATAAAAGACAAAGTCATAAAATCTTGAAAGAAAAACTTTATTCAGATATTTTCATGCTAAGACAAATAAACTAATCTGTTAATCTATCTAGTCATAAGAATAGCTTTTTAAATTGCTTATTTGATTTAAATATCTTGCTTTATATTTAAAAAAAAAGTGATTTAAGCTTACATAGTTGTACTTAATATTGCTAAAATGTCAACTTATAATTTGAAATTTTATAAAGAACGATTTGAATTGTTAATTGATATTATCTTTCTGCTAATTTCTTCTCCAATCTGTATTACAATTATAAATGTGTTACAAAGGAAACATATATTATTTGAATATCTATTATCAATTCTTGTCATCTTTAAATCTGTTTAATTTAATTGTGAACATTTTCTTTAAAAAAAATCTCTGCTATATATATGTGCTTTCCCTGCCTTAATGAAAGACTATATTGTCATATCATCTTAAGAAGATAACAAAAAAGGACTTGAATAAAAAGAAATAATTTTTCTTATACAGGGAAAAGAACTTTTAATCTCTAAACTGAAGAAGAATATAATATTTATCATATATATATTTTTTGGTATATTTAAATTTATATATTATTATTAATATTATTAATGATAACATCGAAATTGGATAAGATGTACAGTAAAAGGTTTATTTTATGAGTTAATTTTGACTATTATTCTGGAGTTCTCTGGATTATTGTTTAAGCTTAAACAAAAGATTTTAACGAAGGTATAACAACCTTTTTAATATATTTGATGTAAGTATTTATAAATGAAAGTATTATGAATGTCAGTGTGTGTGTGTGAAAATGTTAAATAGCTTATAAATTGAATGTTGTCATCGTTATGCAATGACAGTTTCGTCAGTGTACACATATTATACTGAATGGATGCATTGTATGCTTCCTGTATGTGCATGTGAGAGATATAATTTATTTAATTATTTATTATTATTATCAGCTTAATGCCTTATAATATTAGTGGTTATTCCTTTAGACAACTTTAGTTGAATATTATACTGCTTTTTGTATACATTTAGCCTCTCCATGAGTGAGAGGGTGGCTTATTTATTTATCAGCACTGTCTGCACATGGATACCATGGGCATATTCATATTTTATTGTTTGTATTTTTTTATCCACTTTGTCATAGAATTTCAATGTTAAAGAATATTTGAGTATATTACTAATATATAAAAGGATGTTTATCTTATAATTCATTATTAGCTTTGCTATAATATTAAACTTAAAATATGTTGTACGTGTTGGGCGTATTTATTTCTTCACCCCAACATAAGCATTATTAATGTTATTTAAGTGTATATTTGTTGCTATTTTTTTAAAAAAAAAAACTATAAAGGGTGTCCACACTAATTTTTCTATCCTGTTTTGATCATGAAAAGTATAAAATATCTTACTAATGTCCTAGATATAGTCATATAAATATATTGTTGTTACTCTATGGGTATACTGTTTGAAATAAAGACCCTATTAGATAGATGAGAGAGCTTTTGAGGAATGATAATTACTTGTGTTATAAATTTTTAGGAATATTTTATTAAAGGTATATTTATGTGTAAAATTTATTAATATTTGTGAGTATAATTATTAAAAAAAAATGCTTATTGTAAATTAATATTCTATTGTATAGAAATTATTATATATTGTAAATAAATATTTTTTGTTATTAATTAAATAAGATTCTGTTTCGTTGCCATTGTGTTATGATTGCATTATCACATATGTTACTCAGAAAATCTATTTCAATATAGTTTGCATTATTAATTATTTTATAAGAGTACACTTTAATGGTCACATAAAATTTATTTATCTGCTTTACTCGTTGCTCATTTTTACCTGCTTATTAGAATTTATTTATTTTCAAGTTTATTCATTCATTTTGCTTATTGTTTGTTTTTTACTTGCATTATAAGAAGAGAAATACTATGTTATTTGGTTTATTTCAAATGCACTTGTAATGTAGTTAGTAGCATAAAATATATCCTTACTGCCTGCTGCATTATTTCATGCTATTTCTGATTAAAATTGCATCAAAAGATGTTAAATTTATGTATTTTATTATTGGTATAAATGAAATAGTTATACCTGAAGAACTTTAAATTATTTAGAAATGTTTCAATTTGGTAGCCATATATTATTTAAGTTTTTGAACACAGTAATATTATTATAGAGTTTTATTTCTGCTTCCTTAAAATACTAATGCTAAAGATAAAACTAAAAGAAGAATATAAAATGTTTTATCTTTAACATTAGTATTTTAAGGAAGCAGAAATGAAACTCCACAATAATATTACTGTATTCAAATACTTAAATGGTATATGGCTAGAAAAATGAACAAAGTAAATTAAAATATAATTAAAAATCTTACGGAATAAAAAAAGAAAACCATAATATAATAAATCAATCTTTAGGTTTAGGCATAGCAAATAGCTTAATAGTTTTTTTTATAATATTTTGTTTTAGATATAACACTTCCTATAGAAATTATTGTCAGATCATTTAATTAATGTCGGAACTTTGCCTAAATAGTTTGGCTATTTATTTTTCTCTTTAAAATTTCTTTCATCTGCATAATTACAAATACTTACCAATAAAAAATTTCAGAAATATATAGAATAAAAATAATGTTTTTTCCCAAAAGTAAAATAAAATAAATTGGCTAAATTACAAATAGCAAAAATACATGCATTTGGTGGATTTTCAAATTAAAAATTTTTTGTAATAGAAAAGTAAATGTCGTTGGGAAATATTGTTCACTTCATTTTTCTATTTCTTAAAAAAAGTAAAATCATTTTTTCTGTTGCATTACTTCCAGCCCTATTTTTTTTCTATAACTTTTTTGTACATTTCTGATATGTATTTGATTAAAATATTAAGAAAGTATAAGAATGAATAAAATGTTAAATTTTAAAAACTGAATACGTTTTAAAGAGAATAAAGTGTGTGTGCATATAAGGGGGGAGGTTAATCATTTCCAAACTATATATATATATATAAACCTTTTTGTTACTAATTTAATAAAAACAATTTTTAAAAATATTACTCCTTCTTTTATGCCTATATTAAATTTCAGCATTTGAAATAGTTGTCCACCATTCAGGTAGGAGATAAAGTTCCGATTTTTTTCATAGTGGGTAGTTCTTACTTAATAATAAATATTTGTTAGCTCTGCTAAAAACAATAAAATAATTATCTATATAATATAGGGTATATGAGCACAGACTTTCAGATGATTCATCACTCTCCACTCTATCTAATAACACTGATACACTCAAGCACGTATATGCTGAAAAGATAAATAATCACCAATATATGTATTTCATGCTAAACCAGCAATCATCCAGTTGGTCCAGATTATCATCTCCCACACATATATACTATAAGTACTCAGATATATATTAAGATAGACAATCCTCATACTTTAATGGACAGGCTCCAATCTACTACACACTCCAACTCTTCAACCGTCCATCCAATTGAATTATCTATGTAATTTATTATTGTATGAAAGGGCTGTAACTTGCAATATATAATTCTTGCCTATTCTAATTTGTAATGTAAAATATTTGATATGATTAATGGAGTTTCCTTAAAACCATTCCGTTGAGTCTTATCACAATTACATCCCAGTAATTAGTTACTATATCTAATATTTTATTTTTCACAATAACTTCATTAGAGGCTATTTTAATACCCTGATTTATATTTATATTTAATTAAATGAAAATGATATTTTGATTTTTGAATTATCTGTAAAAGTGAATTGTGATATATCTGCCTTCTTGTTCATTAATTTTTACAAGTTACAGGATTAATTTTTTGAATAAAATTTAGATATAATAATTTAGGAAAATTTCATTGCTAGTTGTCATTCAAAAAGGTAAACAATTTTTCTTATACCACTGTAAATAAAAAATATGTATGCTCAGATGCTATTGTAAGAAAATCTATTTATAACTGAATATTTACTGAAATTTAGTGCTTTCAAAAGCTATGTGTGGCTTCATATTCATAGCATTAAAAAATATAAAAGATGGGTGGGTGCATATATAAATATTTGCAATAATTTAAACATATGTAAATTATATGGTCCATTTTTTTGACAGGGGGAAGCATAATTCCTTTCTATTCATAGCATTAGGCTTGTTGGCTATGTATGCCAAGTCTCTTTGATCTTGATGGCATTGTGTTATTCAATAATACAATGTTGGTGATTGTGGGCTCAAATGTATGGCCTATTAAATTTTGGTGATTGAAGAAGATAGACTTGTGCTTAAAGTTGTTTGTGGCTCTTTTATAGAGACATTTATGTTGAGAAATCCTTGTAGAGAGGCAAGCACATGGCTCACCATAGTAAATAGCACTGCATTTGTGCTTGGGGGCATGCCATTTTATATATGGTGTGCAGAATTTGATCATTAGGGAATTCTTCTTTAGAAATATTTATGTTTGTTTTTTGTAAGAGGAATGTGATAGCTTATACAATGGGTTTGTGAGTAAATTTTAATTAAATTTTAGGCTATGTGTGTATGTATGAGAGCAGTATCTACGGTTTGTCATCCTTGGGCAGGTTTATTCTTACTTTTTATAGAATTTTTTGACTCTCCTTGTGAGATCTTTATATTTGAAGCCTATCTCACTATGAATAGGGGGCCACAAGTAGTCATCAAAAGCAATAAGCTTCAGAAAATCTATAGTTAAAAATAACTTTTCTTGCCATAGCACCTAAGCACACATATTTTCAATAATACAGTGTATACTTTTGAAAAAAAAAAGCAAATTATTGTTTTTAATAATTATCTGCAATAAATATTATAAAAAAATATAATTATACATTCTCTTAAACCTAAAGTTTTATTTTTATAACTGATAACTTATATGTATGTTAACATAGTTGGTACAGACTGTAATGATGATTAAGAATACTTTTTTCAATGTCTCATATATGAACTTATATAAGCAATTTCTGGTTTCGATAAAAAATAAATAAATACTGTTCACATTATCTTGTGATGAATATCTTTAAACAGTGGTATAGATTAGAAATGCACTAGGTTCTATAATAGCCATACTTCAACAATTCCAAATAATTTATTTTCTTCTTTTACTTTCAAATATAGTCCAAACTTCAATAGTTATTAATATATACAAAGCAATATACTTCACTTGATTCTTTCCTAAATTTTTTTTTTTTTCATTTGTCATAGCATCAGCCGAGATGCGAACCCGCTAACCCGGGACAACTGCTTGTAAGGCGGCTGTGCTGACCTCTCGACCACCAATGCTTGACTTATTAAAACATATTTTTATATAGTGCACATATAAATGTATATTATAAATAAGGATTAACTCATCTAAGTATGTGCTTTAATAATCTCGGTGCACTCTCCCATGGGCATCAACTTTAAAGGCATAAGTGTATGCTTAGAGTTAGTCCTTATTTATAATATTACATAAGTATGTGTGCTATATAAATAACAAAAGGTTTATTGCATTTGTATTTTAATGCAGGTGGTTAAAAATGAGATTGTATTTCTCTCCTGCAGTAGATTGAACTCAGGAACCAATAGATTGAAGCCCTGATTTAAGCATGGCAAGCAAAGCCTGGTTCATATAGAAATAAACTCTAAGCGTAAGTGTACACTTATGCTTTTAAAGTCGATCCTCATGGGAGAGTGCATGAAGATTATTAAAAAGCATGTTCAAAGGAATTAGTCTTTATTTATAATATTATCTAAAATATGTAAATAAATATATTAAACTTGAAATAATTATGTTAACTAATCACACGTGCTGGTTCAGCATGAAATATACATATTGGAGATTATTTATTCAGGGGTCCCCAACCCTATGCCCGCGGGCACCATGGCGCCAGCAGACCATTTTATGTGTGCCCGCCGCTATCCGAACACGATAAAAAAATATTTATCTGATACAAATAAATTTAATTTTTGAATTTTTTTTATACTTTTACAGCGTAAAAATATAAACGTCAATTATATGTTAAAATTTAATTTTTGAAATAAATATTTTTTTGTACATTATGTGTATTATTAACAATATCCAACTATAAATTTACATGTGATGTGATGTGATGAACTGTGGCTTCTCGTAAACGAAGTCAAGAATATCTCAGCAATTATGTCCAGATAAAAAATAAATGGTGCCCGCCATTTGGCCGGTATTATGGAATGTGCTCTTAAGTGCAAAAAGGTTGGGGACCCCTGATTTATTGTATCGGTTGTATGAGATAAAGTGGATAGCTGAAGGAGCTTGAAAGTCTGTGCTCAAATCCCCTATAATTATATCTAACCTCCAAGTATATAAATTATACTTGTATTTAAATATTATTATATAAATAACTATCCAAGCTTTATTTTTTCTGCAAACTTTTTTACTTCGGTATCAGCAGACTCCAGATTAATTCTGAAGAAAATTATCTTAGTAAAAGAGTTTTATATCTAAAAATGAGATGACATTTAAGATTACTTTTAAAATAAAGTTACAAAAAGAAATATTTATATTTTTAATATGCAAAAATCTACTGATAAATTGTAATTACCGAATTGTATACTATAAATCTAACAGAAGCAATATATAGTGTATAAGTAAAACTTCCATTAAACATCACATTATCACTGTTTCTCATGCTTGCTCATAACTGTTATTAAACAGGCAAAACTCTCCATACAGTAGTGCCACTCTGGCTTGCACTGAGTGGCATTACTGTATGGAGAGTTTTGCCTGTTTAAAACTTCCATTCTTTTACACAGTCTTGAAACATATAAATAAAAATATTTGACAAAATAAGTGTTTATGTTTAACTAAAAACAAATAGATGTATTCGTTTATAATTAAGTTTAAAGTTAATATATTGTCGCGTTATATTCAGTACACACTTGGCTAGCATTACATATATGTAATTACAATTATACAGCATGGCTTTTAGTGACTAGAGGCCTCTTATAGCAAGGTCAGATTGCAAAAAAAAAAAAAAGTCATTCATTGCTAATTTCCCCAGTAAATTAGAGCTTATTGCTCCTTAAAATACAATAAATGCTACCAAGGGGTGATATTGGCAAGATGAGAAATAATTGTTTATCTAAAGATTATAAATTGAAAGAAAACTCCTATAATTATTACACTTTCTAAGACACCCTTCTTTCTCCAAGCTCATGAATTACCAATTTCAATATACCAATAAAACATGAATATTTTGACATGTCTGGTATTTAAAATTACTTGTAGACATTTCAATAATATCCCAGTTGTGTTATATGCCAGACATGGCCAAACTACGGCTCTTTAGAAAATTAATTGTGGCTCTTGGTACATGTACTTTAGGTCCTTTGTCGTATTTACATAGTTCAAAAAATAATAATAATTTATAAAAATTAAAAAATTACGTTTTTTAAACATACTAAAATTGAGAAAATAGTTTTCTTTAGAGCTCATATCAACATGTATTCATATATATATTGTGCCCTTATCTATAGGTCATAATAGGGTAGAATGGTCAATTACTAAAAAATTTTAAATTTTAAGATATGTTTGTATGATATATAAATAATAGTAGGATAATTAGATTTTATAGTACAATAAGGCTGAAAATGCCTGGTATATAAAAGTGTAATGGATTATTTTAAAGGAACAGTTAAATAAAGCTTAATTATATCCTTGCTTATGGTTGTAAAAGCTGGCCATATAAAATAACACAGCTATAAATAGTTAAAAATATATTAATAATTCGAGTATAATATTTTAAAACTAATAAATTAAATAAAAAACGATATGTAATATTATAATTGTATTTAATAGTCAAAATTTAATCTAATATATTTTAAAATAAACTTTATGATGATGAGAATTATATTTAGTTCTACATTTTTAAATTATTTTCCAAATTTTTATAAAATATATCAGTTTTGGTAATTTAGACCGAGACTTAAATTAAAAAATCATCTGTTAAAGTTAGTAATCATGTGACTGTATATTATATACCTTCACACACACCTTTTAGACTAATAATAAAGTTTGTGAATTATAAAACTAAATATAATTCTATCGATCCTTAAAGTAAAAGTTGAAATATTAAATATTTTTTAATAATTGTTTTTAAAGTTTAAATATTTTATAAAATTATAATTGAATTTAAAAATATTATTCTAGTAATATTTAAGACATGACGTCATAAATTCTTTATTTTAAGAGGTTTAATCTATTATAAAACTAAAATTGTAAATTTTTCACGCTAAAAAGGTCATTAACCAATCAACAGGTATTTTAGCAGACAAAAATATAAGAAATAAATGAAGCGGAGAGAAAGTAATGTGTAGTGAAGGAGGAAGTAAATATTTTTTTAGCTGAATAAGACCGTAAGCTAGAAAAGTGATATAATTTTAAAATTTTGTATTTATTTTAAAAGTTTTTTAACATATAATATTTTGACTGCCTTTACATGAAGGGCTAATTTTTAAAAGTTTTTTGCCAGTGATTTTATTCAAGTTTAGCCAAAACCTTACAGTGAAAATGGAAATACTACAGAAAACAGTATATAAAAATATTTTAAAGAAAAATATTTGAAAGTGCCTTGATACAGCTTTATTTATGCTCAACCGGAAACTTATTATTGTAACTCAGAGAAATATAATTTGGACACTATACGGAAAACTTAAAAGAGAAATTATTTGCCGTCAGGAAAAAATTATGACGCACAAATTTATAAGGCTACTCTAAATTTTTTTTTATTATTCTTCTCTATGGAAAAATTAAGATGCGTTTATTATAAGGAAAAAATTATGTAAAAGTTATAATGGAGAAAGAATGTTTGTCTTTTTAAAGGAAATATTACAAAGTATATAGTTACCAGAACTTTAAAAAAAAAGAAGGAAAAAAAATTATAGAATAATGATATGAAAGTGCTATTGTGTTTTTTATGAAAAAAAAAAAAGAACAGAAAAACTTTCTCTAAGAGAAATTGGAAAAATATAAATCTAATATACTTAATAAAATGGATCCATGGAGACAGAAAAAATTTACTGAATATTTAAATAAAAGTACCTAGAAGATGCATCATAAAAGTCGCGCGGGAAGATCTTAGCAGAAAATATTAGAAGAGAATATGTAGACGTTTTCTTTACAGGATTAACTAATATCATAATTAATAATTGTATTAAATATTATAAAAAACCAAGGATTGTCATCTAGGAATATATATTAAACAGAGCAATAATTGTTTTACCTTAAAATAGAACATTAAGTGACTGAAGAAGAAATAATAAACATTTTTTTTAAGCTTTAATATGAACGGTTTTCAAGAAAATTTGATGAAGAAGTACAGTAAATATAGTTTAAATATTTTTTCTATTTATTTTAAATATAAAATGTTATGTGAGATTAGGGAAAACATATAAACATAAATTTATAATATTGAGATTTAAATATAATAGCTTGATAAAATTATAGAAATATTGTTTAAAAATAAAGTGTATGTATGTGAGTATTATATCTACAAGGATCAATGGGATGGTGAAGCCTACGGAACGAGATCGAGAAGATAAAGATCGTTTGGTAATTTTGATATTTATTTATAATGCATAATGTAATTTTTTTAGATCATCTATTGACTAAGAATGAAGTGTGAAAGTTTAAATTATATGTACACATTTTATATAACATTTTAACATATAATGAGATAGGAGTAATTCGGAAAATGCATGCAATAATTTATTTAAAGTATATTAATAATATAATTTGACAGAACAATTGTGTGATTCTTTTGAACTTTCATGTGATAAAGTATTCAGATACTTTAAAATAGTTTGTATATGATTAAATATACGAGGAAAGTAGTAAAAAGATTTTCTTACAGAACAGTGGAATAGTTTTAAAATAAATGAATTTTATTATTGTTAGTAATGCAGATATGTATTAGTCGATGTACAGTATAGAAAAATCTTGAGAAATAAGATCGGATAGTGACTTGGAAGTACTAGTGGAAAGGAAACCAAGATGATGTGTTTTTTTTTAAGAAATAGGAAAATAAGGGATTTGGATCATATTTAGTTTTGTGTGATTTCAGTATAGTTAACTAAGCCCTATGACTGAACACATATAGTTTGGACAGTGTTTTTTTGTATATCTTTAAACTTTTTGATGTTATAATAAAGCTGAAGAAATAGCTTTAACATCGCTCCTATAACAGAGGTTAGTAGACAGGTAAAGGTCACTCCTCTATAGTGTCTTTTAATTCACTGTGCTATGATTGTCAAGATATATGACGAGTAATATTCTAGTTGTATTTTGATCCTATGCATCTATCTTCGCTATCCTTATTTTGTGAATCTGCATCGGTCAGAAAGATATTTTCAAAGAAATAATGAATAAAATAGAACTGAAGATATGTTATTGTTTATGTAAGAATAGTTTATTTGCTGGAATGTATTGTATTGTGTAACTTTAAAATTGAAAGTCCAAAATATCATAAAGAGAGAAAGAATCATATAATACATTGTAAAATTAATTCGGAAATGAATATAAGATTTTGAAAAGAAATCTAAACAAAGTTGTTTTAAAAGTGATAACAAAATTTGAATGTTTTAAAATAATATTTAGAATATAAGTATTGCATATTTATTAAGAAAATAGTTCAATAAGGTATAATAAACATATACTTATGCATGGTATATTAATAGTTGTAATTATATCATCCGAAGTAAGGCTTGAATGAGAATATTAGGATTAATAAACATGGATAATGAACAATAAAAACCTAATACCGAATGTAGAACAATGTTTTGACTTTGTAAGATTCCATACAACCAATATAAAACTAAAATTTGTTATTTAGTAGAATTTTACTACGAATGTAAATTTTGTAAAAATATAATTTTAATAATATTAGGGATGCAAAGTGTTTGTGATAAGCATATAAGAAATGCATTTTGTAACAAGCTAACCATAATAATAAATCAAATAATAATACTGTATTTTCTTAAGCGTTTTAAAGATAAGATTTAACTAGGAAAAATAAATAGTATTTTGATTTCAATTTTATAAACTAATAAACTAAGTTGAGATAGGAGAGTAAGGGATATCCAATGTATATAGTGTAAAAATATTGTTAGTTTATTTATGTTGTTAATAAACTTTGTTTTAAATTTATTTTAAAGTTTTGTGTCCTCGTTGTTATTTCTCCACATGGATGCATGAAATCACGATACATTTATAATTGAAACAGACATATGGATTTTGCACAAAAGGTAAACATAAAAGTGTTATAATAATTTTGAGAATTTATTGGTATGTTATAATTAAAAGATCATAATTTTATATTATTTATTGGTCATAAGTCGGTTGCCACAATATTACATTAAATTATATGCTAATGTTGCCACACGTATTCTGTTGTCAGATTATTAAAATACTACCACGTACGTATTTATTTAATTCATTTAGGAAGAAATAAGATTATATTATATTATTATTGTTATTATTATTTTATTATTATTAGTTGATGTGTAGTAGATTATGACATAAAAATTCCCTTTTCATATTTTACTACCGTAATTTTAAATCAGTTAGAATACAATTTATGAACCTGAGATTTCATTTTATTTTACTTCATTTTATTTAATCAAGCTAGATTCTTGTTATAAAGAAGATTGAGATATGATTATTATTTTAATCGTAGTGTATAGAGCTTAGAAAGTCGTAAGAATACTATGAGTTAGTTATTTGGTATAGTAAAGAGGGGGAATAGTGTTCTTATGCCATTGAGGTAGTATCGTGTGGATAATGTCTCAATGTAGTATATCTCGTTCCCCGTATTGTCACTCCATGTCTCATGAAAATAGTAAATATTTGTTAATTCATTTTAAAAATTGAACCGTATTTGTATTTTAGAAATTAGAGCTAGTAATCATTTTAATCAATGCTGAATATTTCATTTATTTATTTGTTAACTGAGCTAGAACCCGAATATTCCTAATAAACAATATATAATTTTGGGGTGAGGATGCGCGAGGGAGGTTAGAATATATAACCTTGAAGTATTTTATTTGGGGTATATATTAGCCTTACTATCTTATTATAAAATAGCCAAAGTACAAACCATCTGAAAATTTTCTTACTTCAAAAGTTTAATTGATGAAAATGATGACCATCGACACTATGAATTTGTAAACTTTTAATGAAACAATCAGTTTGTATTGTTCTCTATACGAAACAGTTTATATTCGGATAAGTTTTTTTATTTTTTTTATTAAGGAAATATTTATTGGAATACAAATTCTACAGATTACATTAGATTGCAGCTCTATTCATTTACATTTGCTTTAGTCATTATTTACATTGATTACAATTTAACTTGAATTTACATATCTCTTTTATCTTCTGCAGTTTTATTTTACATCTTGGCCTTTGATTACACCGTGTCAAATCAAGAAAGAGAATACAATACAGATAAATTTTGGTAAATTGATTGTAATTTCTTTCACTGTACATTTTCAGCATTATGTGTTATTATCGTATTGTTAAGAATAAAACCAAATTTTTTATTTACTTAAATGCTTCCTTCTGTTATTTTCAGTTTTTTTTTTAATATGGTGACAGAAAACAAAAGAGAAAATACGAGCGTGAAAATAGAACTTTTAATAGTGAATGGGAGGAAAATTTCTTTTTTATTGACAATAATGAAAATGCATTATGTCTTATTTGTAAAACTACAGAAGCAAATTATAAAGTTGGTAATTTACGTTGTCATAATGAATCCAATTATCCTCAATTTTCTGCTCAGTATCCACAGAATTCGAAATTAAGATCAGAAAAACCTGCTTATTTAAAATCAAGCTTAAATAAACAACAGTCAATTTTGTTGGTATTTAGCAATCAAGCTGACAATGTTATTAAAGCTAGTTTTATAATTTCCTGGAACATTGCTCGTGCAAACGTTAGTATGGAGGAGAGTTTATTAAAAAAAAAAAAATTAGAAGTGGTAATTAAAATTTTAGATCCAAATAAAGCAGCGTTTCACAAAATTATTTCTCAAATTATGATATCTAGACACACAATCGAACGACACATAACAGAAATTAATAAATCTCTTGAAGTTAATTTTAAAAAAAATGATCAGAAGAACTGTATGTGCTCTTGACGAATTTACAGATGTCACAGATCTCCTTCAATTGGCCGTTTTCATACGTTTTGTTTCTCTTGAATTAATTGTTAAAGAAGAATTATTAGATTTAGTGGCACTTCAATAATCAACCTGTAGTATCGATTTAATCTTGAAGAATTTTGAAGTACAGCTCAATAAGCTTGTAAGTATTGCAATTGATGGAGCTGCAATAATACTGGGTAAAAAAGTCGGTCTTATTGGACTTTTAAAAGATGATTCTAAAATTCTGCAATTCATGCCTGTTTACTGTATCATTCACCATGAACATCTCATTGCTAAATATTTAAAATATCCTGATGTGATGACAACTGGTCTACGTATAGGATTTCCAACTGACATTAATGTCTACTGTATTGTTAGACAGCTATTTAGTTACTTATTAGATTGATTTGTAGATTTGTTTGAACCGATTACGATATTTCTAAAAAATAAGGAAAAATCATATTGCCAATTGAATGATGATGAATGGTTTCAGGATTTGATGTTTCTTACTGATACCATGCAACATTTACAAACACTCAATTTAGCATTACAGGGAAAAGATAAAATAATATCTACCCTTTATCAGAGCATATTTAGTTTCCAAATAAAAATTCAACTTCTTCAAAATGACATTGAAAATAAAACATTAGATCATTTTCCTCGTCTTAAAAAAATCTGTGCAGATATTAAATTAGAAAAACTTAATGAGTGTTAAGAAAAGCTGGAAGAAATATTAACGGAATTTAATAATAGATTTTGAAGACTTGAAATATTTTAAATCAACTCTTGCTTTTTATGTAAATCCATTTGATATTGATATCATTCAGGATGGGTTTCTTATATTCAATGTAATATTGGCTGCTGGGAAAGTAGAATTATTAGAAATGAAAAAAGACCAAGCTCTGCTATTACAAAATAAGTTGACATCGATCAATGAATTCTGGAAATTTGTGCCAGAATCAAAGTATTCACAATTAAAAAAGGCCAGTGATGATATCCAAATTTCCAAGAACCGTTCTCTAAAAGCAGGTTGTATTTAAGAACCTATTTTATTTTTTTTCTTCTTTCTAAGCATGGAAGCAAATCATTTTTTGATTTCGTACCTAAAATTTTTTGGCGACTTTTCAGAAATTTTGCATGACCTCCCTTCCCTCATACACAAAAAATTGCAACAGTGCACATGTGCACTATGATGTACTTTACAATCTCACTTATGGGATCAAAAAGAATTAAACCATTTTTATAATTGGAAAAAAAAATTATTTGGCAAGATATTTCCATATTGACATTCTATTTGCATAATATGTCTCTTCAGGTTGATGATGCCTTTTGACTCTAGCATCAGAAGCTGTATTGTGATTTCATGGCCATACTTGAACTGAGTCACTGCAGTCTCAACAATCTAATGAAAGATCTATCAAATTTATTACTAGAAGATTTGCTACATTTTACACTTTGAAGTGATTTCTTTTATCCAGATAAATTGTGTTCATCACAGAAAACCCTCATACAGCCTCTGTGAAACTCACAACATTGATATTAATTATATTTTAGCTCTTTGGATAATTTCGGGTACAACATGTTTCTGGTGATTTCTCATATCATTTTCAATATAATCATGGAAATCATTAACTGAAATCTCATGATGAAATACTCTGTAAAAATCTGGTAATTTCTTTTCAAACTCTTTACAGGGAACTATAACGTCTTCCAGATTCCAAGCATCTGGGTTCACAATTTTAACTAATTGATGAATTTTATGATTTCTATCTTGAATATTATTATTTATGCTACCACAATCCATTAATCTTAATGTCATATTTGTTGTCACTATATTCAATAATTTTTGATGGGGAAGTCTTACATATTTGCTCTTCAATAAAATTAATATACTGGAATTCCTTAGAAGAGATAGTTTCATTTATTATTTTTTTGTAAGTACCACTCTTCTCTCTGAGATATTCAAATGCTTTAATTGTTCTCTTAATCAATTGTTCAGCACACAATATATTTACACATCTTCCTTGAAGAGCATCTGACAACAAATAAATTTCTTCTAGTATATCAATTATTAAAGCCAGATTTCTCATAAAATATTTGTTGGTGAGATGTTTAGCCATTCCAGAAAATTTCTTTTTAGTAGAAAAAAATAATACAATGTTGGATAGGCTTGACATGTTGCAACTGCTGTTCTATGACTGCATGCTGCTATCTTGAGCCCAAAACTCTACCAATTTTTAGAAATTCAATTCCCAAATTGTTTGAAATTTTATTCAGTGCCATTTGGTTTTTATTAGACTGATGAAAGATTTTGTATATTTAATCAATATAACTAAACCACAATATTTTTCTTTGAATTCATTGACTTGTTTCATATTCCAGCAGTCAGAAGGTCACTATCTACATTTATTTTATATGCATCTTTTGTACTTTTGGAACTGGACAGCTTATTTGTGTTGTCAACTTTATTTTCTGTTGTATCAGAAGAAACAGAAAACAAAACTTGATTTGAAATATCATCCTTTACTATTGTTTTTGATTCTGTATCAGTTTTTGGGTCTTTTATGAAGAAATCCAATATTGTTTGGTATTTTCATTTCATTTATTGTGAAGGATTTATTTTTATTATATTCTCATGTTAAATTTGCTCTAGAAAAAAACATCTAATTAATTCATTTTTAATGCAAATGGGTGGTAACAAATCACAAAACTGAAATAAAATAGTAAAATTAAAATAAAAAAAATTATTTGAAAACGAATCATGCTACTTGAATGAACCCAAGTTTTTGTTATATTTATCATCTTGCCAAGTTATTTTAGAAAAATATGTTGAACTCATTGTTAAAAAAGACATAGTGTTACATCAGATATAGCAAACTAAATGAAAATAATGTACTATAAACTTACTTCAGCTGTTAATTCATTAAACTTACTAATCAAAAACAAATCTTGAATGATAAATATGTAAGTGATAAAATAAAATATTTAAATAAAAGATAAAAGTTAAATAAATATTTAAAACAACGTCGTCTGCATAACAAAATAATTGGTAACAATGTTTTTATATTACTGTTTATTTTCGCAACGATAGGTCCTTTTGAATGAAGTTATTTTATCTTTAAAGTAAAATAATTTCAGCAAAAGTAAATTTCTTTAAAAAAATTATGGTAATACATAAATACATATGGGCCGAATTTATTTCTAATTTTTAATTTTAATAATACCTCTGTTAAATGTAAATAAACTAATAGTTAATTAATTTCTTATTTACATTGTTGTGTAAAGATTAAATATGGATTCCTTTATCACTAATAAAATAACATTTTTTATTTATATACTTTTAAATAAACTAATTTGAAACGCGATAAATAATTGATTTAATTATTTAAAAAAAACTGTTGTGAATTATTTCTTGCAGAATAATTCTTAATCACTCAAATTTCATCGCGTATATCACGCGTTCCAAACGCAATCAAATGATAGCATTTTGAACCCAATCGGTTCAAAAAGAATCATTATTACTTTAGACATAACAAAAAAAATAATAATAATACAGATAATGTTCTAGAATATTGTTGCAAACAAAATAAAATTTATTTTCGGATAATTTAACTACAGGTTCGCTATTTTTTTTTAATTTTAAGAACCCGTTCGCGCGAACCGGTTAGATATCATCACTGAAAAAGGCTGCTTATCGAATTATTTTGATTTTCGGGACAACGTATTCCTGTGAATCTTTTAACTCCAGTTCGAAATTTGTAAAATCAAAATATCGTGCACAATTAACAAATCAGCATCTAAAAGAATTGCTGCGAGTGGGCGTGACCAATTATACACCGAATTTTAAAAATTTGTCACAACAAATAAAATATAATAAATACATATACTTTTTTTATTATATTCAATTTTTAGTACATATATTATTTAGTTTTATGTATTTATTTCAATGTTCAATAAATGTACCCAAATACAATTAGTATTTGTTCATTTATAATATAACCTATATACCCGTTTATTTATAAACATAATTAGATATTCAGCAATTCAAAATACTTAAGAGCAAAAAGAAATCCAAGCCCTCTATGAATAAATGAATATGTTTAAAATCAATCAGTCATGTAAAAGTTTTTATATTTATTTAGAATTATGACAATTATAATACTTAAATCATGATGATCGATTATTCAAAGACTTTTTTTTACATGAATTAATTAAATAAATAATAGTTGTATATATATATCTTAATAATAAATTTTAAATTAAAAAGAAAAGGCTAATGCTGAAAAGTCGCAACAACTATTCTCCCCCCCCATATGTCATAGCTTCGGCTGGGACCGCAACAATAATCTGCAAATAACTGCTTGCTTGCAAGGCAGCTGCGCTAACCCCTCGGCTAACAATGCTTGACTACTTCACTTGTATACCAAATCTATTTTATTGCCCAAACATAATGCAGTAAAAAAAAAAAAAACTTTTTGAAAATACAAAACTTGTTTCTCAAAAGATCACTCTTTGTATAAAGTATGTACATATTTATTTATGCATAAGAATTGGTACTTACCTATTACACCTGCTATCCTTGTTTGTGATTGGCAGAGTGCCATATCTTTTCCCAATAGATTTGCAGTGGCAGTATTAAAAAGTCCCAACTACCCCCCCCCTCTTACTGGGAAAAGATACAGCATTCTGCAGTAGCAAACATCCACCTCCTCGCCTAGAGAAAGGTACAGCTTTCTGCTGTCATAAAATAGTTCTTTTGATCATTTGTACATCAGTAGCCTTTAACAGTGATATTTAAACTATTGTTTTCAGGCTAATTGGTTGAAGGCAGTTATTACTGGTTTCAATAACATATTATAGGACCCAGTATTTTGGATATTAAATACACAAAAGATTTTTAAATGTCTTAAAAGGTCTCTTAAGAACATTTTATTTCATTATTTTTGTTTTTTTATTTAATAATTTAGTGTATCACTAGATATTTTCACATTTATTTCATTTATGGATAATTGATATAATTTACAATAACGTTAAGTTCTGAGAGAATGTAAGTGTAAGAAATTATTTTCATCTTCTCTTCTTAATTTATAAGGCATTTAAAAATCCTTATTCATAAATGCTAAAACAAAGTTAAATTGAATTTTTAATAAAAAAAAACTTTCAGAGGTTAACTTTCCCACCATTCCAGTCAATTTTCCTTTGTGAGTCAGATTTCTCTTTTATGAATATTATTAAAATAAAACATAGACACAGTAGAAATAAACCTTGTTCTATTCTTCAATTTAATCCAGATTAGATAAATTAGGAAATAAAAAGCAAACTCCTTTATCTAATTACATAATTTTTACCTTCAAACATCACATGATCACCATTGTTTATGCTTACACAAGAATGGTGATCATGTGATGTTTGATGATTTAATATCAATCTTGCCAATAAGATTATGGTGACTGTAGTAAAACCAAAGACACAAAAATATATGGATGCTGAACTGAGTTCAGAACTATAAAATTATACAAGTTAATGATCTTGGCTTAAAAACATTATTGTGTTTTCATTTTGGACTCAAAGCTAAAAAAGTAAAAGGTGGCTACTGGAGACTTGCATTAAATCCTAAGGGCTAGGTGCAGTGCTCTCAGATCCACGGCTCCTCACTGATGAAAGCCACAAGCTACAAACTAGTCTGGGGATATTGAATGAGTAGGCACGAGATAGGGATTTTATGCACAAACCTTTCTACATCCATTGATTACTCTGTCTTGCACTAAGTGGCACTATTGTACATAATTTTTCTTTTTCCTTTTAATTATTTTATTTTTTGTTGTTGTATTTTTTTATTAGTAATTATTATAACAATAACAATGCATTTATTTTTTTCTAGTTTTAAAAGTATTTTTATTTAATTTGACAAAAATAATGACCTGGAATTGGATTGAATTAAAAAAAATCAGGTCTTTGTACGTGAAAGGGTGAGAAGTACCGATTTAACATATAAGTAAATTATTATAAATTAATAGAATAATATATCTATACCTATATAAATGTGAAAGTTTGTTTATTTGTGACTTTATAACTCAATAAATATTGCAATAATCTTGAAAATTTTGCATAGCTTTTTTTCTTGGTTTTGTATAGAATTTTATTAGCAAACAAATCTTTATTGTAATTGTTTTTTAAAAAAATAGTAATTTGCAAAATAAAGCGTGAAAAATCTATATCATAATTGTTTTCAAATGACATTATAAAAACCCCAAAAGTTGCCGTGTTGATCAAAAGATCGAATGAAAAGCATTTTTGGTAAAGCCAGGTAAAATATGATTTTATAAAATATATTTTAAAATAATTTAATTGTATTTGCAACCAAGTGTTTAATGTCTCATTTCAATAATGACAATTTAGATCAGTTGTAATAATGAATGTGTAGGGGGTTTGAACTCAGACTTTCACAGGACCCTCAACTATCCATGCTATCTCATACTGCTGACACACTTGATCACACACCTGTGTGGGATGGAGTGGATTGAAGCCTGTCCATTAAAGTATGAAGATTGGCTATCTTAATATAAGCTGAGCATTGATT
The DNA here is from genome assembly GCA_028023455.1 of Epiperipatus broadwayi. Lineage (NCBI taxonomy): Eukaryota > Metazoa > Onychophora > Udeonychophora > Euonychophora > Peripatidae > Epiperipatus > Epiperipatus broadwayi. The sequence goes on along the minus strand of JAQFVV010000010.1, from coordinate 12,119,800 downwards.
GTATATATATGTGATGATAATCTGAACAAACTGGTGAGTGCTGGTTGCACACAAAATACAGTTATTGGTGATTATTTATCTTTTCGACATATGAGACAGTGTGGATAGTTGAGGGTCATGTGAAAGTCTGAGTTCAAACCCCTTATATATTACATACTGGAGTGCAGGTATGAAAAAGTCCATATTGTAGAAAAAAAATTCATATATTAATGAATTGGAAAACTTTTAGAATTTCAGTTTAAATATATGTTTAATATATATTAAAGTAAAATTTAAAATAGGACTTGTACAACATGAGAAATGTCAACTTTTAGGATCTCAGTTTAAATATATTAACACATGAAAAAGTACATTTTAAAATGCTGCAGGTACAGCAAGAGAAATAATAAATTTGATAAACTTTCACTATTTCCCTTAAGTATATTCTCGTGTTAAAGTAAGATATGGCCTGCTTATTGAAATACATACTAGAGAAATGGTGAGATATTAATTTTTGATAATCCAGGTAAAATTTTATTGAATAAATATATTTAAAATTATTTAAACCTCATTTAATCATGCATTTGATTTCTCACTTGTATATATTAATATGATGTTAAAATTTTGTAGCTATTTTAAAAATTATCACATAAAAAATATAAAATAATTTATTTTAAAATTATTGTTTATTGTACTTAATAAAAGGTATATTGATTTTGTTATTGATAATTATTTCATGTAAATATTATGTAAATAATTTCATGTAAATATATTTTAATTATCAAAACACAATGGGACATCTTGAGAAATGGAGAGAATTAGTAAGTAAAATTTTTATTTTGTATACAATATATCAAAAATGAAAATGAAATACATAAGTATATTTTATTTATCAAACCTTCTACTAATTGAGGGTACAGCTAGAATTTGAAAGTGGAATACACAAATATATTTTAATTATCAAACTGGGACAGTTAAAAAATTGGAGAGAATTAGTGAGAGAAATTTTTATTTGGTATTCAATACATCAAAAATCAAAAATGAAATTTAAATAATAAAACATTAAAAAATTTATATTATTCAAAATATATCCTTATTATATTTGTAAATTAAAAATGTTTTAATAATTAATTGATATACCTTTATTTTTAATATTCCACTATAATATTGATTTTTCCCTTCATTTGTAATTCAAATTTGCATACATTTGTTCATTTGCATAACAAAGTGATTTTTTTCATCTTTATAACCCAAAACTGAATGAACTTTCAATGAAGTTCACCATAATTATAATCAGAGCTATAGATATGATGAACTTCACCGAAAGTATACTCAGCTTTCGGTTATAAAGAAAAAAAAACCATTTTATTATGCAAATGAACAAACATATGCAAATTTGTATTATTATTCTATACATGCAAAGCCATGGGACAGCTTTGCTTGTGTTAGTAAATTAAAATAATAAAATGTAGTTAAGTATTAAAATATATTTAAAAAATACTTACATGAAATAATATTACATGAGTTTTCAACAGCAATTAAAAATGACCTACAAGATTGTTTATAAAAATGTATTACAATAATTGTATTTGTATGTTGGACTATTTCCATCATCTAATATAAATATCGAATGTCTTGAGAAGAATTTAACTTTATGTAAATATTCCAAATACATTCAACTGTTAGTAGTAACACAGGGGATAGTGTACTACTATTAAAGTTGAATGTATTTGGAATATTTACATAAAGTTAAATTTTTATAAAGTTATTCAATATTCATATTAGATGATGGAAGTAGTCCAACATATAAATACAACTAAAACACCATCATCGCAAACCTTCAGAAAAATATTATAATAGTTATCTGTAATTGCTGTTGATAACTCGTATTATTTCATGTAAATATTATTTAAATATATTTTAATTATCAATTATGTTACATTGTTTCATTTTACTAATGCTAGCAATATATTAGATATACTTAAAACATCTCCATTACCATAACTTCATAAAACTTGTAAATAAAGACATCATAAATATATAAATAATTTTCCAAAATATATTTTATTTTGAACCAGCACTATTCAGTTGGCCCAAGTCACAATCTCTTATATGTAAAATAATAAAGGCACTCTTGCACCTGAACGCAAAGCTATTTTATGCTTAAACAGCTTGGTCTGCAAAGAAAAGCATGATTTAAAAAGAAAAGTGAAGGAGGCCTGCTTCATAGTGATGGATTGCAACACCATCAACTGCAAGGACACATGCTTCAAGATTTCAAGAAAATGGTGCAATTAATCTTGAACTTTGCATAACTGCATATAATTAATTCACTTAGAGCTATGAAGATGAGAGCACGTCTCTTGAAAGCGCTTGCAGAATAGTATAATTTTATTTTGTTTTAAGCATAAAATAGCTTTGCGTTCAGGTACGATAGCACCGTTATTATTTTACAAGTATATTTTTTACGCAAAGTTTTTGAGTTATATTTGAATCTCTTACATATGTCTTTATCATTCATTCAATATATTATAAATGCCAAATTATCACAATTTGATTTACAAGTATTAAATATGATTAAGATTTGTAAATCAAATTGAAATCATATATATATATTAATTTTCAAATAATAATGATAGCTAAATAAATGTTTCATATCTTTTAATTTCTTTATTTCTAAAACTATGTTATTGTTAACTCACATAACAGATACAATTTCAGAAATTATTGCACTTTTTCTAAAGCTTGGAAAAAAAATTTTGATTAAAAAAATAATAATTCTTTAACAATCACATTCTAATTTGACACTCTTCACATTACATTTCCCAGCCAAGTATTCATATCACAGATTATAATTTTTTTTCTTAATAAATAAACATATTTCATTTTAATGTAAAAATCTATTTCACAATGAATCCTATATAGTTTTAAATGAATTTTGTGAATTATTTTGATAGACTTCAACCAAGCAAATTACACTAAATATATACATATCTACAAAGAATATACTTTTATCATACTACAATAAATCCATATACCTATTATACATATATAAAATGAAAACAAAACTCTTCTAATGTAAAAATTATTTTTGATGACAAAATTTAGATTTTTTATTGTAAAAAAAAAAAAAAAGCAAACAAACAAACAAAAAACAAAAACAATGATGTATAAAAAAAATTAAATTTGTACCTGAGTAATATAAATAATTTGAAAAATAAAAAATAAAACGAAGAATTTAAAAACATAAGTAATTAATTGTAAATTATGCATGAGTTGTCAAATGACATAAAAACTAGAAACTTGTATATATTCAAAAAGAGGGACATGTCTTTAAAGATATATATATAAATCAGTAAAATTGAACCCCCCCCACACAACTCATTATTTAAATAATTTCAGTTATATTAATTTTCATATTGTATTATTTTTTAAGTCACCAGATTATATGAATAACATTGTATTTTATATATATGTAAAAATCAATATAAAGGAAATAATTATTGTAATGATGGAGAAATTTATTACCATTATATTCACTTATAAACCTATTTTCTTTATAAAATATTAATGACAGTTTTAATAATATATATATATTAATAATAACAATAAAACAGTTATCTACCCAGATCACACAATATGAGGAAAAAAAAAGAGTTCTCAATTTTAGTGCCATCTATTACAAGTCTTGATTAATTAGTTATTACCAGACACATTTAAATCCCTATCCTTAGAATCAATTTCCTTCTGTTGCCTTTATCAAAACTAATTTTTTTCAGATTTTGAACCCTGAGCCTCATTGATAAGGACAAAAGCCAGATATAGATTTGAGTATGGGAATGTGTCTGATATCCAGTGATTTCTCAAGCTTGCAATAGATGGCATTAGAGTGGAGAAATGTTTTTACCTTAGTATATATATGATCACTAGATGGAGTTTACCAATAGCTCCAAACAAGTTTTGTTTGTGGGAGTACACGATAGAGATTTTGAATTCTAACTCTTTCGGCGCTTATGTAAACAAAGCTTATTTGGAGCTATTGGTAAAGCTCCATCTAGTGATCATAAAATGCAAGCTTAAAGGAAAGTTATGAAATTTATAACTTGTTTTAATTATCATATATATATATTATTAGAACTTCAATCACAGTTTGTCCTTCTTCTGAACATCACATTAAATTTATAGAAAATTATCATTGAACTTTTTAAAAATATATATAAGTATTATTTCTATAACTAAAATTTGTTTTATATTTTAAAAAGCACAATTACCATAACTATATATACTCTAAAAAATCGAATATATATATTGTTTAAAATAAATTTAAATATAAAAATATTCTGAAATAAATAAACAATTGCGTTTAATATGTGGGTTAACACATTTTTATTCCACAAAACCCGTTAATTAATACTCAGGATTTCTTACAATACTTCATTAAGTGAAGTTTATTCTTTTTATGGAGAATATTTAAAGGCAAGAATACAAGAACAACAACTTTTAAAAAAATAAATTCAGTTAGTTTTTGTTATATACAATATTTAGATAACAATGTTTTTAATTATCATATTTCGTCCTAATGATTTTTTAAAAATAAAAATAACCTTTTAAAAATATTTATTTTAAAATCGGTTCAGATGTCTTAAGTCAAGAAAAGCAAATTTGCAGTAGCTTTTCAGAAAACTTTAGCCAAATAATTACTACATATATTATTTTAAAACAGAAATTATAAGCAGATATCAGGCACTTACATATAATCTATCAAAAGGAAATTTAGGCACATCAATGCTCCAAATCTTTCTGCCTTTTGCTGCACTATTTAAATATGTATAGCTTTTTTTTTCTCAAAATAATCAGTCACTCTACTTATTTTAGCTTATTCTCTATTGTTTAAATATCCCCATCACTAAAAATAATCCTGAATCCAATTGCCATTTTACTTTATAGTTTTTTCCAATAAATATTTTCTCCTTAACTCATTTCATGCTTCCAAATTGCTAATATTACTATTCCATCAATATCTTTTTTAATTTTCTCAAAATTAAATATTTCTAAAATTCCAAGTGTTTTTTCCACCACCCCCCTTTCTAAATTGTCCAAGTTATTATTATATTATACTCCTTTACATGACAATAATGTTTTTTAAAATCACTTTAGATAATACATTCTATGCTGTGATTTTTAAATTACCATTTCTATTATTAATTAACTACAATCATACCAAATATTTACATTAATTTGTTTTTTAAATCACTGATATAAAATGAGAAAAATCTTTTTACTGATTTTGTATGGATGTAGATGCAAACCATGAAAATATAATAGCAATTAAAATCATAATACAACAATAACAATAATAGTAATATTGTTGTTGAAACATAATAATAATTTGAAATGGAAAAAAAAATCAAGACAGAGAGGAGATTTGGAAGGAATGTAAAAGTGACAAGGAAAAAGAAAATACAAAATAAATTTGAATAAGAGATTGAAAGATTTATTACAGAATGGGAACAGCAACTGAAGATGTAAAACAACATTGGAAGTATGCTATCATAAAGACTGCAAAAAAAAAGTCACAGAAAAATAGTACCATGAAAACTCTGTATAATGTTAGATATATTATTTATGATGTAGAAAAGCCACAGATAGGACTGCAAGGAGATCAGAGAATACTGGTAAAAAACAGTCTGATGAAATTGGATTATTGTAAAAATACAGTGGAAAACATTTTTTATACAAATTAATGAACAATTATTTTAAAAAAAAAGTGGCATTAAAATATATTCTATAAGATAAAATAAAAAGTATGTAGACCCTGAGAAGAGAATGTGTAATTATACAACTCTTTGTATGTAATGCATAAGATGAAAATTTATTGATAACTATGAATGAATTTGACAGTGAGTTAGTCAGTACGTGTTGTTACAAAATAATCTTTCTTATTTGGTTAATAATATTTATAAAAATAGATTTTACTACATCTACTAGTTGTTATGATACAGATTGAGTTTAATAGACTGTGGTTAATATTTTATGATAAATTTAATGCCTTCTTAATTTGATAAAGGCAAAAATAGATGAATTAAATATATCTTCTACAAAGAGGGAGATTAGGGATGCAGTCAACATATTATAGTTTTTGGCAAAAAGTATAATGCAATAATGGAAACACTTTGTTTGTTATATAACTACAAGAAGATATTTGATGCATTTTTATGGAAAAGATCTTTCTCAGTGTTTCATGATATAGGCATAGAACCCATTATTATCATTTTTATCAAAGACGTACATGATAGGCAAGTTGCAGTTGTATTATAAAATGAGGAACTGATTTATCCAATAAAGAATTGCTGGGAATTAAATAGGCATGCCTACATATACCAAGTTTCTTCAATATATACATAGAAATAATATTAGAGCAAACTATTAAAAATGCAAGAAAAGGTTTTTATATTAATAGACAATTTGCACATGATAAAACACTCATCACAAGTTTGATAAAATCTCTATAGTCACTAGTGTTCAAAATAAACTCAACATAAAAAAAAAAAAAGGAACAAATGTTAAGAAAATGAAAGTAATGTCAGTGAAAATCAGCCTTCACAAAAAAATTAGGTTAGAGAAACAGATTGAGGGTTTTGTTACTTAAAGTTGTTCATAGTGTTAAAAAAAATCAGTATTAGGATTGCTATGAAAAAAATGGCATTCAGAAAAAAGTATGAATTACTAGCACCTAAAGATACTCTAGGTTCCAGAGACATTCTCATCTTGTATATTTAGGCAATTCTGCCCTTTAAACAAAAAATATGACTCTTCAACACCAACAAAAAATAATAATTTTCTTCAAAGTATTTGAAATATTGCGTTATGGTACAATGGTATGGATACAATGGACAGATAGATAATCAAAGGCACAAATTTTGCAAAATAAAAAAAAATATATAAAATTAGTGTTGTGACAGCTAACAGGAGAGAACTCTCATGGCTGATCACAATTTGCATCATGAGAGCTTTATATAAGGCATTCTTGAGAACATAATACAAAATAGAAAGGCAAGAGTTAGATTGTAACATTGGTATTTGTCGCAGGTCTTTAGAGACATTTTAGTGAACCCTTATATAAAACTCAGGAGGAAAGTGCAAGATTGCCAGCAAAGAAATAAGGCATTATAGCTTTTTCAAAACCCATCAGAAGACTGAATTGGTGAAGATGACATTTTATTGTTTTGGTTTTATCTGCAATTATTTTTATTTGAAGCTTTCTAGTTGTTGTATTAATCTTAAATAATATTTTCTTAAACGTCATTTATATTTGCAGTATATGGATATATCCACAAATTTGATACTAAAAATCCTTCTATCATTTTTGTCTCTTTATTAAAATAACAGTCTTAATACAAAACAGGAGATAGATAGCAGTATTGTCTCTCATTTCCCCCTATATTTACATTTTACGTAAGATCATTTAATATCAGAAATATATTTTGACTTATTTATACATTTTTAAGGATATTTCTCATTGTAATGTATACTTCTTTTTTAAAAATACCGTCAATAAAGTGACTCAATTTTCTTTTTTCCTATGAAATAAACATTAATCACCACTTTTTTATTTTCTTTCTATATTCCTCACTCATGCACACACACACACATAACACTCACTACAACAACAATTAATTCTCTTAACCCTTTATTTCTAAATCGAAGTCTTCCTTTGACTGAAGCAAATCTTTTATATTACAAATATTTCTCATCAAAAATTTCATTAATGCATTAATGACATGACAAATTAAAACAATTTTGTAAAATAAGGCCTTCTCTTCTTTTTTTACTAAAATCTAGATTGTTAAGACATTTGCAAGCCATTTTCTTGAAGTATAAATCACATTCAGTGATTGACATGACAGCTGATTTGTCTTTACAGCTGAATTTATTAGTTTTTCTTAAAAATTAATTATTTCTACGAAAGCTTGTTACTAGTAAATTATATATTAAAGTATAGTAAAAACAGTTGATTGATCAACAACTGAGATTGATAAATGTAACTTGAAAAAAAAATCGGATAATAAATAATAGAGAAGTCACGTGAGGTTCAAGAATTCAAGAGGCAGCTTAAGCGTAAGGCTTCTATTTAATTGACCAAACTGAGTTTTCTTTATTCAAGGGAGAGGCTATTCTAAACTATTAAATTCTTGAATCTACTGCTATACTAAACAATGCACGATAAATAAAATCTTTTAAAGAGACGATAAAAAGACATTCGAGCAATAGAAATGGCAGAGAACGATCATGACTCTTGAGCTCCTAAGAATGTTCTAAATCAGCGTTTGTCAAACAGTTATCGCGAGAAAATTTTAATCGTCCGCAGAAAAATCTGAACATTATTTGCATTTTTTTTTCTCATGTGTCTAAGCATCGGCCGGGAAGCGAACCCGGGATAACTACTTGTAAGGCAGATGTGCTGACCACTTGACCACCAAAGCATGTATTATTAATAATAAAACTCGAATAGTATTCTAAGAAATTATTATCTGCTGAATGACATTTTTCGCCTTTAGATTGCACTAAATTCCCAAAATGTACTAGAGAGGAGGGTGCAATAACACTAAAGCGGCATTTATAATTTTGTTATATTAAATAGGTGCATTTCATATAAATAAAATGAAAGTTCTCTGATTATTATTTTACAAATGTAAGATATTTATCTTTTAAAAAAAATTCATATTAGTGGTCCGCGGGATTTAAAATTGTGAATTTAGTGGGCCGTGAGGTTGGCGATCGCTGCTCTAAATCTAGGTCTACAAATGGCAATTTTAGAATCGAATTTTAAGGGTATCACAGATAGTTAATTTTTATCAAATATTAATAGTTTAATTTTTTAAAGTTTATTTGCATAAATTTTAAAATAATATTTTAAATACAAGTACATTTTACATACGTTTTAAAGTTAAAATATTTGTGAGTCATAACGTTTTAAAATTAATTAATTAATTGACTCCCTAACTAATACTAAAAATATGGCATTTAAAATTTTTTTTTTTTACCGATTTCTGAATTTTAAATTACAAAACAGTCAAGAACAATCAATATCCTTTAACTGGAAGCTTCTTGATGAGTAGGAAAAAATAAATGATTTATAGTTCAAAACTAAAAAAAGAAATTACTCTGATCCGAGGGCTCACATAATTAAATGTTAACTTATTGAAAAAAGATTCCAATTTGATTGTCAAGTGTACTAGTCAACTGATTATATATTCCATATACTATCATATTTCTGATACAATGGATTTTTAAATACAGATATAAATTATTTCTATATGAATGAGACATTCAAGTTTGAAAATCAAATTGATCATTGTTAGGATATATAAATAGAACATTCTGACTATCATTGTTTCTGTGTGGATGTTTAAAATTTCCAACTGCCCCAATGAGCATAGATTTGATACATGACATTTAAATTTAAGCTGAAACAGTAAGATAAAAAGATACATTTAATTGAAGCACATAGAGTAATAAACATAAAAAACAGCAATTTTAGTTTTAAGCAAAATAATATGGAGTAGATAGGAAGTGGAAAATTGACTCAAATATTTATGACTATATAGAAAAAAATAGGACTTACTTAATGCTAGATATATTAAAAAATATGAAATACCAGATAGGAAATTAACCATTCATTTATATTATACATCTAAAAATTAGAGTTTATAATGATGGGGTCAGATAGAGATGCCAATTTGGGAAACATATTTCTTCATTTTGTCGATCTGGGAGGATGCACTTTTGGTAATTTTTTCATTATAATGATTGTAAACAATAACTTATATTTATTTATTTTTCTTTTTATAAAATAAACATTATTAATTGCAAATTATATACAAGTATTATCAAGAAAAAATATATATGACATGTGATTACTTAGCTTATAAAAATATAATCTTTATGACTACTATTTGAGAGCTGATGAAAATGATTCAATTTTATGTAGATAAATGTATAATTTATATTGTAACGGAAACCCGGTGATCGAAAGCTTAACTTTCCCTTTTATTTATATATAATGGGGAATTCTTAAAATTCAAGATCGTCCACTTTCCGCTACCGCAAGCAGAGAGAACATACAGACATAAACGAGTCTATATCCGAACTTGACCGAACCTGTAACTATACGGGTATAGCCCCAGGTTATCTTTCCCGGTCAATTATCTCTCGACTGCTGTAAGATTTAACAGAGTTACAGCGCTTGGATATTTATAAATTTTAATGGGATCAAAATACTGCACCACCAGCTTCACGTATTAATTCAGTACTCATAATGAGTAATAATTATTTTCCCAACCCCTAAGAGTATATTACTTTTGGAGTGGTGAAGAACGAGACGAAACAGATTTAAATCAATAATAAATATATTTAATAGAATAAATTAACAATAAAAGAAATACTTTAAATCATTAACACTCAATAAAAAAAAACAGATTATATGCTATAATGCTACGAGTAAACAAAAATAAAAAGATCCTATAAATGATTGTACATTTATAAATCATCATCCCGAATATATATAAAAAAGTTAAAGAATGTCTTTAACATTCAAAGTAAGAACTTGGCCATTGTCTAAATTAAAGGTATGTGCACAGGGAATATAAAATGTAGTATACATATTTACCTAGGTTATTAAGTCTCTGAATTAACTTGAAGTCTTGCTGACCGCCACGTGGAATTTTTCCACTTCTTTAGCATGGAACGGTCACTCTTAGGTTAGATTTTTGTTGTGGGAACTCCTCCGCATTTAGGATATCAAGGACAGGCAAAACGAACACTCCGGCAGGCACTACATCGGCAGTTGTTACATCTAGACGGGAACCATTAGAGTACAGCGAGTCTGGATCAGCAAGCGATCACGATGGCTTTTAGCCAGCCATTCTTGATGAGTCACCGATGTTAAAAATCATATCTTGTTAATTATGGCTGCTTATTATCGGAACAGTCTTTCCACCAACCTCTCGACAAGAAGTCTCCAACTTTAATAATTAATACTGAAACTTTTAAATTAAAAAATTCCACAGTCCTTTGTCCTTTCGATTCTTTGTTTTCACTTTTATTCCCACTTTTCTTTTCTTAATGCGCCTTCGGCCATTTCTATAGATTTATTTTTACATAATTTCATAGCACTATTGCATTTATTTCTTATTTCTTTTTTTTCTTTTACTTAAACAGATTTTTAATAAATGTTTTTTTATTTTATTTTGACAAGCATTAATTATTGCTGTCTTCATCCCACTTCATACACACTCCATACACACATTTCGTTTTATCGTCAAATGTGTACTTTTATGACCCAGATCCTTATCTTTCGGTCATGTTTTAAATTTCTATTTTACTCTTATTTAAATTCTTCAAACTCTACTTTTCTTATACATCATATTTTAGTTTGACTATCATTTATATTTCTTTATCACTATTAATTTTCTAATGTACAATTTTAATATTTCTAACTTTACTTATTTTTTCATTTCACAAAATCTTGACTTTGGAAGGTAAAAGATAAGAATCTTTTTGATTTTAATTCCCTCTCTTTTTTTAATTAAAACATTTCTTTGTTTATAATTTTTTAAACTCACTTTTTAGTATTTCAAACGCAATATTTAATATTCTTTAAATGTTAAATATCTATATGTGTGGTTGCAGTATGTGCGATCATCACAATATTATATATAAAATCCCTATTTTCTCTGTTGTCCCATAGAGAATGTATGAATATTTCTCCACAAGGCTATCACACACTAAATTCACAATCATTTCATCATTAATAAACTGTAAAAATTGTTCGTAACCATCCCATATCAAATATAACAGATATATATATTTAATACTTTAAATTTTAATTTAGCTTTATTAATACCTTGCCAAGTACATTTCTGAACTGTATCAAACAGACTGGGTTGTTCCTAACATTTTTTTTTTTCAATTGTGAATTTCTCACATTTATTTATAAGATTTGAAATACAGGAATTCTTATGCCTGGAACTTAATTGTAAATATAGGGGTTTTGAACTCAGACTTTCAAGCAATCTTCAACTATCCACACTATCGCATACTACTACATGGGAGATGATAATTTCAACCAACTGATGAGTGCTTGTTCAGCATGAAATAGTATATTGGGGTTATTTATCTTTTCTACATGTGTGTGGTCATGTGTATTAGTAGTATGAGATAGTGTGGATAGTTGAAGGTTGCTTGAAAGTCTGAGTTCAAATCCTCTACATTCACATTTATTTATCTAATATTAAAATCTTTTGTTTAATTTACATTAAATCTTAAAAAAAAAAGATAAAGCAAACAATTAAAAAAAAAAAACTATTACAAAAGCAATGACCTTATTAAAAAAAAACAACAACTATTATTTGTTCATAAGGCTGCAATTCAGCCGTTAATTCTTTAATTTACATTAACTCTTACAAAAAAAAAAAGTGTTAAAGCAATCAATAAAAAAAAAGGTCTTTCCAAGACTGGGTGCATCTGGTTATAAAATAACTTACAACTAAGAAAAATATTGCTTTAAAACTTAATTATAAAATTCTGCAATAATACTTTAAAATAATTAATGTTCTTTTAATAATTAATTAAACTTTCACTTTTTTCTTTGTTTTATAAGAATATTATTATTATAAAAGAATAATTTTAATATTATTTTGCATGGTTTGATGCAAAAATAGAGTAGCATACCCTGGAGCTCAAAATCCATAGATAGTGGCCTGACTCTGTCCTTTCGAACTCAAACTTCTTAGGAACTTTCAATCATTAAAGCCATTTAATTACCTTTACTTTTTTGTTATTAATTTCAACATATAAAAATTATAAAGGGACAGAATCTAAAGAAATTCTTAAAAAGTTATGGCTATAATGACCGATTCATTTATATATATAAAAGACAGAATGGTCTTCATTTTATTAGCAAAGTCATTAATTTTATCATGATAAAAATGATGTCATCAATATTTTAAATAAAAATTATATTCAGATTTGATATCAGCTTTCAGTTTGTGTAATGATTTGTCAACTTATTCTAAAAAAAAAAAATTAAATCAGGTTGAGATATAAAACGATTCAAATTTAGAAAGATTACAATAGAAAATAAATTCCGATATAATAAAATATTTAAAATAGATATTATTGAATATAATAACTAAGATAATTGATAGACTCTACTTCGTGCCATCAAACAAGTTATGAATATTTTTCCATTTATTACTGAGACGAGGGAAAAAATCGATAGTTTAATTTTTTTGTAACAAGAAGTTTTGTTTCACGCAAGATATTTATAAGAAAGATGTCTTTTTTTGTCACAGCATGAAGCATCGTGTGACTTAGTTTAATTTTAGGAATTCTTTATTCAGAAAACAGCTCATTTAGTCAGGGTAGAACCTCCATGTGATATATAACAGAGCCTATGTACAACACATTGCACGCCATATATTTAAAAAAAAAGTTTGTACAAAAAAGAATTTATTAGAAACCTCCCTAGAGTTAAAAAAAAAAAAAGTCTCTAACGACTAATTAATTAAATTGCCAATAACAGTAACAACAAAAAAAGAGCTTGAAGACTACGCTCCTGGAAAAGTTAGCACCCATTTTTATGCATACATTGTATCCTCTGTCAGAAATATTTAAGTCAACATTAAAGAACTTGACAATCTAAAAATATTAAGTTCAAGAATTAGTAATTTGTGAACATTCTGCTTCATATGAAATTGACCAGTAATCTTCTGCGCAGTAAATAAGCATGTAACCATTTAACCCATCAACACAACGTTATGAACGCATTTAGGCACATATATGTGTTGAAAATTACGTTTCAAAAATGAATTCACTCGAGCACATTTTGAAATGATAATAATGTTACTATTAATAAGTTCTGTACTGTAAAATTAACATTAGTTTTTGTTTTATATGTTTGTTTGTTTTTTAAAGATATTAAAACCTTGAAAAAAATTGAATTTACATATTTAATATACAGTACCTCCTTTGATTTTAGTTTAACATATTAATTTTAGTATATTTTGATGAGGCTTTCAATTTTTTAATGAACAATTTAAGCATATTATTTAAATATGTATTTATTATTGGCTTCAATAAATTTGGAATAGTTCGATAAAAATTAACCATAAGGCTAATGTATATATATAAGAACTATTCACCCACACATCCCTTTCTTCTTTCTAAGAGAAAAGAGAAGATAATTCTCATCAGTCAAGTCAATTGATGGATTGAGAAAGTTTTAACAGTTTTTTTTTTTGCCTGAATATACTAAATTGCGCGTGTGTATATATATATATATAAACAGTTTTCTAATCGTAAGAAGTACACGCACGCCATTAATTTTTTTTATATTTAGACTTTTTTATCGCAATTTTTTAGAGTTAATATTGACAAACATTTTAAAATCAAGCTAACATAAGATTGTTGTGCATATTTAAATTTTACAAATGAATAGGCATTAGAGGACTCTAGTGAATGTAAAAATTGCTACAAAGAATCTTTATTTTGTAACTATTTGTTTTTCAATAACAACCAAAATGAAATCTTGAACTTAGATATCACACTACCCTGAGACAAGATTATACTATCAGAGATACATGTATAGTGGTTTTTCATGATATATACCAAACTGATATAATTTAAAAGGATACCTAAAGTAAATCTGATAGCAAAATTTAATTTTTAAAAACTTCAAAACAAACACCCCCCCCCCCATCAGTTTGTAAAGTATTATACATTTTGTTTAAATATATTAAAATATATATTTGCAGTTTTTATTTAACAAAAAATATAACTTGTATTCTTGCCTCTAGTAACAAAAATAACTTCAAGATTAATATTTTTATTAGAAGTTATTATAAACATAAAATGTTCAAAAATGATTTATATCACAGTATAGCATAAATTATTAATATGGACGGAAATGTGAAAGAAACATAAAGGACATACATCAATAATATGATATTGAGAACCAAACTTTCTATTAAGGGAATAAATTACTAACAATATTTCACAAATAATAAATATTTCTTCATTGAAATACAATAAACTATATGCAATTAACACAATGTTTCTTGCATGAGAAAATATTAAAAAAAATTAAACGTAATTTTAATGCCTTTGAAAAATGTGCTTTCATGTATAATTGTATAAGGTTGAATATTTTATGTAAATATAGACTTTATGTATAGACTATAAAAATATATTTAATAAATTATACAATAATGATTTTTTTATTCAGTTTTATATAATCTATTTTTTCATTTATATATTTATATTTTTAGATGATTAAGATTTTTTTTCTATAATATCACAATTAGGATCAAATCCACAAATATTTTCTCATTAGAAAACTACCCTTATGTAGAGATAGCAGTTTAGGGCACATTCATATATAGAAATCATTATCTAATAATGAATTTTGGACCCAAGACCTGTAATAATATTTATTACAATAATATTTAATAAACACATGCACATTATGTAAATTGTAATTTGCATACATTTGCATGTGTAAGCAAGCTCACACATTAATATGCATTTAAATGTTTATTTTTAAAAAAAGCTTATAAAATTCATGTTAAAATGGTGGCCTAAATGTTAACACGACATTTTATTCTTTATTTAGATAAGTATTGAGTCGATGAATTTCCAATAAAAAAAAATATATAAAAAGTGTTATATTACATATTTAGATACATTATTCAAGTATCATAAATTGCGAATCATTAACTCACCATAAGTTGTACTTTAAGACTTATGTTGTATAACTAATAATTGGTATACTAAATGTAAAATTAACATCACTTTTATTATACTGTATTATTCTAATCTTGCATTTGATAGTTATACATATATGAACACACTTTTTTCAAATTTTTTTTAAGTATATCTTTTTAAACTTGTTATTATTTTAATACCTTTGTTATTTAATTTTTTATCATTATTTAATTTTTTGTTATCAATCAGAATTATTTTTTTTCTCAAATATAATAACATTATAAAAAATGCACTGATAGAATTTCATAAGCAATAAATAAATCCATTTTAAAAACCATCTTCAGGAAATATGATTCTCATCTTCTTGGCGTTGAGGTATCACTCGATTATTGGGAAACTTTACAAAGGCTACAACTATACCAAATAATATAATAACAGAACTGACCAAGGACAAACCAATAACACAACCGCAGGAAGCTCTCAATAAAGGTGTCAACTAAAAAAAAAAACAACAAGGATTACATTACAAAAATAAATATATATATTATATATATGAACGTTTATGATAATGATATTTTACTAGCTTATTGCTAAAGCAGAAATCATATAGTCTCCCTAGCAGCTAAATACAGAGACAATATTATTATTGTTATTATCATCATCATCATCATCATCATCATCATCATCATCATCATCATTATTATTATTAATTTACTATAATCTAAATTCCTTGTCATGGAAAGACACACATATATGTAGTCAAATGTAAATTTTTTTCAAGGCAATAATAATAATAATAACAACAACAACAACAACTTTAGTAAAAATAAATACAATATAATAGTAAAGTACCCAGAAAGAGACCACATGTGAGATGGATGGATGAAATAAGAAAGTGTGCAGGGGTGATATGGAGAAGAGAAGCTAAAGATCGGAGAAGATGGATTAAACTTGGAGAGACCTTCATCCTGCAGTGGATTGATAATGGTTGATAATGATGATGATGATGACATACAAATAAATTCATATTAAAACAATACTAATAAAAACAAAGACCTTTTTAAAATTTATTTTTACAGAAAATCAGGTTTCTGAGTAATATGTGCATTTTGTTTTCATAGTCAATGATTTAGATTGAATTCACTATTTTTTAAAGGGACATTCTTTTACAAGTTTTTTTCTTGGGGTTTTAACAATATACACCTGGGTCTCGTTTTACGCGATAGATAGGTTCCTCAGAAAACACGCGCAAACGAAATTGCGCAAAAATAGACGTAACTTACCTTGAAAAAGGGGGGATAAGGACTGTGATTTTTCAAAAATCGCGTAAAAGCAAAGCACCAACGTAAAATTACTTTAAAATTCACACATACAAAAAAATAAGGAAATAAAATATGACTTATAAAAAATTTCAAATTTGAAAAAAATTGATACAAGACAAACTTTTTTTAACTATAATATTTAATTTTATTCAAAATAATATATTTTTATGCATAATTTACAGTACAGTAATTTACATTTTTTTATACACATTTTAATTATTATCACTATTTGCCGATAAACAGGTTCGTTTGCAAACTGGTAAAAAATCAGATTCTTCACAAGAGGAAATACAACTAGCGCCAATGTCGTTCTCATGTTGTGTTAATGGTTTTCTGGTGACAACGTAATTAGTAATTAATCTTTGTAATTTTTAAATTGTTAATTACAATTAAAAATCAGATTTTAATTTTTAATTGTCAAATTTAATTGTGCCCACTGCTATTTCTCACCTTTTAAAAATAAACTTGCAGACACTAAATGATTAATAATTGATTACATTCTTTTTTAAAAAGCAAAAACAGAATGTGATTTAAAATGCAAAATTAACACGCACAATGTTTGAACAAATTTACATTATAATCTTGTAAAATTTAATGTGTGTATACATAAAATGTGGAAATCATGATTTTAATTTCATTATTGCATAAAATCTTACTATTATAAAGCACTGAAAATATTGAAATTACTAAGATGAAAGTCGAATTCCAATAATGTGCTATTACTTTCAATATGATGTAAGTGCGCAAAATTTATTATTTAAAGTAATAGCGCATTATCGGAGTTCGACTTCCAAAGAAACATGAATCGCGTAACTTCAAAATCGTGTTAAATAAATTCTTGTAAAAAGAGACCCAGGTGTAATCTCAATTCAGAATATGATAATTTATAACACAAATTATAGCACAGCAATTGACAAAGATTTAACATTCTTCAAAGATTAAGCAACAAAACTTTGTTATTACAGGCTATTGCTTAATTTCTTAGGACTACAAATCATTAGATACCAAAATCCAATGTTTTCAATAATTCACATGGCTAGAGAAAAATGATACTACTGGTTACCACACAGCAACTTATGTTATAGTCTACTATCATAGAAAAGTGGATATAAATAATACTGCTTTCTTATAATATACTTGGTAGCATGATTCAGCTCTATATCCTCTCACTTAGCTTGGTTCTTTAAGAACCATAGACCTTAAAAAATGACAGCGTAAAGTTTTGCCTTTTTACTTTGGAATACTACTAAAACAAAAATACTAATGCAAAAAGAGAGTTTAAATTAACATTCTAGACTTTAGGTATACCTAATATAATAATTATAATTCAGACAATCTATAACTGAGACAGAAGTAACTATCTTCTATCTCAGTTATTGATAGTCCGAGTTATAATTATTTATTATTATACATTAAACCGAGTTTTCATTTCATATTTAGAAGTTGTTAAAATTAGAACTTAGCCTTGATCCTCTGAATGTTTAAATGGTGATTCTATATAATTTATTTCAAGCATATATATAATCAATGAGTCAAGCATTTGTGGTTGAGAGGTCAGCGACATCTGCTTTTCAAGCAGTTGTCCCGGATTAGCGGGTTCACTTCCTGGCTGATGCTATGACACATGAAAATATATAATCAATGAATTGAAATCATTCTCTCATTTAAAAATACATAAATAAACCAGGTATAAATAGCAACAAATATTAAAGATAAGTAGTATCACTCTGTCTTTTATTAGTTTATTGACATATCTCATTAGATGGTAGTTATTTCATTTCAGTTATATATGTGTGTGTGTGATTTCCATTAGTTTTTTTTAAAGTTATCATCTTATTTGGTTATCAGATAATTCAAATTTTAATTAGTATCTTACAAAAACCCTTTGCTAGCAACAACAACTAAAAATATAAAACACAATTCATTTTTTAGTTTTTACAATTTTTTATTTTACTGGAATTAGTAAATTTCTTTGTTGTTAATAACCTTCACATCACCACAACATATTCTTGAAACACATGAATAAAGAAACATTAAAAGAGAAATGCCTCCCAAGATGCATTTCATGCTGAACCAGAATTCATCATTGGACCAGTTTAAATCTCATATATCTGTATTGCATTTAATATTTATTGATAATAAATTGTTAATTTTTATTTACAAATATCCACCTTACTTCACCCACAATTTTGATATGATTGATTCTAGATAAATACATTAATGATTCTCATAATTATTTATTAAACTAGAAATTATTCATAGTCCAGATGTAAACTTTAAACATCACTTAAAGATTAATATATCTGTTTTTAATTAAACAAACAAAACATTTGCACACAATTCATCATGGAGGTCATTTCTCTTTTAATATGTCTTTATTCATGTGTTTCAAGAATATTGTGGTGGAATAAAAATAAAGATATTACACATGTTAAAAAAGAAATGAAGTTAAATTACTCCATATGGGTGTAATTAACTAAAATAGACAAATTACTCTTTAACTGAGGTTTAAGGTTTAAATCTGAGTTAGGAATAATCTTTAGTTTAATAAATGATTAATGATAATCATTAATACATTTATCTAGAGTGGATCATCTCAAAATTGTTTGTGAACATGTGACACTTGTAAATAAAACTGTAACAATTTATTATTAATAAATACTAAATATATGGTAAAGATATATATGAGTCCGTGTGTGTATGCTTAATTAAAAACAGATAAATTAATCTTTAACTGAGGTTTAAAGTTTATATCTGGATTAGGAATAATCTCTAGATTAATAATTATTAATGTATTTATCTAGAGTGGATTATAAAGTAGATCATGTGAAAATTGTGGATAGCATAGACATTTGTGCATGATTACTGCAAATGAATCTTTTCTTTAAAATTACAATTATTAATTTTCCTAGCTCAGTTAAGTAAGTAATGCATTTCTTAATACTAATAAAAAATTAGTATAAATGACAGCATACAACTTCCATCTTTATCTTTTCAGAATTTAAGGATGATGTTAACTCAGCAATTATCACACATTGTATCTTTGCCATACATATTCATTTGGAATACACATATATACAAATCAGCAATAATCATTGATTATCTTTACAATAAATTTTATTAGCTGTCAATTCTATGTTTTTGCTTCTGCCATCATGATCTCTTTTTATATTTATTTTAATATTGTTTCTGTTTAGCCCAGAGGTGATGAACCTTTTATTGTCCATGCATCAATTTTTTCACCTATGAA
Organism: Epiperipatus broadwayi; assembly: GCA_028023455.1. Classification (NCBI taxonomy): domain Eukaryota; kingdom Metazoa; phylum Onychophora; class Udeonychophora; order Euonychophora; family Peripatidae; genus Epiperipatus; species Epiperipatus broadwayi. The sequence continues at coordinate 12,099,484 of JAQFVV010000010.1, read as the reverse complement.
TTAGCTTCTGCAATACAACTTTTGTACTATTAATCAATTTTTGTACAAAATATAGACTACTACAGATAAATAATATTTACAATTTCTTTCATAATATAATAATGTACTATAATTTGAACTCAAACTTTCAAGCTTCCTATAGCTATCAACTTCATCTTATCCAACATATACACATGACCACACACATGTGAAAAAGATTAATGATCTCCAATATACATGTTTTGTGCTGAAACAGCACTCATCAGTTGGTCCAAATTAATGCTTCATCATCAGATTTTCAATGATATAATGACTGAAGAGTTGGAGGGTGGAGAAAATTGTAACCTGTCCATTAAAGTTTGAAGATTTGGTATCTTAATATAACCTGAACACTGATTATATATATGTTTGGGAGATGATAATCTAGACCAACTGATGAGTGTTAGTTCAGCATGAAATACATATATTGGAGATCATTATCTTTTTCACATTGTGGTCATGTGAATTGGTTGTATATGATGGAATGGATAGCTATATGGAGCTTGAAAATCTGAGTTCAAATCCATTCTAATTACATTAAGTTATAGGAAATTTTTTCTATGGTACATTATTGTAGTAAGATAAATATAATAATGAAATGTTTGATTCTATTTTGTTAACTAGATTTTTAATGTTTGAAGTTAAGAAGAACACTTTTCAAATTTGAATCACTCAAACTGATCTGGTCCTGTGTGTGTGTGTGTTTTTAATCTATTTTAATGATGAAAATTAATTTGTAAGGAATAAAACTGCAAAGCTTAAACCCAAGACCAATTACAAATAATCTTCACTTCTTCCCAATTTTATTCTCAAAGAATAATGGCACTTAAGATTATAAAAATACTAAGGTCACTATAATATATATAAACTTTAACTGGTTTCAGATCTATATGACTGCAACAACATAGTCTTCAATTAAAAAACAATACATTTTTCAGTTTGGCCTAATAGCTTCACAATATGACAAAAAGGTAAAAAATGACTGTTGGAGGAAAGTTACCACTAAAAGTTCAACTTCACAGTTAAAAATAATCCAAAGAGGTTCTCATTGATGAAATCAATAAGTTACAACCTAGTCTGAGGATATATATGTATAGGATAGCAATTTATTAATCACTACCATTTATTGAAGCTTATACTAGATGGTATAACAATTTTGAAATTTCTATCACCTTAATGAGTGATCTGCTAATTACAATAACCTATTTAGATCCCTGTAATTTCATTACCTTTTCTAGGATTCTTCCTTTATGTGTGGGACAACATGTGCTTTCACAAAAACATAACTAAAAACTCCAAGGGTTTATGCTCAAAAAATAAATGAAAATGAGATTTACTATTGGTGAGAATGGAATTAAATAATAAAAATGTGATTGCTCAGAAACAGAACGTTGATGTCATAATTAGAGTAGCAGTTTGATGAATAACCTCAGAGACTCATGATAACCAGCTCTACACTAATTTAAGTGACTGAAGACAGGAAGAAAAAACATGAAATATAAAATACTATTTATATTGAAAACACTATCTACAACATATTATTCATTATATAAATTGATAATCGTTTTGTCAACAGAGTTTGGTTCATAATTATTATTCAGGAAATGCTAAAGCTGAGCATAATTAGTGACAAAAGAACCTACTTTATTACAGAAATATTATGGTGGATTAATGACTACCTACATGCTACATTTAGGAATGGAATTTTTTTTATGATGACAAATTGGCCTATAGTGCTATCTGTCAGTGAAGTCATATGTAGTTTAGTTGTGGCCTTTATTGAAAAGTGTGTCATACAATCCATGTTAACTTTTCATAGACACATCATATGTTGATGACATTTTTGTATGCACCCACCCCATTTGATTCTCAAAATGTTTGGGAATTTTACACAGTTTTTTGAAATGAGATGGACATTCAAGGATGAAGATCACCAATAATGCATTAAATACCTTGACCTGAAATTAACCAGACAATCTCACTGCATTAACTATTTTTCCTCTCTAAAATATGGGCTATCTAATTTGCTTAGATTCATTTACAGAAATTTATATTCTATTTATACCCACCACCATCCTCGCCACAACTCATTGCTATGAACATATCATAAACGAGATATCAAAAGCACTTGGATCAAGTGTTATGTCTACACTGAAGCTTTTCTTATTCAGCATTCCTAGCCCTTAGAATTTAATATATTATTCAATAAGACAGTAAGAAGTATTCTACTTTAATTACTGTTTATTTGTAATTGACAAATTCTCATGCCTGGAGGTCTTTCCATTATCTTTCACCTGTGTATTATGTCATTAGCCAAAAACAACACCTTATATATTGAAAGCCTTTGATATTCTGTCTACTTTTTCTCTAGTCATAAGTTTACATTCCTTATCTCACAATACTAAGATAAGCAAGAAACTTGGATTTTGTACAAAAATTAACACTATAAGTCTGGAATATAAACCTATGTGTATTTCAAAAGATTTTATTATGTACAAATATACATGCAAACACTTTAAATTGTATCAAAAATGAGGTGAAATGATAAATATTCATGTACAATAAAAATCTTAAATAGCCCACTGCAGGTTGAAGGAATCTTCAGATTCTTCCAAAGATATAAAGAAGAAAATAATACTGATCAAATTACTTAATTGCTTTTTCTCTGGTGAGTGATTTTACAGTATGGTTTTTACATTTTACTCTTTAAAATAACAAGCAAATGTCCATTTACTAATCGATAAAAGCTAGTTAGGTTGTCTAAGAGCCAATATTTGAAGAATTCAGAATCTTTGATTATGAATTTCTTAAATATCTGAAAAAAAGTTTGAAGCATCATTCTTGGCTCCAGTTATTAGGCATGACAGATGAATATGTGTAACACAATACTATAGTTTTTTTTTAATAATATAGGTAAAAAAAACATATCTAAAATGTATTTTTTTTCTCTCAAATGTTTCTTATCAAAAATGGCTTTAATAATAAAATAATAACTTGAACATCGAACAATTCTAATTTTTCATTTTTTAAAAGATTATATGCAATACAGAGAGCGGACCAATAGCTCAAACAAGCTCTTAATTAATAAGTGCGGTATGAGAAAATATTTAAAATCTCTATCCAGAACACTCACAAGCTCTTAATTAGTAAGTTTAGTATTGGATAAAGATTTTAAATATTTTCTCATACCGCACTTATTAATTAAGAGCTTGTTTGAGCTATTGGTACGCTCTCTGTATTGCATTTTTGTAATTACAAGCTTATTAAAAGTAATGTCACGTTATATAAGACTTGCTTTTTTGATTAAAAGAATATATGTTTTTGGCAATAATTTTTGCGCCACATATGTATTAATTGGACCTCTTCTGTTTACAAGCTAATATATAAATGTTTTTTTAAAGACAATCAATTCATAAATTTAGCACATTATTTTGAAGTATATAGCTAAAATATTTTATAACGCATGTTATAAATATATAAAAAAACTACAATATATAACAAATGATACAAAGCAAATGTTATAATTCTCAAAAATAAAATTTTATATTATTTATTTAATAAATGAATAAATGATATAATAATCACATTGCATTCATATAAAGATAGGCGGAATTTCAACTATTCAATTCAATTAAAAATAAACATTTAGTTTAAAAGTGATGTTTATTTCACTAAAATGAATAATCACAATACTTACCACATATACAAACTTATGATTTGCTTCATCAGTTATCATTCCTGACTTCTTAATCCAATATATGGGCAATGGATTAACTACTTTATCATTACTAAATGTAGTGTTTTCATTTAATTGAAAGCTGTGGCCCATATAAGATATATATTCTTTTTTAATTCCAACATTAAACTGAAAACTAATGTCATATTGCCAGAGTTCTCCAGTAATGGGTTCAAAGGCAACCTGAAAAACAAAGTATATAATTAATAAAATTATTTCGTAACTTAAAAATTATGACCATTATTTATATATTATACACATTCTTGAACGAATTCTATTAACCAGATAATGGCTGGAGTAGTTACTAAAATACTTATATAAATAATATTAATACTAAACAAATATATTAACCTGAAATATAGATTTTCAGAACTTAGAATCATCTGTCTATAATTATTTTTTCCTTGTATGGGTTATCAATTATCCCTTTTTTATTTATTTCTGTGATGTACAAATTTTATTCCTGTTTTTTTCTATGTATTATTCCAGTCTGTGTTATCTAAATTCCTGGCTTTTTTGTAAAACAATTTGTGCTTTTTCAATTACTTTTTTTAAAAATACTCTGATTTCATATTTATAGATAAAAAAAAACCCCTGTGAATAAATTCAAGTACTGGGATGTTTATGAAATTACCCATCAACAGTTAAAAGGTACTCTGGAGGAAAACATTATTAAAGTTGAAAACAAGCAACTTATTAGGAAATTTAGATTTTGGTCGCTCAAACCAAAATTCTTTAATTTCCTAAACAAATTAAACCTAGATTCTCTACATACCCCAAGTTTCTTCAAATTCAAAAAACATTGCAGGATTGTTGAAGATAAATGACGATATTTCATAGAGATATGAAAAACCAAACTCACTTCCTATTTGAATATGCTTGTTTTGGTAACATTCGTGCAGAAATTCCTAAGTTATTTAACAATTTAAATAGTACCAAAGAATCATGGCTTAACTCATATTCATAGGTTTTTTGCTGGCATCAAGGCAAGCATTTTTGTATTATATGTATTATGGTGTACAATATGTTCTTTTATGTACCATTACCAAAAAAGACATATAAATACATTTTCCGACAAATTAAACACCTTTAGAGAAAGGGATTAAAAGATTATCCTCATGAAATATTTACAGCCACATCCATAATAAGGCAGAACCTGAGTCACTAACATTAGAAGTATTTCCAAAATGACAGAAGAAAAATATTGTCCTATTATAAATAAATTGAAATCTCTATATACTTTGAATGTGTACCAAGAAAAAAAACCGTAATCTTTTTAATAATTAATCAAATACCTTTGAAAGTAAAATGATATAGATACAGTAGCATAAAAATCATCATTTTAATATTTAGTATGTATATACACACATATTCATGCATATAAATAAAAAGACAAAATAGCTTTAAATAGCAAATTGTAAGACAAAACCATCTTCAAATCCCTCCACAAAAAATAGTAAAGGAAAAGACAATTCTAAATAAGCTCATCACCTGCTACCTGGTGAGAGATTTTCATTTTGTCTTTTTATATTTTATCCAAAAATTAATATTGGGGAGTAGTGATCAACAAAGTCTGGCTAAAGGTTTAAATAAAATGATTTTCAAGTTTTATTTGTATTTGAATCTCAAGTATGAACATGGCAGAAATGCGCACTTAGTCATGTGCCCTTTATTATAAATAAATAAATTATATATATAAATATATAAACCATTATATGTGATGTGATGTATTGTGGCTTCTCCTTAAACGAAGTCAAGAATATCTCAGCAATTATACAATTACAAATATCCAGTAACGACCTCTATTTAGATATAGACTATTAAACAGAGGGCGTTACTGGATATTTGTAATTGTATAATGGTTTATATATTTGTATGATTATGCGTTAACAGTAACTTTATTTTCATATATATATATATAGGATTATTACAAAGGAATTAGACAAATTTTTGAAAATATATTGTATCATATAATTTAAGAGTTAGTAGTTAAAGTTTATAGTTTTATTTTTTAGATTTATTTTTAGATCTTGGTTTTCTTTGATATTGAAGTCCAATGAAATTACAGAGGTATCATCCCCTGATTTGTAACTATGAAATGTTACCCAAAAATACTAGGAATTTTATGCCAAAAATAATGTTTCAAGATAAGATGCTGCCAAAGGAATTTCAATACCTTCATAGGTTGTTTTGTAGACATCCAATAGAACGTTATCTAACAGACTTGAGTAAAACTTGAAATAAAATCAATATAAGTCAAACCCAGAAAAGAGACAATAATGAAATTAAGCCCCATATCTCAATGAAATAAAATATAAAACCTTCTTTTAACTTAATCTTTATGACAGGAGAGATTTAATAATATAATTAATAAGAAGTAAATTATAGTTAAGGTAGAATATAACGTCTAACAGTACTAAGAAAAGTTAAGATGGTAGGGACAAAATCATTTGTAAAAGATGCAATAAAGTTTTAACTAAAAATAATGCTTGGTGAGAAGAAATTGATGTTTTGTTTTAATTAAAAATATTGAAAAAGTAAAAACAAAATCATAGTCAGTATCTGAAAAAGGATTAGAAAACTCAAGTGGAAACTCCAATGCCAAAGACATGACATGACCCAGATAATGAAAATATTCCAGTAAATGCAATGAGATTTAGAAAATAAAATATAGAAAGAAACAAAAAAATTAGAAGTTAAAATAGTAAGATTGGATAAAGATGCCAAAATATAAAAAAAAGGGATAGCAAGATTTAAAAAATAATATGAAAAAAGGTCAACAAGATTTGTAAAATAATATAAAAAAGGAATAGCATGATTTAAATGATTAAATAAAAAAAGAACAACTAGTTTTAAAATAATATATTAAAACAAGAAGAGCTAGAAGCTCTCAAATCCAAAATGAAGGAAGTAGAAACTGGGCTGAAAATGAGTTAACATCAACTTAAAAATGAAAAGTATAGAAAGCACAATAAAAAAGGAAAAAAAAATAAGTTAAGAAAATGGAAACAAAAATAGAAAAGCATCACCAAAAGTAAAAAAAGAGACATACAAAGGAAAAATAAAATTGAAAAAGTAAACACAAAATAAATTAAAATGTATAATAAAACGAATATTGTACAAAATAAATAGAACTAATATAGATGAAATAGAATTGAATTAAAGGAACTGTTTAGTAGTATATGATTTTGATTAAAGATATATGATAATAAAATAAAGTCGATGGAGAAAGTGAGAAAGATAAAATTTAAATACAAATGAAAAAGATGAGAGATCAAGTAAATAAGATACAGGAATAAGTTCAGCCTCAAAGTGAAACAATTAAGAAAAAAAAATAAAATAAAAATGAATAAGACAAATGAGAATTAGAATAACAAATTAAAAAAATTATAAAAAAATTAAAGATCACTTAAAAATTCATGTAGAACTAACAATTGGAAAAAGCAATTGGTTGATTAAATTAAAAATATGTTCATAGAAAATACTAGCCAGTTAAAAGGGTATGAAAAAGTTAATATCAACCAGGAATATTAGGTTTCAATGGCACTGAAGGAAGTATTGCATGGCAAGCATATCTTAATGTACAGAAAGATAATAGTCAGATAAAAATTCTATATGAGTCCTGATAATATTATCATTAAAGAAAATGTGTACATTTAAGTATTGGAAACCTGGGATGAAGTCCTATCTTTAAATTTACTATAATTAGAGCATTTTTGGGATGTAGGTAAAAATTCATTACAACATTTGGTTGGTTAAAAGTACTGCTTTTTCCATAGATTAAGTGAAAGAGAGAAGGTTGCAGAACTAACAGCAATCTTTATGGAGCTGCAAAGAACTGGTATAGTGGTTTTTTTTTTTAAAAAGTCTCATACTATTAGTGTCAAAACATTCTTCATAGATTTTTGGAGTGAAGAAGACACAATGAAATTCATCACTGGATTTTCCAGGAAAAGCATAATGCAGGTATGGGAGAAAGTTTGACTCCACAAACAGACATTCAAATTAAAAATACTTCATTTCTCATATCTGAAAGTAAAATTATCCATACAATCAGATTAATTTATCTAGTATCTAAGTAGTCCAAGAAAATTTAATTTCTTTTGAGTACTCTACGATAGAAGTCACAGAATTCTTCAATACCAAAGAGCCTATAAAACAGTAAAGTGAGTTGATCAGCTGGGCCAACATCAGTAATCCAAACACAGAATTTGATTTGTTTTTACTGGAATATTATTCTTATTAATTTCATTGTAAACTCTTTTGGCTTATAACATTTTTTTTATAGCAGACTGGTATATAGTGTAACAGTCACATTTGAACATTCACGCAACAAAATCCAGAGTTTTGGTAAATTATACCAAGGCTGATCTAGATGAGGGTTTGAGACCAAATCCAACCGCACCTCAGCTCCTTCACCAACCCTCCTTGACTCACTACCTTATGAATGACATATATGAGGTCACACTCGTAGTCTCTTAATTTCTGCACCAGCAGTAGAAAAGGATAAAACGAGAGACTCGAGGATAATTAACTAAATACTTTATAGCTTAACCAAACACACTCACACAACCTATGGCTGATTATCTAATGCATGTATTAATAATTATGGATGGTGATTTAATATAAATAAAGTGAATAATACTACAGACTTTAATATGTTTTAAAATTATTTAATATTGACAAAACACAAACAATAACAATTAAAAATACTGCGTATTCCACTCGCAGGTGGGATGGTGAAAATACGAACTACACGTTCTGTAATCAATTGTACTTAACGATCATCATTTATTATAGCGTTTATACATTTAATAATTATTTTTACATCTACACTGATGCCTAAATTATGCTCTGTCATTCCTACTAGGGTGTTAAGGATTAAATTATAAAAGAGTGGCAACTTTATACAATGTGTACTTAAATTTATTATTACGTGATGAGCAGCCAATGCGCTCTTTATATAGATATTCTTAGATAAACTACGTCTGAGGTTCCGATCAATGCTGAACAATTATATATAACAGCAGATGAACTGGCGCTTTGTAGCATAACTTTGGAGGCTACGGCGCTATGCAAATTACATCAGAGATGCGGCTTGAATGCGCCTTTACTCACGAGATTCAGTAATGTTTACTCGGTTCTCAGATACCGGTCGCTTGCTATATGTGAAGTTTTAGTTCGGATGATCAAACAGCCATAATATACGATGCTGGATTCCAGTGTTCCAGTTCTGAAGGAGGTAATGGGAATGACCCTTAAAATCATTATCCCATTCAAGAGAGAGGGCTGTCCGAACTAAGGATGATAAGATAGTCCTTAAAACCTAATCTTATCTTAATAATTATATGATAGCAAGGCGGAATGCACCTCAGTGCTTCATAAAAGCTCATTCACAATGCTTTCTAAATATTAATTATTACAATTAGTAAAGCGCAAAATCTATAGTTTTTTCTGCAAACTACCCTACGCCAGTTAGTTAAATAAACACTGAAATTGTGCTAAAGAGGACTTTATTAAAATGATCTAGTTTATTAATTAACTACATATTCTATGAAAATACATTAATGGGGTCTAAAGCATATCTGGGACTTGAACTGGGCTAACTACTGAACATGCCTTAAATTATCACTCTCTCATATTTAACTAAACTGACCTTTTAATAAGCAACATATATGTGATATTAAGCTAAACATAGCAGCTCGACTAATATATCAAAGTAGGTTTCAGACCAGAGATCTATAAACATGCCAAACAGCATACTTTAATTTACTCAAGAACAAAATGTCTCTTTATGTTTATAATAATTAATGACCTCTGCTCCGAAGGCATAGCATAAATCAATAAATGCATTTTAACAAAATATATATATGCAAAAGTATAGACATAAATAGAGAAAATAATAAGGCAAATAAGCTTTTATAAGTTGAATTTAAAAGATTTAAGAATTTGAGATCAGGCAAGATTTACATTTTAACTTTTAAAGTATTTTAAAATTTACAGATTGAAATACCCTTATTTAATACAGTTTAAGTAATTTAAAAGAGAATATACTTTTTAACATAGTTTAATTAATTTAAGAGAGAATACACTTTATTAACATAGTTGAATTACTTTGCGAGATTTGAGTTTTTAAGAGTTTGTGCACATTATTTATATTATATAGCTAGCTTTAGGAAAGATTTAGAAAATTGCTATAGCTTTAGATTTAGCTTGGTTGAGAAGTTGTTACCGCCTGTTTATTCTGAAGGCTTGCAGCTTGACAGTATGAAACACACACGCACAGACTGATTTATCTGAGCTGGTTCATCTATGGGCTATTCTTTCAGGTAGCTGTAGTTAGGGTCTTCGGTCTCCATAAATGGTTCTTGGCCACCGGGAAGATGGCCTTTGCTTTTCTAGCCACTTATCTGCAGGATAAAAACTGGGCCAACTGCCTGGGTATAAGTTGACACATGAGTAAAGCAAAATGGATCCTGATTTTTTTTTCAAACTAGGTTTTTTATATTTCTTTACCCCCTCTCTTACAGCTCATTTGGAATCTTTATTTTTAGACTTTAAAACTTAAGAAGTCTTAATTGGATCAACTTCAAAAGAATCGGTTAGATTGATTTCAAGCTTAATGTTTATTAATGGTTCCTTTTTATTTCACAAGATTCAAGTTCAGCTGGATTTTATTGCAGGTTTAATTGTCCAATTTTTATTCTATAAAAATCATAAAGTCTGGATTTATGCAGGCGGTATCTCATAAGATTGGCAAAGTTCTTTTTTCTTTAAACATTGAATTTCTTTTTTCTTTCTTTTCTTGAAAGTGATTTAAGCTGCAAACATTTTAACGTATACCTGAGAAAACTACATTTGTTTTTAATTGCTACACATGATTAAGTAATTTAGTAATTGGATAACTTCAAAGACGGTTTGAAATAATTTAGAGAACTCTGTTCTTATATAATACAATTTCCACAGCTTAAAAACAATTTAATAATTTAAAATCATAAGATAAATATTTATGAAATTATAAGGTGTGTACATTATATAATAATAATATTAATCAGATGTGAATATACAATTTTTAGCAAATAAAATATTACAAATGTGTATACAATCATTTAGATGTGTGTGCATATACAATTACACACCCATGCGCATAAATATATATTTTTATATATATGTTAAATTCCCAAGTATATTGTTATATATATGTGTACCTCTAGGGTTTGAATTAGGGAAATCAAGACTACTATTTTATATAGAAGTTGAAACGTATGATGACCAAATCATACTGTTTCAATTGGAAATTTGAATGTTTTTACTTCAGTTATAAGATAACAGTGTACTTTTTTAAAATGAGTCCAGTAATTGATTGCATGTATTTTGTTGACATTCCTTTCTTTAAAATATTATATTACCTTTGCCTAGTGTCATCTAGTAAAAATTCACGAATTATCATTTTAACTATGTACTTATATAAAATCTTATCCTATTTTGGTATAAGTGTAATAATCATTTCCATTATTTTTGGAATACTTATTTTAATAGATGTGATATTTTTTCCAGGATTTTTTTTAACAACAAAAAATGGATTTGCTTTCTATAAGATAGTTGTAAGCCAATAAACATCACATGTTCACCATTTCTGGCATCCATTGATTACTCTGGCTTGCACTGAGTGGCAATACATATAGAGAGTTTTGACTGTTTTTATAAGATAGTTGGTTCCTTGGGGTTATGTTTTATTTTAGCACAGATGATATTTATCCTATAGATGCATTAATAAAATTATGTTATTTAGGAAGTTGACAGAATAAAACTTTAAAATAAAAATATTGCTTCAGAATTTTACATTTTTTTATATTTCACCCAAAAAAAGAGAGTAAAAAAATTCTTTTTCCTTATTTATTCTGAAGTAATAATCACAAATTTATTATTTTAAGCCAATTATATATGCAATGGTTGAAAGTTAAATTCACAGTACATTTTTAATTTGATGAAAATTGTATGTTACACTAAAAAATAAAACATTTCTTGCAGTAGCTTATTAGTTTCATAACATTAAATGTCATTTTTAATATTTTCACATTATTTTAATAGAGATTACCATTTTAGTTTGTAAAAATATAAAATAATTGATCCTATATCATATATATGCACACATACTCCTTTATCTCTCATATTAACACACAGGGACATCTATTTTTTTAATCATAAAGGTTAATAAATCAATGCAGTAGTTTAGAAAGCAAAGAAAGTAATTATTAATTGTGATCAATCAGTTATTAGTTCATTACCATAAAGTGAACATGGATTCTATTCAATATATATATATATTGTAACAAGCACAGACATCGTTACATTGTTTTTTTATTAGTAAACATGAAAAAAATAAAAGTTCGCAAATAAAACTTCTCTTTTTAAGAATTAAAATTTGAAAATTAAAATCCTATGCTAAACTCATATCTATATAATCGCACAGATGACAAAAAAAAATTATTAAAATAAAACTTTATTAAAAAAAAAAAGTATTTTAAAACTAAATTGTCAGTAAAGATTTAAAGATAAAGATATATCTAAGTTTGTACAAAACAAAGTAAAATGTTATTGAAAAAATGGAAATGATTAATTTAATTAGTCAAATGTAAACTAGCCTTGGGCATTTAAATGTATAAGCAATGGTCAGATAGGAGAGAAAAACAATGGAATCGGATCTCAGCGAAAGGACCATCACATCGATGACGTAATGTTGAGTTAATCCACAAAATTAATATAAAAGGAAAGCTTGGAAATAAAAAGAGTTATTACGATGTGACTAAAAATGAAACATCATTTTCCAATATTGCAGGCCACAGGACATCAAGGCCCGGAAGAATACCATCAACCATAAAGGACCAGCGATTAACTGCACACCGATCTCCTTATGACTTTGTGGGATTAATACCTTCCATTACAAGAAATCAGAGAAAATGGACATTTTTCAAAACAGTAAGAAATATATAATTTATGAACATTTCTAAACAAAAGAACTCTAAGTACTAAACTTTTCAATATTTATAAATATAAGAATTTCCTATCTGACTAAAGTAGTTAAAATGTTATTTGATGTATTTCTTTTGTAAAATCATTTCCATTTATATATTTTTTTTGTTCTTTAAGTTTTATTATGATTTCTGTTTTCCGATAAATTAAAATATATCAATGACAAACTTAAGTCGGGTGTGAATGGCTGTATAGATTTGTAAAGTTATATTAGGGGAGGGTAATCTTAGGTTATTCATGTTGTTGTTGAATTGGGTCAATGGATTGGATATATTGATGTAGTTAGTAAATGTAATGCAAGATTCACTATGGGCAGAATCGCTTGTATATGCCGCACACTTCCTCTTGACTAGGGAATGTGATCGTAAGTCGGCAAAATGACCGCAGTCTGTTTCTATGGAGTTTTTTTTTTTTTTGTTCTTCTCGTTAGATAGATGTAATATTCCTATCTGATGAGAGTCAATGTCTTATCTTAACCTATTTTGTGTTGCCGTATTTGTATTACATTGAATACATCGATATATCAGATGGATTGATGCCAGTTTGACTGCGAACTTTTAGCCTAAGGTTAAATGGGATAGAATGTTTTATCTTCAAATGCAAATCTATGTAGTCTATTCATACTCGACACTAAATAAAAATGCATTAAATTTAAGTTGTTTATAGATGCTTGCATGGATTCGTTATCGGTTAATTATGTTTTGGGTTTTCATATTGGATCAAAATATATAGACATTCGATAAATAATGATAGCTTACGGTGAGTATCTAAAATGTATTTATTTGGATGTCTTTTAAGTTATTGATGTCAATGCAAGCATCTTATGGTGAATGCTATTGGATTACTTATAAATTTCCCTCTGCAATTGACGGTATCAATGACTTTGTATTTTGATCGTTTATGTTTATTTTGAAATGTTTTTAACCGTGAAATCTATGTAACCGATCTATACTCAAACATTTTAAAACAAACTTTTATAAATCCATCTGTGCGAACTTATAAAAAATTAAAATGTAAACTTATAATATTATAAAAATTAAAAATGTAAGTTTAAATTCTAAAATCAAGTTAAAATCCAAAGCAAAAGTTATTGTAAAATAATGCTAAATTTTATATATGTGCGTAAATAAATGTTTGTGTGTTAATTACTGGCAGTGGCTTATTTTATTCTTTTTTATATATTCTTAGATAAGAATTTATTATAAATATAAATCTTGGCTACTCCCTGAGCTAGTGACAATGGGCTAACGACCGGAATCAAAATTTATAAAAAAAAAATTTTTTTTTTTGACTTACGTATCTGCCTACTTTATAAATTTTTCTAGGTTCAAATGCCTAGATGGAGCCCTGTAGTGCAGATGACATTAAGTTCCTTTCTCTGGATCGTTATAATATATATATTCACTAGAGGGAGCTTACCAATAGCTCCAATCAAGTTTTAATTTATAAGTGCTGAAAGAGAAACACATTTATTAAAAACCTTCCTTTTCAAACACATAGGCATATTTCCTTTTAGTATCAAGTTATTTCTACCAAAAGTACTCCAAACAAGTTTAATTCTATGATTAATTTCATCCATTATGTTTCCATCTGTATTAATAATCTGACCAAGGTATTTTTAACTGTTAACTTTATCTAACTCATCATAATAAACCTTTATTTTCATATTTTGAGCAAATTGATTAAACATTACTTTAATCTTTTTAACATATATCTTTAGTCCTACTTTCCTACTTTCATCTTATAACTCCTGCAACATTTCCTGCAGCTCCAAAACATTATTTGCAAAAACAACTACTTCATCTGCAAAATCTAAATGACTTAAATAATCTCCATTTACTTTCACTCCTTTAGCTTTCCATTTTAATTCACAAAAGTTTTGGAGATATGGAGTCACCCTGTCTTACACCCTTCTCAATGTTGACTTTCCTAGTATCATTATGTAATCTAATTGTTGTTGTTGCATTTATATATATATATATATATATATATATATATATATATTGTGATCCAATGCTTTAATCACTGAAGAAATGTTTATAGAATCAAATGCCTTTTTATAATCTACAAATCCAAAGCATAATGGCAACTCTTATTCATTTGTCCTGGCAATATATTAATAAGGCTAATACATATTATATTTGATATGTGAATTTGACACATTTTGGATAACTGCTTTGTAAATATGGTTTGTTAATGGCAGAATTAATATGCTTCATTTTACAAATGTAATAGTTTTTTTTAATTGGTTGTGATTTTGACATGTGACAGCCCTATAGAAAAAATATACATTCACACAGAAACATGTGACAGCATTATGGATAAACATTCACACTGATTTTATCAATATAGACAAGTAGAAATCTAGACAATCCCAGGATATAGCAAAATCTTTTATGTGTTTCTTGTTAAAATAATTTAATGGTTTTAATAATTTTATATATTTCTTTCCCTTTCCATACTGTATACCTCCATGTTAACAATTCTATACAAAAAATATTATCACTGTATAAATATATATTTGTGTGTGCAAATATTTTACATGTGTTATTATTTAAACATATACTTACATAATTGTCATTTGTCAGTTTTCCATTGAATTTTTTATAAAGTTCATCATTGCCATAAAAATAAGGCATACTGATCCAAGACAAATACCCGTATGTTCCAGTCATATTTTGAAGACCATCAGTAAAAACAAATTGATTGTCAATTTTGAGTACATCTATAATTATATAAAAAAGATATATATACATAATATCAAATGGAAAAAGTTAAACTAGTCTATATAATAAATGAAATACACCATTTCAAGTTAAAATTCTAGTTAATATTAAATTAATGAGTCATATTTTATAAATAGTACAGATAATGTGTTGAATAAACAGTATAATTGTGTTAGTATTCATAATTTATGGAAAGTTGGCCATTCATGTGGGAATGTTATTGTTGTGTGAGTTTAATGAGCTTTAAATATTAACATATTGCTACTCAAGATGGCAGAAAACACCGTAAGCTAGCTATAGCAAAGGAAATTATTCTTTAATTTTATATAGGCATTTTTAATTTTGTAGAATTATTCTAATGGATTTTGTTTATTATACTTATGTCACTTGACATTATATATATAATATAAATAAAATGTTCATTAAAACAAAATTGTAATTATAAAAAAATAATATATATATATATAGGGGATTTGAACACAGACTTTCAAGCACCCACCAACTATCCACACTATCTTATACAACTGATATACTTGCCTACACACATGTAGAAAAGATGAAATATGTATATTGGTGATTATTTATCTTTTCTTTATGTGTGTGGTCATGTATATCAGTTGTATAAGATAATAATGTGGATAGTTGGTGAGTGCAAATCCCTTACATTTTCAATTAAGCTCCAGATTTGTGAAGAGTACCTTGTTTTCAAATATTTATATATATAGAATTAAATATTTTCATGAATTGTTATTATAATCATAAGTAAAAATAAGATTATATTCATATAAACAGAGATAATTTATGCCTTTGATGTTATCAAAAAACTATCAATTGCTACTAACTGACAATCCTCCTAAGTCTAAATAAGTTTTTACTATTATCATATAATATCACTTTTGTTCAGGTTTTAGTTGAAGTAAAAAGAGATCATCATATTTTAAAACTTTTGCAAATGAATGATTTTTAATTTATAAAATAATGTTTTTTACGTGACTTTTTAGCTATACCTTTAATATCACACCTATTTCATACAGTTTTGACTTTTTAACTGTCTTCTTCAGGGTTCTAAGCAACTTTTTAGCTAGAAATATTACCACAACTTTGTAGGTGAAAGACTGCTTAAAATTTGGAAGAATGTCAGAAAGTCTAAGGTAATAATAAAGGCATAATAACTTTAAAATATAAAAAATTGTAAATTATATATAAAAACAATTCAAAAACAAGTGAAGGATTAATAAGATGTTAAAAATATATTATATATCAGACAAATGTAGTCCAGATGCCTAAAAAATTATCAAAAATAAAATAGTGGAAATTCAAGATATGTTGGTTTCTTATTATTATTTATTTCAAATAGTTTTGAAATAAAGTTGTTCTATAAATTTGTATGTAGGTAGTGACTGAATAATTCCAAATAGATTATTTCAAAGGCATAATGTTCACTTAAAAACTAGAAAATAATCTAAAGTAGAATGATTTGTAAAGTTTTACAAAATATTTGAGGAGAGACATTAGTTTTGAATTATATTATAATGCTTTGAAATAATTTGTACAGCTTTAGATTTTATAATACTAATATATCCAAGATAATTACTAGTGCTGTTTTAATTTCATCTTGAAAATTCATTCTGCATTTAAATGTATATCAGAATCGTTAAAATATATTGTATACTAAAGTTCCCAAAGATCATTTTAATTTTAGAGTGGGATTAGCACTTATTGAATACATTTTTTTTAATTAAAAATTTGAACTTACCATCCATTGTATATTTGTTCACTACCACTCCTTCTATATCATAAGATTTTTCATGATTAAATGGAACCCGCCGCCACAGTTGAGGAACAAAGATATCATAATTTGTAGCTTGTAGCATTATTGTATCACAGGCATGTATTTTTTTAACTGGTGGCACATATATACTATATCCTTCAACTTTACGAAATCTTCGACTAACATATAAAAATTGTTCTTTTGAAGCTTCTGTTCTGCCTTCATATTCTAAAAATATAATCAAATACAATCCGTTAGAAAGAAAAATGATATTTTCATTATTACAATATAAAAAATGTATTTTTAATATTAAAAAATAAATATATATTTTCAATTTCGTTAAATAAACAGTGGCTATATTCATTTTTTAAAAAAATTTCATTTATTATTTAGTCAGTTAATTAGGAGATCAAACTATGACATTAGACAAAAGGAAATACAATTCTAATCATCTCGCAAGATACACGTACGTATATTGACCTCATATTTTAAGACGGATCCAAAAGCTCAGTATTCTCTTCTAACATTGAGTTAGATTTATTTTGTAGATGGAGTAATATTATAGTGAATAAACTAATGCAGTTTATTTTCATCTGAAGAAAAAGAAAATTAGAGGAAGAACCTACCCGATGGGATGCAAGTGCTGTATTATTCCAGTGTCTCTATTTAAAAAGAAAAAAAAAAACGTATTTAATTTATTGTTTATTAGCTTTTTCTAATCACTTTTACTCTAAAAATGAGTGAATCTTAGACTTATTAAACCGATCTTTTCGATTAACATAAATTTTTTAAAATATTTTTATTACTATTTATATATATATATTAATTTATAATCATCACTATTAAACAAACTTTTAACAACCGCAATAAGATAATCTCCTTTTTTCCTTTAAAATATACAGTATGTCTTATAAACTATAATATTCTTTTCATTGAATTCAATCAAATGATATATTCTCCTTTTTTTTTTTTAAAAAAAAAATGCTTTATTTCTTCTCATCAGCCATATATACATATTCGCATCTTTAAACACCCAACATTTCGACCACTTTTTCCTGTAATCATTTTCAAGGATCCATAACATTACATATTTATCATTATTATTATAAGAAACAATAACACTTCCCTTTCATCTATCCATACAACTTTTTTTACATATATATTACATTATATAATCTATATTTACTTATTTCATCTATATTTACTTATTTCTTGTTTTCAAAACTTGTTCTTTTTTTTTACATACACATTTCTTTATATATGTAAAAAAATACCAATAATTTTCTTTCTTTTTGTCTTTTTTATACTCTTAACCAATAACTTTAAACAATACCTTTTTTTTAGTAAAGAATTTGGATATATAAATTTTAAGATAAGAATGTTAAAAAAAGTAAAATTATATAAAGAAAGAATAATAAAAAATGTTTATATATGAAGAGAGAAAAATCTGTCTTAAATAGAATGAATTATATAAAAGATAGATTAAAATAAAAACAAGTTAAAAAATGGTATAAAAAGATATGGTTTTAAAGTAATTGGTTAAGAGTGTAAAAAGTACAAAAAGAAAAAAAAATATTGGTATTTTATATATATAAATATGTATGTAAAAAAAGGAAAAAATTTGGAAAAAAAAAGTAAGTAAATGTAGATTATAAAATGTAATATATATGTAAAAAAGTATATGGATAGATGAAAGGGAAATGTTATTTTTTTTTATGATAAGGGTATATATATATTTATTATTTTTATTTGTAATAATAATTTTATAGATCCTTGAAAATGACTACAGAAAAGTGGTCGAAACATTGGATGTTAAAGATATGAATACATACTTATATATGGTTGATGAGAAGAAATAAAGTTTTTAAAAAGAAAAGGAAAACATATAATTTGATTAAATCTAATAAAAAGAACATTATAATATATATTTTAACCATATATTATATGCAAAGCTGTCTATCCTATCAGTCCTAAATATGAATTTTGATATCACCCCTCCCCCTTTGTTATTCTATTTATCCAGTTTCACATTATTTTATTCAGTCACATATACACATATATGTACTTTTAGTTCTCAAAACACAATCAGAAAAAATAGAAGGTATGTTAGTTGTACAAACTTGTAGAATACTATTTTATTGATATTAAGGTAGTTTGTTGTGGCATAAAGTTTATATTTAGAGCTATTGATCCTCATAGTATAATAAGAGTACATCCAACTTATTTGCCTTTGATATAGGTTAATATGAGGCAGATAAAATTCAAAAGTTTTTCAGGTTTTAATTACACTAAGAATTACTTTTTAAATAGTCTATAGTAACCCACTTAATTAACCAATATGGATCAATAAACAAGTATCCAGTTATTCTTACCTAGAATGTAAAATAAAAATGAAAACTATTTAAACTTTCATCATTTGATATTCAGAAAGGTTAGTGATAAATACTTTCTTCTTTACTATTCCTCTAAGAAGGTCTATTGGTTAGACCTTTGCTTGTAGTAGACTATTAAAGCTAATTTACCTTAGTCACAATTATAGGCAATGCTATAACTTTAATATATGATTTGAAGCAATGGGTTATTTTTATTATAAAAGGTTGAATGTTATTGCATATAACAGTGATGCATTTCTTTTAAAATTGTTAATATTGCAGTGAATATAAAGATGATTTGGTGCAGAATTGATCTTTTGAGGGAAAACTGATGATTAATTCATATTTTCTATTTTTGCTCTACAATACCGTAATTCTGTCTTTGCATATTTTTAGCTCTACTTATTTATTAATTCACACATTGTTTTACCAATTTATTAATCTTTTTTATTATTATTTTTCTCTTTTTTAGTATTCTTCTTACTCAACTTTCTAATCTATTATTTTTTATTTAATCTTTTTGTCTTTATCAGTTTATATTTTTGATAATTCAGCATGATCTCTAACATTTCTCCTTCTCTCTTCTATGTATATGTATGCGTTTGCCATATAGTAAATAATGTACCCATCTGTTACATCTATGATTTCTAACCTCTACTATTCTTTATTTAATCTTTTTTTCTCTTTATCAATCATATTAAAAGTAATATAGAAGAAATATGATCTCTAATATTTTATCTTTTCTTTTCAATTAAATATATTGTGGCAGTTATTTAAGAAGGCTTTGTTAAATGGGAAAATATATAATTTTATCTTAGTTATGGCTAGATAATCTGGTCAGAAGATGTGTAGGAATATATGTGTGCATGTGAAATAAATCTAAACAAGCACACACAAAAACATATATTAATTTGTTTTATTATGTAAAAAAAAAAGTACATTAATATTATTTGGAATTAATCTTGGTAATAAATATTAAAAAAAATAAATCATTCTGATTAATTGTAATTATTTTGAAAGAAAAAATATTAATGTGTAAATTTTTTTTTTTTACTTTGTTTATTATTATTGGTTTTATTTAATAGAAATCTGAAATTATTCAAACGGAAGTCAATTTCCGATAATGCGCTATTTCTTAAATATTATAAATCTATGTTCATTCACTCGCAGGTAAGAGTTTAAAAAACTTAAGTGAATCACTTAAGTTTAGAGCATACTTTCTATATACATCAACTCTTACAGACCATGCTTAAATCAGGGCTTGAGTCTATTGTGTGCCTGATGTTATAATCAAATATTCAATTGTACAAATCTATTTAAATTATCGCAGGAAAAAAACAGTGTCTTATTTTTAACCACCTATGATTAGACAAACATGACTTATAAATGTAAATCTATTATTATAAAGTGAAATCAATCTCAGATAATGCGCTATTTCCTAAATATTATAAATCTACACACTCATTCCCAAGTAAGAGTTTAATAGAACTCTGTGGAACATGGGAATATAAAAAGATTTTCTTGCATTTGATAGTCTGATAGGTGATAAAACAGAAAAAAAAATTGTATGGAAAACAATCTAGATCGATGAATTGGTTAAATAACAGTAAAACTTAATCTCCAAAAACTCATAATAAAATTAAAACTTAATTATTTACTTACTAATTTGGAACTTATGAATAAAATGGAAGAGTAAACAATAGGTAAGAGGAGAGATTTCTTTCTTTCAGTTACCAGATTTCTAGGAAGCTGGATTAATGCATTTACTTAAAATTACATATATATCTTTCTTGCCTAATGGGTTATTTCATAATCGTTGTATGATGAAAACAAAACATGCAATACTAGGAGACAATCCAAGCAGTGATTATTTTTGTCAACAATTTGAACTCAGATTTTCAAGCACTCTTCATCTATTCACACTATCTCATACAACTGATATACATGACCACACACATGTAGAAAAGATAAATAATCACCAATATACATATTTCATGCTAAACCAGCACTCAACAGCTGGTCCAGATTATCATCTCACACCCATACATATAATCAGTGCTCAGTTTATATTAACATAGCAAATCTTCATACTTTAATGGACAGGCTTCAATCCATTCCAACCTCCAACTCTTCAGCCATTCATACCACTGAAAATCTGATGATGAAAACCCAAATCCCATGCTGATGCCAATATTATTTTTACTTTATAAAAAAAAATAGTAGGATCAGATGAAAAAATTATTTGATCATTAATTCCTTTGTTTTATGTCAAAATATTATTGGGGGAAAGTTAAAGGGTACTGGTGGAGATAGTTTCCTGCCACTGCTAGAGATGTCATTTCTGCTTAAACATGCAGGAATATCCACAGTAGGGGCTCAAAAGCAGCAATGCTTGTTCCAGCCACTAGGTGGCGCTATTCACCATGTGTAAGCACAGGAACCTTCCACCAGCTAGCTGGCACCAAAGCTTCCCACTTGATGGTGCTGGTTGCCATGCATAAGCCCATTTAACTTACGTCATCTGCTACCAGCAACTACCAAATCTAGCCCACTACGTGGTGCTGTTCCTCCACACTAACACATGGAAAAACTGCACTCTCTAACCGCAATATTATTGCAAGGTTAACATCTATGCACATATTAATTAAAAGATAGATAGCGTATAATATAAAGGTATGAATAATATACAAGCCACATCTATTTAAATCTGCTTTGGTTATTAATATTGTTACATGCAATTTCATCGTGTCATAAATCCATGTATTTTACATTCATTCTTTTTAAAAATTGATCTTTTTTTTTTAATTATTTTCTCTAAAAATGATTTTTTTAAAAAATCAAAATATGACCACAACTATTTAAATCTGCTTCGACAACTTAACATTCTAATTTTACCTGATAAATTGATGTATTATTAAATTAATTTCTTTTTTAGAATCGATCTTTTTTTAAAGATTATTTTCTTTAAAAATATTTTTTTTTAAAAGAAAAAATGTAATCTTTACAGCACTCTTTCCCTAACAATCGGGATAAACTAATTTTTACAATTTTCTCCATGCATTAGTGTGGAGAAACAGCGTCGCATAGTAGGCTAGAATCTTGGTAGTTGCTGGTAGCAGACGACGTAAGTTAAATGGACTTAAGCTTGGCAAACAGTACCACCAAGTGAGCAGCTTTGGTGCAAGCTAGCTAGTGGAATGTTCCTATGCTTATGCATGGTGAACAGCGCCACCTAGTGGCTGGAACAAGCATTGCTGCTTTTGGGCCCCTACTGTGGATATTTCTACATGTTTAAGCAGAAATGATGTCTCTAGCAGTGACAGTACATTATCTCCACCAGTACCAGCATAGCATTTTAAAAAAATATTTTATTGATAAGAAAATGTTTTTTTTTATTGTATATATGTTCACATGTGTATAAGTACATCTTCAAAAGATATGATTTTGATAGTTTTATGTTTGAATCTTGTTTATAGCTTTTTAAATTGTGTAAATAAATATAAGATAAAATACATGTTTATAAATCTCAATATTTGTTATTTCAGGAAAGCAAGCAAACATTTTTATTTTATTTTATATATCTTTGTAAAAAGATTTTGCTTATCATGGTCTTTCAATTTAGCTATAAATCTGTATTAGAAGAACAAGACTTCAGCTTTTGTTTGTGCATGAAGTAAATGTAATATTGTTTATGGTATATAAGTTTAAAAAACAAATATTTTGCACATATAATGATAAATAACATGTGTTAGGTATAATCAGGGCTGAAGGAAGGTGGTAAACAAGGTAAGCAAGGCATGAGGACACCAATACAGGAGGGGCACAGAAATGGTATAGAAATAAGAATACGTTTATTTTTGTTCTGTTATAAATATTAATTATTGCAACTTGATTCATTACTTCTACAAAATAAAGAAATATAAATATATTAAAATAAATAATTATTTCTTGAAATATGATTTGTCAATTATAATTTTCTACAGTTTGTTTTTCTCTTATGATATTCTCAGTTATGTCTTCTTATGCTGGGTTTATAGGATGTGCATTTCAAATCATGTTTCTATGTAATGCAAAAATAGAATACACCTGGGTCTCATTTTATGTGGTAGATAGGTTCCACAGAAAACCTGCATTAAAAAAAATTACACAAAAATAGACTTAACTTACATTGAAAAATGGGGGATAGGTTCTGTAATTTTCAGAATTCAGATAAAAGCAAAGCAGCAAGGAAAAATTACTTAAAAATTCACATTAAAAAAATAAGCAAATAAAGTATGAGTAATAAAAAACTTCAAATATTTGAAAAAAATTAATACAAGACAAACTTTTTTTTATTAACTACAGTATTTAATTTTACATTTTTCATACATATTTTAATCATTACTGCTAGTGTTCATTTGTAAACTGGTAAAAAATCAGATTCGATGTAATGTGATGTATTGTGGCTTTTCTTTAAATGAAGTCTAGAATCTCTCAGCAATTATGCTCAGAGAAACCTGTTAGCCATTTTATTTTTATTCGTGAGGTAATGTACAACTAATGCCACTTTCAGTCTTGTGCTGTGTTAATGGTTTTCTGTTTCTATATTAAAAAAAATGAGATCACAATCAACACAAAAAGATTATACATTATCATTAGAAAGATTATTTTCAGTTTATAAAATCTTTGTTTTTATTTTAAAAATCTAAAAGATTATTTATTTCTGTTATACATAACAAAATACGTTTTAAAAGTTCAAATTTTTTAAATATTTATTGTGATATTTTTATATGTAAGTATAAATCTATTATTATTATTTACTCATTAGTATAAATATGTTATTTACATAGAAGCTAAAATTCTAAATACAGCTTCAGGCCATATTCATGTTAGCTGCTAATATAACGTTATATTTTTGGAAAAAAAAGTATTTCAAGTCAAAATAAGTTATTAATAATTTAAATTTCTTGATATCTAATAAATATAGTGAAATATAAAAAATATTAAGAAGAAACATGAATCACATAATTTCAGAATCACATTAAAATAATCCGCATAAAATGAGACCCAGGTGTACTCTGTTTTATTATTAACATCTATGATATATATATATATATATATTGTGATGGTTATTTGGTATTTGTAAAATAATAATAATAATAAACATAACTTCAACAATTTTTTATTGATTTATTATAAAAATATCTTAAATTTACCACATCAAGCAAAATTAAAAAAAAAAATCCAAGATGTCTCCCTGTAATTTTATAGTGTTTGACATTCTTGTAACAATTTTGATTTAGTTTTAAAAATACACACACATATAAAAAAACAAAAAGGACAATACATGAATAAAATGCATAATATTGTATATATGTGGATAAATTAGTTAAAACAGAATCAGTTAAAGCAATATTTATATTAGTACTAGATTATCTCAACATAAATATTCATACACTAAGGCACAATCTGACCCAGCACACAATTCCATTTTCACACAGTACCAAAAGCTTGCAAGAGATCCATATGAACTGCAAATAATCAGCTTAGTCTGTAGAGAAGGAAGTGATTTGAGAAAAATAAAAGAGGCCTGCTTTATCGCAACAGACATCAACACAATTAACAGAAAGGAAATGTGTTATTCTATATCCAGGAAATGGAATACTTGAACTTTGCATAAATTTGCATAACATTAGACAATCAGTTACTTCACAAAGAGCTATGATTATGAGAGCCATGACTCTTGAAAGTGCTCAGCCTATGGTTTAATAAGACATTAAATATTAGCTTTGTGTTTATGCATTTATAGTGCTAGTATTGAATTACAGAATATTAACCAAACATGCAAAGTGTAAAATTAAGTTCATATACACATAATGGTAAAGCTAAATAAAGACAAATTTTTAATGTAATAACTAAATGTTTTAATGTTTGTATGAATGTTTATGTTTCTCTGATATATTTAAATATAAAATGATACCATTTAAAACTATATAGCTAAAGTTATTTTAAATCTGAAATACAGTTTTAAAATTAATTGAATTACTCTATAAACAATTAAGTAAGAAATGACTAAAACTGGAAAATTTCATTTCTTAGAAAATCACTATTATCTTCTTAGCATTTTTAAAAATGAAAACAAAAACATGTTGTGAATTACTTAAAGTTTACCATGTTAATGAATTGATTCAAAAGATAAAATTTTGTCATCATTTATTGTTCTAACAGGAATTAGTTTTCTTATTCCTCTATGATTTTACAATTAAAGTGCTTAAGGTTTTCAATCATTTTTTTTTTTTAAAAAAAAAAACAATCTAAAAGATTTCACTGGAATAAACATAATTGAAACTCTTAAAGACTTTAAGTGAGCTTTAGATTATAAAAGATATTTGTTTTTACTATTATACATTGTAAGGGCAACTTATACTCTTATTAAGCTTACTTGTTTATGTGCAATATCAAACCATAAACTTAAAAATATAATTGTAAGTTTGTAAACAGTAAATAAGCATCTTTTTACATTAAAATACCCATATACACACATATATAACTTAAACATTATATTATAAAATTTTAGTAACAAAAGTATATTTATATTTCAATCATCCATATATATGTATAAAATATTAACTAATATTACTAATCAAGATGCAAAACATATAGATAACCTTAGGTCAAATCATATTTTAGTAACTAAACATGAAGAAAATGAAATTAGAACTAAATTAGGCAATTATTAATTATGATACATTCAACAATAATCGAATACAAAATCATGAAATAGTAATTTAACACATACTAATTACCAGAAGTCAGTTCTACTATAAGCTAAATCAACTAATTTCCAAATTAATTCTATCTTTTACAAATGAACTAGTCACTACACAGTAATTTTGCTGTGTTCAAATACTGAACACATTAAAAATATGGATCAATGGTTTGAATTAATTTTCCTTATTTATAAAATCTTCGTAAGCAGAGAACTCTAATATCACTCAAGAAAAGAGTAAATAAATTACTCTTTAATATCATTAATAATAATTTCAAAAATTAAATTATCTTTAATATAATAATTAGAAAGATTCTTAGCAATATCATTCTAAACTTGAATTTTAAGGAAGATAAATATCATCAAAAACATTTATATATCTAAATAAAATTATTTTGAGAAGATTTCAAGTTATAAAAAATGTATCGTGAGTAAAGACAATTTGCTGTAGGATCAAGTACTATTGTTCTATCTTAAAGCAGTGTAATTATTCATTCCTACTGAAATACCTAATATATATATTTCATCTATATAATTCAATATCCAACTTCAATTTATATCAAAATAATTTATGAAAGGGGATGTCAACATCACGCGAGATGAGAAATGTAGGAACAATGGAGTACACCTGGGGCTCATTTTATGCAGATTATTTTAATGCGATTTTGAAGTTATGCAATTCATATTTTTTCTTAATATCTTTCATATTTCACTATATTTATTAGATATCAAGAAATTTAAATTATTAATAACTTATTTTGACTTGAAATACTTTTTTTTTTTCAAAAATATAATGTTATATTAGCAGTTAAGGTGAATATGGCCTGAACTGTATTTAGAACTTAGCTTCTATGTAAATAACCTATTTATACTAATGAGTAAATAATAATAATAGATTTACACTTACGTATAAAAATATCGCAATAAATCTTCAAAAAATTTAAACTTTTAAAATGTATTATGTTATATATAACAGAAATAAATAATCTTTTATATTTTTTTTTCAAAATAATCTTTATTTGCACAAAAAGTAAAATATACATTGTAATATTGAGTTCATTTTTAAAATAAAAAATGAAGATTTTAAAAACTGAAAATAATCTTTCTAATGATAATGTTTTGATTGCGATCTTATTTTTTTAATATAGAAACAGAAAACCATTAACAGAGCACAAGACTGAAAATGGCGCTAGTTGTACATCACATCACAAATAAAAATAAAGTGGCTTAACAGGTTTCTCTGTGCATAATTGCTCAGAGATTCTTGACTTTGTTTAAGGAGAAGCCAAAATACATCACATCGAATCTGATTTCTTACCAGTTTACAAATGAATGCTAGCGGTAATGATTGAAATATGTATGAAAAATGTAAAATTAAATACTGTAGTAATAAAAAAGTAAGAAAAGTTTGTCTTGTATTAATATTTTTCAAATATTTGAAATTTTTTATTAATCATAGTTTATTTGCTTATTTTTTTAATGCAAATTTTAAAGTAATTTTTCTTTGTTGCTTTGCTTTTGTGAAAATTCTGAAAATTACAACCCCTATCTCCCATTTCTCAAGGTAAATTAAGTCTATTTTGTGCGATTTTTTAAATGCGGGTTTTCTGTGGAACCTATCTACTGCATAAGACAAGACCCAGGTGTATACTGATTGCCTCACAGATGATTAATGATCAGAAAATTAAAAAAAAACTTTATTCTTAAGGAACATTATTATTCAAATTATGGAAAATAAATAGGACAATACCATAAACTTTCAATACATCATATCTTTGTGTATCAATATCCATAAATATCAAATTTTATTTCATTTGCTTCTAAAATCTACTTATATTAGAATAATCCATTTTGGAAAATCATTTAGATGAAAAGAAAATGGAAAGATCATTGGGTTAATTTTTTTTATTTATTTAATAAAATTTAGGTTTTACTTACAAAGTAAAATTAATATGAAGATAAGATTTTATTTTTCTTCATATTAAATTCATTCAGTTATGACAGGATACAATTTTTGTTTATTATTAACTTAATTTAGTAATATTTGTTTGTTTGTTTATTTGGTATAACTGATTAATATCCTTGGATGAAAGATCTTTTCTATTAACAATAGGGACCATACATAGATGGGAGATCTTATAGAAATGGAATCTCCTCAAAAGGATTGGATATTACAAAAGTTTTCATTTATATTTATACTGTAATTTAAATTTAGTCAGTTAGTGTCATCATAATCTTTGGAATTATAAAATTTTATTTTATTTTTTAATCTATTAAATATTGTTTGTGTTATAATTCATATCTATTATAGGATATGGGAAGATATTAATTTAAAATGTGAATACTTATATAGTAGAAATGTATGTAAAGCACTTATAATAATAAATTTTATTATATAAAAATAAATTTAAATTGCTTTAAGTTTTTTTTTTTGATTTTAAGAAAGTCTCTGATTTATTTAAATAATTTATTTTATTTTCATAATAAAATAAGATTGAATCCCCATATATATATATATATATATATATATGGGGATATGATCTACATGCCTGGGCACAATATATATATATATATATATATATATATATATTGTGCCAGGCATTATCAAATGGCCTTGCACAAAATCTGCTGTAAAGAATATTACAGCAGATACATATATAGATTTGTACATATTAGGCACAACAAATATATAAATGCGCTATATTAATAAGGGAAGTTGGATCTGAGCAATTAGAATACCCACACACACCAATCTAAAGCAAACATTTAATGGTCACACAAATATTGTACACATATAATAAACCCATGTATTTTTTTTTATTTTTCATTTTTGTATATTTTATGATATGTTATTTTATGTATTTTGCTTTTTTCTGAAAAATTCAAATAGAGAAAAGCAAATTTATTAAACAAATGGATCACATGTTGGAACATATTAGTAAGGTAAATAATTAAAGCAAGTGTTCCAAGATACTTGTATATATATATTTTTTATTATATATTTTTTAAATTACTTTTCTAAAAACTAATTTTATTTTGTAAACTAAGAATGTTAATTGCTTTTGCAAAAATCTGATCAAAAGCAAAATGTTTGATAATGCTATAATTAAACTGTTATCTTTTTAAAAAAATTTTTGAATTGATTTTGTAAGCAAGTGGTCTGGGTTATTCAAAATGGAAACCATTATATCAAACTTAAAATGTAGAATTTAATCGGAGAAATTGTAAGAAATGTTATAATCTAAATGATAAGATAGATTGAAGGGATTGGCTGATTCATACTTCTCAGAGGGCTAGTGGGATTGATATAGTTTAGTCAGTGCTGTGAGATTCATTCTTTTTTTAGCATTCAAGTCATTCACTACTTTGGCTCCAGAGATTTTCAGTCATCTAGCAACTTAGAGATAAATTTATGGACTAGACCGCTGCTGACATTTTCTAAGAAATCCATTATATAGTTCTTTTAAAAACTCTTGATTTCTTAAGAATTTAATAAACAAGTCAAGATAGAAAATGAACATTTGATAAAATTTATTATCATATACAAACAGAGGAAAATATGAAGCAATCTACCAGTGAGTCCAGTAAAATGACCGTGGGTTAGACAACCAGCCAGCGCAATGCCCTTTCTCTGTACCAAGCTGCCAAGATGTGACCACGCCAGTTCCAGCCGCCCACGATGATGACAAATGCCACTTGCTAAATAGATGAAATCCTCACTACACAGCCAGTTGACTTGAAGCCCACTCAGAGTCCAGAGGAGAAGAATGAAGACGCAGATATAAGTTTGTTTTAAGATATTTTATTAATATTGAAATAATTAACTTTGATGTTTCAGATTAAATATATTATTATTTTTTTGTTATTATTATGAATCATTTAAAAAAGAGAGAGAGTCTCTGGCATATGTATATTGAATTTACGGTTATTACGGGTATAAATGTTAAAGCTTTTAATTAAATCTTTTGAGTCAAATTCAAATTCTAGTATTTTCAACAAAGGTTGCAATGAGATTTTTTTTCTTGTTGCTATTCGTTTTCCTTTTTGTTACTCCTAAAATTTGTCATACACAAATATACATGTGTATATATGCGTACATACGCTTATAATATTCGGTAAATATGATATCTCATGTTGAATATCTAAAAAAATGTATTTAACCATATATCTTTTTTTGTTATTTTTTTTGTCACTGCTGCACCTCATGATGCGTGTAAGAAGGGATCTATTATAGATTCCCTATAAGCAAGTCCTTAAATAACTTTATATTTAAAATAGTAAGTGTTTAATTGTGCTGCACTTATATACATGTATAGGAATTTATCTATGGCAAAAAGGAAATAGATACAGTACCTCATGTTGCGTACTATATAGTATCTGAACTAACGCAACCTTATTGATATATTGAAAAATATAAAATTAGTGAAATATTTCATAGTGCAAATATATACATAGTTTTTATTATTATATTTGCTATCAATAAAAAGGTTTTAAAGTCATCAGTAAAAGTATATGCCTGTATAACCGAAGATCTCTAATCTGATATATATATATCAGATCACACAAAGTATAACTTATTTCCACAGGGTCAAAAAAAGCTCATACCATTTCCATTCTTTATAAACATTGTAAATAACTTTAGGGATTTATTATTTTCTTATATAAATTGTATTTTATCGATTTCAATGCCTCGTATATATATATAGGGGTTTGTGATAATTAATTATTTGGTATATTTTTTATTATATCATCATTAGTATGAAACGGTGGTGGGTATTTGGGATTAAATAAATATTTAATCATAATATTAAACTTGTTTCGTTTTCATATTATTCTTTATATTGATAAAAATGTGTCATTTCCTTATCAACCACATACCTATAATAATCATTTAACTTAGCCATTTGAAGACCCTAGATGTAGAGTGACCGAGCTAGCCACAAGGGATATCGCTCTACTGGGGTAATAAATCTTATTTTTATGCTCCGCTGAACATATGGTATTGCACATCCTTCTAGGAGGGTGAAAAAAATTCATTTTTTGATTCTTTTCTAGAAGTGGCGCGCAAAAGTCTATTTTGTAAATAGATTTTTCAAAGGTGTGTACTTGCCATTGTTCTAAATATTCGGGCATTCAGGTAAGATATCAACTAAAGGGTAGTTTTTAACTGGAAGAGTCCTGTCAATCCACTCTTTCTATCAATTTAGCTGGAAGTACCAATATACATGAGTACAGACAATCGACTAAATTGATATCCATTTCTTTACCTGTTGAATCTTTGTCACTTCATGCTTGAAGATTAGGAAAAGAATTCCGCAGAGAGAATGGTCTGGTACAGTAAAACTGGCGCACAACATGGTTTAAACATAAAAATGGTATGATTAAGGAAAGAACAAGTTAAATTATATAAATGTATAAATTACGGTAAAAATAATTTACCTGCTGTATGTATATATAAACTTTATGTAGGTGAAATAAAAACTAAATTAAATGTTGACTATATATATATGAGAAGTTATATAAAGTTTGATCGGTAGTTGTTTTTTTTTTTTAAATATATAGTGTAATTAATAGGCCGTACAAATGAACACGCTTAGTTTGCTATATATATTTTTTGAAGATATTCTTAGTTAATTAAAAATATTTTACTCAGAAATTTGCAGTTCCAAAATGATAGTTTATTCTTTGTAGTGACGGATATTTAATATATATTTACGATTCAAATTGTTAGCAATAAATCAAACGCAAACACTGTATTCTATAAGTATAATGTATAAGTAAAATAGACTTAAAAGTAATTTTAAATAAGTATACATGTAATATATTGACGGTTGATATTTCGTTATATAGAGTACAGATTCTTTTATCTTAATAATTGCTTAACAATTTTCACTTTAAACCGGGTCGCTAACATTTTATTAGATAAGTAAAGCTGCCATTTAATCTGAGTAAAAACTGACGTCAACTTGTGAAATTAAAATAGGAATAAAAACTATTAAATGAATGAGTTGGGGAAAAATAATGTCACACTTTGCATATATACGTATATAAATATGGACGGAGGATTTCTATAAATGGTTATTACAAATAAAAGTAATACTTTATTATAGCGTAATATTTTAAAATAACTTACAGTTGAGTTTATTGTTTTTGTTTTAAAAAGAGAGAAAATAGACATTTAGATACAGGTATAAAACCTGGTTATCAAACATAGCGTGATGTTTTAAAATAACTTATACTTGAATTTGCTGTTGTTTATAAAAAAAAAAAAGTAAAATGAAATACTGTTAAATACTTGCTTAACGAATGAAAGTTTCGTAATGATTTAAAATAACTAATAATTGATTTTAAAGTAACTTATAGTTGAATCTGTTGGTTTTTTTCTTTTGTAAAAAGTAAAATAAAATAGTGTTAAATACTGGCTTAATACGAATTAAAAGTTCATAACGATTTAAAATAATTTATACTTGAAGTTTTTTTGTTTTGCTTTAAAGAAAGTGTAAGTAAAATAGAGTGTTGAATACCAGCGTAACGAATTAAAGATTCGTACGTTAAATTGATTTTTTTTATTATTATCGATAAATAAAGATGAAGGATAAGCAATGGTAGTTATTAATTGATCATTCCGTTCGAGGGTAACTAGTGTAGATTTGTGGGTTTCTCGGGCATCATAAGTAGGGGCTGGATTGTATCTGGGTTTCTGTCCTCTCGGAAGGCAGCAACGGTTCAGTGGGTCGGCCGGAGATCTATATGTAGTTCAGAATTTCTATGACTTTGTAATAGTGTATGTACTCCGTCATTCGTGCAGGGGCGGGTACTGTTTAGCTGAGAGAAGAGAGATAATCTTTTCTCGGAGACTTTCATACCTTGTGATGCGAAAAGACTCTGTAAGCCTTAAAATGAAAAAAGCATGGGTGCATTTACTAAGGCTATACCTTTAAATTGGCTCTTCGAAAATGAAGAGTTCTTTCTTTCTATTCTATAATGCAAAAAGATCCCATAAGCCTCCAAAGATATGAGCAGGGATGCATTTATTAAACATTTTCGGTACTTTACATATATTGTTTGTCATAGAGTTTCGGATGAAGTACGGGCCTTTGGGCTGACGTGCTGGGTTATTGTTGTTTCGTTCCAGATGCGGGAATATGATATATGTTGGCTTGGACATATGATTGTTTGGGAGCTCGGGTTTGCATTTCTGCTCATCAGATGCGAGGGTCTCCAATCATGTATATAAATATAAAAAGAGAGTGAAATATAATGAAAATATAGCTATTAAACAGATATAAAAACGTTAAAACTTAATATTAGGTAAACATGATAAATAATCAGATCAAATAATTTAAGAATCTTTATGGTTAGATGTTGTAGGTTACTTGTGAACGTTTGTCTCTCGAGCATTGTGTGTATAGGTTGATTCGTATCGGCATTTCGTGAGATGGGGATTTGGAGATGGGGGAAACACAGGGGTTGGCTGGAGATGTCTGTGTGATCTGGAGGCTCTGTGGCCTCTGGTGAACGAACACTTTTTACCACGCAAAAATGCAAGCAATTCTTTTAGCAGAGAAAATATTTTCTGGGACTCATTTGGAGTAATGCAAATGTACTCGTAAGTCTCCTATAGAAAGAGCAGAGGAGCATTAACTTCAACTTTTCTTATATATATAAATTCAATGCCCTTCGTTTGTGGTTGCAAAATATCCTGTCAGCCTCAAAAAAGTGAGCATGGATGCACCCGCGAAGTTTTGGTACACTATTCTGATAGTATTTTTCGTGGTTCGTTCGACTTTGCTTGGCTGCCACAGAGTTCTAGAAAGGATAAGTATCTCCATGTTGGCAGTCTGTTTGTTTTCTTTTATCTCTGACTCTGGGGATTGGGATGCTGGTGCAGTTTTGGCTGAGTATAGTGAAGCTGTGGGGGATGAGGTGTCACATTGTCACCGTTCGACATCATGCTTTTTAGACTTTCAAAAGAAAAATACAAAAATTAGTAAAAATATAGTTAGTAAAATATACTTAATATCTGTATAAATAAAATCTTAAGACTTTAAATGGTCATACCCATTTAAATGTCTCATTGGAGAGGGGGGTATTGTGCCAGGCATTATCAAATGGCCTTGCACAAAATCTGCTGTAAAGAATATTACAACAGATACATATATAGATTTGTACATATTAGGCACAACAAATATATAAATGCACTATATTAATAATGGAAATTGGATCTAAGCAATTAGAATACCCACACACACCAATCTAAAGCAAACATTTAATGGTCACACAAATATTGTACACATATAATAAACTCATGTATTTTTTTTATTTTTCATTTTTGTATATTTTATGATATGTTATTTTATGTATTTTGCTTTTTTCTGAAAAATTCAAATAGAGAAAAGCAAATTTATTAAACAAATGGATCAAATGTTGGAACATATTAGTAATTACTAAACATCACATGATCACTATCTCATACTAGCACAATAATTGTTATTAAACAATTCAAAACAAAACAACACTCTCCATATAGTAGTGCCATCTTGTGCTAACAAGAGCAATCAATGGATGCCAGAAGGCTTGTGCATAAAATCCCTATCTAGTGCCTACTCATCCAATATCCCCAGACTAGTTTCTGGCTTGTGGCCTTCATCAGTGAGGAGCCTTGGATCTGAGAGCACTGCACCTAGATCTTAGGATCTAATGCAACCCTCCAGCACCCACCTTTTAACTCTATTTAACTACAAAACTATGAGAATGAAATTGAAAACACTATTAATATTTTCAATCCAAGCTCAATAGCTTATATAGTCATATGGGTCTGAACTCAATTCAGTACCCATACATTTTGGTGTCTTTGGCTCTTTAACAACCATAGCCACCACTATCCTATTAGGCAGGATTGGTGTTAAAGAGCCAAAGACACCAAAATGTATGGGTACTGAATTGAGTTCAGACCCATATGACTATATAAGCTATTGAGCTTGGATTGAAAATATTAATAGTGTTTTCAATTTCATTCTCATAGTTTTGTAGTTAAATAGAGTTAAAAGGTGGGTGCTGGAGGGTTGCATTAGATCCTAAGATCTAGGTGCAGTGCTCTCAGATCCAAGGCTCCTCACTGATGAAGGCCACAAGCCAGAAACTAGTCTGGGGATATTGGATGAGTAGGCACTAGATAGGGATTTTATGCACAAGCCTTCTGGCATCCATTGATTGCTCTTGTTAGCACAAGATGGCACTACTATATGGAGAGTGTTGTTTTGTTTTGAATTGTTTAATAACAATTATTGTGCTAGTATGAGATAGTGATCATGTGATGTTTAGTGGTTTAACACCAATCCTGCCTAATAGGATAGTGGTGGCTATGGTTGTTAAAGAGCCAAAGACACCAAAATGTATGGGTACTGAATTGAGTTCAGACCCATATGACTATATAAGCTATTGAGCTTGGATTGAAAATATTAATAGTGTTTTCAATTTCATTCTCATAGTTTTGTAGTTAAATAGAGTTAAAAGGTGGGTGCTGGAGGGTTGCATTAGATCCTAAGATCTAGGTGCAGTGCTCTCAGATCCAAGGCTCCTCACTGATGAAGGCCACAAGCCAGAAACTAGTCTGGGGATATTGGATGAGTAGGCACTAGATAGGGATTTTATGCACAAGCCTTCTGGCATCCATTGATTGCTCTTGTTAGCACAAGATGGCACTACTATATGGAGAGTGTTGTTTTGTTTTGAATTGTTTAATAACAATTATTGTGCTAGTATGAGATAGTGATCATGTGATGTTTAGTGGTTTAACACCAATCCTGCCTAATAGGATAGTGGTGGCTATGGTTGTTAAAGAGCCAAAGACACCAAAATGTATGGGTACTGAATTGAGTTCAGACCCATATGACTATATAAGCTATTGAGCTTGGATTGAAAATATTAATAGTGTTTTCAATTTCATTCTCATAGTTTTGTAGTTAAATAGAGTTAAAAGGTGGGTGCTGGAGGGTTGCATTAGATCCTAAGATCTAGGTGCAGTGCTCTCAGATCCAAGGCTCCTCACTGATGAAGGCCACAAGCCAGAAACTAGTCTGGGGATATTGGATGAGTAGGCACTAGATAGGGATTTTATGCACAAGCCTTCTGGCATCCATTGATTGCTCTTGTTAGCACAAGATGGCACTACTATATGGAGAGTGTTGTTTTGTTTTGAATTGTTTAATAACAATTATTGTGCTAGTATGAGATAGTGATCATGTGATGTTTAGTGGTTTAACACCAATCCTGCCTAATAGGATAGTGGTGGCTAAGGTTGTTAAAGAGCCAAAGACACCAAAATGTATGGGTACTGAATTGAGTTCAGACCCATATGACTATATAAGCTATTGAGCTTGGATTGAAAATATTAATAGTGTTTTCAATTTCATTCTCATAGTTTTGTAGTTAAATAGAGTTAAAAGGTGGGTGCTGGAGGGTTGCATTAGATCCTAAGATCTAGGTGCAGTGCTCTCAGATCCAAGGCTCCTCACTGATGAAGGCCACAAGCCAGAAACTAGTCTGGGGATATTGGATGAGTAGGCACTAGATAGGGATTTTATGCACAAGCCTTCTGGCATCCATTGATTGCTCTTGTTAGCACAAGATGGCACTACTATATGGAGAGTGTTGTTTTGTTTTGAATTGTTTAACATATTAGTAAAGTAAATAATTAAAGCAATTGTTCCAACATACTTGTATATATATTTTTTTAATTATATTTTTTTAATTACTTTTCTAAAAACTAATTTTATTCTGTAAACTAAGAATGTTAATTGCTTTTGCAAAAATCTGATCAAAAGCAAAATGTTTGATAATGCTATAATTAAACTGTTATCTTTTTAAGAATTCTTTTGAATTGATTTTGTAAGCAAATGGTCTGAGTAATCAATAAGGAATGTTATAATCTAAATGATAAGATAAATTGAAAGGATTGGCTGATTCATGCTTCTCAGAGGGCTAGTGGGATTGATATAGTTTAGTCAGTGCTGTGAGATTCATTCTTTTTTTAGCATTCAAGTCGTTCACTACTTTGGCTCCAGAGATTTTCAATCATCTAGCAACTTAGAGATAAATTTATGGACTAGACCGCTGCTGATATTTTCTAAGAAATCCATTATATAGTTCTTTTAAAAACTCTTGATTTCTTAAGAATTTAATAAACTAATCAAGATAGAAAATGAACATTTGATAAAATTTATTATCATATACAAACAGAGGAAAATATGAAGCAATCTACCAGTGAGTCCAGTAAAATGACCGTGGGTTAGACAACCAGCTAGCGCAACGCCCTTTCTCTGTACCAAGCTGCCAAGATGTGACCATGCCAGTTCCAGCCACCCACAATGATGACAAATGCTGCCTTGCTAAATAGATGAAATCCTCACTACACAGCCAGTTGACTTGTAGCCCACTCAGAGCCCAGAGGAGAAGAATGAAGACGCAGATATAAGTTTGTTTTAAGATATTTTATTAATATTGAAATAATTAACTTTGATGTTTCCGATTAAATATATTATTATTTTTTTGTTATTATTATGAATCATTTAAAAAAAAGAGAGAGTCTCTGGCATATGTATATTGAATATACGGTTATTACGGGCATAAATGTTAAAGCTTTTAATTAAATCTTTTGAGTCAAATTCAAATTCTAGTATTTTCAACAAAGGTTGCAATGAGATTTTTTTTCTTGTTGCTATTCGTTTTCCTTTTTGTTACTCCTGAAATTCGTCATACACAAATATGCATGTGTATATATGCGTGCATACGCTTATAATATTCGGTAAATATATCTCATGTTGAATATCTAAAAAAATGTATTTAACCATATATCTTTTTTTGTTATTTTTTTTTGTCACTGCTGCACCTCATGATGCGTGTAAGAAGGGATCTATTATAGATTCCCCGTAAGCAAGTCCTTAAACAACTTTATATTTAAAATAGTAAGTGTTTAATTGTGCTGCACGTATATACGTGTATAGGAATTTATCTATGGCAAATAGGAAATAGATACAGTACCTCATGTTGCATACTATATAGTATCTGAACTAACGCAACCTTATTGACATGTTGAAAAATATAAAATTAGTGAAATATTTCATAGTGCAAATATATGCATAGTTTTTATTATTATATTTGCTATCAATAAAAAGGTTTTAAAGTCATCAGTAAAAGTATATGCCTGTATAACCGAAGATCTCTAATCTGATATATATATATATATATCAAATCACACAAAGTATAACTTATTTCCACAGGGTCAAAAAAAGCTCAGGCCACTTCCATTCTTTATAAACATTGTAAATAACTTTAGGGATTTATTATTTTCTTATATAAATTGTATTTTATCATTTTCAATGCCTCATATATATATAGGGGTTTGTGATAAATAATTATTTGGTATATTTTTTATTATATCATCATTAGTATGAAATGATGGTGGGTATTTGGGATTAAATAAATATTTAATCATAATATTAAACTTGTTTCGTTTTCATATTATTCTTTATATGGATAAAAATGTGTCATTTCCTTATCAACCACGTACCTATAATAATCATTTAACTTACCCATTTGAAGACCCTAGATGTAGAGTGACCGAGCTAGCCACAAGGGATATCGCTCTACCGGGGTGTTAAATCTTATTCTTATGCTCCGCTGAACATATGGTATTGCACATCCTTCTAGGAGGGTGAAAAAAATTCATTTTTTGATCCTTTTCTAGAAGTGGCTCGCAAAAGTCTATTTTG
This sequence comes from Epiperipatus broadwayi, assembly GCA_028023455.1. Taxonomy (NCBI): domain Eukaryota; kingdom Metazoa; phylum Onychophora; class Udeonychophora; order Euonychophora; family Peripatidae; genus Epiperipatus; species Epiperipatus broadwayi. The sequence goes on along the minus strand of JAQFVV010000010.1, from coordinate 12,060,307 downwards.
TAAATAGATTTTTCAAAGGTGTGTACTTGCCATTGTTCTAAATATTCAGGCATTCAGGTAAGATATCAACTAAAGGGTGTTTTTAACTGGAAGAGTCCTGTCAATCCACTCTTTCTATCAATTTAGCTGGAAGTAGCAATATACATGAGTACAGACAATTGGCTAAATTGATATCCGTTTCTTTATCTGTTGAATCTTGGTCACTTCATGCTCAGTGCAAGATTAGGAAAAGAATTCCGCAGGGAGAATGGTCTCGTACAATATATATATATATATATATATAATGTGACGACCACGTAAAGTCATCGACACACATATATATTTATTAATAACATTAGATAAATTCGCTAACAAGAAGTAATAAAGGTGAAATAAATTAGCTATTAAATTTTTAAAAAAAAGGAAGGAAAAGAAAAAATTGAAAGTCTAATGTCAAAATTACTGTGGATTTTGTAATAGTAAGAGAAGGGGAGGGGGGGTGCATAAAGAAATGCGTCTCTTTCTCTCTTGTAAGTCAAATGCTAGAAAGTTATTTTTGTTTATTGTGGGAGAGGGGAAGGGGATGCATAAAGAAATGCGTTTCTTCTCTCTCATTAAAAACTATATAATAACAAATTAAAATAAAATGTAAAACACAAATGTGAAGAAAAAAATGAATTGTAAACTTTAAATAAAATGTAATATGTGATATATAAAAAGAAAACAATATGTTGTAGGTGTGAAAGTCTGTTGGACAAATTAAATTCCACGGACAAAGAAAACGGAAGATCTTTGCCTGATCTGTTAAATTAATTGGGACTTACATTCCAGCCACTAATTAAATAAAGAAACATAATGATAAGAATTGGTTGGAAATCTAAGTCTTAATTAAAAATTTTAAAAACAATGAACAAAAGAAAGAGATTAAGAAAATTACAATTTTTATCTGAGATTGCTAGTAGAGACTTTGAAGAAGCAACAGCTCAAAGAAAATGAAAGAAGTGTGTGGCTAGTGGCGTTAAAGGGATGTGGGTTCGGATTCAAGCCGTCTCATCACTGACTCACAATGTAAGATCTTTTCCTGAACTGCTAGAGGGACCGCCGCTTCTGTAACTGTCAACTGAAACTCAACTCAAAGAATCAACAAGCAAAACTGGAATGAGAAATAACCCCACAAACTAAGGAAGTTAATCAAGAGCGCTCGGAAGAAATACCCATGGGACAATTACAACAAAGCCTAGATAAAAGCATGCATGCATTTTAATCTGTTACTACTCATAACTAAATACACAATTAATAATTTGATAAAATAGAACTCTATCAACAGGACTTTAAGAACTTTAATATTTGATCTGTTTTCATATGTTTTATTATAGCCATGTATTTTATAAGTGTGTGTTTATTATTATTATTATTATTATTATTATTATTATTATTATTATTATTATTATTATTATTATTATTATTATTATTATTATTATTATTATTATTATAATGTATTTTTTTTATATAAAGTGTGAGTATTATTATTAAACATATTTATCATTAAATTTCGTATCCTTGCTTTATTCTCCTATCACCAAGCTATGACGGGGGGAAACTGTAATTAGTGATTAAAGGGGCATGCTGATTTGTTTAAGGTATTCATGTGCTGCTTGTTTGTGTGAATTCCCAATTCTAAAAAATAAATAGCAAGCGCTGGACATTCGTTAAATTTCCTTGAAATAGTTTGCTCTGTTCAGCAGCCGAGAGTTCTTGGCTGGGAAAAATAACGCCAAGATAATATGTACGTATTGCCTTGGGGTTCGGTCAAGGGTATAGATATGAAGTTAAATTTGTATCTGTATTAGCTCTCTGCTTGTATTGTAACAGCGGTGGTTAAATAAATAAACAATCTGTTACAGTTGGAGGCTAAGCCAGGATATTTCAGTTAGCAAAACTGTTAGTAAACAAATAAGAAATAAATAAGATAATAAAGAATCAAAGTCGGAAAAAGAATTGAAGTATAATAAATAAATATAATATAAAATAATCGAAATAAATATAATTGAATACACAAATAAATAAATCAACCGTACAAGTAACCATTTCCGTTATAATATATATGAAAAGAAAGTTACTGTTAACACTAACTGAAATAATTATACAAATATATAAACCATTATACAATTACAAATATAATTTTGACTTAATATCATGATAACTTGATTGAAAGTAACTTTGAGAATCTATTGAAATTATATAAAGTATTATTATTGCTATAGGATATTGATGGACCCTTAAGAGAGTTAGGTGCAAAATTCGCTCTGAGTTCGAATACTGAGCATAACAGAATAATCAAGCAAAGTGAAGATTGGATGAACTGGTCGAAGTTGTATCTGTATTGAATATTTAAATATTAATTTTTTTTTATTTGAAATAGATGCAATCATGGATTAAACTTTTATCACATTATTCATGGCATCCTATGTGAAGACCATAAGTCTGATTATAGTTAAATGCATTCACTCTCATTCTTTAAGGGAATGCAGACCATTACAATACAGTCTATATAATGTAATTGCTTTAAATTTCTTACAAGAAAAAGCTGGAGTAAAAAAAGAGAGTCTACTGGTAATATAATTTAAATTATATATTATTATTTCAATATTGATGACTTAGTATGTATGTAGTTTGTTTTGGAGAGAGTTGTTAATTAATGTTAATGTAGGTACATTAAAGACTGTATAATGAATATTTATATTATAATGGTCGGTGATGATGATGAAACATCCAGTCTTACTGCATCTGCCAACAGAGCACCACTAGGCTACTTTGAACCTAGAAAATTTATAATGTAGACAGATACGCGCTGTTAAGATCACGGCCGTCAGCCTTAGTCACTAGCTCAAGTAGATACAGAAACTTATATATTTAATTAAAATATATTTTTAATAATAAAGAATAAAAAAAAAGCAATCACCGAGTATTAATACTACAAAAAAGATTTTATTTACGTATATAATTAATAACACACAAACTTTAAAAAATTAATTTTTATATCACAAGAAGAAACTTATGTTTTATTCTGTTCCATTATTATTTCATTTGTTTTTAACTTTAATTTTAAATTTTAGAATGTTGAATATAAATGAGCTACCTAGACGCACTCACAAATTTTCAAATCACTTGACTCCAGACTAAAAATCCGCAGCCACACCAATACTCGCTTCCAGATATACATCAGTAACCAATGCAATGTGAACATGTTAGCATAGAATCACATCAACAGGAATGTGCGTCTGAAATCAAATCCTCTTTAAACTAACATATATTTAAACTGATCTAGCAGCCATATATACCCAACTAACATTTAAATCATTTTATTAATTTAATAAAAAGAAAATATTTAGTTTAGTTTTAAAATCCTTTTAAAATGAGCATTATATTTAACTTATTTTCTTTCCAGAAATACTATCTCTAACTTATTTTTAAAATTCAATAATGCATAAATAACGATGTGTTTTCTATCTTTACATTCGTTTGCAATAGCAAACCCCCACCCTATTACAAACAGATATTAATTAAACATGAATAAACAACTTCACACCCGCCAATCCCATAATATTGTGCTCAGAATCAAATGATCACAAAAGAAAAATAAAGGAGGCATTTTACATCAAGGGAAACATCCATGCCATTAATAGAAAGGATACTTGCTTCGAGATCTCGAAGAAATGGGCTACGTAATACTAGCTTATTTGAATATTTGTATTTGCATATTTTATTATACATTTTATGAAGGCTACGAATATGAGGCATGGATCCTCGAAAACGTTAAGCCGATAAACTTTAATACTAATTAATATCTTCTCTAATTAACAATTATATATTTTACATATAGTGAGAAGTAAAGCTATATTTAATACATTTTTTTAAAAGATTACGTTGGAAACTTTAGCTAAGAGTTTAAAATCGCAAAGTTTATAGAAAGATAAAAGTTCAGGTTTGCTCAGAAAGAAAGTCTATAGTTCATTTAAAAGACACATAAAGTTTGAAGATTTTAAACTTAAGAGAGTTTATGTTTCATTTATAAATTTATACTTTCCTTTGTTCGTGCTCATTCCTTCGCGAGGAAGATCCAAATTTATACAAGATCCATTTCTTGTGGGCGATGACGATTTATGAAGATGCATTTACGATGTTTGAAGACGGTATCAGTGGTTTGATCCTGGGATCCATGGAGATGAAAGCTGCCTTCATCCGGCCGCACCGAAGGAAGCACGATGAAGCTAATTATATTTTTTTTTGGGTGACGGCGATAACTTTTAAAATTATTTTTACAGATGAATTCAAAACTTTAATTTTCTGATTCTCCAACTCTAATTAATTATTTCGTTTGGATTTACTCTGGTACCTTATCTCTGGAATGCAGGATTCATCAAACATATTCCATATCTCTATTTTATTGGTTAATTCAGTTTGTGGCCAAGTAGATTTTGGCTTTATGGCTAAGTAAATTTTTTCACTGAGGCCTGTGTCTCTATCTCTGGGCGGGAACTCTTATCTATTTTGTAATCATTTCTTTGTGATTTTGCCTTAAGGATCTGTTTATAATTTTTATATTTGAAAATTAAAAAAATCGTCACTATTATTAAAAAAAAGGTTTTTTATTATATATTTTATTTAAAGATTAGAATCTTTGCTTGATTCTATAATTTATTTATTTTTTTAAAGCTTATTTTAATATTTAAATCAATCTAACATATTAATAAATTAATAATTCGTTTTTGTGCATTTTGACAGTTTGTTTTTAATTCTGTATTAGATAAAAAAAGTTACTATTAAAATTTGAATGTAACGCATATATATATATATCCCGTTACAATATAATTAATTACTTTTGCCAACTATAAATAAACTCAGTGAAACTTATTTTTAAAAAAATTAAAAAGAATGTTTCAATCTACAAATTCATTTAATAAAGATATAAGTGGAGAGGTTGTATTTTTATATTGGATTATTCCCATAATCTGAGTATTGAATGTCTTTAGAAAAATTTAACTTTATTTAAATATTCCAAATACATTCAACTGTTAATAATAGCACATCAAACAGGTTAGTATATGCATAACATTTCAAGAGGTATTATTGTCTCATCTTTTTCAAGTGCTGCTGGCCTGACCAGTGGCAATACTAGCATGGGATTTGAACCTAGACCCTTAGATTCTTGAGTATTAAATTGTCTATGAGATTCCTCCTGATTCCTCCACTTTTCCCTAAGAGAAAGTTGATTAGTGGTTTCCATACATTATGTATAATCACACTAGGTTGGCTTATGGGATTTTCACTTTTGTCATATGAGCAGCTTCTTTAAATTTTCTTTTTTGTACCTTTTCTTCTTTATACAATATTTTTGTATTTTTTCAATTGAACATATGTTCATTGGCACATACATAGTCCGCTACCTTAGACATATCTGTTTTCCCTCTTCTAATCATCAGTTTGGGTTCTTGCAAGCACTTTTCAATGGGACAACTGGTCTCACCAACATATGTTCTTCCACATTCACATGGTATTTCATAGATGGAGTTTTTCCCTTTCAGCATTCAAATTTAGGCTTTGTAGATGTTAGAATTCCTCCTAGTGTGGTATGGTTCTGGAAAGCCATGGCCATTGTTATACTGATTGCAGATTTTCCTTAATTTGTCTGCTATTTTTGGAATGTATGGGTACACTACAGTACCAATAATTTCTTTTTGCCTTGATGATTCTTTTTGTTGTCTATTTAATGCTTTCTTAATAATAGCTGATGGATAAACATTTTTCATAAGAGTTTGATCTAGATAGATCTTTTCTTTTTCCAAATCGCTGGTTTCTGAACAAACTTCTTTTGCTTTGTTTCATAGTGATAGTATAACTCCATGTTTTGTGCTTCTGGTATGATTGGATGTATAGGTTTGGTATTTTCCTGTATGAGTAGGTTTTTGGTAAACTGTAGTTTTGATTTTGCCACAAGGGAGTCTTATCACAAAAGCATTTAAGAATGCCAATTTTTATTCTTCTTCTGATTCTATTGGAATTTAATTGAAGGGGATATGTTGTTGATGGGCTTCAGAAAGTTTGTAGCAGTACTTCACCATGTCGCCATACAGAAAATGTATTATCTACATAGCAAAGCCAAACTTTAGGTGAATATGGAGTAGTTTTTATGGTTAAGGTTTCAAGTTCTTCCATGTAAATATTGCTAATCAAAGGAGACAATCGTGAGCCCATAGCCATTCCTTGATTTTGTTGGAAGAATTCTGTGTTATATTGAAAGTAGGTTGTTTTATGCAGAATGTTAGTAGTTCTATTATACTCTCAGTAGGAAGAGCTGTTCTGGTTTGTAAACTATTATCACCATTTAATCTTTTCCTTACAGTAGACAATGCTTTTTCACATGGTACATTCATGAATAAACTTTTGACACCAAAGCTTACCAGTAAGTCAGTTCTTTCAATTTTTGTGTACTTGATTAATTCTACAAAGTGTCTAGAATCCCTGACATCTTCCAAAGGATTTAGAACTTTGAGAAGAAATCTTAGCAGGTGAATCTCTAGAACTAATAATAGGTCTTAATGGAACATGATCCTTATGGATTTTAGATAGACCATAAAAAATGAGGAATTTTGGTGAAATATGATGTTATTTTTTTTTTTTGAATCAGTGAAGTACCTGCAATGCTTTCTGAGTAATGCTTGTAACTTTATTTCCATGCTTGGTATCATATTTTTTGTCACTTTTTTATAGTGCCCTGCTGTGAGGAGTTTTTGTATTTTGTTGTCATAGTCATTTGTATCCATTACAACTGTGGCATGCAAAATAATTATAGATTTATCTGTTTTGAGAGATTTAATTGCTTTCCTCTCACCATAGGATATGTTTAACTGCAATTTTTGTTGCTTGTCAAGTGTTCTTTTTATTCTCCAGTGTAATTCTGCTGCTTCTTCTAAAAGCAATTTTTGAGTGACTTCCTCAGTGGTTGTCATTATATCTAATAAAGGGATATTATATGGTACTATGGCAAAGTTTAATCCTCTTTCAGGAACAAAAATTTCAGTATCTGTTAGATGTTTAGAACTGAGATTTTTAACAGATGAAGTTGGTACACTGCTTGGTACATTATGATTTTTGATATGCCCATGTAGGTTAGCAAGTTTCTTCTTTTAGCATTCTTTTATTTTTCAATGTAATGTAGAATACGATTTTCTTACTGCTTGAGAAACTCCCATGAAGTCTTCATCACTAAGTTTATTTTTTAGAAACCATTCTACATTATTAATGGAATGCATTGTTTGATACTTAGAAAACCTTTGAACATTTATTCTTTCTCTTAACAGAACTTCATTTGCTCGCTGAGTAATTGTCTCAACTCTCTGAGTCATTAGTTTATTGCATCCTACATTTATATTATTTTAATTGTTAGTCTTACTTCTAGAATATTTAGATTTTTTTTAATAGGATGTCAGAAACTAAAACATAGCACCATAATAATTATTATAAAACAATCATAACTATTTATTACTTTTTTATAAAATTTAATGTTTTTCTTGCATCTGATGACTAATATAGAAGCCCATATCAATTGATTGAAGTTTCAGGATTTTAATTTCTTGTTATAATGCATTAAAATAATATTCTGATTAGATATATCCAAATTAATGTGGATGAACATACATTATCATGAAATACAGCATGAAAGTCACAGTATGAAATAAGCATTTATACTGAAAAAATTACAATATATTTTATACCTTATTGAATGCTTTTCTTAATATAAAATCACATTAATGTACACACTATTGGTTGCCACTAATGAGGTTCTGTTTGTAAAAGTTTAATGTATGAAGATACAAAGAAACAAAAACAAATTAATAACGTGAAAGCTAAAACCTTCAACAGATACGCTTTAAACATGCTTATGTGACAGCCAATCAGATGTAATAATGACATCACATGGACCTCTCAATTCTCAAACACAAATCAGAACTATAAGAAAAAGATGGGACACATCTTCTTCTATGCCTCAATTTATATATAAATAAGCCAGACTCAAGCATTTTGAACTGAGAGTGTGAAGCTTAAATACCTTCACACATAATTCACTAAATATTATACATAAATAAACAACGCGAAATCTTTCTATTTACTACGAAGCAATTTTTTTACTTCTAATGAAATGATATTAATAAACGTAAATATATCAAATTTATTAAGCGCAAACAGATAACATTGTAATAATGTGAAAGCTAAAACCTTCAACAGATACGCTTTAAACATGCTTATGTGACAGCCAATCAGATGTAATAATGACATCACATGAACCTCTCAATTCTCAAAGCGTATCTGTTGAAGGTTTTAGCTTTCACGTTATTACAATGTTATCTGTTTGCGCTTAATAAATTTGATATATTTACGTTTATTAATATCATTTCATATTATATTTAAAAAAAAAAATTGCTTCATAGTAAATCGAAAGATATCGCGTTGTTTATTTATCTATAATATTTAGTGAATTAAATGTGAATGTATTTAAGCTTCACACTCTTAGTTCAAAATGCTTGAGTCTGGCTTATTTATATATAAATTGAGACATAGAAGAAGATGGGTCCCATCTTTTTCTTATAGTTCTGACTTGTGTTTGAGAATTGAGAGGTCCATGTGATGTCATTATTACATCTGATTGGCGTTCACGTTATTACAATGTTATCTGTTTGCGCTTAATAAATTTGATATATTTACGTTTATTAAAAAAACAAATTCTAACAGTTTTTCATTATTAAAAGAGGTCCCAAATGATTTAAAAGTGTTGGAATTTGAGTGAGAACCAGGGATCACTCTGACACTTCCAGAATTCAAGAACTTTTTTGTGAACTCCTGAGCAACAAATTATTTGAATATTTTATTTATTATTAAATGTTAACATTATTAGAAATAAATAAATAATCATGTGCCTAATTGCCAAGATCATGTGGTAGATTGCTATATCCCATATCAGTCAGACAGAAATAAAATTAAAAAATGACTAGTAATAATATAACAAATATTTAATAAACCATGTAAAGCATAATAATAATAATGTAAATAAAAATAGTAATTTATGGTCTATTAATTCAAATAGTCTCTATAATTTATCCTCGAGTGGAATAAACATTTCACAGTAACGAGTAAACCAAGTTACATATTTGTGTCTCCAGTTCAAAGTCTCTTTAAACATAAACATGCGTATATTAATAGCCAACCCATATAGTCTTTTTAGAAATAACTATCTTGTAGCAATTCAAATATCAGCCCAACAATAACTAATTCCGTATGCAAAGAAAACTAAGTTCCTTTCAGTGCTTGCACCGCACACATAATTTATCATTTTTTAAAACCATAATTCCACTACAAATTTCTCACTGCGGTTCTAGTTAGATTATTATTATTTACCCTTTAGCGATAAATATTTATATCTGACAATCAGTATTTGCCATATTCGACTCTATGGGGATTTATTAATTTCAACTCGCGAATTTGTACGTAAATGTTTATACTTGGGTATAAATTTTATTCAATTTAATTTACTAACGATATCATTGTAGAATTTCCAGAGTAATTAATATGAACAGCCATACAATTAATCTTAATTTAAATTGAAACATACATATCTGTTGTATTAAATAACTTAACTCTGAAATATATATATATATAATAGTAACAATAATAAATTATTAGTTCAACCGATGACTGGCTAGTTGAAAAGCAGTAACAATATAATCACGAACGGTTTATATGTCTATAGATAGACAAATAAATAAATAGATAGTTAGTTAGAAAATTCTTTATTTTAATAATTATACATTTTCTTTAACTCCCGTAATTTCAGACGGACGTTCACTAGCAATTTCTAAGGAAGCACTTTGCTTCTCATTCCTTCCTGGAGTAAACCTAATTAGATTTGACTGGAATTCTTTTCTACTGCTATATCTTGTCTGATATTGTCACATGTAACTCCATTCTCTGAGTTTTCTAGTCTGATTTTCACTTTCGTTTTTTCCTTCTTCATTTTTTCACTCTTCATTTAGAAAGTTTCGCAATTTATTAACTTTGAATAATTTGCATATTGTTAGATTTTATGAAGTGCAAACTAAAATGTTGTCACCTGCACTAAGTCTAATTCTCTTTTCTACATATAATTATTTCTAGAGTGACTCAACATTATCTATATTGACCAGCGTGTACGCCCACACACGTATATGTATAACATGACTATTCAGTACACAACAGTAGTTTTAAAGAGAAATAATTTATATTGAAATAATCTCTACGTATTTATAAACAAAATAAATGATCCTTACTTACAATATATTTTATAGAATAGACATTCCATAGATGGGACAAAAAGCTTAATTCAATTGACCAAACCATAAATAAAGTTTTAATTTACTTAGCATCATCTAAGAATTTATAGCTCTTAAATTTAACACTTTATCACAGAGATAAATGACACAGAGCAATAATATTATGTCGTACGCGCGTGTGTGAATACATTTAAATGTAATTGATAATAGATATAAAAAATTATGATAAACGAATTATAAGAAATTCAGAATTAAAGACTTAGCCAAAATTTAAAAATTAAAATTTCACAACCAATTAGTTTGATTGCCAAGGCAAACTAAAAAAATAAACTTCCAAAATTTTAATTTCTTAATATATATAGCAATGAATAAAATCATTTATTTGTAAATACTTATTATAGTGTATTCTTCAAATGGAAGTCACTCTCCGATAATGCGCTATTTCTTAAATATTATAAATTTCCATGTACTCGCCCTCCGGCAAGAATTTAAAAAACTTAAGTGATTCACACACATTCTATATACACCAATTCTTATAGACCATGCTTAAATCAGGGCTTGAATGTATTGTGTGCCTGATGTTATAATGAAATATTCAATAGTACAAATCTAATTAACCCATCGCAAGAGAAAGACAGTGTCTCATTTTTAACCACTTACAATTAGACAAACATGACTTATAAATGTAAACCTATTATTATAAAGTGCTGAAAACTTTGAAATTATTCAAACGGAAGTCAATCTCTGATAATGTGCTATTTCTTAAATATTATAAATTTCCATACACTCATCTGTGTTAAGAATTTAAAAAACATTAGTAAATCACTTAAGTTTACTTTCAAAAAATATATTTTATTCAATTATAGAGTAAGGTACATAATTGTGTATACAGGTAATAGTTAAAGCTGCTGTTAACAAGCATTGTTTGCAATGGGTTTACAGGAATACAGTTCAAATAGGATGGTTAGGAGGTAAGTCATACCATCCCTGTCATCACAGCAATAGGGGGAGAATCTGTCCTGACAAGGTCAGAGGCATCGTCCATAGAATGAAACAGAATGTCTTGAAACTTAAATCACCAACTGTTTTGGGCAAGTCCTCTTGTCAATCTCCCTAGCCTTCCGTATGAAATTTATAAGGAGGTCCTCGGGACTATGGTCAATCCCACTTTCAAACAATAGTTTGCAACATATAGTCCAACACTTAAGTTTAGAGCATACATTCTATATACACCAACTCTATTCTACAAATTTTAATCAAGATTTTGATGAAAGAGTTATCATTTTAATTTAACAAAACTTTTGCTAAAAATAAGTTTTTTCAATTTCCTATGATAACATAGTACAAGTAGTAGTCATTATAAAATCCTTATGAAGATTTATGCAAAGTTTATCTTGAAAGTAATTTTCTAAATATGATGACAATTTGACATGCTAAAGTTAAACTGTTATATAATTTTTTTTTGTGAGTGTGAAAACAAATATATCCAAAAATGCATTCAAAGTTGAAAGGTCAATAATTTTACATTAACTTACTTAAAACAGTCCTACACTTTCTGCAATCGTTAATACATTCTATATTCCAGTTTTCAGCTAAATTAAACTATTATTAGAATCACATTTTACAAATCACCATAGATTGTATAAATGTTGTGACTTCACAAATACCAACTATTCCTTGTGAAATGATGATTGCTTATTAATAAACGACTTCAATATATTGAACTTTTTCTTGATCAATCATTTATGACTAATATTGCATATATATTAAGATGAAAGCATTTATAGATGATGTTATAGTGATTTTTCCAAATAGTTCTTTAGATCTATTGTCCTTGATTAAACCTGATAGTGTAATTTACTTTTAGTTAAGCATATAATTCACATAAGCTTCAGTTTTACTTTAAAGCAATTATTAAAAAACAAAATTTTCACATGGATTACGGCATATAAAAGAATAAGCAGAAATATTAGCCGAGTCTGAGCTGACAAATGATATAGCAGTTTTCAAAATCAATGTAGCTGGTAAATCGATTAGCAATTAATTTTTGTGTATTTTAATTTTTTTTAAATGTTCTTATGTAACATATCTAGAGAGTATATTGAGTTTATTTTGGAGATCCTCTGAGTTATGCCAAATTCAACAATAAAGAGCAATATGACCTTGGAATAATAAAAATTAGATTGAGAATCCATTTTCTATTTTATACATCTGAAGATTTGTTTTTCTTATATGAAAGTCTATAAATTAAGCATAAAATGACAGAAATTTGAAATTCTAGAAGAATAGAAGGACTATTGCATATATATAATTTATCACAACTTTGTTAAGTTTCCCTTTCTTAATTAAATACAGTGAATATCTATTGTATATCAAATAAATTTTTAAAAAAATAAAGGGAAGTAGTAATAAATTTTTAAAATTAAATTTTTTATAAGTTTATCGTTTTTATTATTTTTGCATACATCTTTATGTTTGTTTGTTTTTTAATTTGATGAATGCATTCTCAGAAAGATAATAACAAAATGCTTTGGGAATGGAATATAGATTTTTTAAAATTATGATTCTTATTACTGCAAATATAAATAATTTATTCTTTTAAAATTGGTTATGAATCTCATGATGATTCAAATAAAATCACTGGATTCTGCAGAATCCATTTTGAGAAATGTGAATTTAAACTACATCATAAAAGTCAACAATCATTTGGAATCAAAAACTTAAATGTACAACAATACAAAGAGAAGATAGTAATGTAATTAATGGAGATCTGTAAAGATATTCTCATTTGGGTCTAAAGATATATGATATTCTTGTACAATTTTTAATCTAAGCATTGATTATATATATATGTGTGGAGATGATAATCTGGATCAACTGACAAGTGCTGGTTTAGCACCAAATACGTGTATTGGTGATTATTTATTTTTTCTACATGTGTGATCAAATGTGTCAGCAGTATGAGATAGCGTGGATAGTTGAGAGTCGTGTGAAAGTCTGAGTTCAAACCCCCTATATATTACATATTGAAGTGCAGGTATGAAAAAGTCTGTACTGTAGAAAAAAATTCATATATTATAATTTTTAAAATAATTTTTTGATAAACAAATATGACAAGTTAAATCTATGGCTTGCTAAAAAGTTTTTATTTAAAATGATTTATTAAATAGAATCAAATAATGAAAAAAAAAAGAAAGATTCTAAGTCCAATTTAACGGCTAAATAAATAGTTAAATTCAACTTTCTGGTATTTAATAAAGGGGTTTGGATTCGAATACAATAAAGACGGCTCTTTTCCCTTGGATTGTGTGTGGTGCACAAATAACATCAACTCACCTTATCTTTTCTAATTATTAGATTAAATTTTTTGAGAGTAGTTTATAGCTATAGCATATCTTCCTTAATTCAAAACACAACGTTATTTATCAGCTAAGAAAATCTAACATTTCTGCTTGTATTTGATTACCAGAAGAATGCACATATTTGACAAGAGCCCATAGATTGATGAGAAAAAATAAAAGCTGGTATAATGACTTACTATATTTTTATTATGACATTTATTAGTGTCAAGTTAGTAAGTGTTAGAAAAAAGAAGTTATACTATTGTGATGTTAGTTTTTTTAAGAGAAATGCCAAAAAGTGAAAACAGTAAATTTAGTGATTATATCTAAAAAATAAAGGATTATAAATGAGTGAAACGTCATATAATTTGTTTTTGAAAAGCGTAGAAATATTAGGATTAATAAAATTATTGACTTCCATCACATTAACAATTTTTATAAAATCTTATGTAAACTTTATAATAACTGATGTAATGTTCTTTCAGCTACCAGTATATTTATATACACAACTTTTCACTTCTTTTTCTTTTTAAATTATAGCTCCATGATAGTAAATATATTTGTAGATAAAACTTGATAATGACTACAGAATGTAGTTGAAACGTTGTATGGAATAAAAATAAAATTATAGTTTGAATGAACAAGTTTTAAAAAGAAAAAGGAGGAATCTTGATATTATATATTTTCTACCAGTATATTGAAATAAACCACTAAGCATCACATGATCACATTTCCTATACTAGCACATTAATTGTTGATAAACAGAGCAAAACTCTCCATACAGTATTGCCACCTGTGCTAAACAGAGTAATCAATGGATGCCAGAAGGCTTGTGCATAAAATCCCTATCTAATGCCTACTCATCCAATATCCCCAGACTAGTTTCTGGCTTGTGGCCTTCGTCAGTGAGGAGCTTTGGATCTGAGAGAACTGCATCTAGATCTTAGGATCTAATGCAACCCTCTAGCAAACACCTTTTATCTCTACTTAACTACAAAACTATGAGAATGAAATTGGAAAACACAAAAAATATTTTCAATCTAAGCTCAATAGCTTATATAGTCATATGGGTCTGAACTCAGTTCAGCACCCGCACATTTTGTTGTCTTTGGCTCTTTTACAACCATAGCCACCACTATCCTATTAGGCAGGATTGGTGTTAAACCATTAAGCATCACATGATCACATTTCCTATAGTAGCACATTAATTGTTGATAAACAGAGCAAAACTCTCCATACAGTATTGCCACCTGTGCTAAACAGAGCAATCAATGGATGCCAGAAGGCTTGTGCATAAAATCCCTATCTAATGAGTAGGCATTAGATAGGGATTTTATGCACAAGCCTTCTGGCATCCATTTATTACTCAATGAGTAGGCATTAGATAGGGATTTTATGCACAAGCCTTCTGGCATCCATTGATTACTCTGTTTAGCACAGGTGGCAATACTGTATGGAGAGTTTTGCTCTGTTTATCAACAATTAATGTGCTAGTATAGGAAATGTGATCATGTGATGCTTAATGGTTTAACAGCAATCCTGCCTAATAGGATAGTGGTGGCTATGGTTGTAAAAGAGCCAAAGACATCAAAATGTATGGGTGCTGAACTGAGTTCAGACCCATATGACTATATAAGCTATTGAGCTTAGATTGAAAATATTTTTTGTGTTTTCAATTTCATTCTCATAGTTTTGTAGTTAAGTAGAGATAAAAGGTGGTTTCTAGAGGGTTGCATTAGATCCTAAGATCTAGATGCAGTGCTCTCAGATCCAAAGCTCCTCACTGAAGAAGGCCACAAACCAGAAACTAGTCTGGGGATATTGGATGAGTAGGCATTAGATAGGGATTTTATGCACAAGCCTTCTGGCATCCATTGATTACTCTGTTTAGCACAGGTGGCAATACTGTATGGAGAGTTTTGCTCTGTTTATATTAAAGTAACTGGTTAAAAACTTCAAAAAAATTTATTTACTTGCATGGTAGATGTTTGGTTTTATGGCTAAATTAATGCTAATCAAACCTAGAATTCATACACTGGTTTATACCTTATGCAGTATAACCCAATCACAGAATGGCAGACACTTTAGTAAGGTTTACGGATCAGTTTTCCCAAATCTATATGGACGTTCAAATCTCATTCAAACTCTTGTATAATTTAATATGCTAATAACATAGTGTTTAAATTGTTAATAATCTCTCTCTCTCTCTATATATATATATATAAAATTAAGAGCGTGCTAAAAGCTCTAAACAAGCTTTTTTTTTTATTTATTTATGATAAATGCTACTACAAGAGAAGGCATTCAAATCATTTTTATCTTGGATTGTCCCCATCTCCAGACGGTTTTGACCTATGGGTCTCTTCAGTGAGGAGTTGGGACATTAGATTTAAAAAACCAACTCAAGCAAAGCATTTATCTAAAAGATAATTGTTAGAAAAAGATCTGAAACTTTTAGATATCTACATGTCTTTAAAGTCAGCTCTCCAACTGAAAAAATCATATGGGCCTGAACTTAATTCAGATACTCCATATATTAGTAGGCTTAGCCCTTTAATTTAGCTAAAGCCACAACAGCAAAATAATAATAGTAATAATAACAAGTCAGATATCACATGACTTATATATAGCTTGCACTTACAAATATGTAACATTAAGAGCGTGCTAATAGCTCTAAACAAGCTTTTTTTTCTCTTTTATTTATGATAAATGCTACTACAAGAGAAGGCATTCAAATCATTTTTATCTTGGATTGTCACCATCCCCAGACCAGTTTCGACCTATGGGTCTCTTCAGTGAGGAGTTGGGACATTAGATTTAAAAAACCAACTCAAGCAAAGCATTTATCTAAAAGTTAATTGTTAGAAGAAGATCTGAAACTTTTAGATATCTACATGTCTTTAAAGTCAGCTCTCCAACTGAAAAAATCATATGGGCCTGAACTTAATTCAGATACTCCATATATTAGTAGGCTTAGCCCTTTAATTTAGCTAAAGCCACAACAGCAAAATAATAATAGTAATAATAACAAGTCAGATATCACATGACTTATATATAGCTTGCACTTACAAATATGTAAAATTAAGAGCATGCTAATAGCTCTAAACAAGCTTAAGAGTGTGCTAATAGCTCTAAACAAGCTTGTTTAGAGCTATTAGCACGCTCTTAATTTTACATATTTGTAAGTGCAAGCTATATATAAGTCATGTGATATCTGACTTGTTATTATTACTATTATTATTTTGCTGTTGTGACTTTAGCTAAATTAAAGGGCTAAGCCTACTAATATATGGAGTATCTGAATTAAGTTCAGGCCCATATGATTTTTTCAGTTGGAGAATTGACTTTAAAGACATGTAGATGTCTAAAAGTTTCAGATCTTCTTCTAACAATTAACTTTTAGATAAATGCTTTACTTGAGTTGGTTTTTTAAATCTAATGTCCCAACTCCTCACTGAAGAGACCCATAGGTCGAAACCGGTCTGGGGATGGGGACAATCCAAGATAAAAATGACTTGAATGCCTTCTCTTGTAGTAGCATTTATCATAAATAAAAAAAAAAGCTTGTTTAGAGCTATTAGCATGCTCTTAATTTTACATATTTGTAAGTGCAAGCTATACATAAGTCATGTGATATATGACTTGTTATTATATATATATATATATATATATGATAAACAAAACAAGTTATAAATTATTTTGTAACTTGCTCTTAGCTTGCATTTTATGATCACTAGATGGAGATTTATCAATAGCTCCTAACAAGTTTTTGTTTATATAAATGCTGAGAGAGATAGAATTCAATATCTCTTTCATTGTCTCCAACCTTTAGATCATGGTTTCGAGCTAGTTGGCTCACTTCAGTAAAGGGTAGGAAGAACAGAAACTAGATCTAAGTACTAACTCTACAATCAGCAATGATGAAACACGTTTCTATCAGTTTGAAAGCATAAATTTTTCAGATACATAAATATCTTCAAATCCAGCTAAAAAAACTAGACAGCTATATGGGCCTGAAATCAGTTCAGTTTCACCATATAGTAAAAGACTCTGCAATATATATCATTGCAAAAACCTTCAAGGGTACATTTATTTAAACAAAACAAGTTATAAATTTCGTAACTTGCTCTTAGCTTGCATTTTATGATCACTAGATGGAGCTTTACCAATAGCTCCTAACAAGCTTTTGTTTACATAAATGCTGAGAGAGAGAGAATTCAATAACTGATTTCAGACCCATATAGCTGTTTAGTTTGTTTAGCTGGATTTGAAGATATTTACATATCTGAAAATTCATGCTTTCAAACTGATAGAAACGTGTTTCATAAATGCTGATTGTAGAGTTAGTATTGAGATATAGTTTCTGTTCTTCCTACCCTTTACTGAGGTGAGCCAACTAGCTCGAAACTATAGTCTAAAGGTTGGAGACAACGAAAGAGATATTGAATTCTATCTCTCTCAGCATTTATTTAAACAAAAGCTTGTTAGGAGCTATTGGTAAAGTTCCATCTAGTGATCATATATATAAAATAAAGAGCACACTAATAGCTCTAAACAAGTTTTTTATGATAGCTGCTACAAGACATCTAAATCATCTTTATCTAGGATTTTACCCATCTCCAGACTGGTTTTGAACCATGGCTCTCTTAAGTGAGGAGCTAAGACACCAGATTCAAAAACCAACTCAAGCTAAACATTTATCTAATAGTTTTCTCTTAATAAGATCTGAAATGTTCAGCTCTCCAACTGAAAAAATCACATGGGCTTGAACTTAATTCAGATACATTATATATTAATAGGCTTAGCAATTTAATTTAGCCAAAGCCCCCAACAGCAAAATAATAATAGTAATAAAATAAAGTTATATATCACATGACTTGGTTTTATTATTTTGATTTTATCGTTTATTATTTTGCTGTTGGGACTTTGGATAAATTAAATTGTTAAGCCTATTAATATATAGTACATCTGAATTAAGTTCAAGCCCATATGAATTTTTCAGTTGGAGGGTTGAATTTAAAGGCATGTAGATAACTGAAAATTTCAGATCTTCTTATTAAGAGTTAACTATTAGATAAATGTTTAGCTTGAGTTGGTCTTTTGAATCTGGTGTCATAGCTTCTCACTGAAGAGAGCCACAGCTGGAAACCATTCTGGGGATAGGGACAATCCTAGATAAAAATGATTTGAATGCCTTCCCTTGTAGCAATTTATCATCAAAAAAAGCTTGTTTAGAGCTATTTGCATTTATTTTACATATTTGTAAATGCAAGCTATATAAATCATGTGATATATGTATGACTTGATTATATATATATGAAAAACAAAAAAACACAAGTTAAAACTTGCTAACGCTTGTATTTATGACAATAGATGGCGTTCTACCAAAAACACCGTCGAGCGTAAGTTTGTTTACATAAACGTCAGAGCAAGCATTCACTATCTCTAACTTTAGTTCCACCTTCAGATCATGATTTTAAGCTATTTGCTATCGTCAGTGAAGTACAGGAATAAGAAAATAAAAAAATAATAATAGCTATTCTCAAATCATAAGAATGTGTGTGATAAGATTTAAAATTATTATTATTATTTTTTTGTTATTTTCTAGTCATTCTTAAATTTTATTGATTGAGAAGTTTTAAAAAATATTTTAGCCTCCAATAGCTTTTTCTAAATATTATTTTTTTTTAATTCACACTTTTCATTTACTTTCTTAGACCTTTTCAAAATCTCCATAGCTTCCCTTAGCAATCTCTGGTCATATTGTTCAACTTTTGCTACAATATGTGTTTTATTGAAATTGATGTCATGGTTTGTTAATTTAATATGTGAATAAAATGACTGATGAATTAGATTTTTCTCTAATTGCTAAAATATGTTCTTCCTTTCTTATGTTTATTCTACTGTATGAATGTAAACAAACTCCACATTGAATTTCAATACACCAAGAGTCTCCCAAGAAATTTTATCTTTAGGACATGGAAATACTACTTTTTTAAAAAAAATCTTATCACACACATTCTTATAATTTGAGAAAGAAGAAGGTCTGAGGATAGTACTTGTTATTGTATTGAAACTCCTGGAAATAATATGAGAGTATTAGAATTAATATATATATATTACAATAAAAATAATAAATTTAACAGTAACAAACTATTATAAACAATCCTTAAATCCTCAGAAGTACTTTCGGTTAATTTCTTAAACCTGCCTCAACTGCCATTAAATTAAATTAAGGATTGTTTATAATAGTTTGTTACCGTTAAATTTATTATTTTTATTATAATTACAATTTTGTTTTAATTAACGGACATTTTATTTATATTATATATATATAACAATTTAACAATATCTTAAATAAGCTTACAAATTTCCTTATATGAAGACATGTTGGTCTCTTAATCTGTTTAATATTTTGTGGTACTAACTTTTAACTTATAGTAAACTGTTCTTTTTCAAAGGTTTCAACATTTTGCTTACTTGATTCGTTCTGCTTAATCCTCTCATCAGCCATATATTCTGAGTGAAAGTCGATCAATATTGCACTTTTTAAAAATATTTGAGGTAATATTTATAGTGTAAATAAAATATATCTCTCCCATAAAAAACTATATTCAAGTTTACCATAAAATAAGAAATCTGATACAATCCACTTGTTTCACATGTTTAATCCAATGAAGATGTGATTTTAAAACATTACAATCTTTAGTATCACATCCATTAAGTTAAAGAATATAAAGGCAAAACTCTCCATACAGTAGTGCACCTTGTGCCAACCAGAGTAATCAGTGGATGCCAGAAGGCTTGTGCATAAAATCCATTGATTACTCTGGTTGGCACAGGGTGGCACTACTGTATGGAGAGTTTTGCCTTTGTTTACAACTATTATGTGCTAGTACATGATGGTGATCATGTGATGTTTAGTGGTTTAAAGAATATATTGATTAATCTTATAATCTTGTCATTTATTTTTAAATTTTGATTGCGTTTTTTAATAGATTTTTTTCTAATGCTTTTGCATTATGCTATCTATATGGGATATAAGACTCACTTCCATACAATAAATTATTAAAGTAACAGCTTCATATACAACTACTTTTTAGCTGCATAGTTATATTAATGTGATAAAATACCATATCTTGTAACTTATTAAAAGTAACAGTATATTAGAGTCTGTATTATATCTTAACATGTAACTCAATTTTTTTCTACTTCAAAAAACTATCAAGAACTCAACATTAGCTCGCATTCCCAAGTTATCAGTTAACAGTTCTGAAAACTTTATTTTCATGACTGACTGAAAAAAGATTTAAGTTTTGTGAATATTAATTATTAAATTAATACAATGTACAGGCTTACACACACCTGCACATATATAATGTAATATATAAGGGATTCGAGCTCAGACTTTCACACGACCCTCAACTCTCCATGTCATCTCATATTGCTGACCCACCTGATCATACACATGTTGGGTCAGAAATATGAGATGGCATGGAGAGTTGAGGGTCGTGTGAAAGTCTGAGTTCGAATCCCTTATATATTAATTATTAAAGTCAAGTTTTTATATGTAGCAATCAAAATATTAATTACATTCAGTAAATCATTTTTTTAAAATTGGCAAGAATAGTTTAATCATCAGCATATAAAAATATACTTGAAATATAACAGATATTACAATAAAATAGCGTATATTATATGTACATTCAATAATAAATATTTGAAAGATTAAGGCTTCACAATTGTGATTTTTATTTTTATTTGCCTACAAATTTCCTCTTTCTATAATTCAAATTGATTAATATCAGAGAATGTATGGTTAAAATGAAGTCATTATGGTATTTCTTGATTATATATAATCTAAAAATAATAATTAAGCATCTTTAAATGAAATAAGATTATCATGCAATACAACTTCATCTTTCAAATCATTATTTGAGACTGGAAAGCAGACATAAAAGTGTCTCAGTAATTCCCAGATAACTTCATAAAGTTGTTTTAAACAGGTAAAAACTCTCCATATAGTAGTGCCACCTTGTGCTAACTAGAGTAATCAATGGATGCCAGAAAGCTTGTGCATAAAATTCCTATGTAATCAACAGATTTGCGCATGTTATAAATGGGAGCTTGGTTCATGCCACACATAGGAGTTCTATCAAATGGTAGTTTCCCAATCATACTAATGGCAATTTTACTTGTTAATACCTAAATGAAATTGATTTTTTAATTATTTTATTGATCATGAAAGGTACTATAATCTCTAAAAAGATATCCTCATTCCTTCTACAGAATCAAAAACATGAAATTCTTGTTTGTGCTTTTAATAAGTATCAAATTAAAAATTCTATTATCAACCATTTATTGAAGATGCTTTCTTCAAGAAGTATTAATAAAAATTCCAAAAAACCACTGTCATAAAAATGGAACCACATTATTATTTAATAACAGTTTTCATTTTAAATGACTTAAATTTTCATCTGCCTAAATAATATTTCCTCTTATTCCATTATGTAAAAGCTATATTATATATAAACTTTAGTAGATAAACAATTGATTTGTGATAGTGCCACAAACTTCTTTTATTGATTCATATGTTTTGTCTATATTAATAAAAGCAATGAATGGATATATCTTTTTTGCACTGTTTTGGCAACAAGAATCTTATATATAACGTTTTTTAATTCTTTAAAATGGTATGAAGTCTCTAGTAATCATTCATCTTGATTGGAAACAATCTTGTCAATGAAATCCTTGGAAGTAAATTCATGATAATAACTGCAATCTTGTTTATGTTTTTCTTTTTATAAATTAAAACAGTTGAAGTATCCTTAAAATTAGGTGGCACAATTTCATGAATCATTATATTTCTAATAAATTCTTTTTAACAATTTTAAAGAATATATTTCTAAATAACATCCAGTAGTTTTGAAACTAACATATCATTACTATATTTTAAAACATTTTCAGATTTGTAATCAGGATCTATATTTTTTTAATTTTTATGTGATTACAAATAACTGTTAACTTCACTAATCTGGACATCTATTCATGAAATATAAATATATATATCATTAAAAGTCTTCATTTCAATTCTCATCATTTATGATCAAATACTCTCTCTGTCTGTATATTGTCATCATATAAGAGAGTAATATCAATAGATTTAATAGAATTATAATAGTTTTTGAGACCCTATATTACTTTCAATGCAAAATCAATAAATATTGCATCGATTAACCAACTGACAAAACGGAGTCTCATCTAATTGTTTTTAAAATAATAATTCGCTGCTTAAGCTACTATTTGTTTATTTTTAAGATTCAAACTATGGTATTAAATAATAACAATTCACTTCTAGATCACGATGTTTTACATATTTCAAGTCTCTAAAGTCTTTGGATATATTTTTGGTTTAACACAAAGTATTTAGGCAATACTGCATTTGGAATAAACTTTGAAGGTTTAACAGTGATATTAACTTCCATATTTAGTGTTTGAATTTTTGATTAATCTATAATTAATATCATTGAAATTTTAGTTTCACTAACTCTTCTCTATAAAAAATAATAAAATAATCCTCTGAATAAACTACAAATTTAGTTTGTTTAGGCAAAATAATATTAGGCTAGATTTTCTCTATATAACAAATACATTTATCAGCATCTCTGATTCTATGACCATTAGTTTTACAATATTCAAACTCCGAAACTTTTCAAAAAACAAATTCAAAAAAGTTTATTATCTTAAGCACTATAAAATAGGATATATAGTTCAAGATAAAACAAAATATAATGGTCTATTGACTTATGATTTCTTGCAAGTTTGTTACAATGGTTTTAGTGATAAAATTTTCATGTATTAAAATTTAAAATATAATGAATTTGTGAATTATTTTTAGTCTTTAGTTGTTTACGTAGTGAACAAAAAAATCTTTCCTTAGTTTTCAAACTTTTTTGCCGAGTTGTTTTTGTAATGGGGCAAGTAACAGCATGTGAAATCCAAGATCTATTTAACCACAAATGTATCCAATTGGTTTATGCAGATTACTACTCTTTAAAGAAGCTAGTGGATTAGATAAACTTCATAAGTAAGAAAAAATACATTTCAATATTTGGTCTACATTTATATTACATCAACCGATGAAATTATTATTATTTAATATTTAGCAAATTAATCACACTTTTCTTTAAATTACACTATTCATTAATATTATTCCATTGATAATTTACTATTTTAATATAACTTATTCTAATATTCTGACTAATACAATAATAATTAAGATTTTCAATAAAAAAACTTTTATTTTTTTGCATAATTCATTTCATAGCAATATAACCTAAATACTAAGTCCCATATACATTATAAGAATTATTCACAGACATTTTAAAGAAATGCAATGTTGACTGTTTTCATTGGGAAAATATGGTAGACAATAGAATACATTGGAGAGTTACAATTAGACATGGTATTAAAGTTAAAAGACAGCATAACAAAATATCAAATAAGCACAACAATAAATTAGCAGGTTCTATATGTGGATACATTTGAAGTTCATAGATTGAGTTATATAGTCATTGCAAAGCTCAACTTTAGAATAGTTTTTTAGAATTAGAATGGTCATATTCATCAACCAGTGGTTTTTAAGAGTGAGAGAGAGAAGGTGACATGAAGTATTTATTTTTTTCTTTGATTCAAAAATATAATAAGTACATGATCAATTAATATTCAAGTGAAAATTGATATACCATTTTCCCTTATTCATTGTTAACTTCCAGTATTATATAGCATACATATGAAAATCTGATTTTATCAAATCAAAGCATCACGTGACTTTCAGCCATCATTTAACATCTGCACTAAGAACAACAATCCATTCTATTTTTCTATTTTAAAAGTAAGTATTCAAATTATACAAGCTCATTTTGTTGCTAGTGTGGCATTAGTAATCTTTTTATCTATCTATCTATCTATGTCTTCGTCAATCGTGTACCGTAATTACTAACCCTAAGTAAAAAAAATTTTTTTTTTTTGATCATTTTTTTTTAAGCAACTTTACTGATATGTAACGAGCACAGACGTTCGTTACATTGTTTTTTTTTATATTTATTAAACATGAAAGTAAATTAAAAAGTTCCCATTTAAAAATTTTCTTTAAGAATTAAAAATTGAAATTACATATCTTAAACTCGTATATATTAAATCGCACAGATAAAAAAAAATTATTAAAATAAAACTGTATTAAAAATAGAAAAAGTATTTTAAAACTAAATTTTAAAAAGATTTGGAAATAAAATTATATCTTTAAATTTATCTTTAAATATATCTTTGATTTGGAAAACAGGTTAATTAATCAGAAATGGAAATGATAAATTTAATTAGTCAAATGTAAACCAGCCTTGGGCATTTAAATGTAAAAACATCGGTCAGATAGGGGAACAATAGAAACAAATAGCCAATGAAAGAAATCCATCGGGAAATCGGACCTCAGCGAAAGGATCATCACATCGATGACATAATGCCAAGTCAATCCTTCGAATACGTATAAAAGGAAAATTTGGAAATTATTAATCAGTGAGTTATTATGATTATTACGATGTGACAGATAGATGTTAGTGCGGAGGTGCGGGAGAAGAGATTGAAGGACGCACGTTCAATCCCTTCAGTTGTTATAAAATGGAAAAATGAAACATCACTTTTCTTATATTCAGAGGACCACAGGATCATCGGGAAATTTAACGCTGGATTTCAAACGGCAAGCAACTGTAAAAGATGAACATTTTAAACCGTAAGAACTTTATAAATAATGAACATTAAATTAAAACTTTCCAAATTTAAATGATTGCAATATTATCCTATCTGACCAACTTAATTTATTAATAATGTTATTCGATGTATTTTTTTTTTTTATATATATTTAAAATCATTTCCATTTATTTATTTATTTTTTGTTCTTTAAGTTTTATCATGATTTTTGTTTTCGTTAAATCAATTATATAAATGTTAAACTTAAGTCGGGCGTGAATGGCTGTATAGATTTGTAAAGTTATATTAGGGGAGGGTAATCTTAGGTTATTTGTTTCGTTGTTAGATTGGGTCAATGGATTGGATATATTGATGTAGTTAGTAGATGTAGTCGGAGATTCGCTACTGGCAGAATCGTTTATATATACGCCGCACTCACCCGTTTGCCTATGGAAGGAATTATAAGACGGAGAACGCAGTTCCTTTCTATGGAGTTTTTTTTTTTATTGTTCTTCTCGTTAGATAGATGTAATATTCCTATCTGATTGAGAGTCAATGTCTTTTCTTAATCTTTTTGGTGCTGCCGTATTCTGAATTACATTGAATACATCGATATATCAGATGGATTGATGCCAGTTTGACAGCGAATTTTAGCCTAAGGTTAAATAGGGATAGAATGTTTATTTTCAAAAGCAAATTTATGTAGTCTATTCATACTCGACCCTAAATAAAAATGCATTAAATTTAAGTTGTTTATAGACGCTTGCATGGATTGGTTATCGGTTAAGTATGTTTTGGGTTTTCATATTTGATCAAAATATATAGACATTCGATAAATAATGATACCTTACGGTGAGTATCTAAAATGTATTTATTCGGATGTCTTTTAAGTTATTGGTGACAATGCAAGTATCTTATGGTGAATACTATTGGGTTACGTATAAATTTCCCTCTGCAATTGCCAGTATCAATGATTTTATATTTTGATCGTTTATGTTTACTTTGAAATGTTTTTAACCGTGTAATCTATGTAACCGATCTATAGCAACATATTAAAACAAGCTTTTATAATCCTATCTGTGCGAACTTAATTAAAATGTAAATTTATAATAGTAATTAAATGTAAATTAAAATCTAAGGTAAAGTTAAAAATAATGTTAAAATGTAAAACTAATACTAAAATAATTTTAAATCTTATATATATGTGCGTAAATAAATTTTTGAATGTTAATTACTGGCAGTGGCTTATTTTATTCTTTTTTTCATATATACTCTTAGATTATCTTATTAAATCTCTGCTATTCCACTGAGCTAGTGACATGGGCTAACGACCGGAATCAAAATTAAAAAAAAAAAATTTTTTTTTTGACTTACGTATCTGCCTACTTTATAAATTTTTCTAGGTTCAAATGCCTAGATGGCGCCCTGTAGTGCAGTTTACGTAAGTCTACCCGCTCCGGATTGTTACAACTGGCGTGGATTTATAAGTCTTTATTTTTTTGTTTTTATATGTATTTCCTTTGGTTAGTTTGTTATATATTAATATTTTGATATATATATTATTATTATTATTATTATTATTTTTCACTTTCTTTATTATTAAATAAGACATTCAAGTTATATTTTGAAATAATAATTAATTGCTATAAAAGATTTTACAGAAGAAGAAACTGTGCAATGAATTTAGTAAATGTATAATTAAATTTTTTCAATAAACATCACATGATTACCATTTCTTATGCTTGCTTATAATTGTTATTAAAACAGGCAAACTTTCTATAAGAAATGGTGATCATGTGATGTTTATTGGCTTAAAACCAATCCTGCCTAATAGGATAGTGGTGGCCATGGTTATTAAAAAACCAAAGTCACCAAAGTGTATAGATACTGAACTGAGTTCAGACCTATATGACCATATAAGTTAATGAGCTTGGATTGAAAATATTATAGTGTTTTCAGTTTAAGACTCATAGTTTTGTATGTTAAATAGGTGCATTAAATCCTAAGATATAGGTGTAGTGCTCTCAGATCCAAGGCTCCTCTCTGATGAAGGCCACAAGCCAGAAACTAGTCTGGGGATATTGGATGAGTAGGCACTAGATGGGGATTTTATGCATAAACCTTCTGGAATCCATTGATTACTCTGGCTTGCACTGAGTGGCAACATGTATAGAGAGTTTTGCCTGTTTTAGTCAGTTTTTTCAAAGTAACAACAATGTAAGCACAAATGTACAACAATTGGATTATTTATCTAATGGACATGAAATCATTGACGAGTGGTGCTTTTTTTCTTAGTTTGTATAAAGCTATCAAGGATAAACTTTGATTAAATGTTTTGAATGATCATTATTACATTTGGTGGAAGGATTATATGAATCAAACATTATCTTTAATTCAAGATGTGTAGATTCTTGACTTTTTTATTAATATTATTAGCAACATTAGCTAGCAGCGAATCACATTCATAAACAAACTACAATCTTTATATAGTGTTATAGACAGAATTTCTTATTATCAAGACATTCCTTTCAACAAGCACTTGTGTCCATGCAAAACAATCTTTAGAGATACATTACTAACAAGCTGGCTTGATATGTGAAGCAAAGAAGATCTGTCTCAGGTGCTCAAAATTTGGATAGGCAATGAAAATGAGGCAAACTTTAAAAAATATATATATTTAAATTATTAGCAGAAGAATACTTCAATAAAATATAAAAAAAAGGCTTAGGGAATATTTTTAATGAAAAGAATACCCCTTGGCCGCCAATCTTCCTTCTTATCAAAAATTCATTCCTTATTAAAACAAATATTTTATTTATTCTTAAATTTTTTGACTAATACTTTAACAAACAAGTATGTGTTATAAGAAATATAAACAAAAGTCATAGAAATGCTTTCTCGGGCTAGAAATAATGCAAAAATGATTAACTTGTCTAAGTATTTTCATTTCTTTAAAGAATAGAAATAAAAATAAATGGAATAATACTCAGGCAACTTTTATTTTCGGTTGAAAAAAGTTTTATATTTGATAGATAAGTTTTAATTCCATATTTTTGAATTTTTTTATTGATAAGTATGTAAAAGCATGTAAATGAAATAAAATTTAAAGGGAAAACCATTTCTTTCACATTTAAGCGTTGTAAATAAAAAAATAAACTTCTTATACTTAAAATGATTTAATTTAAACAAGTAATTGTCTTTAAATATTTATCTACAATTACACTTGTGAAGATAAATTGATTTTTTAAAAATATTATCGATATTTTCAACTGCTATTAATCCACAGCAGAATAAAAGTTTCTTCAAGATTATTCCAGATTCTCTGGTTTATAGCTTCTTTCCCCCACATTACATTAACAGACCTTATTTCATCTGTCTATATGATATAGGATTGTTTCCTTGATTTTTTTTAGGTCTTGAGATCCAGTTTAAGACTTCATATTTACTTGCAATCTGCCCAGTGCAGCTCTACTTGAGTTCGTCATTCTTTAAGTGATGCCAGTGATATCTTTTTGTACTCTCACCCATGTATTTGTTTTTGATCTCTTTCTTATTACTTCTAACATACATCTTTCCTTATATTGTTGAGTAGTTTGGAATCTCTATTTTTCTATTAAGTATTTAAATCGCAGATTCATAAATAAGAGTTGATAAAATACCATCCATTTTAAACATATAGGAATAATTCTTTACATTACTAAGTTATTTATATCAAAAGCACTCCAGCCAAATTTTCATCCATTATATTTTTCATATGTTTTGTAGTTGAGGACTTCTTCTTATCCATCTTTATTTTCTTATTTTCAGAAAATCCATTGTACATTGCTTTAGTCTTATTAGCTTTTATCTTTCATTTGAGATCTTTTACAGGATATCCTGAAGTTCTAAAGCATTATTTACCCCTTTTCTTCCAAAACGTAAGCTTGTGGTTAAGACCTGTAGAGGTCCCTACTATCGCATTTTTACATGCACATTCTTGAGGTTACAGCCTTAGTAAATATTACAAATAATTATAGCACGTGCAAAAATTTAGATAATTTAAACAATCCCCATTTCTTTTTACTTTCTTAGCTTTTTATTTTAATTCACAAAATACTTTTTATAAAACTGGTGTAAACATTTTTGGGGATATGGAATCACTCCATCATAACTCTTCTCAATATTCATCTTCTTGGTAATCATCATGTAATTTAGTCATTGCTATTATATTTTGATAAATATTCTTCAGAATATGATATCCCAAATTCTTGATAATCCAATGTTTTAATAATCTGCTTCTATTAATTAAGATTTTAATAATAACTCCACCATTTTTTGGAGGTTTTACTCTTTTTTGTAGATTTAGTTGCATGGCTGATATTTTCATTTAAAATGCTTAACAATTCAAAAGAAGATGCAATTGTAGAGATTACCCGTTTTGTTTTATTTATTGCTACATAATTTTTTGTAGAATTCTTCCACATATTTCATGATGTTGCATTTTGTTTTTAGTTGTAAGTAATAGTTTCATCTTCTTATTTCTGAAATATTTTTTCTTTTATTTTCCAAAATGTTATTTTATTCTTTTCTATAATTTTTATGCCAATTCACAGACTTTCAGATATTCAATTCTTCTTAAAGGATCATTTTAAAACATTTTTATATCTCTTCTTTTCTTTATATATTATCATTGTCTCAGTTGAAAATTGTTGATATGGCCCAAATAATTCCACTAACACTACCTAAAAGTGTAACAAAAGCTCAAAGGCGGTTTTTCAAAACTAAATATTTAAAAGAATTATTTAGGCATTGTCCTCATTAAATGATCTTAGCAATAATTTCTATACAAAAAGCAATATCTGATGCAATGAATTATCAAAAAGCTATTTGTTATAACTAAAACCCAAAGAATAATTTAATGTTATATTTTTTAGCATAATTTATTTTCTCTTACTTTTTCTGCATTTTTAAATTTTTATGTGTATATTTTTAATAAACTATTCTTTTCTATTTAGTACATATACCCCATTATTAAACACTGCCTTTTACAACAGAACACCTTAAATAAGTATAAAAACAGATTTGATAATAATAAACTCAGTGCAGGCATCTCCCCATTAGCTCCTCATAGAACAGTAAAGATGAAAGCAGTATTTATTAGGCTTTCCAATTGTTACGTGCCGAAGATTTGAGCAGTTTTTCATCTTCTAACTAAGGATAGTTGTGGGCCAGCTACCTAAGAAAAACTCCCAAGTCTCTGGAAAAAAAATTGGCTTGGAATTAAACCTTAGATCATGTGCACGATAGGCAGATATGCATCTCCGTAGCATGAACTCTTCTAAATAATTTTAAAATCACAATTTTAAGATTTGCATCCTGTGACAAAGATGATTGGTCTTGCCGTGGATATTAGTAATACCCATCTATGAAATAATAAGAAGATAAAAATTTTAAACTGCAGGATAAACTTTCATTACTTAGCAGTTGATTATACACATAAATATTTTATATTTCGGTATTTTTTACACAAATATAAGGAAGAAATGTTTGCTGTGTAATAAGCTATTTAAAGCTGTTTTTCTTACCGTCACAAACATATATACCGACCGACCATATTGTCAAACAAACTATTAATGTATTTAAAAAGTAGATTAATATTGGCATGACAATTATTGCTTTACTTTTGACATTTCAAAGTTATTTTCCGACTATATTAATCTAAAAATACATACTGAAAATAATCAACGTTGAAGAAAATATTGATATTTACTTAAAAAAAACCTAAGTGATCAAATTATTTAAATTGAAATAATTGTTTTTTTTTTTGTTTTTTTTTAAAGGTATACATTATATATTACCCATAAGTTTTTATTCAACTCGACAGTGATTAAATTAACAATGCGTGCACACTCCATTCCTAGCTTGGATTTCAAAATTTTGCAAAATTTTTAATCTTTCCCCGAACATCTTTATATTTAAATGCAAGTTAATATATATACTTTTAAGCTAGATGTAATTAGAAGAGATTTGAGGCCAAACTTTCATGCTCCCTTTAGTCTTCCACTTCATCTTATACAACCGATACACACGGCCACATAATGTGAAAAAGGACGTATTTCGTGCCGAACCAGCACTCATCAGTTGATCTGGATCATCATTTCCCACACACGTATATAATTGGTGCTTGGTTTGTATTAAGATAGAAAATCTTCAAACTTTAATGGATAGGCTTCAATCTTCTTCACTCTCCAACTCTTCAGCCATCCATATTGTTGAAAATCTGATCGTATAAACAGAGCACTGATTATGTATGTGTGGGATATGATGATCCAACCAACTGATGAGTGCTGATTCAGCATGAAATATGTATATTGAAGATCACTTATCTTTTTCACATGTATGTGGTCATGTGTATTGGTTGTATAAGAGAGAATGGATGACTAAAGGAAGCTTGAAAGTTTGAGTTCAAACCCACTCTAAGAACATCTTTATATATATATATTCAGAAAAAAGTTTGCTATTAACTGAAAAATAATCATTTCTCTTTTGATGCCATAAAAACAAGCCAGCAAATTCTTAATGCCCACTCGTATGTTCTTTTGTTGCAGCTGTTATTTTTATGTTATTATTTATATGATAAATAAAAATGGATGGGCTACTTTTGAATATGCTTTAGCCAACATATGAGTTTATTGTCTTTCATCTTGAGTTCAAACCCAAAAAACCATGGCCTCTCTTGTCTGACAGTTTTAACTGGTACATCACTTGAGTTTTCTTGAAGTCAGGATGGATGTTTAAGTATATTATCTTTTTTAAAAATCATTTACAATTATGAAAACAAAACTAAAGTATGATCTTTATTCCTAGTAGACTGTAGTTGGCAACTGATGACAGTAAGAGCTAAACATCTCCTGACTACAACCCCAAGTTGCCATTACTTTTAAATAAAAAAAAAACATTGCATGGATTGGAGGAAAAATGGTCCAATGTTAAATGGAAATAGTTGGATTTTGTAAAATTGAAAGAAAAGGTAAAATAATTAATTTAAAAAGAGGACATGTACTTTACTATGAAGGTATAAATATTGAAATCACAAATGTGATGGGATTCATTAGAAATATTAAATAACAAAATTTGTGAAAATTGATGTTTTATCATGTAGAGTGGCAAAATTATTTACTCAATTTAATGGAAGATTACTAAATGTAGATAATTCATATTTATGCTTAAACAAGCTATCATTATGATTAAAAAGTAAAGAATTTTATCAGGATTTACAAAATATTTTTGATCAGAACAATCAACATTTTAAAATTGTTATGGGTGAGTTTGAAGCTAGAGGCGAAAAATGATTGAAAGAATGAAAAGCAGGTAAATTTAGTTATAGTATTAAAAATGATTTTTCATTAAAAATAATTAAAAACTACTATACTGTATATACTTAAGTTAGATGTAATTAGAGAGAATTTGAACCACACTTTCAAACTCTTTTCAGTAATCCATTCCATTTTATTTTACACATGTAAGTGATCATGTACATTGGTTGTATAAAATGGAATGATTGACTTAAGGGAGTTAAAAAGTCTGGGTCCAAATCCCTCTAATAAATAAATATAAATATTTTTTTTGAGAAAAATGATAAACAGAAATGAAATAGAAGTATCAAATGAATGTATAATAGAATTAGATTATATATTTTGATTAATAGAAAATATGTATTTCAAAATTGTAATATTTTAATAAATTCATAAAAAAAATCATTTAGTGAGATATAGGATGTGTTATTGTAAAACTAAAGAGATAAAAGCTATTTACAGTTGATATTCCTAACCTTTTTAGAAAGACTGGAATTAGGGCTTGGAAATTATTTTAAAATATTAACATACTTTGAAAAAGGTTCAGACTGAACCGAAATCAATAAAAAACAATTGATATCTACTAAGCATAGCTACACAGATAGATAGCACATAAAAGCAGCAAACTTCCTTAAATTTTCAATTGATATAAGATAATATATGAAATAAATAAATAAATAGAGTATTTAGAATTCTGTAAAATGTTCTGAAAAAAGTTAATAATTGTATAAAAAATTATAACTGTGAATTAGTAAGGAATAAAAGTCTCAAAAGTGTAAATCAAAAGTATTGCTAAGAAAGTTGTCTTAGTAATAAGAAAAAGATGCCCAACTATTATTAAAAAGGATGGCATCATGGAATAAATGCAGAGTAATCTCATCAAAGGCAATTATTAAGAATGCTTAATATTGAAACTGCATTAATATTGTATTAATATTCTCAATGTTTTCTCCAAGTATATGAGGTTATCATTGTTATAATAACAATGATATTTTATTAAAAGAAATATAAAATAATAAAGAACAAGTAGTAAACCCTTTTAATAGTAACATTTACTAAATTGCCCAGCATTTTAAATGAAAAAGTAGGTCACACAGTTAAATCTATAAACAAGAGAAAAGCTTCACGAAATGATGGAATTATAATTGAAAGAACCAGGTGAAGAAATAGAAAAATATGCCAAATATTTAAATGATAAAAGGATGCCATTGATTAAGAAAATGATCTGCATGGTTTAGGGCAGTTGGAGAACGATGGACGTTAGATCTCAAGGCCCTTAATTATCCCTCAATTCGATCACTTCTGATGCTCAAACTTCATATGATTTTCTGAGCAACAAAACCTTTCTTTTTTGCACTGCATAGTAATGAAAGAACGGCAGATTCAAAAACTGTAGCTCTATGAATTATTACTCAGCTCAGTCATTTCCGGTGTTCAAACATCTTATGACGTCATCAGTGACAAACATTTGCGTATTATTTTGATGAAAGAATGCAATGGCGATACTGATATTTAAAAAGAATACATTCGAAATTTCTAAACTATGTTTCTTATCAGTTCTATCAGCATAAGTTATATTTAATTTACTGAAGGGGAGGAAAAATATTGTTAAAAATATTTAAATTATATATTATAATGAATAAGTATTATAAAAGCACGATATTATTTGAATATCTAGTTATAGTTCAACAATATAAGATATTTTTGTGATAAGTTTGCATTTATTTCAATTTTTATATCCTATAGATGCAACAAGCTACATTAAAGTTTACACAATAGTTGTAATTACTTGGCTCAAATTATTCTTAGTGCTAATTAAAAGTTATAAATTGGTCTTAGCACCTTATTGCCTAGTTACCGCTAACTGCAGTTCACATGCATTATGTTTTAAATATTTTATAAGTTTTTAGTTTTACATATTTAAAATTATATTTATAGAATAACCATTAAAGTGACTTTTACTTTTCTTTAAGACAAAAAGCTAAATAAAATAGGAAAGGTAATTAATTATGAATTATTTTTTTTCTTTCAACTTTTTTAATGTGTGCTTAAAAAACTTTATACTTCTGAGTCAAACTTTAAAAATATATATATTCGTCTGGTTGTGCTTTGATTATTTATTTGTGCTAAAAGTATTAATTTGAGTGGGAAATCTTCACTAGGAAATAAATTTTAACTGGCAATTCAATAATAGGGAAAGGAATACAAAAATTGCACCGTATAATAAAATCGGCAAAAATAAGTTTATATAAATATAAAAAATAGAAATACAAAAATAATTTTGAAAAGTATTTAACTGAAATAAATGCTTTTATTGGATATTTGGTTTAATGATAGAGAATTGGGTTGGCTTTCTAACGCCATATTTAGTTCCAACATATTAACACTCTTTCAGTTTTGCTTTCAAGCAATTCAAACAGGACTATCACTCAAGTTTCTTGCCCTGCCAAATTTGGTTAGTTTAAATCTAAGTCATATCAAAATGTTATCAGTGAAATTTAAATTTTTCTTTAACTGATTTTCTGAAATAATTTCAATTACATTTTCTTAATTCAGTATACAAGCTTTTTTTTTTTGTTATATTGAATGGGATTATATACAACCAGAAATGCATTTTTAAATAATTAAGGGTGATTACTATATCATTTACTCTTCAATTTTCTTGAAAATTAAATTTATTATATAGATTTGTCAAGAATCACGAAGCATCTTTTTTTTTTTTTCAATATCTGAGATTCATAATAACCTTTATGCTTAGCATAACATTTGATGTATTATAAAATACCGATTCAGATGTAACAAAAAAAATGATTGGTCAAGATTTCTTGCAAAAATGGTTGGTCAAGGTTTCTTGCAAAAATGATTGGTCAACGTTTCTTTAAAAAATGATTGCGAATCCTTTAAAAAAAGAATGGTGATTTTCCTATGAATTAAAAGCCATGATCCCAATTAAGTTTTACCAAAGGGGCCAAAAGATTTTATGGAAGTGAAAAATATAGGTTGTAAAAGTAATTCTGAGGTTTATTAATTATATGTATAAAAATTATATCCGTTAATGTAATTGTAGTATTCAACTAATAAAAATAACTTGGTTTATCCAGATAATTCATTATTTATATATCAGCTTTTTGTTAAGAATTATTTACTTAACAATTTATGCAAGTTATATTAATAGTTAAACAAAAATATATACATCATAACTGTAGGCAAATGAATCTGTTCATGAAAATATAACAGAAAAGAAATCACAAAATCAAATGTAATCAAAATAAAATAATAACATCCAATATAATTTAGTGAAATTATGCATGAGTTTAATGTGAATAAAGTAAATGAAAGATGTATCATAGTTAAAAATTTTTTCTTTTTAAATGAGATTAAAGATGATAAAGGATGTATCACAACATTGCTTCATTTTTAGGCACGAAGGTAATCAAAATCATAAATTGCCTCTAAAAAAGTGAGGGAATACATGTATAAAGACAAAACAGAAAAAAACAAAAATCCAAAACTGATACATCACATTGCAAAGTTACATTTTTTTGAAGTGAATGCAAGAAAACAATTGAAAAAATGGTGAATTAAATTTAACATTTCAAGGGTTGGCAAAACCATATTAAAGGAATTATTACCAAGCACTTATCAATTTATTGATAAGCATCTTGAAGACAAACTAAGACAGTACTTACTAGTAAATGAGAAAGTAACTTATAAGAAAGCAATATATAAGGAAATACTATAGGAATTGATCAAGGTTAGACTAAGGAGTTTTTGACTGAATGAATAAGAAGAAAAAAGGCAGGTTATTCCATAAATTAACAAAAGTGTAAAAATATATAGCAAAGATGAGCAAAAAATTCTTATAGCTACTGTTGTGGCAAAAAACTTCAAATGTTAAATAAAAACAGTGAAAGTGTTGGAAGTGCAAATTCTGAGTCCATCAAAATAAAACCAACAAATCCAGAAAGTGTACAGGATTAGAGATAATATATTTAAAAAAAAGCTACAAAAAAAATTCAAATTAGCTAAAGCCAAATATGTTGATTATTTTCTTATACAAATATATTTCAGAATTAAAACTGGTTTGAAATAAATTACAACTTACGATGTTTGATTATGTCATTAATATGTAAATAATATTCAAAAGGATAATAAATTATAAAGAAATATTTTGAACGCTACTTATAACTACAGATCCTCTCAAATAAATAAAGTATATTATGGATTGCCAGTTCATTAGTGATTATGAAATAGATTTATCATGGACTTAATAATCATGTCAAGTGAAATTTGATATTTTATGGTATTTTAAAATGGACATTATAAAAATTGAAAGGAACTGTCCCTTAAATAATCTATTTTCTACTTTATTAGTTTAGTTATGTTATAGTGTTTTTTGTAAAAATGTAAATAAAATTTATGTCAGATATTTCAGTATACAGGTAAAAGATAATATTTTCTTTAATATTATAGTTAGTGTTAAGATAAAATTGGATTAAATATAATATCTTTAGGATCTAGTAGTTATACAAGGATTAATAATTATTAAAATTAATCTTAAATGGTTCTTGCCAATATTTGGAATCTTATGAATTCTTAATTTTTCAACCTCAAATTAAATGGAGTTATCCTTATGTGGGCTTGAAAATCTATAAGAAATATTTTACCTCTCACTCATATTTGTTAATATTTTCATTATTATCTTGTAATGGCAGCCTAATGATTTAACTATACTTTGTGTTGATGAAGTAACACTGTCTTAATAGTAAAGCCTGAAATCGAATCCAGAAAGGGATCTAAAGGCAAAAATATAAATAAGCCTAATATGGTAAATTAAAATTTAGGTCTGCAAAGCAGTGATTTTTGAAAAAATTTTCCATTGTTCGTAAATGAGGTTATGATTGGTTGCTAAAATAAACCAATTAGTCAAGTTCATATTAGTTTAATAGTCATTATCTTGCAATATTAAATTGAGGATTATTTTGAAGAAAGATTAATATCTTTTTCTATAAACATGATTGTTTTACAACATCATATGATATAACCCTTGACAGTTCCTGAGTTTGAATTAGTTAGCAAATAGACAGTACTATTTTATTAAAATGTGTTGTATAATATTTTATTATTATTGTTATTTGTTTGTTATTAATTTTATTTTATGCAATAAAATAATTGTTATTTTTAATATTTCTCTTTGTCATTTTTAATAAACATCATCATTTCATTTGCATTTATTATATTAAAGGTCATATTTAAAGGATAAGTTTGTTTATAAAACTCAGCTGGATGAAATACATCATTATTTATATTAAGGCTATAACCTTAAGACCATGCACCTGAAGAATGACATTGGGACCTCTACAAACCTGTCATTTTTCAGGTGCATGGTCTTAAGATTATAGCCTTAATATATATTACTTTTGTAATGAGTATGCGCTTTACAAATTTTAATTATTTAATCATTGTTATAGTAATGCTATCTGTAACATGAAATATTATTGAATAAGTTGGTGTACATAAAAACCCTTTTAAACTATTATATCGAAAATGCATAAACATATTTTATATTCATGCATTTATTAATTTAACTCTGAAATAAAATTATTATTTAACCATTTTATTTTATTTTATTTTTCTAGTCATATTTTTAACACATAGATTGAATTATTCTGAGTTAAGGTTATGAAAATAAGAAACATTAGTAGTAGAGAATTTATTATTATAAGAAACGAGAGTTCAAAAATAGCAGTTTATTATAAAACCCTAAGAAATTTATTATTTTTATTAAATATTATTTTTATAAACTCTAAAAAAATAATTTATTAAATATTTAGGATTATTAAAGTTTAGAACAATTGCAAGTTGAAGTAAATTAAGTGTAGACACACTTTTTTTTGTCTCAATTGGGAAGTACAACCACGAATGCATTTGTTTTACAATTTTCATGATTTTTTTAAGATGGATCGGATCTTCCTCATTTTAGATTACAATATATGTTTTATAATATTGTTTTTTTGAAGGTTTGTGATAGTGGTATTTTAGTTGTATGTATATACTGGACTATTTTCATTATCTAATAATAAGTACTGAATGTCTTTAGAAAAATTTAACTTTATTTAAATTTTCCAATTACATTCTACTGGGTACTTTTGTATTAGAGCTCCAACATAGGGGAGAAAGGAGGCCCTTTTACATCCAGAATAAATGTGTAATGTCATGATGACATCAAATTGAAAGGAAATAAACACTGCAAATATACGTGTGGAAACATGTTTTTATCTTTATCAATGCGATCTATTTTTTTGTAATACTTCAACATTTTTAGTTATTGTCCAGATTTCTTTCTGCCATACTTAATGACATAAAAGAAATGATTCTGCCAGGATAAAAAACCCAATAAAAGTCTCATAATTAATATGTATTTTTTGTGGTTTTTGTTCCTTTTTTTTGGGTTTAAGTTGTTTATAAAAAATATATATTTATTAGTATTTCTGTTGAAAATCTGAGCATACTCTGCAAACATATGCTATATTTTCAGAGGGAAATTTTTTAATAGAGATCTCCATTTTCTGTGATAATATTAAATGTTTTGTTTCAAGGCAACAATTCCTGTTATATATCACACAGTAAATATCATATGAGTATAATTAATGTGATTTTACAAATATTATTTAAAAACCAAAATCATTTACTGTTTGTTTAGTAACATTTTTTTTTTGTGTAATGGCAGCATTTCATTAAGATCGCAAATCACTTTTTTTATTGGGAATGTCCTTCTTAAAAGTTGTTAATGTAAAAGTCATAGGTATAGTTAATACCTTTTTATAAATATTATTTAAAAACCAAAATCATTTACAGTTTGTTTTAAACTAATAATTTTTTTGTGTAATGCCATCATTGAGATCGCAAATCACATTTTTTTTTGCTTTCAAATGTCATTTTAAAAAGTTGTTAGTGTCCAAGTCGTACATATTTGAATGTCTTGTTCAAAATCATGCATTTCTTATTGAAAATGATAGATATGTTTATTATGTTTTTACTTTTATTGATTTTTAGTCCTGCAACATTGAACATGTATTAGACCTACTGTGCCTGTTCACATTCATATCAACCTCCCAATAACTTTGTAAATCTTGCCAAAAATACCACGTACAAGATCTGTGTACATGCTTTTTTTTGTGAAAAAAAGTCATGTACAAGATCCATGTACACATTATTTTGGTCAGATTCCAAGATTACAAAGTTATCAGAAGATTGATATGAATGTGAACAGGCACAGTAGGACTAATACATGCTCCATGTTGCAACTCTAATACCAAAGTATCTTCAACGGTTAGTAATTCCACTTGTATTAGTATATAATATCACTAACATCAGTATATACACAATGTTTCGAGTGGTATTATTCTTCTCTCTTCTTCAAGTGTTACTGGTATGACCAGTGACAGTACTAGCATGGGAATCAAACCTGCAGCCTTAGGTTCTTGAATATTGAATTAGTGTTCTAACTAACTGAAACATCCCGTCAATGACAACGTATGATGCAATTATGTATGTCATATATTATTGAAATATACTTGATTTGTTATTATGATTTATATTATTTTTAAAATCAATGAAATTGTAAATATATAAAACATCTATGGCAATTTCTATTACACAAAAGCAACTAGGTAGAAAAGAATGATATTTTAAGCAAATATATTTAATTTGTATAAATAAATAAAAATAATTTGATAAAGAAAAAACAATAATAATGTACATTTTCATTAAACAAAGATATGGCTCTTCTTAGATGATAAGATAGTTTAACTTTTCGATTAACTTTTCATATGTAGTACCCAATTATAGATTCTTGGGCATCAATTATTTATCAGCTACATTACATTCTGCTAACCATGACAAAACAATATTTCTTTCTCTGTTCAATAATCTCATATAATTGCTATACATTTTAACTTAATAAAAACTTTAATAAGTGATGTAAATATACAATTGTATTATTTCTATGCATAACCAATACCTCATCATATTTTTTAAGTAGTAATAATACAATCATCACGTGAAAAGAAGTAATTCTTATAATAAAAAGCAATTAAAAGAATATAACCTTTGTATAAATATCAAAATATAATAATT
This sequence comes from Epiperipatus broadwayi, assembly GCA_028023455.1. NCBI lineage: Eukaryota > Metazoa > Onychophora > Udeonychophora > Euonychophora > Peripatidae > Epiperipatus > Epiperipatus broadwayi. Next base: position 12,019,408 of record JAQFVV010000010.1, on the reverse strand, counting down.
CATTAATCAAATTAGATTTGCTTTTAAAATTGTTTAATTGAAATAATTAAACAATTAAGATTTAACTGTTTAATTACTTCAGTTAAAAGATTTTAAAACAAACTAAAGCAATTGTTTAACCTAATATAGATTTTAAAAATGAATTCATAAATACTATATAAATTAATTCTGCTTAAAAAAACAATCGAAACATTATGATTAATTACGTTATTACTTTGACATAAGTAAATTATAATGTAAGATAATCGCAATAATGTTATTAAAAATTAAAATATTTGTTTTCCTTGAATAATTAATTGATTAATTAATTAAATGAAAAAAAAAATGCAATTTAGCAAATCGTTAATAACGTTATGTAATGAAGGAAACGAAACATAACGAATCAAAAAAAAATTTTTGGAATCCTTTTCAGCTTTCCGATTGTGGCTAAATCTCTGATCAAGTGAATCAAACTGATATACCCATCTAGACATGCTGATACCTAAATATTATGATCATATAAGCAACAGATACTCACAAAGTCTTGAAGTATGCACGCATTGATACATACACACACATTAAGTTTAAAAAAATATGTTTAAAGAATGATTTATAATAATCTTCCATGTTGTTTAAGCAGTAGAAAAATGATGATTTGAGATTGAAGATTCTGGATGAAACTTAACCTTTCACCTCTGGTTCTTGACTATCATATGATTTCAGATTTTGGCATCCATTTTTTTTTCTTTTTACATATATAATTTTCTTGTATTACATCAGTTATTATTTTTGCAGTAATGGTAATCAAACATTAGAAAAGCTTGAAAAACCATAAAATTTTATTCCATATCTCACTAAAGATTCTTATAAAGATTTATATACAGCAATAATAATATTTAAAAGAAAAATGTTTTTGGTTTTGTAGAACTTTGTTATAGAATATCTAAATTTATTAATTAGTATATTAATATGATGTTTTCAAAACATTTTTCACCTATCATCATTCCAAAATATATATTTTATTTGCTCTACTTTTAAGTATAGGGTATTTGAACTCAGACTTTCAAGTAACTTTCAACTATTCACACTATTTTATACAACTGATACACATGACCACACACATGTAGAAAAGATAAATAATCACCAATATACATATTTTGTACTAAACCAGATTATCATCTCCCATACATATATATATATAATCAGTGCTCAGTTTATATTGAAGCAATAGATCTGTAGACCAGATCCACACTTAGCATCTTTCTAGATTGCTAGACTAGGATCAAACAAGATCCATGCATGTTACATGTTTATAAAACTTTCTGTCTGCCATTTTATGTACATTTAAATTTTAGTCCACCAAATAAATCATTAAAAAATCAATTTTGTATTTAAAATGTTTTTATTATAAATATTGGAGGGACCCAGATATATATATAATTGCTGATGGAAACTTATAAAAATCAAAAAATAAATATTAATATGCTTTTTTTTTTTTTAGTATTTTATTCTGGAGATTTGCTTTCATGATAAACCCTACTAATATTCCGTAGCGTCAAATCAAAAGAAAATCCATTAAAAAATGGTAATGGATTTTCAAGTTAAAGTTAAATTAAAATGGAAAAGATATTTGAAATATAAATTCCTCAAATCTACATTTAATTAAAATTACATTTGAAACAACTAAATCATTGGGTTTATTGGGAGAGTGGATCTCAGGAATACAATGCAAATCTACTTTAGGTCGATAATTGCAGTTACTGGAATTCCAACATAGCCATTAGCCTGGAGCGCATGAAAAGGAATTTTCCAAACATAGTCAAAAAAGGGTATAAATAGCCCAGGAAAACAATAGAGGTCAGCCAGTCATAGTTTTTGTCAGCGATTGTCTGACGAAACCATGTCGGTCAAATTTTAAAAAGAAAAATGTTTAGAAGCATGGTAGTGGAATAGATGGCTGTGTAGCCTGCCCATCTTCCTGCTGTCCCAAAGATGATTGTCCAATACCTTATGCCAGAAAGATTTCATAAAACTGTGTAATTATGAAATGCTGAACTGTTGAATTCTCATATTCAAATACATAGCTAGCTATGCCTGTGCGAAATTAATATTTCATCGTGGGATCCAAACTACAAGGATCAGAATAAATTAGGTAATATGTTCCAATTTGTTATTTCTATCTGCCTAATTTATTCTTTTAAAATTCCAGTGACTCAGTAATGTAAATCTCGCTACTTTTATTGTCTTCTAAATGAAATCCCCATAATGTAATCTAAATGTTTAACTTAATATTCTGTAAACTATACTTGCTACTATTTTAAATCTAATGTCTTTGCTGATTGTATCTGTCTTAAAGTTATGCCTCTTAATGCTAAACTTTCTTTTAATGTGGTTTAGAAAATATTATTATTTACTTAAATGAAATGAATATATGCCAATTTTGTTCCATCTTGATAAAAGCTTTATCTAAATAAATATTTTGCTACCTATTTTCCGACCAACATTTGTCAGTAAATAAAATGAATAATATCTAGCTTTGAAAGATTAATACTTGGAGCAATCTTCATTTTGTCGAGATGAAACTATCTTATATTATTGGGTTTTTTTTTAATATTTATATGTATATGGTTTAGTTGTGGGGAGATGCTATATTCAAGCATGACAGTTTGTTTAGTTTAATTATTTCATTTTTAAAGAGTGAAAGGGAGGGGGGTTTAAAAAAATATTCATGCTAAATAATAAGAGAATAATGGTATATTAATTAAAATGTTAGTGGGATTTTGTATTGAAGGGAGAGATGTATCATTCATAAAATATTCATAATAATAATTAATACTTATTTTATTCTTGTTGGTCCGATCTTGGTCAATCTGTAGAACCTGTGTGTAATCTTTACAGCTCAGTATAATGTTATATTGAAATGCTAAAATATATTCTCCAGTACTTGTATTTCGCCTTGCCGGTGTTTTGCTTGATTACTTGTCTTTTGTTCTTTGTGATCGCTAGATCAGAATAAGACTACGTGATAATTTCACTGGCCATGAATTTTCTTATCAGGATATGAAAGACAAAAATGGGAAGAACTGGGGCTAGCTGAACTTAGCTAGCCTTGGCAATTCTCATACTTTCACCTGAAATATTTTAGCTTTGCCAATGGTGCAGACCATTCTTTCTTTATTTCTTGGCATCATGGGAATGGTGCAGGTGAATTGAGTCTATGCTGGCAATGTAATGTCAAATGCTGGATCGGTCCATTTTCTTTTGTTCTGAGCACATCATGGCAGATTGACTACAATCTGATTAAGTTATGTGTTTTAAAATCTTAAAATATTTATTTGTGAATAACGTGATCCATTTATATTTTAAATGTGTCACTCTCTTTGACGCCAATTCCTGTAGTATGAGTTGATTATTTCTTTCTTAAAATAATTTCACTTACAATAAAGTTATGTTTAAAATAGACTCTTTTGAATATTTGTTTTGTTTCTCAGACTTAGGTGAGCATCTTCTATAAATCGCTAATCGTTTACATATGTTAGATTGGCATATTACTCGAGGCGTAATAAATGACAGAATAGAAATTTATGTTAACTAACTTATGGAATAGAAACAGAGACATTAGATGAGTTATAATTTTTTTTATTAAATATATATGTGAATTTAAGATACCTGTGGTTCGTCTCTATTTATTCATTCTAAAATTAGTATTTCTAATTAATTATTGTGCTATCTAATGACTCAAGGTCACATAAATACCATTCTTATATTTAAGTTAATTGATAGGTCTAATTAAAGTTAATAATTAGAGTTAGACATTCGAATTAGTTGAGGCTCATGTTCAACCATTGATACTAGTTGGCTGGACTGTGGAAAAGATTAATTTCTTGTCTCGAAAATGTTCTTAATTAGTGGGCAGATTTAGAGAGTAGGTAAACAGGGCAGAATCCATAAGTATTTTTTATCTTTGATCTTGTGTACGGTTGGATTCGATGTACTTTTATCCAGGCTGTGAATTGTGTTGAGTTAGCATACAATTTCGACTGGTACAATATAAAGATAGCAAATCTTCATACTTAAATGGACAGGCTTCAATATATTCCAACCTCCAACTTTTCAGCCATTCATATCATTGAAATTCTGATGATGGAAAGCATTACATATTGCAATATTATCATACATACAGTCATGTGTATGTGTGTGTATGTATATATTATATTCTATGTGAGAAGAAACTGGATTAGTATACATTTTGTTCTTTCCCCATTTATATAAATTCTTCTCTTGAAATACCAAAGAAGAATTTTATTCAGACTTACTTGACATTTTTTAATTGCAACATCAATATTGTTATTTATACTCATAATAACCATATTATCTGCATGTTGATATATTGATCCTTCAATATTAATATTTCATAGATCATTTATAAAAATCAAAAACAGCAATGCACTGAATGTAGAATTTTAAAGAATTCCATATAATTTTTTTTGCTTATTATTCAATATATTTGATTTTTTTGATACAACATATAAGTAACTTTTGAAAAAAACAGCAATTTCGTTTTAATTCCACAATTTTCTAAACTGTGAATCAATTATTTATGCTGAATAATGTCAAAAGCCAACTAAAATATAAAAAAAATAATATATTTTTTATCATTTAATGCACTATTAATTTTATCTGCAAAATTCTCCAATAGCATAGTTGTGTTTCTTCCTTCTATGAATCCATATTGATTTTTATTTTAAAAAAATATTTTTATTTAAAATGTTTTAAATTATTTTATAAATATATAGTTTTTTTTATTGTTTTAACAATTGAAGGAAGAATAGATAGTTATCAAAAATATTTTTAGCATCAGATTTATAAACGAGCCCTACTACAAATGTTTTAAAGAATGTCGGAAATTCACTACTTTCTATTATTTTATTACATATGTAATTTATAATATCTGATAGAATATCAATATTATTTTTTATCACTGCCATTTTGATTTTGTCTATAACTAGGCTTATATTAACTTCATATGAGGTTGACTATTATATTTTTTGAAATATTAATATTAATTCTTTCTACAAATATAACATTAAAAGTATTTGCTAGAAAAAAGCTATCATTTGTGTGTGAATATATATATATATATTAAACCTTCATCATTTATAGAACTTTACTTTTTTAGTAATATTTTATTTATTTTTCTCTTAAGTTTTTTTTTTATGTCATTTCTATTTTTATTAAAATTTTTTAGTATAAAATAATTGTTTCTTTGCTCTTATCATAGAATCAACTTTATGTGTTACTGTCTTATATTTAAGAAATAAATCATGATTTTGTTTAGTTTTTTTACATTCCTTATTGTATTAATTTCAATATTTTTTTATTTATCCAATTTAGATAGCATTTTCTATTTTTGTTTTTAATCATAAAAATTTCTTGTGACTTTTTGTCTATATCTGACTATTTCTACAAAGTTCTCATAACTGTAGTATTAATGCCATTAATTCTTTTGACTCCATTCCAGTCAGTTTCTTGTATAAATTTTCTAGTTAGTTTATTATTATACAATACTAATTTATTTTTAACTATTTCTGATATTTTGTAATGTTGTATTTTGTTTGGAATAAATGTAAAATAATGATTAGTAATCTTTTCTTTAATAACAGCAATGAAAATAATATTATTTTTCATTATAATTTTTTCTCTTGTGTATATTTAAATATGATAAAGTACCCCATAAGTAGCTAATGCATTTATATTAATTTTTAGTTTTAGAATTTTTACATAAATCAATATTCATATCACCTATTAATATTATTTCATGGTTAGTTTGTCTAAACATTTCAATCATGATTTTAATTTATTTATAAATATTTTATAATCATTATCCAATGATCTGCATATTGCTAGTAACATAACTTTTTATTTTTTAATTCAAAAGATACATGAATTGCTTAGTCAACAAAACTATTTTTTTAATAAAAATCAATATACCTCCACCTTTTTTATCATTTCTATAATATATAATTTTTTATATTATTATTTTGTCAGTGTAAACATGAACTTTCACAAATAAATTAAATATTTATTCAGCTTATATACAATATATGTTTACATTTTATATAAAACATCTGCTATAATATTCATCTGATACCTTTATCTAGGTATAGTACTGAAATAAATTGAGATACTGCAGAACCTTACTGCACTCGTTAAAATACGTATACAACAGCCAATCAGAATGTCACGACAGCAATCTAAATGACAATCAAATCCAAACCCACAACATAGTAGTATGTAGTTACCATGCAACTATTGAAGCAAGGGACTTCATGTGACCTTCTAGGTGTATCAAGAAATTCCAGCTATATTATAACAGCTTGCCTCACATCAGGTTTATATTCTAGTAGCCTCAGCTCAACACGACCTTGTATCACTGCTTTAATAATATTGTGGACAAACTACTTACTGCCATTCAGTGCTGACAATTATTTGGTTATTGTCTAGCTTTACCTCTCCAAGGAATTGCTTAATCTTCTTCAATAATGGGAGCAATTGGATTCACTTAGTATCATTTACCTGTTAGCCTATTTCTGCCATTTGGCTATATTTTATTAAATCAACAAGACTGGAAATTAATGAAGTTCAGTGCTGTTCTTTCATATAAATTATAATAAAAAATCATATACAACAACTACACACACACACACACATATATATATATATATATATATATTAACAATAATTACACAAACATCTTTTTGGTATATGGTTTTGTACTCTTTTTAAATGTTGAGCATTTATTTTAACATTAATCAACTATTGCAGTTAGAGCACCATCTAGTGTTCTACAAAGAAAGTAAAATAAAATAAAACATCAGTAAAATAGAATAAAATTTGTTCATATAGAGTTTCAATAAAGCTTCAAAGAATTGACTATATAACAATATACAGAATACTAAAATATATGCTATATAACTTTATGTATACTACCTTATAAAATTTTCCATTCATTATTAATTGACCAGTTATTAACTAAATCTATGGAAGTTTTATAAATATTCATAAAATTATTCAAGTTATGCTTAATATAAAATGTTTTATATATTTGTCTTCTTTTTAAATCCATAATGTAACTTAAAGGTTTGCTATTTTTTATAACATCTATTTAATGTTCATATATTAAGTAGTGATAAATTTATTATCTTGTCTATTAACTGATTCTTATCTCTGTTTTCCTGTATGACTGTAATAAATCATTCTGAAATGGTCACAATTAATTTTATGTACTATTCCTTTTTTCTATTTTATAGTGTCTCTTGATTTATAATTATCTATTAATTTATTCAGACTTTTACTGTTTGACCACCCATTATTTATATACTTATCAATATAATTTTTTTATTATTAATGTATTATAAAATTTGAGATAATATGAAAATTTGAACCATTTCTTATTTGAACTATTGATACTATCATCACTATAAATTTTTGCATAGAAATGTTATTTAAAATAGATGTTTTTAGAATTAAAAAGTATAATTTAGTCAAGCATTGGTGGCCTAGTGATTAGCATAGCTGCCTTCCAAGCAACTGGTCCGGTTTCGCTTCCCAGTTAATGCATTTGACACACACACACATATATATTGTGACGACCACGTAAAGTCGTCGACACACATCTATATTTATTAATAAAATTAGAAAGTAATAAAGGTGAAATAAATTAGCTAATAAATTTTTTTAAAAAAAGAAAGGAAGGAAAAGAAAAATTGAAATTCTAATGTCAAAATTACTGTGGATTGTGTAATAGTAAGAGAAGGGGAGGGGGGGCTGCATAAATAAAGAAATGTGTCTCTTTCTCTCTGGTAAGTCAAATGCTAGAAAGTTATTTTGTTTATTGTGGGAGAGGGGAAAAGGAAGCATAAAGAAATGCGTGCCTTCTCTCTCATTAAAATATATATATATTATAACAAATTAAAATAAATGTAAAATGTAAATGTGAAAAAAATGAATGAATTGTAAACTTTAAATAAAATAAATGTAATATGTGATATATAAAAAAAGAAACAATATGGCCATAGGTGTGAAAGTCTGTTGGATAAATTAAATTCCACGGACAAAGAAATGTTATCAACGGAAGATCTTTGCCTGATCTGTTAAATTAATTGGGACTTACATTCCAGCCACTAATTAAATAAAGAAACATAATGATAAGAATTGGTTGGAAATCTAAGTCTTAATTAAAAAATTTTAAAAAACAACGAACAAAGAAAGAGATTAATAAAATTGCAATTTTTGTCTGGCATTGCTAGTAGAGACTTTAGAGAAGCAACAGCTAAAAAGAAAATGGAAGAAGTGCATGGCTAGTGGCGTTAAAGGGACATAGGTTCAGATTCAAGCCGTCTCATCACTGACTCACAATGTAAGATCTTTGCCTGATCTGCTAGAGGGACCGCCGCTTCTGTAGCTGTCAATTGAAACTCAACCTAAAGAATCAACCAGCAAACTGGATGAAAATAACCCCACAAACTGAGGAAGTTAATGGAGAACCTAAGGAATCAACAAGCAAAACTGGAAAGAAATAACCCCACAAACAGAGGAAGTTAATCAAGAGCGCTCGGGAGAAATACCCACGGGACAATTACAGCAAAGCCTAGGTAAAAGCATGCATGCATTTTCATTTGTCTACTATTCATAACTAAATATAAAATTAATGATTTGATAAAATAGAACTCTATCAACAGGATCTTAAGAACTTTTATATCTGATCTGTTTTCATATATTTATTATAGCCATGTATTTATAAGTGTGTGTTTATTGTTATTATTATTATGTAATTTTTTATATAAAGTGTGAATATGATTATTAAACATATTTGTCATTAAATTTCGTATCCTTGCTTTATTCTTCTATCACCAAGCTACAACAGGGGGGAAACTGTAATTAGTGATTAAAGGGGCATACTGATTTGTTTAAGGTATTCATGTGCTGCTTGTTCGTGCGAAATCCCAATTCTAAAAAATAAATAGCAAGCGCTGGACATTCGCGAAGTTTCTTTGAAATAGCTTGCTCTGTTCAGCAGCCGAGAGTTCTTGGCTGGGAAAAATAATGCCAAGATAATATGTATGTATTGCCTTGGGGTTCAGTCAAGGGTATAGATATGAAATTAAATTTGTATCTGTATTAGCTCTCTGCTTGTATTGTAACAGCGTTGGTTAAAATAATAAATAAGATAATAAAGAATCTAAGTTGAAAACAATAAATGGATAAAGAATCAAAGTCGGAAAAAGAATTAAAGTATAATAAATTAAGTATAATGTAGAATAAAATAATCGAAATAAATACAGTTGAAGGTACAAATAATTAATCTACCGTACGAATAACCATTTCCGTTATAATATATATATAAAGTATAATTTTAATAGTTTTTAGAGTTATATTAATAATTTTTACAATTTAATAAATTGATTCTTTTGCAAATCAGCTATATTATCTGTATTATATTTATCATTTCTATATTTACCTTTTTTTAATGACTACTATTCTTTTGCACCCATGCTTGTTGTGAATGTATAGGAATATTTTTTATTAATTCGTCTTTAATAAAATGTTTTAATATAATTTTGTTATCATTATCTATATGAATTTTAAAACTAAATATTTCATTTATTCTACTTTTATAAATTTAATATTATATACATTATTATTAAAATTATCATAAATTTTATTCATCATTTTTATTAACAATATTTAAAATATCAACATATCTAGAATAATGATTTATTTCTTGACAAATTATTCTTTTTTTTAAAGTATAGTAGTTTCTAATTCATTTATAGATATTGATGACTTAACTGCTTAATATTTGAAACAGACACAAAACCATATGCCAAAAAGGCTTTTTATATGTAGTTATTATATATATTTAATTATATAATTGAATATTTATAAATACAGTAATTAGATAATTAAAAATTTTATTCACTTAGCAGCACTTTCGATTATCCTAGTAATCTTTGTCAACTAACATTTTGAAAGGATAACCTTCCCACAATTCTGTGATCTTAATATTTTCTGCCTGTCTGTTAATTAAGTCGTTTGTATTTGTATATTAGCATAGCTTCCTTTATTTTCCTTTTATTGTTATTTTTTTCAATTTGCAATATTTTTACATTATTAAAATTGAAGTCAAAACTATAAATACATGACTTATTATGGTCGTAAAAAACAGATGCTGAAATATTATTATCTACTTTCCAAATTTTTTTCCCATTTCTGATCCCGTTTTAATAATAGCAAGTGCTCTTTAGTTCTTTTTTCCAATGTACATCTCAATTCACCTATATATTGAAGCAGTAATCTTAGCTTAAGATTGTGCTTCATGTTTCTACTTACTAACTCATGTTCAAACCCCTATATCCCATCCTGCTCCTTTTGTCAGTATATATATTTCATGTATATATTTGAGATGCGCACCTAAATTTATAATTTAACTTTCAATATTTATTATTATTGATTCTTTTTAGTAATTATTAGTTCTTCTTATTAAAATTATAGTGGCAGCTCAAATATATACATAGAAACTTACTAACAAAATATTGATGTTTTTGTAAATATTTTATTATATGTCATTTTTAGCTTTTTCTTTTCAAATTGCTTGTTTTTCTATAAATTATACATTTTTTTTTTTATATAAAATCCAATATGGAAGATGCAAGTGTTGTTTAATTGTCTAAAAATAATTAGGGGTTGGAAGCACTATTGTTTTAATCTGGGAAAGGTATTTTTTAATTAAAGTTTTACTTAAGATAAGTGGGATTAATTAGATTAAAGATTTACTTGTGTTAAAAACATGTTGTTAAATCTATTTCTAATCTAGAAATAGATTTGAATTTATTTTTGGCGTTATCTAACAATTGCATCTTGAAAACAACTGATAAGAGAAAAAGTATAAAATGACTAAATTTTGAATCACATAGTTAGTTATCAGTTACTATTGAAAGAAGATTAGCTACGCTAGTATAGATGATGGTTAACATCGCGGTAAATCTAAACAAATGATGTAGCAGTCAATCCACCCTCTTGCTGACCCTGGTGGGTCATCTTCCGCGGCCATAATATTCTGCTACCTTCAAGTGAAGTAAAGGCCCGATGGAGAACTTTTAAAATACATTTAATAGAAACTTGCTGCCACAGGAAAACTTGCAATCTTTTAAATTGAACTCTTAAACTGCAAGGTAAATTATTTCAAACCGCCACCATTGAAACTAAATTTAGTCTAAATAATCTTTCAAGATCTCTTCTCATGTATTTTTTAACTTTGCCTTTTTTATATATATATCAATAACATGTAATTTGCTCTTCAATAATTTATATAAATTTAATTCTCTCTTATATGCTCTTTAACGTTAGTGGGTCAATTGTTTGTAATTATTTATTACTTGATTATATATGTATGTTTTTTTATTAATTTGCTAATCTCAAACAAACTGGCGATTTTTTTTATTTATAAAAATCTTTTGTCATTTTTAAGTAAAATTCACGAAGCAAGTTATTAACGTCCATTTAAAACAATGCATTATTAATTTATACAATCGCCAGATTGTTTTACGTACCAACATTTTATTTATGTTCTAATATAATATATATTTGTTTAACTCTGAATTTTCTACCGGTGTGAATTCAAAGTTAAAACAAATTAACGCTTTGAAATCTTATAAAATATTATTTATTTAATTCTAAAATAAGGTGACTTAATTGTTTTATATATATATAACTGCTAGTTTTTTTTATATACTCTTAAAATGTATGCTTAAAATATCAACTACCGTATTTATATATTTCAGTTATTATAAAAATCACGAAAGTGGGATTTATTTATTTTAAATATCAGAAAAGGGATGGGGGTGAATCTTTTATGTTTCTTTTGCTAAGTCAAATTTTAACGTATATTTTATTAAATCTAAATATTCCCTATATATATATTATAATTGCATTGCATGTTAAAGTATTTAAATAAAGGGTCATTTATTTTGAAGCTGTAAAATGTATTCAATGTTTTTTTTTAGTGATATCATTCATTGCGTTTCTGTCATTTAGCCTATCTTCGTGTTTTTATATATATGTGCTTCTTAATCTGGGGGTTACGACAAATTCGAACCCATAGATTTCTTCTCAAGTCTTGTCCTGAGGATAGTTGAAGCAAGCTACCCAGGACCATTTATTTCGTATAAAATGCCTCTGGCTGTGATTCCCAAAGTCTGGCACATGCTATGCATATTCACTTCGTAGACAAAAAGCCTCTCACGTCGGTAATACCAGCAAAAGTCTGGGTCACGTTATGCTTATCTACTTTTCTCTAAGCACTACCCAAAAAGGGAGTGTGGGATTTCGTTTTCATCCAGAAGCACGACCTTTTCCTTTTAGTTATTCTAGGCTACTATGTCAGCACCGCAAACTTCTTCATATTTAGTATTCCTTTTGCTTCATGACCCTGTTTTAATGCTCTAATATTAAAATTAGCTTTGCTTAAAATATATATATATATAATTGCCATTTCTATTGTATTAATTTATTTCAGTCATATACAATCCTACCTTCATAATTTATATATCTATTTAAGAGTATCTATGTGCCTTGGGGAAAATAAAGCGTTCGTCTTATTATTATTGTTAAAATAATTTTTCATTAAATATCTTGTCATGGATTCAAATGTTTTCAAATGTATTTATATGTATAATGAATCTCAGAACGCTCCCCTAATATATGTTAGTCACCACGTTTCTGAACCGTAAATCAAAGCATTAATAACAATTTTATGTAATTCTTTGTAATAATGGATTGGCATTTTTAATATTAGACCCACCAAAGATGTGTGTTTATTTGTAATATATATTTAGCTAATAAAGAGCATATTAGAAACTAGCATGAATGACACTATATAATCATCTACCGCTTGCTCATTCACGCACATACTAATGTACTTAATTTATAAATGTATATAACTAAATTTTCATTATATTAAACTATCTTTTATTGTTTAACTTATTTGAGTAGTTCGAATTCCTTTTCCTCCACTTCTTCCACATATATTACAGCCATACTTATGTATATTTTAATATAATCATAATTAATAGATGTCTCATTGTCTTCTCAGCTTTGCTAGTCGGCCGAATTAAGATTAATTCTCATGAGCCATAACTATTATGTTATTCATTAGGTGTTCGATTTGGGACTTAGAGAGTGGGTTCGAATCCAGGCTGGTTCCTGACCTAAATCTTGGGCTTGACTGGGTTTGAAGTACATTTTGTGAGTTCCAGCTCATGTTAGATGGATAAACATATTTTTACCGGCTCAATATTGAAGCGATCAGTGTGTATCCACATACAGAGCTTCATGTGAGTTGTTAGAAATAGTATATATCTATAGATTTTTAAAATTGAATTATCTAATTTTTCATTTTTTTTTTTGTTAAAGAGTAATATACAGATGCATGTGTGTTAGTGAATGAGAGGGCTCATTTATAGATATTGTTTATTTGAAATGCATTTTTTTAGTTATATATTTGGAAAAGAAAATATATATTTCTTTGTCTTGAAAAAAGACAAAGAAAAATTGGAAAATATAAGTTTTTTTTTCATGTGTCATAGCATCAGCCAGGAAGCGAATCTGCTAACCCAGGACAATTGCTTGTAAAGCAGCTGTCACTGACCTCTCAACCACCAATGCTTGACTCATTTTTTCTTTGGAAGTAACATTTTTTATGAGTTTATTTTTTGAAACATTCGGGAAAGATATAGTTGCATGGAAATGTTAATTTTCTCATCTTTAATGGCAGCTAAAAATGCAATTACAATTTTCATACCTTGGTTTAATCTTAATGGAATTTTGCCAACTGGTTTAAATTAAAGATCAATCAGCCAGTCTATTTTTATTTCTAACAAAGGCAGTTATAATATAGGTGTTAAAAAAGATTAGACAAAGACTTTTTGATTTGGCTGAGTAAAGTTTTGTTTAAAGTTTTTCATATAAATACTGATTGGTTTTCTAGTGAAGGCAGTAAGTAAAAATCAAAGTAAAGAAGAGTCAAAGAGTAAAAATAAAGTTATTGGCAGTAAAAAAAAAAGTTTTTTTTTTAAAGCAAAAAGTTTTTAAAAGTCAAAAGTAAAATCAGAAGAAAAAAAGTCAAAGAAAAGAAGAATAAAAGTGAAAGTCAAACTCACTCTCTAATAGACCAATTGAATATATATAAGATGATGTCAGATAATCACCATGGCTGTTGAGTAGTCAAATTTACCTTTCCCCTCTCTGGGAAATCTCCAGAAAATGCATCTGTAGGAAGGAAAGAAATTCAATTAGTTCCATGCTGCTGCCACTGGGAAAATGGAGAACCAACTTCAAATCCAGTCTATCCTGAATCCAGTAAAGCCAATGGTTGATCCTGAAATAAGTGAATCAGTAAGAAAATAGCTGCCTCAATCAAAGTGACAGAGTAAGCATTGCAAGTATAAACTTTTAATCCTTCAAGATAGAATAATTAAAATGTCTTCTATAAATAAAAAAAACTCTAGACTATCTAAGTTTAAAATTCACAGATTTATAATTGATCGGTAAAAGACTATCTTAAAAAAGATGTGTTTCAAGAGGACAGTGATATATATGAGTGTTTTAGTTTTTTTTTGTTATTATTTTTAACAAGTCAATTTGTGTTATAACTAGATTACTTATTAATGGTAAAAAAAAGAAGAAGAGTGTAATGTCTCATTCTAAATGGAACAAAAGATTACTATAGAGCTTATAAATACAGCTTTTATATATTTATTTTGAGATATGCCAGTATGTTTTCCTTAAGTATAAATATATATATTTTATTGATTAATTTATTTATGCCAACCTAGTCAAGTATGGGGATAAATGATATTTTTACTATTAAACCAATTTATGTATAAATTTGTTTGCTTTATCTCCAATCTTAAATGGGAGAAGGGTAACTATTTCATAATTGTAAATTAACAAACAGTCGTTTGCCTAGTTCTTATTAGTTAAAAATGTCATTTTAATTTGTTAAAAAAAAAAGAGATAGAAAAAAAAATCAAATATCTGGATTAAAATTGGCCATTTACTTTTACAGTACCCTGTTAAAGAAAAATAAAAATATAAATGAGTGTTAAAATTATTATTTATTTGATTTAGATTAAGATTCTTTATGACAATTAAAAATTAAATAATATATATATGCGTTTATTTATGTGTTAAAAAATAATAATAATGATAGTGCTTCTTTTCTTAAATATAAAACGGGCAATATTACTTATTACAAAGGTATGTGTTCATCTCACTATATATATATATATATATAGTGATGCATGTATTTGGGGAAAGAGTAATATCTCAGCAGTAGTGTTTTTTTGCCTCTTTAGCATTTTATGGTTAAGCTTTATATTTGAAACATTTGGGCGTTTTATAGCCTATAAGGTATGGTTATTTTAAGTTTTCCCATTATTACTTATTAAATAATAGGTTTAAGAAAATATCTATACAGATATAAGTTAATGCTTTTTATGGGCAAATATATCAGTGTTGCTTAATAGAATGATCTGTGCCTATATGGCTTTTAATAATGAATATATGTTGAGCAATGCTATGCGAGCTGCCAGACGGATATTTTTACTGGTCCTGGCAATATAAGATAGCCATATTTTGGGGTCGATAAATGGGTATACTCTATGACGATAGGGATTCAAGGCCCACACTCTATTATTTTTTACACAGGCCAAGCTGATTGCGGATGTGTTATCATAGGAACGTATATATATATTATTGCTCGATTAAGGAGATTGGCCCATGTTTGCCAATGCCAATAATAATATAACCGGCACAGGATTCGAACCCAGATGCCACTGAATGCTGTAATTATATTTCTTGATCATGCCTGTTGGTAATGCTGTGTGGGATAGATAAAGCATATTTACCATATAACTATTGATAATGAAGCTAGCTAAAATTATGCTTTGGTCCATAACTTCTGCTGTGACTACTAAAAGTAATTATAATAATAAAAAATATACTTAACTTTCCCTATTTATGTGAACACACACATAAATTTATTATATATATATTTCTGGCCTCTAACTTAATATAACCAGGTATTGTGTTTACTCTTGACAATTGGTATATTAATTTTATAGTGGCATATTTCTTGATCAAATATTATCATTGTTAATACAAAAATTTGTTTTATGCTTACACATGTATAATACTGATATTTACTATGTGTGGTAATTATTATTTCTGGTTAATTTATAATTATTGTTTTTGATTCATAATTGTTGTTGCCATAAATGCCAGTATGACTTCATTGTAATGCACACACACATCTAACACTAATGTTTAAATACTATTGAAATTATTATTTCTTATCCATAACTTCTGTTGTCATTATTGATACTATGAATTCATTGTAATGCTCACACACTCTAATATTGATGTTTATTATGGTAATTGTTGTTTTAGTTCATAACCTTGGTTATCATTATTGACAGGTAATTCTTTGTAAAAATCATACATTTATCCTAGTGATATCTAAATACTGTATCATTATCAATAACTGATAGCTAAATATTGTAATTATTATTTTTTGGTTTAAATGTAACCCCATACATGGATCATAATAAGATCCAAACATTGTTGTTATTATTTCTATCTTCTAATGAATTGTGTTAATAAATCATATATATCTATACAGTTGTCATGTCATTCCCTGGTTCATCATATCCACCCAATTATATCCACACTTACTTAAGTCATATATGTATATATCCAAAACCTATGAAATATTTGAAATAATATTCTGAGCTATATCAAAGTATTTGGTGAGTATCTTAGATTAATTTGATAATTCTAGTGCATGACAGGCTAAATTTGAATTGATAGAGTCCTTGTTTTACCCTGACTACCAGTACTGAAGAAAAACGATGACCATTAGTAGCATCAGGAGCATTGGTTGGATAGTGGAGATTTTGGAGCAATGGCAAATAGGGTAAAGCTTAGTACTGTTCCGTGATTATCATATCCCGAACATGCTGGGTTTGAAGTACTTTTGCTATGTCTCTGAATCTTGTTGGCTGATCACACGATTCTGACCATTACAATATCCACTGCCACACCTACATATCCATTTATAAATGACACAATTTTTATTTATAAATGAGGTTTTATCTTTAGAGTTATTTATTAATTTGTTTAATGTAGGAGGTGTGTAAAATGCAATATCACATATTCCTTTATAAATATTCCTTATAAAATTTACTTGATCATTCAAAATATATGGTATTGATATCAATATTTTTTATTAGCAGGAGAATCAATATTATTATTAAAATTTTTATTTTTATATTTTGTATTAAAATCTCTAATAACATTATATATATGATTATAATTATAGCCAACATTTAACAATTCATTCGAATATATTTCAATATTTTTGCCATTATCTGATGAATATTTGCAAAGACTATATATTATTTCTAATTAAGAAGGACTTCAAATCTGCCATTTTGTGTGACATTGGCATTCTTGATTTATATGGAATATAAACTCCTTTTACTATTGGTTTAACGGTCATACAGTAATCCAGCATGCATTGATTTCTAGTTATTTTAAGCTCAAGAAACTGAACGCACATTAAATTTTCATCTGTTTTTATTCATTTTAGGCCTTTTAAACCATTTAATTCTTTAAACAATTCATTAATTATATTTGGTTTGCCACATACAAAAACATCATCAACATATCAGTATGTATTTTTTCTCATAATTCGAGTTCTTAAAAGGTTTTATTAATAAAAAAAAATATTTTCTTCCCCTTTTATTTTTTTTAAAAATTAATTTAAATTTATTATTTTTTTTTTTCTACCCAGTTTTGTTAAAAGGCAAAAAAAATGTATTAAAAATCCTCTATTAATACATTATATAACTCCCATTATTTCCCCCTTTAAACTTTGCATATCAGAGATTACCTCTATTATTTATCTTTTTCTCTTGTAATTACCTATTTTAGTGCATGGGTGAGAAGTTTGTGATGCTAAACTAGCTTTATTTTAAAAGGAATAGGGCCTACATATCGCAAATTTAATAGTGTGTGAGAATGAATTATATTTTTATTTACAGGGTTATCTTAGTACATATCGATGCATTTATTAATTTATGGTAAATAAAATATTAATATGTAGTTAAGATTACACAAATAACTTATTGTATTTATTTAACTTCTATTATATATGTATAAATATCTATAATTGAATGCAGATTCTTAATTTATCTTGTGACGTTCAACAATGAATTTCAAAAGAATTCACACAACATTATTTTGTCCTAAAACAAAGCGAGGAGTACGGAACAAGAAATCAAGGATGAAAATATATGTAAAGTGCTTTCTTAAATAAATTGTTCAATTGTTGAAGGAATAGTGGATTGTCAATTTGTTTTAAAACATCATAAAATTTTCAAAGGAAAAGATCACTGAAACACTTTGTAAAACTGCCACGTGTTAATAACATAATAATGGCATATGTTTTATTTTAAAGAAATAATACAATTTAAAGAATTGATAAAAATTTTGATAGAGAGAACACAGAGATAATTTTTTTTCTCTCTTATGTCATAGCATCAGCCGGGAAGCGAACCCGCTAACCTGGGACAACTGCGTGTAAAGCAGCTGTCGCTGACCTCTCGACTTCCCACTCCAATTATTTTTCAAGTATTATAAAATAAATAATTACAAGTTATAATAGGTTAAATTTAAATTTCACTTCCTTGGAAGTAAATTAAATCTCAATTATTCACCCTTGCTTAATGAATTGAAAATCATATGACATCAAATATAAAAATCAGCTGAAAATGAATTATCCACTTCTCAAAATTAAATATCAAAATGAAAAGTGTACCTAATAATCAAAATACGAAAACAGAGTCAAACTAATGGACTTTGAAATTAAGCAAAATTTTATTCAAATATTAGATCATGGAATAATTTTTAAGAATAAAGCAAGCAATATTTAACAAATCAAAGCAAAAACGAAATAGAACATTCTATTACAATTTACTAAACTGTGAAGATCAAAAGTGATTTCATTGTCAAAAAAATTCGCCCACATTATTATTATGATTAGTTTTATTTATATAGTTTAGTATAATTCAATTTTGCATTATGTGTGGGAGTGCACTGCATAAAAATGCTTCTTTATTGGGGATGTCATTTCACTGCAATAATTAATACAATTTATATATAAATGAAAATGTTTAGATTTCTGTATCATTCCATTATTATAAGAAACACAATATGATTCTAAATATTTTTTATTTAAATATGAGGATTACTTTTTACCCCATAAATGCTGGTTGTAAATGAAATAAGTATATTGAGGATTATCTATATTTTTCACATGTATGTGGTCATGTGTATCGATTGTTTGAGATGGAGTGAAGAATGGACATAGACTGAAAAATTCTAAGTTCAAAATTTACTTATGTAAAAAATATTCAATACTCTGAATAAATAGAATAAATACATGTTGCCTTAAAAATATGTTACATCATAGTATAAGTTCAGCCCATCTTTCTCTTATTAAAATATATAGATATGTAATGGTTCTATAATATAAGGCATTAGATTGACATAATATCTACATGTGTATACTATAATATCAAACCACTGAGGGCTTTGAGTATTCCATCATTGATCTTTCAATGAAATGGACAGTTGAATTGTTGGAAGGAGGAGAAGATTGAAGCCTGTCCATTAAAGTTTAAAGAATTGCTATTTTAATATAAGCTGGGCACAGATTTTATATATGTGTGGCAGATTATGATCTGGATCATCTGATGAGTGCTGATTCTGCATGAAATACATATATTGGTATCCTCTGTGTTTTTTACATGCATGTGGTCATGTGTATTGATTGTTTGAGATGGGGTGGAGGATGAATTCAGACTAAAAAATCCTAAGTTCAAATTCCTATATTTACTTATCTAGAAAACATTCAATACACTGAATGAATAGGCTAACTATAATAGATATTATATACTCTATCATTGGGTTATGCCAAACAGACTGATACAATATCACTGCAATAATTAACAAAGTTTATATGTAAATAAAAATATTTAGATTTCTGAATCATATTTAAGAACACATTACTATTAATAATTTAATTAAAAATCAGCTTATTTATTGCCTCATAAAAGGGTAGTAATTATACAATATATTGGACAACAATCATATAATAAGTAATTACATTCATCAGCCATATTTTATAAATATCTATGAAGTGTGTTTGATATAGTATCATAGTAGAATAATGGATTCTCAAATATGGGTTCCTGGTATCAGTGCCAGAGCTGCCTCAGTTTTTTTAAAATATTGATATTATATTAATATCAATATATATATTTTTTTACATTATATTTATTGTTTGGACTATTTCCATCATCTAATATCTATATTGAATGTCCTTAGAAAAATTTAACTTTATTTAAATATTCCAAATACATTCAACTGTTAGAAAAAGCACATCAAACAGGTAAGTATATGTACAATGTTTCCAGAGGTATTATTCTTACCTCTTCTTTAGGTGTCGCTGGCCTGACCAGTGAAGAACTAGCATGGGATTTGAATCTGGACCCTTAGATTCTTGAATATTGAATTTTAAGATAATGCTTTGGCAGGATGGCTCAGATGATTAGAGTGTTACTTTAAAATTTAATACTCAAAAATCTAGGGGTCCAGGTTCAATTTCCATGCTATTAGTGTCACTGGTCAGGCCAGCAACACCCGAAGAAGAGGGAAGAATAATACCTCTCAAAATAATATCCATATACTAATCTGTTTGATGTGCTATTATTAACAGTTTAATGTATTTAGAATATTTAATAAAGTTAAATTTTTCTAAAATATTCAATACTCATATTAGATGATGGAAATAGTCCAAACAATAAATACAACTAAAACACAATCATCACAAACCTTCAGGAAAACAATTTTTTTACATGTTTTACTAATCTGCTTTTCTTTTAGTTTGGATTATCATAGAATGTTATAATTAGCTAAAAACTTGTATTTGATCCACTGTAATATTCAAATACATGATGGTGTGAATCCAAGGAAAACACAATTAGTAAAAAACATTTTTTTAAAAAAGATATTATTATGGGCATTTCTTCCTTTAAGTAAATGTAATGTAAATACTTAACCTCTAGATATTGAACTATATATTGTGTATATAATTACGTATAGTATATACATTATGACTAAATTATTATATTGACATAACAAGCATATAAAACATTAAATCATGAAGTAATGTAAATATTTTATAATTGAACAAACATTTGAGAAAGTAACTTTCTTAATAGAAAATGTAAATAAGCCATATATGAGAGATTCCAAATGACACTAAGAGTAACAAAGAATTATTTTTAATAAACTAATTAACATGCTGATTAGAGTTGATCTAATTAAAACTAATCATTATTTATTACATGGAAAATTTCTAGAAGTTATTTTATGGATGCCAAAGTCAGGAGAATTAATATATAAATAAAAAGATAAAAGCGTAAATAATTATATACATATTTTTAATGTTCTACTATTTCTAGATCTTTTGTTAAACGAAATTATATACAATTCATTTTGTTTTAGTCTACAAATTTTATTTGATGGAGGCATTAGAATTTAATTTGCACAAAGGTATCTCGTACTCATGCAGTGGCCCTGCGATATAAAATTTATCATTAAAATTTTGTTTGTTTTGTAATAAAAAGTGATGTATAATTATTTAATTATTTTAATTATTATTTAATGAGATAAATAATATACGACTTCGGAACAGGAAAACTCAATTATTATAAAATATGATCCACTTTTGGAGAACAAAAGTAATTTAGGTCGGTCTCTAAAACTTTTTATCTAATGATTCAAATAATTAATGTTGATATATGTGATATATTAATATTAATCTATTAATGCTTTAAAAGAAAACTTCATAATAAAAATTCATATAAAAAAACAGACATTCATTATATTCTGAAGACAAAGAGACTTTTACTCATTGCTTTCAACTTTAATTTTTGTCACCAATTCAAATCATCTACAAAATTCTCAATTCAGTAAATAGATTGATATCACACACACACACACACACACATTAGAATTGAATAATTGAAGTTTGAAGTATAATTGATTATCATTTGATTCATTTTATTTTAGCTCAAACAAAACCTAAATCATAAAGAATAAAATGTTGAAAATCAAATACTGTACAAGTTTATTTGAAAGTAGAAAACCAGTTCCTTCCTAGCATTACCCAATTAGATATTACTATGATAAACAAAATGGCCGATACCATTTGTCGTATTAACTAAAGAAAGTACACCTTACAACCCATTATTTGTTCAAATGTTAAAACAAAAATAATCTAGAAATAACACAATGAAATAAATGGTGCCAAAGGAGAAGTGCAAGACAATTGGTTATATATAGTTTTAAAATATACAAAATAGAAAAGATTATTTCATACCTGCATTTACATATTATTATTTTTCTTCAGCAAAAGATAATTACTGTAGATTCTTCAATTATCTTAGTATCACAAATCCTTCAATAAAAGCTCTTCCTGCCCCCCCCCTCCAAATAATAAAACTATAAGTTGGAGTGTCTTCTGTTAATATATTAATATGTTATGAAATATTATATTCATGTAATATTTATATTGTAACTTTCAAATGTGAACAACAAATTATAAAATCATATACATATATTTAAAATACACTATTAAAAAATTGTAACTCATTTTATATATAAATCAATGTACATGGGTGTACTAAAAAGTATTAAGAGCAAAAATATAATCTTGATAATAACAATAAGATATAATACTAAGACAAAGCAGTATATATATGTGAAAACAAAAAAGCAAGTTAAACTTGCCAACGCTTGTATTTATGATCAACAGATGGCGTTTTACCAAAAACACCGTCAAAGCACAGATGGCGTTTTACCAACGCCATCTGTTGATCATAAATACAAGCATTGGCAAGTTTAACTTGCTTTTTTATTTTCATAAATGTACCTTTGAAGTTTTTCTTGAAATGATATATATTGCAGAGGCTTCTACTATGTGGAGATACTGAACTGATATCAGACCTATATAGCTATCTGGCTTGCTATGCTGATTTTGAAGACATTACGTGTCTAAAAAATTCACGCTTGCAAGCTGAATAGAAATTGTTTCATAAACGCTCAGAGTTTAGTGTTTAGATCTAGTTTTATTTCCTGTCCTTCACTGATGATAGCAAAATCAGCTTGAAATCATGATCTGAAGGTGGAACTAACGAAAGAGGTAGTGAAAGCTTACTCTGACGTTTATGTAAACAAACACGATTTGACGGTGTTTTTGGTAAAACGCCATCTGTTGATCATAAATACAAGCATTGGCAAGTTTAACTTGCTTTTTTGTTTTCATAAATGTACCTTTGAAGTTTTTCTTGCAATGATATATATTGCAGAGGCTTCTACTATGTGAAGATACTGAACTGATATCAGACCCATATAGCTATCTGGCTTGCTATGCTGATTTTGAAGACATCATGTGTCTAAAAAAATTGATGCTTGCAAGCTGAATAGAAATTGTTTCATAAACGCTCAGAGTTTTGTGTTTAGATCTAGTTTCTTATTTCCTGTCCTTCACTGATGATAGCAAAATCAGCTTGAAATCATGATCTGAAGGTTGAACTAACGAGAGAGGTAGTGAAAGCTTACTCTGACGTTTACGTAAACAAACACGCTTTGACGGTGTTTTTGGTAAAACGCCATCTGTTGATCATAAATACAAGTGTTGGCAAGTTTAACTTGCTTTTTTGTTTTCATAAATGTACCTTTGAAGTTTTTCTTGCAATGATATATATTGCAGAGGCTTCTACTATGTGGAGATACTGAACTGATATCAGACCCATATAGCTATCTGGATTGCTATGCTGATTTTGAAGACATTACATGTCTAAAAAATTCACGCTTGCAAGCTGAATAGAAATTGTTTCATAAACGCTCAGAGTTTAGTGTTTAGATCTAGTTTCTTATTTCCTGTCCTTCACTGATGATAGCAAAATCAGCTTGAAATCATGATCTGGAGGTGGAACTAACGAAAGAGTAGTGAATGCTTACTCTGACATTTATGTAAACAAACACGCTTTGACGGTTTTTTGGTAAAATACCATCTGTTGAATATATATATATATTGATAAATGTAAATATGATGGTCTTTTAATTATCATATAAGTAATATTTTATTGATTACCTTTATTTGAATATAAGTACAATATCTCTAAATCAAAATTCTGTCAACAAATAACTCTTAAAATATGATTATATAGCTCATTGTTGTGTTGTGAAAATTTCTGAATAATGCATTTATACCTGTTACCATTATTAAGACCTGTGTTGATATGAGATGTCTTTGATCAAACAATTTTTTTAGTGTAATTTTTATTATACTACTCTTCCCCTAAGGTAGTGTAATGAAAATTACACTACAGAAATATTATTCATTATTGGATAATCTCTAGTCTAATGAGTGACAAATAAAAAATATTAATATGAATAACAATGATTTTAAAAAACAACTAAATTTTGTTATACCTATATTATATTTCTTTAGTGCTAGTTGGTTAGCTGTACTGTGGCCGCTAGGTGATGCTGCAGTACCATCAAGAACCACCAAGAAGCCTGCAAGTGATAAATTTCTATCCAAAAATTGCTGAATTTGATGTAAAATTAAAACACAAAAATTGCTGAAATCAATGTAAAATTAAAATGCAAAAATCGCTGAAATCGATGTAAAATTAAAATGCAAAAATCCAACCAGTACCTTTTTTTTTTAATCAAATAAAAAATATTTTATGACAAGCTGAATATTTTCAGTCATGATGAAATGTAATATCTTTTATTTAAAATTCAACAGTTTACAAAAGACAGTAAAATTAAAAATTAAAAACACATTTTTATTTTAAATCAAGTACACTTCAAAACATCAAGTTCATCGAATATTTTCGGTTAAAAGAGAATCTATTTCTTTTTGACATAAACTCAAAACTTTCTTGGATACACCAATTCTCTTACTAGTTAAATAAAACAGTAGGAATTTAAAATATTAAAAAAATATCTTTTTTAAAATAATAAAAAAAGGATACTCACCTTCCCAGTAAAAATTCCTTCTAGGACTTGAATCAAACTGACATGTAAATAACACATTTGGAGAATTTTCACCTTTATACTGAGTAACATTATCTTCAAGAATGCCTACTAAAAATATTGTTTCAGATATAGATAAATTTGTTCGGGAATCCATATTTGAACCTAATTTATTTGAAGTAATAAAATAACCTAAGGCCAGTTCATTTTGAGACTTTGTTATCACAAGTTCAGTTTGCTTAAAAATGTCAAGTTTATCCAAAGTAAAGGGAATGCAAACATTTAAGACATAATTATAAATTGCATCTATATATGCTACTTTTGTTTTCATATTTTCACTGCTAAAGTTAAAACAGGAAGTTGTCACATTGGAACAAAGTAATGTAGAAACTTCTGCAGTAAATTTTTCAAGAAACTCAGAATTATTTATGGAATTCTGAGATTGTTCTAAAGAAGTCCATAATCCACAATCATTAGAAATCAATGATGTAGTTTTATTTACAGAAGCTTTTAAATTTCCTAAATACTGATATTTCAGATTATCATAACAAAATTGGGTAAACAAAGGTTTTCGGTTTCCATCTCTTATGTAGAGTATTTCTAAAGTGTCACTGGAAGATAAAACATCATAAACTCCTGCTATTTCTCGTTCATTGAAATTTAGGGAGAATTTTCGGCTTTCTAAAATTTCTTGTTTATATTTAGTATCTGCTTGGGCTATCCACTTGCCAAATGACTGAAATGAAATATTAGATGGTTGTATTTTTGAAGTAGTTTCCAATTTGCCTAATTCATCTAAAATTGTTGAGCGTCCAAAACTACTATACAATTCACTTAAAGTATTTTCAAAAACAGATGCTAACTTAATCAACAAAAAATTAATATCACTTCCATATTTGGCTATCAGCGAAAAATAATTAGGATTCAATATTGTTAGCTACAAAAAAAAAAAAATCACATTTTAAAAATTAAGTTATATATATAAAATGTTAATTAGTTTTAAAATTAATTTACAACAAACTTACTATATATGTAAAATATTCTGTACAATTATTTCATTTATTTAATAAATGTCTTATTTCTATTTCTATTGGAGTTTGGTTTTTCTTACTGGAGTTCAAATCTTGGTATAGTCAATTAAATAAAATAGTTGTACTCAACCTTCACTTACATGATGCAATTACATGACTGAGCTAAGTATTATTTGAAAACTTAAAAATGTTATTCGACCTCCTGAGCATCTGAATTTAGGATTACTTATTTTTGCAAAAAGTCATGATGATTTAATTACTCAAAAGTACAGCAAAATATGGATGCTCACCTCATT
Source organism: Epiperipatus broadwayi (assembly GCA_028023455.1). NCBI lineage: Eukaryota > Metazoa > Onychophora > Udeonychophora > Euonychophora > Peripatidae > Epiperipatus > Epiperipatus broadwayi. The sequence continues at coordinate 11,992,863 of JAQFVV010000010.1, read as the reverse complement.
ATCTCTTTGTATATATATTGTACCAATATTGAAATTGGCACATACTAATTTATCTAAAAAAAATATTAAAATAATCTTTCGTAAAAGAAAAACGTATTTAAAAGTTAAAGAGTGTTATTATTATAAATTAAAAGTTAAAATATAAATCTCTTTTCATTCCAGTTTATTCGAATAAATGCGTATATATGTGCGATGGTAAAAAACACATGAAAATAAATATTGAAATGAAATATATTTAAAAAACACAGCGGTGGGCTACTAATTAAGGATATAAAAACATGTTTTGAAATGGCTACTACTAATTAAACAATCTTCAAAAATACATTGTCATAGGATTAATTACTAAAGGAATTTTGACAACACCTATTGCACCTATTGCCGGAGGATATTAAAACGAAAACAATTCGCATATATAAATAGCCAGATTTTTATCGGAGTTCAGTTTCAGCCTAGTTTTCAGTGTCAGTCTTGTTTAAATTATGTATCCAGAAACAGAAATGCAGTGCTGAGCATCTTATGGAAATATATGCTCTTCTTTCAGCCCTTAGTCCAACAAGATCAGCAAGACTTGCCCATGAAATAATGTCTACTTAACAGCTCAAAAATCCTCCGTCAATATTCCAGTCTCCAAGAATAAAACCAACGGATTAGCAACAAATCTCCTCAAGAAACATCAAATCTAACCGGTTAGATATCCTTTATTAGATATACTCCATCAGAAGCAGCTAACAACAAGCAATATTCACGTTCCAAAAATCCTAGGTAAAACATTTTATTATTCTCATTTATATGTAGTAGCCACCACTGTAATTTGTAAATCCTACAGAGACAAGTAATTTGAACTTTATAAGCATGCATAAAATGAACTATTGATGTGCATGTTTGTGAATGTTAGATAATTTAAAATGTCAAATATTATTTTGCTTTTTCATAAGATATATTATATTGTGTTAATTTAAAATGTGCGTGACAAAATTACCAATATTATGTTAGTTAAAAATTATAAAGATATTTAAATTTAGTATAGTTAATGCAAGTTAAAATAAATTGTCTTTAAACTAAAACTTTATTTGTCGGTCAATTCTTTTTATCAATTTCTTTTTATCAATCTCTTTTTATCAATTCTTTTTCTATATTTTATTACTGATTAAAATTAGACTGGGCTAGTTAAGGGAATTGTTTCGAGCGCTGGATTATGAGCCTACTGATCAAATACGTTGTTTATTCTTCTGAATAGATAGCTGGCGCTCAGAGTTTACTCTGAAACAAATAAAGTGTTTGGATAGTAGAGGTTTGAATCTAGCAGCTGAGGTGGGCCATTGTTGATAGTTAAAGCTATCAATAATATCTCCCATTTTGCTCGAACGTGCCAGTTCATTCACGTAACATTTATAAGATTATAAATGTATTATGAAGAAGTTTGAAACCAGCAAAACATATATACGTGTAAGTAAACTTTATTCGGCAGAACCATCCGGCACAATATATATATATATATACTGTGCCAGAGATACTGATGACCAAGCCCCATTACAAGGTTATTATAGCTTGTCCCATCCATAAAATTATACATTCATAAATATTATCAAAATGGAAAAAAAAAAAAATCTCATCTATGCTGTTCTTCCATAAAATAAATAATTAATCAGAAAATAATAAATTCTTTACAACAGTTATATAAATTTCAATTTTTTTTATACATTAAAAGCCTTTTATATATGCAGATTTTGATTTTTTTTTTTTAATGATTTATATTGTTATTATTTGTTTTAATTTCATTATTGAACACTAGATAATTCTGTGTTATTGAGGATTTTAACTCAAAGGATTTATGGGAAGGTTGACTATTATATTGGTGAAGAACAGTTTGGTTTTCAGAAAGGGTAAAGCACAAGAGATGCTATTGGTATTGTTAGGATAATTGCAGAAAGATATGTTGAAAGAGATAAAGGAATTGCTATATGTTTTATGGATTTAGAAAAGGCATTTGATAGAGTAAGCTGGAATAAACTGATGTCTATCTTAAGAGATAAAAGAGTATTTTGGAAAGAAAGACAATTGATATGGACTATGTATAATGGTCAAAGGATAAGAGTTAGATTTGGATGTAATGAGACTGATGAAGTGAATATAGAATGTGGAGTTAGGAAAGGGTGTAGTATGTCACCTGTTTTGTTTAATATTTATTTAGAAAATATGCTAAATAATTATTTGGACTGTGAAGGAACAAATGTTGGAGGGAGAGTAATAAAGTGTATAAGATTTGCAGATGATATGGCTCTTATTGCTGAGGAGGAAAAGGATCTTCAGAATATGTTGAATAAATTGGAAGAAGGACATATGGCATATGAAATGAAGATTAATATTGAAAAGACTAAGTGTTTTATGCATAGGGAGAGATGCAAAAAGACTGCAAATTGGAATCCATGATGAAATGGTTCAACAGGTGAAGGGATTTAGATATTTGGGTAGTTAGTTGAGTGAGGATGGAAGAAATGAAGATGAAGTTAAAAGAAGAATAGCATTGGCAAAGTTGACATTTGTAAAAAGAAAGAAGATATTTTGTGGATCTATGGAAAGAGAATTAAGAAAGAGATTAATTAAGTGTTATGTGTGGAGTGTATTACTGTATGGTTGTGAGACATGAACATTGAGTAATAGAATTAAGAAACGATTGGAAGCTTTTGAGATGTGGGCATGGAGAAAAATGGAAAACATCAGTTGGATGAGTAAAATAACAAATGAAGTTTTGAAAAGAGTTAATGAGGAAAGAAGATTGATTGAAAATATCAGAGAAAGAAAGAGAAACTGGATTGGACATATATTAAGAAGAGATTATAGTTTAGTGAAAGATGTTTTGGAGGGAATGGGGAGTAGAATTAAAAAGAAAGGACGGAAGAGATTGACATTATTGGATGATATAAGAGATGGAAAGGCTTATGTGGAATTGAGGAAATGGGCAAGGAAGAGAATGGAATGAAAGAATGGATGAACTGATGTAGTGACTACTCTTTGGACCTGTCTATTGGACAGAGTACTATTGATTGAGATGGTTTTATGTCTGAAATAGTTCATTAATGTAATAAGTTATTAACATTTGTAAAGGGCACCAAATAAGGTGCTGAAAAAGGCTTTTAATGTATAAAAATATTTAATATTTATACAGCTGTTGTAAAGAATTTATTATTTTCTGATTATTATTCATAAATGTAAATAAAAAAAATTTTATGTTGTAGTTTGTGTTTTATGTGTGTGGTTCTGTTTAAAGAATCAAAATAGAGAATTAAAAATAATATAGAAGACTGTAGACATATATATGTATATACTTTGTTTAAAAAAATCAAAATAGAGAATTGAAAATAATATAGAAATGAGACTGTAAGACATATATATTGTAAGGATACATTAAACTGACAACACAAAAATCATCACACATGCATCCATCTTAAAAACTAAATCTACCAACACAATCAAAAACATACTATTAATTATATATTAATAATTTTGGTAAAATTGTCAGTTAAAATTACAATACTGTCATATATGTATACCAACCCTGTAAACACAAGCAAGCAAAAATATTGAAAAACAAAAGAAAGAAATAACAATTAATGTTAAATTTATTTGTTTATTAATCCAGCATAAAATACTATAAATATATCTCAAAATGATGTCAACAATGAAAATAAAAGGACGAAATTGAAACTAGTGCATCAATAAATCAAACATAAGACAATATAAAACAATTTGGTCCTTTTTTAAAAAAAAATAAAGGCAAATAAATTAGTCATCAAGAAAATTTACTTTTTAAATTCCTAAAATTAATTTATTCATTATTTAAAGCTCATAATCCACTACAATTGCAACTTGAGAAAGTTTATTAAAGATCTCACCACTAATTCCATAAAGCTTATATTTTAATCCAAGTTATAAGCTAGAAAATAACAAATCATACATGGCTAGGAAATGAGAAAACATCATGGGGATAGAGCTGCCATCATACAACCATGAATTCCAAATATGATTATCATTTAAAATTAACATTATGATGACCATATTAGCAAAAAGATCTACAAAATGTTACGATTAAGCAAAGAAATTATCTCAGCATGGGAAATATAGTTTATAAAAGAGTCTGAGTCACCACTGTGAAGATCCAAATGGTATTGAAGACTACCAGATACTGAACATTGATAAAGATATGCATAAGAGAGAGTGGTCTGGGCCAACTGATGAGTGCTGGTTCAACATGATATGATGCATATTGGGGATTATAGATCTTTTTTACTTGTCTGGATTATAGATCTTTTTTACATGTCTTTGGTCATATTTTTATAATTACATCCAGTCCCTACCTTGCATGAGTGAGGTGTAGTGAAAATTACACTATATAAATATTATTCATTACAAATAAAAAAAAATTAAATGATTTGTATTTTTTTTTAATAATATTTCAGAGCTACAACAATATAACAAGAGCTATCAAGTAAAAACGAAAAGTCAGATTCAAGCAATTACTAAATAAATCTACTCTAATATTCAGTATTATTTAGAAATAAATATCAGTATTTATGAATTAGAAGTTAGCTGATATAACAATTTTTGACAAATTATTCACATGGATACAAAAATGTAACAGATAGTGTTCTCTTTGTATTGAAAGTTGATCACGTGATTTTACTAAAAATAAGTGAAGGTTAAAAAGAATGTCATTGGGCTTTAACATTTTTTTAATAAATGCAAACAATCAATGCCTATTTGCGAATATGAGACTTTAATACTTAATAGAATAACAATACTATATCAGACAGTGAAGTTTAGTAACTTAAATTTTTGAATTAGAAAATAATACTAAATGACACATGTATGACTGAGAAAATGAAGAAATATCATTTGTATCATCAAAATAATTATCAACCGATAAAAAAAAAAACTGTATTGAACAAGTTTATAGAAGCAGTGACAATATAAACTACAGAAACTCTAATCTAGATATAAAAAATTTTGAGAGAGCTAAATATGAAATGGTAAATGAGTTAAAGAAATTTAATTTATTGGTTATTGTTAAAATATATTTCAGATATATATTACTATTTATCAAAGATCCTCTTACAATAATAATTCATTCACTAAATATCAGCCTTTTACAGCTACTGTACATGCGCTTTAATGAGTGTTAAATAATAAATGAATACTTTTCGGTGCCCATACAAGATATAGCATTTAAGAAAGAATAAAATGAATCCACTTATTCTTTCTGAACCCAAATGTTTATATATGGGCAAATCTTAAGTACTGGCAAATAAAGCGTGAAGATAGATCATTCATGTTAAATTATGGTTCGCGTTGTCTGACTTAATGACATTGACGAAATTACTTAGAATTTACTTAAACGTCACCTTCAAACGAAACTCAAACATATGTAAACAAGCATCTATTTTTATAGCATGAGCGCATGTACAGTAGCTGTAAAAGGCTAATATTTAGTGAATTATATTTATAAACATCGCGCTATAAAAATAGATGCTTGTTTACATATGTTTGAGTTTCGTTTGAAGGTGACGTTTAAGTAAATTCTAAGTAATTTAGTCGATGTCATTAAGTCAGACAACGCGAACCATAATTTAAAGTGAATGATCTATCTTCACGCTTTATTTGCCAGTACTTAAGATTTGCCCATATATAAACATTTGGGTTCGGAAAGAATAAGTGGATTCATTTTATTCTTTCTTAAATGCTATATCTTGTATGGGCACTGAAAAGTATTCATTTATTATTTAACACTCATTAAAGCGCATGTACAGTAGCTGTAAAAAGCTGATATTTAGTGAATTACATTTATAAACATCGCGCTATAAAAATAGATGTTTGTTTAATAATAATTCATCTACATGCCACGTCTTGATCTGGATTTGAAACTGAGGTGAATAAACTTGAAAATTTTTTTAAATCAGGCTTTATTTGCATCTGACAATAAGCTCATAGCCAACTTAAGATAACCATCTAATACTAATTGGAAAATAGGTGACCAGCTATTGTTAAGTATATAATGAAACCAAGGATAGCAAACCATTCAAAGCTTCACGATTCCGTAATTGTAAAGCCTGATGCGTTTTATATTCTCTTTCATCCTTCCTCTATGAAAGGCTATGGAAGAGGTTATTGCCTGTATGGGGCAGAGATGTTTTCTGTTACGTTTTTGTCAGTTTTTTACTTATGTGATTAATAAAATTTATTTTTAACATCGGGTTTTAATCTTAGGTGTTTGTGAGCGATAATGCTTTTATTGATTTATGTTTTATTATTCTTCAGATAGGGAATTTTGAAAGCGGTATGCAATAATTTGTCCCCTGTTTTTTATGTTTTAGCTGAGACGCCACCATGACCTTGTATTATTTGTGCAATTATCGAACTATAAAGAAACTTGACAGCGAATGCTTTTGTCTTTAAATGTTCTTAGATATTCTTAAATCTAAATTTAGTTAAAGATGAAATCAATAACTTGTTCGGTTTTAAAGCAATTATCTTCTGCTTAAAAGATTTTCAGTTAAAAAATCACTAAATAGAATTCAATTTGATATTAATAATTACTTTTATTTAAAGCTGTTTTTTTTTTTTTTTAAAAAAGTCATATGTGAAAATTTCTTTAAACGTTATTCCATTTTTATTTCACACAAATTTAAATAAAAGATGTTGAGCATAATTTGATTTTTCCTGTGTACCACTTGTATATGTTAAAACAATACGACCCCAGACGAAGATAATGATTAAATTAAATGATTTGCTCATGTGAAATAATGGAATCATAATAATATATACATGAAGTTGCTACTATAATATATATATTTGAATTTGTAAAAGTATGCTTTTATCTTTCTAAACAAAATATGCTCATTTTTCTAATCATTATATGTGTAATATTAAGCGTAAACAAATAATTATTGTAGTAACTTGTTTTCTTTACATATAACTATTTATTCTTATAAACTTGCCTTTGCAAGCAGATTTGTTTTAGTCGTAAAAATAATTATCTCTGATTATCTCTAATTAATTTTTGTGATGGTGAAATTTAACGTAATACGGTACATTTGTAAATAAATTGATGTTCGTTCTCGAGAAGAATATTATTTATTTATTTTTGTTAAGGAAAATCAAATTACTCAAGTTAGATACATATGATTTCCAGTTAGATACATTAGTTTCTTATTGCAAGACAATAACTTGGAAGCTGGACTTTGTGATGCGTCCTTGTCGTCCATTGGGACAGGTGTGGCTATAAGGCCACGCTGGGGCAGAGAGGTTGTCTTAATCTTGAGTTTATATGGTTTCCTGTATCCATTTGTTTTCTTTAGGCTTTCTTTCAGTTTGCACAGATTTCTCTTATAATTTATTTTCTATTGATTTTGAATTACTTTTAATTTCCAATTGATAACTTAAACACTAATTTTTTTTAATAACTATTAAACATTAAAATTTCTAATTGGAATCTTCAGTATTCTCATAGTATTGAAGCATATAATTTTTTTAAGGAGTATGTTACAGATACAAAAAATTTATTCTTAGGTTCATTATTATGTCTGATTTTCTGACAATGATGTTATTATTAATAATTTGATTTAAAAAAATATGGCTGATAGAATAATAGATTAAATGTGGTACATCGTAAGAAATATAAAGATCTGAAAGCAGAAATTCAATGACTGATAAGAAGACTTAAATATTATTGGTGGATTAAAACTGCAAAGAAGATACAAACATTCTCTGATTGTGATCATTCTAGGTCTTTTTTTTGATGGACTGAAAGCAACACATGGACCTGAGAAACATTCTCATAATACTATCTCTTACATGATGACAAAGATATTTTGAACAGATGGAAGAAATATTTTCATCATCTTTTGAATAATGATACAATAATTGGCACAATGATTTTTTAATTATTTATCAGTTTTATTTATTCATTTTGATTTGACAACAAAGCTATCCAGCTTAATGAAGTCAAAACAGCTCTTTGTAATCTTAAAAATGAAAAGATGGCAGGTCCTGGTTTATACCTGGATAAGTGTTAAAATATAGTAGTGTTATGTTAGCTTCAAAAATATTGAACATTTTTAGGAATATATGGACCCATGAAGTTGTGACAATTGATCTTAAGACTGCTTTTATTGTTCCAGTTTTTAAAACCAAAAGGAATAGACAGATTGCAATAATTATTGTGGGAATATCTTTGTTATACATAACATCAAAGATACTTTCTAGAATTTTGATGGATAAGTGGTTTTCAATTATAAATGAATGGTTACCAGAGACTTAATGGGGTTTTAAGAATCAAAAAGCACTACATCCATGATATTTATTGCCAGACAAATGCAAAAAAAAAGTATAGGAAACAAAGGATTGCTTTTATTGATTTGATTAAAGTATTCACTTTAGTTAATAGAACAGGTCTGTCAAAATGTTTTAAAATTAGATGACTATCCATCAAACTTTATTCATATTTCACAGCTTCTGCATGATGATGATATATATATATTGTAACGAGCACAGACAACGTTACATTATTTTTTATTATTATTAAACATTAAAATAAAAAGTTCGCATTTAAAATTTTTTTTTAAGACAGAAAAATTGAAAATAAATTCTACCTTAAACTCGTATATATATAAATCACACAGATGAGAAAAATTATTAAAATAAAACTTTATTAAAGAAAAAGTATGTTAAAACTAAATTTTAAAAAGATTTGGAGATAAAATTATATCTTTAAATTTATCTTTAAATATATCTTTGGATTTGGAAAACAGGTTAATTAATGTGATGGAAATGATTATTTTAATTAGTCCAAGTGAACAAGCCCTTGGGCATTTAAATGTATAAACAACGGTCAGATAGGAAAACAATAGAAACTTTTAGCAAATAAAAAGAAATCCCTATGGAATCGGACCTCAGCGAAAAGACCACCATCATCGATGACGTAATGTTGAGTCAATCCTTAAGATTAATATAAAAGGAAAAGTTGGAAAATATTATGGATTATTAAGAGAGGACTGAGATGTGTTAAGTCGGAGAGTTGGAGGTGAAGGGATTGAAAGACGCACTTTCAATTCCTTCAGTTGTTATAAAAATGGAAAAATGAAACATCGCTTTTCTTATACTGAGGACAACAAGATCGTCAGGGGATTTAATGTGGATTCCAAACACCATGCAATGAATAAAGAGGAACATTGAAAAAAAAATTGTAAGAACTTTAAAAACATTTTGAAACACTATGAACATTAAATTAAAAACTTTCCGTATTTAAAATAATTAAGAAATAGAATCCTATCTGACCAACGTTATTTATTAATTAGTTATAATTTTATTTAATGCATTTCTTTTGTAAAATCATTTCCATTTAGTTTTTTTTTTGTTCTTTAAGTTTATTATGATTTCTGTTTTCCGATAAATTAAAATATATCAATGCTAAACTTAAGTCGGGCATGAATGGCTGTATAGATTTGTAAAGTTATATTAGGGGAGGGTAATCTTAGGTTATTTGTTTCATAGTTAAATTGGGTCAGTGGATTGGATATATTGGTGTAGTTAGTAGATGTAATGTAAGATTCGCTACAGGCAGAATTGTTTGTATACGCCGCACTCACCCGTTTGCCTATGGAAGGAATTATAAGTCGGAGACCGCAGTTCCTTTCTATGGAGTTTATTTTATTGCTCTTCTTGTCAGATAGATGTATGTATTCCTATCTGACGAGAGGCAATTTCTTCTCTTAACTTTTTGTGCTGCCGTATTTCGTATTACATTGAATACATCGATATATCAGATGAATTGGCATTAGTTCGACTGTGAACTTTTGGCTTAAGGTTAAATAAGGATAGAATATTTTCTTTCAAATGCAAATCTATGTAATCTATTCATACTCGACACTAAATAAAAATGCATTAAATTTAAATTGTTTATAGACGCTTGCATGGATTGGTTATCGGATAAATATGTTTTGAGTATTCATATTTGATCAAAATATATAGACATTCGATAAATAATGATACCTTACGGTGAGTATTTAAAATGTATTTATTCGGATGTCTTTTAAGTTATTGGTGTCAATGCAAGCATCTTATATGTGAATGCTAATGGTTACTTATAAATTTCCATCTGCAATTGACGGTATCAATGACTTTATATTTTGATCGTTTATGTTTATTTTGAAATGTCTTTAACCATGAAATCTATGTAGCCGATCTATACTCAACATGTTTTAAAACAAACTCTTTTAAATCCATTTGTGCGAACTAATAATAGTATAAAATTTAAAATGTAAATTAAAAATCTAAAATAAAAGTTAAAAATAAAGTTAAATGTTAAAGTAAACATATTAAAATAAAAATGTTATATGTTATATAAATTTATTTTGCATTGAATCGATTTTCGTTCAAAATGAACCTTCTCAAAATGTTAGAATAAATCAAAAAGTCACGCAATTTATATTAACTTAGTATACACTTATTGTTCAAACCAAACCTTAAAAATTATTAAAATTTTCAATGTTTAATTGACGACTTACAATTCAACTTCACAGATTCTTGGAGCAAAATTCAGAAACTAGCATCCTTTGACCTTAATGAGAAAGGCTTCATAAAAATTATGACAATTTAAAGAATACAGTTTATAAAATTCACTATCAACAATCAGAAGACACCAATCACATAAATGTCTGTAGAGTTGAAAGAAATCAGATGGTATATCCTCAATATAGCAGTTTTTTAAATTTTGTTTATAAAAATCTTTAAATAAATTAAAATACATTATATTTACTAAATTATATAAAAACTTGCATTTTTCTTTAGTAGATGAAAATTCTGCTATATTGAGGATATACCATCTGATTTCTTTCAACTCTACAGACATTTATGTGATTGGTGTCTTCTGATTGTTGATAGTGAATTTTATAAACTGTATTGTTTAAATTGTCATAATTTTTATGAAGCCTTTCTCATTAAGGTCAAAGGATGCTAGTTTCTGAATTTTGCTCCAAGAATCCGTGAAGTTGAATTGTAAGTCGTCAATTAAACATTGAAAATTTTAATAATTTTTAAGGTTTGGTTTGAACAATAAGTGTATACTAAGTTAATATAAATCGTGTGACTTTTTGATTTATTCTAACATCTTGAGAAGGTTCATTTTGAACGAAAATCGATTCGATGCAAAATAAATTTATTATTATTTATTAATTCAAATATAGTTGTCTATAATATTTATTTATATTTTTATATTAAAGTGTATATATATATATATATGGGATTTACCTTCTTTATGATCTATTCTATGTCTATTTACTTATTATTCTACTTTATTAGATCATATTAATCTTTAATACCTTATATATAGACACCCTTATTCAAGCAGAGGAGTAAAATATGATCAATACTTACATATTAATCATACCTCTGGTCAGACCAAGATTTAATAAAAATATTAAAACAACGGTCATTTTTCCAGACTGAGGTACCCCTCCATACTGCAAAAAGCATTGACACATCTCATGGGGATATTTATAATGCGTTTAAATTCTATGGGTGCCATTCAGACACTTGACTGAACCCTTTGAGATGACATTAACATGCTTCAAGTGCCTGACCCATGGCTAGCTATTAAAACATGGGATTTGGTACAATGCAGTTTATCTAACTATGATTATCTATTTACTCATAGATAAAGTAAGAGAGAGAGAGAGAGAGAAACTTAAACCACACTAGTAATTTATACATATTTATTAAAAGATAAAAAAAAAAAAAGAGAAAATATTTAACATTTACAACACAAATATGAATACTTAGTAAAACTACTATTTTCAAAACAATGCTTATTTACATATATTTAAAAATTAATAAGTAGAAATGATATTTAAACAGTTCTATGTAGAAATAAATTTTAAAAGTTCACTATTGAAATAAAATTTAAAAGTTTTATCAATGATGTCTAAACATATTTATCTAGGATTTTTATACAGTATCTGGGTGATCACCCCTGGTCTTGTGATCCTGTCAGATTCATAGGATCTATTGAATAGCTGGAGCTTCCCCCGGCTCAGTGTTCCATGAGGTTCAGTTCCATAGATTTTAGTTCATGACAGGTGAAAATATCGACAAAGGCAAGTCAGAGATATATATTACTGCATCTGGCTAATGATATTCAGGAGATGGGCAGTGGAAAAGTGAACAAGCACTCAGCTTTGGTCTAACAATGCATTTTTCTATTAACATGACCATATAAATATTATTTCATCCTGCTGGATTCAGTTGTTTTAACTGGATTATAGACTCTACGGTCAACTATCCTGGAAAAGTAATTGGCTTTCTTTTTTGCTTTTTCTGCTACAGCTACTGTTTTTTTTTGTTTTTCTTCTGATCCTGAACAATAGGCATTTTCAGTATTTATACACTCCAACCCCCCCCCCCCCACTTGAATTCCTGCTCATGATATCAATTCATTTGATCTTTTTAAAAATTAGTTACATTCTTTTTATCTTATATTCTTGATTACACACAATTAGTTAACTATTGTTAATTAATCAGTTTGGAATTTATGTCCAGAAACTGATTAATCTTGTACAAATTTGTTTTCAAATATATGTTAATTTTTTAATTAAAAGTGCTTCCAATTAAAAGTACTTTTGAAAGATTTATATGTTAAATTAAAATACAGAAAAGAAAAGAACGATAAGGTATAATTAATATTTTAACTTAATTCCCAAGATTTGTACTTTTTATTTTAACTTTTTTTCAAACAATTAAATACTGAAATATAATTTTATTTTCCATATTTTATTTATAGTATTATGTAACTTGTATATATACACATACTTATTTGCTGTGTATATATACACAATTTTACATCATATATATATATGACCATGAATATGTCATGAAAGTATCAAAAATATACTCAGTATAATAAATATTAGTAAATTTTTTATTTAAACTATGAATAAGTATTTTTTCACATTAATATATATATATTGTTTACTTAATAAAATAATTAAATAATAATTATTACTACTATTATTACTATTACTACTACTATTGTGATGTGATGTACTGTGACTTCTCCTTAAACGGAGTCAGGAATCTCTTAGCAACTATGCCCAAAGAAACCTGTTAGCCACTTTACCTTTCCCTTCCATTCTCCATCCTAAGCTTTCCCATAATCTGCTCTATCCCATTTCCACAACATAATCTTTGTCAACTCTATGGCCTTTATATCTAAATCCCCCTTATCTTTTCCCAAACCCAGCATAAAAACCAACAACTCACTTTCTGTATAATCACTTTGTTCATATTTATTCTCCCATAACTTCATTATTTGTACCCTTTCTGCTTTCAAGCATTTACATTCAATCAGCAGATGCCTAATATTTTCTATACCTTCCTTACACAATTTGCATGCTAAATCACCCATATTTTTCCATTTACATGTATATTCTCTTGTTGCTAAAGATCCCGTTTGAGCCTTAAACAATAAACTACTTTCCTTACTATTATCATAAATTAACTTGCACCCAATGTTCCATTTACTTCTATATATATTTAAACTCTTCTTACCCTCCATACTAGTTCTCCATCTCTCCAACTCCCTATTCTTTATTAATGCATCTATTCTTTTATCCCATTCCTTACCACTATAACACTCAACAATCCTCCTAACACAATCATCCCACCTTTTATACAAGTATACTGATATAAATTCTTTATCCAAATCTTTTGCATACCGCATTACCTTTCTCACCCATCTTGTTACCTGCCCTTTACTCATAACCCAATTAAACACTATTTTGGCTATTCTTTTACTATCCATAAACTGCAACCTACCAAACATTTTCATTTTACTTTTTGCATCTCTCATATAAAAACTTGCCCATCCCATTTCTCCTTGAATTGCCTCCTTTGCTGTCCACACCTCTGCATCTAATGCATGTCTTCCTACTTCCCTTTGTACTTTCTCTAAATAATCTAAAACCCTTTTACTAACACATAATGCATCATTACCATATGTTAACCCTGCTACTGCAACTCCCTTTCCATACAATTCTAGCTACATCATATTTATTATATAAAAACACTGTTAGTTTCATTACCAAACCCTTTCTTTTCTTTGCTTCATTTACTAAAATTTTTTTCCCCATTCATCCAAGCAATTTTCCTGATTACATAAGATGATTCCCAAATACCTATATCTATCCACCACACTTAACTTTATATCCCCCAATAAAAATTCTACATCTTCTCTTTCCCCAGTATTAACCATCATTATATTTGATTTTTCTTCACTAAATTTAATCTCCATCTCTTTACCCACCCTTGCACATATCCTCAGCATAATTTTTATATCTTCTCTTCTTTCTGCACACAAAAAGATATTATCTGCAAAAAAAGACCCGACAAAGTATATACTCCCTTGCCATCTATTAACGGTATCTCTATCCCTCTTCCTAGTCTTTCTATTGCTTTCTCCATTTCACTCAAATACAACAAAAACAAAATAGGTGTCATAGGGCATCCTTGCCTTATTCTCATCCCATTTTTAACTTTAACTGATTCTATATCCCCTAATTGATAAGTATAGTAATTATTTTCATAGAATTTCTTAATAATATTTACTAAAGCTTCATCCATTCCCAAATTTGCTAAACTTACCCATAATCTATTTCTATTTACTCTATCATATGCCTTCTCTATATCTATAAAACTCATATATAATGATCTATGTGAATTCCTACTCATATCCATAAGTTGTGTAACTACAAATAAACTATCTCCTATACGTCTATCTGACCTAAAACCTCCTTGCATTTTCCCCACTACATTATTCTCTTCCATCCATTTTACAACTCTTCCAGCCACCATATATGAGAAAACTTTATATAAAACTTATGTTACCACTATCAGTCTATAATTATTTAACTTTCTATGATCCTTATCCTTTCCTTTAAGTAATAATCTTATTCTTGTATTACTCTAACTATCTGGAAAAACTCTCTTCTGTGCCATCTTATTAAAACATGATAATAACTTTACTTTTGCTCTATGCCCTAAATTCATTACCATCTCTGCTGCTACTATTACCACCACCACCACCTATAAAAATAGAATATATGTTGTTATTTTATTATTTATTATTTGTTTTTTCTATAAGCAATTTAAAAAAATATATGAAAAGTTTAAATGAATTTTCAACTAGTTGCATATTTAGTTTAGAAGGAGAGCTGAAAATTTCAGCAAAAAAATATGTACTTTTTTTTGTTTTTTCATATGTCAAAGCATTGACCAGGAAATGATCCTGGGCCAGCTACTTGGAAGGCAGCATAGCCACCAATGCTTGACAAAAACATGTACTTTAAAAACACTTCTATTGATATTATGTGGATTTTAAAATTTTATTTGATTATAAAACTTTCAGAGTTGTTGTATATATTATCATCTTAAAATTTATAATTTAGTTAACACATGTTACAAATATATTGTAGTTTACAACTAGGGATAGAGTATGAGCTCTTTATTTTAAATTTTTAATTATGATTATTTTAAATATTTTCCATGTAAATGCTTTTAATAATGATATATATTATATCTGAATATTCTTACAGGTTTAGGTCCATTTAATGATAACATTATTGTCTTGAATAAAAATCTATGTTAGTTTCATTAAAATTTATATTCATCTCAATATTCTATAGTGATTTAGTAATTCTTATTCATAATTAAAATTTGTGTACAATTTCTTTATCCATATTTAATAAATAGGGCTTCAAACTCAGACTTTCACACAACCCTCAACCATCCATGCTATCTCATACCACTAATACACTTGATCACACATGTCAAAAAGATAAATAATCACCAATATACATATTTCATGATAAACCAGCACTTGTCAGTTGGTTCAGATTATCATTTCCGCACATATATACAAGCAAAGCTCAGCTTATATTAAGATAGTAAATCTTCATACTTTAATGAACAGGCTTCAAAACACTCCAGCCCACAGCTCTTCAGCCATCTGGTTCATTTAAAATCTGATGATGGAAGTAATTTTAAAAAGTCAACTTAATGATTCATTATTGTTACTTTATTAGTCAATTAATTAAATATTATTTGTATTAACTTTATAATATTATTAACCAATGATTTCTGTGATATATCACATGTCTACTGCTAGATTGAACATTGTATATTTTAACATTTAAAAAAAATATAAGTCATATAATATTAAAAAATGAACATATATCAGTGCTAATATAGATGTGCCTGATAATTGGACAATGAATTTGTAATGAATCAAAACAAATCTTGTCGCACACAGGTGTATCATTTGTAACTGATTGAAAAGTAAAGCCACAAAAATTCTAGATGGTCATAAATAAAATACACTTATATATGTGCACAGATATGATGCCAACTAATGTAAAGAAATATTTTAATTGTTTAATTATTATTTGCCCTACACTTTGGTTAAATTGTTATATTTTAACAATATATTAATAGTAAATACAAATGCATTTTATTATATAATAATAGAGATAAACATTTTTTATATTAAATGCTTTTATTGACCATGCACTAAAAAGAAATAAATAATTGTTTCTTCAACTACAATTAGAGTTTTTAGATTTTACTTGAAATGAAAGCATGGAGGTATCCAGAAATTAATTGAACCAATCCTTTGTTATAAAATATAGGGACTGACTTAATTATTTTGCCCCCCCCCCATGTTTTTATTTCAAGTTAAATCTAAAAACTCCAATTATGGTTGAAGAAACAATTATTTTTCGTGCAAAAGTTAATAAAAGTATTTAATATATAAAAAGTATCCCTATTATTTTTAAGTTTTTAGTATTGGCATAGTAAATGAAAATGTAAAACTATACTGTATTTTAAATTGAATGGAAACTTATAGGTGATATATATATATTACTAAATATTTCTGATATAAGTTAAAATATATATCCCTTATGTATATATCATATTTAGTGTGTGTACATAATAAGAATACATGTCTATATATTGTAAATGAACTTCACTTAATACATTTAATTTTACTTTAAAGCAATATCACGCATATAGTGTATATAAGTCATTAGACATTTATGAAGTAAGTTAATATATATACTCTTAATGTATATAGATATTATATTTAGTATGTGTACATAATTATATATGTATAATAAATCATTAACTAAGTTTTATATTTAAAATTATTAGATAGTTTTTATTGTATTTTAAAACAGTTGTTTTTTTAAAAAAACACTAAAGAAGAAAATTCACTATCATTGTTTTAAACAATTAGCAAAAGTTTTTTTTTTTAACTTTTGGCAATCATTTTAAGTAATACAAGTTTTCTAGTTTAGATTTTTTTAAAAAAATAATTGTTTAAAATAAAAATAAAAACCATCAAACATATTTTAAACAGAAAACTTAGTTACTGATTTATTATAAATGTATAATTGTGTACATTAAGAGTTTAAAATGGTTAAAAAATATTAAATTGAAAGAAAAAAAATTATACTGCTCTCTCATGATCATTATTTAAAATAAATCAAAGTACTAAGACTAATTTTAACTGCAATGTATAAAGTTATTGAATATTTTAAATATTTTTCTTGCCTCTGTTGCATATCTATAAAACATATTAAAAAGATAAGTGTTACATATGAATTAGGCTGGTATAACTTAGTTATATATCAATTTCAAACAATTTTATTGAATTTGAATATATTAAACCTCAGTTTTAAAATTTCATTCTAACTTGAAAAAGATCAAAAGTTAATAAACAAACAAACCAATTTTCCAACTTCAATAAAAGCATTTAAAAATAAATGTAATTATATATTAATTTGCTTCAAATTTATGGTTAATTATTTTAACATTACTTTTTCTTACAAACATACTGTTTTCTAAAGTGTAAGCTTGTGGTTAAGACCTGTAGAGGTCCCTACCTTTGCATTTTCAAGTGCACACTCTTGAGGTTTATTGCCTTAGTAAATATTACTTACAATGACTTAAATAAAGTTACTAAATAATTATATTGCCATGGTTTATTATTGAATTTAATAAAACAAAATTTATTATTTTTCATTACCGCAGAATTTGAAGATGCAGGTTTTATATGATTCTGAAATAGAAATGAAAGAACTTATAAATTCTCATATTTAGAAATTACTTTAAACACATTAATATTTTGAAATTGAAAGTAAGATAACTGAATTTTCTTCTTTACATAATAAGGTATATATTGCTACAAAAATTTATTTTAGATATTTATAAATCAATTTGACATTAAAATTATATGTAGTATAAAATATTGGGAGGGGGAACATTTATTAGTCATATTAAATCATTGAATACAACTCAAAATTATAAATTAAAAATTATTCAAAATAAATCTATAGAATATCTAATGACTAAATTATATAGTAAGTTACTTATATCAAATTATTACTCTCTATGATTATTTTAAAACAATGTAACTTAATTCACCTTGAATAACTTTCTTGGGAAAAATTTGTATGTATGGATGGTAGACCTCTAGTAAAAAAAACTTTTACTATTAAAACATACAATAGGAACCAAAAATTCATTTTGGGACTCAGATTTTTCAAAATTTTTATACAAAATAGCAAAATATCTTTAATTGCTTCTGCTCTGTGAGCACTATGGGTGCTTGTCGGATGATGTGTTGTTTTCTTTCTTTACTGATGTAAAAAGTAAAAGTATGATGTCAAACAAAATATGGGCATTTGATAGCTCAATGATGTGGCTTTTCAACAATATATATCTAAAAAAAAATGTTTGAAATTTGAATTTTTGGCAGCAGTTTTAATCGACCAGAATATTTAATTTTTTTTGTTTTTTAATAATTTTTGTAATTATCATGAAGCGATAAAATACAAAAATAGTTTACCAGCTCCAAGTCAACATTTTTCACGTTATTCACAAACAAGACCTACAATAGAGCTTCAACGTAATGACTCGTAAGTATAAAATTTTAATTTTTTTAATAATATTAATTTTTTTTTTAATTTTTTGAAAAAATTATCTTTTCTATTAATTTTAGTTTGTAATTAGTTTGTGTTAGTTTGTAGTTATATATTTATTTATGCTCATATAGAATTCATATCTACCATAATTTTCTAAAGTTCTATCGTAATTTTCTAAAGTTCTAATCCATTTATTTTATAAAATAATGATTTTCAAAAAGTTTAATTATTTATTATTTATAATTATGTTTATATAATATGTTTGTGTTTACAAGTAATGAGTTATAAAACTAATAATCAAATGTATAGAAACATTGTATATGCAGGCAAATAATCAAATTCTGATTCTTGTTTATGTTTTTGTTTATCTTGTTCATGCTTCAGAGTCACTCTGGTTTTGCTATATGTTTCATAACATTATTTTCAAGTCCATAGCTAACAAATGGACTATATGCAAATAAATTATATCTATGTGATACAATAAATATAACAAGATAGCATTACTTGTGTGCATAAAGAATATAAACATCACTGATGTATGATGATTTCTTTTGTATCTTTTATTAGGATGAATCTTTTTCTTTATAGATGCCTTTGACATTTGGAACTTTTGGGGTACAAGATAAAAATGAAGAATTCATAACCAACTTTTTTTGGACATTGTGAAGCTATGGATTATCTCAGGTAAGACATGTTATACATGTTTAGAAAGATAATTTTGTGTGGAATACAAAGAAATTATCACTGAAGATATAATTTCAATTTTAGTTAATGTTAATTTTCAAATTATGAACAAACAATAAAATAATAATTATTTTGAATGTGAAAATTTTCTTTTTTCCTTATTATTTATATAGTTATCACTATTTATCTTATGCTTAGTGTTTTCCTTAGTTTGTCTGGTTTCTGTCAATGTAATTTTTTTTGCTCTAACATAATTAAAACTGAAGTTATTGTGAAAATTGTGTCTCAGATCAGTATTTTAAAGTAGACTGAATTAAACAATGAAGTAAAAAGAAATTAAAGTTCTTGGATCATGCAAAATAGTTAAATAGAATTGTTCAAAGAATAATATGTTGCAACCATTTTTTAAATGCTTTAAAATTTTAAATTTGTTATTTTAAACTTCATATATATTAAAATATTATAAAACATCTCCCACATGATTTGTAAGGGTAAAATTAAATAAATAAATAATTTAAAAATTCCAATTTTTTTATTTTTCATTAATATAAAAATATTCTGAGATAGTTTGACCACTCTTAAATACTGAAGTCTATATAAAAAAAATTTCCAGAATAAATTTTAAGAAAACGTAACTTTACTTAACTTTTTTTTTTTTTTAAAGTACTTTTCTCTTGGATGTTCAAATTAATCAGAATCTTTGTTTTATATATCAAACTTGAGATATTAAAAATTTATTTCTCGCTTCTTTATTAACACAAGTTAATATTAAAGAATATCTTTCTTTTCTTTTTTTGCAATAAACAAATTTTTCTTTAGTTTCTTTAACTCTAGAATTAATTTAAAGTAATATATATATATATATACGTAACTTATAGGTTTTTTTTTAAGTGTTTGCCTTTAAATAGATGATCTGCCCTCTAGCTACAGCAATTGACAATTTCTTAGTATCTCTTATACTTGAATACATGCATGTGATTAACAACATTAGCCAGAGAGGTGAATTTTTAAATTGGCTGAGTTATTATTTTCAAAATATTTAAATCGATTAAAATTTCTGATTAGCAAAGCAGAGGGATTTCTCTCATTTTAAACTTTGCACTTAAAGATTTGAACAAAATATAAGCAATATTATAAATAGAGTTTACTATTGTAAAATCATATCTTTATTAGATTAGACAGTGAAAAGGAAAAACAGTGCAAGACTTCCAAAAGGGTATGGTAAACTTGAGTATGATTTTAAGAGAGAGATCAGACTTCATTTGGATTTTAATGATTATTTTAAGAATATTTTAAAGAAATGCACTGTTGACTGTTTTCATGAGGAAATTATGGCAGAGATAAAATAATGTATTGTAGAGTTACAATTACACATAATAATGAAGTATTTCAGAAAGAAAAGTTTGTTGCAAAAAAAGTTTAAAAAATCAGCATTGTAATATATCAAGTAAATAGAATAACCTAAACCTCACTTAGGGATTGGCTACTTAGTGATATTTCACAATAGTGATCATCATCAATTTGTACCCGATATTTCGATTTACAATCGATTATTCACTATAATGATTGGGAATCTTTTTTTTAAATGTAGAACATGTAAACTTAATATATATCTCTATATATGTAATAAATAAAGTTTGATATTTGTATTCGTTTCACAATATATGTAATATACATATATATATTGATTTGTATATTATATATATATTATAACGATCGAAATGAAAGTGAAGATCGAATCTAACCGCAAAAACAATATCTGCTCTACAAGGCGCCTTCTAGGCATTTAAGCCTAGAAAAATTTATAGAGTAGGCAGATACGCGCTGTTAAGATTCCACTTTATTTAAATATTCCGATCGTTAGCCCAAGTCACTAGTGTGACAGTCAGATAATGTATGTTGGTTTAACCCAGTTCGAATACTAGGCGAAAGTACCTCGAGGCCACCCATACGCGAGATATTAAATCAAGAATACTATGACCTCTGCCCATTCGCCTATTTTCGAGGCCTGATCATGAACAAACAACACCATCTGAGCCATGCATAAATTATTTTTCAACCGGCGACGGCTTAGCATCAGCGGAAAGAAATATGGACGGAAACACCTAAAGAGCTAAATAGTTAAATGTGCAAAAGTACTAAGAAATATGTGTTTTGCGTTTTGCATGCCTGGATCATTGAAAAGTAAAATAAAGCATTTATAACAAATTTAGTAAAAGTCAAGCTTGTTAGTTAAATAATAGATCTTTAATTAATGACTTTAAAATAGGAATAATGATTTAATGGCCTCCGCTATTCCCCTAAATTAATGAAACAAACTAATTAGACAATAAAAACAGATTAATAGATTTGCGGTCTAACTCTTTTCTTCCCAATTTTATTAAAAACTGTCAACTCGATCTTCTCGATAAAGTACGATAAAAAAAAAATCTTTCGCAAAGCATTTCTAATTGCTTTGCGCTACAAACAGTGTTTAAAAATTATTTAAAACGTATATAGTTAAATCAGATATACGTAAAGCTAATGGCGGACAAAAGAGGCGTTATCATAGAGATCAAGTTGGCACACAAAAGAAACTGACTCGTATTTAATTAACAAACATGAATAAAATTGGAAAGAGATTTTAAATGAACAAAAATTAACTATTAACTCAACCGCAATGGAATACTAAATCTTTACACAGGTTAGTAAGGAAGAATAGCGAAGGGAAAAAGGTTAAATATAGATAGATGATCACACAGTATATATAATTAAGACTCGTCTAATAAAAATGGTTACATAACAAATACATATAATTCAATGAAGCAATTAAAAAAATATATGAACAAAAGGTAGCATAAGAAATAGTTCAATAGAGGAGATACGATTACCATCCTTTTTCCTTGGTCATGTTCCCTACGGCGTTCGTGGCTTGATCCGACCGTCGACAGGTATTTGTCCGGACAATGAAAATATGTAGTATGGTTTCACGAAAAGTTCTCCAGACACGGCACAGAGTTCAGATGACTATTGAGTGGATACTATGGCATTTTGGATGGTATTCAGGAACCTCGGCGATAGGCAAAGCTATTTATTTGCCTAGCCTAGCCTATTCATTTCCTTCAAAATACTATGGCTTTTAACTGGAGCATGTTCAAACTTCTCCATTATTTGAAAACGACAGTTGTATAACTTTTTGGAGCACAAGCTAAATGTGAAGCAAATCGGAGAGAGTTCTCCAAAAAGAAATATGAATGCACTCTCAAGAAAACTTGGAATAACCAGCAAGAAAACTCTGAATGAATCACCTCAAAAGCAAAATCTGAATCAACTGAATCCTTCAAAAGAAAAATCTGAATAATGAATCCTTCCAAAGGAAAAATCTGAATAATCTGAATCCTTCAAAAAGAAAAATCTGAATAATGAATCCTTCCAAAGGAAAAATCTGAATAATCATCTAGTCTTTTGTTCTCACTTCTATTTATACCCTCTCTGTCAGCTACCTTCTATTGTTTGTATGATCTGAGATCTTGATAAGCCTCCCCATGCTCCTTTGTTTCAAAGTAACATTTTCTAAAATAACTTTTACTTTTTTACTCTAAATTTCTTTCTTTAAAGTTTGAATTCTATTAATTAAAAAGAAAGAAAGAGAAGGCCATCTTTAATTTGACTTGAATGGGCTCACTAATCAAAACTATACATTCTTTTAGAAAATGTTGGCAGGCTTATCTCAAAATCAAATCATACTAAATATTTTAACAAAATTTTAACAACAATATATTATTATTTTTTTATAGTAGAATAAGCATTTTATTTCAGCAGAATTTTGCATTAACTCATATATATACGCTAGATGTATATATATGTTTGACTAATAGGTTAAGCAATTTTTATTAATAGAATGAAATTTATTTAAAACAAAATATTTAAATGTAATACATATTTAATAAGCATAATTATTTTTAACTCTAATGCAAAACCCTGCTGATATTGGACTATAAACTTAATTCAGGTCTACAATTCTAATTAAGTTTATAGGAAGATGTGAAGCATGGATTGGACTTCAGATCCATTGCTTCATTTCCCAATAGTTAGTGAACAAAAAAAAATGTTAAAAAAAATGCCGTTGCTTCAGGTCAGAGGTAAGAATTTGTGCCAGGTGAGTTCAAACCTACTCTTTATTTGCTGTAATATTTAATTTGTTACTACCTACGGTGTTTTCTTTACTTTATTATATCTAACGGTTTATCCATAATTCAATCTTCTGTGTCTTAAATCGGTCTGTGTTGTATTTAGTCTAACATGGTATGTATCTATTTTTAATTTGCATATTTTCCGGGTCCGGTGGTATGCAAGGTTTTAAGTTTCTGGCATTGTATACTCCTTTTATGCCGTTATTATCTTCCAAAAGGAACGCATTTCTCCCGCATTCCTTTTTCAATGTGTATGGCCCTTGATATATTGGGAAAAACTTTTTGAATTCTTTCCGCAATGTATTACTTGGCCTAGGGTCTCTCAGCCATACTTGCTCCCCTTGCCTGAATTGATATTGCTGGTTTCGTTTTTTATTTTTCCGGTGCAGCGCAGCCTGTTTTAATCGTTCATATGCTATCTTTTGATCTTGTAGTTTATCTGTCTTCTCCTCTTCCATCGGCATTTTGGTTTTAAATAACTGAGGACATTCTTTCTCATAATGCAAGCAGTTGGAGTAAATCCTGTCGACTCATTCATTGTGTTGTTAATATATTGTACCACCTTTTCGGTTTTATTTACCCAGTCCCGATGGTTGGTTGGTATATATGTCCTAAAGAGTCGCCCTATTTCTCGCATGACTCTTTCACAAGGGTTAGCCTGTGAATTTCTAATGGAAGTTAGCCTATGATGAATTCCTTGTTTAGCCATCCATGTCTTCCATTCTTTGGATGTAAATGCTGTGCCATGATCAGATATCACTATCTGGGGTTTTCCAACTTCTGGCAACTGTTTTTCCCAAAGTGCCTTTATTGCTCCTCTAGCGTTTGCTGTCCTTACTGGGTATGCTTTCACGTACTTTGAAAACACATCATACGTGACAAATAGATATTGGAATCGTCGAAACATCGGTAATGGGCCATAATGATCTACAGCTAGCAGCTCATTTGGTTTAGATGCGAGGATCGGTCGTGGCTCTCCTGCATACGATCGATTTGGTGCCTTGCTCCGAGCACAAATCTCACAGGTTTTCAACACACGTAAGATCTGTGAGTACATCCCTGGCCAATAAAATTGACATTTTATTGCTTCTTCTACTTTCCGAGGACCATAATGTCCCACCGACTGATGGATGTGGGTAATAATTTGGTGTCTCAATTTGTGAGGTATTATGACTTTCCATGGATTGTGAGGGCTTTTGGTATTAATCTGAAGGATCCCATCTGTGATTCTGTATTGATTATAGTGCCTACTGGCTGCCATCTTAGATGCAATAATGTTAATTATTTTCTTATATTGAGCATCCTGGGACTGCCAATATGCTAAATTCTGGAGGTGAGATTCCACTGTTTTTTCTGCTGTGGTTGTCATTATCTTCATTGCCTGGTTTCCTAAATCTGGATTCTGAGCAGCCATGAGCATAGGGTGGTGGCTTAAAATATCAGCCACAATATTCTGTGATCCAGGGCAATAAATGACACTATACCGAAACTGTTGAAGAATCAGGCTCCACCTTATCAATCTGTCATTGTTTAAAAAGCTCTGGTTCAGAAATTCCAAACATTTGTGGTCAGTTATGATTACCACTTCTGATCCCAACAAAAACTGTTTCAGTTTCTGGCACGCCCACACTATTGCTAATGTCTCCTGCTCAGTTGTTGTATAATGCTTTTCTGCCCCTCTCAACGTCCGACTAATAAAGTATAACACTTGATGCTCATTTTTATCACCAATTTGAAACAACACAGCACCCAAGCCTTGCCTACTGCTATCTGTTTGAAGGTAAAAGGGGCGAGAAAAATCCGGATGGTATAACATTACTGTTTCCAAGAACTTATCTTTTACTTTAGACATTTCTTGCTCATGCCTCTCTTTCCATTCCCATTTTTTACTACTCTTTTTTATTAATTCAATTAGCTGTGTGGTGTCATAAGCAAATCTAGGATAGAAGCGGTGATAGAAATTACACAATCCCAGAAATGCTCGAACCTGCTTCTGGTTGGTGGGAGTTGGAAAATTCTTTATAGCTTCTATTTTTGCAGGATGGGGTTTGACACCTTGACTATTTACAACCTGGCCCAAAAATTCAATTTCTTCTACTGCAAAAAAACTCTTTTCCATGTTGATGGTTATATTTTCACGTATGCATTCACGAAAGAAGCTTTCCAAATGACGCAAATGCTCATCGATGTCCTTTGAGGCGATCACGATATCGTCCACGTAACACACCATGTGTTCCTGTATTTGAGGAGATAAAACATTCTTCAAACATCTCATGAGGCCTGCTCCACTATTAATTAAACCGAATGGAACCCTCTTGAACATGTGAGTCTGGCCATTGTAACGAAATGCCGTATACTTTCTATCATGTTGGTCCAACGGCATTTGCCAATAACTTGCTGTCATATCCATGGTTGAGAATACAGTCTTCCCTGCAAGCTGCACAAACGTTTCATGCATTGGTGGCGGCACATCACGTTCCGGAATGGTCACATTATTTAGGCGACGCGCATCTAAACACAAACGCACATTTCCGTTTTTCTTCTTGATTACAATCAATGGGTTATTGTAGGGTGAAGGGGCCCGTTCAATAATATCCCATTCCAGCATCTGCTTTATTTGTTTATTCACTTCCTCTTTGTATTGGAACGGGATAGGGTATGTTTTTGTTTGGTGGTACGATTCCTCTCTAAGCCTAATTCGGTGAGTGTACCCTCTAATTTTTCCTGGTACGCCAGAAAATACCGCTGCATATCTTTGTAAAATTTGTTGCAACTGCTGACTATGCTCGTTATTCCTAATCATTGATATGCCCACTTTTTGTTTTATCATTTCCTCATCAATCGCTTGTATAACACAACTGCCAATGGGGTGATTCTCTTGAGCCACTATTGTAAATGGGACTTGTATGCCTTCTAACATACATTTCCCCGTTGGGTAATGTATGATCCCTTGATACTGCTGAAGGAAATCTGAACCTAATACTAAGTCATACAACAAACCCTCCATTACTAAGAAGGCATGATTAAAACATTTACCGCTAATTTTCATCTCCAACCACATTTGGTATCGTTCACTATTCATTTTTCTTCCATTTGCCAGAGTTAACTGGATAGGGCGCATGGGAAACTTTAAGTATTTTGGGTTGCTTTCATATTCCATGGCTAGTTTTTTGATATGATAGATACATGACTGCCAGAGTCAACTAATGCTTGTATTTCATTGTCGTTTATGGTTACTTGAATGACTGGGTTTGAATTTGTGCCTATGTCTTCGTTATCCTTTTGTTGTACAATTGCTGTATGGGATGGCACAGCTTCTCTATTTTCTACTTTTGACAGGTTTGTACTCTTTTGTTTGGCAATAGATTTATTTTGAAATTTTACCTCCTTTTCATTTCTGTCTTCATCAAGATATTCATATTCGATAGCCGTTAGTATACGAGTTGTACCTTCAATATCTTGCACTTGACTGCTTATTAATATTTTCCTTATCCAGAGTGGCATGTTGTGCCTAATCATCCTTACTATCTGCATTTCTGGATAATTGAATGCACTTAGGGCTTTAATTCGATTTACCTGCCTAACAAAAAACTGAGCATAAGTCTCTTGATGGTTAGCTGGGTATCTTTCATGCATTATGGAATACATCAAACCTTCCTGCCGCTCTGCACTCCAATACATTGACATCATTGCATTCTCATATTCCATAAATGTTTGTGGTTGTATAGACAGAGTGTTCCACCAGTCTCTGGCAGATTCTTTTAAATGATGACTGGAGATCGCCACTTTTTCTTGTTCTGTCATATTCTGAAATTGAAAAAACATTTTGAGACTGTCTAGGTGGTGTCTAGGGTTTCCACCTGGTTCCCCTCTAAAACATTGTATATGTACGAATTTTGCCACAGGAGATGTTATCGGATTAATTATTATTGGCATAAGGATTTGGTTGCCTTGTTGCATCTGGATTGGATTCATCTGTTGATGAATGTTCATTTCCTTTTTATCCACATTCATCTGTCCATTTTCTTCTCCCTCCTGTATTTGATGCTTGACTGACATGTCCAAGGCATGCATATCCTTTCCTAATTCATTATCTATCAATGATTTAAGTTGTGTATCATCTTGTTTCTGTTGCCATTTTAACTGAGTATCTTCATCTGGCAATACTTTTGTTCTGGTATGTTGTTGCTGGAGACCCATGTTTTCCTCCACATGGTTCAGTCTTTGTGATGTCATATTCATGAATTCTTGGAACATGTTCATCATCATTTTTCTTTTGTCTCCCATTTCTGTGATGAGATCTTTCACATTGTTTTCTTGGTCACTATGAGTCGATGTTGCTGTATTTGGAAGGTTGAGCATTACCTCCTCATCGCTGTCATAATCTGCAACTTTCTTCGGTTGGTCCATTTTTGCCTAATATTGGCTATTTTGTTATATAACATTCACTTTGTTTGTAAAATGTGTTTGTCTTTTAATAAACAATCTGGATAAGTATATTTTTATACTAGTTATTAACACAAAAAAAAAATATTTCTTTCTAAAATAAGTCACTATTCTAAGTTCCAACTATCTGTTTTATTTATATGTTTTCAGAAATTTAACTTTGCCTACCTTACGAGGTCCTATCTTACCCTATGCCTATATGTATCTGTTTGTACATGAAAATATATATATATAAAATCCTGCCGTGTCTGTCTTTAATATTTATACTACATATTAGTCTCCTCACTTTATTTATTGTTATATTTCATTAAAATATCACTGCTATTTTGTCTCAATATAATTAAAATAACACACTTACAGCTTGACCTGGCTTTCTCTGACACCTGAAACAACTAAAAAATGCATTTACATTAATACAAGTATATATATAAAAAATATGTGAGCAAAATATATGTAAGTCATGTTTAAAAATTATTTTGGCTCACTATGCATACATTGTTATTTTGATCATCTACTATAGTTTGGTTTATTTGATATCCGATATGAGAGATTGCACTTGCCGACAAATTTATTTGAGAAGGGCGCCAGTCGACAAGACAATGGCCATATCAAATATACATATTAATGGATAATGATCCAAGCACACATTGATAAGGTTTATAAAGTTTAATGCGATTACAATTTATTTTGATTTTCACTTCACTTTCAAAAAAAATCTCTGCATGAATAAGTAAATGGTATTTTAAATGACAATATTAAGTAAGTCTAAGACGTATAACAACTAAGTAAGGTAACATGTCTGACCTGGGTTCGAAACCACGCTACCATTTTGGTCAAGACAGAAAAAAAATTTTAACCAGCCTAAAGTACGATTAACAAAACAAAATATTAATACAAAAAACAATTAAAATAAAAGTAAAATCCCATGATAACCGCCACTCCGAATTATGAACCTGGGATCGAAACCAACTACCATTTTGGTCACACCCGAAATAGATTAACAATTATCACGCAATTTTACAGAATCACGCATTGAGCATTGAGATCAAAAACTGTTTAAAAAAACATTTATATAAAAACGGGTTTTACCGAACTATAACGAAGTGTATACCATATGCATCCATATATATGAATATGTACATCATTAAATAAGCATATATATGACTACACATAAATATACAAACAGATATACCTATACAAATATTTCTTTTATTATCATGTACATGAATTTATTAGAAAGATGTCATATTGCAAACCGCATACTCCTATTATTTCAGGCTAGTAAAGGCTGGTCGCAACTATGACAAGGAAGCAATGATTGCAGACATAGACCTATTATTTCAGGCTACTCAGCAATCCTAAACTCTAAAGTGTAAGGGGTCATCACCTAAACAGTTACTCTAAGGGTCTTCACCAAACATGGTTACTAAAAAACAAGGGCTTCACCTAACGGTTACTCAAAGGGTCTTCACCTAATGGTTACTCAATAAATGATTCAATAGCATAATCCAAAATGGAGAAAAAAAAAATCTTAACTAAAGGGTGGCTGACATATATGTTATACAAAAATATATCTTTAATATATATTTATTAACGAACATACGCATTTACTTTTCTTATAAGATAAAATTAAGTTTGCTAGTATTGAAACAAAACTTAATTTATATATGTTTGCGAGGAAACGTAATTTCAAAATCTTTAAAAAGGGAAAAAAAAAATTTACATGATTACAATTATTCAATATAAAGAAACGAAACGCAGAGAAAGTGAAAAAAATATTTGCTAACACCATACGTTGACACGTGTTAATTTGACCTTATCAAAACTTTTTGATCTTCAAAAAAAAGTTTCAATTAACGGAAAAAATGTTATCTAAGATCTTTACAAAAATTTATACAAACGGAGAAAAAATTCTATTATCTATTTGTACTTTTAACTAAAATGTTATATTTCGAAAAAACATTATTATATTAAAACTTCTCAGATTTAAGCATTACTAAAGTAACATAAAGTACGAAAGCTATTTTAAGGGAGGGCGAGTGGGTATATAGTTGACACTTCCGCCTCATCGAAGGTATATACTTTATACGAAACAAATATGGCGAACTGGCCATGACAAATCTATTCATTAGGCAAAAAAAATTGGTTTAATTCTGAAATCTAATTTTATAATCACACAAAAAAAAATAACTAACGGAGTGTTAACTTTTTAAATATAAACTATTCATTACATATATATACTAACTCGGAAAAAAATTTTTTTTACTTTGTGACACATTTAACTTGTTAATTAATTTAAAAAAATGACATTTGGCTCACATTAGGAAACAAACTTGGAATACGGAGAAAAATTATACATATATTTTTATATAAATATATTAAACTAAACTAACTTCTCAGGGTACTAATTTTTTTTTAAAAAATGACATACGTCCCACTGCGACCAACTAGAAGCAAAAAATTTTACGTATAACTAACAATTATTTCGTGTTATTTTAAAAAAACATTATATATATGTGTGTACAAACCCGGGAAAAAAATCTACATATATATTATTCATTAATTTAAAACAGAAGAAAGTAAAAAACATTATACACCCATACAAATGTTATACAGGGCATTGCAGGGTATGTAAATTTCGAATAGACACACGATGGGCGTCCAGAATACGGAGAAAAAAAATTCTTATACATTTACCTATATTTTCAAATACCCTATTCCTATTCTTCCCCTAAAAAAAATGAAATTCGGCCCACATTGGTCGACAGAATACGGAGAAAAAAAAATTTACTGTGACAGTCAGATAATGTATGTTGGTTTAACCCAGTTCGAATACTAGGCGAAAGTACCTCGAGGCCACCCATACGCGAGATATTAAATCAAGAATACTATGACCTCTGCCCATTCGCCTATTTTCGAGGCCTGATCATGAACAAACAACACCATCTGAGCCATGCATAAATTATTTTTCAACCGGCGACGGCTTAGCATCAGCGGAAAGAAACATGGACGGAAACACCTAAAGAGCTAAATAGTTAAATGTGCCAAAGTACTAAGAAATATGTGTTTTGCGTGCCTGGATCATTGAAAAGTAAAATAAAGCATTTATAACAAATTTAGTAAAAGTCAAGCTTGTTAGTTAAATAATAGATCTTTAATTAATGACTTTAAAATAGGAATAATGATTTAATGGCCTCCGCTATTCCCCTAAATTAATGAAACAAACTAATGAGACAATAAAAACAGATTAATAGGTTTGCGGTCTAACTCTTTTCTTCCCAATTTTATTAAAAACTGTCAACTCGATCTTCTCGATAAAGTACGATAAAAAAAAATCTTTCGCAAAGCATTTCTAATTGCTTTGCGCTACAAACAGTGTTTAAAAATTATTTAAAACGTATATAGTTAAATCAGATATACGTAAAGCTAATGGCGGACAAAAGAGGCGTTATCATAGAGATCAAGTTGGCACACAAAAGAAACTGACTCGTATTTAATTAACAAACATGAATAAAATTGGAAAGAGATTTTAAATGAACAAAAATTAACTATTAACTCAACCGCAATGGAATACTAAATCTTTACACAGGTTAGTAAGGAAGAATAGCGAAGGGAAAAAGGTTAAATATAGATAGATGATCACACAGTATATATAATTAAGACTCGTCTAATAAAAATGGTTACATAACAAATACATATAATTCAATGAAGCAATTAAAAAAATATATGAACAAAAGGTAGCATAAGAAATAGTTCAATAGAGGAGATACGATTACCGTCCTTTTTCCTTGGTCATGTTCCCTACGGTGTTCGTGGCTTGATCCGACCGTCGACAGGTATTTGTCCGGACAATGAAAATATGTAGTATGGTTTCACGAAAAGTTCTCCAGACACGGCACAGAGTTCAGATGACTATTGAGTGGATACTATGGCATTTTGGATGGTATTCAGGAATCTTGGTGATAGGCAAAGCTATTTATTTGCCTAGCCTAGCCTATTCATTTCCTTCAAAATACTATGGCTTTTAACTGGAGCATGTTCAAACTTCTCCATTATTTGAAAATGACAGTTGTATAACTTTTTGGAGCACAAGCTAAATGTGAAGCAAATCGGAGAGAGTTCTCCAAAAAGAAATATGAATGCACTCTCAAGAAAACTTGGAATAACCAGCAAGAAAACTCTGAATGAATCACCTCAAAAGCAAAATCTGAATCAACTGAATCCTTCAAAAGAAAAATCTGAATAATGAATCCTTCCAAAGGAAAAATCTGAATAATCTGAATCCTTCAAAAAGAAAAATCTGAATAATGAATCCTTCCAAAGGAAAAATCTGAATAATCATCTAGTCTTTTGTTCTCACTTCTATTTATACCCTCTCTGTCAGCTACCTTCTATTGTTTGTATGATCTGAGATCTTGATAAGCCTCCCCATGCTCCTTTGTTTCAAAGTAACATTTTCTAAAAATAACTTTTACTTTTTTACTCTAAATTTCTTTCTTTAAAGTTTGAATTCTATTAATTAAAAAGAAAGAAAGAGAAGGCCATCTTTAATTTGACTTGAATGGGCTCACTAATCAAAACTATACATTCTTTTAGAAAATGTTGGCGGGCTTATCTCAAAATCAAATCATACTAAATATTTTAACAAAATTTTAACAACAATATATTATTATTTTTTTATAGTAGAATAAGCATTTTATTTCAGCAGAATTTTGCATTAACTCATATATATACGCTAGATGTATATATATGTTTGACTAATAGGTTAAGCAATTTTTATTAATAGAATAAAATTTATTTAAAACAAAATATTTAAATGTAATACACATTTAATAAGCATAATTATTTTTAACTCTAATGCAAAACCCTGCTGATATTGGACTATAAACTTAATTTAGGTTTACAATATTAATCAAGTTTATAGGAAGATGTGAAGCATGGATCGGGCTTCAGATCCATTGCTTCACTAGCTCAGCGGAGATGCAGAGATAAAAATCTATATCTTAATTTATATCTTAAATATCAATAAATAAAAACCCCTGCCAGAAATTAACACATAAAAATATTTATTTACGCACATATAAAATAACATTTAAATTTTGAGGAATAAGTTTAACATTTTAGATTTTTATATTAACTTTTAATTTTACATTTAACTAAGTTTCAATGAGTTTAATATTTTATTTAACTAGTCACATATGAATAGACTACATAGATCTGCATTTGAAAAGAAAATATTCTTCCCTGATTTAACCGTAGGCCACAAATTTCGCAACCAAACTGGCGCCAATCCATCTGATACATTCATGTATTCAATGTAGCATGATACGACAACACAAAATACTATACTGTCAGGAAAGCATCTGAACAGTAAGTAGAATTAGAGAAGACATTGACTCTCCACCAACAGGAATGTCACATCTGTTGGCAAGTAGAACAATAAACAAAAAACTCCATAGGAATGGACTGCGGTCTTCTGCCGACTTACCAACCCATCCATAGGCAAACAGAAGGTGTGTGGCGTATATCTATAATCCTGCCCGTAGCGGACCTCATACTACATCTACTAATTACACAAATATATCCAATCCATTGAGCCAATTCAACTACGAAACGAATAACCTAAGATTACCCTCCCTTAATATAACTTTACAAAACTATATAGCCATTCACGCCCGACTTAAATTTAACATTTAGATACATTCGCACAAATGCATTTTATAAAATTTGTTTTAAAATGTTGAGTACAGATCAGCTGCACAGATTCCACGGTCAAAAACATTCCAAATTAAACACAACCGATCAAAATACAAAGTCATCGATAAACGTCACTGGCATAGGGAATATACAAATCCCATTAGCATTCATCATAAGATGCTTGCAGTGATATAGTTGACATATATTCTAATCGAATGTGAAAACCACAACATAATCAACCGCTAAAGAATCTATGCAACGTTCATACCCAACCTAAATTTCATCATTTAAAATTTAAACAATAAACACTTTATACAATAAGAGAGAAAAAAAATGGAAATGATTTTTATCAATCGGAAAACATATAAAATTAAACATTATTAATTGATTTTAAAACTTACAAAAGTCAGATAAGAGTCCGTTTTTAACATTTAAGTTGGCTTGTTTATCAATTTATAAAACTTGACAAAAGTTCTTAATTGATTTTAATAATTGTTCATTTCATATAGCTTATGGTAGAAGAGTCCAGGTTTCTGCTTTTAATTCCCGCGATGCCTCCATTGGAAGATAATGTTCTGGAGATGGCAATAGCTGGTTCAAGGTATCACAGTCTTTTCATTTTTCTTTTTAAATAGAGAGTGTGGTATGTGCGTCCTACCGCATCTCTCAAACACACAATGCTGGAACTGTCCGAAAAAACTGTATTTCCCTTTTTATAGTAAATCTCCAGATTGAATGAACAAAGACGTCACTAAT
Organism: Epiperipatus broadwayi; assembly: GCA_028023455.1. Taxonomy (NCBI): domain Eukaryota; kingdom Metazoa; phylum Onychophora; class Udeonychophora; order Euonychophora; family Peripatidae; genus Epiperipatus; species Epiperipatus broadwayi. The sequence goes on along the minus strand of JAQFVV010000010.1, from coordinate 11,958,080 downwards.
CCAAATTTTCGTTCGGGTCCGGGCTGAGGCTTGGTGCTTCCATTGGTCAAGCTAAAATCTCTTTATTCTCTTATCTAATTTACTCTCTGACTTTTTAATTAGACAGCTTTTGGATAATTAATAAACAATCATTTCCATTTACAGATTACAGGAATTAATTAATACCTGTTTTTATTTTTACTTACGTTATTTCTTTTTTAAACTATTTTTATATTTAAATCTTTTTTTATAAAAAAAATACATTCAAATACCTTTTTTTATTTATTAAAAAAAATATTTTTAAAGTTTAGCATCTGTGCGAATATATACGTTTAACAAACATTTTAATTTTAGCGTTTAGTTTTTTTTTCTTTTTAATACACTTATTTTTATATGCGAATTTTATTTCAATTTAATGTAACGACATATTTATATATCGTTACAAATCAGTAAACTTCCTCAAAAAAATAAAAACATTTAAAAAAAAAAAAAGAATTTACTTAGTGTTAGTAATTACGTTACCCAAATTTGTTATATATGAAATTTCAAAAGGACAAAACTTTTTTTTTAAAAGACAAAACAGTAATTACAAATATACTGATAAAAAAAAGTTGACTGATGATTCCCTACTACCAGCTAAATTTCTGCCCCCTCCCATCCAAGTTTCATTTCTCCTACCTTTAACTATTACTTAGGCAAGTTGAACGATTAGATTTTAATTTATACAAGACTTTTTTTTTTTTAAAAAAAATATGATTTAGATTTATTATTATATTTTATTTATTAGTTTTTATTCCTCGAATTTATCTCTACATATGCGCAATTTTTCTTACTGGCAGCACTTTTTAAACAAAACTTCAAACTGCAACTCCACGTCAATACAACAAATATATTTATACTAATTTCAGAAAAAATATTACGGGCATGATTTATTTTTAAAATTCTCAGGGCACTCGTGTTTATTAAAGATCAAAAATTTCATCATCATCAATTCCCCTTCTGAGGGTCATTCTCTGAGGTAAGGCCCCACGTTGGGTGCCAATTATAATGATCGAAATGAAAGTGAAGATCGAATCTAACTGCAAAAACAATATCTGCTCTACAAGGCGCCATCTAGGCATTTAAACCTAGAAAAATTTATAGAGTAGGCAGATATGCGCTGTTAAGATTCCACTTTATTTAAATATTCCGATCATTAGCCCAAGTCACTAGCTCAGCGGAGACGCAGAGATAAAAATCTATATCTTAATTTATATCTTAAATACCAATAAATAAAAACCACTGCCAGAAATTAACACATAAAAATATTTATTTACGCACATATAAAATAACATTTAAATTTTGAGGAATAAGTTTAACATTTTAGATTTTTATATTAACTTTTAATTTTACATTTAACTAAGTTTCAATGAGTTTAATATTTTATTTAACTAGTCAAGTATGAATAGACTACATAGATCTGCATTTGAAAAGAAAATATTCTTCCCTGATTTAACCTTAGGCCACAAATTTGGCAAGTAGAACAATAAACAAAAAACTCCATAGGAATAGACTGCGGTCTTCTGCCGACTTACCAACCCATCCATAGGCAAACAGAAGGTGTGTGGCGTATATCTATAATCCTGCCCGTAGCAGATCTCATACTACATCTACTAATTACACAAATATATCCAATCCATTGAGCCAATTCAACTACGAAATGAATAACCTAAGATTACCCTTCCTTAATATAACTTTACAAAACTATATAGCCATTCATGCCCAACTTAAATTTAACATTTAGATACATTCACACAAATGCATTTTATAAAATTTGTTTTAAAATGTTGAGTACAGATCAGCTGCACAGATTCCACGGTCAAAAACATTCCAAATTAAACACAACCGATCAAAATACAAAGTCATCGATAAACGTCACTGGCATAGGGAATATACAAATCCCATTAGCATTCATCATAAGATGCTTGCAGTGATATCGTTGACATATATTCTAATCGAATGTGAACACCACAACATAATCAACCGCTAAAGAATCTATGCAACGTCCATACCCAACCTAAATTTCATCATTTAAAATTTAAACAATAAACACTTTATACAATAAGAGAGGAAAAAAATGGAAATGATTTTTATCAATCGGAAAACATATAAAATTAAACATTATTAATTGATTTTAAAACTTACAAAAGTCAGATAAGAGTCCGTTTTTAACATTTAAGTTGGCTTGTTTATCAATTTATAAAACTTGACGAAAGTTCTTAATTGATTTTAATAATTGTTCATTTCATATAGCTTATGGTAGAAGAGTCCAGGTTTCTGCTTTTAATTCCCGCGACACCTCCATTGGAAGATAATGTTCTGGAGATGGCAATAGCTGGTTCAAGGTATCACAGTCTTTTCATTTTTCTTTTTAAATAGAGAGTGTGGTATGTGCGTCCTACCGCATCTCTCAAACACACAATGCTGGAACTGTCCGAAAAAACTATTTCCCTTTTTATAGTAAATCTCCAGATTGAATGAACAAAGACGTCACTAATCCAAATTTTCGTTCGGGTCCGGGCTGAGGCTTGGTGCTTCCATTGGTCAAGCTAAAATCTCTTTATTCTCTTATCTAATTTACTCTCTGACTTTTTAATTAGACAGCTTTTGGATAATTAATAAACAATCATTTCCATTTATAGATTACAGGAATTAATTAATACCTGTTTTTATTTTTACTTACGTTATTTCTTTTTTAAACTATTTTTATATTTAAATTTTTTATAAAAAAAAATACATTCAAATACCTTTTTTTATTTATTAAAAAAAATATTTTTAAAGTTTAGCATCTGTGCGAATATATACGTTTAACAAACATTTTAATTTTAACGTTTAGTTTTTTTTTCTTTTTAATACACTTATTTTTATATGCGAACTTAAAAGTTTTTATTTCAATTTAATGTAACGACATATTTATATATCGTTACAATATATATATATATATAATGATAAATATAAGTGTTGAATGTCTTTAGAAAAATTAACCTTTTTTTAAATATAATGTACAGTACTTGGATTATTTAAATAAAGTTTAATTCTTCTAAAGACATTCAACACTTATATTAGATGATGAAATAGTCCAATATATAAATATGGTATAGTTATTGATTTTGTAACTTCATTAAAAATGTTGTTTATACCTAAGTAGCTTCAAATCAAAAGAAAAACATTTAAAATGCCAATGCTGAATTAGAAAAAAATTTAAAAACAGATTGCATTTAAAATAAGTGTTAATGAATATTTTTTTTAATATGTACCTTATTTCTAAGTTAGTGTAATTTTTAAGCTTTAGGAACTGGCCATTTTTTCCCCATAGACTCCCATTATAAATACGTATTCTGCAATGGTCATTGCAAATTATATCTAATACATTATTACTTTTTGTTTTGCTATCTTTTTCTTTTTTTTTTTGGGCAGGGGGGAGTTATTCATTGGGAATAAATGTTGGGTCAATATAAAATGATATGATCTGATCAAATAAAAGCAAGTTTTTAAAACAAAAGTTTAGATGAAATATTATTGTATATTTTTTTGTATATATATATTATTAGCTACTATTATTTTATTTAATTAACCTATTAATTCAGTATACTGAATTACAAAAAAAATTGCAAAGAAATCAAGTTATATGTCACATGACCGAATTTAACAAGCTTGTATTACAAATGTTATATATAGAGCTCACAAATAAGCTTTTAACAAGCTTTGTAGAGTATCTCAAACCCCAGAACAGTTTTTGCTACTGAGGAAAGCCAGTAGGAGAAACCAGTCTGGGGTTGGGAGTATTCTGCCAAGCTTGTTAAGAGCTTATTTGTGAGTTCTATATACATCATAGTATATTGAATGTTTATTATAGTAAATAAAGAGATTAGAACGTAGGATTTTCAATCTATATTCCTCTTCCATTCCATCTCAAACAACCTATACACATGACCCACACACATGTGAAAAGGACAAATAATCCCCAATATATGTATTTCATACAGAACCAGTACTCATCAGTTTGGCCAGCTCATAATCTTCCACACATATAGACAATCAGTGCTCAGCTTATATTAAGATAGAAATTCCTCAAACTTTAATGGGCATCTGTTGGTTTTTCAATGAAATGGATGGTTAATTGTTGGCCTGTCCATTAAAGTGTAAGAAATAGCTATTTTAATGTAATCTGAGCTCTGATTATATAGATGTGTGGGAGATTATGATCTGGCCCAATTGATAAGTGCTGATTCTGTATAAAATACTCTATTGGGGATCGTTTATCTTTTTCATGTGCATATGGTCATGCGTATCGGTTGTTAGAGAAGAAGTGGAGGAATATATACTGATAATCCTAAATTCAAATCCCTCTATTAATTTATTTATATTTTGTACTTTTAACACATTATTTTATTTCTTAATAGCAGCTTCTATTACCAGGCTATGTTAGCAAAAAAATTGAATGTATATATATATAACATTTTCCTTTTATCCTTTTTACAATTTATTTTATATTATCATCTGTTCATTTTATCTTTTCAGATCCAATCAGCTACTTTTTATCTATGATTCAGCTTTTTTTATTTTTTTTTATTTCTTAGGGTTTAAAATGACAATTTTTTTAATTTTATTTATATAATCCACTAATTAGTTAATGTGATTTTTATTTCTTTGTATTCCTCTAGATTATCTGCAATTACTGTACTAGGCAATTTAAGAGAATCCATTTTTCACAACACTAACCCTAAACTGGTAATAATAAATACAAATTAAAAAAAACAACAATTTTAATTATCATTTCTTTTTTAAAATATAAATAAATATATTAAATAAATTCATCTAAAAATATATAAAAAAAAATTTTTTAAACTATTTCTAAAAATACAAAAGATAAAAATTACTATATTAGATATTAATTTAACAGAGTAAACTACTATACTGGGAATTAATTTGCCAGATAAACTAATTTAAACTTTTTGCTGATAAACAATGTAAAGCAAAAAATTATTAAAAATGATTCTCTCTCTATTTATTGTACATATAGAGAATATACTCACACACATATTAAATATAAAAAATTATAATACCTTGTCGTTTTCTAAACAAGATGGACATTCCTGTTTGGTTAATATGGGATTGTATAATTGGTATGTTTCAGTATGAAATTTGACATCTTTCTCACGAAAAAAGATACCATACTTTCTTTCACGTTCTTCATAAATATATGGACCTTTAACATTCATCTAAAACAACAGAAAGAGAATAATTTCATAATATTTAAATACAAGTATATATATACACACAAAAGCTAGATGTAATTAGAGAAGTTTGAACCCACACTTTCAAACTTCCTTTAGTTGTCTATTCCATTTTATACAACAGATATACAAGACCACATAGATATAAAAAAGATAAATGATCTCCAATATGTAACATAAACATATATATAAATTTTCATTATATATATATATATATAATGTTTAATCACAAGCATGATAAAATATGTGCACAATTATGCAAAAATGTTTTTATTTGATATATAAATATTAAGTATATAAAAGATCAGTCACTCCAAATTATGTACAATAAAATTTAGCACTTAATTTATAATATACAAATAAAATGCATATAAAAATCTTAAAATGGAAATGATTGTTTTATTAATTAAACACAAAACATACTAGCCCTTGGGGCACTTAAATAATTAAAAGGTCAGATAAGAGAATAAAAAAATTAGCTTGACCAATGGAAGCACCAAGCCACAGCATGGACCAAAAAGGAGACTCTAGGATTAGTGACATCTTGCTCGATGGATCCGAAAATTTACTGATAAGGGTGGTCTAACCCTCTAAAAAGAAAAAATGAGTTGTTGTTGTCTTAGAGCTGACTATTAATCTATATATAAACTGTAGTTGTATTGCAGACTCCACGATGTAAGAGTCTGCAATAGATTTAATTTCCTGACAACCAGCTAAGGCCTCCCAATGACAATTCTTGACCAAATGAATGGCAAGTAGTGGCTTCGTTTCAAAGAAGGACCAACAATTTTCAAAAGTGATCATGAAGATGGACCTCTAAATCTGTGAAATCTGTAAAGTATGAACTCTTGTGTTTATCTAATACGAACTTTTTTAAATTTGCAATTAGTAACTGAAAATAAGGACTCTTATCTGACCTAAAGAATTTTAAATCAATTGTTAATATTTTTTTAAGCATATGTTTAATAATTGTTTCCATTTTACAATTTTATTTATTTATTATCTAAGTTATTAAAATGTATTAAATTTAAGTTGGGTGTAGATAGCTGCATAGATTTGTTAACGTTTAGTTTTTTTTTTTAAGATTTTCATGTGCATGAAATATATAATATATATATATATATCGGTAAATATGACACCTCATGCTAAGTGTCTAAATGTATTCACTGGTATACATTTTAAGTTGTTGTCAATGTGGCACCTTATGATGAGTGCCACTGGGTTTACTTTCTTGTAAATTTCCCTCAGCAATTTTCAATTAATAACTTTATGTTTCAATTGTTTATGTTTATTTTAAAGGGATTTAAATTTCAGACTATTTGTCCCATAGTTAGGTCAATGCTAGTAGAGAGATATATGGGCATTTATATTAATGTAATGTGAAGCATGTTAACATACAGGGCAAAGACCAACTGAATGCATGACCCAAAGGCATAGTCATTGCATTGCAATGTATGCAGATGTATTACCTGCAACATTGACTTCCTTTAGCTCTATGGATAGGGACTATAAGTTGGCAGATAGACTGGTCTCCCCCATATGTAGCATTTCTCTTTAAATATTTTATTATGATTCCTTCTCCAGACAGACGCACATTCCTGTACTAGATGAGCATCATGTCCTTCAAATAATATCACACTGCAGACAACAGTGTGGTTTTATGTTAGCATCTTCATATTGTATTTGGTTGCATTTTTATATCTGGAAGCAGGCATCAGGTTGCTGCAAACTTTTAGTCTGAGATTGAATGATTGATTTTGAAAGGTTTTAACTGAGTAATCTATGTAGCCTATCTATACTCAACATTCTAAAGTAAAATTTATTAAAATATCCATCTGTGTGGACTTTCTTAAATAATAATTTAAATTTAAAAAATAATAACCAATTTAAAATTAAAAATAAAGTCTAAATTTATTCCTCAATTTTAAATATATATGTGTGTTAATAAATGTTTTTGTGTGTTATTACTGGCAGTGGCTTTTTTTTTTTAATATTAAAAATATATTTTTAAGAAGTTTTATATTAAATCTCTGCATCTCCTTGAGCTAGTGACATGGACTAACCAGTCAAAATAAAATATAATTTGGATCTTAATAGTAAGTATCTGCCTACTATATAAATTTTCCAGGTTCCAATGGCCTGGTGGCATTCTTATATGGCAGATACGATAAAAGACCATCTACTCCCTGACCGTTATAATATATATATATGCAATACCTATATATGCAGTATTATATATATGTGATATTAAATGACATACAAGCATAACAGCAAAAAGAATATGACCACTGATTACCTTACCACTAGCTCCAATGGTAAGCTCCCTCTAGTGAACATTTTAATACGAGCTTAAAAACAAGTTACACAATTTGTCTTGTTTTATTAATTATTATATATATATAACAACAAAGTATAATTTTGTGACAACCAATAAACAGATAGTTGCTGAATGATGGAAGTCATTCAGTTTAATACTTAATTTTATATGAGTAAATAAGATATATAGATAAGTGAGATTGAGTATTAAAGTATAATCCCTACCTAAATTTGAATTCAGATAATAATCAGAGTAAAAAGTACCAAGATATTAGTCAAATAAGTAGAATTAATGGTGATACTTTCTCATACTTAGCTGTGAACCATATAATTATACAGTATCATTTCTAGGCATTGCCAGGCTTCTATCAGAGAAAAGGTGAGTGGAAGTTGTTACCAGTGCATCATTATATATATATATATATATATATATATATATATATATATATATATATATATATATAAACTATAACTTTGGGACAACCAATAAGCAGATAGTTGCTAAATGATAAAGATATCAACCATTTTGATGCTTAATCAGATCAAAATAAGTAGATTTGCCATTAAGTAATAAGTCAATAAAAAGCCTCCAGTATACAGATACAATCATTTGTATATAGTTTTGTTATTGATTTTTAGTTTTTATATTGTCTGACATATTGATATATGACATATATTGTTATTCCTTTCCATAAAGATACAGGAGATCAGAGGAAGGCTTCACAGGAAAATTACATTCTCTTAATTAGAATATAAAAAGATATTATAACAAAGGATTGTATAAAGTGAGACTTGGACTTACACTACCATGCGTAAAGACACCCAGAACTTCTCAATGTGATATTTAACTAAAGTTGTAAGAGTACATTTTTATTGCATTAGGCAATGAAATAGGTAAAAAGGAATTAATTATATATACTGTATATAAGACTTTATGCTTTACTTAAGCATGACTTTGGTTGAATAGTGAGATCATGGATTTAGATATACATATATCGAAGATTCTATAATAGGTGAAACATCGATTGCATTAATTGAAAGAATAAAGCTCATAATAAAATTCAATGAAGAATTAAGGAAGATACTGAAATATTTCAAAAGAAAAAAAATGCTGCTAAAGATATCACGTAATCAGACTAAAGGAAAATTATGTGTAGACGTGTTTGTGTTTTACGGATAGTCTTATATAAGTGTGGCAATTTTAAGCTTTCTTTCATTGAATTTTTTCTTATCATTTTATTTTTTTTAGAATCAAAATCGGCATACTCATTCATGAATGATTGCTAATAGTTATGATACGCATATATTTTTACAATCATTTAAAATTTGTGTTTGTATATATAATTATTTATAATACATATATATTTGAATTGTACATGATTATATGCATGTATGCATACATGTATATAGATGTTTTATGCATGGTTATTTATTAACAATGGAAATGTATATGTTTTAAAATTAGTTACAATAAAATTTCATTTAGAAATAGCGTTTAATTTTAGTTTTTTTTTTTTTTAACAAAAAGCTTTTTCTATGAAGAATTAAAAATTTAATTTTGTAAAAAAGAAATAAATAATCCATTTCTGGTAATACGTTGTCATAATTAATTCAATCTCTGAGGAATTTTCTAGATTCTTTTTTTCTATGGGTCTTAATAATTGTCATGCTAATTCTGTGACTGTCACGCTCTTATTCCAACTGTCAGATGCGCAGAAGGCATCTTCTTTTTAAAGAAAAAAAAGTTGAGTTGTTAGTAACCATCACAGTTGTCAGCGCTTTTATTTATTTTAAGTTGTCTTTATTTTAGAAGCAGATGTGAAAGATTTATCTAGCTTGCAATTTTTATTGGTTTAATAAATAATATGTGTAAATATGCAGTTTAAATGTTTGCGCTTTCACGCATATACATAAACATATAAATATGCACGACTGAAAAAAGTTTTTTGAAATGGTTATAACCTTTATTTTAAATAACAATTTAGTGATAGTAATTTCCGAACGGATATAGTTTTAAATAAATTAAATGTTTTTTTTTTTTTATATGTCATAGCATCGACCGGGACGCGAACCCACAACCATCTGCAACCAACTACTTGCTTGCAAGGCGGCTGCGATGACCTCTCGGCTAACAACGCTTGACAATAAATTAAATGTTAAAACTAGAATATAATCAAAGTGTAAAACTCTTAACCTATCCTTGATCTTGTCAATGCTAATAAGAAATGCAAACTTTCAGATAAATGTTAAGATTAAAGTAACCAACTATTTTTATCTGAAAAACTAAATTATGACTAGGTTCAGATCTAATCACCAATGAAATTTAATCTTTATATCAATGTTTCCATTGAAGATCAGATCTAAAATAGAAAACCCCAGAAGAATCAAAATCCACCTGAGGTTTAAGGATTTTCCAAGAGTTCTTACTGCTTTGGGAATATTGAAAGTTGAAAAGCTGCTTAGAAAATGTTTCACGTCACACCCACACCCATCTCCGTTATTAATTATGTAAGCTTTCAGAATTAACAATGTATGCATATGGCTTTGCATTGTTTAAGTAGTTGCAGAAATTGGATTATGGTTTCCTTCTTATACTTGTTATTACAGGTTGAATATTCCTTGTTACTATTATCAAATTTCTTGATGAAAATTCTGCAGGATTTGAAAAATAGCAAAGTAATACAAAAGTTATCTATTTTAATACTAACAAAGACTAATAATATATTTAATAAAATGTATCTGAAAAGTTCTGGAAAACTAAATGATAATTGGTGCAAAGTATTTGCAGACCTTACCCCCCCCCCCCAGTATTTAAATACAAGTATATTGACTATCCTTTCAGTTACTGAGCAGGGAAAATTCCTAATGTCCACTCCATATGTTCTTGTCGTTGCAGCTGTTATTACTATGTGATTATTCACATAGTATACGAACATGGATGGGTTGCTCACCAGCACACATTAGCCAGCGTGGTGAGTTTATTGGCTTTTTACCTCCAAGTTTAAGAATATTTTTTCAATATATATAATCATGACAGAAATAAGAAACTGTGCAGGGGTGATGTGGAGAAGAGAAGCTAAATATCGGATAAGATGGATTAAACTTGGAGAGACCTTCATCCTGCAGTGGATTGATAATGGTTGATGATGATGATGATGATATTGTCTATATTGAACTTAATGTAATTTAGAAGGGATTTGAACTCAGATAGAATGGATAAGGAGCTTGAAAGTCTGAGTTCAACTACCTTTAAATTATTAATATTGTAAAAAATTATGATTTCTTATTACTTAGCTGAATTACAAAACACCATCTAAAACAATTAAACCTATAGTTATCTTTATAGTGACAGACTTAAAATACTTCACTAAGCAGCAATGAAAAGAAGCTGAAATATATTTAAGCATTTAAATCTAAAAAATATATTATATTACTAAAGACATAAATGACTCTGCTTGTTCTTGTCCATATAATACATTTATAGGTGATTCTTTACATAAAAGTGTTGCTAAGGTAACTTATTTAATTATATCTTTTGAAGTTCTCACGAATTCATGAAGGTAATCATTAAAATGAAACAATGGCATTTTTCAGAGACCTTCCTCATCATATCTAAATGTAATCCATTCCAATTACAATCAGTATTAGGAGAAACTCATTCCTAGCATTAAATGTTCCAGATTTGGTTATATGCTTATCAGTGCAGTGAAAGTTTTTACAGCAGATGTGAGAAAATACACAATTGAAATCACTTATTTGCCATTGAAAAAAGTCTAGATCTTAGCAAATGTGGTCCCCAGGAATCATTTTTCCCATTCAGATATCAACAATATTCATTTGTGATCAGATCTTACTTGTTCAAAACAATTTATTAGCAACCTCCTGTCTAAAGTAAAAGCACTAGAGATCAAACAATTCAAGCAAATTAATGGCACTAGATCTACACAATGAACCTATACTCTTAAAATCTAATCTCTCCTAAAAAATCATATACAAAGTTAATAATGATATATGAGATCCAAATCAAACTTTCCACACTAGTACTATCTGTACAGAAAATTTCCCACAATTAGAAAAGAAACACCCTTCATATAATGCAAAAAAACTTTCCTTATTTTTAAAATAACCAATGTTTCTGATCCAGATACAAAATGTACCAACAGAGGCTAATCTCACATAAAAGAATCTCACAGTTAATACAATTTTTAGATTATCACCACCATGTTAACGTATTTGTGGTCACAGAAACAATGATTTTCATATCACTACAATCATCTATTGTTAATACTTTAGGAATCATATTCCTATTTATAAACCAAACATTATATTGTTTCAAGATGTTGCAGTTCTAATGAGTGCACAAGTTTCATTACCAAAATCAGAATTATACAGCTGTTAATACTATTGTAATCACTTTTATTCATAAGTTATAACAATTTTAATCTCATAATTTATTCAAGTCAAAAATCTAGAGACATAATTCCTGTACATTACTTATTGCCCAGCAATATATCTTACTCATTGCTTGAAATTATCATTCTAATCGATTTCAATTGCTCAATTAAATATTAAAATTTCAATTTGTCCCATTACTACCTCATCATTTTATTCTTCTGATAATATTATCTTTATGGGGGAAAGAGGCACATCTCTCTTTAATATCTTTATTACATCTCTGTCCAACTTCAAGATTGCAATACACATATCATGAAATAATTTTCTGACCTACATATTTTATTTTCAAACTATCAATGTTAAAGTCACAACATTATTTCAAATTTAAACTAACTATTGATAATTTTGCCAACTTAATAATTACGTAACATTATTAGTTGTCCGCCCAAAACTTCTCTTTAATAAAGCAACATTTGGATGTCACCAGTTCAATTTATCAGACACTTTTAAATGAAATACACCAGTTGATAACATTTGCACTAAGAAAAATAATTCCAAACCTTTCAAAAATTATGAGAATCACAATGAATTAAAATAATCTCTATCTTATCATAGTCATTCTCATTTTATAAAATAATAATATTCTCATCTATACAAATGGACATTAAACTCTTTGAGCTCGTAGACTTATTTTGAGCACCTAAAGTTTAAATTAAAAACAGTTGCACAAAATAAACCCACCATTCACTATAGTAGCCAATTTCCTTGATAAATTATGATACAAAACATTATTTATTCAAAGAATTCATACATCTTAAAATCCAACCTTCTTGGGCAGCAAATCTTATTTCAGCCAAATTTTATATACATCTCATTTACATCTTTGTTTCTATACCATATCCATGATGGTCTTAATATTGCAAACTTAACCCTTTCAATTTCTCTAACAATATAAATCAAATGCATTAGACCCCTCAGAAAATAACTTATGATTTATTATACTTGAGATTATTGATAAAATCATTGTTGTTGTTTTTTTTTAAAAAAAAACGCCATCATTAAACTGTATTACATATCATGTTTACAAATTATTTCAAAGACTTCAGTCATAAATTTAAAAAAAAAATGAGTTAGCATACATTCTTTTTAACACTCGTTTTCAATTTAAAATTGCTTAAAACTTTTTACTAATAGTTTCTATAACACCATTATATAGAAATATTATAATATGAATAAACTAGCATAAATAATCAGCTAATTTCATACATTGGGAAAAACATATACTGTATATATATTTATATGTCAAAGCGTTGACCGGGAAGCGAATCCGGGCCAGCTGCTTGGAAGGCAGCTATGCTATCCGCTAGGCCACCAACATACCTTGCTTAAATCAATAAAAGTAATATATAAATTATCTTTTTTTATTATAGTTAAACTACATCTATAATATTTTTTGATTCTTTAAAATCATACTGAGTCTTTGGTAAAATTACTCATCTATAACTGAGAACAACCTATTTAATAAAATTTATGAAAATATTTTTTTCTAGAATAGATAACAATAATCCTTATTACCCAAAATATCTTCTGAACAGATTATTATTAGTCACTAGCAAATAAATATAACAATTCTAACTCCCAAAGAGAGAGAGAGATAAGAGTTAAAGATGAGTGTTGCATGATTATGGAACTGGCAACACAAGGACATTCATATATATATATATATTGTAAACTTATATTTTGCTAGGGAAATTAATAAAATATAGCTATAATACATAAAAAAAATTGTTTTTTTTTTTAGTGTTAAATTAATTAAATCAATCACTATTATTGGTAAAATGGCAGGTGATATGATTAAAAATAAATTTATAAAGTCTCTGATAGTATTATCTATTACAATAGAGTAGTAGAAAATTACATAAAAAAAATTCTGAACAGATATTATTAACCAATAGCAAAAATATACACATCTCAATTTTTTTGCTCCTTTTTAAAATGGGCAGTTTATTTTATATGTGCAAACAGAAATCACACATACATAAATTTAATATTATTGGAACATATACATCAAATATCACATGATCACCATTCTTTAGGCTTGCACAATCTGTTTTTCACAGAGGTAAAACTCTCCATACAGTAGCACCATTCAGTGCAAAACAGAGCAATCAATGGATGCAGGAAGGTTTGTGCATAAAATCCCTATCTAGTGCCTACTCATCCAATTTCCCCAGACTAGTTTCTAGCTTGTGGCTTTCATCAGATCCAAGGCTCCTCACTGATGAAAGTCACAAGCTAGCAACTAGTCTGGGGAGATTGGATGAGTAGGCACTAGATAGCGATTTTATGCACAAACCTTCTTGCATCCATTGATTACTCTGTTTTGCACTGAGTGATGCTACTATATGGAGAATTTTTGCCTCTATGTAAATTAATAATTATATTATGAGAATTGTACAGCAACATTACATTCAGTTAATATAAAAAAAATTAACATTGCTTTTAAATGTGTAAATATGTGTAGTGAAAGATTTGTATTTAAAAACTTAGTCAATTTAGAAAGTTACAAGTGTAAAATGATTATAGGGAATTTGTTTTATTGATGATTAAATTTCAGCTAATAGGTTATTATTAGATAAATTTATTAATAAAATTTTGAGAATTTTAAAATATAATCAAAGAGCATTATTGTATAATATTCAGTTGTTATATATTATTTATATGTAAAATAAACAATTACACATTTTAGTTGTATACAGTAATAATCTAAATTAAGGTATAGCAGTAAATTTTTAATATTAAATTTATAATATTTAAATCTCCATTTAATAATATGTTTCAAAATTTGCATTTTTGGAAATCTTCAGATCTTAAGTTCACATGCTATTGATTATTACCATGACAATGGAACAGATTTTACCTGTAAAATCATGAAACGCACACAAACCACATGATAAAAAGTTATAAATATCCCCTATCAAAATTTAATCGGTTTTTACTGAATTACCATGCATCAAGAACTATATTCAATTAAATTTTTTAAAATAGCCATCTTGTTTACCACTAACATGGAAGAGTAGAAGAGACATCACATGACCACCACTTCTTATGCTTGTGTATAGCTGTTTTAAAACAGGCAAAACTCACTATACATATTACCACACACAGCAAGCTAGAGTAATCAATGGATGCCAGAAGACTTGTGCATAAAATCCCCATCTAGTGCCTACTCATCCAATATCCCTAGACTAGTTTCTGGCTTGTGGCCTTCGTCAGTGAGGAGCCTTGGATCTGAGAGCACTGCACCTAGATCTTAGAGTAGAAGAACTTACTAGACATTTTGTCTAGCTAGCAAAATGTTTTCTTTTCACCAATCTAAATAGATAAATTATGACAACAATGAAAATTAAATCAAACTTAATTGTTTTAAATCACCAATGGAATTTATATGGGATGTATATTTTCAAAAATCATTCATCTCTTTTATTTGAAGTTGGAATAATTTACTTAAAATAGCTTCTGTCCATGGATTTAGTAAATGGTAAAAACTTTGTACAAACTATGGATTAACATTAAACATATAATTGTTTACATAAAGAAGCTGTTTAAAATCTTGATGAAGATTAGTGAAAGTAATTTGAGTTAATGGATTATTTACTCTTCCCTAGGTCTTATCTGTTAATAAGAGAACCTGAACTATAGCTAGAAATTCAGTTTGCTTAATTAATGGATTATCAAACCATTGCATTTAATGCTTATGATAAACACTAATCATTAGGATTAAAATATTTTTCACTTATTGCTTCTCAAAGGATTAATTTGCATATCTTGTTCAAAACTACAGTTTTAATGTCAGCTCAAGAATAATGAATTTATAATTATTGATGCTATAACCATGAAATAAGACAGAGATGTTATGTGTTAAATAAAATTTTCTAAAAAAGATTAATTGTTCTCATGTGCCATAGCATCGGCTGGGAAGCGAACCCGCTAACCCGGGACAACTGCTTGTAAGGCAGCTGTGCTGATCTCTCAACCACCAACGCTTGACTAAAAAAGATTAATTGTTACAACCATGCAAGCTGAAATATGAGTAATAATTTTAATTTACTGCAAATCTTTGGAAAATCATTATGTTAATATGTGCTTCAAATCTTAACTTTCTAATGGATTATTCTATCATGTGAATTTACTATTAAGTGTGTCTTATTAGAATAATCAGTGGATGCTACTTCAAAAGCACTTTTGAACTGTCCATGGAGTTTGTGAATTATCTGTTAAAAGTGATTGTTTACTGAACGTTATTCTTAAATTATGGAATTATTTTTTTTATAATTATTATTATTGCAATTATGATATGAATAAAAATCTCAAAAGAATGATGGTGCATAAATAGATATAAGTAACTACCATATTATTAGTTAGATTTGGGTATAAGTGTAATATCGATTTTATATCTTATAGTGAAGACAGGTTGCATTAAGTCAAATTAATTTAGAAACCCCATAAGCCTGTTATATTTAACTTATTTTATGTTTTATTTGTCCTTATTCTCAACTTCACATTTGGTCATAATATTTCCTGAGTACAAAATCAAATCACCAGGTAATATTACTATCACTGTGCAGACAAAATATTGTATAGAGAATTTGATAGTTGTATCACACAGTGAAGCACTCTTATCATATCAGTAATTCTAAACTTTATTTGTTAATTGAGATTTGCTCCTAACTAATATATTAAAACTTTAATATATAATATAAGCTAGACAAAGTAGCAAGTTATGCTACTAAGATATGCAGTAGTCAGATTTTTATGAAGTTATGTACTCATATAGCATTAATAAACAATTTGCTTATCCCTAAAAGGATTAGAAACTAGACCGATTTTAGAATTGAAGTTGCTAGTAAAGTAATTGTCACTGTGAGAAAAGATTAAGGATGTAAAACATTCTTATCAAATTATAATTAATGGTAGTCTTTGAATTAAGAATATACAATCTTTTCCAATAGAGTATTTTATGTCTGTATCACTTTACTGACCACACTTATACTCATAACTCAATATTCGATTATTTAAAGAGAACAAATAATAATATGTGTAATTATTTGCAGGGAATTTTTGATATTATAAATACGTTAATTGTTCGCTAATATTTTGTTTTGTTTTATATAATTGTTATTAATAATAAATCAGTTGTTATATTTATAGTACAGATATCTGTCATTACTGAAATCATCATCTTTTACAAATTATCAAAATAAGAGGTCATACTTCTACTTAATTAAATTAATTTTCTTTATTAAATCCATCTGTATCACTTATTATTTTCATATCTATTTTGTAATACAAATTCAATAAGGCAAAATAGGGTACACCAAAATCCCTTTGATAACGTGATCATACCTAGGATAAGTTAATTATAATTTTTAATTTTATATTTCATTAAATAAATAATTTAATTAGATTTAGTTAAGAACCCTGAGAGAATTAATTAATTTGACCTTACTTTTAATTTAGTAATGAGGGAATTAATTGCTAGCCATATTTGAAAAAACAGACTCGTTTATGCTAGAGTAAGCTTTATATAATGTATATTGCAATACAGTCTATGCTTATAAGAACACATTGAGATAATCACGGTTTTATACAATAACTATTTGTTATTGTTTTTAGAGGTGAACAATAAATATATGTTCATTTTAGCTTACTTTTCATAAAGGTACATCCAATCTCAAATGCATTCCTCGTAAACATATTCGTCTTAACCCATTGTCTTTTTTTCCCTGCCCAATTTAAATCTAAGCGTTGGGATATAATATTGGTTTATTTAACATCTAGAAAGTTATCTTTCTTCAACAACAATTTTTTTCTCAAAGACTTTAATATCTAACTGTAGCTTTTTTTTAAATTCTATTCTCAGTTATATTTGTCTAATAATAATATTTCGCCTTTTAAAAATGTCTTTGAAAATTTTTTTTAAATGAAAGTGAAAGTAGATCCGTCATAGCTACAAAAATTATGTTCAAGTTTATTTTAATTTATGACTTTTTCCCCCTACAGTACAGGCTTTTTCATACTTGCACTCCAGTTTGTAATATATAGGGGTTTGAACTCAGACTTTCACATGACCCTCAGCTATCTACGCTATCTCATACTGCTAACACACTTGATCACACAGATGTTGAAAAAATAAATAATCACTAATATATGTATTTCGTGCTAAACCAGCACTTGTCAGTTGGTCCAGATTATCATCTCCACACATATGGAATGGATTAAAGCCTGTCTATTAAAGTATGAAGATTGGATAACTTCATATAAGCTGAACATTGATTGTATAGATGGGTGGAGATGATAATCTGGACCAACTGATGAGTTCTGGTTTAACACAAAATACATATATTGGTGATTATTTAGCTTTTCAACATACATTGGTGATTATTTATCTTTTCAACATTTGCGTGATCAAGCGTGTTAGCAGTATGAGATAGCTTGGATATCTGAGGGTCATGTGAAAGACTGAGTTCAAGTTTATTATAAATTGTAATATTGTTTTAGAAATTCATTATTCACATGCCCAAATACATCAAAAATATACTTTTTCACATCCAGAAAAGGGGTTACATTTATTGACTTTTTTGATCTAGACATCAAATTATCGTTAAATAAAAATTATCCAGTACCTTTACATATTCATTAAAAAGGTATCTCTGGACATAAAAATACCACTCTATTTCACTTCTAAAATGATTCAATATTGATTGACTGCATCACACAAAATCATAAATGTAAGTCTTATCAATACATTTCCATAATTGTCTTCTCATTTCTGAGAGCTTTTCATGCATAAACTTTATGTATCCATACATACTAAATAAATATATTAATTTTTTTTATGTGTCATAGCATCAGCCGGGAAGCGAATCCGCTAACCCGGGACAATTGCTTAAAGCAGTTGTCGCTGACCTCTCGACCACCGATGCTTGACAAATATATTATTGTAAGTGATGATAGGAGGACAAAAATAAAATAAAAAATGAAAAAAAAAGAGCACAAAGAAAAGTTGAAGAATGTTTGTATCAAAACCCTATCTATTCTTTTTTTTTTTTTAAGTGTCATAGCATCGGCCGGGACGCGAACCTGCAATGCAGGCAACTGCCTGCAAGTGCAAGGCAGTCGCGCTGACCTCTCGACCACCAATGCAAGACCACTATCTATTCTTTGATGAGATATGATTTGAATTCGATTAGATGTGCAACTAAGAATGTGCTCTAAATACAGTATTAAGATTTTCAGATAATTTACGACAGGGCCATCAAATAATAGCAATTATCTAATAAGAAAAGTATTATCTTTCGTTACAATATCCTACTATCTGATTTAAGTAATAGATTAATTGTTTAATCACAGATTTTCTTTTTCATTTTTCCTATAAATTAATTACATTCTATTGACACTTCTAGTTTCTGACTCACTACATTTAAATAACTTCAATAGTAACAAAATTACTCCATATACACCAACAAAAGTTTTTTTGAATTTTAATTTTTATCAATCTTCTATAAAAATCAATTAATGAACCAAGGATCCCTGCACAATATTTTTAATTAATAACCTGTAGATTTATACTTTACGTTTGTCTTCAATATGATAATATTAAATCGTGCGATCACACTTCCAACTAAAAGCTGGAAACAAACAGAAAACTAAATTAAATGGCTGAGCGCTTTCAAGAAAATATACTTCTCATATTCATAGCCAGTTATGATTCTTTCTTTGAAATCATTATATAAATAAATACCATATGCAAATTCTATGCAAATGAATAACTAAGACCATCTTTTAGCTATAGCAAAACAAGCATCCTTACGATTAATGGCGAAGGAGTCCTCTGCTATAAAGTAAGCTTCTTTTACCTTTAGCCTAATATCATGCCTCTCAGTACAAACTAATTTTGCAGCTGCGGGTTCAAACACATGTCCTGACATTTAATTTAGTTTTCTATTTGTTGACAGCTTTACGTTGGAAGTGTGATAACACGATTTAATATTATAATATTTTTAATTGTTATAGGCTTGCAAATAGCTATATATTTTTTCCTTAGCTTTAAAAATATAATTGTTTAATATTTATGAAAGGAAAAAAAAATATTTAAAATTATACAAATTTAATCATGTGGAATTATTGAATATAAATATAATTTATATACGTGAAGTTTAGATGTAATTATAAGCGATTTGAACACAGACTTTCAAACTTCCTCCAGCTATTCCCTCTATCTCATTTCTGTAATTTCCGATGTTAGAAAACCCCGAGCAATAAATCATTTAATTATTTATATATATAACGAATTCGAAAAATTTATATAAATTATTTTATTTTTAAAAATTAGAAGAAAAAAACGAAGGTCAAAAATCTATACATATTTATTTATAAATAAAAAATACTGGAATACCTTTTAATATGCTAAGATGTTTGTAAAGTGATATCAATTATAAACTCTTCGTGTTTAAACAGTTTCTAGTATTAAGGTAACTAAATATAGTTTACCAGTAGACTCTTTGCTAATATAATTTTTAATTAAAGATAAAAATGATTGACAAGTTATAACATGCAAATTGCAAACATAGTAGCCATAGTTACAAAAAATAAGAGATAAAAATGTTGACCATAATAACACGAGGATATTATAAAGTTTTATTATCAATATATATATGCTACTAAAAAGATAATTTATGTTATATGCTAGCATTAATTAAATTAACATAAACTGAATAAGATCAAATAAAGTAAATCATTGACATAATAAACCTAGATATATAGGGCACTTTCCCCAACCACTATTGACGGGTACTTCATAGTTAGTGCATTAACTTATATCTAACTAAACATCTTTGACTATTGTGGACGTTTGTGACCAATGTTAGAATGCCTGCATGGGTTAATTATTTGCTAGCTTTTGAAGAAAATCTCATTTGAAAAAAAAAAGTTTCAGATAAATGTTAATTCTCCCCCCCCCCCCCATTTGTCAAAGTGTTGACCGGGAAGCGAACCAGGGCCAACTGCATGGAAGACAGCTATGCTAACCACTAGGCCACCAACGCTTGACAGATCTATTTTTAATTTAACACATATTTATAGGTATTGTATTTTATCCACCTATCACTTAAGTCATTAATATAAACAGCTTGTTTTCAAGGATTATAAAGAAATATTAAAGCGTTATTATAAATTGTATACTTTCTATGTTTATGTGTTGAGGCAAAACAATTTTTAAATCGTTTAAAAAAAGTCAAATGATTAATCATTCTAAAGATCACGTGATACTTGATTATCAAGAGTGATAGATTGAGATGATCCACAGACCTTTAGCTCTAATACTGCTCTAAACTAAATAAGGCTGTAAATAGTTCACTACATTGAAAAAAATAACAATGTTCAACAGACAAGTCATATGACATATTGAGGATTTAATTCTTATTTTAATTTTAAACTAATAATGATTACCCACTTATCAATAAGAAATTGGGTAGCAAATTGTATTGGATGATTAATGAAAATAACTATGATTCAAGTTAGTTTTTAAAAACGTTAAGCTTGCTTGGAATAACAAAAAAATGTTCACCTTACATCTACACATTACTTTCTTGGTATGCAAATGGTTATGTTAAAAAGTATGCTATAAAGAACAAAAAATGCTATAGATTTTCGAACATTAATGTATATATATATATGTAATTGAACAGGGAGAAAAGAATTCATTTACATTATATACCTCACTGAAAGCTTCAGTTATTTCTTATTCAGTTGTTAGATAATCTGAATTATTTATTATTTACATTTATTACATATAGGGCTCGCAACACAAACTCTCAACAAGCTTATTAACATTTGTAAATACGAGCTTATTAAATTAGGTCATGTAACATCTGACTTGATTTTTTTTCTAATTTTATTTACATTTATATATGATGTATGGCACACAACATGTTATAGTTTGAACATACTTTTATTTTATTATTTCTTTTAGACATAACTAAGCTATAAAGAGGAGACAATATAATTTTAACAAGATATCTCTTAATAAATTTATATTTATTATATTCCACTTTCTTCTAGTTCCTTTTTTCTTATATTACAAGGACCATTGAAAAAACATTTCTTTCACATAATTTCATAAATTTTGTGCATTACCCACATGCACACATTTTTGTATTTTTATATCTCTAACCTATATTTTATTCTAAATTAAATATCTTTTTGAATACAGATCTCTGTGTCCTTTTACACATGCTATAAAAAGATCACAAGACCTTATTAGTCTCATTATATATTGTAATATTAGGAGTTGAATTTAAACTTGTTTGATATATACAAAAAAATTTGTTAGCTTAATTCTTTTATTTTAATTACTAAGATTATCTAAAATACTTTAAAAGTAATTAAAATAGTTTACCTTGTTATTAAATGGTTTTAAATAACACATTGTAATATAATGTGTCTAGTTTTTTTTAACAAGCAATATATCAATATATTATTTTATTTCATAGCAAAATTTTAAAATTAATATTTTTTAAAATTCTTAGGACAATATAGTAAAGTTAATGAAACATGAATTATGTTAGGATTATATTAAATAAAAGTATGTAAATAGTTTTATATCACAGCAATAATAATTTAAAGTATAAATTGATAAACTAATTTGTTGACATTTTATTTACTGCATATATTTTAAGAATAAGATTTAAACATAAACAAATAGAATATTAAATTATTGTTACAGTAGGTATACATATGTATATGTATTTTATATGTTTTGAGATAATTCAAAAAGCATTACATTTTACATATTCAATATATTCTTTTAAAATATTTAATTTACTTTAAATGGGTATTGATTACAATATAAAAATAAACAAATAAAAAGAAATGTCCATTTTATGTGGTTTTTAAAATATATTTGTTTTTAATTTGTAAAATTATATTTTTTATTATTTTAAAAACATATAATATTCATATTTATAAAATTTTAAAAAATATTTTAATATTATGAATGCTTGTTTATTAGAAAAAAAACTTATATTGAGTGAGTATATGAATAAATTTGGCTCTTAATACAAAAGACCCCTAGAAACAAGTTATAGTAAAGTTTGCAAAGTGAAATTCCATAGAAACAATATCTAAGATAATGACATGAGTACGACATCATAAGAAGAAAACTATTTAAGCTCCCAATCTTAGATTAGACTATCTCTCTTTTTGTCTCGATAGCTAACCTGCAGAAAAGTTTGTGCACATATATCAATAATTTTATTGAAGTTTTAAATCCATAAAATGTCTGCTCAAAAAGACTTCATGTCTTTTGAGAAGCTAAATAACAACATTGGATAAAAAAAATCATCTCACAATAAATATCAGAGTTAAGTCTGAATATACTTCGTTAGGATATTTTGAAGAGATTGACAAGTGATGTTGCTACTATATAAACAAAGCAGTATTAAATGCTGTAAAATTTTAATTGTGGAATACTTCATTAAAAATAAAACATGTCATCAAAATGGATAATTTTAATGAAATGCTAGTAAGTTGGAATAAATATCAATTAAACATAACATCTATTTACACAACATAACATGTCATGGATGTTCAAAAATCTAGAAGATTTTGAACTATAAATTATATTTTTATATGTGTTTACACAAAATGTATAAGATAATATTAAAATTTTTGGCGTACAAAGACCAGAATGAATTATTATGACAGACACTAAGAAAAAAAAACATTTAGGATAAACTAATTTTGCACCAGATTTTTATCCATAATTTTAATTTGGAAGTTTTATTATTTAAAAAATTACCAATTTAATTTGATAAACAGATGGATAAATTTTAAGTGAAATCTAATAATTGTGATAATTAAAGCCTACAAAAATATCTTTTTATTTTTGACAAAGCATTTGATTGAGGTCTACTTCAAAAGACAACTAAAAATGGTAAAAGAGAGGCAGAATAAAAAAGAAATTGATTGTGAAGATGGAATCCATTCATACTATTATTGATCGGCCTTTCTTTTATAATTAAACTTATCTGCATTCTCTCTATTAGTATATTCAGTATTTACATTTCATAATTATATATTAAATTAGTTAATATATATATATATATATATTAATTTAAAACTTTTAAGAGAGTTTTATTTTAAGTATAGTAAAAAGTTTTTTAAATTGCACTTTAAACACTGTTTATTTTATATAATTGTTATACATGTATGTAATATTAGAATTACATAGCAGTTATTTAAATATGTAATAACTCTCCATGTGTTGTTTATACTAAATGTAATTAAACATCTGACAATGTCATTATTGTTTAAATGCTGAGCATATAGAAATAAATCCATTTTGTCTACTGCCTGAGTTATTTATTAGGAAAGCAAATTTAGACAGTAACATTCGTGTGCTTCAAATCGATAGAGATGTTTTTACAAATTTATTTATTTATTTATTTTTTCATGTGTCATAGCATCGGGCCGGGAAGCGAACCCGCTAACCCGGGACAACTTCTTGTAAGACAGCTGTGCTGACCTCTCAACCACCAACGCTTGATAAATTTATTTAAGTTGGCCTTGAATAATATTTACAAAGTAAAATCTCTAAGGATTAATTTTAATAATCTTGAAAATGTCTAATACATATATATTATAATAGTATTTCCCTCAGATATAAGGACTTTTACAGGCTTCACTTGGATTGCTAAATGTAATGGTCTAGATAAATACTTTTCATATAATAAAGATACATATGAGAGATAGTGACCTGGGTCAACTGATGAGTGCTGGTTCAGCATGAAATGCATCTTGGGGGTCATTTGTCTTTTATTATATCTTTATTTAAGTGAATTTGAAAAGAATGAGGAAGTATGGAGATGTTTATTATATCTATAATGTCTATCTAATATTTTGGCTAGTTAATATAATAATAATATATGAATATGAAATAAAAAAATAGTGACTCTCACGGTTTAGATTAATGTGGAATGTTATAATTTAATAACTAATAATTATGGAAAAATGAAAAATTATTAAAATATAAACAATAATGACAATATATATATATGTAAAATTAAGAAGCAAATAAAATATTCCTTGTCAAATAGTTTACCAGTGAGGTCATTATGATTTATCTATTACACTTATTATATAATTTCATAAATTATCTATCATGTGCTGTGAATAATACACTAATAACGTCCTCCCCCCCAAAAAAAAATAGATTAAATAAATACATAAAAATATATTTTTTTATAAAACTTAATTAGTATGTTTAATATGTTGACTATTTTTTTATTATAATGAGCATAAGCTTATTAATTTACATTCATAAAAATATATTATAAACTTTTATGAAATATACACTTCCATTAATATTACTTATAAATATTTATACACGAAAGCATATTTTCTTTTAAAATATAAATGAAGTATCAAATAACATATTTTTATTTATCATACCATTTACAACTTTCTTAAACACTTTAACAATACTGTTTTTTTATATCAAAACTTTATTCTAACAGTTTCAATTGTTTTGCAGTCATCATCAGAGCTACAAAATCCAAATATATAATTATTACATTTTATACGCATATTTATATACATAATTAAATTCACAAATAAAATATACATTTTAATCTGTTAGAATAAAGTTTTGATATAAAAAACAGTATTGTTAAAGTAAAAACAAAGAGTTTTTCTAGTTGCTCAACAAGCTTTGTGATAAATGCTTAGCAAGAGAAAGCATTTAAAATATCTCTATCAGAAACAACACCCAAATCCCAGACCAATGGTTTCATGCTTTGGCACTCCTCAGTGAGACATCAGGGTAGTTTGCTTTGGCACTTCTCAGTGAGGTACCAGGGTAGTTTCAGACCCTAGATCTACTATCCTGGCACCTCACAGGAGTGCCACAGTATGAAAAATTGCTCTGTGGGTTTTGGGTGTGGTTTCTGATAGATATTTTAAATGCTTTCTCTTGCTAAGCATTTATCACAAAACTTGTTGAGCAATTAGCAAAGCTCTTTGTTTATATTTTATAAGCTTAAAAAGAAATGGGGTCATGTAATATGACTATTTTTTATTGAGCATTGTTAAAGTGTTTAAGAAAGTTGTAAATGGTATGATATATAGAAGTAGAAAACAATACATAAGAAAAGGAAGAAGAAAAATAAAATTATATATACTTTTATTTAAACAAACTAATTTATTATTAAAAGATATATTGTTTTTATTTTTATTCATTATTTACTTTAATCTCTTCTTTTTAGTAATGATATATTTTTTGTATACTAAACAAACCCATGCATTCTCGGAACACAAAGAATTCATACAAATATATATATATTACTGATAAACTTGTTTTTCTATTTGCATCCTGATAAATGATTTAAATATTTTAGGAAATACAAATTGTTTCTCTGATCTTAGACAGTTCTAGAAATTCACATTTATTTTGAGGCAATTATTTTCTGACCACTATCGAATCAAAGTTATTCTCTTCATTACAACAAGAAACAAAATTTTTTGAAATAAATGCGTTTTATATCACTATAAACATAACGTTTCAACACCAGAAGTAGAAAGCTGAGTTGTAATGTATGGTCTTCGAACTCCAAAGTCTGTTGCAGTACATCAAATCACACTGGGCATAACAAACTAATAATGGAACTCTAAAGTAGTTTAGTCTTTTAAAAATAAAATTTAGAAAATAAATTAAAGAGTGGTTGTTTATCTTTAATTAAAATTATTACTATGTATTTTTTTTTTTTTTTAAACATGTAATTTTAATCAAAATAAGAGTAATAGATCATATGACCCTATTCTCTTAAGTTTTAAGTTATAAACAATGAGGATTGCCAATTTCTCAACAAGCTTTATGATAAATGCTTAGTAGCACCTCTCTGAAGAGTGCCAAAGCATGAAACCATGGTTAGAGATGGGGGGGGGGTTCTAACAGAGATATTTTAAATACTTTCTCTAGCTAAGCATTTATTATAAAGCTTGTTGAGGAATTGGCAATCCTCATTGTTTATGTAATTTTAAATTTATTATTATTTTTAAACTTTTAGCTAAATTGCTCATGCAGGTCATTTAATATTATTTAAAAGTATATTTGATTTTATTGAATATTTGTATAAATCTTTTTATTTTATTTTAATTAATTTATTTTAAAAATCGATTGATTAATTATTTAACAAAAGCTGATTAAATACTGTAATTACTAAATTGTAAAAAGGATTTTGTAAACTCAATTATATAAATAATAAGTGTAATAATGCTCAAGGCTAAATGGGTTTATAAGTAATCATTAAAAATCAGTCAACACTTAAGACAATCCCAAATATCAATAACAATCAACAGCTTCCAACTGTTGTCAAGGAAACCTCCTTTTAACAATAAGGGCGCTCTTATTGTTAAAAGGAGGTTGCCTTGACAACAGTTGGAAGTTGATGATTGTTAAACCAGACCACACTTAGACAATCTCAAACATCAATAACAATCAACAACTTCAAACTGTTGTCAAGGCAACCTCCTCTTAAAAATATAAGTTGTTAAAAGGAGGTTGCCTTGACAACAGTTTAAAGTTGTTGATTGTTATTGATATTTGAAATTGTATAAGTGTTGTCTGGTTTTTAATGATTCAATTATATGCATATTTTTTATCATCACTAATATAAATTATAAGTCTTTGGTATATATATATTTCTATTTTTAATAGATTTGCAGTATAAGCAAATGGAATATTTTTGAATAATTGTTTACATTCTCATCTCATATAAATGTTTAATATTTAATAATACATATTCTTAAAAATTTAATAATAAATGTTTATTCACTGCATTCAACTATACAAAAGACAAATGTTAATTTATACTACAGAAATCAATGTGCTCAGAAATCACCTATTTGATTGGAATCTGCTCAGATATTTCTAAAAACTTAATGATGTAATGTATTTAAACACTGTGACTAAAATATGTTACTTCATCATTTTTAAATATTTACTGAATTGTTAATGTTGAGCTCTATGTAAATCTGACAGAACTGATTCAAACTGAAATATGTATAGTGCTTATAAGTTTTCTTTGAATGGACATGGATTTAATAATATAATTAACATTAAATATCTTTATATGATCTACTTAGAGTGGTACACTTTTTTTTATCATCTTTAAGCCTCAATTATCAATCAATGATGTGTACCTATATGCTGGCTGTTAAGGGGTATGTAGAAAATAATCAGTAATACTGAAAAAAGATGTTTATAATTTAAATTTATGAAAATTATAGGAACTGCAGGACAAAATAAAAAAAGAGAAATCCAATATTTCAGAAAAAAAGTTATATGTTAAAATTTGTTTAGAAATGCTGTGGTTTGTACGTTTAATGTTGAAAATTTATTTTCCCAATCCATTACCTCATTTCTACCTATTTTAAGTTAAGATAGGCACTGAACAAAAGTATCAGGATTTAAAAATATAGCCAGTATATTAAAACACAAGGGTTACAATTTGTAGAAATTGTTATAAAAGAGATAGTGTGAAAAAATTGGGAAGCATTGCCTTAAAGCAAACATTGTGACTTGATGAACTAGACTTACAATTTTATAGTTACAAATCATAGAAAGTTAGCCAACCCTGAAATATTATATATATTATTAAAAAACAGTCAACACTTAGATAATCTCAATATCAATAACAATCAACAATTTCAAACTGTTGTCAAGGCAACCTCTTTTTAACAATATATATATTAATAATGACTATAATTATTAACTGCATTGTAGAAATAAAAATAAAAAGGTATTAGAATGGACATATTTAGCAAGATGAAGAAGAATTTGTTAAGGAATGCTAATTTGAAGGAGCTATAATAACAAAAAAAGGGAAGAATAAAAAAATATTAAAGATTTTTTTTTTATTCACTAAAATTAAGATTGCAACAGTTCTCTTTTCAAGAAAACATGTTATTTTTTTAAACATCACTTTTTTATTCTCTATCTTTTTTTAATATACACTCAGATCATTATCTTCTTCAATTTAGCCAATTTTTAGTTATTTTAAATTTAGTTTTATAAAAATTTGATTGCACACATAAAAGTTTTATGAAATTTTATTGTAGTTTTATCATAAAACTGCAATAGGAAATATAAATAAACATAGGTACATGATAGGCATTTGAAATCACATTCACACATTTCAGTCGGATAATCCATGCAATAAAAGTTGAATTTTTGTCAGTTACATGCGTATTATCCAACTGCAAACTACAACAATAAATAAACTATATTTATTAATTTGTAATAAAATAAACAAATAAGTAAACTATTAATGTTATTTAGATTTTTTTTTCATATGTCATAGCATCAACCGGGATGCGAACCCACAACTATCTGCAACCAACTACTTGCTTGCAAGGTGGCTGTGATGACTTATCGGCTAACAACGCTTGACATGTTATTTAGAATTAGATGAGTTTTTTTAAATTTTTAGCACAAAAAATAACTAAATGAAAATATTTAATTAAGTTTATGTGTTTAAAATTAATATCAAATTGTAAATCAGAGACCATATGTATGATTTGTAATACAATTGTTTCAGTTGCAAACCAAGGTAAACACAATTTGGAACAACATTTTTTCATCAAAAAAATAACTCCACATAACTCTTCTTCCTTTGAAATATGTTTGTGATTTTTTTTCTTACAAAGAAATTTCATCTCTGATCAAAAAGCATCAGGGGTTGAAGAAATTTTAGCTTTTCATACATTAAAACACCATTACAGTCCTAACTCTAACATTTTCACAAACAAATTTCCGAAAAAGATGTTGGGGATTTGGAAGTAGTCAATCAGATTTAACCTGAAAAAAACAAAAACAAGAGGTATTACAAATAATGTCATTGCCTCTTATTCAACTGAAAATACAATGCAATCATTATGCTAAATATTTTTATCAATTTCACCTGATAGAAGTATCATGGGGCAATGAAAATGCTTTCAGTCCTTATTTAATATTTTGATTAAAATATTGGTATAATGACAAAAATAGTTGCATTTATTTTCTTTGCCTAATCAAACAGCTAAGGCAATAAGCGAACATTCCAATGCATGTTTAAATAAATACAATATTATCAAAATCACCCTTTTTTTATTTTGCTGTAATATTTTATATAAATACAATTTATCCAAATTATTTCAAACACTTTTTAGCAACACCTTTTATTTGTATATATATATATACCTACATTTTGAGTGTCCTGCAGTCTTCTTCAGAGCCAATTCACTTTAATCTCTTAATTAACTCTGAAGAAGACTGCAGCACAGTCGAAACATAGGTGTATGTATATATGTACACATAAAGGGTTTTGCTAAAAAAAGTGGAGTGGTTTGGACAAATTGTAAATACAATATTATAGATAAATATATTGCTTTTTCTATAGACATCAATAATAATGTACTAATTTTGTAAAACTTAAAAGTTTTAGGAAAAACAATATTTCACCCATTTACAAATAAAATTTGAAAAAGATTTAATAAGCATTGGTTACCTTGCTTATATTGTTCATAATTCAGCTCAGTGAGGATTTGATTTAAATGATAATAGAATTAGAATCAACCATTTGAAACTTTATAATCTATTATCTATTTGTATCATCTGATAGAAACTTTGTGTGGGGGCACTCAGTATAAAACATTATTCAAATATTCAAAAATCCTGCTGTGAAGAGAATGTTCGAAGTTAATCCTACTTTAAAAACCTTTTTTTATTACTATATAATTCTCCTTTTATTTTTCAATCACTTTTGAAGATGAACATTTCTGTGAATTTTACAATTTAAAAGTGTAATGACTCAAATGGATAAACATGTTGTTGAGTTTCATTCTAAATCATTAAAAATTTGTCAATTTTTGTTTTGCAATATCTGGCCAAAATACCAATAGAGAAAGAATATTTTCCATGCATAATAGACAGCAGATCAAAAAAAAAAATTGAAATTTTTCACTGTCCACAGTAGTTTGAATGTAGCTTATAATTATAAATGGATTTGGAATTTTATAAAAAAATAAAAGAAAATGATTTTTTTATTATAAAAAATTAGAGTGTAGCTAAATAGAGGCAATAAAGATCATGAGAATGAAAATAATCATAATTAAATTGGATTACTTTTTAATTAAAACTTGAATTATAAAAAAAATTGAATTTAAATAATTTTTTATCAAATGTTCTCTTTTTTTTTCATGTGTCAAATGCGTTGACCGGGAAGCGAACCCGGACCAGCAGCTTGGAAGACAGCTATGCTAACCACTAGGTCACCAATGCTTGATTTTTGTCCTTAATACTTGACAACGCATCAAAATTTTTTTTAAAAGTTATGAATATAAGCCGAACACTCGGGAAAAAATAGTCAGCAATCAAGCTACTAAAATATAAATTTGGCAGTGAAGAAAATAAACAAAAATCATTACGGAAAGAAATCCAGCTTCAGCAGAAAACTTTATGAAGTTTATACTAATGCTATGCAATCTAAGAAAGCAACCTAAAACAATTCATAAAGTCATATGTAGTGATGAATATTGTAAAGAATATTCATACAAGATGTCCATGTTAAATATATAATCAAAGTAATAAAAATAGACGAATTTAAGTCTACATAAACAGACTAAAAAATAGCAGAAATATATAAGGTGAAGATGCTCAATTCGAGAAAAGAAAAATAAATTTAATAATATTATAATATTGAATAAAGTATAACAATATTTAAAATGCAACTAGACATGACAGAGTTTGTAAAATTATCCTTGCCAAAAATTCTGGAAAATAAAAGTAACACTTAAAATAATAACAAATTCTACCATTGTTTAATCAGGTCACATCTACCAGAGAATGAGCTTATTGTTGGCTATATTAAATAAAGATTTGTTTACATTTGATATCAATTTAAGCGTGACTCTGATTACATCATTTATCAGAAATCTATCTTTCTAAGATCTGAGATCGAATGTATAAATGATCATTTTATACTTACAAGCATTCTGACAAAGAGAAGTGGGTGGTACAGTGATATTGATAGTACATGTAAATAAGATCATTTCTGTTGCCTTAGATAATAATACAAAATGGATTTTCAAAATAAATCTCCACAATAGGCAAATATATATTGTAACCCTTGGATTTGTCCAAGGCTCCATCTTTTTAAAGTTAACTATGAAAGAGAAGGTTCCATCCAAATTTTTCTCATAATGTATATATATTTTTTCCTTTAATAAGAGATTTTTTTTAGCAAAGACTAAGTTTGAACCCATATTTAAAGGGATTGTGTATGTTTGACTTAGTAAGCAATCTAAAAATTTATTGTTAATATGTTTATAACCAAAGGATTATTTTATTTTAATTTATGGGTTAAGTTAATATTAAGAATATATTAGAAAAGCAGGATTTATATATTTGTTGATGGGTTAACTGAGAAAAGGGAGATGTGTGACTATTAAAAACTACATTAGATAGTGATGATGAGTGGACATTGTTTTATGAGTTATAAAGAAACAGTTCATGAAAGTAAATGAAAAATAATAATAATATAGTTATAATAAATAAAGATTAAGGCATTAAATTGGTCAATTTAAAGAAATGTATATATGCAATGTGCATGTGTATATATAATCTGATTATAGATTTTGATTGTAAAATTCACAATCAATAATCTTTCTTATCATGTTGTAAAGCAATCTTTAAATAAGAAGTTAAATCATTTTAATAAGTTTAATATTAGCAGCCAAATTTAATTCAAAGTCTGAGTTTGAAACAGCTGCAATATATATTTTGTTTCACTATTAAATGAAAAAAGTAAGATTACTGTTCTGTTATTTACTTTTAGTATAAGTTTCAAGTGTTATCTTACTTAGTCAATTATCAGAAGCATTTAAATAATGCCAATTTTCACTAAGGAATTTAAGTGGACTATTAATTTAGACCATTAACATGAATGGTCTGTCAAATGTTAAAAAGTAATTGGCAATTATAGCTGGTAAATTGTAGGGTTAATTGTGTCTGTTTGAAATGCAGATAAGGAATTTAGATCTGTTTTTCTGAAAGAGCAAAAAGGTTAAAATTAATTGAGAAGGGGGAACATGTCAATTAATTAAGAAAGAGAAAGTGAGCAGATGGAGTTTCTCTATAAAAACCTCTATTTAAAAAAAAAGCTCTTTTTGTTTTTAAACTTGCTGATCTGTGACAGTTTTCTTGCATTGACTGAGAGAAAAACTGTCTTATAAAATTTAAAATCATTTTTATTGTACTTTTTGTCTCTTCAAAATAACTTGGCTAAATCTAACATTGTCTTAAGAGAAGACAATGTATAGTGAATAAATTTTAAGTGGGCACACACAACTTTAATCTCCAGAAGTTAATCCAATAATCACACTTATATCGGAAAATAGTAAAATTGAAAACTCAGAAATTTGATGTACAGTATATGCAAGTCAATTTAAATATATAAAATGAATTCAAAATGGAAAAGGACAATCAAAAATCAACAGACCTATATTGTGAAAAAGTTAAACGAATGCTATTTAAATTTAATATGCATAAACTTAAAATTGAGGAACTCTTTCAACAATATACAAATTGTATACATAATGCCAGAGGAACCAAACTATCAAAAGAACTTTTTACTACAAGGACTTATATGCTCTTATAAACCGGTCAAGGAGGAATGGAAAAAAAAAAGAAAAGTAGAAATCAGGAACCTGGAAGGACACCCGCTAAAAGACTTATATAAGTATAATTTTTTATTATTATTCGCTCTTTATGTGTGTAGGACATTTAATATATATATATATAAATGTGTGTGTAGGACATTTAATATATAAAAAAAGAATTTCTTTCTTTGTAGGGTATCATGTATATCATCTACTTTAAGATTAATTCATGTGATAATTACCATTGTATTATTTTGGGGGTAGAGATTGATTTCAGATGATTTTATATATGTTTATTTAAATGCTTTTGCTATTATTGTCATTTTGGGGGTAGGTGAAATTTATATCATGTCGTTCTGATATGCCTTATTTAAAATGCTTTACAAATAATTTTTTAAAAAAAAACCACTTAGAGATATTATTATTAGCATCAGAAGTTATTGTCAAATGCTTAGACTTATAGGTAAATTGCTTGCCTATTGAGTTACATCATCATCATTTTCTTATAAAAGTGCATGGAAATAGTTTTGAGAATTTTATACACATTTCTTATTGTTTATTAGTATTGTTATCATAAGATTTAAGGCCAGGAACAAGCTGATTTATGCTTGGAAAATTTATGGGCTCATATTCCAGTACACTAATTTGCAAGAATATTAAGGTTGTGAAAGTTTTACTTGTATAATTTGATGTTTTGACCTGTATGTGTGTGGATAGACAAAGATCTCCACAAACTCAGTGAAGTCTAGCTCACTAAGATTTATGCGATATTCATAAAGTATTTGAACTCAATGGAAGAGTTTTCCCACTTGAGTATTCTCTACACCGTAAGAAGGTTTCTTATTTTGATGGCCAGAGGTAATTGGTATACCTATGTTTTTATATGACTAGCGATAAAAATCCTAGCATATCTCAACCTTAGTGAAAAGGTTCTCTCTTATTCGGGTCACTGCCTGCCTCATATTAATATTTGATATTCCTTACGTGTGTATGAGAGGATAGCCATGATAAGCATTATTATAAGTATTGGACACCAGGTTGCAAACTCAATTTAATGTCAGAATGAATGCAGATAATGTATGTGCGATTGGTGTATTTGAATATTGTTTTTGTAGATTTGATTTAGCATTCGAGCCAAAAATAATTAAGTTAATAAATGTTAAGGGTTAAATAAAGCTTACAAATGTTTAAGCCTAAGCGTGAGCAATGCGTATATAAATTTAATTAATAAATATTTACATGGCCAGCTGAGAACTTCGCTGGAAAGGTAGTATTGTTAAAATATTATTGTGTCATAAGAACATGAGCATAGAGTGTGCACTATGATGATGGTTGATCTTAATGCCAATTTATTTGCAATGACTTAGTCTCACTATTATTAAGATATCTCTGTTGTAAAGATTAGGGCAAAAGAATATTTAATCAGGATGATAGGATAAGATCAAGAAATTTGCGAGGGAATATCAACTATAGATTTGTTAACTAAAATTATTAAATTTAATTAGGGGAGAAATCGATTATGTATTTTCTAAAATATATCAGTAATAAAAGGGAAAGCATTGAACACAACAGAAATTGGTATTCAGTAGATTTAAGATAAAATGAAAGCGTAAATATAATATGTATATTTTTGTATTAAATTATAGTTTGTCAAATAAAATTTGTTATTTGTTTTAAATAGAATTTGCGTTTGTCTTAATGTTTTTGTGGGTTCTTATTATCTAGATATTTCCAATCCAATCATACATCGATATATTATTATTAATATTTGAATTATCATGTACGTAACTAATATTTAGTAAAACTATTTAAAAGGTTAATTTCAAATGCTTAAAATTACCAAATAATTTAATATTGTGGAAGTATAAATCGCAAATAGAGATAGTATTGAGTGATAGCGAGTGCAAAGGATGGGCATAAAATCCTTTCCCCATCCATGGTATTCAAACCCCTCTAGACGCACTTTATTTTTATATAATTTTGTTATAATTGCGACTATATTTTATGATATGTTTATAAAGATTTTAATAAGCTTAAAATATTCCGAGCTTTAATGTAAATTGATATTAAACTGCATTAAAGACAACCGAGATCATTTTGGAGGCAATCATGAGAAGAGTGTTTATCACCAATAATATGTAGCAGCTTATTCGATTTCCACACCTAATTATTCGAAAAACCCTGAGAAGAGATTATAATGAGAGGAAATGAGCTAGTAAAAGAAAATAAAATGTAGGTTTTAATAGTTAGATAAATAATAGTGTAATAGACATATGGTTGTGAAGTTGATGGAGGAGTGGATCAGGAAGGTGGAGATGAATATAGAACTTTGTAATTAGAATAAAATTTAATTGTAGCTTTAATTATAGTGAATGGGGAATGCACTGAGAATAACCTGGAATTCTTAAAGATATTAATATTGTCAATTTTAATGTGTTCTCAGTGTCCTCTAAATCGATTATGTATTAACCCATTCATGAAATATTATTATTAAGAGTATTGAATTGAGATTTAACCTGTATATTGTATTAGAGTTGCAATTTGGCACCCTGGCAATTAAGCTTATAGATGTTCTGTATCATCATCATCATCATCTCAGTAAGCCTCAGAAATGGTGTCAGCTGGGAAAGGTGAAACATCCATCGATCCATTCTTAAAATGTTATAATTGGCATGCAATTTATCTGCAAGTGTGTAAATGTCATATGGATTTAAATATAGTACAATCAATCCATAACGTGGATGTGCGATCATTTGAATAAAATTCTCATTGGTTAGAATAAAGTTATAATTAGCTGAAACTATCCAATAATATATGTGATATTTGTAACCTCTCCCAATTGTTTAGTTATGTTTGAAATTCAATGTGGATGACCGATCGAGAGATTGCAAAATACGTTTTATATTAATTCAATAAGTTTTTATAAAGTTGGCAAAATAAAAAATAAATTTTCACTTGGTAGAATTGATTTTTGTTTGGTTACAATTGGCTTGTAACGCGGTCGCACGAAGGAGATTGTTATATTAAATTTATACGTATGAAATATATTAATGGTAGAATTGATTTTTGTTTGGTTACAATTGGCTTGTAACGCGGTCGCACGAAGGAGATTGTTATATTAAATTTATACGTATGAAATATATTAATCTATACATTGTACTTGAGAAATTATTATATTAAATCTACACTTAGAAATTATTTAATCTATACGTATTATACTAGAATATATATAATTGAAGCATCGCATATTTAATTGATACTTAAGAAATGCATCTTTTGTTAATTTATATTTAAGAAAATGTTCATCTTTTAAAAACCAAGATTTAGAATAATACATTTAAATGTTTATTTTGTTAGAAATGACCCTTTAAATTTTGTTTTGTTAGAATATATATAGAACATCATGAAAAGATAAAGACAGTCAGTAGGCAAACAAACAATATAAATGAAGTAGATTTAGTAACAAGTAAACTAAAGAATGCAATAGATGTACTAATAAAGTTAGAGTGGATAGCGGATGAACATTTACTTATGCAGCTGAATACAATATACTAGTATCTGGCACAGTAAATTATATTCTAGATCAAGATATGAATTAAAAAAAATTATCGTTCTTGGTTTAATGTGAAAAATTAGAAATAATATATATATATGTGTGATCTGATAGTAAATTTTCTTGCCTAAAAAAAGATAGTAGAATTGGAAGAAGGGATAATAATACGTGTGCTAAAATATGTAAAAGTTAGAACTACTAGGAGAAATACAATGAAAAAGAATTTAGAAGTAATATATCATTATATAAATTATTCTCCTAGAAGTAAGTGCTATTGAAATCAATACAGTTTTAAAAAACCCTGAAGAATAAAGAGATATAAAATCTCAGAGGCAACTGAGAGAAGAATGAACTATTAAGCTACCTTATAATAAATCTGCATTCACAACAAAAAATCTTTTAGCAAACCATGAAATTGTGGGAAAGTGGAAAAAAAAAGTAAAATTTCCCAAGTTGATGATAATAATTTATAAAAAAAAATATTTACTATTTTTATTAATGTTTACTTAAAAAAATATTTACTATTTTTATTAATGTTTACTTACTAAAAAAAAAAATACTAATGAGTTTATTTTATAAATAAAAGTTTAAAAACTTAGAATGAGATTTTATGTGATAAATAATGATAAAAAAATCCAGTGATATTGACTAATAACATTTCGGTAGTTGAGGAGAGACCGTATTGCCACCGTCAGATGGCGCTGTGACACCATCAACAACCGGACTGAAACCTGCAAGTGATAAATTTATTTACCAAAGTGGCTGAAAAATGACAAAAAAAAAACCCGATGAAAGTGGATGAAAAATCACAAATAAAAAAAAAATCGATGAAAGTGGCTGAAAAATGACAAATAAAAAAAAATTGATGAAAGTGGCTGAAAAATGACAAATAAAAAAAACCCAAAATGCTATGAAATTCAAATAAAAAAAAAAATGATGAAAATACGAGAAAGAGCTACAAGAAACACCTACCCCCCCCCTAAAATCAAAATTTCTTCACTTAAATTGAAAAATAAAAATGGCTGAAGATATATGTACACAAGAAATACATAAAAAGTACAAATTATTAAAAAAAACAAGAAAATGGTATCAAATCCTGTAATAATTCAAATTTAAAAAATAAATAAGTCCGTGATTAATACAAAAACAAACATGGTGGACAAAATGTGGGAAATCCAAAGCAATGGTTATATAAACTAACAAGAATATTACTGGTTTGAAATTATGGTGTCTAATCAAATGTAACCCCCCTCCTCTCAATGAAGACTTTCTATCCAAAAATAACTCAAATTATTTACTTTTCAACATAAATGTGCATCTATGATGATATTGAAAAGTAATTAATTGTTTTCTGGCTTTTAAAATATGGCATATTATCAAAAATAATTAAAATGCAAATACAGAATTTGTTGTATTATCAGTGTAAAATTATAATGAAATATGGCAACCACTGAGTAACTTTTCTAAAATGTACTAAATCTTATCAATATTTAAAAAATCAAAGACTATTTGCAAATATGCTGTGCATTATTTAAATAACAGATATAATAATAACTCATAACACAGATTAATACATAGTAAGCAAGTTTAAAAGAGAGAGTGGGGCTTGTTCCAAATTCGGTTCAGAGCCACTTGCACAATGATGACTTGATCATCACGTTCTGCAAAATGTAGCTTTCTTGGTAAATTTCTTAACACTTTTATCAATGATGATTCCCAGCAGATTAAAAAATTATTGAACAGGTTATCCGAATTCAATTTAAAAATAATAAATGATTGTCCACTATATTTATATTATTCAATTATGTTTTATTTAAACAAAGTTGCAAATGCATCTACATTTTTTAATGAGATGTCTATTACCAACAAAAAATCCCCCTCTCCCACTAAAATAGCTTTAATACACAGCATAGATTTTCAAAAAATGCACTAAATACTTTTAAAAGAAAAGACTTTCAACATCAAATTATTTATCTTTAAAGATTACTTGTTATCTGGCTTTCAAATTATGGCATATCTAAATTCATTAATAATTAAAAAACGATACACAAAAAATAATTACCGATGTCTTCCTTCATTTATAGTATGCACTTGGATTTTTCCAGTTTTTTTGGTTCAAGAAATTGTTTTTCATGTGAAAATCACATCACATTTCATTTTGAAAATACAAAGAGTGACTTTCAAATTATGGCAGATCTAAATTGATCAATAATATTTAAATAATAATCAACGTAAAAAAGGAATACACAAAAAATTATTACCAAAGTCCTCCCAATCATTCGTAGTAGGCACTTGAATATGTTCAGCATAACAATCCATTAAGAAAAACATTATTTTGATTTAGAGTTCACATTTTAAATAGTAACAGAAGATTCAGTAACGGTGGTTATTTGGTCTAAAATTACAGAAAAGATGGCAGAAATTAGTGGGATTTTGAAATGCTGCCTCAAAGTTTGCACATATTTAATGTTGTATTCTTCTGCATCAAAAAATAATCCTTATTAACTTTGTCAAAAATAAACATTATCCCAGCAACTTGTATTTCTCACAGTACAAAATAATTAACACGTCATAATAGAATGAAGCAGGTATTTCAAAAGTCTACATTAGTTACATTTTGATTAAATTTGTTACCTTTGGAAATTTCTTTTTCATGTAAAATATCTATTACATCATATTCATTTTGAAAGTACAAATTGTGATTTACTATATTACGGTGCGATTATATTTAAGTGATATATGTATATGGATTTAATTCAGTATTTTCCTAAGAATCTCATATAGCATACATATATGATCAAATGTTTAGGATACTATTAACCAGTTTCTAGCTTTTGTGAATAATAGTTAAATGATAATTGTAAAAATAAATTTCATTTAGCACCATTTTTCATTTTATTTTGGGACATAGCTAATGGATTTATATTCTTCAAATAATTTTTTCTATGGCATGTCACTCTTTGTATTTTTAAAATGAAATGTGATGTGATTTTCACATGAAAAACAATTTCTTGAACCAAAAAAACTGAAAAAATCCAAGTGCATACTATAAATGAAGGAAGACATCGGTAATTATTTTTTGTGTATCGTTTTTTAATTATTAAATATTATTAATGAATTTAGATATGCCATAATTTGAAAGCCAGATAACAATTAATCTTTAAAAATAAATAATTTGATGTTGAAAGTCTTTTCTTTTAAAAGTATTTAGTGTATTTTTTGAAAATCTACGCTGTCTATCAAAGCTATTTTAATGGGAGAGGGGGATTTTTTGTTGGTAATTAGACATCTCATTAAAAAATGTAGATGCATTTGCAACTTTATTTAAATAAAACATAATTGAATAATATAAATATAGTGGACAATCATTTATTATTTTTAAATTGAATTGGGATAACCTGTTCAATAATTTTTTAATCTGCTGGGAATCATCATTGATAAAAGTGTTAAGAAATTTACCAAGAAAGCTACATCTTGCGGAACGTGATAATCAAGTCATCATTGTGCAAATGGCTCTGAACTGAATTTGGAACAAGGTAATTTTTCCCACTTTCTCTTTTAAACTTGCTTACTATGTATTAATCTGTGTTATGAGTTATTATTATATCTGTTACTTAAATAATGCACAGCATATATGCAAATAGTCTTTGTTTTTTTAAATATTGATAAGATTTAGTACATTTTAAAAAAGTTAGTCGGTGGTTGCCATATTTCATTATAATTTTACACTGGTAATACAACAAAATCTGTATTTGCATTTGAATTATTTTTGAGTTATTTTTGATAATATACCATATTTTGAAAGCTAGAAAATAATTAATTGCTTTTCAATATGATCATAAATGCATATTTATGTTGAAAGGTAAATAATTTGAGTTATTTTTGGATAGAAAGTCTTCATTGAAGGGAGGGGAGTTACGTTTAATTAGACGCCAGAATTTCAAACCAGTAATATTCTTGTTAGTTTATATAACCATTGCTTTGGATTTCCCACATTTTGTCCACCATTGTCCGCCATGTTTGTTTTTGTATTAATCACGGACTTATTTATTTTTTAAATTTGAATTATTACAGGATTTGATACCATTTTCTTGTTTTTTTTTAATAATTTTGTACTTTTTATGTATTTCTTGTGTACGTAAATCTTCAGCCATTTTTATTTTTCGATTTAAGTGAAGAAATTTTGATTTTAGGGGGGGGGTAGGTGTTTCTTGTAGCTCTTTCTCGTATTTTCATCGGTTTTTTTTTTATTTGAATTTCATAGCATTTTTTTTTTTTTTTTATTTGTCATTTTCCAGCCACTTTCATCGATTTTTTTTTATTTGTGATTTTTCAGCCATTTTCATTGGGTTTTTTTGTTGTCATTTTTCAGCCACTTTAGTAAATAAATTTATCACTTGCAGGTTTCAGGCCAGTTGTTGATGGGTTTTTTTTTTATTTGTGATTTTTCAGCCACTTTCATCGGGTTTTTTGTTGTTGTCATTTTTCAGCCACTTTGGTAAATAAATTTATCACTTGCAGGTTTCAGGCCAGTTGTTGATGGTGTCGCAGCACCATCTGACAGTGGCAATATGGTCCCTCCTCAATTACCAAAATTTCTATAGAGACTAGAGAATTTATGAAGAAAAGAAAAAATATGAAGCTAGTAAGGAAAGCTGTGGAAGAGAATACAAGTCTCAAGAATGTAAAACAATATTTTGCTATTGGTAGGAAGCTTATATCTGCAATAAGAAAAAAATATGGAACTATTACTAAAAAGAGAGGTGACATCATGAAATGAGTAGAAAAGTTCTATCAAGAATTATATAGTAATAAAGAATAAGTACCCCCTACATCTATTATACCTTCTGAATTGCCCAGAATTTTAAATGAAGAAGTGAGATATGCAATTAAATTTATAAATGAGAAAAAAGCTCCAAGTAATGAAAAAATTATAATCAATATATTAAAAGAAACAGGTGAAGAAATAGGAAAAAAATTGGCAAAATTATATACCAAATGTCTAAATGATAAAGATATACCAGATGATAGAAAGAATGCAGTCTTACTATTAATATTTTAAAAAGGTGATAAAGAAGATATTAGAAATTATAGACTTATCAGTTTTATACAAAATTTTTGCCAAGATAATTACAACTTGTCTACAGAGATCATTGGATTTCAACTAACCAAGAGAACAAGCTGGATTTAAAAG
Organism: Epiperipatus broadwayi; assembly: GCA_028023455.1. Taxonomy (NCBI): domain Eukaryota; kingdom Metazoa; phylum Onychophora; class Udeonychophora; order Euonychophora; family Peripatidae; genus Epiperipatus; species Epiperipatus broadwayi. The sequence goes on along the minus strand of JAQFVV010000010.1, from coordinate 11,915,611 downwards.
TGGTTTTAGTACAATAGATATTATCAAAGTATTGAGAGAAGTTATAGAAAGGACCAATAAATGAGTTGCCATTATGCTTTGAATTTGTAAATTATAAAAATGCATTATGATTGTATAAGCATTTCTTCAGTGATTAAAGCCTAGATTATCAAGGTATAGACACAGGACATCATCATATTCTGAAGAATATTTATGAAAATGCAACAGCAACAATTAGATTATATAATGATACTAAGAAGGTTAACATTGAGATGGGTGTAAGACAGGGTGACTCCATATTTCCAAAACTTTTTACAGCAGTGCTGCGAAGTATTTTGTGGAATAAAACAGGAAGCTAAAGGAGTAAAAGTAAATGGAAATTATTTAAGTCATTTACATTTTGCAGATGTAGTTGTTTTTTGTAAATAATGCTTCAGAGCTTCAGAAAAGGTTGCAAAAGTTATCAGATGAAGTAAGAAAGTAGAATTAAAGGTAAATGTTAAAAAGACTAATGTTCAATGGGTTTTCTCAAAAGATGAAAATAAAGATTGATTACAATGAATTAGAAGTTAACAACTACAAATATCTTGGTCAGACAGAAACATAATAGATGAAATTAATCATAGAATTAAACTTGGTTGGGATGCTTTTGGTAGAAATAACCTTATATTAAAAGAAAATATGCCTATGTGTTTGAAAATGAAGGTATTTAATAAATGTGTTTTACCAGTTCTTACTTATGGATTTGAGACTTGAATATTTAATAGAAGGGCAATACAGAGACTTCAGACTATTCAAAGAAGTATGGAGAGTTGCATGTTAGGAGTAACCAAAAAAGCTTAAAAACACAATATATGGATAACAAATCAACTAGGTGTTACTGGTATCATTGAAAGAATTAAAAGGCTGATGTGGAATTGAGATGAACATATTGCTAGAAGAGGTGATAATAGATAGATAATTGAAATCTTAAACTGAATTCAAAGAGATTACAAAAAATGTAGAAGGACAACACATGTGAGATGGATGGATGAAATAAAAAAGTGTGCTTAAGTGATGTGAAGAAGAGAGGCCAGAAATAAATATTATTTACATACGTTGCTGCAAGTTATAACATCGAAAAACTATTGCATAGTAAATCGAAAGATTTCACACTGTATGTTTGTAATTTGAACTAAGTGTGTTGAGTGTAAAGATATTTAAGATTAATGCTTTCAGATTTAAGTACTTTAGATTGGCTTGGATATATAGAAAGACAAGTAAAGAAGAAGGTGGAACCACCTTTTTCTTGTGAAATTCTCTGTCTCAGTGCTTGATCTGATTGGCTGGTGATAGTCATAAGAGCTTGAGAGATTTGCATTCTCTCAGTTTAATAGTGATAAACAGTAAAGAGATGCATTAAACACAATAATTCTTTTTAGCATATATAATAGGTAAAACATTAAATATGGAGTATATATATAAATTTACTGTACATTTTTATACGTAAATTTTTCTGTTGGTTACAACAAATATCTCTCCTATAAAATTATGTGTCACAATGCAGTGGAAATTTAGAGACTCACAAGATTGTCATAAAAGAAAAGAGTTTCATTTTACATCTTCTGATGAAAATAATTATTAATTTTCTTTTGAAATTATCAATCTATTTGTCAAAATTTAACTCATGAATAAAATATCTGTAAATCACTTTCCAAATCAAAATTTTCTGTAAAATAAATCTTATGCAATATTAATTGGACTAATATTTAATGTGTTCTTAATGCTGCATAACTTATTTAAACATAATATAAAATTACAAGTAGTAATTAAATTTATTCACACACTAGAATACATTTATCTTTTTATATAATAAACTTAAATTGTCGATTTAGCATGATGGATAGATACTTAAATCATTAACATATCTCAAAATACTAAATTATTTATTGAAATATCTGTTAGATGCAGAGGTTCATTATGGTTTCTTGGTGCAGAGGCACATTATGGTTTTGTGGGGCTCTAGGCAAATTTGAATTTGGGGGGCCCCATATGTAGTGTTGAAATTTTTCTTCAGGAAAGAAATCCCACACTTCCAGTATAATCTTAGCCAAGAAAAAAGTTAAATAATAATAATTATAGATATAAACCACTAGATATCACATGATCACCAAAACATCAAAATGTATGGTACTGAACTGAGTTCAAACCTATATGACTATATACGCTAATGAGCCTGGATTGAAAATATTATGTTTTCAATTTTATTCTCATAGTTTTGTAGTTAAATAGAAATAAAAGATGGCTGCTGGAGGGTTGCATTGGATTCTAAGATCTAGGAGCAGTGCTCTCAGATCCAAGGCTCCTCACTGATGAAAGCCACCAGGTAGAAAATAGTCTGGGGTTATTGGATAAGCAGGCACTAGATAGGGAGTTTATGCGGAAGCCCCCTGGTATCCATTGATTACTCTGGCTTGCACTGAATGGCATTACTGTATGGAGAGTTTTGCCTGTTTTAATTATAGATATAGTTTTATTAAATTACATGTATGATATTTATAAAGAACTATTTTTATATAGTGATTAAGTATAATTCATAAGGAAAGTCATAAAAGAACTAAATTAATATTTAAGTACTTTTCTTGCATTAAATAATTAATTAGATTAACTAAATGAGAAGTAGAATAATATATATTTAATATAACGAAACAAACTTTTCATAAATTAAAAATAAAAACAATTCTTAGCGGATCATAACAAATTACCTAAGAAAAGTTATAATTATAATAAAAAATTTATAAACATTATTATATGTTCCCTTTCTGTGCTTTCTGAGCGGCAAAATTATCAATCACTTCATTATAATCAACCCCTTAGTAATGTCATTTCCAATGCATAATATTGACAAATTGTATATTTTTTCTTGGCCTAAAGAATTTATAAAATAATTTTTAATTCTTTTAAACACATTGAAAGAATGTTCCGGCAATGCGTTAGAGACAGATATCGTTAAATATATTTTTAAAATTATGTTTCCATTAGGAGACATAGAAACTAGCCCGTCTTGAAAGGAGAATTTAAATTTTCATTTTTTGCAAAATGTACAAAGTGTATAAGTTCTTCATTAAAAATACTAACTTTGATGTCATTTGATTTCCTCATTTAAATACGTATTTATTTAAAATACATTCATCATACTCATTTGGTAATTTTTTTTTGATATTTATTAATATGGCTAAATAATTTAAAACGTTTTGATAAGCTTCAACACATATTTAAAACTTTATAATAAAAAATAAAGTGTTTATTTTTAAGTCTTACAAATAGAATCTTTTTCAAAGTACTGTCCATTTGAATGCATTGCGTCTGTCCAAATATATTGTCCACTTTTCTATGTAATCCTGAAACTCTTGGTGTCATATCTGACCTTGCATTTAGAAATGGACTATTCCAGATTCCTTGCCAGATTGGCTAGCACCCAGTCGCTATCCAATGGTGATAAGTCCTTCATTTGGGTTCACGCACATAATCCGTTTCCAGTAAAGTAGGGGATCTGCCATTAAATAGTCAGCCTTTTTGGCAGCAAGGTAGAGAGCAATTACTTCTGCCAACCTGAATGACTGAATGTGCTCTCCAATAAACTCTCTGCCATCAGAAAAGGTATTTTGTCTAGTCATTATCATGACATCCATGCAGTAAGGCAGGTCCATCTAAGAACTGGAAACTGCTATGTCTGCAGCCGACTCAAGGCAAGCTATCCTGCACAGCTGGAAGAATCTGAACCAAAGTCAACTTGAGGAAAGCCGTACTGCACAGCCAGAAGAGTCATACTTGAACTCATGAGGCAGACTATTTATATAGCTGGAATAAGTTCCATTACTCGACACGTCTACCTCAGCATTAAATTAAATGTTTTATTAACTAACACATGTGTATATTTTTGTCACTAATAAATTATACACATTAATTGTTAAGTAGTGTCATCATTTGTCTTTTGGTTTGGAGCCGAACCTGTAAATTTAGCCAAACACAATACATGGAAAGTGATATCTTTTAACTTCTCTGGCCTTTTTCCCCACCACTTCCAAGTCTGCAAAACGTTTTCTTTTAAAATACTTTTTTATTCAGGGGAATGAAAATATAAGATGGATCATATTGTTTTTAATTAAAAATTGATTCACCCTCAAGGCTCTGTGCATTGATGCATTGTCACGGTGAAGTTTGCATGCCCCCCACATTACCACAAACCTGGACACTTTCGTTTTATGCATCAAATAAATGTTTCAGAGCTGGTAGGTGAAATGCCTGCTCATTACAAATAAATTCTGAGTGAATAATGCCATTAGCATAAAAAAATCAGCAGCATCTTGACATTGGACTTCATTTGTCACACTTTTTGGGATGTGATAACCTTGATACTTCTATTAAAACCTTTATAAATTTATGTTTTCCCTAGAGCAACTTGCGTGTAAGCTGTTTCAAGTATTATAACTGTTTTCCCTGCTATTTTCCCTAATAAAAAACAGAATTTCACATGGTTTCAACTTTTCAATCATCACAACAATGGGCAAATAAGTAAGACACACTTAACAAAAACATTTACTACACGGCACAATCGGCAGATTAATGCAGGTAAATCCCTGCAAAAGGTATCTAGCTGCGAAAACACCACCCAGAGAACAATTCCGTTTTCTTTTGGGTATCCCTTCATATGATAATAGGAAAAATATTATAAAATAATAATTTTAAAAAATATTTGTTAATAATACATTAAATAATTATATTTCTCATTACTTGTACAATTTTGAAGAATATTTACTAATTATTGGAAATAGAGACTAGTAGAAAAATAAGTTTAGCATTTTATCAGGATTAATTATTTATTTTACAAGAACAGAAATCCATTAATCATTTATTTTTTATTTACGTAAATGATGTGTTATTTATGTTTAAAATAAGTTTATTTATAGATCAAATCACAAATTAACTAATGAAATTAAAAACTGTCACCGGTTATTTTTCTTTTAATAGTAATAGCAAGTGTAATGTCTGAGATAATTAGTAATTCTCTCTCCATTATTTTGTACACTCAGCCACTTGCATTTCATTGTTATGCTTAAATTTTCCGAATATAATAATAAGTCAGAGCATTCATCTTAGATTTTTATTCAGGATTTACATTGGAGCAAAAATATTAAGCAATATATACATATATAGCATCATCATTATTATTTTTTTTTTTTACTTTTTATGCTTTATAAACAATGACTGTAAGATAATTGAAGATGCTCTAATATTTGCGCAAAGTGCACTATATATCAGCATTAGTGTGATAACAAACTCATTCACATTTAATAAAGAGATTTCATGAAGCAATATATACATATCATCAACAACAATATATATATATATATATCATCAACACTATTCTATTCTTTATCCAGTTTGTTTTTTTCATTGACTAGATCTTCAATCCCACATATCTCCTTCCATCTCTTATATCATTCAACAAGATCAACATTTTTCATCCTTTCTTCTGGTTTGCTTTCATCATTCCCTCCAAAACATATTTCGGTAAACTATTTTTTTTTCTGAATATACGCTCAATCCAATTTTCTGATCTTTACTTTCCTCAATCAATCTTCTTTTTTATTTAATCTTTTTAAAACTTCATTTGGCTTTTTTTTTATTCAATTAATTTTTTCCATACTGATCCTATTTGTTTTATTCATTGTCCATGTTTTACAACCATACAATAATACATTCCCTAGATAACATTTATTTAATCTTTAACTTAAAGCAAAGGTTCACAAAATATTTTCTTTCTCTTAATAAATGATTCCCTTGCCAATGCTATTCTTTCTTTAACTTCATCTTCACTTCCTCCATCTTTACTCAACCATCTAGCTAAATATCTAAATCTATTTACTTCTGAATTATATTTTCATGAAATTTAACTTGAAGACTTTTAGTATTCCCTCTATCCATAAACACGTGGTCTTCTTAACATTATATTGTGTCCATATTCCACATCCTCCAATTTATTCATCATTTTCAGCTATAAGAGCCATATCATCTGAGAATCTTTTATATTTTTTGATTCCAACTCTAATATTAACTCCTTTACATTCTAAATATTTATCCAACATGTCTTCTAAATAAATATTAAAAACACAGATGATATAAAGCATTATTGTATAATTACTTTTTCTATATTCACTTCTTCAGTCTTATTATTCTCCAGTCTGATTTTTATTCTTTGTTCAGTATATATTCCAAATCAATCTTCTCACTTTCCAAAATATTTCTTTATTCTTTAAGATGGTCATAAGTTTATTCTACATTACTCTATCAAATGCTTTTTCTGAATCTACAAAATATATACCAATTTCTTTATGTTTTTAAATAAATCTCCTGCAATTGTTCTAACAATACCAATAGCATCTCTTGTACTTTTCCTTCTCTGAAATTCAAATTGTTCTTTTCCAATATAATATTCTAGCTTCCTATATATTCTAGTTAAAATTCTCAATAATATTTTTGAAGCATGAGATAACAATTCTTCACATCTAACAGCTTTCTTCTTTTTAACTATATGAATCATTATAATTCTCAAAAAATTTTCTCACCAAACTCTATTATTATATATCATGTTGCACAATTCAACAACTATTTCCTTATACTAGTTTCTTCCATTTCTTTCAAAAATTCATATTTTATCAAATCCCACAACCTTTTTTGATTTCTTTAATTGACTTTATTACTTTTTCTGACAAGATGTCTATATCTTTATCATCTATATCAATATGTTCTTCATTTTCAAGTTCATAATTAATTGAATAATTTTCTTTTCTAAATAAATATTTAGGATATTCTTTTCATCTTTTCAATATATCATTGCTATCAGTTCTCTTTTCATTTTTTATCAGTTATTTTATTCATTACCCCCCCAGTAACATTTCTAATTCTATCAAATACAAGATCATATCTTTTCTCTTGTTGAAGCATTTACATCTTTTTACATTTTTGTTTCAACCATTTTCCTTTTGCTAAATCTGTTTCTCTTCTTAGTTCATTATTAATTTTTCTGTATGCTCTTTTCTTTTTCTCAATATTAAATACCATCTTCTCCATACTTCCATCATTTTCAATATATCTTCCATTAAGAAAAATCATTTAGCTTTCTTTAACTGGTTAGTTCCTATTTTAGTTTTGCCATTTTTAATATTTCCTCTTTAATGCTTATCAGAATTATTCAAATATTCTTCATATTTATCAATGCTGTTTATTATGTTTTCATATATGAAATCAAAATTTTTTCTATTTCTTTCAGTTTTTAACACTTTTTTTTTTTTTAAAATTCGATTTTATATTATGATCAAAGTTTAGACCAGCACCAGGCAAAACATACAAACCCTTAATAACCTTCTTGTATCTATTATGTAGAGCTTTCTATGTATGCAATCATCTTGGAACTTACTATATCTACAAACTTCTTAGTTGATTTTTACACCAAGTGTTTAGAACCATATCGCTATTCTTCTTGCAAAATTTTACAAGCTGGACTATCTTTTTCATTTTTTTTCCAATAACATATTTCCCAATAATTTTTCCTTCCTTACTTTTCTCACAATAATATTCAAATCACCAAATATACATGCATTTTTATTCTCACATTGTACAATTTCCTTTATCTTTCCATACTGTCCATTAGTTTCAAAATCACCAGACCTGGTAGTTGTCATATAAACTTGTATAAACCACTAAATATCACATGATCACTGTTTCCTATGCTTGCTCATAACTGTTACTAAACAGACAAAACTCTCCATACAGTAGTGCCACTCAGTTCAAGCCGAGTAATCAATGAATGCCAGAAGACTTGTGTATAAAATCCGTATCTAGTGCCTACTCATCCAATATCCCCAGACTAGTTTCTGTCTTGTGGCTTTTATCAGCAAGGAGCTTTGGTTCTGAAAGCACTGCACCTAGATCTTAGGATCTAATGCAACCCTTTAGCAGCTACCTTTTATCTCTACTTAACTACAAAACTAAAAGAATAAAATTAAAAAGACATTAATATTTTCAATCCAAGCTCATTTGCTTATATAGTCATATTGATCTGAATTCAGTTCAGTACTCATACATTTTGGTGTCTTTGGTTCTTCAATAGCCATAGGCACCACTATCCTATTAGGCAGGATCGATGTTAAACCACTAAATATCACATGATCACTGTTTCTTATGCTTGCTCATAACTGTTATTAAATGGGCAAAACTCTCCATACAGTAGTGCCACTGAGTGCAAGCCAGAGTATTTGGTTATTATAGAACCAAAGACACCAAAATGTATGGGTACTAAACTGAGTTCAAACCTATATGACTATATAATCTAATGAGCTTGGATTGAAAATATTAATGTGTTTTCAATTTTATTCTGTTAGTTTTATAGTTAAGTAGAGATAAAAAAAATGGCTGTTGGAGGGTTGCATTAGATCGTAAGATCTAAGTGCAGTGCTCTAAGATCCAAAGCTCCTCACTGACAAACTTCACAAGCCAGAAACTAGTCTGGGAATATTGGATGAGTAGGCACTAGATATGGATTTTATGCACAAGCCTTCTGGCAACCATTGATTACTCTGGTTAGCACTGAGTGGCACTACTGTATGGAGAGTTTTGTTTGTTTAATAACAGTTATGAGACAGCATAAGAAACAGTGATCATATGATATTTAGTGGTTTAACACCAATCCTGCCTAATAGGATAGTGGTGGCTATGGTTATTTAAAACCAAAGACAACAAAATGTATGGGTACTGAACTGAGTTCAGACCTATATGACTATATAAACTAATGAGTTTGGATTGAAAATATTAATGTGTTTTCCAATTTTATTCTCTTAGTTTAGTAGTTAAGTAGAAATAAAAGGTGGCTGCTGGAGGGTTGCATTAGATCTTAAGATCTAGGTCAGTGCACTCAAATCCAAACCTCCTCACTGACGAAGGCCACAAGCCAGAAACTAGTCTGGGGATATTGGATGAGTTTATGCACCACCCTTCTGTCATCCATTGATTACTCTGGCTTGCACTGAGGGGCACTACTGTATGGAGAGTCTTGCCTGTTTAATAAACTTGTATAATAATAATAATAATAATAATATTTCACTAGGACTTTCAAGTATCCTCATCATCATAAATATATCATTAACTATCTTTGCCACTATTCCAAATTCTTTTCAAACAGCAATACTCACTCTATTTACCATTTTATCACTACCAGAATAAAATAACATCTTTACTATTTACTTCCCTCTCACCTCAGGTTAATTTAATTCTGAAACATCAGTATTATTTACTTTCATTTCCCTTTTCACATTTTCTAATTTTCTAGCATTTCTGAATGAACTTAAATTCCAAGCACCAACTCTCAACATGGCTTCTTTCAATGGGTTATCTTTATGAGGATTTCATAGTTTATTACCCGAGTAATTCTCATGTCTATTCCTACCAGGCAAAACACTAAAGCCTTTCTTAGTTATAGTCTTGCTCATCTTGTGAACATACTCATAACAAAAAAATAAGAGAATTATACAACAAAATAATTTTCCACCACTTTCTTTTCCTAGCAATAAACCTTCATTACAAGCTTAGTTGCTTTAGCCATGTCCCATAAAAATATTATTTATCTACCACTTTAAACTGCAGACAACATAGCATTATACAATGATTCAATGATATTACATGTGATCTGTATGAGAAGATATTAAAATTTGTTCACTTTTATATATATACTCAAATTTTATCTTTTCAATCTCTTATGCATTAAGCAATTTAATGTTTTAATTTGTATTTTTTATTTTGATATTTAATTTAATATTTATTTATAATAGCTGAAATACACAGGCTTATATATACCTGTGTCTATATATGTAATAGACAGGGTATGAACACAGACTTTCACATGACCCACCAATCTCCACACTATCTCATAACACTGATACACTTTGAGCGTTCCATCATCAGATTTTCAATTGGATGGACGGTTGAAGAGTTGCAGTGTGGAGTGGATTGAAGCCTGTCCATTAAAGTAGGAGGATTTGCTATCTTAATATATATCTGAGCACTTGTAGCATATATATGTGTAGAGATGTAATCTGGACCAACTGATGATTGCTGGTTTAGCATGAAATACGTATATTGGTGATTATTTATCTTTTCAACATATGTGTGTTCAAGTGTATCAGTGTTATGAGATAGTGTGGAGATTGGTGGGTCATGTGAAAGTCTGTGTTCATACCCTGTCTATTACATATATAGACACAGGTATATATAAGCCTGTGTATTTCAGCTATTACATATTAGAGATGTCTGCCTATCCCTTGCATATGTATTTAATGGATTATATCCTGTACATGTGGGGTCAGATTGACTTTAGGTCAACATGGGTGTGACAATAATCTCAGCCTCAGGGTGGCCTTTGAGCGTTCCATCATCAGATTTTCAATTGGATGGACGGTTGAAGAGTTGCAGTGTGGAGTGGATTGAAGCCTGTCCATTAAAGTAGGAGGATTTGCTATCTTAATATATATCTGAGCACTTGTAGCATATATATGTGTAGAGATGTAATCTGGACCAACTGATGATTGCTGGTTTAGCGTGAAATACGTATATTGATGATTATTTATCTTTTCAACATATGTGTGTTCAAGTGTATCAGTGTTATGAGATAGTGTGGAGATTGGTGGGTCATGTGAAAGTCTGTGTTCATACCCTGTCTATTACATATATAGAGACAGGTATATATAAGCCTGTGTATTTCAGCTATTACATATTAGAGATGTCTGCCTATCCCTTGCATATGTATTTAATGGATTATATCCTGTACATGTGGGGTCAGATTGACTTTAGGTCAACATGGGTGTGACAATAATCTCGGCCTCAGGGTGGCCTTTGAGCGTTCCATCATCAGATTTTCAATTGGATGGACGGTTGAAGAGTTGCAGTGTGGAGTGGATTGAAGCCTGTCCATTAAAGTAGGAGGATTTGCTATCTTAATATATATCTGAGCACTTGTAGCATATATATGTGTAGAGATGTAATCTGGACCAACTGATGATTGCTGGTTTAGCATGAAATACGTATATTGGTGATTATTTATCTTTTCAACATATGTGTGTTCAAGTGTATCAGTGTTATGAGATAGTGTGGAGATTGGTGGGTCATGTGAAAGTCTGTGTTCATACCCTGTCTATTATATTTATTTATATATATATTTATTTTAATGCATTTTAAAAATCCATTAATTATGTAAAATTGTATATTGACTATATACATATATGCACAAGTACTTAAAAATATGAACAAAATATTGAGAAATTATAATCCTCTATCAATTCTATACAAGATCTCTAGTAAAATAATTACAAACTACTTGTAATAAACTTGGACTTAAATCAACCAAAAGAAAAAGATGGATTTAAAAATAGTTGCAGCACATACATCACATCTAAGTATTGAAAGAACATATAAAAAGGACCAATAGGTATGAGTTGTCTTTATGTTTTGAATTTGTATATTATGAAAAAGCGTTGTATCATCAATATAGAGATACAGAAATTTCTAAAGAATATTGATGAAAATGCATTAAATGGAGTTAATAACTGAAACACAGGCTTAATATATACCATGTGTCTATATATGTAATATAGGGTATATGAGCACAGACTTTCACATGACCCACCACTCTCCACTCTATCTAATAACACTGATACACTCAAGCACATATATGCTGAAAAGATAAATGGATGGATGGTTGAAGAGTTGGAGTGTGTAGTAGATTGGAGCCAGTCCAATAAAGTATGAATATTGTCTATCTTAATATATATCTGAGCACTTATAGTATATATATGTGTGGGAGATGATAATCTGGACCAACTGATGATTGCTGTTTTAGCATGAAATATGTATATTGGTGATTATTTATCTTTTCAGCACATATGTGCTTGAGTGTATCAGTGTTATTAGATAGAGTGGAGAATGGTGGGTCATGTGAAAGTCTGTGCTCATATACCCTATATTACATAAATGTAGTTAATTGAATTGAATGGTGATATGAAAACATTTGATGTTAACAAAGATGCATGACAAAATGGTTCCATATCTTTAAAAGATTTTACAACCTTTTAAAAGAAGCATTTTGTTTAAAATATTAAACTAAGGAAATACAAATAAATGGAAATTATTTGACAACTAGACATTGCAGATGAGATTATTTTTAAAAATAATGTTTTACATCTTTAGGAAAAGTTATAAAAATAATCTGAAATCATGAAACTAGAACTAAAGATAAACTCTGAAAAACTGTAATCATAAGTTGTATTCTAAAAGATTACAAAAGATTTAGAAAATGACTATGTAGGAAATGAATGAATAAGATAAGAAAGTTTATTGGAGTGATATAGAAAAGAGAGGCCATAGATTGCAAAATGGAATTAAAATGAGCAAAGAGTTTAGACTTTGTGGCTAATTATTTTAAAGTATAAATATAAAATGCACTAAAATGCATTAATGCACAAAGCTGATGACAAAAAAATATTAATACATGTTGATACAAACTAAATATCTGTATCTAAGTATGTGGTTAAGTGCTTTTGAGGGCCAGGGTTCTCATATTCATATCCATCTTGTGAATAAGTAAATAGATTAAGAGTGATGCAAATTTGTGCTAATGAGATAATTATGTAGCCATCTTGTGAATAAGTAAATTGATTGTGAATGATGCAAATTTATGCAAATGAGATAGTTACATATACATAACTATCTCATTTGCATCACTCTTAATCAATTTACTTATTCACAAGATGGCTATGTATATGAGGACGCTAGTCCTCGAAAGCGCTTAGCTACATATTTAGATACAGATATCTAATTTGTATCAATCTGTATTAATATTTCTTTGTCTTCAGCTTTGTGTGTTTGTGCATTTTAATGCATTTTATATTTTATACTTTAAAATGGAATTAAATTTGGAGAGATTTTCATCTTGCCATGGATGAATAATGGTTGTAGATGATGATCATGTTGATTATACATAATTGTAAGGTGACATGTAAAACAGACTTTAAATATTTAATTCTGTGATAAAGATCTGTTCACCATTTCTTTATAGAAAAGCAATGGAAGAGAAGACAATACTTATCATGCTACTGAAATTCTGGATAATGAGAGTTTACAGCAGTGTCTTTTAAATGGTGTTTCTAGAATTTTTTAAATAAAGATTTTTTTAAAATTAGGAAAAATTATCAGGAGAATAAAGTGATTATCACAAAGGCTCAATGTGGGAAATAATTTTGACAAATTATGACAACTTTTTTATTACAATGTAGACAAGTTGCAATTACATTTTCAAGTGGACTACATAAGTCTATCTATTTATGTCATAGTAATTTATAACATTTGTTTTTGCCATTTGCACACACACAATATGTATATATACATACAAAAAAAGCCTGTTAATTGAAAACTGTTGTAATAACAATAAAAATAATAAACATAACAGTAATTGACTATTGTATATAGTCTTTCAATCTGAAAAAATACTTTTGGTTGATTCCTTAACCCTCCTCAACTGCCATTAAATTCAAAAAAACATAATGGAAGCAAATGTCATCAACTCAAATCCCATGAATCTCAAATTTTAACATTAGACAAGTTGCTAACATTAAAATTCAGGATTCATGGAATTTGAGTTGATGACATTTGCTTCTGTTATGTTTTTTGAATTTAATGGCAGTTGAGGAGGATTAAGGAATTAACTGAAAGTATTTCTGCAGATTGAAAGACTATATATAATAATTAATTACAGTTATATTTATTATATATATATATATATATTCGGTTTGCATGGTTTGCATGATAAGCTTAAATATCATAATATTTTTATTCAGATATTACTTCCAGTTTTTATTAATTTGACAGTTAAAATTTATTAGTACAATTTAATCTACAAGTGACAATTTTCTTGAACTCATACATTTGACAACATCCATTTAAAATATATATGTTAATTATTATTATTAATCATTTATTAGGGTTAAAAATTATCATATCATTTTAAGCCTATATTGAAACCTGACGGGATGACCAACCATCATCTATTATGTATGGTAGATACAAACAACAGATTTATAGCTCAGTATAATCAAATTTCTTTCTCTTATATAACATTCTAATAATACAAATATTACTCATTTCATGTCTAATATATCATATCAATATTAATAAATTGTTTTATAACAAAATAACAATAATCATAAGACTTGTTATCTAATAATCCAATAAGATACCCCTTTTTAACATTGAGTATATCCCAAAAATATACTCTCAATGGCATAGGAATATCAGGAGGCATTACTCCACTAAAATGTCAATGACATCCCAATGACTCACAATAAAATAAGTGAATTATATTTAATATTAAAATTTCCTATTGTAATGAGCACAGACATCGTTACATTGTTTTTTATTATTAAACATAAAGTTAAAATAAAAAGTTCGCATTTAAAAACTTTTTTTTTGTTAGACATAAAAATTGAAAATCTTAAACTTGTATATATATATAAAATCGCGCAGATGAAAAATTATTAAAATAAAACTTTATTAAAGAAAAAGTATTTTAAAACTAAATCTTAAAAAGATTTAGAAATAAAAATATATCTTTAATTTTGGAAAACACATTAAGTAATCAGAAAATGGAAATGATTATTTTAATTAGTAAACTAGCCTTGGGCATTTATATGTATAAACAGGGTCAGATAGGAGAGAAAAACAATGGAACTGGACCTCAGCGAAAGGACCATCACATCGATGACGTAATGTCAATTCAATCCACAAAATTAATATAAAAGGACAAGTTTGAAAATTATTGATGGATTATTATTGAGAGATGTGACAGATATGTGTTAGTGTGGAGGTGAAGGAGAAGGGATTGAAAAGACATACTCTTCAATCCCTTCAGTTCTGCTAAGAAAGAAGGAGAAATGAACTATCATTTTCTACATTGAGGACCAGTTAAAGCAAAAACCTCCAGATGGATAAATAAATCGGCCAACAGAATACCAATCTTAGGACGGCATGGGAATTCACATTCATGGCAGGCAATGGATAAAATTGGACGTTTTAAAAAATCATAAGAACTTTATATTCATTTGAACAATAAGAACTCTAAATTTTAAAACTTTTTGGTAAATACTGCAATAGAATCCTATCTGACCAAACTAAAATATTTATTAATTAGTTATAATTTTATTTGATGTGTTTCTTTTGTAAAATCATTTCCATTTATTTATTTATTTATTTATTTTTTGTTCTTTAAGTTTTATCATGATTTTTGTTTTTCGTTAAATTAATTATATAAATGTTAAACTTAAGTCGGGCGTAAATGGCTGTATAGATTTGTAAAGTTATATTAGGGGAGAGTAATCTTAGGTTATTTGTGTCGTAGTTGAATTGGGTCAATGGATGGGATATATTGGTGTGATTAGTAGATGTAATATCAGATTCGCTACGGGCAGAATCGTTTCATACGCCGCACTCACCCATTTGCCTATGGAAGGAATTATAAGACGGAGAACGCAGTTCCTTTCTATGGAGTTTTTTTTTTATTGCTCTTCTTGTCAGATAGATGTAATATTCCTATTTGACAAGAGGCAATTTCTTCTCTTAACTTTTTGGTGCTGCTGTATTTCGTATTACATTGAATGCATCGATATATCAGATAAATTGATGCCAGTTTTGGCTGTGAACCTTTAGATTAAGGTTAAATAGGGATAGAATGTTTTATTTTCAAATGCAAATCTATGTAGTCTATTCATACTCGACACTAAATAAAAATGCATTAAATTTAAGTTGTTTATAGATGCTTGCATGGATTGGTTATCGGTTAGGTATGTTTTGGGTTTTCATATTTGATCAAAATATATAGACATTCGATAAATAATGATACCTTACAGTGAGTATCTAAAATGTATTTATTCGGATGTCTTTTAAGTTATTGGTGACAATGCAAGTATCTTATGGTGAATACTATTGGGTTACTTATAAATTTCCCTCTGCAATTGTCAGTATCAATGATTTTATATTTTGATCGTTTATGTTTATTTTGAAATGTTTTTGACCATTGTAATCTATGTAACCGATCTATACTCAACATTATTAAAACAAATTTTTATAATTCCATCTGTGCAACTTAATTAAAATGTAAACTTATAATATAGTAGAAATTAAAATGTAAATTAAAATCTAAAGTAAAGTTAAAAATAATGTTAAATGTTAAAATGTAAACTGCTACTATAACAATTTTCAATCTTATATATATGAGCATAAATAAATGTTTGTATGTTAATTACTGGCAGTGGCTTATTTTATTTATTTTTTAATATTGAAATATAATTAGATAAGATATTATATTACTAAATCTCTGCTACTCCCTGAGCTAGTGACTTGGGCTAATGACCGGAATCAAAATTTTAAAAAAAAAAAAAAAAATTTTTTTTTTTACTTACGTATCTGCCTACTTTATAAATTTTTCTAGGTTCAAATGCCTAGATGGCGCCCTGTAGTGCAGATCACGTTAAGTTTTATTCCCCGGATCGTTACACTATGTTAAATTAATTATAATATAATATTCATCTACTTATTAAAATAACTGTAAACCATTCCTTTATTAACATTCCTTAACTCAATCAACATCTCAGGTAACTACTGTTTCTTAAAATAAATAAATTAATTTATGTAAATAGAGAGGAATTTTACTTACATCCAGCTACATTTAAAATAATTAAGAAACAATTATATTGATCAATTCTCCACTTTCAAAATAATTAATTAATTATTTTTTTATAAATTGACTAAAAACTAAATTAATATTATTAACCAACACATCATTATTAATCATCCCAATCAAATTTAAAATCATTCATTATCACAAAACAAAGTATTATAATCTACTCATTTTATTTTATATGGCATGTTAGTTATTCAGTCTTTGTGATCATTGAGAAAAATGAAGAAAATTTATAATTAATTTCGTAATTAATTTCATTTATTATATTTTTATAATTTATCAATATTTTTTGAAACCTTTTTCATTATTCTTTGTTTTGGTTTTTATCAATAGTTTTTGTAATTTTTTTTTTTTCAGATCTGAAGAATTATTTGTAAAAATAATATGTTTAGCACACTCCAGATGACTTAAACAATATTCATTTATTTGTATTTCCTACTTAAACGTTCATCATACTTCCTATTAAATTATTTTAAAAAGTTTTGAAAAGTTATAATCATCTTTTACTACTGCACTCTTTTACTACTATTACACTTAATCTTCTTAATTGATATTACTGCATTTTAATAAATATTTTTCAAAATGCTATATGGCTTGAATCTATGTTCATGATGTTTCAAGCTTTAATTACAGCAGAAATGCTTATAGAATCAAGTATCTTTACATAATATATACATTCATTATATTTGGGAAAATTTCCTCAATATATATTGCAAGGAAGTCAAGTCATATATTACATGACCTAATTTTATAAGCTTGTATTACAAATGTTATATAATGATTATGGCAATATATTAATATATGGGGTATTTGAACTTGGTTCAGTTCCATATGGCTATTTAAGTTAGATAGCTGGATTTGAAGAGAATGAATGTCTGAAAATGTCAGATTTTCTAATTAATAGCTAAACATTAAATAAAGTGCTTGGTCTTTTGGTCTTGTTAACTGGTTATACAAAACTTGACCTTTACAATATATATACATCATTATTGCGTTTTTCAATTATTTAAATATTCTTAACATTTATATCAATAAATTTTTGTAATTTTTACATGTTAAAAGTGGATAGAAACTAATCTCTATTGTACTTGAGAATGGTGTAATGAAAAATGCTGGGTGTCAATATAGATATAGAGATTCAGATGATTGGTATTTCTAATTCACTTGATAAGCAAAAGGTGTTTATGCATAGTAAGAAAGAGTGGTCTCAGTTTTTGCATTGATGGATCATGTGGAGGTGAGATGAGACAATCATTGCTAAAACCAAAAAAAAAAAGCACTTGAAAAAAATTTCAGTGATTATTACCTTCATTAGAGCTTTTAATTTCTTTACATGTTATTTGATATATCTTATCTATTCATTTAGGATATGTTGTGTTACAATTAATGCTGTTGTTCTAATAGGAACTGCCTTTTTCTTCTCTGTCTTATCACTACATATTAATTTATAGAATTCCCCCACATAAAATCATATTTATTCTATTGCTGAAATGACTTTACTTGCAATACATGAATTAGTTTCCTGTTAGTGAAACTTGTGTTTTGATGGCATTTCACAGTTAAGTTTTCTTATTTCATCACTAACTTTTTTCCTATGATTTTACAAAATATCAAAATATTGTTTACTTCCAAATAGATTATTTTTATATTTTCTTGTGTTTGCATACATTTCTTGTTTAAAAAAACAACAACAAACTTTTAAATTTATTTATTAGTACTGTTATTTATATACCCGATTTTAGTAAAACCCTTGTTACCTTAATGTAAGTCTAAGATATCTTCAAAATTAATATAAAAGTTTCAACTTAAATTATTATATTGTTTCTAAAGTTTTCAAACATCTTTTACTACTATTGCATTTTTTATTGTCATGATTCAATTTTGTTATTATTAATATATATGTTTCTATATACTTCAATATCTTCATTACCTTTTATTGCATAGTGTAAGACTTAAATAGTAAAAAAAAAATATTGCAATATAATGGTCGGGTGTATGTGGTCTTACCATATCTGCTGTACAGGACACCAGGCCATTTGAACCTGGAAAATTTGTATAGTAGGCAGATATGCTTTGGGAAAGATCCAATTTTTAATTATATATTATTATTGACTATTAGCCCAAGCCACTAGCTTAAGAAGATGCAGAGATTTATAATAAATACTTATTAAATATTTTAATAAAGAAAAAGATTTACATTCTTAAAATATATTTTTAATATTAAAAAAAATAAAATAAGCCACTGCCAGTAATAACACACACACACACACAAGACATTTATTGACGCATATATATATATGTAAATTTAAAATTGAGGAATAAATTAATCTTAAATTTGTTATTATTTTTAAATTTAAATTATTTTAGAAAGTCTGCACAAATAGAAAATTGATAGAAGTTTGTTTTATAATGTTGAGTATAGATAAGCTACATAGATTACTCAGTTAAAAACTTTTCAAAAACAATCATTCAACCTCACACTAAAAGTTCATAGCCAAAACAATGATTGTTTTCTGATATATGCAACCAACACAATATGAAGATGCTAGCATAAAACCACACTGACAGGAATGTGCATCTGCAGCAGGGTATTACTTAAAGAGAAATGATCTTTGACCAGAACAGGAATGAACATCTGTCTGGAGAAGGAAATCATTTGAAAAATATATATTAAAAATTATCTGAAATGGTGAATTGCGGTCTTCATCATCTTACTATTAACACCCAGAATAAAAAGAAAAACAATGGTATGGGAAATACATCCATATCCATTGTAATGCATTGACTACACCTTTGGGTCATGCATTCATATGGGCTTTGCCTTGTATGCTAAACATGCTTCACATTACATTGATGTAAACATCCATATATCCCTCGACCAGCATATACCCAACTATAAAACAAATAGCCTGAAATTAAACCCCTTTAAAATAAACATAAACGAATTTAAATATAAAGTTATTAATTGCAAATTGCTAGGGCAAATTTACAATAAAGTAAACCCAATGACACCCATCATAAGGTGCTGCATTGACAACAACAACTTAAAAAGATATATGAGTAAATACGTTTAGACACTCAGCATGAAGTGTCATATTTACTGATATATATATTTCACATATAAAAATCTTAAGACATAATCAACATAATGAATCCATGCAGCTATCTACACCCAACTTAAATTTAATACATTTTAGTTAACAGATAAAAATAAATAAAAATGAAATATGGAAATGATTGAATAGCAAACTTATTCATAAAAATAAATATTAATAATTGATTTAGAAATCTTTAAGTCAGATAATAGTTCATATTTTATATTTCCAATTGAAAGTTTGTTAAAGTTTATATTGAATAAACAAAAGAGTTCATACTTTCCATGAGAAGCTTGAAATCTGTCTTGTCCATGAGAGATCTGAAGTCTGTTTAATATCACAGGAAATTAAATCTATTGCAGACTCCTACATCGTGGAGTCTGCAATACAACCACAATTCATATGGATTAAGTCAGATTTAAGACAACTATTATTAATTCTATTATTTTGGCTTTTATACTTTTATTAGCCTCTTATTAGTTATCCTATGGATCGATTGAACATGATGCAACTGATCCCCAGGTCCGGACATTTTTCCACTATGGTTCATGTACTTGTTGCTGCTTCAGAGCGGGGAACAATCTTTAATTTTTATTTATATCTCCTATCTGACCTTTTAATTATTTAAGTGCCCCAAGGACTAGTTTGCTTTACATTTAATTAATAAAACAATCATTTCCATTTACTAAGAATAACTCTTTTAATTTTGGCTTTTAGTTTTTAATAAAATTATTTTTACTTAAGATTTATTTCCCCCTTTATTTTAATTTTAAAATAATGTAATGGCATATGTATACCATTACAATATATATATATAAAGAGCCTGCTACTAGCTCATATGATATATGTTGAGATATATATTATATATATATATATATATATATTCTGACCTGTACTCTCATGCATCTTCACTTCCAGCTAATATATGATATGAAATAAAATGGGTTCTAGCTCAGTTAATAATTAATAAATAAAATATTCAGCATTAAAATTAAATATTCCACTAGCTCAAATTTAAAATACGAATAAGGTTCAGTTTATAAAAATAAATTAAATAAATATTTAATATTTTCATGAGACTTGAAGTGAAAATACAGGTGACAAGATAGATTACATTGAGCCAATATCCCACAGGATACTACCTCAATGGCATAAGAACACTATCCCCCCTTATTACTATTTCAAATAACAAACTCATAGTATTCTTATGACTTTAATAACTTCTACTCACTAAGATTAAACTAATAATTAAATCTTAATCTTCTATTTAATAATAATCTAGCTCAAATAAAATAATCTCAGGTTCATAAAGTTTATTCTAAGTTAATTTTAAAATACGGTAGTAAAATATGAGAAG
Organism: Epiperipatus broadwayi; assembly: GCA_028023455.1. Classification (NCBI taxonomy): domain Eukaryota; kingdom Metazoa; phylum Onychophora; class Udeonychophora; order Euonychophora; family Peripatidae; genus Epiperipatus; species Epiperipatus broadwayi. The sequence continues at coordinate 11,894,361 of JAQFVV010000010.1, read as the reverse complement.
GGATTTTATGTCATAATCTACTACACTGAAACTAATAATAATAAATAACAGTAATAATATTCTTCATTGTTTAACTAATTCTGTATATCTTTTCTATTTACTATAATTTTATTACCATAATAAAATAATAAAATAATTTTATATAATCTTTTATCTTCATGAATATAATAAATAAATACGTGGTAGCATATGATAATCTGATAAACAAAGGATGTGTGGCAACTGATAGCATATAATTTAATATAATATTGTGATAACTGATTTATGATCAATAAAATAATGTAAGATTATGATTATTTAATTATAATGAATACCAATAAAATATTTAAAATTCTTAAAATAATTCTCTATTTATCTTTTGTGCAAAATTATATATTTGTTTCGATTATTATGCATATATCGTGATTTCATGCAGCAATGTGGAGAAATAAATAACTCGGACACAAAATTTTTGAAATAACAAAATTTAACAAAGTTTATTACTAACAACAAATAAAATAAACAATTTATTTACACTATTTACAGTGGATATCCTTAACTTTTTTACTTTACAGTTTGATCTACCGGGTTATAAAAAAAAAAAAATTATATTTCAATTATACCTTTATTTAGATTTAGGACAAAATTTAAAAAAAAAAATGTTACTATTTGGTTTCTCATTATGGTTAACTTATTACAAATATATTTATCTACTTTATTAGCAACAGCATTTTATCCTTAATATTATTAAACTATCTTATTTTAAAAAATTCATACTTAGAAAACATTCTATAGAAAACAAAATTTTATAATGAGTATGGACTTCTCAAAATATTAAAAAAAAATTTTTCATCTTGCAAAGTCAAAAATGTTACACAAAATATTATCCAAAATTCAGTACTAGATTTTAGTATTTATCACACAATGTTTACTAATCATAATATATTCTTCTTTAAGCCTTACTTTAGTATGATATAAGTGTAATCATCAATGTATTTCTGTTAATCAATAAACAAAAATATACTATGCATATTGTTTACATAATTTACTTTGTACTATTGTATTTTAAAAATATGCAATACTTATTTTCTCTTAAAAAAAATAATACTAAAGCATTTAAAATTATTATCACTTTAAAGAAAATATCTTTGTTTAGATACTCTATTTTAAAAATTTATATTTCATTTTCCGAAGTAAAATTCAAAAATATATTCTATGATTCTTTCTTTTCCTTAAAATACTTTGGATCTTCAATTTTAAGTTATAACATCCTATTCCTTCTAAGCAAATAAACCAATCTTATACAAAACGATAGCATAACCTAAGTTCTAAATTATTTATCATTTCTCTTAAACATATCTTACTGAACGATGCAGTTACATGAAATAAAGATAGCGAAAACAGATGCATAGGATTAAGGAAGAAAGCTAGAGTATTACTCTTAACATATCTAAAAATCATGGCACAGTGTGAAGAGATATGACATTTACCTGCCTAATATCCTCTAGTACAGGGACGATGTTAAAGCTATTTCTTCAGCTTTATTAGAACATCAAATATTTAAAGAATTATAAACACTGTCCAAATAAAATGTGTATCAGTCATAGGGCTTTGTTAACTATGCTGATATTCACATAAAGACTAAATATTATTTCCATTCCTTATAACATCCTATTTCTTAAAACATCATCTTGGTTTCCTGTTCACTAAGTACTTCCAAGCCACTATCTCAACATTATTTCTCAAGATTTTCCACATCTTACATCGATAAATAACTATCTGCATTTACAAAACAATAAATAAAATTCATTAATAGTTAAACAATCTAGCTGTTCCACAAGAAAAGTCTGCTTACTTCATTATTCTATATGTCTAATCATATACAATATACTTAGACAAGATTTGAATATCCCATAACATGAAAATTTTAAAAGAATCACATAACTATTTGTTATATGTTGGATTATATCACTAATATAAAAAAAAATCGTCGTATGCATATTTTCAAATCAATCCTATCTCATAATGTTTTTTAAAATGTTGTATGAAATGCGGTACATATAAGTAAAAAAAAACTTTTACACTTCATTCTTCCAATTTATGGATGATCTAAAGAAAACAAAAAAATATACATTATAAATTATCAATAGTTATTATTATTACCAATAACCTTTATCTAGTCATCGTGTTCAGTAGGCTTCCTTTATCCACTTGAGCATTGCAGATATAAAAAAATTCACACCCATACACTTTATATTAAAATATTTTTAGCTAAATTATTAGATTGTTATATTATAAAATTTTAATATTAATAAATTAATGTTTTTATGTTTTTCCTAATCTTATATAAAAATTTAGATTTAAACTAGGTTAACAAAATAAAAGGAGTCAAAACTATAATTACATATTTTCTTGACGATAGTTCCTGATAAGTCCAAAATGTTTATTATTTTCTCTAGAGTTTTTAAAAATGTTCTCCTCCAAGCACGTTAAAGTTTAAAATAAAAATAATTATTAATCCATTTAGTAAAATTTATAGAAAATAATCCTTGGTTTTAGTATTTAGGATGATAATTATTAAATCATAATATTAATTAATCCCGTGAAGCTTCTTAATCTTCTCTACCAATATTCTCTGCATATCCAATGCATCAATCCATCTAATTTAACTTTAAAAATATTCGATAAACTTTTAAGTACTATTTGTATTTCCATGGATCCATCTTTTATTCAACTATGTGTTCACTTTTTTATATATGTTTTCTTCTTGATACATTTAAACTTTCATTTGGTATTTTTATAAATCTCTTTTAAAAATAGAAAAAAAAAACTTCAAGTACTTTTAAACAAATCTTTTCTAAATACATTTTTAAATAATTCTAAGACCGGATATTTTAATATCAAAAACGCTTCTGTAACATATTCTCCTGGGTTCTTTCTTTAATTCTTGAAAATATTTTTTTTTTTCAAAAAGGATATAACATTTTACTCCTTTGAATATCATATTATATAAAATAATTCATGCAATATATAATTATCTTATTACCATTTAAAAATAAATCTTGGATAAGCTTATAAATAATACGTTTCAATACATTTGTTTAGACTCGTATAATGTCCGAGCTGTGGTTTTTTATGTACCAAAACAGTTCTTCGGTGAAATATTAATAAAGCTGTATCAATAAATATTCCAAACATTTTTTCAGCATTACAACTTATATCCATTTTATTTCATAGTATATCCATCCTTTATTGCGAAGTTTAGGTTAAATTTTTAGATAAAATACGACTGATAAGTACTTTAAAAATTGGAAAATTATTTCCACGAAATTTCTAAATTATTATATTTTAAAACTCTCTTTTGCAAAAAATACTTTTAAAAATAATCAATTAGTTTTTTTTTTTTTGCAAATAAAATGACAAGAAAGTACCATAAAAGAATTGACTAAAATAAAAAAATTTAAAAAAAATACTATCTCTTTGATAGTTATAATTTACCTTTCTCTAGTTTCAATACATTATTAATCTCCCCTTATACCACCGTGCAATTCATATTTATAGTCTGTAAGAATACCTATTCCCATTGGTTAATTCTTACTTTAGCTTGAGAACAAATTTACATATTTTTAGTTTGTAGTAGAATTAAATTTCAAAATTAGAAATTATGATGTAATGAACTTAAAATATTATTTAAAATATTACTTTTAATTAAATTATTATTTTATTAAAACTATTTAAACATTTAAAATAACTTTTAAAATAACTTTTAATAACTTATTCCATTTCTTAATATTCAATTTATCTATTTTTATTTAAATAAAATATTTAATTTTTATATTATGAATGTATTCATCTTTATTACATCATTTAAGCATTTGGAAATAACTACGTAATATTTTAATATTCACTTCTATGATAAATAATCATTATATCCAACTCTATAATACACAAACTTTGTTATTAAATTCTAACAAGTGTGTGTGTGAAAGTATACATTAAAAATCACATGATTAATAACTTTGACAGACGATTTTTAATCTATTTCTCTGCCCAGTTTTATAAAATTGATACACTTATTATATTATATAAAATAATTATAAAAAATTTGGAAGAATAATTTTAAAAATATAGAACTAGATATAATTTTCACCATCATAAAGTTTATTTTTTAAAATATATTATATTAATTTTGACTATTAAATATGATTATAAATTTAAACACTGCATTTATTAACTTATCAGTTTTAAACTATTAAAATCGAATTTATTAAATATACTTTTAATATTTATAGCTGTGTTATTTAATATGGCCAGCTTTTACAACCATATGCAACAATATTTAAAGCTTTACATAACTATTTTTAAATAATTCGCTATAATTTTATATACTACATACTTGCTTTAGCCTCAAATTGTACTTTAAAGATATAATTGACTTAATATAATTAATGTATTAAAAGAACATAATCTAAAATTTAAAATTTTTAGTAAATGACTGTTATAAACTATTACTGACCTATAGAAAAGGGCACAATATATATATATATATATATATTACCCTGAATTCACAATTCAATCAGATTAGCCAAGAAAATAAACTCTAATTGGTAGTGTTTTAGAGTATATTTAAAGAAAATATAATGTCCTTTCCAAATTTATCCACCATACTTCGATCTTTCAAGCATTTTTTTAGATCTTATTATTAAAATCTCCACAATAAATTTAACGATTAGTTTATTTGTTTAAAAGTATTCTGTATTCTTGAATAAGACCCCAATTCAACATCCTAATAAAAAGTGTATTGGTTATACTTGATTTATTACACTTCATAACTATCAGTACATTATTTTTTCTGACAATGTTCCAGTTAATATAACATTATTTTATCAACTCAAGCAATATTCTGTTATTTAAAAATAACACAATTTCAGATGGTTAATATAAAATCATTTCAGTTCGATCTGAAATGTGGACATATTTAATGTCTTTGTTATTACTTTTTCTTGACTAATGATTCCAATTTCTGGGAAATGAAAATCAACATTATTTGTAGTCTATCAACATAACAACATTTGTTCTTACTTTATACATACATTATGCCTTTAAAAAAGCATAATGGATATTTCAGTCAGAAACTATAAATGTTCCCGAGAAGAAATAAATATGTAGTATTTTACACAAGCAAGCTACTTCTTAAGCCATCACATGTTTATACATGGATGCTAAGACTATCAATCTGTGCACATTTCCAGCACAGTCAGATGTTATTAATATCTCTCTGCCTTGACCAAATGTATAGAATGTATAGTAAAAATTTGCTATGCTTTTCTTCAAGGTTTTATTAATTACAATATAACAATTCGTCAATTGCTAAAACAGAGAATCTTGAATAAATAAAATAACTATTGCCAAGCACTTTGAACTCCTATGAGTCCTTATCAAGGCAATATAAAAAGTCCTATTTTTTTCCTAAGTAACAAATTCAACATTTCATTGCATTGGCCAGGAACAACTAATCGGAAAGCTGGTTAATTTTGAATTCATAGCACAAGATGAATTTTGATAAGATATGATTCTCTTGTATTTTTTATCATGTATTTTATGCATTAATATCATAAAATCCTTTGGATTACATAAAGCCAAATAAAATATCATCTTCTCTTGCTCTATTAAACACATATTTATGTTGTTGAAGGCAATATTGTCTTGATTTCCCCAACGTATATTGCACTGCAATTTATTTGTGGACATCATTATAATAGAATACACCACACTGCTTTTATTCACTTTACTTATTACTCCCTTAGAATTATTTATTAATCTATTAAGGTTAGGCAGAGTCCTCCATACCAATCGGAAATCTTGACTTAAAACTTTTATTATCTTTTTATTAATATTGGGAATAAAAGCTAATGACATCCGTGGTTTATTATTCATATTTATATGATCACTATTATAACGTTGTTTATAATGCTTCAATACAATAGATAATAGCCATTGCTTATTATAACCCACTTGTATCAAATTTTGCATATAACAATTAATATTATCTTTCTTAAACATTTCATAAGTCAACAAAAATTCTCTCAGTTACTAGCAGTACTATTTTACATTTTTTAACATAATTATTTAGTTTTTTTAATTGATTTTTTTTATTTTATACTTTATAAGATTTATACTACTTTTATTTGACTTAATTTTTAATTTACATCACTATGTTTTTTTTACCTGTGTCAATTTTCAATTATTTTCCTTTTTTTTTTTTTAATCTCTTGAAAACAGTTGGCAGATATAAATCTATTTAAATTCATATCATATAATTTTGCGTAAAAAGAAATGGCTATATAAGTCAATTATGATTATTTTTAAAATATATACTTCTATTATTTGGATATATTAGTATGGATTAATTCTATGCTAAAAAACAATAAACATCAAGCCTGACGAAGTTTGTTGAAAGTATAATTAATTCAATCACCGCATTTAATTCCTAAGAGATAATTCTAAACGTTACTACAGCTTTATAATGGATAAATGACAACTTTTATAGTTTGATAATAATTACAATTTTACATTACTTTAAACGTAACCTAGAAAATAATAAAAGAAATGCAAGTGTAAGATTAACTAATTAACTTTTCTCCACATTTATTACTTTAGATAATAAAACTTAATTGTAGTTCTAAGCAACATTTGTTTCATAACAGTTCTATGCATAGATTTGATTTAAATGTCCACCTACTTAAATGTTCTACTTTATAATCACATATATAAATATGTATGTTAAGTGATTTATTACCAAGCGAGTTTATGGTTTCTAAAAGTCTCTTAACAAATAAACATATGGGACTTTTTTATATTAAATATTAAAAAAAAAACAACCCTTCTACACTGTTGTTTACATTTAAGATCTAAACGAACTTAATGAGTAATAATAGAATAGCAAAATATTTCTAAAACGACTCTTTCATTGAGAAGAGTGATTAAAACTCATTTTGCAAAGGCAAACATGATTTTATGCTCTATCTTTCTGCGTAATGGATGAATGATTTGATGTTTAAAGCAACTAACAACAGATAAAATAGAGCAATGATTTCTAATAGATCTTTCTTATTGTAATATTATTCCTTTAAAAAATCATTTCAGGTAAAATATATAATTAAGAACGTGTTTCTTCTAATAAAAATAAAGCATCTTTGTTTTTAATGCATATTTTAAAAAAATCTTTTCAGGAACATATCTTAAAAACTTTTGTAAACATTTGGATTTTTTTTTTTTTACATTTGAGATATAGCTAAAATATAATAAATGGAGTACTTTGTTAGCATAGCAATCAGACTCACAATATAAAATTTAAAAAAGGCTTTGATTAATTTTAATGGTTTGAAATCATTTGATAGATTAAGTACTAATTTAAATAACTAGATGTCAGCAGTTAGCTGCAATACAAAAAAAATAAAAACACTGTGCTCACTCTCGACTGAGGAGAAAGTATACTTCTCTACTTTATAAAATTAGAAAAATAAGTTTATATCTACTTTATTTATTTGTTTTTTTTTTTTATTTATACATAAAAATATATGTTTCTTAGTTTATATTTAAATATATTTGATTTTTAGAGAAAATTGAAAATTTACTAATATAAAACAAGAAACATATATTGTCAATAACTTTCTCATTCTAATTTTTTTTTTTTTTTTTTGCAATTAAAATAATTTTTAATATTTGAGAATATTTTTGTTATTTAAATTTCTGGTTTATTGAAATTTATCGTGAGCATATAGATTTAGTGGAGATTTTTTTTCTATTAAATTCATGTTTTAGCCTGAAGGCTGAAATGAAATATTTTTTATTGTGATTATTTATTTTTGTTTATTACTTTTTCTGTTTTATTTGCAAAACTAATATTTTATTTTTGAGATTACTTCTGTTTATTGAATTTATACTTTAAATAAAATTGCCAAAAAAAAGTAATGATGTAATGAAGAATACGTTTTTTTTTTTATATTAAAAAGTAGAACATACATCAACAACAAAAGAATAAATTAGACCAATAAATGAATTCAAAAATAAATAGCTATCTTCCAACATGGTAATGCTATGTATATAAACACACACACCGAATATGTAGAATTTGTATATGATATTGAAAACATATTCTTATCACTATTTTTTTTATAAAAAAATCGTACTCAATTTGGAAATACATGAAATGAAAAATGAATGAAAGTTAATATTTTCTTAATGTTATTTTCTAATAATTAATACTAACAACTGAATAATCATCATTATTACATTAAACTATACTATTATTTTTAAGTTATATATATATCGTTTCATTTCTTATAGTCATTTTTCAGTAAATATTATTTTGATTTCTTTATAATTCAATTTGATTAAGTGAGTGTGTGTCTATATATATATATATAAAATAATTAAATTATACTATGTGTAATATTTGAAAATACATTGACAATTTTATTCCAAAATAGCAAATTCTTTCCCTAAGTTTAAGTTTTCAATGAGCTATGTTAATTACTATATATTAATTATATGAGTAATACACATTATTTATTTAAAATTAAGCTATAATTATAGTCTTCTCTTTACTAATTTTTAATATCATTTAACGCTGTCTCATAGCCCAATCATTGGCCACCATTTTGTAATGGAATAATAATTTAGAGTATGGGATGAGAATATAAAAACTTTAATATGTCTCAGAATTGAGACATCATTCATAATAATATAAATCTAGCCTAAATGTGGAGTGCCAGTCTGTAACAGCCCCAAAGTTGATGAGGCATTTTGTAATAATCACCACCTGTATATGATCATCATCGGCCATCATCAGGTAGCTATTTTGTAACAACAATAATAGATCTTCTACCCACTATCTACCTTGGTCTGATCAGCATTTGTCATAAAATAAAAGTAATTGACCTATAGGTTTTTACATAGCCTTCCAGTACTGGCACAAAAATGAAAATAAAAAATAATGAAGAAATGCCCTTATGGTTTAAATATTTATAACAGAGCAAAACATACATCAATAAATAAAATTATCTAGCTCAGCCATTAGTCACACTAGGAAATAACAAATATTTCCAATACATTATTGTTTAGATTGTCCATTACACTAAAGTAAAATACTAATGACAATTTTTATCAAAACCTAATTTATTCAGATAGTACTTAAAATCATCACCTCAAATATCACCAAATCTATTCACTATCCCAAAATGAATTGCAATAAGTAGTAAAATCATATAACACTATCTTAAACAATAATGTATACCTAAGTTATCTATTTAATTTATAATTTAATAAAACAAAATTCAAATCATCAAATAACTTAAGTTCTGAAATACCTTTATTAATCAAATACTACATATAATAATGTAAATTTACATTAAAATTTAATGATATTCCCTACCTAAATAGATTAGTTTCTAAATGGTCACAATATCATTTAGTGAATGTTTTATAAATCTACAATATCCAAAGCATTTAGCAAAATAAACCCATTAATCAGCTTCATATTAAGTTTAATAAAATGTTATATAATATTAATAATTTATCTATATTTTATTTTATATCAATATATAATTATTGTTTAATAATAGCTGTAGTTTACTCCACTGCACATCTGCTTTACAGATTGAACGCTAATTGTAATGAATACTCTCCTTTCCAAACACAAGATAATGTCTTTTTAAAAGATAGAATAAATCCACTCTATGCTTTTCACCCAAACTATGTGTATAGGAAAATCTGAAGCATTTGGAACTAAGAACATGAAGATTTAATTAGTCACTTTAAATTACTTATCTGATTTCGCTTATGAAATTTTTACTATTTACGATTCATTATTAAATGAAAACTTTAAACATATGCAAATATTTAATTTATATAGTGCAATACTTTTATAAATTATAATAATAAATATAGCTTACTCCACTGCACATGTGCTTTACAGATTAAACACTAATTATAATGAATACTTTCCTTTCCAAACACAAGATAAATTAAATATTTACATATGTTTAAAGTTTTCATTTAATAATGACATATTGGAAATAGTACAAATTTTGCAAGCGTCATCAACAAAAATCAGATTATAAGTAATTTAAAGTGGTTAATTAAATCTTCATGCTCTCAGTTCCAAATGCTTCATATATATATATATATATATATATATATATATATATACACACACACACAATATATATATATATATATAGTTTGGGTGAAAATAATAGAATGGATCTATTCTATCTGTTAAAAAGACTTTATCTTGTGTTTAGAAAGAAGAGTATTCATTATAATTAGCATTGGATCTGCAAAGCGCATGTGCAGTGGAGTAAGCTACAGTTATTATTATAATTTATAAAAACATCATGCTATATAAATTAAATATTTAATTATTGTTTAAGTTATGTATTAAAATGAAACATTCTACAAGAACTCATTATCAATAAACTTATTAGATAATCTTGCATTTTATAATATCCAATCACATCATTATATCAAATACACTGTAGGTTTCTATTGAATATTTACTGAATCATTATCAACTAATCCTATACATCTATTTTAAATCTCCATTTAATCAATTATTAAAATGGATTTTTATAACAATTGAACTATACAAAATGATTATTGGCAGTTGTCCAAGCCAAAGATAGATATTAAATTATAATAGTTAATAAAATTTATGATCCACCTCAAAGAAGTTTAAGGATAATTAAGGCATATCACTCCAACTAATGACAGAACAGAATCTATCCAGACCTTTATGACTAAACAAAATAAGCTCTTAATAATCAACCATGAATTGGTGAAATCATTTATACATTTTAATCTAGATAAACAAACAATTATTTCAACATAATGAGAATATAAAATTTATATCTAATTAGATTTAAATAACAATTGCATAATAAAATATATATGTATCTAACCTTATTTCACTTACTGATTTTAGTTTGATCTTAGATCAAAATTTAACTATCAAAAATTACTTTGCACACTTAAAAAAAATAATTAAACAGATTCACCCTCTAAATTTATTGGTTTATAATAAAAATTGATAATGATAGTAATAAAAAAAAAGACAAATGACATAAGCAATAGTCTAAAATCATAGCTAGTTGAAAAGTATAATACTATTTTTCGGTACCTGTTTCGAGACCGAACTGTTGCCGTCAGAGGGCGCAGCCACACCATCAACAACCAGCCTGAAAATGGCAAGGGAAGAAATTTTTATTTAGGGGGGGGGTATATTTCATAGTGGAATTTTCATGGTTTTTTGGTTTTATTATTTGAATTTTTTAACATTTTCTTGCATTTTTTTATAATTTGTAGTTTTCGATTTGTTTGCTGTACGTATTTTGCCTTAGGCATTTTTATTTGTCAATTTTTAGGCATTTTCGTAAAAAAATTTATCACTTGCCATTTTCAGTCCGGTTGTTGATGGTGTGGCCATGCCCTCTGATGGTGGCAGTATGGTCTCAAAACTACAAACGGATTTATATATGAAACTCAAAAGTGTGTTGTATGACAATAATACTATATATATAAACTGAAGAAAAGGTTACAAATATTTCCCTTATACTTTAAATAGAATATAGATGATAAAAAATGTGATCAAATAAAAATTGATCTTCATTTGTTTACTAGTGTAATTTCTAAATTATTAAACCAACATAAAAATCTATTGTATTCAAACTCTTCTCTATATGAATATCCCCAAGTTAAATCTTAAGTAGCAAAAAAAATATATTTGAAAACATCAGATCATAAATTAATCTATATCATCAGATAAGAGTTTAAATAATAATAACAAAAAATGAATTTCTCTGATCTTATATGGTGTGAATCATATAGTAACCCATATATACTATTTAATCCTATATTTTAAAATAAAATATGAACAAAATGTACACATTTTTTTTAAACGAAAAATATATATATACACAGAGATATCATACCACAAGTGAACAGTCATTCTTCCTTTTTACCCACTTCATCATAGTTTCTGGTTCCTTGTTTTTGATACCAATGCATAGAAATGATTTTCTTTGAAGTAAAGAAGACAAGCATGAATGATAACAATCAAGGATTTGAATTCAATTACTTTTGTTTTTCAATTCCGATATTTTCCTTTCAAGTATAATATATCCAACCTTTTAGATACTTGGTTGATGCAAAATCTGCACATCATTGACTTTATTTTCTTTTATTGGTAATAATATATGAAGATAATTCTTTCATATACATACAATTAGTAATAAATGCTAGTATTTTTTCCCAGACTGTAAAGTGAAATTCCTATTGCTTAATATCACATAAAAGTTGAATTAATCAATCTTGTGAAATTCATTGATCAGAAATACGACATCCACACATGCACCACATGGTTTATATTCATCACAAATTTTAACAATGGAATATTTTATAGCTTATTTGCAATACAAAGAATTTTGGATGATTTTTTAATAATACATTTTGTCACTTCCCCTGGAAATTCATCAATGAAATGTCCCAATTGAATGGGGCGATAGTTAAAATTGTACTCTTCCATGGTATTAAAAATTAATCACTTAAAAAAAATAAAATTGATAATTTTTAAAGATGAATAAAAAAGTGTCCATTCTAAGCCATGATAAAAAATTTAAGAACTTAAGTTGAAGTGTTGCAATTCTATTTATAGCATATTTTTGCTGACATCAATGTTAAGACAGCTGCTCATTTAAATTTAAAGAAAATTCTTTAGAATTAATAAAATTTGCCTCTAATTAATAAATGAAGGGAAGATTTTAAAATATTGGATACAGTAAAAAAAATTTCATTTTACAATTTCAATACAATTTTTTTTCAAAAAAACTAAAAATAAAAAATTTACATGATATTTCCAATATCTTCTGATGAATATATATTTTAATACAAAAAATTAGCATATATCTTTAATAATATATTCTAATAAACAAATAAATAAATTAACATATATGACAAAATGAATATTTGATTTTGTAATGACTAAGTTGCTATGGTGAATGTAGTAATAGCAATTGAAATATATAATAATTAGTAATAATGATTTTATTCAAATGATCTTTTTATGATTCACTTAAATATTTTCCCATATTTATTTATCTAGTCACTTATTTATATTTTCCCTAAAATTGATCACAATCAATTTATAATTTGATGCTAATATTGATAATAAATAATATTATTTTAAAATATTCAGTTGCCATGGTTATCTAATTAACATTTAATAATGTATGCTTAATAAATTTATATATTTATTAGTTAAGATTTATAATTCAACACTTCCATTAGCATAGATCAAGTGAAATGAAATTAAATAAGATCAATAAACTTCATTATTTTTTATATACTGTGATATACAGTTATAATCTAGGCAGATACTATATATATATAAATATTAATAAATAACAAACTAACCAAAGGAAATACATATAAAAACAAAAAAAGACTTATAAATCCAATAAATAATATTATATTTCAACCAGAGGACTGGTTTTCATCAGAAAGAAAAAAAATACACAGTAAAATGGCAATAATCAAAAATTACAGATGTGAGCATAGTCTAATTTTTCTATGTATGCACATATGTATATTTTAATTTTTAATTTTGGATTTTTTATTTTTATATTTATTTTAATTTAAATAGAATTTAAGCTTGATTAGGAGGGAATGTAGTTTTTTTGTTTTTGTTTGAATTTTGTCATTGATTGGGTAGATATTCTGTGTTAGATTTTGTGACCAATCAGGGGGATTTTGTTAAAATTTTTAATCTTTTACCAAATCTGTAATTTTTGATTATCGCCATTTTACTGTGTATTTTTTTTCTTTCTGATGAAAACCAGTCCTCTGGTTGAAATATAATATTATTTATTGGATTAATAAGTCTTTTTTTGTTTATATATATATTGTGCCCTTATCTGTAGGTCATAACAAGGTAGAAAGGTCAATTATTAAAAAAAATTTTAAATTTTAAGTTATATTTGTATGATATATAAATAATAATAGGATAATTAGATTTTATAGTAAAATTTAAAGCTGAAAATACCTGGTATCTAAGAATGTAAAGGATTATTTTAAAAGAAAACAGTTAAATAAAGCTTAATTATATCCTTGCTTATGGTTGTAAAAGCTGGCCATATAAAATAATACAGCTATCAATAGTTAAAATTATATTAATAATTTGAATATAATATTTTAAAACTAATAAATTAAATAAATGCTATCTGTAGTGTATAATTATATTTAATAGTCAAAATTAATAAAGTATAGTTTAAAATAAACTTTAGGATGGTGAGAATTATATTTAGTTCTACAAGTTTCAATTATTTTCCAAATTTTTATAAAATATATCAGTTTTGGTAATTTAGACCGAGACGTAAATAAAAAATCATTTGATAAAGTTAGTAAACACGTGACTGTATATTATGTACCTTCACACACACGCTTGTTAAAATAAGAATAAAGTTTGTGAATTTGAAACTAGATATAATTGCCATCAATCATTAAAGTAAAAGTTTAAATATTAAATATTGTTTTAATAATTGTTTTAAAAGTTTAAATAATTTTGATAAAATTATAAGTGAGTTATAAAATGCTAGTCTAAATAATATTTTGAGACATTACGTCATCAATTCTTTATTTTAAACGTCTATTCTGTTATAAAACTAAAATGGATAAATTTGTTCGCGCTAAAATAAAGTTATTAACCAATCAACGGAGGTAAATTAGCAGACAAAAATATAGGAATTATACAGAGCGGGGAGAAGTAATGTGTAAGTGAAAGAGAAAGTAACACATTTTTGTAGCTGATAACACCGTAGCTGGAAAAGTGATATAAATTTAAAATTTGGTATTTATTTTAAAAAATTCTTCTGTAACATATAATATATTTTGACTGTATCGATATGGATTGCTAATTTTAAAAGTTATCTTACCAGGGAAATTTATTCGAATTTGACCAAATAACCTACAGTAGAGATGGAAGTACAAGGGAAAATACCTAAATTTATTACCGAAGGAAAAATATTGGGAAATTGTCTTAATACAACTTTATTTATGCTCAACCAGAAACTTGTTATTGTCA
Organism: Epiperipatus broadwayi; assembly: GCA_028023455.1. Lineage (NCBI taxonomy): Eukaryota > Metazoa > Onychophora > Udeonychophora > Euonychophora > Peripatidae > Epiperipatus > Epiperipatus broadwayi. The sequence goes on along the minus strand of JAQFVV010000010.1, from coordinate 11,879,243 downwards.
CTCAGAAAAGTATAAATGGGACGTTATATGAAAATTTAAAAGAGAAGTTACATGCCGTCAGGAAAAAATTATGACGCAAAATTTATAAGGCTACTTAGAAGTTATTTTATTCTTCTCTATGAAAAAAATTTAATATGCGTTTTATTATAAAGAAAAATAATGATGAAGAAAGAATGTTTATCTTTTAAGGAAAAAAACATTATAAAAAATATGGTACCAGAATTTTAAAATAAAGAAAAAGTTATAGAATAATATGAAAGTGCCATTAGGTGTTTTATAGAAAAGGAGCCGAAAACCTTATCTAATTAAAAAATATTATAAAGTACTCAATGGAAGAAATGCTTGATTTAGAAAAGATAAAATTAAATTACCTAATGAAAATGGATCCATGGAAACCAGAAAATTTTATTGAATATTTAAATAAATGTACCCAGAAGATGCATCGGAAAAGTCGCGCGGGAAAATATTAGCAGACAATAGTAGAAGAGAATGTCATGAATTAATAATTATATACAATATTGTGAAAACCAAGGATTGTCGTCTATGAAGATTTATTAAACAGAGTAGTAATTGTTTTACTTTAAAATAGAACATTAAGTGACTAAAAGAAGAAATAAAATATTTTTTTTTAGCATTAAATATGAACAGTTCAAGAAAGTCTGGTGAAGAAGTATCGTAAATATAATTTAAATATTTTTTTTACTGATTATATTTAAAATATAAATGCTATATTAGATTAGGGAAAACATATAAACATAAATTTAATAATAATGAGATTTAAATATAATAGCTTAATAGAATGATAGAAATATTGTTTTAAAAATAAAAAGTATGTATGGAATTTTTATATCTACGAGAATTAATGGAATGGTGAAGCCTACAGAACACGATCGAGAAGATCAAGATCGTTTTGGTAATTTTGGTATTTATTCATAATGCATAATGTATTTTTTTTAGATCATCTATTGATTGAGAATGATGTGTGAAAGTTTTAAAATTATAAGTACACCTTTTATACAACATTAAAACATATTCTGAGATAAGAATAATTTTAAATATACATGCAATAAGTTATTTCAAGTATAATTAATAGTATAAGTTGTCAAAACAATTGTGTGATTCTTTTGAACTTTCATGTAACAAAGTATTCAAATATTTTAAAATAGTTTGTATATGATAAATATACGAGAAAAGTAGTAAAAGATTTTCTTAGAGAACAGCTGTATAGTTTTGAAATAAAATGAATTTTATTATTGTTAGAAATGTAGATAAGATTTTGTCGATGTACTGTATAGAAAAATCTAGAGAAATAAGATCGGATAGTGACTTGGTAGTACTAGTGTAGAGGAAACCAAGATGATGTTTTGCTAAGAAATAAGAAAAATAAAGTATTTGGATCATAGTTAGTTTGTGTGATTTCAGTATAGCTAACTAAGCCCTATCACTGAACACATATATTTTGGACAGTGTCTTTACGTATCTTTTAAACTCTTTGATGTTATATAAAGCTGAAGAAATAGCTTTAGCATCACTCCTATAATAGAGGTGGGTAGACAGACAAAGGTCGCTCCTCTATAGTGTCTTTGAATTCACTGTGCCATTATTGTCAAGGTTTATGACGGATAATATTCTAGTTATTTTTGATCCTATGCATCTATTTTCGCTATCCTTGTTTCGTGAATCTGCATCGTCAGAAAGATATTTTAAAGAAATAATGAATAAAATAGAATTGAAGATATGTTATCGTTTAAGTAAGAATAGTTTATTTACTGGAATGTGTTAGAACTGTGTAATTTTAAAAGTGAAAGTACAAAAATCATAAAGAGAGAAAGAATCATATAATACAGTTTAAAACCAATTTGGAAACGAATATAAGATTTTTAAAAGAGAAATCTAAAACAAAGTTTTTTTTTAATGATAATAAAATTTGAATATTTTTATAATAATATTTAGAAAATAAATATTGCATGTTTGTTAAGAAAATAATTCAATAATGTGTAATAGACACATATATATTTGTGCATGGTGTGTTAATAATTGTAATTACCATCCGAAGCAAGGCTTGAATGAGTATGTTAGATTAATAAGCATTGTATAGTGAACAATAAAACGTAATATCAAATGTAGAAGAATGTTTTTTGAATCTGTAGAATTCCATATAACTAATATAAAATTAGAGTTTTATGATTTTGTAGAATGTTTACTACGAATGTAATTTTATAAAAATATAATTTTAAAAAATAATAGGGATACAAAGTATTAGTGATAATTATAAATAAATACATTTTGTAACAAGCTAAACTAAAATAAGAAATCCAATAATAATAATACTGTACTTTCTTAAGTATTTAAAAGATAAGAATTAACTAGAAAAATAAGTAGAAGTTTGGTTTTATTGTATAAACTAGTAAAATAATTTTGTGATAGGAGAGTAAGGATATCCAATGTACATAATGTAAAGATTGTTATTTTGTTTTTGTTATTAATAAACTTTGTTGTAAATTTATTATAAAGCTTTGTGTCTTCGTTATTATTTCTCCACATGGATGCGTGATATCACAATACACATTTATAATTGAAACAGACATATAGTTTTGCACAAAATAGGTAAACATAAAAGTGTTATAATAATTTTTGAAAATTTATTTGGATGATAAAATTAAAAGATCATAATTATATCATTTATTGGTCATAAGTTGGTTGCCACAATATTAAAATAAATTATATGCTAATGTTGCCACATGTATTTTGTTGTCGGATTATTAAAATACTGCCACGTACGTAATTATTTATTTCATTTAGGAAGTAATAAGATTATATTATACTATTATTATTATTATTAAATTTTATTATTGTTAGTTGCTGCGTAGTGAATTTATGACATAAAATTCCCTTTTCATAGTTTACTACCGTAATTTTAAATCAGTTAAAATACAATTTATGAACCTGAGATTTTATTTTATTTTATTTATTCTATTTATTTACTTAATCTTATTTAATTGAGCTAGATTATTATTACAAATAATATTAAGACATGATTATTATTTTAATCGTAATGAAAAGAGCTTAGAAAGTCGTAAGAATACTATAAGTTAGTTATTTAGTATAGTAAAAGGGGGAATAGTGTTCTTATGCCATTGAGATAGTATCATGTGGATAATATCTCAATGTAGTCTATCTCGTTCCCCGTGTCGTCACTCCATGTCTCATGAAAATAATAAATATTTATTAATTCATTTACAAATATAACTGTACTTGTATTTTAAAAGTTAGAACTAGTAATTATTTTTAATTAACGCTGGATATTTCATTCATTTATTCATTTGGTAAACTGAGCTAGAACCCGGAATATATTTTAAACACTATATAAATTTTATATGGAGAGGACGTGGACGGAGGAGGAGGCCAGAATATATATATATAGGGAGTCCATCTTTATTGTTTAAAAGGAGATTGCCTTGACAACAGTTTGAAATTGTTGATTGTTATTAATATTATAATTGTCTAAGTGTTGACAGGCCATTAATGATATATATTATAACCATTTGGACTACATGGAACACTGCAGCATAGTTGTGTGTGTACAAATATATATGTATAAAGTAAAGAAAAAGAAGAAATAAACAGACAAAAAATTTGTAGATATTTTCTACATTTTCTGGACTAATAATGACTGTAAAGGGTTAAATAGTTCTGGATTTAAAATAGGGGATTTTATTATGTTTAAAAAGTCTAAATAAATAATTAATATTGAATTCTGATTTTGAATTTAAAAACAAGCATGTCTACTGATAATTGTAAAAATATCGATCTTGCAAAATCTTTTAATTAATGCTTCTATACATTATCTATGTAAAAATTTCTATTATCCATTTTGAAATCTTTTTAATTAGTTAAAGTGATAAAATTTCCAAAATGTAGCTTTTAATTAAAAATGCTTTTGGAGGGATTAAAATTGTTTTAATCAAGGCAGATTAAAAACAGTTATTGTGTTTTATCACCTCACAAATATAAAGAATTAGACAGATTGAAAACAGTCTGCAATGTGTTTTTATCACCTCAGCAATCCAAGACTATAAATGGTTTGGAAAAAAATATTTTAGTGTGGTTTTAATATTTTTGTAAGCATTAGCTGCAATTTGTTGATAACTATAGCAGAAAATGCTAATAGAAAAGCTAGTTACAGAGATGTCTAGTAGAGATATTCAGAAAACTGCATGAATTAGATGTAAGAATGCAAGAAAGCATCTGCTCTATAGTTCAATGGTGGAGTTTGAATTCACATGGAGCAAAATGACCCACTTCTTTGTATTAAAATTCACAGCTATAGATGCATGCTAAGAGAACAAGTGCTTGTCTGAAATCTATCAAATCTAAAATAGCTTGCTGGCCTGAAGCCCATTAAGCCCTAGACAGAAAGGATCTCCTGGAATGCCAACAAATTGATTCTTTGCCTGATGATAATCCTGAAGTATATTTTCCTGATGATGATACTTACCCATCAGTTTTCCAAAGAATTGGTAGACATGTTCTGCTGTGGATACATGTAAGGAATCATACAGAAAAGCATTGCATCACACATGTATAACAGGAGTTATTTTAAATAATTCATTTTTTAAAAATGACATTCTAAAAAGTGAGATATATAATATAAAACAATTTTGTTTAAAGTCATTTATTGAGAAAATAAAATGACATTTTGAGACATATATAATTAAAAGCAATTTGTGATTGTCAGACATATATAGAAGAATATTATTTTAAAATCTATTTTTTTAAAAAAAAATAATGTAAGTAAATTTTTGACTGAATAAAATAATTGAATTCATTGACCAAAACCAATCTTTTTAGATTAATTTAAAGATAATTCTAAAAGCATTATAATTAATTAAGAGTAACCTGATTAAAAAAAGGAACTTTTCTAATGTATCAAAAATTGACTATACTTTTTTTTTTTTTTAAAAAAAAAAAAGAAAATAGAAAGCTGTGATAAAATGTGATAAACTTATTGTTTTTAAATTGATACATACATATATATGTGAATTTTATGTATATGCAAAATAGAATTAGTTATTTTAAATGTGAATGTTATTTATTATTTGATAAATTCAGATATGATAGAAATGAATTCTATGTAATTAATCAATTATTGTACCACATATATGTGTGGAATTACATATATATGTTTAAATAAACCTAGCATAGGTATTTGTATTATAACAAAATATATAAATTAAAAAATTTAATTATTTATTGTATTTAAATGTCTATTAAATTATATTCATGTAATATGTAAAATGGCATCTGTGCAAATATATATATATATAAACAAAAAAAGACTTATAAATCCAATAAATAATATTATATTTCAACCAGAGGACTGGTTTTCATCAGAAAGGAAAAAATACACAGTAAAATGGCGATAATCAAAAATTACAGATTTGGTATATATATATAGAATCATATCTGTAAATCACAGTGTAATAAATTAAATTTTGATTTTATGTTAAACAAAGCACACATCTAAATTTTAACCATTTTACATTATTAAATGTCAATTCAAACATGTTCATGCCTGTGTGCAAATGGGTTATAGGTAAACCTAATAGAACATATATGTAAAACAATGTAATAACTTGAATTGTGTATATTATTCATAAAAATCACAATGTGATAATTTGAAATATATATAGTACTGAAAATCAGAAGGTTTAATTGATATGTGTATAGCTTTATTCTAGAGACCTTAATTTCATTTATTTTTTATTGTTGTTAATAAACTTGAACTCAATTGCTAAATTATTCCAGTGACTATCTAAATAGTTATAAAATATTATATATAACAGCATCATATCTTGATCACTATAACACTATTTGAGCTTGTGTTCTTTTGAGCTATATTTGTGCATAATGGTTTGATATATTAAATAGGGATGCATATTAGTGTTTATGGGCATTTCAGTATGGCATTGTCCTGTATGGTGCTAAGATTATATTCTTTAAAGCCTATGCACTATATTTAATTTTATTTAGTTTTTATTAGAATTTAATTTTATAGTTGGCCAGCACATTAATGGGACTAAGTGGTCAGAGCATTGATAATGATCTGCTTCTTTTAATATCCTAGCATTATTGTTTTTCTAGTTATATATTCTATGGATGAATACTTAGTTGGTGCATCCAAATTAATGTTAAAATTATTGCCCTAGCTGGAAAAGGCTAATTAGTTGGCCTGGTCTACAGTTAGATCCATTGCAAATTCATTCACAAGATTAACTGTTGTATTATATTTTGTATTGTTCCAATCCAGTCACACAATTGACTGTTTATTGTACTGATGTATTTTGATTCATCATTCATGATGATAGATTATTATTTCTTAGATTACTTATACCTACTGATAATGGTGTTTGATGTATGATTATTATACTGTATGGTTATTCCAAGGAGTTAACTGAACTCCTCTGATCTAGCTGGATGATCTCTCATGATCTCACAGAGAGATTTCATGATCTCTCATGCTCTTATAATATATAAAATTACTACATATTTTTTGATGTTAATCATTATCTCCACCCTATTCCCCAGCTCATTACAAATGGCTACCCAGCTGAGGGATGATGATGACCATGTACTGTGTACATCATTATAAATGGCTTCTCAATGTAGGGTTGATGATGATCATGTACTGGTGATCATCAATATAAAGTTAGCACTCAACTTCATCTCAGCTACAACTGAGAAAAAAATGCATTTTATACAGAATTAATTTTGAAAATTACTGTGAAATATGTGACAAGAGTATTGATGATTATAAATTATAAAATACTAATTTTAATTTATGTTTAATGAGGTTCAGTTTAGAGTTAAATAGAAAATCAATGATTTTGGAGATTGGATTGTATGTTTTTTTGTTGAAGTTTGTTTAGATGTATTTTCAGTTTTGATGATGAATGGAGGGTTTTGTCATTGGATTGATGCAATGTTTTATGCTATTTTATGGGGGGTTTGGTCTTGGCTATTTGCTCCAACCCATTTTTTGTATTTCATATTATTAATCACAGAACAGTTAATGTAGTCCTGCCATGATTCCAGCCTCTAAGTCTCAAAAGAAAAGGAGGAAGTTGTAGTTTGTATTTCCCAGCCCATAAGGCTCAAAGAATCAGGACATAGTGTTGTATTTTCTAGCCCCTCCATGAGAGTAGGGCTTTGCAAAGAGTTTTGAATTACCTTTATCAAGGGTTGTAGTAGCTTACAGTTGTCTCAATTCAGATAGTCCTCATGATATTTATGGTATATTATGTACTTATATTCTGATCACTGAATTATTTATCTATCTCAGAATTTCAGGTGACTATTCATTCTGTTAGCTGTCAGATGTTTGTCAGGTCTCTAAAAAATTGATGAGTATATAGTTTGAGGTATGAACTTTCTATTGATTATGCATACATATTATATAAAATATTGTTAATAAATGTTTTATTTCTATTTGACTTTTCCTGAGATGGGGACAATGTAACCATTTGGGTTACATGGCTCACATCAACATAATTGTGTGTGTATATATATAAAGTAAAGGAAAAGTAGAAATAAACACAGACAAAAAATTTATAGATATTTTGTACATTTCCTGGAATAATGATTGTAAAGGGTTAAATAGTTGTGGATTAAAAACAGAATTTTATTATAAAATAAATATTTTAAAAAGGGTATAAATAAATAATTAATATTGAATTCTTCTGATTTTGTAATTAAAAACAAGCATGTCTATTGATAATTGTAAAAATATCTATCTTTGAAATTCTTTTAATTAATGCTTGTATACATTATGTAAAAATTTCTATTATCTATTGTGAAATCTTTTTAATTAGTTAAATTGTAAAATTTCCAAAATATAGCTTTAATTTAAAATACTTTTGGAGGGATTGAAATTGTTTTTAATCAAGACAGATTGAAAACAGTTATTGCATTTTTATCACCTCAAGAGTAAAAAGGATTAGAGAGATTGAAAACAGTCTGCAATGTGTTTTTATCACCTCAGCAATCCAAAACTTGGCAAAAAAATCTATTTTAGACTGATTTTAATATTTTTGTAAGAGTTAGCTACATTTTGTTGGTAACTGTACCAGAGAATAGAAACAGTAAATCTAGCTGCAGAGATGACTAGCAGAGTTATTCAGAAAACTACATGAATCAGATGTAAGAATGCAAGGAAGCAGCTGTTCTACAGTTCAATGGTGGAGTTTGAATTCACATGGAGAAAATGGTCCACTTTTTTATTTATAGCTACAGATGTATGCTAAGAGGATAGTTTCTTGCCTGAAATCCAAGACAGCTTGTTGGCATGAAGCATATCAAGCTCTAGACAAAAGGGAGCTCCTGGAATGCCAACAAACCTGATGCCTTGCCTGATGATGACAATCCTGGAATATACTTTCCTGATAATGATACATATCCATCAGCATGCCAAAGAATTGGTAGATATATGCTGCTCTGTATACATGCAAGCAACCACAGAAAAATGCATTGCAGCAAACATATAATGTGAGTTGTTTTAAATAATTCATTTTTAAAAATGACATTCTAAAAAGTGAGATATATAATATAGAAAGATTTTTTAAAGTTATTTGTTGAGAAAAAATGACATATGAGAATTATACATAATTAAAAGCAACCTGTGATTGGCACACACACACACACACATATATATATATATAAGATTATTATTTTAAAATCAATTTTTTTTAAAGTAATACAAGTAAAATTTTAACTAAATGAAATGATTAAATTCATTGACCAAAACCAATTATATACACATCTTTAAGTAAACCTAAATGTTAATTGAAATATATTCATGTAATAAGAAAATGGCATCTGTGCACCTATATATATATATATAACTCACAATGTAATAAATCAAATTTAGATTTTATGTTAATCAACACATGTAAAATTTAATCTTTTTTTATATTATAAAATGTCAATTCAAACATGTTCAATTTATATGAAGCCACATGCCTGTGGACTGAATGGATTTTAAGTAAACTTAATGGGACATATATGTAAACCAATGTAATAGCTTGAATTCTATATATTATACATGTAAATCACAATGTAATACTTTGAAATTTTTATAGTACTCAAAATCAGAAAGCTTAATTAATATGTGTAAAGCCTTATTCTAGAGACCTTAATTTCATTTATTTTTTTATTATTGTTAATAAACTTGAATTCAATTATTAAAATTATTCTAGTGGCTTAATTCTAAATAGATACAGAATATTGTGTATAGCATCATCATATATTGATCACTATAACAGTACTTGAGCTTGTGTTCTTTTGAGCTAGATTCATGCATTACAGTTTGATACATTAAAATGGAAATGTATATTAGTGTTTATGGGCATTCCAGTATGACATTATCTTGGTATGGCAGTAAGATTATATTCTTTAAAGTCCATGCACTATATTTTATTTAATTTAGTCTTTATTAGAATGTAATTTTATAGTTGGCCAGTGTATTTATACGACTAAGTGGTCAGAGCATTGATGATGATCAGCATGTTTTAATATCCCAGCATTATTGTTTTTCTAGTTATATATTCTATGGATGAGCACTAGTTGATGCATCCAGATTAATGTTAAAATTATTGCCCAAGCTGACAAAGGCTAAATAGTTGCCTTTGTCTACAGCAGGTTCATTACAAATCCAGTCATCAGATTGACTGTTGATTTATATTTTGTATTGATCAAATCCAGTCACAAGATTGACTGTTGATTTATTGTATTGATATATTTTGATGATCATTCACGATGATGGATGATTATTTCTTATGAGTATCACTTATACTTATTGATAATGCTGGTTGATGTATTGTTATTATACTGTATGGTTATTCTAAGGAGTTAACTGAACTCCTCTGATCTAGCCAGCTGATCTCTCATGACCTCTCAAAGATTTCATTGATATCCTGCTCCTTAATATATAAAATTAATTATATATCTTAGGATATTAACATTATTTCATATCTTCCCACTTTAATACCTTTAATATCTTACTTTAAATTACTTTAATATTTGGAAAACCTTACTTTTAAATATTATACTTTTTATTAAATTTCAATTATTTTGGTAATTTTCCCATCATTCCAGGGATGACCACTCATATAACCCATACCTTTATAATAGATAGATAGATAGATAGATAGATAGATAGATAGATAGATAGATAGATAGATAGATAGATAGATAGATAGATAGATAGATAGATAGATAGATAGATAGATAGATAGATAGATAGATAGATAGATAGATAGATAGATAGATAGATAGATAGATAGATAGATAGATAGATAGATAGACAGATAGACAGATAGATAGATAGATAGATAGATAGATAGATAGATAGATTAGATAGATAGATAGATAGATAGATAGATAGATAGATAGATAGATAGATAGATAGATAGATAGATAGATAGAGAGATAGATAGAGAGAGAGATAGATAGAGAGAGAGATAGATAGAGAGATAGATAGATAGAGAGATAGATAGAGAGATAGATAGAGAGAGATAGAGAGATAGATAGAGAGAGATAGAGAGATAGAGAGATAGAGAGAGAGATAGAGAGAGAGATAGAGAGAGAGATAGATAGAGAGATAGATAGATAGAGAGAGAGAGAGAGATGAAATATATGTAATCTGTGTATGTCTGTATATTCTATGCTTTTAATTTTGAATTCATATAAAAGTAAATCGAAGTAAAAAAAAAAGGCTATCATTTTAATAAAACTAGAACAGTGACCTCTTATGGCAACAATGGTTCATAATTCAACATGGCATCAAAGTTAAATTTTATTTGAATTGAAATTTTTATAAATTACTAATGACTGTAATAGGGTTTTTGCCTAATTATAGACTAAGGTGATGAGGCAGTACAGTATAATAAACTAATGGTAATTCTTTGTCTATCATTTGTAATAGCTTGCCTTTTCTTCTCACTTCTAAATATCAAATTTAAGATTATAACATACAAAACACCAGTAAGATGTATATGAATTAATAACATTAATTTAAATATTAAAAATATTTTTTTCTAAAAATAGCTTACTTTAAGTGGTTCAGCATTGTACAGAAATTTATCTTTGTTTAAAATAATCCAATAATAAATTCTATTATACTTTGTTCGTCTTCTATCTTCAACCTAAACCAAAATACAATGAATACAATTATTTATATTTTTATAATAATATTACAATAAGACAATATTAATGATATAAATAAAATACTAATAAAAAGTTGTTACAACAACTATATTACAAGATCAAATGCTTTTTGCCTAAAGCCAATAGAATACGATTCTAAATAAAAATCATTTCTAGAACAAGCAACTGCTACAATTAACACTGATTTATGACACTATGGTCTCACATCTTGTTAGATAGAAATTAAACACATAAATATATAGATTGGTAAAGAAATTAATATATATTTTTTATTCTCATGATCACTATCTCATATTAGCACATAATTGTTATTAAACAATTCAAAACAAAGCAAAACTCTCCATATAGTAGTGCCATCTTGTGCTAACAAGAGCAATCAATGGATGGCAGAAGGCATGTGCATAAAATCCCTAAGATCTAGGTGCAGTGCTCTCAGATCCAAGGCTCCTCACTGATGAAGGCCACAAGTCAGAAATCTAGTCTGGGGATATTGGATGAGTAGGCACTAGATAGGGATTTTATGCACATGCCTTCTGGCATCCATTGATATGCTCTTGTTAGCACAAGATGGCACTACTATATGGAGAGTTGTGCTTTGTTTTGAATTGTTTTATATTTTTTATTGGAGGATACCTGTAACAAGATATCACTTCATAAGACAATTTTCATAGTACAACTATATAACCATAGAAAGATTTTTAGTACTATATATTTAAGTGATTTTATAACTGTTTCAAACAATATGCAAAGCTAAGTCAAATTTTTCAAAACTGGTTAAATATATGTATATAGAAGTAAATTTTAATTATTTAAGATATATTTCATCTATAACAATGTATATATTGCTTGCAAGTTTTTTTAAAAGATAATTTTTAGATTATCATTTGAATATCTTTAATATTTAATAAATTTGTTTGAAACATAAAAGAAATTCCAAATTTTATTTGACACAGATTTGAATGCAGGAAGAGCATAACAAAAAGCAAGATAGTTATATAAAAAAAAATTGTCAACGAACTAATCAAGTCCAGCAGATAATCCTGATATTTTTACATTAAACCGTGTTGTTATCAAATTATTTCAGCCAAATGAGCGCAAATATATATACATTAATTATTTAAGGCTTAAAACATTCTAAGTGCATTATAATTAAATGTATTTTTATGAATCTTTAATATGCAAGCATATACAAACAAATAATTTAAGTTTAAAAATTATAGTCTTAATCTAAAAAATGTTGACATGTAATATAATTTAAATGTATTGGCACAAGTAATGTATTAAAAGAAAGGATTATGACTTTATGAATGCAAAATTATTCAACTTACATCAGCAGACGGCACGCCTATTATTAAAAACAATGATTAAATTTATTTAAAATACTGATGTTTTTATGTCGAATAACATTAATATCGACTGTATATATATATTAATTTAAATATTTTCACTAATTAAATATTATTATTTAATGGGAAACTGTATTTTTTAAAACCATCTTGATTAATTTTATTAAATTCTGTTTTATCTCTTTGCTGTGTCGTGAATCTGACTAAAATTCTTTCATTAAAATACATATTGGCAATCAACTAAAGCAGTTTTAAACAGAAAAATAATTAAAAAGCATCTAACAGTTAGATATTATCACTATGTACCTCTATCTGAGCCATTTCTTTTTTAAATTATATAAATGTGCTTCCTTTTTAAACTCTTCATTCTTATCTTTCTCTTCATTCTCAAATATTACTGGATGAGGAATTTAACCATTGGTTTGGGATCTAATAATTTTTCCCAAATAGTATTGATTTTATTTAATGCAGACGTTTCATCCATGTTTCCAAGCTTGTTAATAATTTTTACAGCCTCTTTTAATAATCTTTGCTCATGTTAATCAATTTTTCCCAGAATTCATGTTTTATTAAAATTGATATTGTAATTCAAAATGTAATGAACTTTTTTTATACTGCTGTAATTTATAAATATATGCACTTAGGCACTATCATAAGAAAAGCTATTAATAACCATATAAATATGAGGCCATATGTCACCCTCGAAATGATAAGCTTCAATAAATACACAGTTATTAATAGTTTTTCTTACGATAGGGTCTAAGTGCATATATTTATAAGTTAAAATTGATATATTCTATTAATTTAACATGTGAGTAAATGTCTTAACTAATTCTCATGTAACAAAAATATGTTCTCATTTTCAGATATTAATCTAATCAAAAATAACATAATATTCTAAAGGAATTTTTTTCTTATGTGTAAGGAAATACTTACTAATGTGTTTAAAAATAGTATAGTAGGTGAAAATATAATTAAAAAAAACATTAATATTTTATTACAGACCAATTTTATGTAAGGCAAGATATCATCAATGTATTTTAGCCATAAGGATGTTGTTCCTACTATTGAAAATATTTTTTTTCTTCTAAAATTTCCATAAAAATGCAAACCTATCAGAAAAAATTGGATAACCTATAATCCTGAATGTCTGTTTGCACATTTGTCATCAATAAATGTTTTGATAGATAATTTTTAAATCGACTCACAACAAGTTACTGAATATTTTTCAGTTTCAATTGTTGTTTTACTTGCAAGCATATTACTAAAGAGCTGTCAATATCAGATCTTACTAAAATGTCCATTTTTACTTAATTTAATATTTTTGAGAAGTTCTTGAAAATAACATGTATTTTTAACAAGGATAACTTTGTATTAAATGAAGCTGTAAATATAAGATTTCAAACAGCACTTATAATCAGTCAAAACAAGAGCCATAGATCACATGACCCTATTCTCTTAATCTTGTAAGTTATAAACAATGAGGATTGCCAATTCCTCAACAAGCTTTGTGATAAATGCTTAGCCAGAGCCAGCATTTAAAATATCTCTGCCAGGAACCCCCCCCAAACCCCTGATCATGGTTTCATGCTTTAGCACTCCTCAGAGAGGTGTCAGGGTAGGTTCAGACACTAGATCTAAAAATACCAACCCAAAGCCAAGCACTTATCTAAAAGTTATCTATTGAGTGGAAAATCTGAAATTTTCAGACACCTACATGTCTTCAAAACCCAGCTATCCAACTCAAATAGCTATATAAGGCTGATAGATCTTCAGCCATACCATATATTAGTAGTCTTAGCAATATAACATCGCATAAGACTTAAGGCAGAGAGACTCTTAAGCTTGTAAGTTATAAACAATGAGGATTGCCAATTCCTCAACAAGCTTTGTGATAAATTCTTAGACACTATATCTAAAAATACCAACCCAAAGCCATTTATAATCAGTCTTAACAAAATTCCTGATTTGTAAATTTTGGCAATCCTTTGGACAAAGATAAAGTTGGGTTTATTCATTTAGTTTGGTAATATAAATTAGTGCTTTAGTTTCCCTTTTCTTTTTGCTTTAATGTTTAGCTATTTTTTCATTATAGTATAAATAATATAAGATAAAATAAAACAAAATATTGGAATTAACTCTCCAATTTTCAATAAACCAATAAATAAAGAAAAGCTATACCCATCTTATGAAATGACCACTAACTGAATTGCATTGAATAGAAAATTTTAATTGTTAAATGTTACTCAGGATGGCAAACACACTATAAGGTGACTAATGCATTTATACATTTAGTATATTGAAAATTGAGGGATTAATTTCAGTGTTTTGTTTTATTATATTTATAAAACAAAATATTTAAACCATAGTGGAATTTAGAATATTCCACAAGAATATTAATTAATATGACAATGAAAATGTTCTACATTAAAAACCTGACTTAGGAATTGTTTTGAAGTTTATCACCAATAATAAAGTAATAAACCTTAAAAAACCATGCTAACCCATGCTTTTGATGCATATAGTCTTTTAATAAATAAACACATATAAGTATATAACAGTTGCTAAAACAGCACTGTTAACACATGTTAATTAAATACTGCAATGAATCAAATAATAAATTACAATTCATCTTAATGGGGTATTATTTTTATATAGCGCTATGTTTTTATATTGTAATAGTGATATTAGCAATTAAGCCAATGCACATGCACTTTTTTCATTTATAATTTATCTTTAAAGCACATGTGCATTGGCTTAATTGCTAATATCACTATTACAATTCATCTTAGTAATGGGTCTAGATGTTTGCATAAAACATTTTTAATAATGTAATTGTTCAGTAGCCTATCTAGATATGTCTAAGATATTCAAGTGATATGTATGCAAAGTGAAATACAGAGTGTATTTGAACAAAATAATTTTATTGTAATTATAACAATACTCGCAATTATATATGTTATCAATATTTAAAATATTAAAAATAGATATATAATATGAAATTCTATTAACAGACATTTTTTTGAATTCTCTGAAAATGAAATAATTACAGATCTTGGATATTATTTCGAAGTGAATATTTATTATTCTCATCAGATATAACTATAAATCAAAATTAGAACTGTTTCGAAGGTTAAACAAAGTAATTAGTGCAGTTTCTTTTATATTTATAAAAATATTGTTCTTTATAATTTTTTAAAAAATATACTTGAAACTTTGATTCCATTACATATTCTTGAAATACATGAATAAAGATAATATATAAGGAATTCAAACTCAGACTTTCACATGATACTCAACTCTCCATGCCATCTCATATTGCTTACCCACCTGATCACATACATGTTAAAAAGATAAATAATCACCAATATATGTATTTCATGCTAAACCAGCAATCATCAGTTGGTCCAGTTTACAATCTTCACACATATATACAATCAGTGCTCAGCTTTATATTAAGATAGCCAATCTTCATATTTTAATGGACAGGCTTCAAACTACTCCAACCCACAACTCTTCAGCCATCCATTTCATTGAAAATCTGATGATGGAATGTTCAAAGTCCATGTTAAAAATAAAGACTTCAAAGATTCACTTTACATTGGTCCAATACTCTTTAATTGGCTTATTTTTCAATCTGTCACACAAATTTTTATCAGTTGTTCAATGTTTATAAACATCAAATTATTATTATTTGATCTATAAGTGTCAAACCTTTTGCCCTTATATCTTTAACACCATTCACTTTAAATAAATGTATTGATAATTGATATCAATCATTTATTAAGTTAGAGATTATCATATCATTTTTAGCCTAGATATAAACTTTAAACTTCGTTAAATACTAATATATTTGTTTTCTTAATTAAACATAAACACATATTATCATTGATCCAACTTTATCCCCTTTTTACAAGTATCATCCCCTTTCCCATGTTTTTTTAAAGCTATACTTACCTCCATTTCACAGAGGTCTAGTTCAATATGAAATGCATCTTGGGATTGATTTAACATTTTCTGATGTCTTTATATGCTTCAAGAATATGTGGCAGAATGGACATTTTAAGTATTTTTAAAAAAATGCATGTAGAAAAAGAGAGATGAAGGTGGATTAATGATTTTTCATATGTTTATGTTTAATTTTTTTAAATATATGTATATTACCTGGATATAAATATTACATCTAGATTAAGTAAAAGTAATCTTTAACATATAAATGATTAATCGTAATCATTAATGTATTTATCTAAAGTGGATGGTGTTAAAATTGTAAATGCAGAATAATTCAGACCAAATTGCAATAACATTGTTTTTGCCTGAAAATAAATGAAATAAATAAGCAAGCATTGGTGGTCGAGAGGTCAGCACAGCCGCCTTAAAAGCAGTTGTCCTGGGTTCGCTTCCCGGCCGATGCTATGACACATGAGAAAAAAAAAATCTACAAATGTGTAGAAACAATTTTATAAAACTTATTTCTTAGTTATATGTTTTAAAAAATTTAGTCAAAAAGATTACTGCTAAGTGTGATTTGGCACTCATTTGTTAGAGTTAATTATTATAAAAAATATTTAATAACATTCTCACTTTTTGATTACTCCGTTTTGATTATTCTGAGTAGCAAGCTTGCCCAATCATTTTCTAATTAAGTTAAATAAAAAAAAAAAAACTATTCAAGTTCTATAACTGAAATTAAACTATGTGTTTTAAGCATGTCATCTGATGAAGATAAAATTGTTTCTCAAAATATTTATTAAAACATTAATCCAGATGGCATGAGTGATAAATAACAAGATGCTTCCTTGCGTCAGCAGTTTCACCATTCTTTATTCATTAACTATGACATTTGATTGATATGGGTTAATATTTGTTACACCTGATTGTTATGTTAAACCTAATGTTTTCTTTTTATTATATACATATGTGTGTGTGCATCATATTATTATATATATTTGTACTTAATCCTAGTAACTTCAATACTTTTTTAAGCTTATTAGAAATATTGTCTACTTTAATTAAGAATGTCATGGAGAACATGCAATTATCATATGGGGTCTTTCTAACCTATTACTGATTATTTAGCTTTTATTTAGATAGAAATGCCACAGAATTGCAAGTTATAAAATATTGCTCGATGAATATCATATACATACACATGTCAAGTTCTTTATTTAATGCTGATTGAATAAAGACAGCGGAATACTATAAAGAAGTGCTAACCTTTAAGTATCAGTATTGATAGTTTGCCATTATAACTCCTTGAACACAATTTTATATAACATTTTAGTTTATAAATACTGTAAATTATAAATTTTAATATATTGAAGTATGGTAATGTATAAATGTTATTTTCAGAATACAAAAAATAAACTTACCTGTAAATGTATATAAGTTTGATTATTTGGATGATGAGAATCCATATTGCACAGGATTCTTTGCTTTTACTTTGAATGTTATTCAATTATTAAATAAATGAACATGTAAGGTATTATGGGAGTATCTTTACGCAAGTTATCTTCTATGTTTGTAAGTCAAATTCAAGTTTAGTGTATAAAAGTGAAAATTTTTAGCTACCTGAAAAATTTCTAAATAAGTTTAGATTTTTTTAAGTAATTGATACTTAGACAATCAGATTTAATATTTACCTATTCTGAACAGGGATGCAACTCTTGTCTTATTCTAAATATCTTAATATTATTTCTCTTTTAAAACAATAAATCAATAATAGTCTTCAAAAAGAAACAGAACAACTTGATTAGATACTGCCTCCAAATTCATTAGAAAATAGTATACTTTATATATATAAATAATGATAGCTAGCTTCCAGTAGCTATTCATCTCCTCTTAAAGCACCTTCAAAAATGTTAAACCTATATTTATACTGAGTTAGGCTTTTACTATAGTCGTGAGGTGGTGGATTACAGTTCACAAATAAATTTACAGATGAAAAAAAGATCAGTTTGGACTACTGAGTGAATGTGTTATACTCAGCTTGTCATTTAGGTGCTTGAATGTCACATGACCTCTAAAGCAATAATCCCCACGATTATATTTATCATGAACTAGCAATTAAAATTTTTAGGTAAAGTGTAGGCATATTACAACATCCTTTTCAATTACACGTTTTATATAAATAAGTGTAATATTAATTAGATCCTATTTTTATGTAATAAATATAATTATTGCATAAATAATATATTATAAATAAATAAAATTCTTTGATCATATAAAATCATCTCATAATTAAAACTATAACTAAAGTAACTATCCCTTGTAAAGATTAGCTAGATATTATAAAAATACAATTTAATAAAATCAGTACTTATTAACAAATATTTCACTATTTTCATTCCAAATATAGCCCATTAAATTTCAATATATTTAAGAATCAAATTAATTCAACACACTTTTCCTTTTCAAATCTTGTAAATCTTTTTTTATTTCAATTTAAGTGAAAATATTTTGTTGTTTTTGTAAATCATTGTAGTTTTTTTGTAAATATTTTAGTATATATATATATTGTAGGAATTAGCAAGCCTTGACAATGACCATATAATATAGTCAAAACATTGGAAGAAAATAGAAATGAAAAGTAGTTCATAAAATAAACTAAGATTTTAAAAGAAAAATGTTTTAAATTAATTTGTTTTGTTTTTTTAAATATATATAAACTTGGAGTACAGTATTTTAAAAAAAATGTTATTTCTTTAACTTTTCTCATCAATTTTCATTTATAGCCTTATTTTATTTGCTTTTCTGTTTTTAATAAAATTTATTATTATTTTACAAATATACATTGCAAATATGTTATATGGAACATCAATAATCAACTTAATAGCCTCTGTATATATATTTAGTGCTATATAAATTTATATATATAAGTTGGGTTTTATATTTATAACTTAAATATAAATTTATATATATAGGTTGGGATAGATATATTGCTAGAAGAGATGACAATAGATGGACAGTGGCTTAAACTGCATTCCAAGAAATTGTAAAAGACCTAGAAATTGACCACATATGAGATGGATGAATGAAATAAGAAAATGTGAAAAGATTGATTGAACTTGAAAAGATCTTCATCTTGCAGTGGAATGATAATGGTTGAAAATGATATATATATATTGTAAAGGAAATATTCTAATAATGAATTAGAATTAATTGACCACATATGAGATGGATGAATGAAATAAGAAAATGTGAAAAGATTGATTGAACTTGAAAAGATCTTCATCCTGCAGTGGAATGATAATGGTTGAAAATGATATATATTGTAAAGGAAATATTCTAATAATGAATTAAAATTTATAATATCCAATCATATCAATATATAAAATAAATGATAGATTCATATTTAATGCTTATTCAAATGCTATGAACAAATAAAGCTAAGTTGTTAAAATGTTAGTCTATAATTATCAAAACATATGAAAGATTATCAGTGTTTATTATAATCAAATACTAATATTAAAATTTAATATCTAAACTGAATTTATGATTTGCATAAATAAATTTTAAATATCATTAAAGCAAATCATTCTAATTTATAATAGAATAAAATATGTTATCATTACACATTCTCTATAATCGAATAAGATTATAATCTTTATGGATGAATATTGACTTAATATAATACCGTAATCAATAATAGTTTAAAATAAAATATGTGAATATCTAATCACAATTACCATTATTCATCTTCAATAATTATCATACTTGTACCTTTATCACTCATCAAATCAATTCAAATATAATTTTTATCTTAATATAATTATTACTTGTAACTAGCAATATAATAACAATAAGTTTCTAATTATTTATTAAACATTTAAAAATGTCAAATCACTTAACTTATTACTGCATAAAATTCTATACCTGGTCAGATAATAAACATTATATTTAATACAAAGAAAATGATATGTAATTATGTTCTCTTACACGTCCTGTGGTTGGATTTTCAAAATTATTGTAATTGCTTCTAATAAATTATGTGGCATAATTAATTTGTGAATAAGATTCTATCCAAGTTCCATTGACCAATAAATTTGCATTGTAGAATTGAATGATAATCAAACAAGTTTGCTTGTTTTAAATTAATTCAACATTTATTAATAAACATAAAAATTATATATATGGCAAATACCATAAACATTTAAAATATATATATATATAATCTGATTATACCTTATGTTATAGGTTCTCAATTGACATTAAATCTTTTGAATTAAATAGAGGATTATACATTGAACTTCACCTATCAAATGTTAATATTAAAATGTATATTTATGCAACACAAATGTGTTACAATATATATACACTTTTCAAAATATAAGAATATAATTAACATTGATATAAAAGATAATTAATTGAAATCAAAAATATACTAAAGATAAATCTAAAATAAATATTTGAAATTAATTTATAGTCAACAAATAAATAGATAAATATTTTTAAATTATAATTATAATTATGAAGCTATATAATATAAATTTGAATTTAGAAAAATATAACTCTCTTATATTTTATATATGTGTATAATAAATCCCTATTTAACTTAAATTGTACTATCATTTATATCATAGACAATTATATGTAAATGACCTGATTAATTGTCCACAAATATAACATTTCTAAAACAGTACCATAATTCTAAAATCTATTTCTTGAACCATGATCCAGTGATTTTTTGTTATTCCAAAAAAAAAAAATAGAAATATCATGGAAAGATTTGAAGCACATTTTGTTAGTTATGATATTTTTTTAAGATATTGATAATGCTCTTTAGCAGGTATTTGGTTT
The DNA here is from genome assembly GCA_028023455.1 of Epiperipatus broadwayi. Lineage (NCBI taxonomy): Eukaryota > Metazoa > Onychophora > Udeonychophora > Euonychophora > Peripatidae > Epiperipatus > Epiperipatus broadwayi. Next base: position 11,857,875 of record JAQFVV010000010.1, on the reverse strand, counting down.
ATGGGCCATTTTAGGTGAACAATCACTGGTTTATATTCATGATGATGCAACATAAATATTCTTTCTTTTAAGAAGTATTTGTTTCATAAAACATTAATAAGTTAACAGATGCTAGTTTTATTCTGTGATGGAAATTGAGGCAATTTATATCTTGTGTAAATATTTTATGTCTTATAAAATTGTGTTGGCATGTAAACATAATCTTTACATGCATTTTTTTATTGTTATCATTTAGATCTCATTAGTGAAAAGTAGATAATATCCATTTTTAACAGCAAAAAATATTCCAATGGTTTTTTTTAAACACTATGAATTAATTTTCATTCTTTCAATAAATTGTCACTCTGTACAAATCCTCAATAAATCTGTCCAGTTAATGAATGAATATTAATGCTTTCATCCTATTATTCTATTCATTTAATTATCATATACTTTGAAAATAACTAAAAAAATCACATGAAGGAACTTAGGTTTGCTTCTATTGAAGCCAAGACATGAAAGAGTAAGTTTAATCTATTTTGTCCTATTTATTAATTTTTCAATTGATGTCAGAAAAACTACAGTAATGTTCAGCATTAACTCTGGTCAATTTCATTCAGAATCTCATAAATAAAAATCTTATTACACAATAATAATAATAAATAAAAAGAAATATTTTATAATTATTACATATAATAGATAATATTTACATTTTAAAAAATTTAAATAATATTTTTTTAATTCAACACAAACTACAATAATTTATACTATATTCTTACTATATTCACTGGAAATATATATATATATTTACACATATTTTTCCAATATAATATTATACAAATAAAATAAAAAATTTACTGGAGACATTAAATATTTAAGTGTATTATTTGTAATTTACTATTGTGAATACAGTAACAAAAATATACATAATAAAGAAAAAAGTAATAACTTTATCAAGACTATAAACTTATTATTTACACATTCATTTTTAAAATGAATGAAGTCAATTCATAATTTTTATACACTACAATTAATAATAAACATTTTTTTCAATATTATATGTTGTCATAGCAACATATTTCAATGCTTTCCAGGTAAATGTATTCACTATTAAAATCAAACAAGAAAAAGAAAAAAATTACGACTGACATTTCACCACATATTGAAATTGATTTCAGTAAATGCAATATATATATACATAATAAAGAGGAAATATTTTTAAACAAGCTTATTTTATTATTATTTTTTTTTTGATATATATATAATGCCAAAGAGATAAGTATTTTATTAACTGAAAAACTATCTAAAAAGCAATCTGTGTTAAGATTTTAAATCATGATAATTGTAAATTTAGTTTTTAAACTTTTATAGTTTGCAATTTTAAATATTTATTATTACTTAAATTTAAAAGTCTAATTTAAATTGTTTGTAGAGAGTACTTTTCAATATATATTGTAACCCAGTGCTTTTGGGCACTTGGTTTCATTTAACATTATTTATGCATGAAATTGATGTTATTCTTTAGAAAAATAAAAAATAAAATAATATTTGGTTAATAAAGTGTGATATCCCATTTACCTAGATATGGTTTGTGTGAATAAACAATATGTTTCCAATGCAATATCATGTTTTTATATGACAGATTAATCTAAGGAAGAGATTGGTATAAGAGCAAGTTAATATAATTTAAAACAAATGTAATAAACTGTTTTTAGTTCTAAAATGGTTATATAAAGAAAAAAGCCATAAAAGTCAATGAAGTAATTTTTAAGATAGTATTGTTTTAAAAAAAATAACTTCTGATGAATTTATTTTGAAGAAAATAATTTCATGTGTAATTATAATTACAGATAATTATTGTTGGTTGGAATATATTTATTATGTTCATTTATTAAACTGTTTTGTAATACATTTTAAATAATATTGAAAACTATATGATTCTAACAAGTTATACAATCTTTTTTTGTTTATGTTGTAATCAAATGATTTTTTTTTGTTAGAGATCGCTGAGGTTAAAGGAATGACCAATAAATACTCAATTCATTTATTCTTTGGATACTCTGATTCTGTTCTTCATAGTTAACAGTACTAAATTTTGTAACATTATTATTTTCTAATTTTGTAAAAATAAATTTGTAATATAATGGAAGTTCCATCTACAATGTTCAGGTAAAAATTTTTGTAAGACATTCTGTATCTTTGCTATCTCTACCATTTAAAACTTTCTGCATTAATATTTATAGCATCTTCAATCTTAGATTTTTTTTAAACAAAACTAAAATGGAGGAATTAACCAAAAGTATAAATAAAATTCTTGTTTTATTTAAAGTAAGGAAAACAAATGTTTTTCAAGTTAGAAATAATTATTTAATGACTTATTCTTCTTTGTTAATATGTTCTTGGTATAAAAGAAAAATAAATAAAGGAAATATTAAAAAAAAAAAAAAGAACTAGAAACATTTTCCTGCATTTTTAAAAAAAATATTGTCTGCTTTTATAAAAAATGAAGGCGCTTTGTACATTGGAATATGTTTGGCTCATTAATAATCATCTAGGGAGAAAAATTTTGAAAAAAATAATAATAATAAATGGTACTCATTTTTTAGCTAAAGATGCCACTCTATGGTGTGGTTTTCGCACCAAAACACATAAAAATGCTGTTTCTGTGGCCCACACATTCAAACCCGCGTTTTCTATAATACAACTTTTTTGTTGTGCTACAGAATGCAGGCCGCTATGTTGCGTCGCAGTACAGCATGTATGTCGCATAGCAGCAAATACATTTTCCGAATTCACACAATTTATAAAATAATTATGGCTTGATGAGAGAGTTTGTATTTGAATTGTATTGAAATGTTGTTTTCATTGGATTTTTTTATATTTTAAACTATTGAAATGTTCAGATTTTTTAAAGCAATAATTATAAGACTTTTTACAATGTACTGGATTGAACTTTTATTTGGGAAAATATTAAATATCTATGTTTTTATTTAGTTGCAACTAGGTAACATGTCAAGTAATGTACTGTTAGTAACATTCCACGAGACAAAGAAGATTCTACTGTCTGTATATTTTTGAAGTAAAAAAGAGCGGCACGAAAAAAATTTCCAGTAAGAAAAGTCCAAATATACATGTTTTTTTGTAAATTTCATAAAAAGCAAATATTACAAACATGTTTAATAAGTAAAGAAGACATTTGTATGTGTTTGTTGTTGTTTAAAAAAGTTTGACTTTCTTTCTTTTGTCCGAGTACGGTTACGATTTTGAATTTTTTTATTTTAGCATTACAAACAACAGAACACTAACCCTAAAACTAACCCTAACCCTAAAACTAACCCTAAACCTAACCCTAAACTAGCCCTAAAACTAACCCTAAAACTAACCCTAAACCTAACCCTAAAACTAACCCTAAATCTAACCGTAACAACTTTTACTTTTATTACGATTATTATTTTTTAGTTAAACAACAACAAAAAAAGTCGTAACACAAGTAACAAAATATCCGATAAAAAATTTATAAAAAAAAAAAGCCATAACACAAGTAAAAAAATATCCGATAGAAAATTGATAAAAAAAAGCCGTAACACAATTGAAAAAGTATACGATATAAAAAACACGAATCAAATTGTAATTTGTTGATTTTATTTTACATTTATTATTATCATTTAAATTGTATACATTAATAAAAAATAATATTTAAAAAAGACAATTTTGTTTTGTTTTTATTTTCGCATTACAAAAAAGCATAGAAAAATTATTAAAATCAACGGCTCTTGAATGTTCATATTTTATAGTTTTAGCGTGAAAACGGCGCCACCAACGGCATCTTTAGCTATAAGACAAGCACCTAATAAATTATATACATGCATTTTTTTTAAAGAAAAAAAGACTTATTTGAAATAAACATGAAAATTAAACATACATGCATTCTTTGAAAAAAAAAACTATTTGAAAGTAAAGTGCTAAAATTATAAAAGACAACTTAATATCTTTAGTGACCAGAGAATAGAATTAGATTGTGTTTTATATTGTGTGCATAATGGAATTCTTGTAGCTTCATTCATTCTCTAATTCAACTGCAGTATTATAATATCAATATCCAGTAAAAAGTGCACATTTTCTTCAATGTTTTAGCTAGCTAACTATATGTATAGTCTTCAAATAATGTGTATGTTTATCATCGATGTTATAATATTCGTTTTTTTAGGATCCAGATCTTTATAATTATAATCCAACTGTGAATTAAGCTTCATTTCTACCACATTTTTTTTACATGTTTATTATTATAATTGCTAAAAAACAACAACTTTTCATTAGAAAAAAAATGTGTTTGTTACTTTCAGTGCTTTGTAGGCTGTGACTGGATAGAAACTCTTTACCTGGATAGGCATCTCAGCAGAGAAATAGTTCTGCTAATGAGATACTATTTATTTATTTATGTAATGTTTTTTTTTTGGTTTTCATTTTAAAAAAGAAAAAACTAATTGGTAAAATTGTATTTTGTATTATAATATTAATGTATTAAACCAGCAAGCATCACATGATCACATCTCCAGTCAGAAAATAGTCTGGGGATATTGGATGAGTAGGCATTAGACAGGGATTTTATGCACAAGCCTTCTGGCATCCATTGATTACTCTGTTTAGCACAGGTGGCACTACTATATGGAGTTTTGCTTTGCTTTGTTTAATATTAATGTATGTTAAAGTTTATATTTATTACATAATATTTTAAGGATCTTGTAATGACAAGTATAGGTCTTACTGTCATTACTTTGGATTAAGCTTGTATTTGATATAAAGGGATACCTATGAAATATATCTGATTTATTACATAAAACTGGAGATATGAACTTTGCATGCTGGGTATTTAAAAAAATGTTTTATATTTTTTTAACGGGTAGAACAGTACTTTAAATTTATCAGAAGTAACTATTTCATTTTAAAAATACTATAACAATATATTTATTGTTTAAAGTCAACAGAATTTATATTGTATTAATTAAGTAATTTAGTAACAGTTATTCTTTAGTAGTATGTCCACTTTATTTTAATTTAAGTTTGTATGCTATACATTGCTGTCAAATATTCCTTGATTAGAATTAAATTTGTTACACTTTTCTGCATGTTATGTTGTGTGGCTGAGACATGTGTATTTTAATTCATTGGTTTCATATATTGATTGAAGTATACATTTAATATAGGTTTCTTATTATTAGTGTGTTTAGCTATCTTGCCTAAGTGTAGAGTTTGGTATATGTTTAATATCAGCATATTTTAATATTTATAATGTATTTTGTTTTGTGGGATGGAGATGCTCTCCCCAAAATACTTTATTTTCCATGAGAGGATTAGTTTTAATATAGTGCTATGGTATGTTTTGTAGTCATTGTGGCCAAGTCTCATGAAGAGGATGATCCAGAGTTTATATAATATTTAGTATATCTAATGTGTTTTAATCCCAAGAGATTATCTTTGGTGTGTGTTCTTTTCTTAGGTGGTGAGACAGACTTCACACCCATATTTTTATGCCTGAGAAATAGACTAGAAACCACCAAATGCTTCAGTCTAGTATTTTACTCTGCAGCCATTAGTTGTTGTTTTTGCATTCCTCATGTGAAATTAAATATATCTTTCCACCATAGAAGGTGTAGATTATTGTGCTATTTAAAAATCATGGCAAGGATAAATGTTGGATTTGAGGTGTTAGTTCCTCAAGGTGCACTTTATTATTAGTAGTGCCTTAGTAATTGGGATCAATATCTATATTGTGCTACTGAGCCTTGCTGATAGCTCACAATCAAACCAATGGAATAAAATTAATCTAAAATTGCATATTAAAATGCTTATTTATTAAAGGAATATTCAAACACAATATTTTAGTGTTATTAATAGTTAAGAAATATTCTTAGCTTGAATTAAGTCATTCCTAATTAAAATATTTATCATAATTTATGTGGACATTAAGTTAAGCATGAAATGGTGAGTGGGACTTCTGATAAATAACCCATACTTAGTCATAATTTGTCTAAATGTAAACCGTAACTTGGTTAACTTTATTAGGAATAAATTTAATATTTTAAAAGAATTGTATTTGAACCCAGTTTATTAGGTTACACAAATAATATGTAATTACTTTTGTGTATTTCATATTGTAACAGTAATAAAAAAAATTAGTTAGCCCTATAATTAAAGGTTAGAGATTTATTTTATAGAAAGTTTACTAAAATTATAAATCAGTGTAGTGGTAAATCAGCTGCACATTTTAGCTAGTTACTCCAGTGTACTAGCTGGATTCCAAATATATAGGAATTTATTATTTTAATTTATACCCTGATATAGGACAGATTAATGTATTTGTAGGATCAATGTTATATTATTTAATAAATTTGTCTATTTTGTTTCATTCTGTGTTGATAATAAATTGTAGTCTTTTTCAATATTCGTTGTCAATTTATATATATATATGCCAAGTATAAGTGTTTTTGCAAAATATTTGCAAAACATTTTTCTTGAATCTTAAATTATTTCAAACTTTAGAAATCTTAATATACTAGATAAACAAATTTATGCAGATCTAAACATTTTATTTTGATAATAGTTATTTTATGGGAATTGCAAACTTCTGACTAAACATTATTTAATAGTAAAATTAATTCATTTCCAAGTTATTAGCCCTGACTGCACATTATTCCAGTTACATTCAGTTAAATTGTTGAATTAATTAGCTTTAGTTAATTTATTGTGTTTTCATGGATGATGGAAGGATACAAAAGGTACCCTTGTTTTTCTATTATTCTGTCTGAGATTCTGGATAAAAAGGCTGTATTATTCAAAATTTTATGTAATTATTTATGTCATTATTGATTATATTTATCACCCCTTTAAATAGTTATAATAGTTGTTATATGTGAGGACACATTACTTTTAAGTGAAGTGAATGTTTCCTTTAGCCTACCAGAATGCCAGTCACCTGAGACAGCACAGTACTGTAGAGTATTTTCCTAAAGTAAACAAAGGAACCCTGAGATTATTATCATTATTCATTATTTAAGAAGTTATTAATTATTGTTGCTATTATAGTTATGCTGTGGAATAAAAGAGCTTGAATTTCAATAATACCATGAGAATGGTATTTTACTTTCATTTAATCTGTAGGAGTAAAGTTCATTTCAGATCATATTGGCAAATAATTTACGTAATATATATATATTTTTAAAACATGAGAAGTTATCATTATTATTTAAAGATGCAAATACTTATAGCTCAGAGAATGTGTTTTTGATAATGAGAAAATGTTATTTTATTGTAAATTATTAATTAGGGAATGATTGCAGTTTTCTCTCTCTTCCCCAAGTTATTTATTTTACTGATGATAATTTATTTTATGATTTTAATTTCTTTCTTTATCTTAATGACATATCTCTGCAGCTGAATTTTTGTAACTAACCGACCACTGAGTATAGTCCGCGTTTTCATTTATAAATCTATATTCGCTTAATCACGAGTCTCAAAGTAATAGTTATTTATTTCTTACGTTAAAAATGAATTATTGCCACTAAGTTAAAGTAGGTTAGAATTAGGATGCATCAGTCGTAAGATTAAGAGGTTAGAAAATATTCAACTTAGCTAGTTGAATAGTTTGAAGGTTAGAATATATATATGTCACATTACCTCAAGAAAGTTAAATCGGTGAAGAGATTGCTGGACAAAGAATTAAAAAGATTTTAAATTATCCTCAACTAACACAAAAGGGCAAAAAAATCTCAGTTTGATCAAATAAATAGAACTGGAAATTATGATAAATATCAAATGACCTACTGAGTAACTGAAAAATAAAAATATAATGTTAGAATGCTTATTTTATATTTATTCAATGATCAAAACTATAAGCACTATCTAACAAAATTGTTATGATTGTGTATTTATCAAGACATTTTTTATTTATTTATATTATTTCTTAATGATTCTAAAAATAAGTTATTTTTATATTATTAATAAACTTATAATAATTTAATACAATTTATAAATCTCATATATGCAATGCAATTTAGAAATTTTAATAGCATAAATTAAAATAATGTGATGTAATATAAAATGGCTTCTTCTTAAAAAAAGATTATTTGCTCAGACCGTAATTTGAGATAGTCTGCTAATTAAAGCTCCCCCTCAATAATAATTCTAATAAAACAATAATTACATCTACAACTCACTTTAAAAACAAAATTATAAACCATAAATGGCAGTGTGTTAGATTTTCTATGACAATGTGTCCGGAGTTAACATTAACTGCTAAATACATTTATGCTGATGTGATGTGAATTAATTGTCTAGTTTAACTTATTTCTACATATATTGTACTTCCAATACCTTATTTACAAGGTTGAGTATTCAAATTCTTCATATTCAAGTAGTAGGGCTTAATAGACTTTCCCTTTTATGCACAAAAATTTCTGACTTCATCTAAAAAGAAATAATTTTTACATTATATCACATTATTCCTGTTTCTTCTATAACCAATTTTAATACTTGTCATAGAGTTAAAGAAGATCAATGTCATGAGAAGTACTCTACATTCATTGCAATGTAATGACTACAACTTTGAGTCATGCATTCAGTTGGGCACGCTTGCCTTATATGCTAACATGCTTTACATTACATTGATATAAACATCCATATATCCCTCTACCAGCATTGATACAACTACGAAACAAATAGTCTGAAATCAAAACCCCCATAAACTAACATACACTTAAACGAGTCTAAGCAGCTATCTACACCCAAATTATATTTTAATAATTTAGTTTATTCTTTAAAAAAAACAAAAACATTTAGTTTAAGGTATTAAACTTATTTTAAAATCACATAATGTATTTAACTTATTTTAAAATCAAATAAAGCATTTGACCTGTTTTTTTAAAATCCAATAATGCACAAATAATATGTATTGATTTTATCTTTAAATTTATTTGCAATGCAAACTCCTGCCCTATTACCAACAGACCTTATACTAAGCATAAAAAAATAATAATAATTTTTTTAAAAAGATTGCATTTTTAACTTTTAGATAAGACTTTTAAAATTGCAAAGTTTATAAAATAAGGTTCAGATTTGATCATGAGAGAAAGTCTATAATTCATATTTAAATGAAAATAAAGTTCAAAGATTTTTAATTAATTAAAGAGAGTTTATAGTTCATTTTTATTATTGATTTATACTTTCTTTTCTTTCTCTGGGCTCATTCCTTTGCGATAAAGATCTGAGTTTACGCAAGAGACATTTCTTGTGGACAATGACGATTTATGAAGATGATTTCAATGGTTCGCCAGTCTGAAGGAAGAATGATTAAACAGATTACATTTTGGCAACAACAACAATAACTCTCAAGTTTCTTTTTTTTTCCAGCAACAACAAACAAATTCAAAAATTGTAATCTTCTCTTTTGAATTTTTCTTTTTATAGTCCTGAAGTGTCTTATCTAGAAATCCTCGGATCCATCTGACATATTTCATATATGTATTTCATTGGTTCTGTGGTTAAGTAGATTTTTCCTCTGTGGTCTGTGTGCATATATATCTTGGGTAGAAAAAGCAAGTCTTTTATTTCTATCCCTTGACTCTTATCTATTTTGTAATCTTTTTAATGATCATTTTGCCCTAAGGACCTGTTTGTAATTTTATTTTTGTTAAGAAAGAACTCTTCGTTATTTTTAACATTAAAAGGTTTTTATTATTTTTTTATTTTAAGATTAGAATCTTTGCTTCGAATCTATAAATTCTTTAAGCTTATTTTATTTTCAATATTTAAATGAAACTTATTAATAAATTAATAACTCATTATTTGTGCATTTTGAACGTCTATGCATTTAACTTGATAAATTATTAGATATCTACAAAAAATTTTAATGTAACGTATATATATATCTTATTACAGTATACAAATATAGAACCACATAAAACATTTGAAATAATAATGGAAATGTATATTAAATATAATAATAAGAATATAAAAATGGAATGTCATCAATTACATGAAATATGAAATTTTTGTTGTAAAGATGTTGTATTTATGTATAATGATGTGTATTATAAACAATGTAAGGGTTTGAGTATGGCAAATAGTTTAAGTGGATTATTAGCTTCAGTATTTATGAATGATTTTGATGAAATTTTTTTGGGTAATACAAGATATAAACCTGTTTTTTGTATTAGATATGTGATGATTATTTTTTAGTGTTTAATGGAAACTATAGAAAATCAGAGAATTTTATAAAATATATTAATTCAATTGATCACAATATTAAATTTACTATGGAAAAAAAAAATAATGTAATAAATGATATGGATATTAATATAAAAAGGTTATAAAGAAATGTAAGGTATGTATTGAAACAAGTGTATTTAGAAAAGATACTTTTTATGGGTTGTTATGTAATTGGGATTCAGACATAGAATATGAAATAAAATTAATATTATTAATAATAGGATAAATAGAGCAATAAATTTATGTACTGAAGAAAAATTATTTAAAAAAGAAATTAATAATATAAAAGAGGAAGGTTTAAAAAATGATTATCCAGTCAAAATTATGAATAAATTATGTGGTAAAAAATATTACACAAACAATAAGAGAAATAATAAAAAAGATATTAAGAATATGTTATAATGTTTCAAAAGATACATTTTTTAAAATTAAAAAGATAATGAAAGATATAAATAATAAGTATAAAAGGAAAGTAGGTTAATTATTAAACCAATATATAAAAAGAAATTTAATTTAGGGAATTTAATTAATAACATAAAATATCAAGAAATAGAACAAATGAATGGAATTTATACAATTAAATGTTTGAATTGTAAGGGGGGGGTAAAAATATGTCATATATTGGTACAACAAAAAATAAAATAAAAACTAGACTAAAACAACATTTTAATGATAAAAATTCAAATGTTAATATACATTATAAAGAATTTGGACATAAAATTTTTAGAAAAGGTTAAAATATATAAGGAAAGGATGATAAAAGAATATTTTTATATAAAAAGATATAATCCAGTTTTAAATAGAATTAATGCTATAGATAAGAAAGGTAGATAAAAAGTAATTGTTTTTTGAATTGTTAAAATAGAATTAAGTAAATGGTTAAAGGAAAGAAAAAAGTGAATTTGTTTTTTTAAAAATGTAGAAGGTATAGAATTAGGAATGTAAATAATTGATACAAGTATGTTTGATAAATGGTTAGAGAATGAAATAAGTTTTTTACAATTAGGGATGCGTTAAATTGATATAATCGATTTTTATTTTTTTTTATTTTTTAACTTACTATACATTAAAATAGATTTGTACTTAGATGATGTAAAAAAGAAAAAAAAATATTTTGGGGTAGGGTGATGTAAGTAAAATATACTAAAACAGGCAAAACTCTCCATACAGTAGTGCTACTCAGTGCAAGCCAGAGTAATCAAAGGATGCCAGAAGGCTTGTGCATAAAATCCCCATCTAGTGCCTACTCATCCAATATCCCCAGACTAGTTTTTGGCTTGTGACCTTGGTCAGTAAGGAATCTTGAATATGAGAGTACTGCACCTAGATCTTATGATCTAATATAATCTTCCAGCAGCCACCTTTTATTTTTATTTAGTTACAAAACTATGAGAACAAAATGAAAAACAATATTTTCAATCTAATATCATTAGCTTATATAGTCATATAGGTCTGAACTCAGTTCAGCACCCATACATATTGGTATCTTTGGTTCTTTAATAATCACAGTCACCACTATCCTGTTAGGCAGGATTGGTATTAATCCATTAAACATCACACGATCACCATTTCTTATGCTTGCTCATAACAGTTATTAAAACAAGAAAAACTCTCCATACAGTAGTGCCACTCAGTGCACTATGGTATGGAGAGTTTTGCCTGTTTTAATAATAGTTATGAGCAAATGGTGATTGTGTGATGTTTAGTAATTTTAAGTAAAATATAATTATGTATTGTTAATATTTTTATTATGTGGGATATGAAATGCTGATATAAAAAAATGGGTACTGAGTGCATACTAAATCAGCATTGAAAGATGATTTATGTTGTTAAATATATTTATAAATATGTATTTTTTGTTTGTAGATCCTTGAAAATGATTGTAATGATATAAAATAGTTGAAGCATTGGAAAGTGTATGATAAAATATTATATATATATGTTCATTGTTAATTATGAAAATAAAGTTTTTTTGAAAAGAAAAAGAAGATTGTGCATTTATTTAAATCATTTATTTATATATACAGTTTTATATGTGCATGGACATTTTCAGAAAGGGTCATGATTCATTTTTAGTTTTTTTTCTTTTATATTGACAGTTGTAACTTTAATATTTACCATGTTTAGAAGTATCAAATAAATAAATAGAAATGCATTATTATTAGGGCTTAAAGCGTTATAAACTGATTTAAAAGCCCTAGCTGTATATAAAATGAGAACAATATTCTTTGTTGGAATAAGGATACAATTTATAGAATAATCTATTCTTCTACAAGAAAATTCAACAGATTTACTTGACAAACCTAGATTTCAAACCTAAAAAGATACTTATCTATACTAAAATCATTATAAGCATTCTATTTAGGTCCATTATAATTAATCTACAGTAGCATCTGTTTGGATTAGTATACGTTTTATATTACATTATTCAATTGCTTTTACACTAGTAGCATAAATAACAAGTTAGTTTCCATTCTAAAGGTTTATGAATTTTGCCAATTATTATTAAAAACTTCTTTGACATTGATAACATAGATATTTAAATGGCTTTTTGATATCAAACTGATAATTGCAAAATACTATTCCATTTTTAAATTAAATTAAAAGTTTTGTTAACATTGCTTTTAGTTCAATATTCTAAATAATTTATGCAGTTATTGATTTAGAAAATATGACACATTTCTGAAAAAACAGCGATCTTCAGGTGAATCTTCATCATTACCTCCAACATGATTGTTATAGCTACTCTTATTTTTTTTTAAATTTAAAAATATTGTTATCAAAACTCTTTAATTAATATATTTAATGAAAATGCAAAATCATTTATCAATACCTCACTAGGGCATTAATTAATAAATGTTTTATATTAAAACTTTAAAATAGAATAATTGAATATATATTTTTTTTATTATTTTGATTAAATTTTTTGACTTAGTTTTTTGCTGTCCAATAGATGACATAGATAGTGGCCTATTAACATATATAATTGTTAGCTTTTAATTAAGGGATTTGGCATTTTTTAAGAAAAGCATCTTTTATAAATCTATTTTAGATTTTTTTTTAATCAAGAAATTTTATTGTGAGCTCAAAGAATTACATTATTGCAGTAACAGAGTTATGTTGTTAACAGACACTATAATAAAGGTTACATAATCCAATACCAATGGTCTGGGCATAAAAAAAATCAACTGTTCAAATACAAATTGTCCATTGCTACAAGGCTCCATGTAGCATTGTAGATGCATGTTGGAGCTAATTTTTCACCTCTGTTTCTTAGGGCCTGAAGTTTTGCCAGAAGTAATTTCTTACAATCAACCAAGGTATGGCCATAAATGAATGCATACCTAGTTGACCAATAAGCAAACAACAGAAAAGTTATGATTCTTATGGATGGAAAGATCCTGTTGGATATGCTAGAAATCAGTCCGGTGAGGAGAGGCACTTTAGGTTTGTATATGGATGCAATAAAGTCTCTGTCCCATTGGAGTGATGTACAATGACTCAGAATATGCATTATTGTGTCATCATTCCATTTACATAAAGGGCAAACCAGGTCCAAGCACGAGAACCCTCTATGATAGACCAGAAAATGGCATGTGGGCAGAGTACTCAGGTTTAATTTAATTTAAAAAAAAAAAAAATCCGGTTTGAGATGCCACTGTTTAAACTTTTTAATGATTGAATGATTGGGAAGGGTTAACAGTGATGGGATTGGGGGGGATTTCTTTATTAGTTAGGTGGTATACATTTCAGTACATAATTTTCTGTGAGTTAACCTGAATAGATAGAGGGATAAATTTTGCAATATTGCAATATTTAAGAATAAGGATGACAACCAACTCCTCATGGGAGAAGAAGAGATGTCTGTAGAAGAAACAGGTATAAAGCATGATGCTTCCGGAAAATGGCAAGATAGGTTAAGGATGGTGTTATGTGTATGCTGAAACAAAAGATTAAAACAGAGTGCAATGATAGCCCATTGAGTTTTGTGTACCTATGGAGACCCCTCAGGCTGTTGGCAACAATCTTGCCCTTCCACATAAGTCTTGCACATAGTGAATTTATCTTTCTAATGAATTTTTGGGAAAAATTAATAATCGGCATATAATAAGAGATCTTGGGAATACCAGGATGTTGAGTAGTGAAATTTTCATATATAGTGACAAATAAACTTTGGATAATGAATCAATGGGATTTTTGGGTCAAAAGGAGAAGGGAGTCCTGTGTGCTTTTTCTCATTGCAAGGGGTGAGTTGTAGATTGGCAAACCCAGAAATTTTTGGGGCATGACAGTAACATTTAATTTAAATTAATATTAAAAAAAAAAATAGTAAAATGAAATGACGATTATTTTAGCCAAACTTATTTTGTTAATCAATATAATTACTTTTTAAAAAAATTTGAGAATATGGTTGTTATTGAAACTACTTAACTAATAATTGTAATGAAAATCCTTGTAATTTATCAATATTTCACCAGGTATTATTGATTAATAGTAATAATAGTGTTTTGTATTAAGACCTAAAAATAGGACGCTTGAATATATATATTTTTAACTTAAGATTGATTATCTTGATTAAATTTTTTTTAACAGTTTATTTTAAAAACCTATTCTCTAAAACAGAAATAAAACAATATTCCATTTCTATTGTATTTAACTTAAAGGTATGTATTGTATTTCTGTAATAATATTCTTATTTCAGCTGATTAAAATAAAATTTCTCATATGCTTTATATACATAGCCAGGTAAATTACTTTAGTCTCTTTCTCTCTCTTTTACTAATAACATTGTAAGTGACAACAAACTTCGGCTCTTTGTTTAGAATTTGTTTACTTTAAGTTACTATCGTGATTAGCAAACTTTTTCATTCATTTTTGTTTGACAGCTTATTTCCCATCAGATGTCAAAAAGGTAAACAAAAATGCTATTTTAATAACAATCTATTTCTAGCAGAACGACTGAAAATCCCGAAGTTTATACAATCCATTCACTTAATATTCGTACAGACCACGTGACAAAAGTAATTCCATTCAGAAGTTTAACCCTTAAAAATCCAATACAATTAGAATATTTTCATAAAATTGCCACAAAAATAAATTTTATCTTTTTTTTTTAAGTTTCAAGCCGAAACTTAGATTTTGACATTTTTTAGTGTATGAAACTTTTTTTTAGAATATTCTTAACAGAATGGCACGTGATGTGTACAAAGAAATAAATGAGGATTTTACCAGAAAAAAAAAAAAGAAAGGAGAAAAGGGAATAATATTTCAAACCTTAGTTGCCTGGAATAATTGATGAGTTAAATTTGCTCTGCAGCTTAATCCATTATTTACAAGATAATACAAGATTACAAAATCTTACTGTAGAATTGCTTTCTCAAAAGTTACTTCTCTTTCTCAACTCGAATTTAATTTCACAAACCACTAAACATTAAATGATCATTATCTCTTATACTAGCACCTAATTGTTATTAAACAAGATGTGATGTGATGTGATGTATTATGGCTCCTCCTTAAACGAAGTCAAGAATATCTCAGCAATTATGCCCAGATAAACCTGTTAGCCACTTTATTTTACATTTTCCACTCTAAATTTACTCATAATCTGCTCTATCCCATTTCCACAACATAACCTTTGTCAACTCTATAACCTTTATATCTAAATCCCCCTTATCTTTTCCCAAATCCAGCATAAAAACCAATAATTCATTTTCTGTATAATCACTCTTTTCATATTTATTTTTCCACAACTTCATTATATGTACCCTTTCTGTTTTCAAACATTTACATTCAATTAACAAATGCCTAATATTTTCAATTCCTTCCTTACATAATTTACAAAATAAATCACCCATATTTTTCCATTTACATGTATATTCTTTTGCAGCTAAAGATCCCGTTCGAGCCTTAAACAATAAACTACTTTCCTTACTATTATCATATATTAACTCACACCTAATATTCTGTTTATTTCTATATATATTTAAACTCTTTTTACTCTCCATACTATTTCTCCAACTCTCTAACTCCCTAGTCTTTATTAATAAATTTATTCTTTTATCCCATTCCTTACTACTATAACACTCAATAATCCTCTTAACACAATCATCCCATCTTTTGTACAAATATACTGATATAAATTCTTTATCCAAATCTTTTGCATACCTCATTACCTTTCTCACCCATCTTGTTACCTGCCCTTTACTCATAACCCAATTAAATACTATTTTAGCTATTCTTTTATTATCCATAAACTGCAATCTACCAAACATTTTCATTTTACTTTTTGCATTTCATATGAAAACTTGACCATCCCGTTTCTCCTTGAATTGCCTCCCTTGCTGTCCATACTTCTGCATCCAATGCATGTCTTCCTACCTCCCTTTGAGCTTTTTCTAAGTAATCTAATATATTTTTACTAACATATAATGCATCATTACCATATGTTAACCCTGCTACTGCAACTCCTTTCCATATAATTCTAGCTACATCATATTTATTATATGAAAATAGTGTTAATTTCTTTATCAATTCCTTTCTTTTCTTTGCTTCATTTATCAATTTTTTCTCCCATTCATCCAAATAATTTTTCTGATTACTTAAAATAATTCCCAAATAACTATATCTATTCACCACACTTAATATCTCCCAATAAAAATTCTACGTCTTCTCTTTCCCCAGTATTAACCATCATTATATTTGATTTTTCTTCATTAAATTTAATCCCCATCTCTTTACCCACCCTTGCACATGTCCTCAGCATAACTTCCATATCTTCTCTTCTTTCGGCCCACAAAAATATATCATCTGCAAAAAAAAGACCTGACAAAATATATACTCCCTTACCACCTATTAACGGTATCTCTATCCCTCTTCCTATTGCTCTTTCCATTTCACTCAAATACAACACAAACAAAATAGGTGGCATAGGGCATCCTTGCCTTAGTCCCACATCATTTTTAACTTTAATTGATTCTATATTCTCTAATTGATATATATAATAATTATTTTCATATAATTTCTTAATAATATCTATTAAAGCTTCATCCATTCCCAAATTTGCTAAACTTAGCCATAATATATTTCTATTTACTCTATCATATGCCTTCTCTATATCTATAAAATTCATATATAACTGTTTACCTGCATTCCTACTCATATCCATAAGTTGTGTAACTACAAATAAACTATCTCCTATACGCCTATCTAATCTAAAACCTCCTTGCATTTCCCCCACTACATTATTCCCTTCCATCCATTTTACAACTTTACTAACCACCATATATGAGAAAACTTTATATAAAACTGATGTTACTGCTATCGGTCTATAATTATTCAATTTTCTATGATCCTTACTCTTTCCTTTAAATAATAACCTTACTCTTGTATTACTCCAACTACTTGGGAAAACTCTATTCTGTGCCATTTTATTAAAACAGGATAATAACTTTACTTTTGCCCTATATCCTAAATTCATTACCATCTCTGCTGCCCATCCATCTAAACCTCTTACCGTCCCACTTTTTAATTTCTTCTCTATCTCATTTAGTTCACTTTCTGAAAACCTAATATTCCCATTACTATATGTTTTCATATTTTCTAACACTCTATCATTCACATCTAACATCTTTTCTATATCCATTACATAACTATTTAAGATTCTCTCTAAATCTTCTCTAGAACTACACTTGGTTCCCTCATCATCTAGTAATACTAACTCTCTCTCCCCTACATTTCTCCTTTTAATATAATTCCAAAATTTTTTACTCCCATCTCTTCCACTTTTGTTAATATCCTCCAACAATTTACTATTCAATTTCATTCTATCTATATAAATCTTTATTTTAGCAAACTTCTTCTTTTCTAAGTACTTTTCCCATTTAGCATTAATATCTTTTTCACTTTTCTTATTCTTAATAGCACACTTATATTCTCTACATGCTTCTTTCTTTACACTTTTACTAATTCTCATTTTTTATTACTTTTATTCTTTTGAATATTCTCACCTAAAACCCTATTTGCCACTTTTTCTACTTCTTTACACCAGTCCTTATACTCACCCCCAACCCACTCTTCCATTATTTCTTCAACTTGTATTTTATACTCTTCCAACTTATTCTTATCATTCACTCTCCATCCACATCTTTCACTATTATTTCTACTTTTATTTCTATTCTCCAACACATTACTAACCATTTCAATTACAATGAAATTATGATATTGGATGAGTAGGCACTAGATAGGGATTTTATGCACAAGACTTCTGGCATCCATTGATTACTCTGGATGGCAGAGGGTGGCACTACTATATGGAGAGTTTTGCCTTGTTTAGTGGTTTCATTCATATATATATATAAAAACAAAAAAAGACTTATAAATCCAATAAATAATATTATATTTCAACCAGAGGACTGGTTTTCATCAGAAAGAAAACCAGTCCTCTGGTTGAAATATAATATTATTTATTGGATTTATAAGTCTTTTTTTGTTTTTATATGTATTTCCTTTGGTTAGTTTGTTATATATATATAAACAGCTTTAAATAATTACTGTAATATATCTTAACAAGTATCAAAAACTACAATAAAAATGCATTATTCAACAGGGTAACAATTATTAGTTGGCTAAGATTACTCTCTAGCTTAAAATTTTTTTAGATTTTCCTAATTATCAATGAGTAATTAATAACCAGCTAGGGGATTATCAATGTCACCTAAGAAAGTAATCGTTACATATTCCAATTATGACTTATCAATAATACATTTACGTATATAGTTGCAGAAATGAGATTTTGTGATTCCTCTTTGAAGCCTTTAGTAACCTATCAGGGGAAATTCTTAATGTCCATTCCATAAATTTTTGTTTTTGTCATTCCAGATGTTATTATTATGTCATAATTTATAAAATAAATAAACATATATGAACTACTTGCAAACATGTATTAACTTATTATCTTTTACCTCTGAGTTTAAAACCAATAAATATAATGATCTTTTCCCTCAGTTTCCTGATAATGATTCTTAACTGAAACATCATTTGGGTTTTCTTCAAGACAGAGTGAATGTGAGAATGTACACATAAATGATCATTTTTTATATATTTATAAGCATGTTAGACAATATTAAATTATGATTTTCACTTCCTGTAAGCTGCTAAATTGTCACCAAGGTAAGAGATTAAAAAAAACTAAAGGGAGAGGATATCAATGATCTCTAATTACAGTACTAGGTTGTCTTTCACTGATGACTTTTAATGATGACTTTTATTTAATTACCTACAGATATTAATTGATTTCAAACAAATAATATTGCATGAATTGGAAAAAAAAACTATAATATTAAATAGGACATTACCAGGTTATGTAAAGCTAAAGAAAAAGCAAAAAGACAATTGATTTGAAATACAGACATGTACTTTAAAATAAAGTTAGAAGCAAAAATGCGGTAAGATCCGTAATAAGTAAAAAAAAATGATAACGTTATAGAAATTGGATAGTCTATTAAATAAAGTGGCAATATTAATTATTCAATTTAATTGAAGATATCAAAAGTAGATAATTCAAATTTATCCCAACAAATGCTCATTCTGATGAAACAGTATAAGATTTTTATTTAGATGTTTAGAATAATTTGAGTCAAACTAAACAACATTTTACAATTATTATAAATAAACAAAAATATAAAAACAGACACCAGCAAAAAAATAGACTTACGGAATGTGTGACAAAAGAAAATTTATATATTACAAATTCTTTTTTTTTTTTGAAAAAAATTCAAAGCAGGAATGGACATGGAAGCATCTAAATGAAAATACATTAGAATAAGATTATATTTTGACCAACAGAGGATCTATATTTTATGATTGTAATGTCCTTGCTATAATCATAATAGGAAGTGATAATTGATTAGTAAGATGAAACTAGTATTAAGGCAAAGTTAGAGAGGCAAAATGTATTAAGAAAGATATATTTTTTAATCTTTAGAAATATCTATTAAGGTAAAACTTTAAATCATTTAAAAATATTAATAATTTCGATGATAAGCTCAGACTTAAACAAATCCAATAAAAAATAATTGATATTCTATTATCAACTATTCAGAGAGCCAATTCAATAAGTAACAATTAATTAGTAAATTTTCAGTTAAAATAAGACATAATATGAAAGAAAAAGGAATATAAAAATACTAAAAAATCATCCATTTAATAAAACTGAATATCTGGAATTTTGTAAAATGATATGGGGGTCAAAGATAATGTAAGGAAATATAATTGCGAAATTGCTAGGAAAGATACAGAAAAAAATAAAAGTCTTAAAAAAGCATAAAACATGTTATTTTTTACTTGTTTTACAAAGTAAATATGTTTACACAAATTTCATTCCTCTTCTACTAAGTCTAGTTGCATTTTTATGTAGATTATATTGACATTAACAATTTAAATAATTATAATTTCTTTGAATTTAAATTTAATACAAAATACAGTATATTAATGATAGTAACAATAAACAATTATACTTTAGTAATATACTAATCATACATAATAAAATAATAATAGCATCATTTTATATGCCTTATTACTATAATTTATATTATTGCTTTTTTCTTACTTTAATATATTTTTTAATTTGATTTTTATCTCCTTGTAATATTATAAGTTTTTTAATTCTATAAAAAAATATTAAACAATTTAACTGTAAAAGTAATAAATGGCATATATTAGGCAATCCTGGAAAACAGCAACATGTTTAATAAAGCAGTTTGGGCATAAAGAGACATGTATATTCTTTTTTTATAAAGTAAGTTTGTTTTTTCCACAAGATTCTCCTTTCTTACTTATACATCCTATGGATACTTTAGCTCCACTTCCAAATTGTTGGCTCTCTGAGGTCTTAGTGGATATTTCAAAAATGGTTGCACCATCCAGCCAAATAAAACCATCCAAAATTAGATATTGTGATGCGTACCTCCTAATTAATGAAAATATTTCCCCTAATATATCAATACTCAATATTACCAACTTTAGTATCATCAAGAAATTCAAGAGGTGGTATCTTGAGCTGAAGTATTTTGATTTTTTTGATCAAACTGAATCTAGATGTTTTTCCTACTTCTCACTTCTCAGTAATGCATAGAGGATTTAAATCTTTGGATGATACAACATGCTCTATTTGTCACAGGGAGGATGATACTATACCTCACATCTTTAACAGATGCATTGCTTTGCAAAACTGCCGAATCTTAATTCAATCATTATATCAAATAAAACATCCATTGTTCATCACTCTTATGAATGGCATCTCAACAGGTGAATATGAGATTATTAGAAGTGCTGCTTTTATTGCATACAGTTTGTGGCTGGTTAGATATCACTCCTATTTGACATGAGGGTATCTGATCCTCAACAAATTTTTACTGAAAAACTAAATTTAATTAAGAAAAGAGACATGAGTTTAGTATCTCATATAACTTCTAATGCAAAATGGAATCTTATAAATTTATAAGTGACTATAATCATCAAATAAAATATTTGTATACAAAAAAAAAAGAAATGAAATAACTACAGGATTTTTGCTCTTCATCATCATCATCAAACATTATCACTTCACTGCAGGATGAAGGTCTCTCCAAGTTTAATTCATCTTATCCGATCTTTAGCTTCTCTTCTCCACATCACCCCTGCACACTTTCTTATTTCATCCATCCATCTCACATGTGGTCTCTTTCTGGGTCTTTTACAATCTCCTGGAATCCAGTTTAAAATTTCAATTGTCCATCTATTATCATCTCTTCTAGCAATATGTCCAGCCCAACTCCACTTCAGTCTTTTAATTTTTTCAATGAAGTCAGTAACACCTGTTGTTCTCTTACCCATACATTGCGTTTTCGATCTCTTCTGGTTACTCCCAACATGCATCTCTCCATACTTCTTTGAGTGGTCTGAAGTCTCTGTATTGCTTTTCTATAAAGTTTCCAAGTCTCAGATCCATAAGTAAGAACTGGAAAAACACATTTATTAAAAACCTTCTGTTTCAAACACATAGGCATATTTCCTTTTAGTATCTATTTATTTCTACCAAAAGCACTCTAACCAAATTTAATTCTATGATTAATTTCATCCATTATGTTTCCATCTGTATTAATAATCTGACCAAGGTATTTGTAACTGTTAACTTCTTCTAACTCATCATAATCAATCTTTATTTTCATATTTTGAGAAAATCTATTAATCATTACTTTAGTCTTTTTAGCATTTATCTTTAGTCCTACTTTCCTACTTTCATCTGATAACTCCTGCAACATTTTCTGTAGCTCTAAAGCATTATTTGCAGAAACAACTACATCATCTGTAAAATCTAAATGACTTAAATAATCTCCATTTACTTTCACTCCTTTAGCTTCCCATTTTAATCCACAAAATACTTCTTGCAGCACTGCTGTAAAAAGTTCTGAAGATATGGAGTCACCCTGTCTTACACCCATTTCAGTGTTAATTTTCCTACTATCATTATGTAATCTAATTGTTGCTGTTGCATTTTTATAAATATTCTTTAAAATATGACAATATCCTGGATCTACACCTTGATGATCCAATGCTTTAATCACTGAAGAAATGTTTATAGAATCAAATGCTGTTCATAATCTACAAATCCTAAGCATAATGGCAACTCATATTCATTTGTCCTTTCTATAACTTCTCTCAATACCTGGATATGATCTACTGTACTAAAACCACTTTTAAATCCAGCTTGTTCTCTTGGTTGGTGGAAATCCAGTGTTTTCTGTAGACGAGTTGTAATTATCTTAGTAAAAATTTTGTTTAAAACTGATAAATGACTGATAGGTCTGTAATTTCTAATATCTTCTTTATCACCTTTTTTAAATATTAATATTAATACTGCATTTTTCCAATCATCTGGTATATCTTTATCATTTAGACATTTGGTATATAACTTTGCTAAAAAAAATTTTATTTCTTCACCTGCTTCTTTTAATATATCAATTATAATTCCATCATTACCCGAAGCCTTCCCTTTCTTCATAAATTTAATTGCATGTCTCACTTCCTCATTCAAAATTCTGGGCAATTCAGAAGATATAATAGGTATAGGAGGCACTTGTTCTTTACTACTACATAATTCTTGATAGAAGTCTTCTACACATTTCATGATGCCATCTCTCTTTTTAGTAATAATGCCATCTTTTTTTCTTATTGCAGATATAAATTTCCTACCAATACCAAAATGTTGTTTTACACTCTTTAGACTTTTATTCTCTTCTACAGCTTTCCTTGCTAGTTCACAATTATACTTTCTTATATCATTTTCAACTCTTTTTCACACCATTTTACAAAATTCAAAATATTCAATCTTTTTTTAATGCATCATTGTTGTATATCTTCATATTCCTTCTTTTCTTCATAAATTCCCTAGTCTCAGTAGAAATTTTATTGGTCAATTGCTGCTTTTTTTCTACCATCTATCTTTGTTGCAGTTTTTAGAAGTGTATCAGTTATTTTCCTGCTAATGTCATTCAAATTTGAATCATGTTCAAAATCTACTAATACTTGAAACCGATTTGTAAGTTCTAATTTAAATTCATTAGAATGTTTCTGAAGATTAGGAATATCAACTGTAAATATTGTTTTCTTAATAATTTTTGTCTCTCTAGTTTTGCATTAACATGTATCTTACATCTTACTAATCGATGATCACTTCCTATGTTAAATTTATTAAGAACATTACAATCTTGAAATATGTATTTTCTGTTAGTCACAATAGAATACAATTCTGCTGTACCTTCATTTGGATGCTTCCATTCCCATTTCCTTTTAACATATTTCTCAAAAAAAAAAAAAAAAGAATTCATAATATAAAGTTTTCTTTTTCTGCAAACTCCACAAGTCTATGCCCTCTCTCATTTCTATTACCATAACCAAAATTACTTACAGAATTTTCATCTTTCATTTGTTTACCAATTTTAGCATACTAAAGTCTCTCATAACAATTTTAAAATGTTGTTTACTCTGATCAATAGCCTTTTGTACATCTATATAAAAATCTCCTATAACTTCATCACTATGAGAACTTGTTGGGGCATAAACCTGAATTATCTACATTTGGTATCTGCTATTAAGTTGTAAAACTAATCTTGCCACTCTGTCCAATACACCATCAATCTCCACAATGTTATTCTTTAATTTTTTATTTATAATGAATCCTACTCCACTTGTATTTCCAATATTTGTGCCTTTATAGTAGAGTATATGTCCACTTTTTAAATCAATTGTTTTTTCATCTTTTCTTTTAACTTTCACGAAGTCCAATAATGTCCCATTTAATATAAGACAATTCTTCTTCTAACTCTTGCAATATTCCTGCACTTGAAAGTGATCTGCGGTTGTAAGTACCTAAATAAAAAGTCATCATCAAATGGCAGCCTGAGTCCACAATCAGGGGATTCTTAGCACCCTTTGCCTTCGGCCACAAACCACTGCCTAGGTTGGTGACTTTATAGCTCCTCGGAATAAGGGCCATGATTTATTTTTGTCTGTCATGATTGTATATATTTGAAAAAAATATTCTTAAAACTCGGAGGTAAAAACCCAATAAACTCACCATGCTGGCTAATGCGTGTTGGTGAGCAGCCCATCCATGTTCGAATACTATATGAATAATCACATAGTAATAACAGCTGCAATGACAAGAACGTATGGAGTGGACATTAGGAATTTGCCTGCTTGGTTCCTTTAAGGCCTCCAAGAGGAATCAAAGGATCTTTTTTCACTTAATAGCAAACTCCTTTCTGCAGCCTTTTGCTCTTATTATTAATTAAAGAGTCAAAAAACTTTTTCTGGGAACAACTGCGCAAATGGTATTTCAGTTTCATTGAATTATATTTATTAGTAATAATAACAAAGATTGTCCCTGTAAAAAAGCATTGTATAAAGTAATGTGTCTAAAAACTTCAGATTTTTTACTTAATAGTTAACTTTTAGATAAATGCTGGCTTTGGCTTGGTATTTTTAGATCTAGTGTTTGAAGCTATTCTAGTGCCTCAATGATGAGTGCCAAAGCATGAAACCATTGGTCTGAGGTTAAGGAGTGGTTGACAAGATAGGGATTTTTAAATGCTTTGTTTAGCTGGCATTTATCAATAAAGCTTGTTAGAGCAAATTAGCAAAGCTTTTTATTTTCAAGCTTAAAAAATTGAGTCATGTGATATATTATTTTGATTCTTACAATATATTTGCTTAATTTATTTCTGGAATAAATAAAGTTTTAAACCATTTAACAAATAAATAAATAAATTCATTATGTACTTTTATTCATTTGATTATGAAAAAAATTTATATTTATATGAAGCATAAATTCAGATTATATTATTTTTATTTTTATCTTTAGGATAAGTATTTAATATAGAATTACATTTTTTTTTTTTTTGCTTTTAAATATATGTAGTAATGAATTTCACAAAGTTTAAGAATACGTTTAATTTCTTCATAAAATGTGTTATGGATATGAAATTCAGAACATGTATTTTTAATTTTACTTTAGTTGGGAACAAAAAACATATGTATATTTACCACTATTTATATTAAAAGTGAACTTTTTGTATAGAATTGCAATGTGCGTTTAAATTATCTTAATAGATTTCTCACTATAAAATCTTTCCATTGACTCATTGTAAATCGAAAGATTTCACGAGTATTAATGCGTAATAAGAAATGTGGACTTAATTAGTGAAGTATTGAATTGCTTCATGCTCTCAGATCGAACTGCTTCAGCTTCACCTATTTAAATAGAAAGTAGGTTGAAGTAAAGAGGGTTCCCCTCTTTTCTTCCAAAGAGTAAGCTTGTAGTTTAAGACTGTAGAGGTCCCTACTATCACATTTTATATGCATATGCTTGAGGCTACAACCTTAATGAATATTATTTACTGGGCAGTTGTAATTTTATGCAGTTTAAAAAAATTTTTTTTTTTTTAAATAAAATGTATTCCAGATATTTCTTGCTGATTATATATTTTTTCTTTTAGTCTTGGCATTAAAAGCTGCTGATGGTTTGACACAGTTGGCAGAGCATCCAATTTGGGATCTGGAGGTCACATGATCAATTTTGACATTCAGAGATCTGGCATTCAAACTTCTTATGAACTTCCAGTAATAAAGACATATGCTTTTTTTATTTTTGTTGAAAATAAACTTTTAGCATAGAATTATATATATTTTTATTTTTATATAATTTTTGTGTAATTGGGAATCAATAAATATGGTACATGCATAAAACTAAAACAGGCAAAACTCTCCATACAGTAGTGACATTCAGTGCAAACCAGAGTAATCAATGGATGGCAGAATATTTGTGTATAAAATTCCTATCTAGTGCCTACTCATCCAATATCTCCAGACTAGTTTCTGTATGAGTACTGAACTGAGTTCAGACCTATATGACTATATAAGCTAATGAGCTTAGATTGAAAATATTATTGTTTTCAATTTTATTCTCATAGTTTTGTAGGTAAGTAGAGATAAAAGGTGGCTGTTGGAGAGTTGCATTATATCCTAAGATCTAAGTGCAGTGCTCTCAAATCCAAGGCTCCTCACTGATGAAGGCCACAAGCTAGAAACTAGTCTGAGGATATTGGATGAGTAGGTACTAGATAGGGATTTTATGCACAAATCTTCTGGCATCCATTGATTACTCTGGCTTGCATTGAGTGGCACTGCTATATGGAGAGTTTGCCTGTTTTAATAACAGTTATGAGCAAGCATAAGAAATGGTGATCATGTGATGCATAAATCTATTTAGACTTGGGATTTGTATTCTGTATGTATATATATTTGCAATATTATGTTGTCAGATCTAAAATTCTTGGGAAACTAAAAGGGTTTGAATTTATACAGCCTGATTTAATGGTTGTCTATATGTATTGAATACAACAGCCACTATGGAACTCTTTGTTGTTTACTGACACTTTATGTATCTCTGTTTTTTTTTAAAGCACTTCAACAACTTTTTATTCATAAAATTTTTATATGCTCTTGCATCAGACATTACCTTTAATTAAAACAGAACTTTTAGTTTTATTATATGCTTTTATTACAAGATTGTATAAAAGGTAACTTTGTTTAAGAAAAACTCTTCTAATTACTGGAGCACCCAGACTTTGAAAAAATCTATTAGTGTACTCCAAAATAATGATTAAAAGGAATGTATCGCATGATCATCATTTCATATGTTTACACATGCTGTTAATAAGAATACCAAATTCTCCATACAATAGTACCATCAAGTGCTCCTAGTTTTATAGTTAACCAAATAGGTAAAAGATGGTTGGAGGATTGCATTAGACCCTAAGGTCTAGGTGCAGTGCTCTCAAATACAAGGCTCTTCACTGATGAAAGCCACAAACTAGAAACTAATCTGGAGGGTGTTGGATAAATAGGCACTAGATAAAAGCTTTATGCACAAACCTTCCTGCATTCACTGATTACAAAGGCTTGCACTTGGTGGCACTACTGTATGGAGAGTTTGGTACTCTTATTAAAAGGAATGTATATATGAAATCTGAAGGACGTAACTATAAGAAAAGTATATTTAGTAATAATGTGTCTGTATACATATGTATACTGTGCATTAATAAGTACTATTAGTAAGGAAGATTTATCTCAAAAAAAGTCAAAGGTTAATTAAAATAAATTAATGGATTCAAATTTACTGAAATCAATAATTCACGGTTTTACTTCCAAGAGATTTTCAAAATGTTCTCGCCGACAATTATTTTAATGACTTTTTCTTATCTCAAAAGTGAAAAATAAAATCATTTATATAATTACAGGCAATGTTATTCGGCAAAAATTGATTGCAATAAAGATACTTACTTTAATTTGCGGTCACATTCTTTATTTTAGAATTCTTCTTAAAATGAAATAAAGAGATTGTTATATTCTACTTAAAGTCGTATTATTATTATTTGAAACACATAAAAAAGATAAATCAGCCAGTTGTCTAAATAATCCACTACAAAATAAAAGTCTTACTAATAGTTCCTCATAGATAAACAATGAATATAGAAAATATCATTAACAACAAGGCTTATATTGCTGGGAAATTAATAAATCAAACTATATACTACATAATAAAGCTGCAGATATGACACACTTCTCCATTTAACTCCTAACTAACGTTATAACCTTTGTGGACACCCAACAACATTTTAATCATTGATTATATTAAATTATATTCCATATCCAGACATGAATTCTTTCAATAGTTATATACCCCATCCCTCTTGACTTATCACAAATTATCACTATACGTGTGTTACTAACACAAATTTATAAGAAACACACACCTTAATTTTCTGCTTTAGTTTTATTTACAATATTTTAATTAGTACATGTTTAATACATTGTACAGGCTTAAATCTGCGTTTATTTATGTAATATATGCAGGATTCGAACTCACTTCACACGACCCACTACTCTCAGTGTCATCTCATATTGCTGACTCATCTGATCACGCACATGTTGAAAAAATAAATAATCACCAATATAAGTATTTCATGCTAAACCAGCAATCATCAGTTGGTCTAGATTACTATCCTCACACATATATACAATCAGTGCTCATGCGTTTGGATACAACAATGGTAAATCTCCCAACAGTTTTTTGACTAACGGTATTGGTTTTATTTTTTATTATCTCTTTTTTATATTTACATTTTGATTTTATACCTTAACTGTTGGAAATGCACTATTACTGCTCTTGCATAGTGCATAATGCTTAGATATCTTATGTAAGCAGGCCATATTTTATTTTTGTCTATTAATATCATTTCATTGATTGTCATGTTTTAATTTCTTTTACTATATTTTTTTTATACAGCACAGTATTTATTGTAAAATTACAATAATTACTTTTCCTAAAATATTGATTATTATTTTTTATAGCCTATGGAACACACATCTCCAATGGCCGCACAAACAATATTAAAACCTAACTAATGTGTCTAACTGGCAATCAAAATGAGACTTACTTTGTTGAAGTCCCATAAACTTATATAGGGGATAAGTTTAATAATTCACATTGTATATTTTTTAATATTGTGTTTTGTGAAGACTTTGAACATTCACAAAATTATTAAAATGAATACTTAGTGATTCTGCTTTGGTAATATTAAAACAAGGCCAATTTCAAAGAGGCTTTGTTTATATTATAATAAGTCGATGAATGTATTGATGATGGCTAATAAGTGATTATACCTTTAAATATGCTAGTATCTATGTTGGTAATGTAAGGTAATCAAGCATAATAACACTAAATAAATAATATACATTCTCTACCATTCAGGACCGAGTTTATGATCAATATTAAAATCTGAAGATATTATCAGAAAATGTTCCAGGTATATACTCTGTTTTTGTGCTAATATGATTTATCACATTTTCATAATATTTTTAATCTTTATGTCAAACCTTTATGTACTTTACTGATTAACTCAACAGTACACTAGTCTCAATTGATAATACCTGGTCAATTCAAAAAGCACATGAATTACTCCTGGATAAAACTGACCATGGACAAGATACTCTGACCTGTCAATTTTTTGCTTTTTAATTTGCAGCTCTTTCATCAATCTGTATACAAAATGAGTAATCATAAACAATTATAATGTACTCTTTTATCTTAAAATTTTATTTGACTATCTGGCTTTTTCTGGTATATGGATATCATAAAATCATAATGGACTGGCCAATATGTAGCATTTTGCAAATTAAATCCAAAGACAGGAATGAGAATCGGTCACCACTAAAGTATATATATATATTCTACCTAATAGAAACATCACCTCAATAATGAAATCCGAACTCTATCCAAATGTGTACTCACCTATGCATAAACAAGGGATAAACTAAAATAAGAGATTTCTAAGAACAATATACTATATTCCACCATCGTGATAATGATATCCTTCAGCTAGGTTCAGTGGGTTATTTGTGATAATAAGATTTACTACAGAGACATGCATTAAAATATAAGGGAATTAAAATAATGGTAAATGCATATTATCATAATATAAACAAATAAATTAAAAAGAGGAGAAACCTCACTCGTTCTTATACTCCACTTTTAAAATCAATCAACCTTCCCATATTAAAATGCATCTCCCAAGCAGCATAAGTAGTTTGCATGTCATATAAAATATAAAGAATTTCTTCTATTATACTTTCTTAAAATATCTTAAAAAAACAAATGTTAATCATCAATTCGTCTTATTACCATGATCTGATCTGAAATACTCTAATTGAGTAAAATCTAATGTACTTTTCTTATAATACAATGAACTATAATTGGTTTATTAATGCCACACTATTGATTATTTTACACCAATCTAATTAATTTGAATAATTATAAAATCATATGTAATAATCTCAGGGTTCTTTCTCTAAGAATTTTAACTATTAATTGTCATATCATGTAGAATAAATGAATGAAATCCTAGTAGACTAAAGGAGACATACGCTCCAATTACAAGTTAATGTATCCCAATATACTATAGCAACAATAACAATTAATTAAAGAAATATTAAAATTAATTAACAATTGCATAAAAAAATATATAAATTTGGAAAAATCAAAGTCTTTCATTCAAGATGACATTCAAGTATCTGGAAAGAAAGGGTATCTTTTTATATCATTCTAATACTCATCAACAACATAATTTAAAATCAATTTCTAAAATAATGTACTCTTTATTTATAGAATAATTAAATAATATGCATTCTTAAATATTAAAAATAATTCCAAATATAATCAAATAAATATTTGATTCCATTTCAAACACAATTCCAACCTTTGGAATTGTAATTCTTATACAATTTTGCATTTTTCAGTTTGGATCTGTACCTTATTTGAATTGAATATCTGATTTAAACCAAGATTTCTGCAACAATTAATAATTCAGGACTCTAGAAATCATATATAGAGACAAATACTAAATTATGATAATAAAATACATTTATTGACTGTTAACATCCAGTTCATATTATACAAAATTTAATAACAATTGCCACAAAAGAAAAGTCATCTGCAAAACATAGGTGCTGTTTTATTGAACAAGATGCATAAATAACAGACAAAATAATCACCTACACACTTGCAAACTCATTAATTATTTATATAAACATTGGTTTTTGTTAATCCAAATTTGTTAATTTTTTTTTTTTTTTGATTAAATGTCTAATTTGGCTAAACACTATTTTTATTTCATGGCACTCATTTCAAAGCAAAAATAATTTACTATTTTGTTAACGAATTTTTAAGCATGTTTGTCAAGCTATGCTATTTCTCTAAAATAATCATTTACTAAAGGCTTTTACACCGTAATTGACAACAATATTTAAGATATAACTTCATGTCCAGTTGGCTACTATTGATTGGCATATTAACAAATAATATTCTATTTATAGCATTAAAAACAAATTAAAAAAGATTAATTTTTAACTGATAGATGGCTGAATCTTTATCTACTGTCTGGCATTTATTAATTTAACGATAAAAAAATGAAAAAAACTCTTCAGACACAACATACACAACACACTAGAATTTGACCATGTCCACATAATAAGTTATTTAAACCCTTACTTGTCTTACCAATCCACCAGCGAATCACTTCTGGATGGTGATAATGAGAATATTACATATGTGCATTTCCCATTATGCTATTCACTCACATAAACAAGACACAAAGTACAATACATATAGTACTTCACTTTACTAAACACTATGAATAGAAAGGCGTCTCTGAAGTGACTACACTTCAAAATTCTACCTTATCTATTGCCACGACAATTTTAACACATCCATTAACTTAATTCATGGTGGAATATAACTTAATATCTTCATAAGGAAGAAAAGACTTCTCAGAGCCACAACTACATAACTGGAAAGAAACAATGGCATATTCCAATACCTTTTCTAGGTAAATATATGTGTGGACAAGGTCCTAACACATGGGAAATGGAATATAAACCACCAGAAAAATCCTATCTAAGAATCAGGCTATACTAACTAAGCATGAAAAACAATCATGAAATATCAAAATATAATCCTCTCATGAAAAATAAATACTAAACACTGGGGAGAGCAATGCTCAAATCCTCCAAAGTACAATATAATTAATACACAACATTAATAAAGTCATGCACATCCCAAAATTATTAAAAAAGGACTATCATATATTCTTGGCACAACCATTTCAAGATAAAAAATATATATCACGGAAAAACTAGAGAAATAACTTTTCAATCTCTAAACATACCCTAAATAATGCATGAAACCAACAAATAATTGCAAGTCAAACAACTATAAAATACTTTAAGTAGCATAATAAAATTTCACAAATAGTAAGAAACACATATCCAATGAAAGCAGCATAAAATTTTAAAACTAAAGTGGACACAAATAACAAATGCGAATATTGCTAAATATAATAACGATAAATCTCTTGTCATAGTAATAACTTTATGATAAAATTATTATACTAGAATAGTTGAAACTTTTTATGAGTTTCTGATAAACCAAATATTGGCAGTTTACTCATAAAGAGATAAATAGGTTATTAATAAAATACCACTCACAAATGTAAAGAAATGTGTATCTTTACCTGAACACATATGTCATATACTTTAACGCAATGGTTGCTAGTCATAGTTAAAAATATGATGATTTGATGCCGCTTCCAACCGTTCAAATTCCATCTCTTTTAATGGTATGGTTAAGATTTTACCGTCATTTGAAAAATTAAAAAAAGTTCCGTAAGATGTTGCCCTCTCTTGAATTATTTTACAAGTAAAAAATCAATAAAATGGTCTTGAAACTTTAACAAAAAAAGTAGGTGTGCTCTTCTTGAATCTTATTGGCTGTTACATTTCAATACAAAGAAAATAAAATGACAATAACTCAAAAGTTACGATTTGTTTTTGTTTCATTTCGAAAATAATAAATGAATGTTTTAGACCATTTTAAACGTATTTTTTGACAAATTACAAATTATTTTGATAAAATATGCTAAAAATAAAATTATTTTAGAAAAATAGTTAAGTCTTTAACAAAATTATTTACTTTTTTTTCAGCGTAAAATTAGCAAAGAAAATTGCTGATGTCATAAAACATTTTCATTGGAGAAAAATTTTTGTTTTACAATTTCCGCTCGCAAATATTTTGATAATTATAAACAGAAATTTGTTTTTGAAAAAACTTTCATTCACTTTCATAATCTGACAAATTATTAATATACTTTTTACAAATGAAACTAAAGTGAATATAATATTAAAAGATGAAAATATTTTGATGATTGAATTTATGATTTGACACTTCACTTTGTGAATTGACCAATTATAAATTTAAACTTTTACCTCACTTGGCCAATAAAATAATCAGCAAAAAAGAGGTTAAGTCAAAATATAAAAAAATATATAAATTTTACCTTCTCTAACATAAGAATGAATACATAATTTTATCATGTAATTAAAGAAAATACTTTTGCATAATATTAAAATAAAATATAAAAAATAATAATAAAATTATTATTATCTTCTTTTTAAAACAATGTCCTTTTGATGGCAAATTAATTTTTAGAAGCAACACATCTGTAACTTGTTACATTTTTAAAATAACAAAAGCACTTATGACCTCTCAGAGACAAATGATACACCTTAAAAAAACAATTACTGCAATAGATTTGGGCCCCATTTATAAGTTTATTTAAAGAGTTAGATATAGCTTGTTTCAATTTTTCAATCCCAGTAGCAAATATATGACTAGGAATATTTCATTAAATTTATCCACAGATATACTTTGGAAAAGTAACAGTTCATTCATTTTAAAAGAGCATTTTATATACTTATTTAAAATATTCTATTCATCCAAAGGTAACTAATGATAATAATTAATAAATTACTATTCTTTTTAAAGTAAGCAATTTAAACAGTTTTTCACATCCCATAGTATTGTTATTCATTTAAAGTAATATCTTTTAGATACAACTTCATATTATTTCACATTTAAAATGTTCTCTTGGAATATTAATATAACTATTTTCTCAGAGATTAAATAAAATAAAGCTTATTTTATTTTGTAAAATATGCAAGTCAGTTTTTAAAACCATTATTAGGAAAACATTAAAAAAATGGAATTATTATTACTCTAATTGTCAGGAATCAAGCATTTCTGAGATAAATAATATCAATTTCCATTGAAGCATTTTTTTTCTTTACTTTTAAATTAAATCTCAAAAGTCTATCAATGGTAAATTGGGATATCGTTTTATTAAAGGTAAAAAATACACAATAAAATGGTACAGTATAATGTTCATTATAGTTTTGAAAAGATAATAGAAAATATATTATCTTTTTCCTTCTCAAATCTCAGTTCCTGTGCAGTTGGTTATAATAAATTAATAAATAACATGAGTTTTTCATAGGCATTTTGTTAATTCCTTTGAAAGTTTTTTCATAGGGTTACAGTATGGAAAAACCCAGTATCCTATGTTTTGCTTAGCAGTACATAATGATTTTAACAAATAATAAGATTTTATAAAATTATCATTTTGAATTTAGATTAAAAACAAAAAATTAAAACTAAATTTAATGCCTTCTTGTTGATGACAAACATGAAGAGAGAGAAAATGAGCTGAGAGCGTATACACACACTACAAATTCCCCTATTTATACCTTCCCTATTTTGACAGGCATTTTAATTAGCCATCTCTTTATGTCTGACTTTTGGCAATTAATATGTAAACTACATCCAGGAACTGAATTAAAAATTACATAATATTGATCTATTTCTAATTATCACATGATAATTAAAAAATTTCCATTAATTGACCATTACTTTTAAAGTTATTTAATAATAGTTTAAAAAAATAAAACAATAAAATAAATAATACATTTATTCTTTTTAAATTGTCACCTTTATAAATTATCACTTTTAATTTATAAGAAGCTCTTAAACTTATCTATTTTAAACACTTTCAATGCTGAATTAATCATAAATATTTTTAAATAAATTAATAAACTAAAATTAACTTCACTTATAATAAATAGCATTTTAATAAACCAATATGCATGCATATCAAATCATACACAAAAATACTGGAACTTACTTTACATTCTTTTAAATTTAATATGTTTAATAATTAACTTGTGCATTAGTAACTAACTTCAATGTTTATTTAAATAAACTAACTTTATTTAAATATTTTAAGCTCTAGTAATACAATAACTCAAACTAATTATTAATCAATTTTAATAATTAATTTAACACTGACATTATAATATAAATAAATACACTAACTAGTTTATAATTTTCTAAGCCTAAAATTAGCTTTAATCATTCTTCCATTATATCTAACTTTCTTTAGCTTTAATTTTTTTTCTACAAAACTAAGCATGAGCTAAATCTCAATTCTCATCTTAAAAGCATATTCACCAATTAAATATTAAAGCTACATATTCTAATAACCTTTATGTCACTAAAATTTTATGTCAAGTACTTATAGTTATTTGAATAGATTAGTTACATCAACTAAACAAAACTTAGATAATATAATTCACATATATTTTGATGTCACAATAAATTTTATCATGTTTCATTCTTTTATCATTTTTTTAAAAATAGAATGAGTACTTGACTAGGCCATTTGAATAGAATCATATGCAATAGCACAGGGTCACTATATATATATATATATATATATATATATATATATATATATATATATATATATATATATAAGTGTAATAATGTTCAAGGCTAAATGGGTTTATAAGTAATCATTAAAATCAGTCAACATTTAGACAATATCAATAACAATCAACAATCTTAACCTGTTGTCAAGGCAACCTCCATTTCACTTTTATTGTTAAAAAGGGATTGCCTTGACAACAGGTTGAGATTGCTGATTGTTATTGATATTGGGATTGTCTAAGTATTGATTGATTTTAATGATTATATATATATTACATCAGATTCAAAATTAAAAAGAAACTAGACAAAATTTAAAAACTAAAATTTTTCAAGACATTTGTGAATTTACATTTTTAAAAGTTTCTATTCAAATATTAATTGGTACTATTTGTATAGTGTGTATTTTTTAATACATATATATGTTTGTTTCATTAATTTTTGAATAAATGTTGTTTGAATGATATTTTTGCCTATATTTAGTTTTGGTAGTATTTTATGTATGTATTCTAGATAGGGTTTACTATATTTAATTTGTTCTATTTACATTTTAAGTGCTGATATTCATGTACTGTGTTTTTTAATATATATATATATATGTGTGTGTGTGTGTATGTGTTTGATTTATTTTTGAATTAATGTTGTTTGAATATTTGTATTTACATGTAGGTTTTATAGTATTTTGTATATATATATTAGCTAGGATTTAATATATTTAGTTATTATTGGGAATAATGTTTCATTATATATAAAAAGAATTTAAAATTATATATAAATAAAATTATTTTGTGTGTGTGCTTGTTTTTTGTGTAATTTTATTATTTTATATTTCTGGTGTTACTTGTAATATTTTATTATGAGTCTGTGGCATTTAGTATTTAATAAATTTTCTTTGGGTAATATTAAAAAGATTGAAATGTTAACATATTTATTTTTTTTTGCATTCGAATGCCTGCCTTGACAGTGAAACCAATTGTCTGTGAACATTTCAGTTTTTAAATTTTGTCTAGTTTTTTAAACTTTGAATTTGATATAATTTATTTAGTTTTATTGACTAAATTTAGCTTTTAGTCTTTGATATATAAATAAAGAGGAGAGAGAATAAATAAAAAATAATTTGCTTTTTAATAAAATAATATTTAATTGATAAGATTTAATATACAACAATAAAATTACACATCAACTTTAAATATATATTTGTTCAAATAAAATAGCTATATAAATGAAATGGATTACTAAAGATATGTTTCTAGGTGCATGAGATTTCCAATTGTCAAGTCATCAAACTTTATTAGAATATTTAAAATATTAAATTTTAATTCACATAGGCAATGGAAAAATCATCCTAATTTAAAACATATTTTAAAATATTTAAAATACAACCATAGTTATAATGAGCATCATATATATATATATAATTTAAAATAGAAAATAATTTTGAAATGCATATATAAATTTGATATATAGAGCTCTAAAATTATTACTTAGGCTTTTCATAAAAAAAATTGGGCTGTACGTACATTAATAAAAGCTTTGCATGAGAATTATAATGGTTTATTACAACTCAATTGTTAAACCCTTGGTGATTTAATTTTATGGACTTTTACAGCATTTAAATGAATATAGTTTTCTATAGCTGTGGTTAACTTTAAATTTCTGTGTATGTAAATTTATGTTAAGTATTTAGACAATGCAGAAATTAAAAATCTAATGAGTTGAGATATTGTTCAAGCAACTTTCTTGATATCTAAATAGACTTTTTCTGTATTTTATATTTAAAAAGATATTTCTCCAAATAATAATTTTCAGACACTTATAAGGGATAATCAGTAAATAACTAACAAAAATTTCTTGGCTAATTGTTATTGAAGGATTTTGAATAATAACAAAAGTGGCCTTTTTTAACTTGTGATGTGATGTGATGTGATGCACTGTGATTTCTTCTTAAACGGAGTCAGGAATCTCTCAGCAGCAATGCCCAGAGAAACCAGTTAGCCACTTTACCTTCCCTTTCCATTCTTCACCCTAAGTTTTCCCATAATCTGCTCCATTTCATTTCCACAACAAAATCTTTGTCAATGCCATGACCTTCATATCTAAATCCCCCTTATTTTTTCCCAAACATAGCATAAAAACCAATAACTCATTTTCTGTATAATCACTTAATTCATATTTAATCTTCCATAACTTTATTATTTGTACTCTTTCCGCTTCCAAGCATTTACATTGAAGTAACAGATGCCTAATATTTTCTATGCCTTCCTTACACAACTTGCAGACTAAATCACCCATATTTTTCCATTTACGTGTTGAGCCTTAAACAATAAACTACTTTCCTTACGATTATCATAAATTCTTTGAACTGCCATCTACTAACAAATATTAATAAACTATTGCTAATAACTGAATATTCAAGCTTGTAAAGGTCTTTTATATCTTCCCAATCCATTATTAAGAAACAACTTCAAATAACAAAAAACAGCAAAATAAAATGACTTATTATTAGAAATAGGCTGACAACTTTTGATCAGATGAACTCAAAAAATTTGGTAAAGAACGTAATTAGTTTTACAATTAAAATTTTCAAATACATTTTGATCATTATAAAAATCTATTAGCATGTTTTAAAATCAAACAATAAAAATAAATTATTTTATTTATTTCTTTTTACAACATTTTATAAGATAAAAAACGTAAATTAATTAAGATTAATAAATGGTACGATAGACAATAAAGCTTAAATGTCTCAACTCATATTTTTTTTAATAATTAAAATTTTAAAATATAATTATTCAAGTTTTTTTTCCTCATGTGTCATAGCATCAGCCGGGAAGCGAACCCGCTAACCCGGGACAACTGCTTGTAAAGCAGCTGTCGCGAACCTCTCGACCAC
The DNA here is from genome assembly GCA_028023455.1 of Epiperipatus broadwayi. NCBI lineage: Eukaryota > Metazoa > Onychophora > Udeonychophora > Euonychophora > Peripatidae > Epiperipatus > Epiperipatus broadwayi. The sequence continues at coordinate 11,818,990 of JAQFVV010000010.1, read as the reverse complement.
CAATGCTTGACTTTATTATTCAAGTTTTTAAACTTGTGAACTTTATAATTATATCTTTCAAATCCGTTCGGTTAATGATATTAATAATTTTATCATCATTTCATTGACACATTATTGTTTTAAATAATTTTTTTGTTTAAAAGTAAAGCTTTATTTATATATAATATTAATACAAAAGAGATTGTTTCCAATCTTTATTTCTCATTTTTTGATGTTTTTATTATGTTAATTTTTTTTATTCACAAATAATTTATGCATAAGAAATGTTTATGTGGTACAGATTTTAAGCATCAGAATAGCAGTGGCAAGAAAATATTAAGAGATTTTATTGATCCTGGACTATAATATAAACCAAATCTCAGTTTTATATTATAGTCCATTTAATGATACTTTAATAGTATGATACAATATTTGATCATATTTTAATCAAATTCAATGGTCTTGTTACTTTTCAGTATTATACAAAATATGAAGATTTTACAAAATACAAGAGAGATTGTAAAAAGACCCAGAAAGAGACCACATGTGAGATGGATGAATGAAATAAGAAAGTGTGCAGGGGAGATGTGGAGAAGAGAAGCTAAAGATTGGAAAAGATGGATTGAACTTGGAGAGACCTTCATCCTGCAGTGGATTGATAATGGTTGATGATGATGATGATGAATAAAGAATAATATTGAATTAAATCGGACAAAATTGGAGAAACTGACAAAAAGATATTGTAAAACAGTAAACAAATGTTTTCTAATGATGCTGATTGTGTTATATATTGCATTAGTTTGTGAACACTAAAATGACATAGATTTGATGAAGAAAATATTACACAAGATATTTAGTAATGTTACTTTAGCAGCAATATTTCATTCATTTTAAAGACATATTCTTATGTCAAACAGCAGTTAATAGTTTATGATTTAAGAATTTTTTGATTATAGATAAAGAGATAACATTGTGAACAGTGATGTATTTAATAATTTTAATTAATGTGAATTAACAATATTAAAATATTCTTCTAAGCACTTTTCACAATGCAAATATAATATTTTATTACTCCAAAATTTCAAAATATCCTTCAGTTTCAATTGTTCATTTGTTCTTTTCAGCATTGTAATACACACTATAGAGATAAATACCCTAACATAACAGAAATTAATCTTTTTAATTACTGATTGCTTAATGTAAATAGAGGGACTACCAATAATCCGATTCTTAGATTTTATAGAGTAGAGATATTTTTCAACAACTACCAGAAATCTTGCTTACACTCACAGAATCCACAGATATTTTTAAAAATGAAATTATAAAAAAAACTTTAATGGGTATTGAAAAGATTATTTTATTTAAGATTTTGATAAATATATTTTCTAAAATTATTTAAGGCTTTGTGAAAATTTACAGTAGGGAACCCGATTGATTCTATGAATCTGATTAAAAGTAATGTGAATTAACATGCATAAACTGAAATCATTTACCATATGCTTATAAATTAAACAAAATCACCGGAAATGAATGACTTAATTTATGAAACTGAACCAATAAGATGGCTAGAGTAAGATCAGGTTCAAACAGATGATTATCATTCCAAAATGTATACATTTTTTTTGTCAGTAGAAAGTTTTTAACAGATCAAAGTTAGGTCATTCATATTTGATTAATAAATGTAAGAGAAGAGATAGAATATAAACTCCTGACATATTCTTCACTGTGTTTGAACTTGTTGGCTGTAAACCTAGTCATGTTTAGCCATAACATAAACTTATTTAATAAATCTAAATATATATTGCAATAAAACTGAATTTTGTAATTTAATAAAGACTAGTGAATAAAAAAGAATTGATATTATTACATAACTTGAAAATAAAAACATAAAATTCAGGAATAAATCTATCAGTAATTGAAAAAAAAAAGATTTTTTAAAATTAAACAAGAAACAAGAACCTATAAACGTTTGAAAATGCTCCAGTAGTATACTAATGTTTTTTTAAAAGATTAAATGTCATAATTCCTATAAAAAAAATCAATTTGTCAAGTTTCTCTAATTTATTAAAGGAATCAATGTAAACTGTAACAAAAAAGAGAACCTGATTTGAAATAAATAAGCAGAGATATTCAGATAGTTTTTTATTAGGTTGCTTTTATTCTTTAATTAATTTTTCACTATCAACATTCAGAAGGTGTTCATTATTTCCTGATACAATAAATGGTCTTATGCCAACAATGCTGTCGAATGCAAATTGCCATTAATCAATTATTTTTATCAAGTAGTAATTGATAAATTAATAATATAATAATATACAGAATGAAATATTATAAAAGACAATTAAAGAATTATGAACACATTCAGAAGAATAAAAGTAATAGAAAAGTGAGAGTTAATAAAAGTGTAAAAGAGAGAGGGAAAGCATGCAGAGAATATAAGTGTGCTATTGAGAACAAAGAAAATGAAAAAGATGTTAAAGTTAATTGGGAAAAGTATTTAAAAAAATTGGCTAAAATAAATAATTATATAGAGAGAATGCAATTGAGTAGTAAATTGTTGGAGGATATTAATAAAAGTGGGAGAGGTGGGAGTAAAATTTTTGGAAAACATTAAAAGGAATGTAGAGTCTGAGAGAAATAGTATTACTAGATAATGAAGGAATAAAGTGTAGTTCTAGAGAAGAATTAGAGACAATCTTAAATAGTTATGTAATGGATCTAGAAAAGATGTTAGATGTGAAGAACAGAATGACAATAAACATGAAAGCATATAGTAGTGGAAATATTAAGTTTACAGAAAAACTAAATGAGGCAGATAGGAAATTGTAAAGTGGAAAGGCAAGAGGTTTGGATAGGTGGGCAGCAGAGATAGTAATGAATTTAGGACATAGGGCAAGTTAAAACTATTATATTTTAATAAGATGGCACAAAAGAGAGATTTTCCAGATAGTTGGCTTAATAGAAGAGTAAGACTACTATTTAAAGGAAAGGGTAAGATCATAAAAAAATTAAGCAATTATAGACTGATAGCAGTAATGTCAGTGTTATATAAAGTTTTCACATTTATGATGGCTGGAAGCATCGCAAAAATGGATGGAAGAAAATAATATAGTGGGAGAAATGCAAGGAGGTTTTCGATCAGATAGGCATATAGAAGATAGTTTATTTGTAGTTACACAACTTATAGATATGAGTAGAAATATAGGTAGACAGTTGGTTTTTATAGATCTAAAGAAGGCATATGACAGAGTAAATAGAAATTGATTATGGGTAAGTTTATAAATTTGGGAATGGATGGAGCTTTAGTGGATCTTATTAAGAGATTATATGAAAATGATTACTATACATATTAATTATGGAATATAGGATCAATTAAAGTTTAAAATGGGGTGGGACTAAGGCAAGGATGCCCCATGTTACCTATTTTGTTTTGTTGTATTTGAGAGAAGTGGGGAAAGCAATAGAAAAACTAAGAAAAAGGGTAAAGATACCACTAATAGATGGCAAGGAAGTATATACCTTATTGGGTCTTTTATCTGTGAATGATATCTTCTTGTGCACAGAAAGGAGGTAAGATATTGAAGTTATACTGAGGACATGTGCAAGTGTGTGTAAAGAGATGGGGATTAAATTTAATGAGGAAAAATAAAAAATAATGATGATTAATACTGGAGAAAGAGGAGACAAAGAATTTTTATTGAAGGATATAAAGTTGAGTGTGGTAAATAGGTATAACTATTTGAGAATTGTCTTAAATAATCAGAGAAATGGCTTGGATGAATGGAAAAAAAAGGATAAATAAAGCAAAAAAAAGAAAGAAACTGATAAAGAAATTAACAGTGTTTTCATATAATAAATATGATGTAGCTAGAATTGTATGGAGGGAGAGGCAGTAGTAGGGTTAATATATGGTAATGATGCATTATGTGCTAGTAAAGGAGTATTAAATTACTTAGAAAAAGTACAAAGAGAAGTAGGAAGACATGCATTAGATCCAGATGTGTGAACAGTAAAAGAGGCAGTCCAAGGAGAAATGGAATGATCAAGTTTTTGTATGAGAGATGAAAAAACCAAATTGAAAATGTTTGGTAGATTGCAGTTTATGGATAATAGTATTTAATTGGGTTACAAATATAGGGCAGGCAGAAGAATTGGATAAATAATTTATCTCAATATACTTATGCAAAAGATGGGATGATTGTGTTAGGAGAATTATTGAGTTTATAGTGGTAAGGAATGGGATAAAAGAATAGATGCATTAATAAAGAAGAGGGAATAGAAAAGATGAAGAACTAGTATAAAGTAAAAAGAGTTTAAATATATATAGAAGTAAATAGAATATTGGATGTGAGTTAATTTATGATAATAGCAAGGAAAGTAGTTTGCTATTTAAGGCTCTGACGGGATCTTTAGCAACAAGGGAATATACACATAAATGGAAAAATGTGGGTGATTTAGTCTGCAAGTTGTATAAGGAAGGCATAAAAAATATTAGGCATTTGTTAATTGAATGTAAATGCCTGAAAGCAGAAAGGGTACAAATAATGAAGTTGTGAAAGAATAAATATAAACAAAGTGATTATACAGAAATTAGATTATTGGTTTTTATGCTGGATTTGGGAAAAGATAAGGGAGATTTAGATATAAAGGCCAAGGAGTTGACAAAAATTATATTGCAAAAATGGGATGGAGCAGAATAGAGAATATGGGAAAACTTAGGGTGAGGAATGAAAAGGGAAGATAAAGTAGATAACAGGTTTGTCTGGGCATAATAGCTGAGAAATTCCTGATTCCATATAAGAAGTCACAGTGCATCACATTGCATCAAATTGCACAGATTTTATAGCAACTGGGGGAAATGATTATATGATTTATCCAGGATAGTAGTTTCCAAATTGTGATAGCTATTAATTTTTTCTAAGTTGATAAAAAAAATAACAGTATTTATTTTGGAGATTATTGTGAGTTGATAATAAAGATTTAGGTGGGTAAATAGTATGACCCTCTGCTGTATATCTAAAGGTATGGAAATGATTATGGAGAATAATCACCTGTATACAAATTAGTTCTAGACTAATTACAATAATTAAATTAATTTAAATTTGAATACAAATATAATTTATATGCTTGGACTTTCAAGTTCCTTTCAGCTATCTACTCTATATCATACAACCAATACACATGACCACACAAATGAAAAAGATAACATAACACATTTTGTGCTAAATCAGTACTCATCAGTTGATTCAGATCATCATCTCCCACACATGCATATAAACAGATGTATTTCATATTTCCAATACATATAATGATCATTTAACTTTATCACAGGGGTATTCTCAGGTATATTGGTTATATTAGACAGAGTGGGTAGCAGAAGGAATCTTGAAAGTCTGGGTTCAAATTCCCTATAATTGAATTAATTTTATTTATTATTAGCTATCTTTTATTTTTATTATTAATATTTAGTTTCATGTAACAGATATTTTATATAATTCTTCAAATATTCTTTGATTTCTCTTACATGTATGTAAAATATTTTTAACACACACACAGACATATATATATATCAGTAATAAAATATATAATGAGAGATCAAAAGTTTGTGAATCAATTCTTAGCAGAGAAATGTAAAAAAAATTATAGAGCATTTGACCATAAAAAAATCACCTCAATATAATATCTTAATGTTGTAAAAAGATCACAAAAGTGAATATCATTATTCTAAATACTGAACTGCTAAACATAAATTGATGGAGTAACTGGAAATAGTGAATTAGCACTGATAATAATGAGTTTCTATTCCTTGATCATAATATCTTATTGCCTAATGAATCCATCTAACTTTGGTCAGAAACATACAAAACATTATCTTCATAATAATATGTATGACTTTAACATAAAATTCTACAATAAAATATGTTAAGAGATTGACAAATGATTGCCAATGATGATCAACTATTACTGATTAGTAGACACAACTTTCCTTTGAGAATAGAACTCAACATGCCCTGACCTAAATATTTATACAAGCACTACTATAGCTATTAGTGAAATTTCTCGAAGTGAGATTTTAATTAGTCAATAGAAAAAAGGAAAACTTTTTAAATCCATAGAAATGAATACTTACAGCATTAGTAATGAAGTGAAATTATTACTGAATGATAAAAGTCAGTTACATAAATGTAAACATTGACAGAATATAAATGATCATATGGATCTCACCAATCTGTAGTCTCCTATGTTAAAACACAAAGGTAGGCCTAGATGAAAACCTATAACCAGGGTCAATCAGAAAAGGGACAGGAGGAACAGATGCCTTAGGCCTCACAATATTAGGGGCATCAACTAGGCAACTCAATATGTTAAACAAAAATATAGAAGAAGGCAAAGCAAGGTCATGACTCATAGAATAGCCTTAATTTTACAGTTAAATTCCCCCAAAAAATATTTGAGAAAAAACTTTTCCAAGCAGGTATACCATGAGTTGAAAACATAAGTCAGTTTAGGGATGCGGTGCCGATTTGATGGCTCTGCGATGAAAGTGACTGCAGCGCTCAGTAACTGGGAGAACTATTTTTCTCAGCTCTCTGTCAGTCAGTTCTGTACTAACACAGTTCTAGAGTGAATCTACATTATCCAAGTGCTATCTGGATCTGATCAGCTTGCTCATTTCTGCGATTTATAACTAATTGCTCCCGGAATCCTGTTTTTGGCCCTGTAAGTAAAAACTCTCATTTCTTCCTCTCTCCCCCATATTTTTATTTTAAATTTAGAAGGCCTCTAAAATATTAGTTGCCCCGGGTCTCACATTTTCTCTGAAAGGCCCTGCCTATGACTATCAATCTCTTTGATTGGATGATTTTATCACTTACCATACATTTAATTTTGAGATTTTTTAAAATTCATGCGCCTACAAACTGCTGTCTGCTCAATATTATCTTTAGCCAAAACGAAATCTTTTATCTAAAAATTGAGACAGTAAACTAAAATATTAAAAATGAAGCAATTAGTTTTTCAAAAACAATTGATGATTCTTTAAAAGATACAAAATAACAGGAAAATGATAATAAAAAAAATAGATTTATTAAAACAAACTAATCGTTTAAAAAATTGAGATTCAATTTTCATCAAATAAAAATGTTGTAATCAAAGAATGGAATTATGAAGATAAATTAAATTAACCATGTCAAATTACTTTTTGATGTCAGGTTGACATTTCTAATTCTATTTAATTTATTAGTTGTCTTAAATTTAAAACAAAGTAGATTACGTGGGTTTTTATAAGAAGGCGTTAGAAATGTTCTTTTATTAAAGTACAGCAATTATAAACTAAAGTATTAGTTGATGTTTCCACTTATTACAAAATAATTTACTATATACATATATGATTTTATGTATACGTAGTACGCGACTTTAAAAATAAAGTTTAAAAAATATATATACTTATATGCATGTACAATATACATATAAAAACTTTTATTTTTGCCAGGAAATCAAATTAGGAGCAATAACCTATTCTTTTTAGTTTATCCCAGAACCATTTATAAGTAATAAATGATAATACTGTATTCAAACCCGCAGACTAATTTTTGGATATTTTAGTACCAGTTATCTAAAAATAAAAAGTAAAACTAAAGTTAAATGGTTTTTTTTTTAAAAAACAAAGTAGAAAGTAATGAAATGGAAAAATTTAGCACCGGTAAAGATCTTTGTCAAATTTGAATACAGTACTGACAAAAAAATAAATAATTATTTATCAAATGCATTAGAGAAGGTTGAATACATAATTGGCACTTAAAAAAGTAATACTGATAGGAATTTACGGCAGAATATCTTTTTCCATTTTTTACAGCGGTTTTACCGGAAGTATATTGTGAATTAAAATAGGAACTAATGAAAGTAAAACTAAATGGAAATATTTAAGATATCTGCATTTTTCTAATCATAAGATTATTTTAGTAAATAATAATTTATGTCTGCAGATAAGGTTACAAAATCTAGTAGATAAAAACAAAAAAGGTAGGACTAAAAATAAATGTATATAAAACATTATATTCTGACGAATCTTCAAAAGAGAAAAAAATGAAGATTTGTCATAATGGCGTTTAATAAATATTTTTAGAAAAAAAAATCAAACTTTATTCATCTCTTTTCAAATACATTTTACTGTGGATTAGTATAAAATATAATATTTTTAATGGTGTCCCTTTCCCAATCTTTTTCAGATATTTCTGGACAATGACAATGCTAATTTCTGAAGATTAAAGAAAAAAATACCATTAACAATGTTGTTATATAGTCTACTAATATATATATATATATTATTATTATTATTACTAACAGTTAAAAATATTTGGAAAAGTATAAAGTCCGATTTTTTTTGAAAAACATTAACCAATTTGACTAGTGAAGAAAACTATAAATAATAGTAAAAATTAAAAAATTTAACAATTGTAAATATTAAATGAATATAAATAGACATCAATTTTAATCAAAATGTTAATACGAAAGTGTCTCTGTAAATATAACTTAATAATAGAATGAAAAAAAAACTTATTACTAAAAAAAAAGATTTTTATAAGTGTTTTGTGTGGAGATGTTTTAAAAAAATATGCCTACATGTCTGAAATGAAAGATTTTAAAATGCTTTTATTTAGCTTAGAAATTCTTTTTGCTTATTTGTATCAAATCTTGTAACTAATTTTTAATATGCTTCTATCAAATGGATTTTCTTCAAATTTTGTATATGTGTTAGGTAATGATAACAACACAATATAATAATGCAATAATTCAGAGTTGTCCAACTTTTTGTCTAATCAACAGTGAAGACAATTGAATTCCAAACCATACCCATATCACATTCAGTAAGTTTTCAGTGATTTACAATAGAAGGCAGTATATTTTTTAAAAAATATACTTTAACTAAATTTCATGATTAATTCATTAAAAACTATTTACAGACAATTAAAATATACATGTAAAAAGAGAGATGAAATCTTAATTTCTCATGATTGTTTAACTAAAACATGCTTTTTTAAAAAAACTGATAAAAAAAATCTTACAAATAATCTTTAACATGGACCATTTGCATTTCAAATACTAGAAATGCAGTGATATTATTTATATTCTTGGTTTTTAAATTGGAATATGAATAGTTGCAAAAATCCATTGCAAAATATCTGAAGTCTAAAAATTAATATATATAAAAATATTTTTATTTTATAAAGCGCAGACAGTTGAAATTAAATTGAAAGGCTGCAAACCTCTCATGCTTATTATAATTATAATACTTATCTGACAGCCAATCAGATGTTATGATGGCTGTCAGATAAGTATTATAATTATAATAAGCATGAGAGGTTTGCAGCCTTTCAATTTAATTAAAAATATTTTATAACAAAATACTTTTATTTAATTTGAAAAGTATTGCACTAAAAACTTAAAAAATAACATTTTGTTTTTTAATGTTTTTAATAAAATGTTTGTTATATATTATTAATAAATATGTTCTATTATTGCTTACTTATTAATATCAAATTGCAAACTATATAACAATTGTAGAGAGATTAAAGTATAAGGAGGGATTGAAAACTAAATACATGATTTAAAAAACTTAATGAGTTAAAAAAAAGGAGTTTGAACCTATGGTTAAAAAATAATTATATTTTTATACAGCTTATAATATGGCAGAGTATAGAAATGTAATTACATATATATTGTAACAGGTATGTTACATGGCACACAATAACATTGTGTAGGTGCAAAAATATATATAAAGTTGAAAGGAAAAGTAGAAATGAACACAGACAAAAAATTTGTAGATATTTTTCTACATTTCCTGGAATAAAATAATCATAGTAAAAGATTAAATAATTTTGGATTTAAAATAAACATTTAAAAAGGGCTAATAATATTTTCATTGAGTTCTGATTTTGAAAGTAAAAACAAGTAAGTTTTATGATAAAAAAGAACTGATAATTGTAAACATTTCTATTATTTATTTTTAAAAAATCTTTGTAGATTATACTTGTGATAAAATTCCAAAAAATAGCTTTTAATTAAAATTGATTTGAAAAGTCCTTAATTAAAAATAGTTTTTAATTTAATGTTTTTGTTATCTCAGCTGACTATATAAAAAGAGTTGAGAAAAAAGATTAAGGAGTTGACTAATATTTTTGAGAAGCAGTTGGTAGAGTTGGTTAGTTGGTTTCCAGAGATGCCTTGGATCAGAGGTAGCTGAAGTCAAGACAGAAGGGGATAGCTGCTATATTCACTTGGAGGGAAATAGGTCAACTTCCAATGTCATTGCCACCAATGTGTTCTAGAAGATAGATTGCTTGACAGAAGGGAGATCACTGCAGATTGACAATTGCCTGGATTATATCTATTCCAATGATTACAAGACAGTCTATCAGCTTGCCCAAAGTCTTGATCAAGAAGTCATTATATGTATGCTATGTTATGTAGATGCAATGAACCACTGATAAACAAAGCACATCATATTTATATAAAGTGAGTTGTTTTAAATAATTCATTTTAAAATGACACTTTAAAAGTGATACATGTATATAGAACAATATTATTTTAAATAGTTTAAAATCTATATTTTTAAATTTAAAATCATTATAATTAAGAGCAACCTGTGATAGTGATATCTATATAGAAAGAATATTTTAAATTTTATTTTAAAAAAGACATTGTAAAAGAGTAACACAAATAATTTTGCTTTAATTAAAAGAAACTTGCAAAAGTATTATTTTTAAACATTTATCTAATTAATCTTAAACTGTCAAAAAAGTTGATAGTACTTTTTTTTAGAGAAAACTATACTCAGCAAAATAAAACTTACTATTAAAATAATGATTGGTTTTTATATACTTTCAAAAAGGAAGTAATCATGAAAGATGTTAATTATGTGTTATAAAAATTAATGTCATTTATTTTGACAAATTTAAATATGTTATGTTAATAAATTAATATATGACATCTGTGCAATTATATATATATATATACATGTTTAAGTAAACCTAACATAGGGTATTTGTATCATTAAAAGATAACTTTAAAATTTTAATCATGTATTTTTATTTTATGGCAAGTCAAATAAGTTCAGAAATTATTATGCTACATCTGGGTGTGTATATATCACTGCTTGTCAAATTTAATCCCTTATTAAAATTTTATTAAATGTCAATTGAAACATTTATAAAACATAAGCTTGCTTGCACATATATATGCATTTTATATAAACCCTTTAGGAGGTTTTGTAAATCACAACGTGATAGTTTTTAATTGTATACTAATCTAAATCAGAAGGCTTCTATGTGTATAGCTGAATTCTAAAGACCTTAAAATCTTTTTTGGAAATTTTTGTTAATAAACTTGTATTTTTTTGTTAAAATTATTCCAGTGAACTTAATTCTAAATATTTTTAGAATATTATGTATTGCATCATCTCTTGATCATTATAACAATAATCGAACTTATGTTCTCTGAGGCAGATTCATGCACAATGGTCTGATATATAAAAGGGGATGTATGTTAGTGTTTATGGGCATCCATTAATGATGATGACATTCTCATCAATCATCATCATCATCATCCTGATTGGTGCAAAGAGAATATTCTTTAAAGCCCATGCACTATATTTTATTTTGTTTAATCTTTATTAGAAATTAAGTTTATAATGGCCAGTACATTAATGGTACTAAGTGGCCAAGCATTGACGATGATCAGCATGTTTTAGTATCCCAGCATTAATGATTTTGTGATTGGGTATTTTAATGGATTAGCATTTAAGTTGATGCATCAAAATTAATGTTTAAATAATTGTTCCAAGCTGGCAATGGCTAAATAGATAGTAGACTCATTTCAATCCAATCACAAGATTGACTGTTGATTTATTTTTTATTGATGATCATTCATGATTGCAGATGATATTTACTTATTTTTAATGCTGGTGAACTTAGTTAATTATGCTTATGCTTAAGATAGTTAGTTGCTGATCTCTCAGAGAGTGGTCAAGATATCTCATGCTCCCTATAATATATATTACTTATATATTTTTTATTAATACCTTACTTTAATGTTATATCTTATACTCAAATATTATAATACATATATACATATACAAACACAATGGGACTGTGGTATTCTTAGTTCAACATTTTCTAAATCAACTACTCATTATCAGAAAAACACCCCACATAATAATAATAAAAAATCTGTAAACCAAAACAAAATTTTAATATTTTACTGCTTGTTGAAATAATTCATGAGTTTGAAATTATAGTAATCAAGCTAATGACTTAGATATAATGCCATAAACATTTATCATAATCAGTTTTCATCAAACTATTATTGGCACAAGTTATGTGCATGTGTTTAATTTTTAATATATATATATATATATAATTAAACTCCTTCTGTACAGTATTTTTTCTAACATTATTTAAAAATTCTCATTGATATTCGATCTATATAAATGTAAAAGTTTGTTTATTTGTTACTTTATAATTTAACAAATATTGCACCAACCTTGAAGAATCTTGCATAATTTTTTTTTCATGGAGAATTTCATAGCCTATAAATTTGTGCTTTAAGCTACTTAATTCTTTTAAAAACTTTTAGTAATTTGCAATATAAAAATATCACACGATCACCATTTCATATGCTTACACAAGCTGTTAATATATAGGCAAAATTCTCTATAAAGTAGTGCCACTCAGTGCAAGACCAGGTAATAAATGGATACAAGAAGATTAGTGCATAACCCATCTAGTGACTACTCATCCAATATCCCCAGACTAGTTTCTAGCTTGTGGCTTTCATTAGTGAGGAGCCTTGGATATTTGAGAGCATATATATAAAATGTTTTTAAATTGCAACAGAATTGCATTAAAGTTGAATAAAATTAGAAAAAAATGACACCAAACATGTATATGTAGGATTAAAAATAACCTCAATGTAAAGCATTACATAAGCTTGTGATTTTCTTGCAAAACTTCTTAGGGTAGATATGTATTTCTAACTTCTATTTCTGAAAGCAGACTATTTATTAACAAAAAAAAATCAAAGAATGTAATAACAAAAACCATATTATCAATGCTTTCAAATTATTTTTTTCAAAAGACCCTCCCCTGTCTTCTATTTCAATAATAAAGACTCTAGATCATTTAATTTAAAAGAAATTAAAAAAAATATATGCTACAAGTTACAACCTCAATTTAATGCATTACATAAAATCATCACCTCCATTACCTATCCAAATATTCTAGAACATTTAAAGATTTTTTAAAAACTCTATAAGTTGCATTTATATATTTTAACAAAAACTATAAAATTATTTATAAAATAAGAATTTTTAAAAAACCCAATCTAAGACATTTCATAGTATTGACACTTTCATGATCTACTTTCAGCACATATGATTTTATAATTTATGATATAATATATATATAGGGTAGATATATTCCATTTTTCAAACAGGATTGTTTTTTCCTTTCATGTATCTGTCTCATAGTTAAATTAGCTACAAAATAGAGTAAAACAATGTTTAAAAATAGAAATTTTATCACCCCACAATTTAATGTAATAAATAATGCTTTTTTTTTTATTGTATCTTTTTATAAAGATTATTAGAAAGATCTTTGCATTTTTTACCTTATAATCACTGAGAGACTATCCAAACAAATACTAATCATCCAGGTTAAGAATGGAACTAAATACAGGAAACATATGAATCATATTTACCATCAAGCCTTGGAAGATATACAGTTTTTAATTCCAATATCAAAGGATAAAACTCAGAAAAAAAAAACAAGAGTATTAGTCCAATCTGAATAAAAGATGTGTAAAATAATTGAATTGGTTCTGGAACACTAGAGGAGTCAACTCTGAAACTAACTGTAGTACAATCCAAGGGAAAAAATAGACCTCCCAGATCATGGCCTCAGATCCAAAGGCCAGTTAAATTCCAAGAATACATATAAAGTGAAATAATTTTTCTGGAGTAAGGAGATGAGTGTAAAATATTCAGTTTTGGTTAAATTTATTAAAAATAAATTTAGCATGTATGCAAACAAATAAATTCCTATAGATTAAAATAGCTTGTATAGAAAATAAATTCCTATAGATAGGATCTTTGATTAAGATTTAAAAATAAATTTAGCTCGATCAAAAATAAATTCCTATAAATAGAATTATCTTTAATTGGACTAATTTTAGAATTAAATTTAGCATAATGAACAAATGACTAGAGATAAAAAAGAAAAAAAAAATCTTAATTAAATTTATCGGAAATAAATTTCATCTATGCAAATTTAAGCGATTTTCTAGTAGATAAAAATATAATGAATCTATTGTGGTAACTGAAGTAAAGGAAACTGGTAACAGGGTTTAATTGGTTCAGGCAGAAATTAATCAAAACCAACAAAGTAAAAAATACATCCCACCTGGATTTCACAGTAAAAATAGTTACTCCAGAAAAAGAAAATAAAAAGAAGAGAAAAGAAAACAAAAGAAAAAAAGTATTCTCTTTTTCAACTTCACTTCTCATCGTGCTTTTGAAGGAGTGGAAGATCATTGGTGGATGTCATTTCTAGCATCTCAGCTCCTGTAGATAAACAAGTTGACTAGGAATTAAACAGATCACCTCAATTTTATTATTATTTGTGAATGCCTCGAGGGCTTGTCCAGGGTTTAAGAGCAAGACTTTAGTATAGGTAAACTACACTTTTCCTAATTATTGAACTTTATAGAACCACATAAACAAAGGAATTTGTCTTAAGTAGTTGGTGTAAACCAATAGCATCCATGTATAAGGCAAGTATATATCTTTGTTTGTTTTTTTGGCATGTATATTAATTACTGTGTCATACAATATTAAATTGTCTTAAAATTAGTTGTGTGTGTTTTAATTTGGGTTAGCTATTATTATTTGTTAATCATCCAACAGTATGAAGTCAGGACATGGCAAACATATTTTAATTAAATTCCATTTGGACCATGTATTTAATTTCTCACTTGTAAGTGGAGCTTGGAAAAAATACCACCATGTTCAAATTTTATAGTACATAAGTTATGATACAGCTATTGATAACTCATGTATTATTATTTGCAATATGAAAATGTGTCTAAATCTTAATCATTTTCAGGAAATATGACATAAATATATAAACCATATGAACAGCATTGTCAGTTATGATCAATTAGACTATTAAATTTGATCAACTTTTAGAATTTCATTTTAAAAAAACATTTCTCATATTAAAATAACTCAGAAATTTTAACATATAGATAAGGTACAAACAAAATTTAATTAATTTATCTATTTCATAAAGAATGTTAAATTTTCATTTGGTATACAAGATTGTTTACAAAAATGCATTTAAATAGTTATAAAACTGCTGTTGATAACTCATATATTATTATTTCATGCAAATATTACTTAAATATATTTCAATTATCAATTACAGTCAACAAGCAGCATAAATATTAGAGATCTAAAACAAAGAATTCAGGAGTATTATGCATTTATCCTTGATCTATTATATCTACCTGTTATTATAAATTTATTTAATGCACATTGATACATAAGTAATATTTACTAAGGCAATAAACCTCAAGAATGTGCACTTGAAAATGCGAAGGTAGGGACCTCTATTAGCTCTTAACCACAAGCTTATGCTTTGGAAGAAAAGAGGGGAACCCTTCTTTACTTCAACCTACTTTCTATATAAATAGGTGAAGTTGAAATATTGAATAGCTTCACGCTCTCAGATCTAACTGCTTCAGCTTCAAAAGTAGGTTGAAGTAATGAAGGGTTCCCCACTTTTTTCCCAAAGCATAAGCTTATGGTTAAGACCTGTAGAGGTCACTACCTTCGCATTTTCAAGCGCACATTCTTGAGGTTTATTGCCTTAGTAAATATTATCTAACTGTTATACATATACATTTGAAAATTGGTTTGTTTTAACATATTGCACCAATCTTGAGGACTCTTGCATGATTTTATTTATTTTTTGTTTTATGGTATTAAATTGTTTTAAAAAATTTGGTAATTTTCTACTAATGTGAGCAAAGTCGTAGGTACAAGTAGGAAGTTTATAAATAGTAAATGATACTTAACATATTTTAACTGAAGACGAGCTAGCAAATGTCATGCTTTGTTTATTTTTAGAATTGTAAGCATATAAATAAAAACATTTAAAACTCACACTGTTATATATATAGATATTTTCACACACACATCTATGTACATGCATTTATATATTATAATTTAAAAATTAATTCTTAACAGTTAATAAAAATATAAAACACTTATATTTGAGATAAAAGGAAAACATGTTTCAGAGGCATCCTCTTTTTGTGTGCGTGTGTGTTGAAAGTTGTTGTTAATGTTTTATTTATCTCCTCTTTAATGGATGATTGAATTAACAGTCTTTTTCTTTTAAAAAATTTATATTCCATTAATAGTGTATACAATGTGTACTATTTAGAATTATAAAATGTGTAAGCAATTTTTTTTTTTGTTTCTTTAAGTTAAAAGTGACCTTTTTTCCTCCTTTCTCCCAACTTTATCTGATAGAAATATAAATATTCAGCAATTACAAAGATCATTGAGATTTTTTAAAATTCTTTCATGACAAATTCCAATTTACCCTTGATATAGTATTAGTGCTTAACTTTGGCAGAAATAAAATATCTTGGATATCATTGAACAAAGCAGTAAATATTTTCTAATTGTCAGTAAAGATTATATACTTTAATTTTCATTTTTAGTAACAGCTTTCAGGAGATATCAGTAAAAATATAAAGCTCTATAGTTCAAAGGTTGAATGTAACTCAATTTTTTTAAAATGGTGATTCTAATTCATATTTTGTCAGACAGAAACAATTGTAGAGATATTTTTTTTTTTGCTTTTATATTGCTTTTTGATCATTTAAAAATTATTTAATAAATATATAATTTATATTTCTTTTTATAATTATATAATATTTTTACAAGAATTTAAACTTATATTGGTGGGGATGGAGAAAAAAAATACATTTTTCTCATTATAAAAAATAAGTTTTGTTTTTCATTTTCTTAAATAAATATCTTTTATAATTTTTAGATTTTTTTTATTAATTTTAAAAATTAAATTAGTAATAAATAGATATGTTAAAATATAGTTGTATTAGTCCAAAAATATCATTCAACTGAAGGTCATATATATAAAAATTAAATTTTGCAAAGTTGGCCTCACTTTAGCTTGGCCATATGTAAATTAGAAAAAAATGCCATAATTAAGCAGTTTCATTATATATTTTAAAGTGAAATATATGGGTATACTTTTTACAAATAATAGACTGTTAAATATATAAATGCTAGAGCATTTAATCCAGAAAAGGTAGACATGTGTTTATAAATTTTAGCTTTTATTCATGCTAAGCTGGCTTTCAATGGAATAAATACCATCATTATAGCCTAAAAAAAATTTCTCCTCTGTTCATTAATACCAGTAGGACCTCTTTATCTTCCTCTAAATACATAAATTCTTTATTATTTATATATTTTCAAATGATATGTATATTTTGGGACCAAAGATTTGTTGTTTGACTTTGGTAATAATCTCAATGCTTTGATATTTATTCTATCATTTGGTTTTTTACAGGATCATTTTCATATTTGAACACAATCTCTGGAATAATTTCCAGTTCCAGATTTTTCCATATTCCTTCATAATTTAGATCCATTATTTAACATTTTAAATTTTTTTTTCAGAACTTGATAGTTGATAATTTGACCCAATTTGTGTTGTTATCCATCACTTCTAACATATGATGTTGTTGATAGGCAAGGAATTGCAATTTTTTGTTATATTCTTTAATTGAAACACAATCTGATTACATTTCACATCAATATCTTCAGGTATCTGTAGTTCAAAGCAATACATTTTTTCCAGTCTTGTATCAGCTTTTATAGGCTGTTAAAAATAATCAAAAATATAATATTAACTAAATTAAGAATATAAATTCTGCTGTCAAGTGGTGCAAATGTAAATTAAAATACTAAAATTTTGTTTTGTTTATAACATTTTTATTTTTATTTATGGTGAGGGGAAGAGTAGTGGATAATTAAATTAACAGATATTGATATAGCTGATGCACAGTTTCACTATATTTAAATTTCATTTTGTTGAGACCTATCACTGATAAAAATAATTGCTAAATCAAGACATCACAAACAGAAAATTTGCTTTTAACACTTTTTCGAATTCTTAGTAGTCATCCATTAGTTGTTTTTTTAAAGAAAAAAGAAATCTGTTCATTTAGTCAACTAATAAGTAGAAAATTAATAAATCATTAACAAAACCTTTCACATTCATAAAAAAGTGCTTTTAAAAAAAATGTGGGTGCCAATATAGTACAAGTTCAATGCTATTTGAATTTTATAACTCACCCAAAATCTCCACTGACACATGTAAGTGGTAAATGACATCCATTATCAACAAGCATACTAATCGTGAAAGTCATATTATATAACAATTGTACTTTATTT
The DNA here is from genome assembly GCA_028023455.1 of Epiperipatus broadwayi. Classification (NCBI taxonomy): domain Eukaryota; kingdom Metazoa; phylum Onychophora; class Udeonychophora; order Euonychophora; family Peripatidae; genus Epiperipatus; species Epiperipatus broadwayi. The sequence goes on along the minus strand of JAQFVV010000010.1, from coordinate 11,800,464 downwards.
TTAATGCATTTGTAATCATCTAGCCAATTTAAATTAATCGGTGTTCTTTATCTTCTAGTTGAGAAACAAAGTATTGAAAAAAATATCTTAAACTAGTTTTCAGTCAACCCAAGTGCATATGCCACTTCAATATGTATTAGCTAACTACTAAAAATAATTAAACAAGGCAAAACTCTCCATACAGTAATGCCACCCTGTGCCAACCAGAGTAATCAATGGATGCCAGAAGGCATGTGCATAAAATCCCTATCTAGTGCCTACTCATCTAATATCCCCAGACTAGTTTCTGACTTGTGACCATCAGTGAGAAGCCTTGGATCTGAAAGCACTGCACCTAGATCTTAGGATCTAATGCAACCCTCCAGCAGCCACCTTTTATCTCTACTTAACTACAAAACTATGAAAATGAAATTGAAAACACATTAATATTTTCAATCTAAGCTCAATAGCTTATATAGTAATATGGGTCTAAACTCAGTTCAGCACCCATACATTTTGGTGTTTTTGGCTCTTTAACAACCATAGCCACCACTATTCTATTAGGCAGGATTGGTGTTAAACCACAGAACATCACATGATCACCATCTCTTATACTATCCCATAATTGTTATTAAACAAGGCAAAACTCTCCATACAGTAGGCGCTAGATAGGGATTTTATGCACATGCCTTCTGGCATCCATTGATTACTCTGGTTGGCACAAGATGGCACTACTGTACAGGGAGTTTTGCCTTGTTTAATAACAATATGTGCTAGTATAAGAGATGGTGATCATGTGATGTTTAGTAAAAATAATATTAATAGAGTTTATATTACTTTAAAAAAAAATTAAAAAACCTTCAAGTGATCAACAGTAGCAAACAATGAATTTCTGATAAGAAAAAACTAAAATCCTATTATTTGTAAAAATAAATGCTGTATTTTATATTTTATAAGTTATAATCTTGTGGCATATTAATGAAAAGTAGGTTAATTAGGTTTATTATTTTTTTAAAAAATAGAAAATTTAAATTGCCTTTTGATTTCGTTCATAGGCTTATAAAAAATGTAAATTGCATTTTGATTTTTAAAACATTTATATAGAATGCAAAGTATTTACTCACATTATTTGATTTTGATTTTTTATTAAATGCTAAATATTGATCAAAATTAGGACTTTGATTTGTAAAACTCAATGACAATTGCAAACTTTGCATTTTGATTTTTTAATTAAAGATGAAATTTGTGATTTTGTAACTGCCTTTTTTTGAAACCACATGTTGATAATCGATATCATTTATCGCTTGAATGTTTTAGCGGGGATTTTGGGTGAATTATAAAATTCAAAATGGCATAGAGCATGTACTATATCAGTATCAAAATTTGTTTTGATTTTAAATATAAAAATATTCACTACTTTTATTCGATACACAACTTTTCACTTCTTTTTCTTTTTAAATTATAGCTCCATGATGTTAAACATATAAATTCAACATTCCTTCTTTTTCTTTTTAAAACTTGTTTTATTACAAACTATAATTTTATTTCTTTTTATACAACGTTTCAACTACATTTCCTTGATAATGACTACAGAATGTAGTTGAAACGTTATATATAAAAAAAAAAAATTATAGTTTGGAATAAAACAAGTTTTAAAAAGAAAAAGAAGGAATGTTGAAGTTATATGTTTACTTTTATTCGATTATAATTCTCACAAGAGTAAAAATAAAGTTATATATACAGGGCCACCACGTGGGTATGCAGGTTGTGCAGGTCACAAATGTGCTGCCAAAACACTGAGATAATTAATAAAATTTATATGTAAATAAAATTGTTTACATTTTCAAATCATTTTGTTAGAAATACATTCTGGATGTAAATTTTATTTAAATATAAGAGGAATACTTTTTTACTTAAACTTATTGTGACAATTACCCAGGCTTCGAATTTCTAATCATGAGCTCAAAATAAACTATATATACTCTTAAAATTATGTTAGAACAAACTGACACCATTTTGTTGTGATAATTAATTAACTTACATATATTTCTGAATCACTTTATTTTTAGAAACACATTCTCATTGTAAATATTTATTATTTAAACATAAGGAGGAATATTTCTTTACTTAAACTTTTTGTGGCAGTTGCTCTAGCCTTGAAATACATTTCATATGATATTCTACCATCACACAGAACTAAACAGGTTGATACCTTTTCATGCTATAATTAATAAAATTTATAGGTAAATAAAAATGTTTAGATTTTCTAGTCATTTTTACTTAAATATACTAATTTAAAGATAAATGTTAAAAAGACTAAAGTAATGTTTAATCGATTTGCTCAAAATATGAAAATAAAGATTGATTATGAAGAATTAGAAGAAGTTAACAGTTACAAATACCTAGGTCAGATTATTAATACAGATGGAAACATAATGGAGGAAATTAATCATAGAATTAAACTTGGTTGGAGTGCTTTTGGTAGAAATAACTTGATACTAAAAGGAAATATGCCTATGTGTTTGAAAAGAATGGTTTTTAACAAATGTGTTTTACCAGTTCTTACTTATGGATCTGAGACTTGGACACTTAATAGAAGAGCAATACAGAGACTTCAGACCACTCAAAGGAGTATGGAGAGATGTATGTTGGGAGTAACAAGAAGAGATCGAAAACGCAATGTATGGGTAAGAGAACAAACAGGTGTTACTGACCTTATTGAAAAAATTAAAAGATTGAAATGGAGTTGGGCTGGACATATTGCTAGAAGAAATGATAATAGATGGACAATTGAAATTTTAAACTGGATTCCAAGAGATTGTAAAAGACCCAGAAAGAGACCACATGTGAGATGGATGGATGAAATAAAAAAATGTGCAGGGGTGTTGTGGAAAAGAGAAGCTATAGATCGGAGAAGATGGATTAAACTTGGAGAGACCTTCATCCTGCAGTGGATTGATAATGGTTGATGATGATATAAAAAGTGACATATTATCATTAATAATTTATTTAAAAATAAAATTTTGTTTAAAAATATTGCCTCATAATTATAGTAATTTTGTATGTGATGAACGTATCTTTATCAATTATGTTTTACAAACTTTAAGTCTGTTGTCCGCTTGGGGGTACTGATAGAGTGCCCGCCTCTGAGGTGTTAGGTCTGAGTTCAATGCTGGGTTGCTAATACTTTTATTATTATTCTTTATTATCTTTTTACACATTTTACTAAATAGCTTTTCCTATTTTTAATAATATTTTTTTTTTTTTAAATGCAGTAGTAGCTTTTTACTTGTTCTCTAGTTAAAAACTTATAATTGATCCATAAGGGGTTTTGATGGTTCTAAAAATTTATTGAATAAACAATCTAATTATGAAAATTTTAAATTCTTCTCTTAAATAAGTCCTGGCTAAATCTTTAATTGTCAAACTATATAATAAAGTATAATATATAGAATATGATCTAGTTATTAATAGGCATTAAAAAAATTAAACACCGTAATAAAATAGTATATTTTATTATGGAACAAAAAACGGAAACAAACAGACACATACAGGAATTGAGATGTAATAAACAAAGTTTCCATTTTAGAGAGCATCAAACAAATAATGACAACAACAACTGTCAAAAGAGCAATGAATCTGCACCAGCTCGAAAAATTATCTATCAGAACCTAGACACATACATATGCCAGACAGATGAGCATTGATGCAGTCATGGAAAACATGGAACAAAAAGAAACAAGGATAGCCCTGCAGATGACTCAAAGGCAACACAGGACATTAAAACCATGAAACAACTCAGAGCAAAATTAGACTTTACCCTATTTGAGCTCTAATCATTTTACAGAAATTTTTTGATTGTTTCTTTGATTAACCATTGTACACATTAGTAATAAACGTTCCTGATTTAAAAAAAAGACTATTTTTGTTAAAAGAAAGTATAAACAACCTATTTGTGAAAGGTTGGATTTTTAAAACATTTATTTTTATCAAGTTGTTGCTAATGGAATTTGTTAAAAGCAATTTTTTAAAAAGATATTGCCCACATTTCATTAACGTAACATTATTGTAATACCTATATAACTTAACTAATAAAATTCTTTATCTATAATAGTGGAAGATCGAATTGTTGATTTTGTTCTTATTATAATTTATCATTAAACAAGAGAAACTGTAAGGCATGGTATAATGGCTTCTAAAAATTTACTGACTGAACAATAGTTAAGGCTTTACTTCATTAGCATTTGAAATCAATTAATATATATATATATATATGTGCTCTGTGCACAGATAATGAAACTATTAAACATAAATTATCAACAGTTACCGCCAAGCGCTTTCGGAACAGTTTATAGTCCCATATTCATGGTGACTTGTATTTTTTAAGAACTGTAAAGTTAATGCAAATTTATGCAAATTCATATGAAGATGCTACTTAGACCATTTTCTAGACAGAGAAAAGCAGGCTTCTCTTCTATTGATTGCTGCTGGGTCGCTTACTATGTGGTAAGCTTCTCTGACTTTGCGTTTAATATCATTTATTTCAGAGCAAATGACACTGGCTGTGGTAGATAGAAAATCATGGCCAGTGGCTCTCTCATTATCTGTGCGCAGAGCACACACACATGCATATATATATTATACCGGTTAACTTTTACTCCGTTGATATGAGCATGCGCATAAACCGAACATGAGGGAAAATATGGCGACATGCCGAAGTAAGAAGAGATTCAAACTCTACCATAACAGTGTTACGGACACAGAAGATACTTATGGAAAGGTTGACTCTTACATATCTTTGGGGGATGACTCTAAATCAACCCCTTGTGCCACTCCCAGAAGAAAATTTAACTCTCCTCCTGAAAGGATATGCAAGTTCAAATGATATTAGGGCATGTGTACCGATAAATAATTATTCATAAAAAAATAATAAATAAGTATCCTCGTGCTAAATAGAGATTTAAAACCCGGTAAGATGATTTCCCATTTGCTAGCTCAGCGTACTCTTTCTCAGTTAAAGAATGGGGATCGGAAAACTCGCATAATTAACTAATATGGGGTTAGAGAAAGTAAATGACAAAGAGAATAAAGAAAAATTATGGCAGTAGTCGCTTTAGAATTATAATATAAATATTTTATTAACCCATTACCCATACCATTTATAATATGAATTCATTCCCAGATCGATTAGATATATGAAACAAATGTTACACTACATAAATCCTATTGATACAACAAAATCATAATCATAAAGAAATACTTAATAAAGCAATAATTAAATTAAATAAAGGAAAATTTCTTTCTTAATAAGAAAATAAATCAAATAATTATACATGAGAGAGTGATCTGTGGATTATAAATAAACTCACACATATGCATTACGCAGATAAGGAAAAATTAAGAAGTTATATACAGGTGGGTTTATGTACATATGTACATGAAATATATGTTTATGAAATGGGTATTAAATTTAAAATAAAATAAACACAAAAAAATAGTGTACCCAATAAAGTCTATGAGCATTCTTGTATGGGTTTTGAGTGGCTATACATTCATCTACTGTGGCAAGGGCTGGACTTGAATTGATCATCATCATCTTGGTGCTTGAATCTCAGGGTTTACATTCTGTTGGGATGGCAGGAGCGGAGCTGGACGGACGCGCTGAAGTCGGCTTCTATTCCATGATCATTTTATCTGCAAGTGAATGCTTGATTTGCATCTTTAAGTTGGAGAATGGATATTCAACAGGATATTAAACGATATCAATTGTCCTTTATTGGTTTAAGGATCCTAGGTTAACTGCAGGCTTCAATGGCATGTTGTAGTTATGCTTCCATCAGAATCAACTGACTGGTTAACTGCTAGGTTATTTCAATGATGGCAAGGTATTAGAATCATCATGATTAAAACAGTTGCATGACTTCGCGTTTTTCAGAATAGCATTAGCTTCCCAATAAGATTTGCAAACCTGAATTGCTCTCTTTGAAAAAAAAAAAGTTAGACTGCCTTCTTTGAAAATCAAAAGTCAAAAAAAAAAAAAAAAGTAAAAAAAAAAAATACATATTTCTAAGCCTTTAAACATCTGTGTGTGTGTGTGAGTTTATGCTATAGCCACAGTTCTCTCTCTTAATTTATAACAAATTTTAATTATATCAATAGTATACCCACCCCCCATTTAATGGCTTTTTACGTATTTTCAACCATTAATTTAGCTGACCTTATTTTGTGCTTGGCCACATCAAATGTGCCTGTCACAATACCCCCCTCTGACATGAGACATTTAAATGGAGTGGATCATTTTAATGTCTTTATTATTAATCATATTTTACAAAAACTTAAAATTTTATAACATATATCTTTGGTGAACAGTAGGCATGATGTCCAGAACCCAGAGGTATGGAACCCCATCTCCCAGGCATTTATGCACAAAAGCCAACTCTGTCTCGATCTCCCCAGGCCAGAAACACCAAGATACACAGAATCACAGCATAAAGATCTGTCATATCTAGAGCTCTGTGACAGCCAAGCAAAGTAAAATGTGTGAGTCCAATGATTACATCTTAAAGAACTTGTCCCAGAGGAATTTTCATCTCTGCCATCCACTGCATTCATCCTCGTTCCTTATTGAGGCTTACAGAGTTTTTGCAGTGAAATAAAACCCAGAGGAATTTTCATCTCTGCCTACTCTGCCACAACATCACAGAACTTCCTGACCACTCCAAGACCTCCAAACATTCTTCTGCACTCCTACCATCTCTAACCCCAGAATACAGAAAACCGACTGACCTACACACACAACACTCGGAAAACCGAAGTCCATGCATCTGACCCTCAAACGACATGACCATTTATTATAAAAACCTACCTGCTGTTTTTACTACACCTAGGCTGAGGTGAAGGTGATCTAGCCCACTTTCCCTTTCCTTTATATACCAGTTCATCGATTTTCTTTTCCACAGTATCATTGTCTGTCATTCACTTAAGATTTCTGGAATACTTATCATTATATCAAGGTTTGCGTTCAGCTGCATATTTGTTTCCCCCCAGCCCATGGCATTGAGGCCAATGTTTTCACAGGTTCTATCTGGTGGATGGCCCTGTTGGCTCATATCCACTGCACTCAGTAGTTCAGCCACTGACTCTATCGAATTTGTATTGGCAGTGAGAAGCATTTGCTCAATTCTAAAGGGTAGGTTGTGGCATATTATCCTTATGATCTGGCCTTCCAATGTGTGGCATGCACTGAGCTTCCTTAGCTTAGCCACTTGTCTTCGGAAAAATTTTAGATAGCTCTCCCCCCCATTAGCCCTATACTTCTTTTGCATAATCTGGTATAAGATGGTCTCCTGGCACTCTTCGCTCCAGAAATTTCTTACTAGTGCTTCTTTATAACCCTCAAAGGTTGGTGGTTGGTAGAACAAAGATTCCCACCATGACTGAGCATCACCCTGTAGGTGGTTACTCGCAATGGTTAATTTATCTTTCTCTACCATTCTGTTAGCACTGAAATACTTTTCCAAGCTATTTATATGCTCCAATGGACCTTCTCCAGATAGCCCCTCAAAGATTCTAATCTTTAAAAACTGGTTGATGTTATATTGATATAACTGACATCCCTCTACTATTTTAGCCTCTACAAATTCTTGCTGCATAGGTCTTACTTTTCCATCCCCACTATGCAGTTCCTGATTTACTTTTGCTAGCTCACTACTATCCTCATACCCTTCAACTATTTTCATCCGTGTTATATTATCCCCTGTCATTATTTTCTTTCTAACTATATTTATATCCTCCACCCTTTGTTCCATTATCATTTTCTGTTCTTTTATCATATTGATATGTTTTTCTATCAACTGTTTTTTGATTTGGGCCACTGTCTGGTACAGATTCTCTATTCATTCATCATTCTCAGTTACGTGCATTTCTAGCTTCACTATTTTATTACTATAATCTTTCACTGTTTCTTCAACCCTTTCATCTATTTCTTGTATTCTCTTGCAATCTGCTTCCATTACTTGCTGCCTTGTTTGGATTTCTTCCAACCTATCACTATTAATCTGATGGAGACCCCTACATTTTACTTCTACACCTTGAAACCTTGTTTCAATCCCTAAGGATATTTCTTCCCTAAAGCCATCATACTTTTTAGCTATCTCCTTTGACATCTGACTGATTTCTAGCCTTATAGTATTTACAAACATCTCCATCATTTTCATTAAGTTTTCATTTTTCCCCATGGGTTTTCGTTCATTTTGAGACTGGTTTTCTTCTGCCATTTCCCCAATTATTTCATCATGCTTTTCACTCATATCTATCTTTTTTTGCTTTTTCTTTCTGGGCTGTGATCTTGTCCACATATATAGTATTATTTTCAATTGATTATAAATTTGCTTTGTTATACAGCTTTAACTATATTTTATTTGATTAACTCTTAAGACTATGGTTTAACACTACTTTGATTAACTTAATTTTCTTTATTTATTTCTTTTCATAAAATAATTCAGCGCGCGCCATACAAAGCTTCCGTTATCTCTACCGTCATTTATTTTTCCCTTCTGAGTTATATTTCTCTCATTCATTTATTAACTATAAATAATAAAATTATTCCAAGATTGCCCTTTAAACACCAATAAAACATATCCAAACCAAGCTAACATTAAATTGTGCACTTATTGGGAATGTTTTCAAAACGAAACGAAAAGAAATTGATCGCGAATAGTCTTACGATTCTGAACTGTTTCGTGCCGTCAAAAACTAAATTCCATATCATGCAACTTTACAAATCTACTTTATTCAATAAAGATTTACTTTCCCTTTTTACAAAAAAAATATTTATTTCCGCAGTCTGCCGCTTGTTTTTATACAATACGTAGTTTACGCTTGTATACTATCATTTATTTTTACTATAACCACTTATATATAGCTAAAACAATTTAATTCAATATTACTGTAGTGATGAAAGGTTGCTTCAAAAACAAAATAGTTTTTAAAGTTATTATTTATTAAGATTCACCACCTGTTTTTATACAATACATAGTTTACGATAATATACTGTAGTCTATTTCTTTCTACAATTGTTTTATTTATTTCTACTATAAATATTTATATATAGCTAAAATAATCTAAATCAATAGTATTGTAGCAATGAAGGTCACTTCAAAAACAAAATAAAGTTTTTAATTCTTATATATTAAGATTTGATTATACCTATATACTGCTGTTTATTTTTATTAAATGCGCAGTTTATACTTTTATACTGCCTTTTATTTTTATTAAATGTGTATATACGACAAAATAAACTTAATCAGTATTATCGTAGTGACAAACGCCACTTCAAAAAAACAAAACAAAATTTAGAATTCTTATTTATAAAGATTCTCAATCGTAAACTTTTTTAAATATGCACACACGGTAATATAATCTAAATGAGTACTACTGTAGTGACAATCGTCACTTCAAAAACAAAACAAAGTTTATACTTTTTTATTTATTAAGTTTCTCAATCGTAAATTCTTTTCTCTTTTTTTTTAAATCTTGTCTCTAACAAAAAAAAATCATTCCCAATATTTTTGAGATTTTGCGAGATTTTCCCATTTCTTTAGTTACGTTTAGTGGCCGTGTTTTTCCTATATTGGCCACGTTAAGTAAGGCTTACACATTAGGCGCCAAAAATTTCTATTCTATACTGGTTAACTTTTACTCCGTTGATATGAGCATGTGCATAAACTGAACATAAGGGAAAATATGGCAACATGCCGAAGTAAGAAAAGATTCAAACTCTACCGTAACAGTGTTACAGACACAGAAGATATTTATGGAAAGGTTGACTCTTACATATCTTTGGGGGATGACTCTAAATCAACCCCTCATGCCCCTCCCAGAAGGAAATTTAACTCTCCTCCTGAAAGGATATGCAAGTTCAAATGATATTAGGGCATGTGTGCCGATAAATAATTATTCATAAAAAAATAATAAATAAGTATCCTCGTACTAAATAGAGATTTAAAACCCGGTAAGATGATTTCCCATTTTCTAGCTCAGCGTACTCTTTCTCAGTTAAAGAGTGGGGATCGGAAAACTCGCATAATTAACTAATATGGGGTTAGAGAAAGTAAATAACAAAGAGAATAAAGAAAAATTATGGCAGTAGTCGCTTTAGAATTATAATATAAATATTTTATTAACCCATTACCCATACCATTTATAATATGAATACATTCCCAGATAGATTAGATATACGAAACAAATGTTACACTACATAAATCCTATTAATACAACAAAATCATAATCATAAAAAAATACTTAATAAAGCAATAATTAAATTAAATAAAGGAAAATTTCTTTCTTAATAAGAAAATAAATCAAATAATTATACGTGAGAGAGTGATCTGTGGATTATAAATAAACTCACACATATACATTACGCAGATAAAGAAAAATTAAGAAGTTATATACAGGTGGGTTTATGTACATATGTACATGAAATATATGTTTATGAAATGGGTATTAAATTTAAAATAAAATAAACACAAAAAAATAGTGTACCCGATAAAGTCTATGAGCATTCTTGTATGGGTTTTGAGTGGTTATACGTTCATCTACTGCGGCAAGGGCTGGACTTGACTGCATTATAAGTTCATAGAATTGATCATCATCACCTTGGTGCTTGAATCTCAGGGTTTACATTCTGTTGGGATGGCAGAAGCGGAGCTGGACGGACACGCTGAAGTCGGCTTCTATTCCATGATCATTTTATCTGCAAGTGAATGCTTGATTTGCATCTTTAAGTTGGAGAATGGATATTCAACAGGATATTAAACGATATCAATTGTCCTTTATTGGTTTAAGGATCCTAGGTTAACTGCAGGCTTCAATGGCGTGTTGTAGTTATGCTTCCATCAGAATCAACTGACTGGTTAACTGCTAGGTTATTTCAATGATGGCAAGGTATTAGAATCATCATGATTAAAACAGTTGCATGACTTCGCGTTTTTCAGAATAGCATTAGCTTCCCAATAAGATTTGCAAACCTGAATTGCTCTCTTTGACAAAAAAAAAGTTAGACTGCCTTCTTTGAAAATCAAAAGTCAAAAAAAAAAGTAAAAAAAAAAAATACATATTTCTAAGCCTTTAGACATCGGCTTTAAACATCTGTGTGTGTGTGTGTGAGTTTATGCTATAGCCACAGTTCTCTCTCTTAATTTATAACAAATTTTAATTATAGAAATAGTATACCCACCCACCCCATTTAATGGCTTTTTACATATTTTCGACCATGTTGACCGTCATGACATCATAGCAAGGTAAATACATGATTACCGAAAAAACAAAATACAATTCATATAATGAAAAAAAAATATTTTTTTTCTTTTCTTTTATGTTTTATTGCAAATCCATTAATAATATTATTCTAATATTTTGTGTAGTCTGATTCAATACATAAAAATGCTAATGAAGAATTGTTTTCACATTAATGTGAGCAGAACATTCTGAAAAATTTAGGTAAACAACATAACTGAAAAATCTGCATTATCACATATTTGTACATCTATAATTGCATTACTTCACATATGATATACATTGTAGGACTTACAAATTAAAGAGGCAAAAAAAAAGGAAACGTAATTTCATTTTGCATGTGATAAAATGTTTTAATTTTTGCAAAAGACAAAAATCAAGCTGATTAGGAGCTTTGATAAATGCGAGATCATGTGCCATCACATTGCACTCAGGCCAGCTCTGTTCATGAGATTAGGGGCACTGAAATTTATCTTGCACAAAGGCATCTCATATCCATGCAGTGGGCTTGCATATATGTTTGATTTATTTTAATCTTTTTTCTAGTTTTCTTTGTTATTATGTTTTCACAATTCACTAGAAATTTTATACTGAGAAAAGACAATGTGTGCCAAAAAGACAAAAAAAGATTAAATACATAGGTAAAATTCTCTAAAATGCTTACATAGTATTTCTTATATATATATTTAAAAACAATTATTTCACCACAAACTTGAAAAATCATCCACAAAAGATGAATGATTCCCAAATGCATTTCTGGTTGAACCAACATTTTGCAGTTGACCAAAGTTATATACTCTCCATTTGTCCCTATAATCCTTCCATGTTCAGTATTTATTAATATCAAATGACTACAATTTATTTATAAGTGTCAAATTTTTTGCACTCACATATTTGACATCCTCTTTAGAAGAATGTATTAATGAATCATTTATTAAACTAGATTAGCCTAAACTTTAAAGATCAATATATCTATTGTTAGTAAATGCAATGACATGATACCATTAATTGAGTTTGTGGATTGAATTGTAGTAATTTGATTATTGCTGAATAAGGAAGATAAGAATATGTGAGATATTATGATTTAGATCAACTGGAGCATACTGGTTCAGTCAGACATGTTTTGAGGGTAGAGGTCATTTACCCTTTTTAGTTTGTCTTTATTTAGGTGATTAAAATATATATGGTGAAATAAAAGTTTTAAGAATAAATAAGATTTTATGCACGAACAAAAAGGAAATGAATAGTTAATTAAGTTTAGAATTTATATCTAGTTTAAAAATAATATAATCTCTAGCTTAATCATTAATTTATTTATCTAAAGAGAGTGTCAAATATATGAATGAAAAAAATGTGGCACTTTGTAGATTAAACTGTACAAATAAGATTTTTTTTTCTTTTCTGAATATATAGTCTTCATAAACATTTTATAGACTTTCATGAATGTAGTTCTTTTAAATTGTTTTTAATGATTTTTATATTTCTTTTTTTCTGGATACATCATCTGGTTTTCATAGAAAAGTAGAGTTAAATTGTTGATTGCAAAATATAAAGTAAAATTTTTATTAATGTTTATAATTTTCATTAGAATTGAAATACTAGAAAACCATGTTAAAATAATAGCAAGTGATAGAAATCTCTTGATGATGATCAATGTTATCACATGATCATATACTCCATTGTCTAATTACTTTGTCTTCAAGCAGAAAATTTTATGAACATTCACATAAATGTTTTATAAAATATGATTTTTTTCTACAATACTGGCTTTTTTCATACTGAACTTCTATATATAATATATAGGGTTTGAACTCAGACTTTCACATGACCCTCAACCATCTATACTATCTCATATCAATGATACACTTGATCACACCCATGTCGAAAAGACACACAATCACCAATATTCATATTTTGTGCTAAACCAGCACTCGTCAGTTGGTCCAGATTATCATCTGTAAACATATATACAATCAAAGCTCAGCTTATATTAAGATAGCCAATCTTCATACTTTAATGGACAGCCTTCAAACTAGTCCACCCCACAACTCTTCAGCTGTCCATTTCATTGAAAATCTGATGATGGAACATAGGCATTCCATCATCAGATTTTCAATGAAATGGAAGACTAAAGAGTTGTGGGTTGGAGTAGTTTAAAGCCTGTCCATTAAAGTATGAAGATTGGCTATCTTAATATAAGCTGAGATTTGATTGTATATATGTTTACAGATGATAATCTGGACCAACTGACAAGTGCTGGTTTAGCACAAAATACCTATATTGGTGATTATTTATCTTCTCAAAATGTGTGTGATCAAGTGTATCAGTGGTATGAGATAGCATGGATGGTTGAGGGTTGTGTGAAAGTCTGAGTTCAAACCCCCTATGTATTATATATAAATGTTTTATAAAAAGTATAATAATTTAGAATGATTTTATATATTAAAAGTGAATTTTACAGTCATTATACAACCTATTCTGTGAATTACACTTCTCTCTAAATATTTCACACACTGGTCTTTTAAGTCCAATTATTTGATATTTTATACTTGAGGTCTTTTTAATGTTTTTTTAACAATATCTCATTTTATTGTAGCTATGCGATATATTTTATCCTGAGATTAAAATTCAGTACTGAATATCATTTTGAGTATATTTGGAGATAAGATTTATAATGTAAATTGGTCAATCTTTTTTTTTTCATGTGTCATAGCATCGGCCAGGAAGCAAACCCGCTAACCCGAGACAACTGTTTGTTAGGCAGCTGTGCTGACCTCTTGACCACCAATGCTTGACAAATTGGTCAATATTTTACAACAAATTTATTAAAATAACATTCCTATATATAATTAGTTTAATCAAGAAAGTTAGATTATTACGATGGCATACTGTCTTGTAACTTGTTAATACAGCAGCTCATTAAAGTCCATGATACCCATAAATTTTTATGTCTGTATTTCAAATTGGTAAATATTCTTGTATTGATAACTACTTAAACTAAATGCTTTTTCTTCCAGCTCAAACTAATAAAGCATTTTAGTTTTTAGAGCATTAATTATTAAACTACAGTCTTTATAGGTTGTATTCGAAATATAAAAAATGTGCTGAAATTATTTCTCAAATTGGCAGAATAATACAATTACCTTCATACTGTAAGATATAAATGGAAGTTCTGAAGAAGATTGCTGGGGCAATCAAAACTTCCAAAGAGGGTGGTAATTAAAGAATTGTGAAACAGTAATAAAGTGCATAAATGATTTAATATTATATTGCATACTGTAAGGCTAGAGACTAAAAGAAATAGTTTCTGGTTTTGCTTGTAATTGGTTCAGATTGAAAAATTCACCATTAAACTTATACTGTATATTGATAAGTACTTTATCAACTTATAAACAATTCCAAAACTGCTGACATATGAAAATAGAAAACAAAATAGGATCTCGACACATCTCTACTTAATTGTAGTTTTCAAATATCTTTGATTTCCACTTCTAATATGTAGAAACTATATAATATGGCTAAATATTTTATGGAAAATTAGATAATTTTGACTTAATTCTTCTTAAATGAATCTCATGACCAAAAAAAAAAAGCCAGTATAGAAATTATACTGTTGCTCACAATTTTTTCTTATATTTACCTGACAATAAAAAAAAAAAACATGTTTATAGTACTTTTTGAATTTCCAAAATTGTATTAAACCTATGTTATTCATATATATGTTAACGGAAGCCCCCTATTCTTGAAAGTTCTTTTGTTATAATAGATAATAATGACACTTTACGATAATTAACACATTCTTATTATTTTCAAAAATTAAAATAATAGACACATTTTTACTTTGAAATAAGGTTGAGTTTTTTTTTTTCGACTTCTTTTTAACATAGCTTTATACTGTTTTATATGTGACAACGTTTTCATTCTTGAAGTACACGAGCAAAGACAATTGAAAAAGTACATGAAATCAACAGTGTATTTGCCATTTGGTAAAGATCACACATATCTACATCTGTTCATTATTTATCAATATGGAATTATTCATACTTGATCTACATGTTTGACATCATTCACTTTAAATAAATGCATATACTAATTATTTATTACTACTCATTTATTAGATTAGAGAGAGATTATCATATCATTCGTAATCCAGATACAGACTTTAATTTAAATTCAGTTAAAAATTATAGTATCTGTTTTTTTATTATATGTGGTTAAATATGTATTTATAGATAGAAATATCAAATTGCTTTTAAAAATGAAATGTAATTAAATTTCAAACTTAAGAATAAAAAGTGAAAACGAAAATCGATATACAGTAAATGTATATATTTAAAAATAAGCTTTTAACTAACGTTCAGAAAGATCATTCCACTTGTGGCTCTCACGACAGAATAAAAAAAAATCGATATACATATATAAAAAGTTTTATTGATTATAGAAGTGTTTAAGTAAGTAATGTTTTATTGACTGCACTTATTTAAGTTAGTTGAAAGAATAAATTTAAAACGAAAGGTTAATAATCTAGCCTCTTAGTCTTGGTTTAATTATACGTAATTATTTTCAAATTTTTACCTCGTTTTTCAATTATTTCATATTAATATATGTACACATGTGCATGCAAATCGTACTTCGATAGCATAATAAGAATTGCTTTACTGCTCTGTTAACGAATTGGATTCGAACCCGGAGAGAATTTAAACAATTTTTGTGTCCGTTTATTTTTTAAGACGCTTAAGATATTTTTTAACCTATTCTTGCCCAACTTGGCCAATCATTCAGTTATAGTCGTAGGTGGAATTTAATTATTTTAATCCAGAAAGTAGAAAAAAAATTAAAACTCTCATCAATCCCAAGTGAACAAGTCTGAGGAATAATATCTGATCATGCATTTACGCAATTTAAAATGGTGTTCAATTTTAAATTTTCGAGACAAAACTTTTTAATAAAGTTTAATGGAAATATATGTGATAAATCCTCGAGAGATCAATTCCACAAACAGTAATAATACCGACAGATTTATTATTAAATCATAATATAAAATCATAAAAAGGTAATGATTATTAAAAATATAATTAATTAATTTGAAATACAAACAATACAATTAATGAAATTTTTTCAACATAAAAGGCTTAAACACAAATTTTAAATACCTTCATATTTTATAAAAATTAATATAAAAAAAACATTACGTATTTATAAACATTATTGATAAAGATTAATTTAAGAAATAGTGATGTTTGGAATGTATATAGCTGAAAATAGAAAGTTAATTAAAAACAACATGTATAAACTTTATCTGGAAACTACAAGCATTTAACATATTTTTTCATGAGCAATAAATATTGTAGACAGATTATTTATCAGGAACCACAATTTTTGGGATTATTTGAATGCAGGAATCTTTGAAATTTAAATTATTTTCTCAAATTCCCTTCTCATTTATACGAAATTATTTTGTCTTTGCAAGAATAAAAATATTTTGAAATGGAATCTTTGAAATTTAAATTCACTTCTTGAGTTGAATCAAAAGTAGTTCAATTGATGTTATTTATTAGTAATCATTTTTCAAATTTTTCTTAACTAGCTGATATATAGTGGTAAAATATATTTATCATTTTCCAACAAGCAAAGTTTTATAAAGAAACTGGTGCTTATAAAATTATCAAGTTAAAATTGAGTTTATATAAAATTTAAAATATTTTTTTACAAAATTGATTACTTAATGTTTTCACTTTCTTAATCAAAGTTTTCGTATTAGAACAAGTATAGAAATTTTTTTAATACAAATTCTTTAACAATTAAATTTTCTCTCATTTAAAAAAAAAAAAAAATTAATCTCATGCAAAAATACATTTCTACCAACTCTAAACATTTATTACTGAAACATGTTTGAGAGTAGTACTTTTAAAATAAATTTTTCTGTCAAAGTTGTGAGGGCAGCACATTTGATACATGAATTAAACTAGTAATTTTCCATCTATACATATAGTGACCTATGATAAAGATATGTGGAAAAGATCGTGGTCTGCACCAATTGATGACTGTTGGTTCAGCATGAAATGTGCATCTTGCGGATCATAGATATTTTTTACACGTCTTTGGTCATATGTTTATGATTACATTCCTTCACAAGGTGCTAAAAATGGATAGAAACCAGTCCTTACCTTGCATGAGAGTGGTGTAGGTATTATTCATTATTGAATACTCTCTAGTCTAATGAATGACTAATAAAAATTATTAATACCGTTTTCTGTTTTTACAAAATTTTATTTTATTTAAAATGCAGACAGTTATATGATTTTCTGAATGCTTTTTCATTCTGGTATTTAGTTCTTCATAATGGTTTGTTTTTCATTTAATTGACATTTATAGAAATTCTATGTATTACAAACCCCTCATAGACTTAAGTTTGTAAAAACAATTTATATATTTTTGGTGTAATATCAGTATATTGAAATATAATGATGATCTCTGAAAATTATATTAGCATTTGAAATAATAAATGTTTCTAGTTAAAAAATATTCATAGGTATAAAAGTCTCTAATGAAATATAGATTCGGCAAATGGAGAGAAATTTTTATTTTAGTAATCCCCCAAAATTAAATTTTTTATATTTCTGACGTTTTAAAATGTAATATATGTGGATAGAAACAAATCATACATTAATATTAATATTCTTTTACCTCTTTTATCTTTTTTACTAAGTGCTGATTGGTAAGAATTAATTTTTTTTTCTAACATTAGCTCTTGTCTACGGCCATCGTGCTCATGCATGCCATCGTGCTCATGCATGCCATCGTGCTCATGCATGCCATCATGCTCATGATCCTTCGCAACATTTTTTAATTATAGCAAATTATTTGTGGTTTAATTAAACAATAATTTTATCAAATAATATTTTCCAAATAATTTATTGGATTTTACCTGTCAAATACATGCATACTCACACACATACATTTCAATGACCCATGTTTATATAAAAAGATATCAGTTACAAATACTATTTCATGTAATAAATATATAACAATTATATAATCAATGTTTTATTTTATATCCATTGTAAACAAATGAAACTATTTGAACATATAAAATCATTGCATAATTTTAATTATCTGATAGCTAAAAAAGACTTTTTTTTATTTATAAAAAATAAGCTATACATACTATTTGAACTATATTAAAATAATTTGCTTATTCACTTCACTTGGTTCCACTTATTTTCTCTTTTTAAGATTTTTTAATTTTTATTTTACTGTTTTAAATAAAGTTCATTATTATTATTTACAAATTTGCATACTAAGTACATGGTTTAGAACTTTCACATTTAATCTGATCATCTCAACGTATGTTAAAGTTTCAGTTAGCCATTCTATAGTCAGTTCAGATAATGTTCTTTTATATTAAACCACTAAGCATCACATGATCACTATCTCTTATACTAGTCCATAATTATTATTAAACAAGGCAAAACTCTCCATACAGTAGTGCCACTCTGTGCCAACCAGAGTAATCAATGGTTTCCAGAAGGCTTGTGCATAAAATCCCTATCTAGTGCCTACTCATCCAATATCCCCAGACTAGTTTCTGGCTTGTGGCCTTTATCAGTGAGGAACCTTGGATCTGAGAGCACTGCACCTACATCTTAGGATCTAATGCAACCCTCCAGCAGCCACCTTTTATCTCTACTTAACTACAAAACTATGAGAATGAGAGCACTGCACCTAGATGCAGTGCTCTCAGATCCAAGGTTCCTCACTGATAAAGGCCACAAGCCAGAAACTAGTCTGAGGATATTGGACGAGTAGGCACTAGATATGGATTTTATGTGCAAGCCTTCTGGAAACCATTGATTACTCTGGTTGTCACAGGGTAGCACTACTGTATGGAGAGTTTTGCCTTCTTCTATATTAGTTAGTAAATTGAATTTTAAACTATTTTAGTTAAATGTTTAATTCTGTATGATAGCCAGTGTTAGTTGGTAAATTAAATCTCAAACTATTTTATGTTAAATATTTAATACTGCATGATTCTAAATAGTCCATGTCTTTCTTTGACATATATTTCAATGTTGTATTTGTAGAAGTTACTTTGAAGGTTTTTTTCTGGAAATTTTTGAAGAATTTTTCTACACACTTCATACTGTTGTTTCCATTTTTTTTTTTTTTTAGCATTAATGCCATATTTTATTCTTACTATTGAAACAATTTTTTTCCATTATCAAAATTTTGTTTTATATTTTTGAGACTTGTTCTCTTCTGTAGATTTCTTTATCATTTCACATCTATATTTTTTTATATATTCATTAACTCTTTTATTCATACCATTTTACAGACTTTCAGACAATTGGTTCTTCTAAATGGGTCATTTTTGAACATATTCAAATATTTTCTTTTCTTAATATATTGTATTGTTTCTGTTAAAAACTTACTGATAAATTGGTGCTTTATTTACTATTTATGTAGTACAAACTATCAATTATCTTCTTACTTATGTCATTCAAATATGAACCACTTTTGAAGTTTGTTAATATATTTTAAAGTAATTTGTAAGTTGTAGCACAAATTCAATAGAAGATACTTTTCTTTTTAACAGATTTGTTTTTCTAGAATTAATGAAATATCATTTTATATGTTGAAATTATGAGGCAGTCATATTAAAGATTATCAAATATTTAATTTTGTTAGTCAAAATAAAATCCAAGTTTGTCATGCTTCATTTTAATGCTTCTATACCCATTTCTGTTTTAGAATTTTCTTTTAAAAATGAAATTTCTAATAAAGTGTGTGTGTAGGTGAGTGGGGCATATCTTTTTTTTTGCAAAATGCACAAATCTATATCTTTTCTCATTTTTTTCTCCATAATCAAATTTATCCACAACACTTATCTTTGTTTACTAATTCTAGTATTAAAATCTCTTATGATAATTTTAAAATATTATTTGGTACAATCAAAAACATTTAGAACATTTATAAAAAATTCTTTATTTCTTCATGGCAATAAGATTTTATGGCAGAAAACTGAATTACTGACTTTTGGTATCTTTTATTAAGTTGAATAATCAATCTTACCCCTGATGTAATATGCTATCAATTTCTGCAAAATTTTAAACCCAATCCTTCATAGTTCCAATGTTTATGTCTCATAATAAAGTATATATCTATTTTTCAAATCAATTTATCTTTTAATCTTTTCCACTAACTTCATAGAATCTAACAATGATCAATTAAATTGTAGACCAAGAGCTATCTACAGCTGCAAGAAACTAAATAAAGATCATCATTGAATAGCAGTTGAAAATCATACTGGAAGGTTTTTAGCATTCTCTGACTCTCTCAGCCAATCACTGTTTTGTGTTAGGATGTTACCATCTCCATTAAATGTAAGCCA
Source organism: Epiperipatus broadwayi (assembly GCA_028023455.1). Lineage (NCBI taxonomy): Eukaryota > Metazoa > Onychophora > Udeonychophora > Euonychophora > Peripatidae > Epiperipatus > Epiperipatus broadwayi. The sequence goes on along the minus strand of JAQFVV010000010.1, from coordinate 11,779,796 downwards.
TAATGTCGATAATTAGAAACCATCAGACATCTAAGAAAAAAGTCTGACCTGTTTTTTTCCCCTTAAACTCAGTTGCAAAAATTGTTAAACTTATTAGACTGTCTAATATGGATATCATCCATGTTATTTACATGGTAATAACAACTGCAATGACAAGTAAATATTAGGAATTTGCTTTCACACACACACACACACGCACACACATATATTGTTAAAAGGAGGTTGCCTTGACAACAGTTTGAAATTGTTGATTGCTATTGTATTGGGATTGTCTAGATGTTGACTGATTTTTATATAAGATGAAATATGGCCATTAGCTTAAACATTTCATTTTAATATTTGAGTGAAATTATTACGGAAACAATATACGATATAGATAAAAATTATAATTAATTTTAATTACGGTATCATTAAATTTAAAGTCTGCAAACCAATTAAAATGTTTTCTCTCTTTATATAAATGTAAAATGCTAAATGCTTGATTAGAAATAAATTACATCAAATATTTATTTTTAAAATTTTAGATAAACCACACATATATATATACGTTTGTGTATATGTACATATTCATATTAAAATAAGTATATATCAACTTACCCAGTCTTTAAATTGTGGGTGGTCGTATGTAGAAATGCACATATTGAATAAACAATGAGAAGTGACTAATTTAGGAAATTCGATGCCAATAATAAGTCCTATTGATAAAACAAGAACCCCTGTTAAAACGATTCCGGCACCAAGAAGGTGATTGGACATCGCCTTTACTTTCATTCAGGCGGTCGTTTCCCACGAGGGAAGTTACCTTGTGGGAACAATATTGGTTTAGACCCAATTAGGGCCTCGGTTAAATTTGTCTTTAGAGATGGAATCGCTTGTACAAACACTTGCTGCATAGCCTAAAATACAATAAAATTGATATAAAAAAAAGTTACAATGGAATGCATGGCTTTAAAAAATATATATTGTTTAACTGTCTATCCGTATAGCAATCTATGCCTTTATTCAATCAATCATTTGTTTAAGCAATATTCATCCAGTTATTCTTCTATTTATCTATCTATCTATCTATCTATCTATCTATCTATCTATCTATCTATCTATCTATCTATCTATCTATCTATCTATCTATCTATCTATCTATCTATCTATCTATCTATCTATCTATCTATCTATCTATCTATCTATCTATCGATCTGTCTGTCTGTCTGTCTATCTATCTATCTATCTATCTATCTATCTATCTATCTATCTATCTATCTATCTATCTATCTATCTATCTATCTACCTACCTACCTACCTATCTATCTATTACAAAGAAATCAAGTTATATGTCACATGATCTAATAACATCTATATATATAACTACAACCATTAAATGTCTGTATTTTTAAATTATATAATAATAATTCAAACAAATATATTTAACACAGTATTCAAAATTAAATAATATATTCTTTACCAGAAGTACTTTCAATTGTTTCACTGACAATCTTTTTCAACTGTTAATACAAACGTTGTTGTGGAATAAAATATATAGGGGAATCCAAATGTACATTACAAAAACGATATAATGATCATAAGACATTATATAAACGTGTACAGAAAGAAAATATATCTTCAGTAAATATGAATACTCCATCAGTTATATTTGATCATAATAAAACATGTAATTATGGTTTTAAATTTAATAATAGAGATATAAAAATTATTCAAATTGAAAGGTGTAGTGAAAAACGTAAAATTAAAGAGGCAATGATGATATCTAGGAATAGAGGTGGTTTGATGAATAAACAATCGGCTAATATAAAGACAACAGAATTGTGGGAAATTTGAATAGATTGAATGATGGGTAATGCAAGTTTTTATTTTTTGTACGTTTGTATTAACAGTTGAAAAAGATTGTCAGTGAAACAATTGAAAGTACTTCTGGTAAAGAATATATTATTTAATTTTGAATACTGTGTTAAATATATATATATATCTACCAAGCATCTCCCTTTCTTTATCTATCCATCTATAAGAATAGATGTGTACTTTCTGCTAAGATAATAAATAGAAATATATTTGAGTTAATGATTATATATATATATAATTATTTACTTACACTCTTTGGTCAAGTTGCAATCTTTAGTGTCTATATAAACATATCAGACCATAGATAAAGGTATCAACTTTATTATTAAAACAGATTGCCTTGACTATGGGTTGAGATTGTTGATAGCTTAAGAGTCAATTCTTATCATATAAAATTATATATGTAAACATAAATGTACAGATTTTGTCAATGATATTATATAAAAAATGAGATATATTGATCAAAAATAATGGATTTAATTAGCATATTATTGCTTATTTCTTTTAGTTTGAATCCATATATTCTTATTAACTATTATTATTTTAACTGTTTTAACTAAAACATCTCAGACCCGGATTAGATTTATTTAGGTGCAGAAATATTTGTTCACTTCCTTCTGGATTAGCATTTTATAACATTTATTGGGGAAAAAACCTTAAATATTGAAGTGTATAACATACCAAAAATAGATTAATGAAAATTATATCTGATCATATAAATTATATTTCTGTGATATATTTTATCTTAAATATGAGTACTTATTTTGAATATCAATGATATAATCATTATGCAACTCTATAATCCATTCATCTTGATGCTGTTTCCCTTTTTGTTTACTATAAATTTGAGTACTTTTTCTCAACAAGAGTTGTTTGTAGATCTGGACTATTTTGGTAAAATAAATCATTTACTTAGTAAATTGAAGGATTTATTATTCAAATATTTTCTTTCATTTATTCTAATAGCTAATTCAAAATTGTTAAAGTTAATTTTTATTTATTGATGTCTTTCTTTATGAACCTTTTCTCATCTACTATTATATATTTATATTAGAGTTTTAGAATTTAATATATTTAATAACTTATTTTTATTTGACTTAAAATTATATATTTCTAATAATTTTTGTTTTTAATTTTATGATCCTGCTTACAAATCTAAATAAATTTCAATACAAATGCATTTTTATTCTATGCGTGCAAGTAACGATAATGTTTATTATTATAACTTTCTTTTTTAGTTTTGTTATGTATATTGTAACGTAAACCCCCTCTTTCTACTCGCGAGATATCTACGGTTACCCAGAGATTACGGCTTCGAAACTAACATGACACAGCGTAAGGCTTTATTTTTTTTCTTACATCGACAGTTGTTTATAATCCACATAAGAGGGCGCCAGATACGATTATTTAAGTGTTTCAACTACTCGCATCACCTTACATTATGTCAAAACGATTCCGAAGTCAAATCCCGCCCGCTAACTCGATACTCTCAGCATGGACCAATCCGATGACTCAGGGTCGCTACACGATTGTCCCTAACAAGACTCCTCCCGGAGAAGACGCATTGACCGCTAATTAAAATCAGCATGTTTCTTTACTAAGTCTATCATGGCAGGAAGGCCGTTTATTGGTCAACGCTGACCTATCAATCTGTTCGTTTACGCCCGAACACAAGGCTTATAAATCATCCCCCCGCTTTATTGCTTACAACATAAGTTATCGACATTTATTTTCATAGACCCGCCCTCTCTTAAGACTATCTTAACTAGATCACATACTAAAGAGAACATCGTGACTTACGGCGCGATGTTGATACATAAAACAATATAAAACAAATATTAATCTAAATGACGAATCTATCTAATAATTTAAACAATAACTATGATAACAAGTATAAATTAAGAATTTGAATCGTGTGAAATGATTTGATAAATGCTCGAATTGATTATATAATGAACAAGTTTATTAAGATATTAATTTTGTTAAGTTAACCTTTTGTAGTCACACACACACATAAACACGCTCTCAGAGAAACATAATTAATAAATACAAGTATGCATTGCGAAATAAAGTTCATTTCATGGATTAAATAATTCTCTATCCTGACTTTCATTTAAGTTTAAAGTTCATGTGAATAAAGTTCAGTTATACGATAAATTATCAGACGAGGAAAGTTCAAGTTTGATTTGTACAAATTAGGTAGGTTATTTACGAGATTGCCTGTAAGAGTTCTAGATTGAGTGAGTGATTTAATATAATCATATTTACCTAGGTTTTATCTTGGTTGCGGCGATTATCGGTTGATCCTGGTAAACGTGGGAATTTTGTGGAACATATTATCAGCTGGAGCATTCACGAAACACGATGTTATCGGAGTTGCATAGTCCTGGAGATTTTGGTAGCGGAGCGCGATCAGTCACTGAGAGGTTTCTTAGCCCCTCATGACGATCGACGCTCTTGGTATTAATTTCGGAATAGTCATCTTTAATGCCGAGGAATTCGTTGAGTTACTTCAGACCAATTCAGTGGTACGCCAGTGGCATAAGCGTCGGATGATGAGCAGGTGATAATAACAACAGTAATGATCGCGTAATAATATCACTATATCAATAAGACAGGGATATCTATGTAGAATAGCATCTCTAGAATCCTGTTCTATCTCTCCCTTTTTCTTTTAATAGGTTTTGAGGTGTATTTAAAAGGTTTGGTCCATATCTTGGGATCCAATCTACCCCCAGAGTTCCCTGTTTCTCAAGTTGTCGTTAAGGTCCCGTAGCATTACTCACTCTCTTTTTTGCTACAGGCAACTTTATTTTGAGGCAACTCGTTTTGCAATCAATCTTATTCTTTCACATTTTTAATGCATGCGTGTGTGTGTGTTTTTATTAGAACAATACATGCTATTTTAAAATTAGAAGTCGAGCATTTATCATTTCATTAGATCTTTTCTATTACTCTTATTTTAAATGATTTTCTAAAATAATCCCCTGTTAAAATCCCATGGCGTTCTTTTTTTTGAAGGACAATTATACATTTTAATTAAGAAAGCGAATTTGATTTCTAACGGCAAATTATATTTATCAGGTTAAAGAAACAAATTATATTTAAAAGTGAATTATATTTATCATTTTAAGATAACAATTATATATTTATTATTTATCAAATTGACTTATATTTATTATTTAAGAATAAACTACATTTATTATTTACCAGCTTTAATCATTTACTTTATACGTTTACGATCTGTATTTTTATGGGTGTGTTTTACAGCGGTATTTTATACATATATTTTATACGATGAAGGAATCTATTCTAAATTACGATAATGAGGTTATGCGTTTTTAGGTTGCTTGTTGGTGTGTGTATTTCTTGATGCTTTCTGGATTTAATATTGATGTAACGCTGTCTCGTTACAATATACTAAAATAAAACATGATTTTCCTAACTTAGTATATATCTTTTAAAAGTATATTTATTCAAAATATATATGTATATAAGTACTGATTTAGTATCATATCTACACTGACAAGCAACCTCAGGATGTTTGAATACTTTCAGGTTGTGATCTTAAATAGCATAATATATATGTTGATGGCAACTGTATGTGTATTTGCAATTGTTTCCCAAGTGAAATTCAATAGTTAGATACTGTACTGGTATTCATTGATCAGTAATGCTAATGTAGATGAATTTTACTTTTCTCAAGGCAAGTATAAAATAAGTGACATCTCTTAAATTAGAATTAACTATGTTTCCAAAGCAAACAATTAAAATGTATTATAAAGACATCAATACCTTTTTCATTTTTGTAGACCCTAGTTCACTAGTGGCAAATTTCTCATTATATAGCACAGAGATTTTATTTTATGAAATGAAGATATGTTTCTTCTATGAGAAATCATATTAAAAAAAATTTTCACCACTAAATAATCTGTAGCTGAGATAACATTCATCTTTTTTCTTATGTATTGCTTAATTTTGTGAATTTATTTATTTTACATAATTATATACACTTCTAAACATCACATGATCACCATTTCTTGTGCTTGCTCATAACTGTTATTACTCTGACTTGCACTGAGTGGCACTACTATATGGAGAGTTTTGCCTGTTTTAATAACAATATTAGCAAGCATAGAAATGGTGATCATGTGATGTTTAATGGTTTACTACCAATCCTGCCTAATAGGATATTGGTGGCTATGGTCATTAAACAACCAAAGACATCAAAATGTATGGGTACTAAACTGAGTTCAAACCTATATGACTATACAAGCTAATGAGCTTGGATTGAAAATATTATTGTGTTTTCAATTTTATTTTCATAATTTCGTAGTTAAGTAGAGATAAAAGGTGGCTGCTGGAGAGTTGCATTAGATCCTAAGATCTAGGTGCAGTGCTCTCAGATCCAAGGTTTCTCACTGATGAAAGCCACAAGCTAGAAACTACTCTGACGATATTAGATGAGTAGGCACTAGATGGGGATTTTATGCACAAACCTTCCGGCATCCATTGATTATTCTGGCTTGCACTGAGTGGCACTACTGTATGGAGAGTTTTGCCTGTTTTATATACACTTCTATTGCATTGATACATGTTTTGACGATGAGTTGTTGTTTTTTAAGAAAAGTTGTTTTAAGGCTTTGATTTGTTTTTCATGCTGAGACATTATCTTATTTTTTTAATTACTAATTTTCAGTGGTTTCTTTCTTAGTAATTAGATTTCAGAAAACTTTTTTTAGTTGATTTTGTTTTTTATTGTATTTTTAAATGAAATGGGAAAATATCTTCCCAACAACTTCTATTCAGACTAAGTTGATATAAGCAAAAATAGTGCAGCTTTTAGTATAACTTTATAATTATAAATGCTTGCATTTTAAAAATAATACATGCTAAATTCATTTGTAAAAAAAACTATAAACTCTTATTAAAATAAAAGTTGACATAATGTTTTTCCTTCTCAAAATTATATTGTGATAACTAGGCAATGCCGATCTTTAGGCATCATAATAAAACAGAATCACTTACAATGAGTTGGTTACTCAGATAATATTTGAGTATCAGAAATGAGAGAAATACTAATACTCTAAAATGTAATGATATTTTTGCCATTTCTGGTACTCTGATATTATATGTGTAACTAAACTGTGCTGGAGATGATGATGATCAAGCCCCATCACAATGGTTGTTACAGCTTGCACTGCCCAGAAAGTTATGTATTTATAAATGCACATATATTTTTATGGTTATTGTTTTATGTGGATTTTGTTTAATGAATCAAATTGAGAATTAAAAATAATATAAAGATATGTCTGTAGACGTATATACATGTACACATGCATATAATAGTAATGAATTGTTATTTAAAATAATAATTTGTTACTCAGAGTTTTATTTTTTGTCTGTTTATAGAAAAATGAAAAAAATGTATTCTTTTATTTTGTTTTAATCAGTCTATGATTAAAAATTAAATTTTGTAATTTTTTTTTTTTTTTATTTTTAAAAAAATAAAGTAAAAATTAAGGAATTTGTACTTATTTATAGGATTTTTTTGTTGTTCATGCAAAAAAAACCAGCAAGTTATGATTAGATAATTTGTCTGTAATATGGTTGTTATTGATTAATTAAAGAAAGGAAAAACTTTTTTGGTAATTAAATGGATAAGAAAAAAATTGTATCACTGATTTCTCAAATATTCCTTTTCATGTGGCTATAAAAGATACACTAGTGACATAAAAGAGGATAGAGTTCTCTTTTGGGGGACATTTGCAGAAAAAGCAATTAATTTTAGTTCAGCTGATCATAACTTTTGAAAAAAGTTTTGTTCCAGACCAAGTAATTTTTTTCCAAGAAAAAATGGCAACTCGCATTTAGGAAGTTGTCTGTGTCTTCTTAATATTCCAAAAACTTAAACTGAGTCAAGCCACTGATAGATATAATATAACTTAATAGCATTAAGCCAGCTTTTGGTAAATTCTCACCAGAATCATGGTGCAGAAGGAATAAACAATGCTGTTAATCAAATGAATATATAAAGATTAGAAATATGCAAATTATTGTGGAAAGGAATGTAAATTTATAAATGTCAGATGCTCCATTTTTTTGATAGAAAGATGCAAGACTACTTTCTGTTGATTGAATGCAGGTTTCTTTTTAATGGAAATTTAAGTGAAGGTTTGAGCTGAAGTTTGCCTAAGAAAATTCTAGATCTTGAAACTAAAAAGTGAGTATAGTAAACAATCTCAGAAAATTAAATTTAATGTTGTTTGAGAGTTTGAATTATATAATGGACACAATGCAGATGAATAAGTGGGTCAAATTTAGAAATATAGAATAAACATGTTAGAGTGTACAGCCTTCCTCTCATCATCATTGCCATGTGATGCTGTTAAAAATCTAGATATCTATTGGGAAATAATGTGGAAAGTACAAGTAAACATAGAAAAAATTCTTGAGTCCTTAGAAGCCCTAGAAGCTCTATCATTTGTCTAATGCACATAAAGAAGACGTTTGAAGCTCTAAACCTATCTTCAGTGAGAAGGGGAAGATAAAAGAAGAATGAAATGGAACCTACATGTATTAATTTTTCTTTTTCTCTTTTAAAATAGTTTATATCCAGATGTGTATTTACCATTGTAGTTTAAGAATAAAAGAAAACCCTAAACCCAGGAAGTAGGTATTATTTATTTTTTATTATATATACATTGACAAATAGCAATAGATATATCTATCAATTGACATACATGTACGAAACATTTAAGTTGATTTGGGTTTTTTCTTTCCAAATTGTGTTACCAAATAAGTGTTTGTTCTCATATCTAAAGACAAACTTTTTTGTGTAATCAAAGAAAAAGGGGGTAGGGTATTTTTTTCATTTATATTAGATGAATATATAAATTATTTTACAGTATTCTTTTATGTATTAATTTAATTGTTCTGTTTTAAATATCGGTGATGGGATTAATAAATTATGTTAAGTTATATATCTCACTCCACACAAATTTAAAGTATTAATTCTAGTTTTGTCATTTATCCACCTACCCTAAAAATTCAAAAAATACTGAGCAAGTTTATATTATTGGGATTACGACGTCGGATTTTTAAGTCTGTATTTCTATATGATATATAGCAAAGTATTCGTTCTAGGAGAGAATATTTCCTTTTGGAAAGTGGCACGAAAGAGCAAGTTTGAATTTGGCCTTTCAAAACACTCTATTTAGGATGAACTTTGTAAACCATTATAGAAATATACATAGAAAGAGATCAGGAAATATAGATAATAACAATTAGTTTGATATCTTTTGTAATAATACAAAGTGTAAAGATTAAAGCGTTCAGATGTGGTGTGCAAACTTGGTATTGTTTAATGAATTGTGTGCACCATGTGTGAGCCGGATAATAATCAAAATCATTTGGATGAAATGAAATAGTTTTTATTATATAATAATTTTTAGTGTATTAAATAGGGGCTTAGTAAAGATTCCTGGTACAATAAATTTGACAGTCAGAGGATTTAAAAAATAATTTATTTATATATTTTTTGTTTAAAACACACACATGCTAGCAGGAAAATAAACAATGTAGGTATGACATATGGTACTTTGGATAGTTTCATGGTGAGCAGGGGGGGGGCTGGTATACTGTTGTTTATGTATATATCAAATAATAATATTTATACATCTCAAAATATTTTTTAAGAAAAAAATAGGATAGAATATTTAAGCTTTTTTTAAAAATTAAATGATAACAAGCATTCATTCAAAGAGAATACAGCAAAATCAGAATCAACCAAACATTGAGCAAGCAGAAATAGAAAAGTTTGTCCAGCCAATAGTGCCTGAGCTGAAAGGTAAAGATTCTGATCAGACAATGGGTAAGCTGTCAGAAGGGATGTCAGACATAATTGTTATGTAAATGTTGTATGCACTGATCAAAAATATGCATGACATGCAACAAAATATGAATGATAAGGTAAGTGATATGCAGCAAAATTTAATGATATGGAAAATGATATGCAGCAAAATATACAAGATAAAAAAAAGATATGCAACAAAATATGTATGATCCAAGAAATGATATGCAACAAAATATGAATAATATGGATATAAAACCCCAAGAGTTATATCAAAGCATTGATAAAAGCTTATTGAAAACATACAGCACAAAAGGAAAAAAGAATTTAAGATCATGAACAAAAAATTCCAGGATATGGAAGTAAGTCACAAAGCTTTGATGCAAAGGTTAAAGAAATAGATGAGACACTATTGAAGAATAATAATAAACTTGAGAAAATACAGAAAAGTTTTGAGCATATTGTCCATAGCAGATATAATTATCTTTAAAAAATCTCATTTTTATTCAAATTTGAATCTTAAGGCTTGTTGCATAGCAAGATAAATACCACATCACTGAAGCATTTTAATTAGCATACACTTAGTTTTACATACATATATATTACGATGATAAGTGATAATATGGTAGATAAAAAATAGTTAAAATAATAATATCAATAATTATAATAACATATAAAGGTAATGTTTTTCAATAAAATAAACAATTAACTAAAATTAGTAAGACGCCATAAATAGGAAGGACACGTGCTATGCTTTATCAAAGAAATGGAATTAGTATATTTGCATATTATTAATCGTAGTAGTATGCTATGATTATGAAGGCAAGATCCTTTGAAAGCGCTCGGCTCGTTTGTTTTTAGTTATCTATTTTATAATAACACTTTATACCTTTTGGGAACAGTTGCGCCGCACACGCACACGTGCTAGAATATATATATTTCACAAAAGTAAAAAATTATTTGACTTAAGATTGGGTCAGTTATTTGTTAATTAGTACAAATTGATAAAGAAAACAATTAGAAAATAAAAGAAAATTAATGTTTTAAGATTATGTTGTTATTAGACTGAGATAAATAAATAAAAAAAGAAATTATTGTTAAATACTTTGTAAAGTTGTATTGTTAATAGAAGGAAGTAAAAAAAAAAAACAAAGATAAAATTAAAAGATTGCAGTTTAACACTTTGTAAGATTGCGTTACTAATTTCAGAGAAAATGGCAAATAAACCTTAATAAAGAAATTAAATTATAAAAAGTATCATGTTCAGAAACAATATTGTTAATTGGTAGATTAAAAAAAGGCAAAGAGACTATGCCAGATTTTTATGAAGTCTATCTCTCAGAACATTATTAGATGTCATCTCATTTATTAGAGGTTGACAGATATCATCAATGTATATATAATTCCATTTCTAACTGTTAATCATTAGAAATTATAAAAGGGTAAAATCTAGCACTGATGGGCCAACTCAAAGTGCGTTCTGAAAGTTTTTATTCATTATTTCATGACATTAATGCAAAAAAATTATGTGAAAAGAAAACCATATTTATTCTTTATTGAGCTCAATTAAAAACTGTTTTAGACCACCCAAGGAATAAGATAAAGATCTAAAAGACCGCAAATCATTTTGGATCACATCAAATAAATTTGGAAAAAAATATAAGGATTAAGGATATTTGTATCGCAGCTGCACTGATAAAATATATTTTATAGATAACAAGGTATTTCATTAACTAAATGTGTGTGATGTCATCAAAAAATCATACAGTCTGAAAGAAAGATTTAGAGAAAAATATTGTCTTATTGCCTTGTGGAATCAACACCTTTATTATTTTATATTTTAAGGATTCTACAGTAGTAAGGAGGGGTAGAAAAATATTATGTTGAATGATCCAAAGAATTCTATGCACATCAGAAGAATTAAATCTTATGCTTAAAGACATCCTATGGCTGATCTCCAAAGTCTGAAGAAGACTTTGAACCTTGTTATTGCTTCACCTATGCCATGCTGAATTCAAATAAAAGCACAAAGTGAAATGCTAAAATTATATTAAAAGCAGAAAATATCCATTTATCTATTAAAGAACTCATACACAGAGCAGAAGAAATGAGAAAACCATTGCAATACTAGTGTCCTGTAAAGAAACACAATTATGTCACAGCATCACCATCATCATCCTAAAGAAGAAGAATTACATGCCTAAACTTAAATGGAACTCTTCCAGAAAACTGCTGTAATTGATATATCTATGCATGTTTAAATAATGGTATGTTGCTGAATTCAAATTCTTAACCTTGAACAAGCTGACTTTGAAAATGAAATTCACTAAACTCACTGAAACGTCTATATTGGAAATAAAAGAAGAGCCTGGTAATATCCATTTTAATTTTATATTCTCAATGACTATTAACAATTCTCTTTTAAATAAATTCATTTGTCTCTCTTTCTCTAAATGTTAAATAATAAAATAAGACCCAAATTGTGTAACTTGCTTTTAAGCTTTTACTAAAATTTTCACTAGATGGAGCTTACCACTAGCTCCAAACAAGCTTTAATTATAAATGCCAAAAGCAAAAGAATTCAAAATCTCTATTGGAAAGTCCTCATCCCCAGACCAATTGGTTTTGAGTTTATGGTTCACCTCAGTGAGGAGTTAGGATTTCAGACACTAATTCCAACTCAAATGTCAGCAGTTATTTAATACATTACTATCAATTTAAAAACCTGAATTTTTTAGACATGTAAATGTCTTCAAATCCAGCCTTACAAACCAGATAGCTATATGGATTCGAACTCACTTCAGTTTCACTATATATTAATAGCCAAAGCAATATAACATCACAAAAGCCTTCAAGGGTACACTTATAATAATTCATAAAATGACATAAATTGTGTAACTTGCTTTTAAGTTTGTACTAAAATGTTCACTAGATGGAGCTTACCACTAGCTCCAAACAAGCTTTAATTATAAGTGCCAAAAAAGAAAGAATTCAAAATCTCTATCGGAAAGTCCTCACCCCCAGACCAATTAGTTTCAAGCTTATGACTTACCTCAGTGAGAAGTTAATTTCAGACACTAGATCTAAAATTCCAACTCAAACATCAGCACTTAGTTAATAGTCAGCATTTATTTAATATGTTACTATCAATTTGAAAATCTGAATTTTTCAGACATGTAAATGTCTTCCAATCCAGCCAAACCAGATAACTATATGGGTTTTCAAATTGATAATAATGTATTAAATAAGTGCTGACATTTGAGTTGGAATTTTAGATCAGTGATGTGAGCCATAAGCTCGAAACCAATTGGTCTGGGGATGAGGACTTTCTGATAGAGATTTTGAATTCTTTCTCTTTTGGCACTTATAATTAAAGCTTGTTTGGAACTAGTGGTAAGTTCTAAATGTTAAAATAAGAATCAATTATTAGAGAAGTGGTTTTTCAATAATGATGAATATTGATTTTGTCCAAATATATTATGTATTATTTGATTAACATTACACATAATCATTTGTATATGTATTTTATAAAATATTTTTATTATGTAATTGTGAAAATATGTTATTCAGATTATATATAATGATTAAACACAAGATTTATTAATAATGGGAAGTAACACAGGCACACACACGATACTATCTGGGTGCGTGGATAAATATCTTGTATGATTGCTTAAACTTTGGAAAGAGCGGATAAGGGTAGAAATTTAGTATAATAGGAAATTGCTTTTAAAGCAATTAGCAACCTAGATGAATGAAAAATTAGGATAAATAACTAGGAACAGATCTCCTTTTTTTTTTTATATATTCTTATCTTTATAATGCAACTAAACTTTTCTCGGCCCACTTCTCGATTATTATATTTTAGGATTATAGGCATAAAATGTATGTTTCGAAAAAAAAGAGTATGTTATATGCAATATGCGAGTATGTACGTGTATCGCGTATTTATTTTAAAATTAAAACGTTTCTATGATATGAGATTTCTATTTACCCACTAGAGATATAAACATACACATATCATGCTATATGACATTTACAATTGAGTTTAAATTACATTAAGGGTAAGAACTTTTGATTATTATTATTATTATTATTATTTGAATGTAACTAATTTCATTATCAATTATATAAATTGTTCTAGTTATATATTAATGGCTAACTAATAATAAAATTTAATTGGTTTTTTTTATTAAAAGAAGTTTATATATTTCTTAGAGTTAATTATTGTCTTGTGAAACTAGTTTAGTCATCATCATTACTGGTGGATTTCAATCATAAAACATAGTTTAAATATGTAACGATATTTTGGTAAATAATTATGGATTGATGAAAGATATAATTCATGTTGTGAGTTAGGCATAAAGCTAGGACTGGAAGTATCATTACCATCCCCATCATCATCATTTTATTAATTAATAAATAGTCTAAATAAATATATTAAATGGTCATATAAATAATTTTTCTCAATTTGTTTGCTTGTTATTTATGGGCCATCATAAGAGATATGACTACCATCGAAGATCTCTAAAGAGTTAGTGAAATACCATCAATGATCTATAGTTTTAAATATGAGCTAGTAAAACTTATGATATTCTATTACTAAATATGAGCTCTAAAGATTTATAATGTTAAATAATCAAATATGGTTATATAAGATTTGTATAAGAATTTATTTATTTGCACAATTAGAGAATAATGAGGATATTTTACCAGTAACATAGGTGCAAATGATATACTACTATGAAATGGAAATCCTATATACTATTATAAATAATTACCAACAGGTTCAAACCAGATACAATTATAAGTAGGTATCCAATGTATTGTTATCTAGGTTTAGATAGCCTAATGACACCCAGATATACAGATATATACATGAAAAAGGAATAGAGTGTGAAAACACTTAGTTGCATGGTGGTTTTTCCAATTGGGATATAAAACTGCTTACATGGTTATTGGCATTTGATCCAAAACAATTGATCTGTTGCAAATAACTGCCCCAATGAGGAGTAGTAAGGAAATGGGTTAATCTAGATTAATATTATTTTCCATTACAAATGCTGCCCTATATGTGCTATTATATAAGAGCATGGCAATTAGCCGAGAGCTCATTGCAGCTGCCTTGCAAGCAAGTAGTTGGTTACAGATGGTTGTGGGTTTGCCTCCCAGCCGATGCTATGACATATGGGAAAAAAGAAGCAAAGAATGAATTTGTCTAACACATTCTCGGTTGATTATAAGAAGTTCAAACAAGGCTAAGATCTAATTTACCATTAAAACTTTTAAGAATGTTAAAAGGATTTGCAAGATAAAAATATATTGATAATGTATTATCTATATTTAAACTAATCACAGTCTGATTAGAATAGGCAATTCAAATACATTATTTTTGTATGGTATTATTGTTGACTTTCAATTTTCTTTTACCAACAGTTGAATTGTTTTTATATACACAAAGAAGCAAAAAATGAATTTGACTAGCAAAGAATGAATTTATTTTTTTTTGTTTTTGGAGTTTAAAAAATTTTAATTTTTATTTTCAGTTTAAAATTTTTAAGGTTTTAAGGGTTTGGAGTATTATTGATAATGTATTCTCTATATTTAAACTAATCACAGTCTGATTAGAATAAGCAATTCAAATTCATTATTTTTTGTATGAAATTACTGTTGACTTTCAATTTTTTTACCAACAGATGAATTGTTTTTATATATGCAAAGAATGAATTTTGATATTAATGCAAATATATTGATAATATATTTTCTGATTTACAGATAAGAGAGTTTCAGATTTTTTTAGATGTGTGTAATATATATATATTAGATGCTATTATGTAAAAAAATTGTTGTGGCAAGTGAAATAAAAACATAAAACAAAGAAGTATGCTTTTGTTCCTAAAAAATCATGTTCCTAAAAAGTTATGTTTCATCACTGATATATATATATTCAAAACAATACATTAATTAATACAGTAAAAAATATTTTAAAAATATTTTAATACCTTCAGTATTTTTTGATCATAATATTACATTTAATTATGGTTTTGATTATAATAAAATTAAGATTTTGTGTATTGAAAAAAATAATAATAAACATAAAATTAAAGAAGCTATATTAATAAAAAATGGAAAGAAACATTTGATAAATAGACAGGCTGCTAATTTAAAAATTAATGAATTGTGGGAAAATTGATATGACGTAATTCTTTTTGTATACATTTGTAACGGTTTTTTGTAATACAATTTGAATCTAGTTGATAATGACTACTTAGGTAGTTGAAAGTACTTCTATTAAATTATAGTATATATTTGTTTTTAAAGTATTTTTACTGTATTAATTATTGTATTGTTTTGAATAATTATATATATTTTATTATAATTGGAATACCGACATTGATATATATGTATATATATGTGTATGTGTGTCAATAGAATGCACTGATTTTAACAATTATTATTATGCTTTAGTCTGCAAAGCAGATCAAAACAGCTTATAGTAATAATATCTTCTTTGTGAAGTATTATAATTTAATATTTCTTATTGCATTGCCAAATCCATATAATATTAATATCATTTATGTTCTTTATTATTTTTACAATGCTTTTTACAACCCACTATTGATGGTTTTTATTGTCCCAGCAATCCTCTTCAGAACTTCTGCTTATATTTTCAAATCTTAACTCTTGAAAATATAAGTAGAAGTTCTGAAGAAGATTGCTGAGCAATCGAAAGTCAATAGTGGGTTGTAAAAAGCATTTTAAAAGTAATAAAGAACATAAATGATATTATTATTAATAATATCTATAATAGAGGATACAATTAAAATGTTTTTATTGATTTACAATAATTTAATTTAATATATTAAGATAAAAAAGAAGATGAAACAAAATTAATAAACTTATGTAAAAAACTTAAATTGCAATGATATGAACTTTAACATTTTAACTACAAGAGCATTTCAAAATGAAAATCTCTTAAAAACTTTTATGAAACTTCATTATTTTAATTAACGTTAAATTAACTTGTATTATGAATATGTTTAATGATATGTAATAATAATCAGATAATCTAACGATAGTTTTTACATTCTTATATCTAGATATCTTAACAAACCTTTTGGGGGGAGGGGTATTTTAAGTTAAAATAAAAATTAATTAATAAATTTTAATGTTTTAATGATATTTAAAAAGTTGTCAAACTTATTACTGTAAATAATGTATTCTAGTATTAAATCTGATCGATTTTTACAATATTTACTTCTATTATAATTTAATAAAACTTAATGCATTATTTGCTAACTAAAAATAATAATTGAATGTTTACTTTCTTGAGAATTCATAAGAAATTCAATCAGTAAAATGGCAGAGAAGGCCAAAGTCCATAGACCTTAAACTAGAGTCCATTACTTTACTATTGTACTGAATTGCTCAAATAGCACTTTTAGATAACATATTTATTAATCAATATTTCTTATGTTGTTACAAATTTGCACAATTCTGAACAATTAAAAATTTATCTAAGATGATGTTTTTTTTTTTATTAGTCAAATAAACATATACATAAACTAGTATAAAATGTCAAAGAATTTGTGATAATTAATATTCACTACATTCTCCAATCAGTCTATATCAATATCATACTGATAATCTATACTGATCAAATTTGCTTTCATTGTAATACTAATTATAAATCAAATACGGGTTTGTAAACTGAAATGCCATAACTGAGTGGAATCTATTTCATTCTCTGATTGGATCTTCATCTTATATAAATTCTGAATGGATTTTCATTTTATCTTTTCCAGTAATTCTTTATTTTAAAAATATATATTTCTTTTTTATTTTATTGTTTTTCTTATATTAGTTTTATTTTTTTTTTAAATTATTACTAGATTTACTGTATGTAAAGTTTTGCCTCTGTTATATTTATATTAGGCAACAATATTATAGAATAATGTTAACAATAATTAATGACAGTTGTCAACTTTTTGCAACATTTCACAACTAACATCCACTACTCTAGCTATGAATCTGATTCTAAGAACATTATATACGTATAGAAGCTATGTTGCAATATTTTCTTTACCATCTAATATTTTATCAAATAAAAAATTGTGATCACTGGGGGGTTATGAGATAAATCAACATAATTATACAGTCATATGTAAAAAATTATTTCAAACTCTATGGAAGAATGCAATCATAAACTACTCCAGCATTCTGTTCAAATGATTATGAGAAGTCAGCATCTGCTTGACAATATCTAATAGTAATATTTCTTTAAATTATTACTAATAATGCCAATATGTAAATTAAGCAATTATAGTTGCAATGACTTTTTAAATGTTTCTAAAATCAAAACTAATTGTAAATAAAATAAAACTCTTAGAATTTATGTATATATAATGAGCATGCTAATAGCTCTTAACAAGCTTTTCCAAATATCCCTATCCCCATACCAGTTTCTAGCTGCTGGCTGTCATCAGTGAGGTGCTAGGACATTCAGACATTAGATCTAAAAATACCAGCTCAAGCCCAGCATTTATATAATAGTTAACTATTAGGTAGAAAATCTGAAATTGAAATCCAGCTAATATTTTTAGATCTAATATCTGAATATGATAGCATCTCACTGATGACAGACAGCAGCTAGAAAACAGTCTGGGAATAGGGATATTTGAAAAAGCTTGTTAAGAGTTACTAGCATGTCCATTATATAATATTTGTAGCACAAGCTTATTAAATTAAGTCATGTGATGTATGACTTGATTTCCTTGCAATATATATATATATATATATGGTGTCTGATTTCTTTTTTAGCCCAACTTAGCCACCTACCAACAGAATATATATGATAAATTTAAATAATTAATCCTAATTTTATTTTAATTTTTATTAAAAACATTTATATTAAAATTTTTTGTAATATAATAATACACCATGGCACATAAGCTTTACAGATGGAAGACTATTTACAATGAATACTCTTTTCCTATACATAGCATTCGCTGTAAAAATGAGATAATTACTAAGGAGACAATCTGTTATTGCTTCATTGAGACCTTAAAGGAACTGCATAAAGTAAATTCTTAATGTCATTCAATATAGTCATGTCATTACATATATTATTATGATATTTTTCACATGTAAGTAACATAGATGACAGTTTATCAATATATATCAACCAATGGTGGGTTAAAGTTAACTTATATTGATAAATTTAAAATTATAAAAACAATATGGTCTTTCTTTTCAGGTGCATGATAATTTGTAGATTCTTTGAAAAAAAGCTGAATATATTATTGTATGAATGCTGATTCTGTCAGACAAAATTATGTCTTTTATTTCCTAGAGGCTGTAAAGTGGTTATGCAAAACAATGATTGGTAACCTAAGGTTGATATTATGCTAAAAATTCTCTGGTTATAGATTTGTAGACTCCATTAATGATGACCTTTTATTTAATTACCTAATACTGTATATCATTTTAAATGAAGAAAGTCTAGAGACTTACAATAATTATTTAGTATTAAATGAGACAATAAACATCACATGATCACCATTTCTTATGCTTGCTTATAACTGTTTTTTAAACAGGCAAAACTCTCTATACATATTGCCACTCAGTGCAAGCCAGAGTAATCAATGGATGCCAGAAGGCATCCTAAGATCTAGGTGCAGTACTCTCAGATCCAAGGCTCTTCACTGACGAAGACCACAAGCCAGAAAATAGTCTGGGGATATTGGATGAGTAGGCACTAAATGGGGATTTTATGCACAAGCTTTCTGGCATCCATTGATTACTCTGGTTGGCACTGAGTGGCACCACTGTATGGAGAGTTTAGCATGTTTTGATTAAATAAGACATTGCCAGACTTTTGTAAGTTAAAAGAAAAGCTAAACATATATTTTACTATAAAGAAGAGATGGGAACCTTTGACTTGTGCATCAAATCTGACCCTTGAAAATATTCAATCTGGTCTCCAGACATTTTCACAAACATATATAAAAAAGTTTCTATTTAAAAATACACATATCACAGTATAAAATATACATGAAAATATTGAATTAAGAGTTGAATAAAATATTTATTTTCTCAACTACATCTTTTTCTTTCACCAATCGATTTAATAATTTTATTTCATTATATCAGAGATGCAATATTCCGATAAATTATCTACGTCGTGATCTATCTGACTAAGATTTAATCGATGATGCTGAAAACATTTTGTTTGTTTTATAGTGATTTTCACTGACAAAAATAACTAGTAAAAATAAACCTAGTATTAATTTTATTATTATTATTTTGTATTTAATATTTTTTATCAGGATGACTACAAGATTACGATAAAAAAAATTGCCGCAGAAAATTGCATATATAAAAATAAATGGATTGATGCATTTTTTAATTTTTTTATAGAAATAGTATCGATGAGTCTAATATGTCTGGAAAAAAATTCAGTTAATAAATAACATTATTAAGTGACACTATTTATTATATTCTCACTACAACAAAGTTATTGGGGAAGAAAAAAATATTAAAATAAAACAAACTTGAAAAGGAACTTCATTAAATAGTTGACATATTTTATAAAATGTACAAATAAGAAAATTCTACGATAGCAAATTATTTCTAAATAATAATATTCAAAACTATTTTACTTGTCTGGAACATAAAAAAATATTTGAGAATATATGTCACAAAGAGAGGTTCAAAGTGAATCAAACAAATTATCATTAAATGTGGAATAGTCATTAATAATAATGATGTTACTTTAGTTTTAATTCACAAAAAAATTATAGTTCTCACTTAAAAGATAAAAAGTTGAAATTGGCCTACCAATTGAAAAGATTGCCCATTTGTATTGCTTATAATTAAGTATAGAGGATTTGAACTCAGATTTTCAAGCACCCTTCAACTATCCACACTATCTCATACAACTGATACACATGACCACACACATGTAGAAAAGATTTATAATCACCAATATACGTATTTCATGCTAAACCAGCATCCATCAGTTGGTCCAGATTATCATCTCTCACACATATATAATCAATGCTCAGTTTATATTAAGATAGCAAATCTTCATACTTTAATGGACAGGCTTCAATCCACTGCAACCTCCAACTTTTCAGCCATCCATATCATTGAAAAATCTGATGATGAAAACTCAAATCCCATGCTGATGCTAATATTAATGCCATGCCCATGTTGATCTGAAGTTACTCTAATTAAATTTTTGATCAAATATAGTAGACTAATTTTTAAGATGATAATTTTTTGTGGCCCATGGATGAGATTATAAATATCCAAATGCACAAATATTGGAAGCACTGAAATGTAGAACTCATTATGAATAAAAAACAAAACAAAACATCATTATAAAAGCTGAAAGAATTGTAATTAGTTAACTGATTAAATCGAATATATTCAAGTTAATGATATTGTGATTAAAAAATAGAAATTTTTTACATAGAGATACAGAATATTTTTGATTTTTACAATACATGGAAAATTTTAGTAGTAAAATTAAAAAATAATTAAAAGGTGAAAGTACTGTAAATAAATTTGATTATGGAGGTAGAAGTGAGAGGAGAAATAGACTTGGGGAACTTTCAGAGAATAAAAAATTATATATTTCTTTTTTGAAAAAATTCTAGGCAGAAAGATAAAAATACATACAAGTATATTATTACTTATCTATTAAGAAAACTATTGATTGGAATAGCATGAAATAATATAATTATTCAAAACTAATAAAGTAAGAGTTCAAATGATGAGTTTGTGCAGGTAGCTATAATGGAGTTATACATAGGCAAAAATACATCTTAAAAACTTAAAAAATCAATTACATTATTTAATATTTTGATATGACATTTAATAATTTATTACAAAATTTGCATATTACCTACTTTATTTTAAATCATTTGTTCTATTTTATATAGTAATATTTATAAACTTCTGAATATTATATTTCCCTTACAACTCTAAAAAATTTGCTCACAAACATGTGGAAGACCATGAATAATACTGAAATGAATATGACATTATTCTTTTTAATATATATAATATATTTTTAATGAATGATGGAAATCTTGAATGTGTTAGTTATCCATTCAAATCAGCTCTTGACTTGGGACAGTTCATTTAGGTTAAATACTTTCTAATTAAGTTGACTTAAATGGATAACTTCACACATTCAAGATTTCTATATATATATTGAAATCATTATGGGTCTCACGGTATACTACAATTTAGTAGTGTGTGTGCATATATGTATATATAAAGTTGAAAGGAAAAGTAGAAATAAACAAATTTTTTTGTAGATATTTTCTACATTACTGGAATAACAGTTAAGGATTAAATAATTTTGAATTTACAATTTTTTTAATTATAAATTAAACATTTAAAAATAATTAATATTTTATTCATTCTGATTTTGAAATTAAAATAAGCATGTTTTTATGTTAAAATAGATTTACTGATGATTATGAAATTCCACTATCTATTTTAGAAATCTTTTTTTAAGTAAATCTTGTATAAAATATTTTGATAAAATTCCACAAAGTTGCCTTTCAAAGGATTAAAGTGAATTGAAGAGTCATGAACTTTTTTCAACAAGATAGTAAAAACATTTTAGTTAATGTATTTTTCCTACCCCACTCTGACTATAAAAAGGTTGGAGAAAAGATTAGGATGGTTTTTAAGAGTAGGTGTGCTTAGTTACAGATTAGGAGAGAATTACCATGAAGAGAAAACAAGACAAGGGACAGTGGATCCAGCTGCTGCTAGTACATCATTGGAGAAGTTTTGATTCACATGGAGGATAAAGTTAGCTTTCGTAGCCTGAATATAATATGTACTAGATGTCTGGCTTGTTAAACATCTATTAAATGATAGAGACTGAAGGGAGATCTCTGCTGGAAACAGTTACCTGAATTATACCTTTCCCAATAATGACAGTAAACTGGTCTACTGTTTAAAAGAGATCATCTTACTCAGAGAGTCCATCAGCTTGCTGAAGAATTAGTCATACATATGCTGTTTTATCTATAGTCAGAACCATAGATAAACTTTATATAAAATGCAGCTGGTGAGTTATTTTAAATAATACCTTGAAAATGACATTTAAAATCTATAATTTAAAAGTACAAGTAAATAATTTTTGCTTGAATTAAAAATATAAAAGTAAAGAATTGATTCACAATTCCAAAAATATTTCTAGATTAAAAAACAAAGAAACTTGCTGGGGTATTTTTTTAAAGATGTTTATAATTAATCTACAATAACCAGTCAAAGATATATTACTTTTTTTAAAAAATTCTGAAGGGCCATCAAAGAATTTAATAACTGATTCATATTGTTTTTTATATATACTTCCAATAGGGAATTAAATGTGAAAATATATTTTTAATAATTTTATTATTTTGACTAATTAAAGTATAATATGATATAAACATTAGTGTGGACATACATTTCCATGTGCACACACATATGTTAAATCTGTCATTAATTATGTGTTATAAAAAGGAAAAAATGAATTTCATTTATAGGCTTATGACAGTTCAAATATGTTAATGAATTATTATGCTACACATCTGTGTGCTGATATATATATTGAACCGTGTTCAAATCTGTTCATTCGAAACACTGGCCTCTTAGGCAGAGAAGAACATACTCGGAGAGTATGTATGCCCAAATGATAGCTATAAAATATATAACTAGAGTTACATTTCCAGGACATAACTTCTTCTTGACTGTTGAGTTCAACACCAAGTTCAAAGCACTTTTTTTTGTTTGTGTATAAACACGGGCGCCAGCTATCTATTCAAGGATGAATAAATAACGCACTTTGAGCAATGGCCACTAACTCAACGCCTAAATCCATGACTAGCTCAGCTGTTTGTAATCACTAATAGATTATACATAATTAGTGGTTAAAAGACTTGATAAAGAATTGTAAAAAGAATTTATAAAAAGAATTGTAAAAGAATTGATAAAAAAATTTGATAAAAGGAATTGATAAAAAGAATTGACCGACAAATAAAGTTTAATTTTAAAGATAATTTATTAACTTACATTTATTTACTAAATTTAAACATTTTATAATTCTAATAAAACACATGCATATTTTAAATTAACATTTCTAAATAGTTTAAATATTCTTATAGATTTAATAACAGAACACTCTAATTTAACTAATAAATATTGATATAATGATCACGCACATATTAACTCATGCACACACATAATAATGATAATAAAGGACTACATAGCATTTGAAATTTAATCACACACATCAATAGTTCATTTATGTATGATATAGAGTTCATATAATTAGACTCTTGAAAGATTCGTATGAATTAATGCAATGCAATGGCTATTACAGTATAAATGAAATAAGCAAATGTTTTACCTAGGCTTTTGAATATAGACGTAGAATTTTGGTTCTCTTTGGTGGCTGCTTTCGGTGAGAATATTTCCATTGTGAATGTTTCCATTATGAATGCTTCCAGCTGGCTGGGACTTTTCCTTGATGAGTTTCATGATTATTACTATTGAAGACAATTAGATACTGACGGAGATTTTCTAAGTTGTTAAGTTGACATTATTTCACGAGCAGATCTTGCTGTTTTCATCGGACTTTTTAGGCTGTGGAGAGGCGTGAATTCCCAAAATCTTCTTAGCACTGCATTTTGTTTCTGGATATAATTAACTCAACTGATTCAATTCACTTGTGAACTGCACTACTCAATTACTTTGTGAACTGAACTCACTCAATTAATTTGTGAAATGAATTGTCCGATTAAAAAAAAGGTCTATTTATACCTGCACCTTGTTGTCTTTCTAATACCTCCAGCAAAGATCTGTTGTCAAATTCCAATGGTAATCATTTGATAAACATGTTTTGGAAGATTGCTTAATTAGTAATAGCCATGCAATAAAACGTGTTGTTTTATTTTATTAATAGCCATTGCCGTGGTTTTAATGATAATCTTCTTTTATTTCGCATACATTTTATTTATTTACAAATCACACATATATACGCACATATATTTTTAATACAATTTACTATTTAGTTTTAACATTATTTTTTCTTTAATTAAAATTGAATGAAAAGAGATTTGTACGTTTTAACTTTTTAAATTATATTTTTACGAATACTAATAAAAACTCTTTACTTCCTTTTATAACCCTTAGTTTCATTTCTCAAACCAAGACTCCCCCTCCCCCCTTTTGATTAATTAACTGTAGCTTTTTTTTTATTTCAAAAACTAACGCTAGAAAACTATTTAATTCTTATCTTTTTTCTAAAACAAACTGCAATAAACTCTTCAACGTTTAATTTTATGTTTTCTTTTATGAACGATTATTTTAATAATATAATTTTAGATAAAATTATATGTGCCTATATCAATATAGGTACATTACACCGCTCCTCCTTTTTGAGAGTAAAATGCGTCATTTTTGACCAGTTTATCTCTGACAACATTAAATCTTAATTTATTATTCTTTCTAAGTTTGCTTTTTGGTATCTTTTCCTTTCCATGCTAAGGGCAATCTCCAATTATGCTTTTCTTCTTTCTATGCTGGTAACATTGCTTACAATGTTCGTCCTGGATAATGACCATGAGGACAAACTAAATTTGTGGCACAGGGATCTTTTATAAACGAAGCTTCGGCTGCCAATTCTCTTGATCGGACTTTGACTAAGAAAAGGTGGCTGCAAATGGCAGGAATTTCAACGGTCCATTTCCGCCCTGGAAAACGATTGCCGATTCTCTTGATCGGACTTTGACTAAGCAGCTGCAATGGCAGGAATTTTCAACTGTCCATTTCTGACTTACGCTTTGGAAAATGGGGCTCCCCTGAAAAGGGACTTACGACTTACTCTGGTTGTTGCCAGTGCGCTTTTTAAAAGAGGAATGATCCCGGCCAATCCGTTGTGGGTACTAGAATTTATCCAGTCGACAGCTTTAAACTTAACCTTAACTGA
Source organism: Epiperipatus broadwayi (assembly GCA_028023455.1). Lineage (NCBI taxonomy): Eukaryota > Metazoa > Onychophora > Udeonychophora > Euonychophora > Peripatidae > Epiperipatus > Epiperipatus broadwayi. Next base: position 11,754,090 of record JAQFVV010000010.1, on the reverse strand, counting down.
AACACTTCTATACTACCCTCATTCCTGTTAGATTCAAACCCTTATACACTCCTAATATAACTTAGATTGACTTTATTATTTATCACTAATCCTACAATATTATTTTAAATACACATGAACATTACTTTAACATATTTATTTATATTACTCTGAATTCATTACGAACATTATCTTACATATTTATTTAACTTACAATACTATTCTAAACTATCACGGACATCAATTTACATATTTATTTATATTACGATATTACTTTTAACCCATTACTTTAACTTATATATTAACGTGCGTGTACTCAGAAAAAAACTATTTTGCTTTATTATGAATATTTTATTTATTTTCTACAGATATATTATACTTATTTATTTAACTTGTTTTTATTTTATGTATTTCCATTATTTTATTCATTTATTTAATTCTACAAATATTATTTCTAAATCCTTAATTTGACCCATTTATTTAACTTGATTTTATTGATTTTTATTTATTTGAACTGTTTATTTACGAACATTTCCTTAATTAATATGTGCATGGAGAAAAAAAATCTTTTATTTTGCGAAGCCTCCATTATTATTATTTGACAAAACAATCCATCATTTTAAATAGCGAAATTCTAATTCAGGCTTTTCACCTATGTCAAAATAATTATATTAGACTCATAGTCCATTTCCGGTCCTTTTTGTTTATTTCCTTTACTATTCCGCCCGTTTACTAACTTTTAAACTATGTCAGGTGGTTCCTTCTTTCTTTCTACAAATTCTATAATATAAACTAACTTTCCTCTCTTATCGGTTCCGCTTTTATATTTTATTGCTTTATCTCTTTCTCTTTCCGTTCTGTTTTCGACTTCGTAACTCAGAAAACCTTTATACCTAGACAAACTCCGAATTACTTCAATCTGGGAATATTTTTTTTCTACGCTTTCTCTTTGTTTTAAATCTACGTCTACAGCGAATGCGAACGTTTACTTTAACCTTTTTAAATTTTTGTAAAAACTTTTCTACACTATCTACTACCTTGAACTTATGTTTTTCTTCTATTTCTTGATCTACATTTGTGTCTACTTTATTTATCACAACGCTATCTGATTCTAATTCAATTCCTACCTCTTTCGTGACCTCAACTTTTTTACTTTCTTTAACTAAATCTACTTCTATAATCTCTTGATTTTTCTCTATCTTTACCATTATCTCACATCTTATTTCTCTTACTTCTGCTCTGAGTTCTTTAATTTCTGTTTTAACCTGACTAATTTCTGCCTTCAATTCTGCTTTGAGTTCTTCTTTGAGCTTTTGTTGGCTTTGCTCAAATTTCTGACACAATTCTTGTTGACTTTGTTTAATTTCTCGAATTATATTCATCATCATTTTCATCATTATCTGCATGTCAGATATTTCTTCTTTCTCCTTTTCTACTAACTGGGGATTTTTAAAATATATTGGGCTTTCTTTCGGATCCATTTTCGAAAATTTCAATTTCAAAGTACTAGCGCTTATGTTAAACTAAATTTACTATACGATTTATTTATTTATTTTTCTTACTAAGACGGAAACTCACGCTAACTCCACCTTTTTAGTCCTTTTTTCTACCCGATCTTAATGCTTTAACTCTGCCCATAACACCCAATTGACTCTGATTTGATAGCATATATGTCAAAATCTCTTTTCATTTCGAAAAAAAAAATTTTCGGTCAATTCTTTTTTTTTTTAAATTAAACACTTTCACATATGTAATTTAACTTTTTAGATTTTTATTTTCAACAAGAACAAAGTATTTCTTTACTATTGTTTCTTAGGTTCAGCCCCAAGTTGGGTATAGCCATTTGAACCGTGTTCGAATCTGTTCATTCGAAACACCGGCCTCTTAGGCAGAGAAGAACATACTCGGAGAGTATGTATGCCCAAACGATAGCTATAAAATATATAACTAGAGTTACATTTCCAGGACATAACTTCTTCTCAACTGTTGAGTTCAACACCAAGTTCAAAGCACTTTTTTTTGTTTGTGTATAAACACGGGCGCCAGCTATCTATTCAAGGATGAATAAATAACGCACTTTGAGCAATGGCCACTAACTCAACGCCTAAATCCATGACTAGCTCAGCTGTTTGTAATCACTAATAGATTATACATAATTAGTGGTTAAAAGACTTGATAAAGAATTGTAAAAAGAATTTATAAAAAGAATTGTAAAAGAATTGATAAAAAAATTTGATAAAAGGAATTGATAAAAAGAATTGACCGACAAATAAAGTTTAATTTTAAAGATAATTTATTAACTTACATTTATTTACTAAATTTAAACATTTTATAATTCTAATAAAACACACGCATATTTTAAATTAACATTTCTAAATAGTTTAAATATTCCTATAGATTTAATAACAGAACACTCTAATTTAACTAATAAATATTGATATAATGATCACGCACATATTAACTCATGCACACACATAATAATGATAATAAAGGACTACATAGCATTTGAAATTTAATCACACACATCAATAGTTCATTTATGTATGATATAGAGTTCATATAATTAGACTCTTGAAAGATTCGTACGAATTAATGCAATGCAATGGCTATTACAGTATAAATGAAATAAGCAAATGTTTTACCTAGGCTCTTGAATATAGACATAGAATTTTGGTTCTCTTTGGTGGCTGCTTTCGGTGAGAATATTTCCATTGTGAATGTTTCCATTATGAATGCTTCCAGCCGGCTGGGACTTTTCCTTGATGAGTTTCATGATTATTACTATTGAAGACAATTAGATACTGACGGAGATTTTCTAAGTTGTTACGTTGACATTATTTCACGGGCAGATCTTGCTGTTTTCATCGGACTTTTTAGGCTGTGGAGAGGTGTGAATTCCCAAAATCTTCTCAGCACTGCATTTTGTTTCTGGATATAATTAACTCAACTGATTCAATTCACTTGTGAACTGCACTACTCAATTACTTTGTGAACTGAACTCACTCAATTAATTTGTGGAATGAATTGTCCAATTAAAAAAAGGTCTATTTATACCTGTGCCTTGTTGTCTTTCTAATATCTCTGGCAAAGATCTGTTGTCAAATTCCAATGGTAATCATTTGATAAACGTGTTTTGGAAGATTGCTTAATTAGTAATAGCCATGCAATAAAACGTGTTGTTTTATTTTATTAATAGCCATTGCCGTGGTTTTAATGATAATCTTCTTTTATTTCACATACATTTTATTTATTTACAAATCACACATATATACGCACATATATTTTTAATACAATTTACTATTTAGTTTTAACATTATTTTTTCTTTAATTAAAATTGAATGAAAAGAGATTTGTACGTTTTAACTTTTTAAATTATATTTTTACGAATACTAATAAAAACTCTTTACTTCCTTTTATAACCCTTAGTTTCATTTCTCAAACCCAAGACTCCCCCTCCCCCCTTTTGATTAATTAACTGTAGCTTTTTTTTATTTCAAAAACTAACGCTAGAAAACTATTTAATTCTTATCTTTTTTCTAAAACAAACTGCAATAAACTCTTCAACGTTTAATTTTATGTTTTCTTTTATGAACGATTATTTTAATAATATAATTTTAGATAAAATTATATGTGCCTATATCAATATAGGTACAATATATATATATGTTTTATATAAACCCATTATGAGGTATTTGTATCGTTAAAATGTGATAAATTATTTTTTATTAATATATGACAATTCCCATATGTTATTGCACATGTGTATGCTGGTATCAATGCATATCAGGTAGACACATGTTAAAATTAATAATTTTTTATTATTTTATGGCAATTCAAATATGTTCATAAATTATTATACTGCATGTCTGTGTGCTGATATATATATATATGTGTGTGTGTTTATGTAAACCTATTGGAACATACATGTAAATCACAATGTGAAAGCATATTTATTTTTTCTGTATATTAATCAAAATCAGAAGGCTTAATTTATATATATAGCTATATTCTGCAGATCTTAATTTCATTTTTTTGTTGTTATGAATAAACTGATATTTTATTGTCAAAATTGTTTTAGTGAACATATTCAATCCTAAATAGTTTTTAGAATATTATATGTTGTATTATCTCTTGTTCACAATAACAGATATAAAGCTTGTGTCTCTAAGCTAGATTCATGCATAAGTCTTTTATATAAAAGGGGTTTACAGTCAAATATCAGCCTTTCATGCTAATTGTGCATAGACTTTGCGAGTGTTAATAATAAATGAATACTTTCTCACCAATACAAGATATAATATTTATGCAGGAATAAAAGGAATTCTCTTATTCCTATGACTCAAATGCTTATATATGAGCAAATCTGAAGTACTGGCAAAGAAAGCGTGACAATGGAACAGTCACTTTAAATTACTATATATGTTGTCTGAATGAATGACTTCGGTGAAATTATCTAGAATTTACTAAATGTCATTCCAACTGAAACTTAATAATATTTAAATAAGCATTTTTTTTATATAGCATATGTAAACAATTGTATTACAGTCAAATATCAGCCTTTCACTCTAATGCTTATTTAAATATTATTAAGTTTCAGTTGGAATGACATTTAGTAAATTCTAGATAATTTCACTGACATCATTCATTCAGACAACATATATAGTAATTTAAAGTGACTGTTCCATTGTCATGCTTTCTTTGCCAGTACTTCAGATTTGCTCATATATAAGCATTTGAGTTGTAGGAATAAGAGGATTCCTTTTATTCCTGCATAAATACTATATCTTGTATTGGTGAGAAAGTATTCATTTATTATTAACACTCGCAAAGCATATGCACAATTAGCGTGAAAGGCTGATATTTGACTGTAATACAATTGTTTACATACGCTATATAAAATAAATGCTTATTTAAATAAAAGGGGTTTATATTCATGTTTATGGGCATCCAGTTGAATATGATCCTGGATTGATGCAAAGGGAATATCCTTTAAAGTCCATGCACTACATTTTTTACTTAGTATTTATTAAAAATTAGCATAGTCTATAGTAGACTTATTTCAAATCCCATCACCAGATTGACTATTGATTTATTTTATTGTTGATCATTCATGATGATGGATGATTATTACTTTAACAAATTTATACTTATATAGTTAGCTGTGCTAATCTCTCAGAGTCATTCTTTTTGCACTGATTCATGCTCTTTCCTTTGATATTAAATTTTATATTTTGTTTATTTAGGGGTGATGATCTCATAATTATGCCCTAAAATGGTATACTGTTACAAATAGTCACCCAATTGTGGAACATTGTAACCACAGATTCTTTTATATTAACCTAAATTTTCTGTACCATTACAATATATATATATTATAACGGGATGACCTTTTCAGGACTCGAGAAAGTCGCATCTACCTATAGTCGGACTTTGAGTCTTCTTATAGAATGCCATGGATGATGTGATTTAAAATATAATCCAATCCACTCCTCTATTAATAACCTCGTTACTCTTGGAATTCGAGCTCAGAGTAGAAATCGCAATTGACTCTCTTCAGGCATTTCCACAAATATCCCATAATAATGATAAATTTAGTATAAGCTATATATAACTTTTTTATAAATATTAAATCACTAAGTTGATTCAATATATATATATATATATATATATGCGTGAGTATGTATATTTATAATTATTGGTTTTATAAATTGACTAAATAAAATAAACAAACGAGACCTGTTTAATTTTAAAATCAAGTTTAACACATTTTAATCCATAATAGAAACAAAAATATTATCACATAAATAATAAAAATATTAAAATTTAGAATTATAATCTGAGCTTATATATATACAATAATAAACTATTAACATTCAGAAAAAACATAATGTAATTATTTACATATATATAATTTAAAATCATGTGTACAATAAATAATACCACCATAAATTATAAATCTACGTATTGTGTCATTAAAATGATTCAGTGTGTGTTATATATCTATATAAGATAACATTTATTCACACTAGATTAATAATAGAATGTATTCTGATATTGATTATGTTATTGTTTAAAAAGAAATTATGATAATTGTCAGGTAAGATTCAATTTGGAATATAATAAAACTTACTTCCAAATTGAAATAATTTAAAAACCTTTACTTTAGTCAGCTGTCACTTTCACCAGAGCATATATCAAAATAACAACATCTAAATTTTATTAAATAAATCAAAAATAAAACGTTCATCTTATCAGTTCTCCAATTTAATATACAAAGTATTTTTTCCACGTAAATATAATTATCCCCAAAGGAAATAAAGTTTAAGAGTTATTAAAGTGCATAACGAACGAAGTATTCCAAGATGCAAAAGAATAATGGTTTCATATTCCTCCTTAGATGAAATAAAATGATGATGAATGTTGAAAGGTAAAGTTCCTTGATCATCCTTCGAAGAGGTAATCCAAATATTCATTCTTTTAAATATTTGCATAGTAAACTATTTAAAATCTTCAATATAATACTCCATTATTAAGGTAAACTTTTTTAGTGGATACTTTAGGCATTAAGTAGGAATAAATTTACATGGTCAGGTTTAAAACATCAGCAGAAATCCTTGGCACAAATTGTCTAGCCAGAGAACATCTTTATAAATTTTAGTCTTCTTAAACATATATTTTGAAAACTCAATTCGAAGACGTTGATAACTCTTATAACCTTGCCAATTTCAATGATTATTTTTTTATAGTTCTTTATAATGTTAAAAGTAAGTAAATTAATTACTTGAAGACAGTTTTAAATTAGGGAATCTTCTTTTTTTCTTAAATGTGTTCTAAATTCCAACACATTTAAATTTACAGACGTAGTTCTGGCCTTGATAACTAAATAGAAGATTATTGTTATAACAAAATTAGTTCATTTTTATACTGGATTAATTTCTGCAAGCATATCACATAATCATGCTCACACTCTCTATTGTTTAAAATATACAATTTGTAATGAACTCCAATGTTTATTTCCTTTGTTTCAACTGATAAAATGCAATGATGACTTAAGGCTTTGTCAATGTCAAGTTTTGGTTAATAAAAAAAATACTATTAGTTAGAAACATTTATTTATGTGTGTGTATAAACAAATTAGAATAATTCATTTTTAAAATTATTCTTTTAATATTAATTAGTTTATGTATATAACTGATATATGAAAAGCTTAAGATAGGTGTATGTTATTTATATCTGTTGATTCGATATAGGCACAATTAAATTCACAAAGAAACACAAATTGTTTTAGATGAGGCTCATATGGTATTCTCACTATATATATATAATTGGTATAATATATTATATATATATATATATATATATATATATATATATATATATATATAATTGGTTAACATATTGAACAAACATAATTGAATGAAAAATAGAGCATTGGGAAATTAGGTAAATCAAGACTGTAATAGTATTCTATGTTTGTATTCTTACCACGAACATATAATGTCTTAAATTTATAAATAAAAAAACTTTCTTTTTATATGACCACTCTTAAATCATCATTTAAGTAATTTGTTAAATTGAAGTGTTTAGAAACTGGTCTGTCTTCATTTCTGTGTAAAATGTCAAATCTATGGTTAGATATTCTAATATGTAGATTGTTTGCTGATTCATCTACATAATGGTTTAAGCATCTGTTCCTTTCTAATAAATATATTAATTTTACATACTTTTACAACTGACATAGTTGGGGATATACCATTTAAAATCATTAATGGTATTACCTTGAACCATTTTTATAAACAATAATATATTTTCATGTAAAACATATCTCCACATGAAAATGTCTTTTTCTGATATAAAATTAGTAATAAAATTTGTTTTTGTAAATATATCCTTAAATATTTTGTGTCTTCAATATACAGCATTAAGTAGGTTGGGAAAATAGATTTTAGATCATTTTTAGAATTTAATATATTGTACTGTTTATTTATATATATGGTACAAATTGCTATTTGATATTGTATATCATTTTTAAAAAAGAGAGAGAACCTGATCTTTAATTTTTTTTTGTAATGTTATTTTGTTTTAAAAAAAAAACGTACAATGAAAGTTTAACTTTTCTTTTTTTTTTTTTGTAATTTAATTAAAATAAATTCAGTATTGAAATGTGCATACCAAATAATTGATTCAAATAGTGAAAGGAAATTTCAAATGTAAAAGATTACTATCAGAAACGACTTTCTAATGGTAATTAAAGATGGCAGGAATTCATAAAGAGAAAAGAGACTTTGTAGTAAAAAAAGAGAAATAATGTAAAAGTTTATAAAATAAAACAAAAGGTAAAAGAAATATGCACAGAACTTCTAAAAAGGATCTGGGGATATAAAAGGAACCAACAGGTTGGAAAAGGGTCTTTGTCTTTTTTTTTTCCAGAGAGTGTTGAGCAATTTGAGATGCTTCATATTTTTTAATAAAAAAATAATAAAATGTGTCCACTTAGGTCTCCATGAGTGAGTAGAACTCTATCGTTTGCCGACACTTTCTCTCATGAAAAGTCATCTAAGTCATCGTCTGGCTCTACCTAAATACCAATCGGAGACTTGGAAGGAATAAAACAATTAATTAAGTCAAAGGGGAATATTCAAAGAAAAAATTAATTTTTCCACCCCCCCCCTTTCTAAAATTATATTTTTGAAAGATAAATTTAAATATTAAAGAACTAAATATTAATAATAATTACTTTTGTGTATATAAAAATAATTATTATATTTTATTTTTTTTGGTTTATTTATTATTAAAATGGTAAAAAATTTCTTTTTAAGAAAGTTTTTTTTCTTAATTAAGTCAAAGGGGAATATCTATTATTTAACAGGAATTTTAATCCCGATCATATAATTACTACTTTATGAGTTACAATATGTTTGATGCAGAATCAGTGAGTCTAATGCCTCTGGCACCCTAATTTACAAATTAAAAACTGATTCAGCTCACAATTGTACTCTTAACAATTTCTAGGTAGAGTTGATCAGGAAATATAGTTATGTTTTTGAAATAAAAAAATGAAACATTTTTTCTTTTCCATAACTTGATCAACTCACACATTTTTTGTGTAACAGAGACCTAGCAAGATGTGGAAAACATTACAATTTATTAAAGTGTTTCTGTAATATTTGATTAATATTAGATAAACCATCGTTAAAAGTAAGGACTATGATGGAACTTCAAAGTGGCTACTTCTTTTCTTAAATAGAAGTTTCTTCCTATCAACTTCTAAAGATTTTATTACTGTCTTATCTAACAATGTTTTAAAATATTTCATCATTTATAAATTTATAACAGGCTGTCATTCTAATTAAAATATTTCATCATTATAAAATAAATGCTTATTCGTATATAAAACTTTGTTATTTTATTGGAAATTTTTTTTGTCACTACAGTTTTTTTTTAATTTTTAAAAATTAATTATATGAGATTTTAACATTTAAGTGTTTAAGAAGATTATTACAAAATTATAGGCAGCTATGTTTGTCAATTGGCTTGTTATATATATTAGTTCTAAGAATTTTATTACTGTAAGTAATTTGAATATCAAGGAAATGGGCTACTGTTTTAAAAAAACTTCATTCTATAATGAAATCAAGGAAAGTATGAATTTTCTTGTTATTCTATGATTAAATCATAGAGTTAAATGGAATTGTATATTAAAACAAACATCCATCATATTAATGCATATTCTTAAAAATTCTTTTTTTTGATTTAATTAAACAAGAAATTATAGATTTTAATAATCATAATTTTTTTAATGGAAATAGATGAACAGAAACATTAAAAAATGCAAAACAGTTTCCCAATAAGTCAGAGAGAGCTTTAAATCAAGATATTAACCATTGTGAATTTAGTAACCTTTTTGAAATTCTTAATATGACAAATGTATTAACATTTAAAGTTGTAAATATTAATTCTTATTAAGTGCGATGTCAGCACGTAATACTTATATAAGGCTAAAACCTTAGTACATGCACCTTGAGTGCTGACATTGTGCTTAATAAGAATTAATATTTACAACTTTAAATTGATTCAAAATATTTTTAAATTTAATATCTGAATATTGACTCGTTGTAAATTGCAGATTTCGCGAATGTTAATGTTTAATAGAAATAGTGGACTTAATCAGTGAAGAATTTATTAGCTTCATGCTCCCAAATCAAAATGCTTTAGATTTGCCTATATAATTAAGAAAAATTGGTTAGAGATAAGAGGGTCCCTCTTATCTTTATAAAGTTGAATCTTGCGTTATGATTTGTAGAGGTCTCTCTTGCTAAAATTAAACACTCAAGGCACATGTACTAATGTTTTAGCCTTATATAAGTATTACATTTAGAATGATATAAACAGGTTGTGATTTTAGTACTACTATTATCCAACTATTTCCATCATTTTTAGATACATCATGCAGTGGTGTACATCTGAATACACCCTAATAATAATGTCACACATCTCTTGATTTAGTTAAAAAGAATAAAATATTATTAATTTATCTAACATAATACTTAATGGTGCAGAATATTCATTGCTGAATAAAGCTTTGTCTTTTTGCCCAACAGTTCAATCATATTACCAGAAGAATTAATTTATAGTACACCAGAACTTGGATAATTTTACTAGACAATATAGGTTATGATAATTTTTTGGAAATAACACATGCAATACCATTAATAAAATGCAGTCTCATTGGACATCTTCACATCAGGGAAACATTTTATTTGATACATATATTGATAATGTCTATTGGAATATTATTAAACCAACAGACTTAAGCAACATAAACATAAAAGCAATTTAACATAAAATGGAAAATATGCGGTATATAATATAAAAAAATGAAAAGACATTATTATAAAATCAGATAATAAAGGAGAAATGTTAGTAATTATGAATAAAGATAGCTACATAAAGCTTTGCTTCTTTTAAATGATGAAATATTTTATGAATCCATAATATAAACTACTGTAAATAAATTATTTAAAAACATACTTTTCAGCCTAAAAAATATGAAAGTGATCTTCTTGACATGGATGCATACAAATCTTTATTCCCAATCAACCCCAAATCCATAAATCTGACTGCCTTGATAGGCCTACAATAGCAAACACTGGTTGTCCTACAAAAAATATTTCAGCATTTGTTGATGGTCTTATACATGACATTCCATTATCATTCAATTCTTATGGTAAAGATATCACACACTTTCTTTCAATTTAAAAAAAGAAGCCATCAAATCTCAACTACTAAATGAATGTTTTTTAGTAACTTTAAACATAACATCATTGTACACTTATATATTTCATAATGATGGAATTTAACCTATTAAATCTGCTTTACAAAATAAAAAAATATGATCAGCACTAAATTACAATTATTACTGAATTAATATATTTAATCTTTAAAAAAATCTTCATTTTTAACTAGGTGCTGTAATGGGAGCAAAAATGGCACGAACATTTTAAAGGTCTACAAGGAATCTTCTATGCTTAAAAATGCTAGGCTTAAACTTCATGCTTGACTAAGATATATATATAAGATATCTTTATAATTTGGTCATACAATGAAGAGGAACTTGATACTTTCTTCCATTATATAAATTTTTTTAATAAAAGTATATCATTTACAATCATTTTTTCTGAAACACTAGTCCATTTTTTTGATGTTCCAATTATATTTTTAAAACTAATATACATAACAAGCCAACTGACAGTACCTACATTTTCATAATCACTCTTAAAGTGTTAATATTCCCTATAGTCAGTCTTTATGAATTAAAAGAATTTGTAGTGACAAAAATTTTCTTCAACAAGATAAAGTTTTACATAATAAATTTATAAATATGAAATATCTTAACACACTGTTAGATAAGGCAGTAATAAAATCTTCAGACGTTGACAGGAAAAAACTTTTTCTGTCTAAGAAAACAAATAGACAATTGGAAGTTCTAGCACTGGTTTTTACTTTTAATGATAGCTTACCTAATATTAATTAAGCATTACAGAAATACTTTAACATATTAAATTCACAGATTATTTAAAATCTATTTTTTCAACCTATTTAAAGTTCTATATTGAAGAGACAAAATCCTTAAAGATAGATTTGTAAAAACAAATTTTATTACTAATTTCGTATTAGAAAAAATATATTCTTCATAAGCAAACATATAATTAATTGTTTATGAAAATGGTTCAAGATAATATACCATTAATGATTTTAATGGTATATTTCCAACTATTTTAATACAATATAACAGTTACTTAACTTGTTATATAAATGAATTAGCAAATAGTATACATATTAGACTAACTAATCATAGATTTGACCTTTGACATATCAGTTTCTAAAGACTTCAGTTTATTAGATCACTTCATTGATGATTTAAGAGTGATCATATAAAAAGGGTTTTTTAATCGATAAATGTAAGACTTTACTTTTTCATGGTATAAAATATGAAAGTAGGCACTATTACATCTTTGAATTATCTAGTTTTCTAATGCTTTATTTTTCATTTAATTATTTTTGTTTAATATCTTTACCAATAAATATAATACATATATTTATTTTTTGGTTTTTATATATATTTCAAATTTAATTTCAATACAGAGCCTTTTTGTACACATAATTTTTGTATTTATTTTTTTACATAGAATATATTATTGTACATATTATCATAATCATTTTCAACCATTATCTATCATCTAAATGGTGAAGGTCTCTCCAAGTTCAATTCATCTTTTCCAATCTCTAGCCTCTCTTCTTCATATCACCCCTGCATACTTCCTTATTTTATCCATCCATGTCACATGTTATCTCTTTCTAGGTCTTTTACAATATCTTGAAGTTTTTTAAGATTTCAACTGTCCATCTTTTATCATCTTTCAACCCAGCTTCACTTTAGTATCTTAATTCTGTCAATGAAGTCAGTAACACATGTTTGTTCTTTTACTCATATGTTTCATTTTCAATCTCTTCTTGTTACTCCTAATATGCATCTCTCCATACTTTGCTGAATGGTCTGAAGTCTCTAAATTGATCTTCTATTAAGTGTTCAAGTCTCAGATCCATAGTAAGAACTGGTAAGACACATTTATTAAAAACACATCTTTTCAAACATATACTCATATTTCCTTTTAATATTATTTCTACCAAAAGCACTCCAACCGAAGTTTAATTCTATGATTAATTTCATCCATTATGTTTCCATCTGTAATAATATCTGACCAAGGTATTTGTAGTTGTTAAATTCTTTTAACTCATCATTATTAATCTTTATTTTCTCCTTTTGAAAAAATCCATTGAACATTATTTTACTTTTTTTTTGACATGTACTTTCATCTGATAATTCGTGCAATGTTTCCTGGAGCTCTAAAATATTATTTACAAAAAACAATTATAACATCTGAAAATCTAGATAACTTAAATAATGATATATATACATTTATGAATTATTATTTTTATAAAGTTTGATAAGAATATATATTTTTTCTTTTATTTTTTTTCTTAAAAAAAATAGCTGTAAGAAATTTATCACAAAGGATTATCAATTGATAGATTAAAAACGGTTTTTTACAAAGGATTTTTATCCTATAGGAATTTATTGCACTAATCTGTTTCCAAAAACAATTTTATTGCCTGAGAATTAATGATATTGATTCATTTTATTTTAAATTATTTTATTTATTGTTTAATCTTTGAATTTTTCCAAAGTCACTGACTTTTAATATAACATATAAATTAGTTTTTTTTTAGCCCTGGATTTTCATGGCATATTTACACGACTTAAGTCGATTTTTTGATTTACATTCTTGAAATAAATATAATCCAATTTTATATAATTTTTTACCATAATTTATTCGGCAGACAATATTTCTGACAAACCTCATCTCTGGATTATTATAAACGCCTATTATTCATTTTCAGAAACATTATTTCATTGTCAACCAATGCATGCATATTGTAAAAAAAAAAAAGTGGCATACACACATATATTTTTGTTGAACTGAAGTGTTTGCTCAGTGTAGTGCGATTTCATGAAACTTCGGTACGTCTCAATATATATTAGAATCATATTTTAGATATTAATGATTATTTGCCCATCATTTAAATAACTATATAAATAAGTAATCTTCTTAAAATAAAAAATGGAGTTTATTTAATTAATTAATTATGTCAAAATGTGTATTTGTATATTTTCAATTTATGGTTAAAGTAATTTTTTCTCTGTACATTCAACTACAAACTATTATTTACGTATACGTATATTGAAATTTTGTTCTATTTGCGTCTACCTTTTTTTAATTTGTTTTCTCCGACTTTATTTTTGTCTGCCTAATTTCTTCTGTCCTACCTTTGGAATTGGATTTCATTATATACATATTTTAAAAATGTAATCTATGCTAATTGTTTTTTTTTTTTTTTGTAATTTTATAAATTGTATATATAAAAAAGGATATAGTTAATCATATATTAATGAACAAAATGAACAACATAGAAAACTTAGTCCAAAATTATTATATGAATAATATATAGAAGTTGTTTTATACGTATATACTGGACTATATGACTAAAATATTAGCAAAATTGTTTGGATTAAATCAATTTTTAATTTTTGTATTTTCCAACGATAGAAAACTACGTAGTTCATTTTATATTTGTATTAAAAGAAATGTTTCTGGGAAAAAGTTCTTCATATTTGATGGGGGTCTTTTTTTCCAATCTTACTCACTTTAGCAAGCTGTTATAAAACCTGAAAGATAAAAAGTTGCAAAATAAATATAAAAAAAAGGCAATAGATTGCGGTCAGATTCATTTAAGTCTATAATTAAAGGATAGAAATGTGATTGCACAAGAACACAATACTATAGATCTTGAAACTACCCAAATAGTATTGATTCAGTTGTTATGATGATGAGGAATTCTTACAGTTTTAAACTAATTCTTGGTAAATGTACTTCTAAAGTTAATGCGCAGTATTTTGTGCTTTAAATATAAACTGTAACGGAAACCGGTAATTGTTATTTGTTTACTAAAGAACAGTATCGTATATAATTACGTTAACTACTGTTTAAATTCCTCAGCTGTTTGTGAAGGATTTTAATAAATTAAATTTGTGAATATAGATCAAGAAAAGTCTGTGCTGTTTTCTTATAAAGATTGTTTACAAGGAGGAAATAAAGAAGCAAAAGTCCGGATAGAGCTTTTCGAATTTTAAACTACGACGACGTAAATCAATGTTTCAGAAAATATAAAATTTTGTGAGTTTACATTGTGATTTTTGTTTTCTTTATTAGACACTAGTTAAATGTAAAATGTTTTGGGTAATTTGTTTTGTTATTAATATTAATCTGTACTATTTCATTAAATTTGTTTATATATATATTGTATTTATTTCTTTAAGTTTATAATATCAGGATAACCAACAATCAGAAAACTTGATACGAATTATATTTCGTTATATTTAATATTATATTTATATAAATATATGAGTGTGTAAATACATGTCAGCAGAAGTTTTGTACACATACTATATGTAAAAAATGGAAAACAATAAATTGTCAATCTATCCTGTTTTAAAAAGGATTTGAACTCAGACTTTCAAGCTCTCTACAGCAATCCATTCCATGTTATACAAGCGATACACACGATCACATACATGTGAAAAAGATTATACGTATTTCGTGCTGAACTAGCATTCATCTGTTGGTCCAGATTATCATCTCCCATTCATATATATATAATCAGTGCTTAGTTTATATTAAGATAGCAAATCTTCAAACTTTAATGGACAAGCTTCAATCTGGACCAACTGATGAATGCTGGTTCAGCACGAAATACTTATATATTAGAGATCATTTATCTTTTTCACATGTATGTAGCCATGTGTATCGGTTGTATAACATGAAGTGGATACCTGTAGGAAACTTGAAAATCTGAGTTCAAATTCGTTCTAATTATACTAAGTTTAAAATACAGACAAAATTAATATAAACACAGACAATATGAATATAACTAGCCTTCCTTAATTGGTAAGGAAATAGCTATCTAGATTTTTTTGGTAAATGAAAATGTCGACAAATAATCTAATATAATAAATCTACTCTAAATTTTAAGATATATATATATAATCATAGTTAAAAGTCATGTATAGATCTTTACATATTATCTTGAAATTTTTCTTTTATATAAAATATAAGCGGGATTATTTAAGAAATAATATTATTGTTAATATATATATATTACTACTAACTTTAGAATGTTTAATATTTGTGAATATTATTAAATTTGATAATTTTTTAAATGAAAAGCATAATTTGGAATAAGTATGATTATTTAATTGCACACTGTTTTAACAGTAAAATAATTAAAATACAACTATTTAAATAATAAATTACAACATTGTATCTATAATAGTTTTTTATTCATATAGTAATAGTATTAATTTTAGAAAATTATATCTAATTAACTATATATTACTTTTTGAAAAAATACAAAATGTGTTAACATTATAATCCAAAAGGATTTATAATTTTAAGTAATTAATAATAAAATTAAAAATTAATGAATACGTATACTAAATTAAATATTTTAATTATCTAGACCGATTACAAAAATGATAACTTTGTTAAGCGTTGTTAGCCGAGAGGTCATCGCAGCCGTCTTGCTAGCAAATAGTTGGTTGCAGATGGTTGTGGGTTCGCGTCCCGGCCGATGCTATGACATATGAAAAAAAAAAAAGAAGATAACTTTCTTAGTTTTAAAGAATGACTGGTCTCTATATGTGATGATGCTCAAAAAAATGTTAAAATTCTTAATTAATATTTTGAATAAGCCACAAGTCAGAAACTACTCTGGGGATTTTGGATGAGTAGGCACTAGATGCGGATTTTATGCACAAACCTTTTGGCATCCATTGATTTCTCTGGCTTGCACTGAGTGGCACTACTGTATGAAGAGTTTTAATATTTTGAATATCTATGATATATAAAAGCTTCACATTCAATATTTTTAAAAAGTTATAAAATCAGAAGCTAATATTATTTACTAGTTTGTACTTTTTCTTTTAAGCATTCTTTGATTTATACAACCATTAATCTAGAAGATATGTATTAAATTGCTGGAAATTTTTATATTTTTATTTTTTAAAACCGATGCTTGGTGTTCAAATGCAATAACTCTAATAATAAAATTAATAAGGCTTACATTCACACTGCTATAAAATAGCGGGTTTCCAATATGATAGCATTAATGTTTTTATTCACTATCTTGATATTTTTGAAGCGTTATAATTTATATTTCTAAGGAAAAATAAATTTAAAAAAATTAAAAACGTTACATTTTAAATTAAAATTGATATTTATTTAATTCATTTTATTAGTAAGCACCACTTTAATATGGTGAAATCAGTATTTATTTAATTTTCAATAACTTAAATTTCAATCATGAGATATTGTGACATCATTGTCAGTCATGTGACTTTATTTTGTTAACTTTTTGATGAAATTTAGTGTTATGATTGTGTGGTATTCAGGATTTTATCTATCTGCTTTCTAGCTTTGGATGTTCTGGCTATTGTCATTTGAAATGAATTTTTAAAATAATACCATTTCTTATCTGTTTGTTAAGGACAATAACAAATCTATTGTTGTACATAAACCATAATCCCCCTGCCAGAAAATTATTATATATAAAAAGTTTATTCTATATAGACAACCAAAGTACAACTCTAAAAATACTTTTGTCTTCACTTTCTATCTAAGTTTTTACACTTTTTTTATTGAAATTAAAAAGGAGAAAGTAATACAAATAAAGCTAATAAATGTAATCTATACTGCCTGATTCAAGAAATAAATAAATGGTACAAATGATATTTCTTATGAATTATACAAAATCATTATTAACCATTATCAATCCACTGCAGGATTAAGGTCTCTCCAAGTTTAATTCATCTTCTCTGATTTTTAGCTTTTCTTCTTCACATCACCCCTGCACACTTTCTTATTTCATCCATCTATCTCACATATGGTCTCTTTCTGGGTCTTTTACAATCTCTTGGAATCCAGTTTAAGATTTCACAATCTATTATCATCTCTTCTAGCAATATGTCAAGCCCAACCCCACTTCAATATTTTAATTTTTTCAGTGAGGTCAGTAGCACCTGTTTGTTCTCTTACCTATACATTGGGTTTTCGATCTCTTCTTGTTACTCCCAACATGCATCTCTCCATATTTGTGAAGCCTCTGTATTGCTCTTCTATTAAGTGTCCAAGTCTCAGATCCATAAGTAAGAACTGGTAAAACACATTTGTTAAAAACCTTCCTTTTCAAATATAGGCATATTTTATTTTAGTATCAAGTTATTTCTACCAAAAGCACTCCAACCAAGTTTAATTCTATGATTAATTTTCTCCATTATGTTTCCATCTGTATTAATAATCTGACCAAGGTATTTGTAACTGTTAAATTTTTCTAATTCATCATAATCAATCTTTAATTATACAAAATAGTCAAAAATATATCTAGAATCATGATTCAATTTTTATATCTATTAAGAATTATGTTAATATATAAATTAGGGTATTTTTTAAAATGTGACTTCTTTAGAGAATTGTAACTTAATGTGTTTGAATTCTGATTCATTGATTTTTAAAGTGCATAATGTAATGAAGCATAATCCACATGTAAAGACAATGTACTCCACAAATGCCATTTCATATTCCATAACAAAAGCCATAATATATTACTGCTGAACAACAAGTAACTCATAAGTCTCTAAATTTAACAATATTAAATATTTACCTGTATTATAAATAGTCAAAATAAGAATCATAGATCACATGACCCTATTCTCTTAAGCTTGTAAGTGATAAACAGTGAGGATTATCAATTCCTCAACAAGCTTTGTGATAAATGCTTAGCCAGAGCCAGCATTTAAAATATCTCCATCAGGACCCCTCCCCCCCCAAACCCATGACCATGTTCCATGCTTTGGCACTCCTCAGAGAGGTGCCAGGGTATCTGTATTATTTCAAAACAAAATTTGCTAACATTAATGCTTAGAAAATGATGTGTAGCTCATCAAAATCTAGCACTTTCCCCGTGATTTTAAGTTTTTAGACTAAATCTGAAATTACCCTTATAAATTTGTAAGGAATATCTAAATATGAGTAATTCTCTTCTATTAAGAAACTTCATTTAATAGAAACAATCTATTTAAAATTAATATATGGTTGGGTTCACCTGCACTGGTAATTTGTTTTATTTTACTTGTTGATTTGGTTGTTTTTTTTTTAAGAATTATTAAAGATTTTTATACACTACTGAGTATCATTGCATAGATTCTAAAATTATAAACATTTGTCTAAAATACTGATATAAACAAGTAAGGAAGATTATAATGATGAAGCTGAAATATATGAAGTAGTGTTGTTAAGTGATTTAATTCATGAGTTGCTCTAAGTAGTTATTGTACTGGTATAGTGATGGTTACAAGAGCTAAATGTTACCAAACAGATTTACAACTCATAAACAACAAGAAAAAAAATTAACTCAGTCTGCCATGCTCCTTGCATTTTGAAACTCAGATATCACATGACTTACTGAGCCATCGTCACATGATTATAAGAAAAGTATTAAATTTTTATTTGCTTCAAAAAAATATAGCACTGGGATAAACCAAAGCATATAAAGCATTTTTAATTCTGAAAATCCTCTTTAGAGAATAATTCAGTTATATTAATGCCAATATTCCTGACAGCCATCAACTTTTGGACCTTAATGTTTAGTTCAATTGTTATGGATAAATTCTAAAATTGGTCTATCTAAGAGCATACTTCAACATTTGTTTTAAATATAGTAATTATAAAAATAAATTACATTGGATTTAATTTTATTAAAAACCCTGTTTTATTCATATCTATATTTCTATATATTGCTTATAATAACTTCTCTCATATACACTTTAATGCAAAAAAAATTTTTTAAGAAAACTTTATTTTCCTGACAGTTTCAACTATCCAGCAGTCTTCATAAGAGCATTATCATTTTTCTCTACCTTTTAAATCTACATTACCTTTAGAAATCTATATTTCTACAGGTTATATTAATATTGATATCATTTGTACTTTATTATTCAGTTTATATTTAACAATTGCATTTAAAGTGTTAAGAAATACAAAAATATTGTTGAATTATTTTTTTTTTTTTTACATGATCTTAGTTCATCTAGTAAAACCGTTAATCATTAAAGCTTTGGAATCTAACTTCAACTACAAACTTAGATCATTTATAATGTAGCTTTAAACTTGAGATGATGACTTGAGGTATTTATGGAGAACAACCATTCAGTAATTTTAAAAGCATTGTTTAAATATATCATTTCATCATCTACTTAATGACAAAGTTTCCCCAATAAACAAACTTGTTGAGATTATGCATCATATTATATTAAATATGCTATCACAGATGTACATTAGTTTTGATTTATTATTTTTAATCCTTCTATTTGCTATAATTCATAATTTTTAATAAAAAATAAATAAATCAACATTTTTTATTCTTTACTAAACCACTAAGGAGAGATACTATGGAAATATTCTCCTACCATGTACTACTTAAGAATTTTTAATATATATCTACATAAACATCTCTAATGATATAGTGGTTATTGTATCTGTTTGCTATGGACAGTAGTTTAAATCTAAGTGAAATATAAACTTTTATCAGGTACTTTTTCAGTTAATCAGCCCACAGTCCATAATTGGGTATAATGCTAATTTTGTCTAGTTAAAATATGAAAAAATGCTCGTACCTCTGTTCATTGTCCAGTTAATGAAGAAATAACTTTTGATTAGTATGTGTAAATCTGTGAAAAAATAGTGGAGATGAGAATTTAGGAATGTTTCTTTTATATCCTTTACACTCTGTAATGACATAAATATCTCATTAAAATTTGTAAAATAATTCTAAATATTCTGATGCTACAATAAATTGTATTAAGAGATAGCGAGTAAAGATAAATTAAGCTGTCCAATTAATTGTTGTTGCATAATTGTAGTATCTTGTAGCGTTATTCTATCTGCTCTAGGGCAAAAATCTTGAAATCTATATACACATATATATATAGTTTTTTGTCCTCCAACTTTGTGATATAGTTCTAAGTATGGCTTTAAATATTTGTTTCGACTATAATACATTAAAAAATGGCTAGTAATGGCCAACAATTTCTAAATACGTTTAAATGAATCATTGGTTAAATCGTAGAATCCTTTTATATTAGTTCCTTCTTCCAAAGAAAGTTTAACATTCAGCACTTATATTCGACTTCCTTAATAAAAGAATTTTTTTTAAAAATGTTTAAGAAATAAAAATTAATATATATACATAATCCATTTTAAAACTGATATGCATTATAAGATGACCCTGAATTATTAAAAATGTTAACATTTTTTAAATGTAAAAAGAAAAATATAAAATTGTATGAAAGTTTTTTTTCCCCACTTTCACTAAAACCTTTTCTTTAATGAAATGCTAAATTGAACCCATGAATCAATATAAATGTAAAAAGAAAATATTGTTACGCGCTGGAATCTGAATACATCTTACGATATATTAAAAAAATAATATGTTAATATAGCATTACATTTATAAATTATAATGATTATTTTATTTGAAGCGTTTAATTTGTAAAAGTAATGTAAAGTAAAACCATCAAAACAATAAACAACACATTTGCATCTTAATGACGTAGACGAATTATTGAAGTTTATAAAAGGTAATTGGTAAAACATATTCTAGGAGCATAATATCAATAATAAAAGTTCTGTTGTAATAGTATCCTATTTTTGTTTTATGATCTGCCTTATCAACACGCTCAGCTTTTTAAAACTAGATACATTTTATTGACCAGTAATTTTAATGATTAGCTGATTTAGCTAACGGCTGCTAGTTCGAAAAAAATTTCTTGCTTAAAAATCCAAATTGAGAGCCATAGGATGTCGGGCAGAAATACTAAGAAACCCTAAGGCTCTATAATGGAGATGGTAGAATAAATTTTGTTAAGGCAATCAATGACAAAATACCATAACGGGTTATCACTTAGATGAAGCATTCTACAGCTTCTTTTCTCAATCTGTCTATAGGACGTGAATTTTCTCTCTATATATAACTTACGTGTGATTTATAAGTACATTGAAAATTGCTTTGCCAATGGTTTGTCGACAAATTAATTAAATGTAATATGTTAAGTGAACTGTTGAAAAGTGGATTTATTGACTTAAACGAGTTTTTTTTTTAATCATAAACGATATGATCAAGTGGTTACAAATGTCAGAGACATCGATTAAAATAATAAGATTAATGTTAGAGGCATATTACTATTACATTTTTAGCAAAATTTATTGTATCACACCTAGGGATTTTTTATAACCAAATGTTTTTCAGTAACTTCTTAAATACACACATGTATAGAATATGTACTATGAATTATTTTTGTAACATAATTTTCTAATATGTAAATGTAAACGCAAATCCTCACATAATTAATTTTAAAATTAGAATTAACTTCAGAAAAAAACACATACTAACAATTTCCAAGATGCATTTTGATTAACCAATGCCACACATTGCTGGTACATTACGCAAATTTACGTTGCAAGTACAGTATTCATTTTTTAGCATTCACTTATTCACTACAAATATCTCTGGTTAAAAGTATATTATTAGTCTTATATAGAGAATGATAAAAATATGTTTGAATTTGGTTGCATTTAACGTCTGCAACTAGAACCTAAATAAAATATGATAAATGATAAAGGTAATGAATAATCATATTCGCATTTAATAAAGAGATAATTATAAGGGGTTTGAATATAGATTTTTAAGCTCCCTTCAGCTATCCACTCCACATCATACAACAGACACACATGATCACACACTTGTGAAAAAAAAACGATCTCCAATATAGGTATTTCGTGCTGAACCAGCACTCATCAGTTGATCCAGATTCATCAACTCCCACATACATATATATAATCAATGCTCGGTTTGTATTAAGATAGCAAATCATCAAACTTCGATTTACTCCACCCTCTAACTCTTCAGCTTGAAATTCTGGGTTCAAATTCCCTATAATTACATCTAAACTCCAAATATATATATATACTTGTATTCAAATATTAAAGAGGTAATTGTTGTTAAAAAATACGCACTATGGAAAAAGGGGATGAGGTTAAACCTTAATTTAAAAGATTAATAGATAATTGATTATATATATATGTAAAGAGAGCGAATTAAAAATAAAGTGTGAACAATTAATATTATCATAAAAATGTACGTACATATAAATGAACAAATATTTACAAATTAGTTGATGCAAAGTTAGAAAGACGAGGTATATTTTTAAAAAAGCAGATTGATAAGTATAGGCAGTGTTTGTTTTTTTTTCCAAATTAATCAACTTTTTTTTTTTTTAGTGTAATCTTTTTATATAAAAATTGTTAACTATGGGTTAAAATACCAAATGTTTTAAAAAGCATTAAACAAAATATATAACAAAATCGATATTTTACCTGATTAATCGATAATTGTGTCTTCGAAACAACTTAACAAGCTCTATTTTATCTCTCCATTATCACTTAATGTGGCTAGAGCGTGGCGAAGCTTCTAATCCGTAAATGAGTTATAATCTTTTTAAAAAACATAGTTTATTATTTCCATAGAAACAAATCCCAAGTTACCTCAGCAATTTCGCCAGGATCCATCATGATCGGTAAAGCATATCCCCAGTCGTTGTCTTTACACTACAGGCTCCGTGACTAATAATGAGCCGCTTGGTTGTAATAAATAAATGCGGCTGATTTTTTTTTTTTACTTTCACTCCAAATTATTTTTAGATAAGCAGTGCGCATGCCTAAGTACTTTCAGCTTTTATAAATTAAGAAACTCCAGAGAAACGATTTAAATATTGCTAGCTTTAATTTGTTTTATTTCAAAATAAATACTAATATACTTAGACAAATAAAAATCTTTATTCAATTAAAACAAATTTTATAATATGGTAACGTTTTATATATTAAAATATATGTGGCATTTTCATAAACCGAAATATGTTATTAGATATTCAAAATCTTATAAATGGGCAAAAATATTAAAATAAGCAATTCTGAGAAAAGTGAAATTTAAAAGATTGTCATTAACTCTAAAAAGCAAATTTGCCGCTTTTTTTTTTTTAGGAAAAAAGAAATAACGACAACAGTTTTTTATGAGAAGATAATTATGAAACATATATTCCTATTAGGAATAATTTAATAAGACTTGCTTACTTTTAAAATTGCAAACCGAATAGAACTACTTCTTTTGCGGCAGTAATATATATATTTTATAATATAAGTATTTGCTGTAAAATATTCTCAACTTGCGTGGGGTGTTTTGTATTGATATATATTGGAAACCAAAATTATAATAATCTTATAATCATTAACTGAATGGAATTTTTGAGATCAGATTATTTACACTTTGGTACTTGAACGTCCCTTGCTATCGACAACAACAGAGTATAAAAACATTTTATTAAAGTTTATTTTTGTTTTTAGAATAAGAGACGTCCAATTTTGTCTAAAACTGATTTTGGATATATGTAGACAATATTACTATTTGATGTGGCAAATGCTTAACTGAAACGAGTTTGTTATTAAATGAAATGATACCATCTGGAGTTTTAATTTTAAAAAATAAGACATCTTTAATGTTCATTTCAAATATTCTTTTTCCTGATGTTATTATCTTGTGATTGAATTCATGATAAAAGAATATAAATGATAATTGTTACCATGCATTATCCAACATGAATATCCTTTATTGTTTTACTCTCCGATAAAAAAAAAAAAATCTAAATATTTATTTAGCAACCAGTTGTTTTTTTTTTTTTTCAAATGTCATAGCACCGGCTGGGACACGAACCCACAACCGACTGCAACCAACTACTTGTTTGCAAGGCAGCCGCGATGACCTCTCGGCTAATAGCGCTAGACTATTTAAGTCAGCTATCTGGAAAAAAAATCTTATGCATGGAAAAGTTTAGGAAACCTGAAAAAATATACAATTTTCACCCTAACAAGACTTGATTTTAAGTCAAAAACCTTCTTACATCCATTAGTTGCTAAGGTTTGTACTGAAAAGCACTACTATATGGACAATTTACTACTGTATTGACTTTAAGTCATGGTCAATGCAGGTATATGCACTAACCATTATGTCTAAAGCTCTTCCATATGCATATCTGTACACACATGCACTATATGTAAACTCAAATAATAACTCATAAAACTTTAAAGACGGATAATTAACCAGTTTTCAGATGCAAAACTCTCTATGCAATGCTGCCACCCAGTGCAAGCCAGAGTAATCAGTGAAAATTGGTGATCGTATGATGTTTAGTGGTTTAACCAGTTTCCAGTATATTCTTTATCATGTAGTGAGATGCTAAAAGCTACCTAAAGTCCAAAAGCAAATGATGTTATCAGAAAGGTTGTGAACTTCATCTTATTGGATCAATTTCAATTCTAAATATAATTGTTCAGAGGCCATTGAAAATCATTAGCATCAAGTCAATGAACTTCACATTTTGTTGTAATAATTGTACATTATTTTCAAGACATAGTCAAATACTGAAATTTTAGCAATAGCTACAGCTAACCAATTTGTATTAGAGTTTCAAAAATTTGAATCTTACTTCTTTGGTTGTGATTGACTACAAATATTGGGGATTTTGTTTAAAAGCAAAATCAATTTTGAAAAATGAGCCTCACCATTTTTTAATCAACATTATATATATTAAAAAAACATTTATATTTTGCTGGTCACTTCAATCTTCTTTTGATCACTGAGGGTGCTACTAGGCTGCTGAGACAATTTAATTTATGGTGATCAAAAGTTGATGGTGATAAATGTTACCAGCTAGACCCAGAGAGAGAGAGAGAGAGAAAGAGATCTTTAACAGTGTTCAGCCAATTGAGGCAAGGACATAGAGAAAAATGAAGCCAAAAGTAATTATAAATAATTTTAAAAGTTATTAAATTCAACAATAAATATTAGCCAAAGTATAAAAGTTTGACCTAAATTCCTCCACCTGGTTTATCAGAGAATGGACAAAAGTATTGGCATCAAACACTTTGGCAGATAAATACTTTCACCTAAGAATTAAAGAAAATTATGTTTTTTTCTTGCCAGTGATTTATCTAAACAAATTACACTTTATTTAGAGATTTCAAAAGAAAACATTTTTGTCTGGAAGTCAACAAACAGCGCAGAGCAATCTTTTCCTACAACTTGGCAAAACCTTGGGATATAATAGGATTGTCATTTGCCTGCCAGTGCTCATAAAAGCCATGTTTAAGACCTTTAAAGTTGATTCCTACAAGAGAGAGAAGATTATATTATGTAATCTGAAATAGAAAACAAAATCTCTATGATTTAAGAAAACAAAACTAAGTAATCGATAAGTCACTAGCCAAAAGATTAATGGTCTTCACGAAATGCAAACCCAGATCGACTAACTTAATTTCAACCAATAATAGGGAAGAGGTGAGTTAAAATAAAACTAATAGTGTCTGCCAAAACATTCATCAATGGTTAGTAATATAAAATATATATATATATATATATATATATTAGAGTATATTGTGAGTTTATATATATATATATATATATATATATATATAAACTCACAATACACTCTTGGACAAATAAATTTAAATATGAAATCTTAAAACTAAGATTTCAATACATATAATAAGAATAATAAATACATAATAAAGTAATTAACGATATTCAAATGATTATACATCTTACTATAGGTGCAGGTTTCATTTTAGATTAAGCAGAGAATTTAACATAGAGATTTAAACAAAAGATTTAAACCCTGGTTATAATACAAAAATGTTCATTACCTTCGAGGTATAATGTTCTGTCCAGCTGATTTCTTTCAGCAGAACATGCAAAGTTTATTTCTCTTTAGAATTCATTATGAAGGTTTTGATTTTTATTTATCTGATCAGGAGTATGATGGCAAAATTCAGAATCAGTTCTGGACTAGGGCATTAAAGCATCTTCATGGCGATGCAATTTTGAGCTCCAGGGTTCATCTTTAGTTGGCTTAGCACTGCATATTTTAAAGATGATTTTCCAAGATAGATAGTTTCAGCATATTTTGAAACAGAAGGTAACTAATTCCAGTACTAAGCGTATTCACTTCTTTTTGGTTTTTCTCTTCTTTAATAGGTGGAGAACTGCAATCTTCTCTGAGTGGTCTTAAAATAGCAATGCAATTAGAAAATGTAAAAATCTAGAGGTCAGCAGTCTGCCATTAGTGAATGGAAAAGTTAGAATAATAACAGTCAAAAACACAGAGCTTTTATACAAAATTGTTATCTCCTGCCTAATCTTAATTAAAAAGTTTTTACCAGAGGTAAATCTCTATCTCCCACTTAATCTTAATTAAAAACAAAATCCAACCAGGGCTCTTATTTATTTTCAAATATTAATTAAATTTAAGTAAATGCAAAAATAAGTCTCAGCTTTTAAAATCATAAAAAAAAAATAAAACACAAAATTTTTAATTATGATTTTCTCTTGCTTTGAAAATCTCTAAAATATACACTTTGGTTTTGATTTTGTAATGGTTGCCTTTGAAGTGGATAAAGCATCCAGTTCAACTGCCCCGTCATTCCATGAAAAAAAAACATTTCTCTTTCTTTTTTTAAACCTTTAAATATTTAAAAAAACTCAAAAACCCAGAAGAACATTTGCCCTGTATTCTGTCAACTGAGCTATCACTACTAATTTAACTTCTCAAAAAAATTTTTTTTTATCTTATTAACTTTATCTTCTTTTTCATAATCATGTATCATATGCAAGATTTTTTTTTGAAAGTCTGTCTGATTACTCTAACCTACCTCTGTCAGGCAGTTCTTTCTTTCTTTCTTTCTTCTAACCATTTTTAGAGCTTGGGTGATGTAAGTTACTTTTTTCCCTTTGCCTGTTTCTCATTTGTATTTTGGAGGTTTTCTTACCTTGAACTCTGCTTTATTTCCAATTCTAAGTGTTATCTCTGGTTTAAGAGTAGTCTCCAAATAAATTTCAATCATGAATAGATTTCTTGGCATTTTATCTACCTCTCATTTTTGCTATAGTTTATCTCAGACTCCTCTTTATTTTCATTAAGAAATATTCGATATGTTTAAGTTTTTTCTTACCAATTGTCAGCATAATTGCAGGTGCTCCCCAATTTGCTAGCATCATCTTTTCCATTTTCATTTTGTAAATCCAAATATTCACCATTCACATTAAACCATATCTATCTAATGCTATCTGGTTTTATTTCATCTCTCACTTCACTTACATATTTTACCACCTTAACTTCCTTTTCAACTTCTTGAATTTCTTTAGTCAGAATTTTTTTTATTGTTTCCTGGCATTTTTCAATTCTTTCTATTGTTTCTTGTCTCCATTCTTTCATTTCTTTTATCATTTCCTATTGACTTTGTTTCATTTCCAGTAACTCTTGTTTTAAACCACTAAACATCACATGATCATCATCTCTATACTAGCACATAATTGTTTTAAACAAAGGCAAAACTCTCCATACAGTAGTGCCACCCTGTGCCAAACAGAGTAATCAATGGATGCCAGAAGGCTTGTGCATAAAATCCCTATCTAGTGCCTACTCATCCAATATCTCCAGACTAATTTCTGGCTTGTGGCCATCATCAGTGAGGAGCCTTCTGGCATCCATTGATTACTCTGTTTGGCACAGGGTGGCACTACTGTATGGAGAGTTTTGCCTTTGTTTACAACAATTATGTGCTAGTATAGAGATAGTGATCATGTGATGTTTAGTGGTTTAACACCAATCCTGCCTAATAGGATAGTGGTGGCTATGGTTGTTTAAGAGCCAAATACACCAAAATGTATGGGTGCTGAATTGAATTCAGACCCATATGACTATATAAGCTATTGAGCTTAGATTGAAATTATTTTTGTGTTTTCAATTTCATTCTCATAGTTTTGTAGTAAAGTAGAGTTAAAAGGTGGCTGCTGGAGGGTTGTATTAGATCCTAAGATCTAGGTGCAATGCTCTCAAATCTAAGGCTCCTCACTGATGATGGCCACAAGCCAGAAACTAGTCTGGGGATATTGGATGAGTAGGCACTAGATAGGGATTTTATGCACAAGCCTTCTGGCATCCATTGATTACTCTGTTTGACACAGGGTGGCACTACTGTATGGAGAGTTTTGCCTTTGTTTATAACTCTTGTTTTATTTCTTTATTGTCTTTCATTATCTCAATCATCATCTGGGTCTCTGACATTTCTTTTTTCTTTTCTATTATTTGGGAATTTTTGAAAGAAACAGGACTTTCTTCCTCAAGTGCCTCACTGAATTCCATTTTCAAAAACAATGTCAAATCCAATATATTTTTACTTTTATTTTTTAATTTTTTTTGCTTTTTTAAAAAATATAACTTTTTAATATTTATTTATTCATTATTGTTCAAAAAAATTTTTTTTTAGAAATCCTAACAAAAATTTTATTTGACTGTACTTAATTATTTATTTGAAAAAGACTTATTAATATTTATTTATTTTTATATTAAAAGATGAACTCCCTACTCCAAACTGCTTCAACAATACACACCACAACTAGCACAAACTGATCCTTAAGACCAAATCTTGCCTCCCACAACTGAAATATTCCTCAACTATCTGAACAAAAATCTCACATAGGTTTTTAATTTGAAGCACTATGTTGGTAGTGCTAAAATTTTCCATCCATTCTACCGGTCACTTTGATCTTCTTTTGATCACTGAGTGTACTACTAAGCCACTGACAACCTAGAAAATTTAATTTACAGTGATCAAAAGTTGATGATGATAAATGCTACCAGCTAGACCCAGGGAGAGAAAGAGATTTTTAACATTGTTCAGACAATTGAAGCAAGGACATAGAGACAAATGAAGCCAAAAGTAATTATAAATAACTTTAAAGTTTATTAAATTTAATAATAACTATTAGTCAAACAAAGTGTAAAAGTTTGACTCTAAATTCCTCCACCTGGTTTAGCATAGACCAGGGGTGAGCAATTGTTTTGGCTCAGGGGCCGCAGAGGTTGGCAGAGGGCCACATCAGGGGCCACTTTGTGGAAGCGAAGGTTAGCGGAGGGCCACACCTTTTTTTCATGACACAATAAACACACTGCTTTATTCCCTGTATTACCAAAGAAATATTTGTTTGTCCATTCTTCATTAAACACATGACATTCATCACTGATTTTACATTTTTTCAGAGGGTTCATGGTTTCAATAAAGTTGGAAATGTATATATTTGCTAATGCAAAGACAAAATTGAAAGTAACCAGATCAACTGGAAAAGCACTGCACATCATATCTACACTGCACATGTGTATTGATGTGGCCATCATAGTGGAAAATACGAGATGAATCTTCAGTCACACACAAAAAGGAAATCTCAGTTCAAGGCAGATTTTTCGGATTGTCTTGGAGGGCCACATAAAAACTCTTAGTGGGCCACTATTTGCCCATCCCTGGCATAGACTATTTGACAAATAAATACTCTCACATAAGAATTAAAGAAAATTATGGTTTCTTCCTGCCAGCAATTTATCTAAACAAATTACACTTTCTTTTATTTAGAGATTTCAAAAGAAAACATTCTTGTCTTGAAGTCAACAAACAGCACAGAGCAATCGTTTCCTACAATCTGACAAAACTTGGGATATAATAGGGTTATCATTTACCTGCCAACACTCATAAAAAGCCACATTTAAGACCTTTAAGGTTGATTCTGACAAGAGAGAGAAGATTACAATATTAAGTAATCCGAAATAGAAAACAAAATTCTACGATTTAAGAAAACAGAACTAAACAATCGATAAGTCGCTAGCCAAAAGATTTATGGTCAGCATGCAATGCAAGCCCAGATAGGCTAACTTAATTTCAGCCAAAAATAGGGAATAGGTCAGTAAAAAGAAAACTAATAGTGTCTGCCAAAACATTTATCTATGGTTAGTAATATAAAAAGAAAAACAAAAAATATAAACTCACAATGCCCTCTCTGACAAATAAATTTAAAATATAAAATCTTAAAACTAAGACTCCAACAACAACAGCACAACAACAGCAGCAGCAGCAGCAGCAGCAGCAACAACAACAACAACAACAACAACAACAACAACAATAATAATAATAATAATAATAATAATAATAATAATAATAATAATAATAATAATAATAATAATAATAATAATAATAATAATAATAATAATAATAATAATAATAATAATAATAATAATAATAATAATAATAATAATAATAATAATAATAATAATAATAATAATAATAATAATAATAATAATAATAATAATAATAATAATAATAATAATAATAATAATAATAATAATAATAATAATAATAATAATAATAATAATAATAATAATAATAATAATAATAATAATAATAATAACAACAACTAATTATAGGTGTGGGTTTCTTTTTAGATTAAGCTGAGACTTTAACATAGAGATTTAAACAAGAGATTTAAACCCTGGTTATAATATAAAAATGTTTGTTATCTTTGAGGCATAATGTTCTGTCCAGCTTATTTCTTCCAGTGGAGCATGCACAGTTTATTTCTCTTTAGAGTTCATTATGATGATTTTGATGTTTATTTCTCTGGCTGGGAGTATGATGGCAATATTTGGAATCAGTTCTGGACTGGGATATTAAGGCATATTCATGGTGATGCAATTTCAAGCTCCAGGGTTTCCTTTAGTTGGCTTAGCACTGCATATTTTTAAGAAGGTTCTCCAAGGTAGGTAGTTTCAGCATTTTTTGAAATATTCCAGTATTAAGCATATTCACTTCTTTTTGATTTTTCTCTTTTTCTTTAGCAGTTGGCAAACTGCAATCTTCTCTGACCAGTCTTAACTTCGCAGATAACAGCAAAAGAAAATAGCAATTCAATTAGTAAATATAAAAATCTAGAGGTCAGCAGTCCACCATTAGTGAATGGAAAAGTTAGAATAATAACAGTCAAAAACACAGAGCTTTTATACAAAATTGTTATCTCCCGCCTAATCTTAATTAATAGTTTTGACCAGGGGTAAATCTCTATCTCCCATTTAATCTTAATTAAAAACAAAATTCAAACAGGGCTCTTATTTATTTTCAAATATTAATTAAATTTAAGTAAATGCAAAAATAAGACTCAGTTTTTAAAATAGATTACTATTAACAAAATTAAAAAAAACTTATCATAATAAAAACTAGTTTTTTTTAAAAAAATTAAAATCTTTTTACAATCGAGTATGTGTATTATGGCATGTACTCTTAATACATAAAATAAAATAAAATACAAAATTTTTAAATATGATTTTCTTTTTCTTTGAAAATCTCTAAAATATACAGTTTGGTTTTGATTTTGTGATGGTTGCCTTTGAAGTGGATAAAGCATTTAGGTCAATATAATGTGCATGTTTTTAAATTTTATACATCACAATCATATAAATTTCCATTTTATACATGTATTTACAGTGCATGATAGAAAGTGCATCCCAAATTATATAAAATCATGATAATAATTGAGAACAAACCAGATTGATAGAGCATCATATAAAAAAGGGTCATATTTGATATGCAAAGTAGTAAAGTTAGATGAATGAGAAGACAAAAATTGTATTATGTTAGTCAAGAATTTTAATTAATATGGTACATAGTTCAGTATGACATATAATATTGCTTAAAGTTATGAAGTTATCTAACATTATTCTGATATAATGCATACCGATTTCATTATATTGCAACATTACAGAATGTTTATAGAGATTATTGTAAGCAAGTGCAATAGGCCTTATACATTTTAAGTATTGTAAAACATTAAAATCATGCTGGCAAGTGAAGAATTTGGATATTTTATAAAAAACATTGATAGATAATTAGTCACTGTAATGAATGAATTTTATATCAAGACATCTATTACAGAAATATCTCATGAATAAAATCCCTGTGATAGTTATTATTAGATACTGATTCAAAATTGTCTCAAATCCAAAGCTCCTCACTGACGAAGGCCACAAGCCAGAAACTAGTCTGGGGATATTGGATGAGAAGGCACTAGATAGGGATTTTATGCACAAGCTTTCTGACATCCATTGATTACTCTGGTTGGCACTGAGTGGCACTACTATATGGAGAGTTTTGCCTGTTTTAATAACAGTAATGTGCTAGCATAAGAAATAGTGATCATGTGATGTATAGTGGTTTAATAAAAAAAATCATGATTCAGCATGGAACATGATTTGTCATCATACTTTCCTAATTTAGAAATAGTTTTTTTATCCATGATTGTCATTATACATTGCAACACAATCTAAATATTCAATTTACCATTCAATATATTTATCCCTTTCACCTTTTTTATGTAATCTATGATAATTATATCTTTATCAGGATTTAAAAGTAAATGCACTGAGCCAAAACTTGCTTCATTGCAATAGATAGTTGGTGCCTCACAACAACCATGTCTAAACATACTGAGCTGTTTTCACATCTAAGACATATAAACAATCAATTGATGTACAGAATAAACAGATGCATGTAAATCTCATCAGTAGCAGTCACTCCTCAAATGATTATGGTCATTCCAAACCCAAGAAAAAATAAAAAGACAAAAATATAATAATAATAATAATAATAATAATAATAATAATAATAATAATAATAATAATAATAATAATAATAATAATAATAATAATAATAATAATAATAATAATAATAATAATAATAATAATAACAACAACAACAACAACTAAAGACAAATTCCATCATGACTATCTAAATCAAGCTATGAACTTCAAATATGCCCACATATGCAAAATATTGGTTAATTATTTTGTTTATTTGCTATTTTAAAGTGCCGTTTTTTAACTTCCAGAAAACTATTTTTTTTAAAATATTTCAATACTAAATCTAGTTACAGCTCTTCAATATAGTCTCTTCATATATTCTCAATGAAATCATGTAGATCTATACCCACATTTTTGAAACATTTTAAATTGCTTGAAGAATCTTGAACACATTTCCTGGTAATTTTGTTTCTTTAATGTATTCTAGCATGTGTGCGCGTGCGACACAACTATTCCCAAAAGCTATAAAGTGTTAATATAAAAAAGATAACTAAAAACAAAAGAGCTGAGCACTTTCAAAGGATCTTGCCTTCATAATCATAGCTTGCTACTACATTTAATGATATGCAAATATGCTAATTCCATTTCTTTGATAAAGCATAGTACGTGTCCTTCCTATTTATGGAATCTTTGTCTCGTGAGATGAAAAAGGCCTCTTTGATTTTTCTTTTAAGGTCATGTCTCTCTCTCTACACACAATCGTGGGATTGTCTGGAATGCACTTATGGTGTCCGAATGCTCTGGTGCTGATAGAAAACTGAATAGGTGGAAGAATCGTTGAGAGCTCTATTGTATGAATATTTATGTTGTGCTAATGTATTGTAAACTTTCTTATTCAACATGAATGCCAACTTTGATGATTTTCATTTCTTATATACTGCTCATACTTCTACATCCATTTTTTTCTGAGAAAAAAATTTCTGTCTTCAACTGCAAATAAAAAGTAGTAGAGTAAAAAATGCAATCACAAATGTGCTGAAGATTAGGAAAATAGTTAGTTCTGAATTAAAAAAGACCCTTTTAAATATAAATATACAAAGATTTTCTCTTTGAATTAGCTTCCATGCTGATATTTTGAATAGTGAAGACTTTAAGCCAAGTCATATATATATATATATATATATATATATATATAATCTAAAGCTATTTTTCCAGGTAACTATACATACACATCACATGATCACAATTTCTTATGCTTGCTCATGATTGTTATGGAGAGTTTTGCCTGTTTTAATAATTATACATACTTTAATGCTTATTATATATTCACTATAATCTATATTTAGAATAAAATCTAACATAAAACAGCTTTTAAATACTCAATTTCAGAGCAAAGACCCCACCATGGGGGGAGGGGGTCATATAGAGTAACTATGAAAGAGAAACAGTCATTCAATTGTTTTTCAACTTAGTTATATGGTGATGAGTTTCAGTAGTTTTACATTCATGCTTTCTCTATAGCTAAATGTAGCTACATATCTATTACTAAGCAATATTTGATAGCTAGATAGTTTTGACTATGGGTCTGTCTGAGATAAAACTTTCTGCTTAATATGGCAATAAATGTACTAATTACAAAGTCCTTTACAGAGCAAAATGTTGCTGTGATTTCTTGTAATGATATTCTTTAATAAAAAATTTTGTTTTATGTTACTTTTTTAAAAGAAAATCATTGGTGGTTGAGAGGTCAGCGACAGCTGCTTTACAAGCAGTTGTCCCAGGTTAGCGGGTTCGCTTCCCGGCTGATGCTATGACACATGAGAAAAAAAAAATCACATAAAACAATGTTAAATAGCACCCAACAGAATATAGTAAATAGTAGTGGTGGAAAGAAATCGTTACCATTCTATGTAAAATCTGTTATGATATTTTGTTTAATGAGGATGTTAATTAAATGAGTTTGTTATAACTTTTATGAGAATATCAGTTAAAAATATGCCAATCTTTTTTATTAACTGATTTCTTAATAAAAATAACTTGATGAACAATAAAATAAAAATGACAAAAAAATATTGATTTCTACCATAATTAAGGCCTGGGTGTTCAACTATAACTACGATTTTAAAACAGTTGAAAGATTAAATGTGATTGCTGTGAATACTTAAACCACAAAATAAATTCGTACGCATTTTAATTACATTTTACAACATTTATGGGGGTGGGGGTATATTAATTTAAAATATTTACAAGTAATTTTTTAATAAGAAAAACGTAAACTTCCAATTAAAAAGGTAATATGTCTAAATGTGCTAAAACGCAAGTATTGGTGAAGCTAATTTCAGGTAAGATCAATGACTGAGAGCTTTCGAGAAGATTTATCTTCTCATAATCACAACCAGCGAGTTGAATGAGCATAATGGAAAATGTGTGCATTTAAATTTATGCAAAGTAGGTTGGAAAATCCACTTTTTGGAGAGAGAAGCATGTTTTCTTCTGGTTTATAGCATGGGTTGCATAGAGCGCTATGACTCTAAATGTAAAGTTAAAAAAGCATGACTTATAGCTAACACACATGCTATAAACCGGAAGGAAGCATGCTTCTCTCTCTCTAAAAAATGAACTCTCCCACTTTGCATAAATTTAAATATTTATCGCATACATTTTCCATGGTGCTCTTTTAACTGGCTGGCTATGATTATGAGAAGATAAAAACTTTTTGGAAGCGCTCAGTAATTAATCTTATTATCTGTAATTAGTTCCACCAATACTTGCGTTTTAACGCTTTTAGGCATATTAGTAGTTTTTTGATATTGTTATTACGCTTAATTAATTTATATGCAAAATAGACCTCATGCAATATTATTTTTATGAAAAACAATTGTCAGTTGGATAAGACTTATATCGTTTACAAATTGCATGTTTTCTGTAAGACTTAAGAAACTTACTGTGTCGCCTCTAATATTCAAGATTCAAAATATAAAAAAATGATTCTAATATCTTCTTATAGAATTTATGTTTTTATTTTAATAATCTTACATAGACTCAGTAAGTGGAGCCAATGGTACTATCTTTTTTGGCATCCTGAGTAAGTCAATAAACATCACATGATCACTGATTTCTTAATGCTTGCTCTTAACTGTTATTAAACAGACAAAATGCATATAGTGTTTTGTCTGTTTTCATCCTAGGTAAGGCAACAAAATATATAAGATTAAATATATATCTATATAAATTAATATCTCATCAAATTTTTTTATTGATAAATAATTATAAATTAGTTTTTAAGTACAGTATTTAATTATATAAAAAAAAATCGCAAAATATTACAAAAAATGTTTTTTTTTTTGCTTTTGTTGCTACAAAAAGTCTCAATTATTTATGTTATATTATTTTTCTTTAAAAGAATTATACACCTATTTTGGCGTTTCATATAGCATGGCACCCTGTGTGTGTTCCTTTTGCCTTTGTCGACTTTATCAGCAAGCAAGAATTTGTTTAACTTGGGGTGTCAAAAAGCTAGATGAAATATTGAAAATCTGATTGGATTTTTTATTTTACATTAAATTTGTTTTTTCTTTTACAACTTTTTATATAATGTATAGGGTATATGATCACAGACTTTCACACCACCCACCACTCTTCACTCTATCTCATAACACTGATACACTTGAACACATATATGTCGAAAAGATAAATAATCACCAATATACGCATTTCATGCTAAACCAGAAATCATCAGTTGGTCCAGATTACCATTTCTACACATATATGCTATAAGTGCTCAGATATATATTAAGATAGCCAATCTTCATACTTTAATGGACAGGCTTCAATCCACTCCACACTCTAACTCTTCAACCGTTCATCCAACTGAAAATCTGATGATGGAATGATTAAAAGCCACCCTGAGACCCAGATTCTTGTCACACCCATATTGACCATAGGTCAATCTGACCCCTCATGTATAGGACATAATCCATTTAATACATATAGAAGGGATGGACAGACATCTCTACTATGTAATAACTGAAACACAGGCTTTTTATATAGTGAATCTTATTATTATTATTATTCAATTTTTTTAATCCACTTTCCATCCTATTCAAAAAATTAAAGATTAATTTACAAATGTCCGTCATCATATGTCAATCAACATACACTTATACAAACTCATTGGTTAAATGTGAAATCACTGACTTCGATGAGAAAATGAAAAGTAAATGAATAAAAACAATACAAATTCTAGTATCAAAATACGGGCAATTAGCTAAAAATTAGTGTTATGTGACTGTATAAACTGATGCACTTGCCATCTAAGTATTTATTCATTTTCCGAGTGCTTATATCTATTTGCAGTAATGAAGTCATTACTGACTATTTTTTATAAGCTAGAAAAGTGTACTGCTGTCAGTATATTTTTCAAATAAACAATCAGACACTATCTTTATATACATAGAATATCTATGCATATATTATATAAACTGTAAATAAAATGGATTTCATAATTATGTAAATATGGACAGATTGTTTCTAAATTAATTATCTTAATTTTAATATATTCTTAAAAAAATCTACATATTCTTATTAATAATTTGCAAGTATAATAAACAGACTTATGTAAATTAGCCATTTATATGTAAAAAAAAAAAATAGGACTCGCATTTAAAAAACTCAATCTAAAACTAGGATTGGCAGAGAGATAGTAAATTGGTGTATGAAAAGTGTGTGTGCTAAGAAAGCATAAAGAAACTTTGGAGAGAATATTGATAAGTTGTTAACACAACAGTTAGTCGGCTAAAATAAAATATTGAATTGTTAGAAGTGTTATTGTTCCTTAAAGAATATACACATATATCACTTAACGAGAAAAAACACATAATATTGCTTGTAATATCCTGTATATGTGAGAAATGAAATATGCAATTAGAGAATTAATAAGAGACTATATTTGGTTCTTATGGAGTCCACATTATTCATTTCATTATTATTATTGTTAAATAAATTGTTTTGTTACTAAATTTGTGTTAATTTATTTAAAGTGATTGATGCTTTCTCAATAGGTATTTAATAAACATCCTCAGGACATGGTTGAATGGAGGCAATCAATAATTCAAGAAGAATCCATGCAAACAATATTAGAATGTAGAATATAGTGGAATGGATGGAATCAATAGTTCAAGAAGAATCTATGCAAACAATATCAGAATGTCATTTTCAACAGTTCAACCATACCTTCTTTATGAAAATAATAGTGATTCACTAGAATAGTAGTGATTGTGTATAATACCATTACCTTTAAATCATGAATAGTGACATCATTATATAATAATATAAAATTATCTATCATGAAGATTGGTGTTAACCACTAAACATCACATGATCACCATTTCTATATTAGCACATAATTGTTGTAAACAAAGGCAAAACTCTCCATACAGTAGTCCCACCCTGTGCCAAACAGAGTAATCAATGGATGCCAGAAGGCTTGTGCATAAAATCCCTATCTAGTGCCTACTCATCCAATATCCCCAGACTAGTTTCTGGCTTGTTGCATTAGATCCTAAGATCTAGGTGCAGTGCTCTCAGATCCAAGGCTCCTCACTGATGATGGCCACAAGCCAGAAACCAGTCTGGTGATATTGGATGAGTAGGCACTAGATAGGGATTTTATGCACAAGCCTTCTGGCATCCATTGATTACTCTGTTTGGCACAGGGTGGCACTACTGTATGGAAAGTTTTGCCTTTGTTTATGAAGATTGGTGCTTTGTGGGAAAATTCTGTAAAAGCTCAGAAAAAAAAAGATGAGAAATGATTGAAAGTGTCTACATTCTTATGGCTTGCAGGACAAGATGTTGTACAACTAGCAAATGAATTGTATGACCCTATAATATCCAAAAAAGTTTTATATCATGAACTGACTGACAAATTAAATGGATATTTCACTCCAAAAATAACAAAATGGGTAGCATGATTGAAACTAAAAAGCAGAAAACAATTACCTCATGAAAAATATGGAGATTATGACATAGCATTGAGGAATTTTGCAAAATATGGTGATTTCAACTTGGAAATTAATGATATCTTGTTAGAACTATTTTCTATATGGCATGTTGGATTCAAATTTCAGAAAAATATTGTTGAGCGAACCCAACCTCAACTATAAACATGTGATAGAGAAATGCATCACACAAGAAGCCATGCTTGACAACACTTCAGAATTTTCATTATCACAACAGCTGATTCAAATATCTCTCTCTCAGTACAGAAAACAAATACAAATATACTGGACCCTAATCGAATAAAATATGTTGTACTTGTTGTTATTATGGTAAAAGTGGCTGTTTAAGTAAAAACTGTGAACATAAAAGTAAAACATGCACTATTTGTAAAAAGAGAGGATATTTATCATACATCTATCACAGTAAAGAAAGAAGTGTCAAAATTAAGCAAATGACAGACTACAAATCTGGGGAAAGGAGAGTGAGTAGTAATTATAACATGAAGAAGTATTATTGTACACACAATGATCACAAACTTCTTGATGTGAATATGTGATCAAAAATTTAATGGTTCAGGCTATCATTGATATCATAATAAAGACTGTCTAAAAGTCAACAGAGGTCATTGAAAGAAAATGATGCTTGCAAAAATGAATATTGTCACAACAGATATTAACATCAGTGAAATTATATGTGTGAAAGAGAACATTATCTGTAAAACTAAATTCAAGAATTAAATTTCTTCTATTGTATAATGTTAACAAAAATTTTAGTTAACCATTTGGATGGAATTACTTTCACCCTGTAGGAAACCATAAAAACATCATAAAATTCAATTGCAAACAAGGTACAAAAGAAATACCCTGGGCTGTTTAAGGTTGGACCAGTGGAGTTAAAACATGGTCAGTTGGCATTAACTTAATAAAGGAAGTGCAATCCATTATCTGTAAACCACATAAAGTTTCATTTCCCACTGAAAAAAAAAAGTAGGAAAAACTATCAGCAAGATGGTGCAAAAGGGAATACTAACATTGATAGAAGATTCATTCTAGGTTACACCTGTAGTTATTATAAAACCAGATGTAAATCCTAGATTGTGTGGAGACTACTGCATTAAATAAATTTATTAATATAGTTGCCTATCAGTTCCTAGTATACTGAAGTATTGACTTCATTGAAAAAGCTTTGTACTTCCCCCCAAAAAGACCTTAAACCGTATTCCTTAAACTTGCCTTCCACCAAATTCATGCAATTGAAGGAATAGTAAATTTGGGAAATTATACATGTAATAAATTTCCATATGGAATTATGGTAAAATTAAATATTTTCCAAGAAAAAATGCATACACTTTTTCATAGCATGGACAACATCATTCCATACTTAGATTATATTTTGAATATATCAGAATTGGAGCTGGAATAAGAAAGGCTAGTAAATGCCCTTTGTTCAAAATTGGATAATATAGGCGCCAAGATAAATACGTTGAAGTGCATCTGGTCTACAAATGAGATAAAGTTTCTTGGAAACATTATAAATAAAAATGGAAAACATCCAAATTCATATAAAGTGACAGTCATAATAAATGCTAAACATCACATGATCACCATCTCTTATACTAGCACATAATGATTACTCTCATTGGCACAGGGTGGAACTACTGTATGGAGAGTTTTGCCTTGCATAATAAATGCTTTGAGATTAAGAAATGTGAAAGAATTGCAAGCATTTTTAAGATTGTTAAACTATTATTAGAGTTTCTTTAAAGAAAGAAATCTCATTTGCTAGCACCCTTGTATCAATTATTTAAAAAGAAACAATGTTGGAACTGATCTTATGACTCACTACTGTAGTGATATGGATTATGCATCAGAATATGGTGTTGGAGCCATAATTTTTCATCCATGCCATGGAAGTGAAAGCAGTTGAAAAAAACTACTTCCATATTAACAAAGAAATATTAGCAGTTATTTTTCCTATAAAAAAATTTCATTACTATATTTATGACTGAAAATTTTAAATCTGCATAGATCATCATCTGCCTCTAGGAATATTTGGGATCGGAAAAAAATCCTGAATGCATAAGTCAATACATGTTGTTCTGAATAAGTATATTACTAGGGATATGATTATGAATTAATGTATAAGCCAGAAAAGCAGATTGGACATGTGGATGTTTTATCGCTTCTACCTGACACTAAAGAAAAGTAATATGGCATTAGTGAGATAAATTTTATAGACGCTATGGACTCTATTTAACTTAATAATTGTTAAGTAGATTAAACAAGACTAAAATTATATCTAATTACTGAAATGAATAAAATATGGCTGGCAAGGAAAACATAAGTTGTAAAGCTCATTTGGAATTTACAACATAGTTTATCATCTAGCAATAATTGTCTATTAATGACTGACCATGTAGTCCTACTTCCAGAAAGCCAGAACCATGCACTTACTTTACTTCATTGAGGTCATCCTGGAGTTGTGTGTGGTAAAATAGAATAAATAGTAAAGAAATGCACATTGTTTGTCAACCACTAAATTGCCATCTAAAAAATTTAAAGCGTGTCCTAAGTCTATGAAACTTTGTAAATGTTTAGATGATGCAGACCAGTTCATGGATATATAGTTTTTGATGTGTTTTTCTCATTGGACTGAATAAAAGATAATAAAGAATATGAATGCAAAATGTAATATTTAAGCACTGAGAGAATTTTTGCTATATATTGTTATCTGGAGATTATTATAATTAATAATGGAACAGATTTTGCCTCTCAGCAATTTGTGGATTATTTAGATAATAAAGGGAGATGGTACATTCTTACTTCACCTTATCACCCCGAGAGTAATGGCATAGCTGAGAATGCCATTCAACATTTGAAGCCTACATTGAACAAAACTTGTTTTAAGTCTGTTCCAGAAATACTAGTTCATACTATGTTCCTGTAAACTTTGCTCCATAAACAGCAACTAACAAGACATCTGTCGAATTATTAATGT
Organism: Epiperipatus broadwayi; assembly: GCA_028023455.1. Classification (NCBI taxonomy): domain Eukaryota; kingdom Metazoa; phylum Onychophora; class Udeonychophora; order Euonychophora; family Peripatidae; genus Epiperipatus; species Epiperipatus broadwayi. The sequence goes on along the minus strand of JAQFVV010000010.1, from coordinate 11,711,378 downwards.
GCTGACATTTTTGTTCTCACTGAGTTGTTTCCAACTACATATGAAACATTTAATGATTATGAAAAATGTAAAATTGCAGATAGCACGTGGATAAACAATATTTAAAAAAAAAAATTGATGACAGAAGTGATATTGCAAACTTTGTCTAGGCAACTATGACTGATAAGACATTAAGCATCACATGATCACCAATATGTATAGGTACTGAATTGAGTTCAGACCTATATGACTATATAAGCTAATGAGTTTTGGTTGATAATATTATAGTGATTTCAATTTAAGACTCATAGTTTTGTAATTAAGTAGAGATAAAAGGTGGTTTCTGGAAGGTTACATTAGATCAGGGGTCCACAACCCTATGCCCATTTTATGTGTGCCCGCTGCTATCCGAACAAGATAAAAAATTATTTATCTGATACAAATAAATTTAATTTTTAAAATTTGTTATAAATTATTGTATTATATTGTAATAAAATTGTAGGGCATACTATACTTTTACAGTTGTAAAAATATAAACATTAATTATATGTTAAAATTTTATTTTTGAAATAAATATTTTTTTGTACATTTTGTGTATTATTAACAATATCCAACTATAAATTTACTTTGAAAAAATAAATGGTGCCTGCCATCTGGTTGAAAAAAATAAATGGTGCCCGCCACCTGACCAGTATTATAGAATGTGCTCTTAAGTGCAAAAAGGTTGGGGACCCCTGCATTAGATCCTAAGATTTAGATACAGTGCTCCCAGATCCAAGGATCCTTACTGACAAAGGCCACAAGCCAAAAACTAGTCTGGGGATGTTGGATGAGTAGGCATTAGATGAGGATTTTATGCACAAGCCTTATGGCATCCATTGATTACTCTGGCTTGCACTGAGTGGCAATACATAATAGAGAGTTTTGCCTGTTCTGCTAAGACGTAAATCATATATGTCCTCATCTAAATGAGATACAATATGTTAATGTTTTTGAGAATAAATTGGCAAAGGATAAGAAAAGTCTCATATGAAGAATGTGGAACAAAAAATACTTCATTAGCTAAGAAAAAACGACAAAAACTAGATAATAAATGATCACAGTATGGATCAAATAATTGAGTCTGAGAAAGATAGTGTTATTTCTAGACTGCTATAAGAAGAAAAACAAACTATAGAAGGAGGAAGAAAAATGTTTCCTAGGAAGAGATACATAGACAGGAAAGCAGCTAGATTAATGGACTATATATGTGATTGAAAGTATTATTTCTAGAGTAGGGGAGGACTGAAATATCTCTATGTATATTATGCAGATTGTAAATAAAATGGATTTCATGATTATGCAAATAATAATACTGTTTCTGAAGTAATTATCTTAATTTTAATACACTTCAGAAAAATATTTACATATGCTAATATTAATAATTTTGGACCACATGATATATATGTAGAGATGAAAGAATAAAACAAGAATATATATATATGGATTGTAGGACAATAAAAACATGATAACAAATTTTATTAAAAATGTGATAAATATAAAAGGAGAAAAATTAAAGATAGCTTTTTTTTGTTTTGTTTATACTTTTGTGATAATAATAGATAGCAGGTTTTTTTTTTAAAAAAGAAAAAGCAAAAAAGACATACTAATGCAGATAGAATGATTTTATAATTGTAGATTTAACGGGTCATGTCTGGACTTAAGAGAAAATATAAAATACTACCAGAGGAAAGGAAGGTTAAACTTTGGTTAGCAAAGTATAGGGAGATCTATTATTTAATTTAAATGAACTCACCTATAATCTTTAAAAAAAATAAGGATTTTGCAGTACAAAAATAAGCAGGTGTTGGTCTAAAAAAAAACAATAATAACAAAAGACTAATCTAAGAGGACAAACAATCTATATTTCAATTTTTTTTAAGATCATTTACAGAAGATAAAATATCTGTACTTAAGTAAAATAATCATTGTGCTAAACGAGTTGTAATGAAAGTTAATAATAATATATAAATAGTATTGAAAGTAAATATAGGGGATTTGAACTCAGACTTTTAAGCACCCTTCAACTATCCACACTATCTTATACCACTGATACATATGACCCCACACATGCAAAAAAAATAAATAATCATCAATATACATATTTTGTACTGATCCAGCACTCATCAGTTGATCCAGATTATCATCTCCCATATATATATAATCAGTGCTCAGTTTATATTAAGATAGCAAATCCTCATACTTTAATGGACAGACTTCAATCTACTCCAACCTCCAACTCTTCAGCCATCCATACCATTGAAATCTGATGATGGAAAACTCAAATCCCATGCTGACGCCAATATTATTGCCACGCCCATGTTGACCTTAACTCACTCTGACTCCTCACATATAGGACCTTATCCATTTAAATACAGAGAAGAGAGATGGGCAGGATACAGGCTTAATGTGTAAATATTTGAAATACAGGCACTCTTCACATACCTGGAGCCCAAATATAAATATAAAGAATTTGAACTCAAACTTTCAAGCACCCTTCAACTATCCACACCATCTCATGCCACTGATACATATGACCACACACACGTAAAAAAGATAAATAATCACCAATATCCATATTTCTTGCTGAATCAGCACTCATCAGTTGGTCCAGATTATCATCTCTCACACACATATATAATCAGTGCTCAGTTTATATTAAGACAGAAAACCCTCATACTTTAATGGGTAGGTTTCAATCTACTTCAACCCCCAACTCTTCAGCCATTCATACCATTGAAATCTGATGATGGAAAGCTCAAATCCCATGCTGAGCACTGATTATATATATGTGTGTGGGAGATGATAATCTGGACTAAATGATGAATGCTGGTTCAGCACAAAATATGTATATTGGTGATTTCTCTTTTCTACATGTGTGTAGTCATGTTATCAGTGGTATGAGATAGTGTGGATAGTTGAAGGGTGCTTGAAAGTCCGAGTTCAAATCCCCTATATTTACAACTGGGCTCCAGGTATGTGAAGAGTGCCTGTATTTCAAATATTTATAGTATTGAAAGCTAAACATGGTTCTAAATATTAGCTTTAAATAACTACTTTTAAATAAATATAAATAATTGACAATTTTGAAATAAATATAGACGTGGCTCAGATAACCAAATTTCAATTATACTTTTTATCTTTGTTACTTGGTATTCAATGTTCCTATTCTTATCTCAAATAAATTGGAATTTTTCTTATAACAAAATGATTTCTCCTTACATAAAGTTAGAAGTATTCAAGCACGCCATATATCCAAAGACGTGCTATTTTTGTAACAATAGTGATTTAAGTGCTATACCTTTTTGTGACAAAATTTGAAATATTTTTTCAAATGTCATGAAAAATATATTTAAAAAAAGAATAATTTTGAGTTTCATTTTAAGGAAATTCTTTTGTTTATATAAATAAAATCTGCCCAAGTAAAATTTACTGAGTCATAAAATTTATAGTAATATCAATTTATATATATATACCCAGTTTTAATTATTTAAAAGCTGTTTGCTTTTTTTTCATGTTTCCAAGTAAATTACTTTTTCTTTTAAATTAGGAAAACCAAATTTGCAGCATGAGGGGGCAGAGATGAGGAAAGCATGCGCGATATTTTTTTGGTAAATTTTTCAGCCTATCTTTTCAACTAATGTACAAAATTTAATTTTCCTATTTATTACAAACACTTTGTATGTGTATGTATAATTTACTGATGCTTAATTACTATCTTAAAACTTGTGAGATTGTCTATCTAATTGTAAATTTGGGACAAATAATTTTTTAATGAAGGACAGTAATGATATAGTCTTTGGTGGAGATAAAATATGTCTCTGTTCAATCTACGATACAGTGTCCCAGTTATAAGATTATTTAATGTTTAAATTTTGATTTTTTTGTATGGGTCCATTGATGAAATGTGCATATTGGGAGATCTTACATCTTTTTCACATGTCTTTGACTATATGTATATGATCACACTCCTTCATAAGATGTTAAAAGCGGTCGTGTAGAGACAATTTCACTACAGAAATATTATTCATTAAATGGATAATCTCTATTGACTATTCTAATGAATGACTAATAAAAAATATTAATATATTTTCATTAAGTGCTTTGTATCTAAGTTGTCAGGACAGTAAATTTGACACATCAATTAAACTGTAGTAATTCCCTATCTATATATACTGAATAATGTTAAAGATATGTGTAAGAGATTGTGGTGTGAGTCAATTGATGAGTGTTGGTTCAGCACGAAATGTGTATCTCTGGGATCTTACGTTTTTCACATGTATCTACACTGATAATTAAACATTTGCAGAATATTCGTTTTAAATATCGCGATTCAGTTTTACATATTATACGATTGATTACATTAATTATTTAAGACTAATTTAACGTGTCTAAAAAAATAATTAGGTTAACTAAGTATTATTAGTGGAAACAGTTATTTAAAAGGTGTTTGAATAATGAATGTTTTTTGGTTTTTGTTTAATAATGGAACTGTTGATGAATTTTATTTTTAAATTAAAGAAGAATCAAATAGAAGAAAAATCCTCAGACAATGAAATTTTAAAATAATCATTGTGTTAAAAAACAAAAAGTATTTTATTTTTCAAAAATTGCAATATCTTCCTCTTAACTGAGCACCCATTTTTAATTTTTAATTATTGCAATAATTCTTTCTAATTTCATTTAAATTATTTTTTTAATTAAATAAAAATCGTTTTAAACTGAAAAAAATATCTATCTATCTATCTATCTATCTATCTATCTATCTATCTATCTATCTATCTATCTATCTATCTATCTATCTATCTATCTATCTATCTATCTGTCTGTCTGTCTGTCTGTCTATATCTACCTACCTACCAACCAAGCAACCAACCTATCTATCTATCTATCTATCTATCTATCTATCTATCTATCTATCTATCTATCTATCTATCTATCTATCTATCTATCTATCTATCTATCTATCTATCTATCTATCTATCTATCTATCTATCTATCTATCTATCTATCTATCTATCTATCTATCTATCTATCTATCTGTCTGTTTGTCTATATCTACCTACCTACCAACCAAGCAACCAACCTATCTATCTATCTATCTATCTATCTATCTATCTATCTATCTATCTATCTATCTATCTATCTATCTATCTATCTATCAAAATAATTATCTATCTATCTATTTATATATTTACTATGATCTATTTACCTGTCTATTTTTTTGTGTCTCTTTCTCTCTCTATATATATATTGTAAGCATAGATTAACATCTGTATTATTATAATGATTATAAATATATATATTATCTTAGAAATAGCTCAAAATATATATTATGAAATTTTCGTTATATTTATTTGGAGAGTCATGTATTAGCATAATAATTTCTGTCAATTTTGGATTTTAGTCAGAGTATCAATATTTTGTTTTCTCTATGTTAAAAATAAAATCTAAAAAATGTAGAAGTATATTTCATTTTAATATATTTTTACATTAACGCGTGTGAATGAGATGTATATGTGGACAATTACTTTTTATTTATACATATATATTTAGAATGAAATTTAAAGATTAGAATTTCGCAATAAGGATTTTAAGTAGTAAAAGAAAAAATATGTGTGCAAGGCTGACATGTGAAGGTGTGCAGTTTGGGTAGGGCACAAAAGTGCTTTATCATGGGGGTGCCAAGACACCAAGATAATTAATAAAATTTATATGTAAATAAAAATGTTTACATTTTTGAATCACTTCATTCTTAGAAGTACATTCTGAGTGTAAATATTTTTTTATTTAAATATAAAATAAATTCTTCTTTACTTAAACTTATTTTGACAATTGCCCAAACCTCAAGCTTGTAATATACTACATATATACGCTTCTCATTGTGCAAAAACAAACAAGTCGATGGTATTTTGTCATAATGATTAATAAAACTTGTATGTAAATATTTAGATTTCTGAATCACTTTATTGTTGAAAACACATTCTGATTGTAAATATTTTTTATTTAAATGTAAGAGAAATATTTCTTTACTTAAACTTTTGAGACAATTGCTCAAGCCTTGAAATATATTTCATATATTCTCTACCATTGCACAGTCTGAGTAGGCTGACACCATTTTGTTGCCATGATTAATAAAATTTATATATAAATGAAAAGGTTTAGAATTCTCATTCACTTTTATTTAAATGTATAAAATGTAATGATTTATTATTAATAATTTATTTTAAAATTTTATTTTAAAAATATTGCCTCATAATTACAGTAATTCGCATGATAAAATTATATTTATCAACAATATTTTACAGGATTTAGCTGTCATATTCAGTTTAGAGTACTGGTAACATGGCTGACTCTGAAATGTCATTTCTTAGGATTGATTCCAAAGCTGTCTTGTGTGAAACTTTTTTTAGTATCAATGATATTTTCCTCCTTTTGTATTATGTCATATTATCTTTTTACACATTTCACTAAATAGCTTTTCCTATTTTTAATAATGTTATTCTTTTTTATATGGTATATTATCTTTTTATACATTTTACTAAAGTGATTTTCTTTGGATGTGGACTCAAGTTTGTTCTCTAACTAAAAAATTAATAATTGATACATAATCCACACTACAGTTCAAATCTAAGACAAACAGAGTAAGTAAAAAACTTATTTTTTAAAAAGATATTGCATGCCAACATATTTAATTCTTAGCAATTTTCACAGTAATACTATTATTTTATAAAATTGTCTTCATTATAATAAAATCCCTAAATGATTGCATTATTAACAAAGTCTAAAAAATATATCTAGTGGAACAAACCAAATGTTTGAAATTTTTTAATAGTTATCTGATATAATCTATAAATAAACAAATTAAAATACAAAGCCTTTTAATTGCTCATAAAAATATGTTAAATAAAAAATTTAAGTTTAAAAAGTTAAAATTTCTTCACTTAAATAAATTTTGTCTAAATCCCTAATTCTCAAATTATATAATAAAATATATAATAATATTTACTAAGGCTGTAACCTTAGGAATAAGCGTCTGAAAAATTCGAAGGTAGGGACCTCTACAGGTCTTAAACACAAGCTTATGCTATGAAGAAAAGAGGGAAAGAGCATAAGCTTGTGTTTAAGACCTGTAGAGGTCCCTACCTTCGAATTTTTCATACGCTTATTCCTAAGGTTACAGCCTTAGTAAATATTATTTAATATATTAATGTGCTTTTAATAAAATTTATAATTAAAATATATAATAGAATTTAGTTATTAATAAGCTTTAAAAAATAAAATAATAGTGTAAATATTTTATTATTGAATGAAAATAAATGAAACTATTTTAAGTAATTAATGGATTTTTAAAACAAAGAGCTTTTTAATATGGTGTTAATGGAATGTAAGAGTTATATCAGCCATGTTATTTAAAATTGACTTAGTTTGGTGGTCCTAATAAACATAAAAGTTATATATGGGAAAAAAAATTAAATATTGGATTATATATATATGCCACATAAAAATTAAATAATAGTATATTTTTTTACTTTGTTAATAAAAAACATGAATAAGTTTTTGCATAAGACATTTTGAATGGGTTTGAATCAAACAAGAACTATTTTTAATCAATTATTGACTTGCTGGTTAAAATTGATCTAAATATTGATTCAGAAAAAATAATGGAGACAAGATGGGCTCTTTTTTTCTCTCACTGTATGGGATGGAATTTAGAAGCAAAGAATCACTTATATAATATAGTAGAGCCAGCCCAAGAAGTGGAGGGAAGCAGTGTAAGGTTTTCATGAGTGGGTGTGATGGTTCATTTAAATATAAAAACACTTGAATATTTAAAAATAATATCTTATTCGCAGATGTTTCCAATGCTATTAGCAATTTCGCAAGATTCTCCAAAAAATAATATTAAATCTTAATTTCAAATTTATTAAGTAAATAAATGAGGATTGCCAATTCCTCAACAAGCTTTGTGATAAATGCTTAGCCAGAGAAAGCATTTAAAATCCTCATTGTTTATAACTTACAAGCTTAAGAGAATAGGTCATGTGATCTATGATTCTTATTTTGACTATTTATTAAGTAACTATTTTTGTTTTAAGATATTATTTAATTATTGTTTCAAAATTTTTTTTTTAACACATAGTTTTATTTTAGTTTGTGTTTTATTTTCCGGAATTATTTTATAGAAACAAATGAATAAAATACAGTAAAGTGTTTACCAACACATTAAATGACTAAAGCCATATTTTCAAGTTTTTCTTGCAACAATGTTGGGAAAAAATGTCTTTTAGTTTACAAATTTTATTTCATAAAATGGGGGAAGGGGGTATTAAAATTTATCTTGCATAAAGGCACCTCTTATTCATGCACACTGTGTGCATGCATTATTGTTCTATTCTCAAAAGTGTAACTTTTTTTAATTAAAACAGAATTGAAAAAGGAAAAATGTGTTTCTTTTAAAGGCATTGCATGGCTTTTTATTTTAAGGTAATGTATAATTTATTATTTTTTAATTTTTAAATATTTATTATTTAGAACTATTTATAAACATGTAATCGAATTGCTCTGGAAAATCACTTCAAAAAAGCATTCTAGTCAAGTGTTGTTAGCCGAGAGATCAGCGCAGCCGCCTTGCAAGCAAGCAGTTAGTTGCAGACGGTTGTTGCGGATTCGCCTCCCGGCCGATGCTATGACACATGGAAAAAAAAGCATTATAGAACACTAAAAACGTACAGGAGATTGAATTCCAAAGTAACTATATTTTTTTTGTTTATGTCAATTGCTTGAAAATAGTGACATAAACCCAAAGTTATTAATTTACTTGAAATTCTTAGAAATTAATTATAGCTTTAAATGGATAATTGGTAATCAACATAAAAAAATGTAGTAATTAAAAATGTTTTCTGCCTGCAGTACTGGGCCTCACAAACTACTTACTTTATCAACACCACCACCTGTACAAAATTGCTATCTAAAAGGTCGTCACACTTCATGGAATCATTAAAAACATTATCATCAGTTTAAAGGGACTTCAGCTAATCGATTTTTATTAGTAAGTGGCATTAAAAAAAAGTTCCTTTAATCTTCAATTATTATTCACTTTTCTTTGAACTTTTGTTATAAACTTCAGTAAAATATAGAGCTCTACTTAACTGATTAAACTGATGAACTGCAGAAAAACGAATCCATTATATCATGATAATTTATCTGTTTTATTAAGAGATCTCGTTAAATCTTCAAAATCTAATTTCAAGCTAATCCAGTCATACATATGTATTATCCAGGCAATAATATACTCTACACTATATCATTCTGGCTATCATTATTAGAAATTAATTCATAGATTTTCAATGAAATGGACGGCTGAAGAGTTGTGGGGTGGAGTGGATTGAAACCTGTCCATTAAAGTATGAAGATTGGCTATCTTAATATAAGCTGAGCATTGATTGTATATATGTGTGGAGATGATAATCTGGACCAACTGACGAGTGCTTGGTTTTAACGCGAAATACGGATATTGGTGATTATTTTTCTTTTCGATATGTTTGAGATCAAGTGTGTCAGCAGTGTGAGATAATAGTTGAGGGTCGTGTGAAAGGCTGAGTTCGAACGCCCTATACATTACATACTGGAGTGCAGGTATGGAAAAGTTTGTACTGTAGAAAAAAAAATCATATATCACAAGAAGAAATAAAATGACTATTCTTTTTAAAAAAAATTATTTGTATCTTTATTAATTTTCTTCAGCTCTCAAGTTAAAAATGAATTTGCGAAGAATAGAATAAAAGGCAGTAAAGTAGTATGATTTTGTCAAGCATTGGTGGTTGAAAGGTCCCGTGTTAGCAGGTTCGCTTCCCGGCTGATGCTATGACATATGAGAGAAAAAAAAGTAGTATGTTTTTTTTTGTTTTGTTTTTAGTTAAAAATTTTTATAATGTCACATACATTAATTTTTTTTTAGAACAGATTGATGTGTAGTGATATGTGACATATGGAAAATCTGATTAGTATTAGTTTTTTAATCTGAATACATACTTCTAACTAGTATTATTACTATTATACTGTTAAAATCTATAAATAGTATTTTTGAGAAAGCATATTCCTTTAAGTTCTAATGGATTTTTATTTATTTATTGAAAAAAAAAATAGATATAAAATAACGATACATGGATTTTCTTTAAGCAGATATAACAAAAGGAAATTCAGCAAGAAGACAGTAAAGAACTCCTCCCCCATATATAGATATCGTTGAATAAGAGCCGTTACCGTAATATTATATATATGGGACAGTTCTAGAAAATGCCACCATTATTCTTAAATGTTTTTAGATGTATTAGCTTGCTTATTTATGCATAATTTATTATACATTTTAAAGACCGAATGATTAATTACTTCAACCAGAATTTATCAAGCACGCTTATTAATTTTTATTATATTTAGGCATAACTTACAAAGCTTTATCAGGATAATCAGATTTCTCAACGTTAATTCATAACGTATCCACATTATATATTATCTTGACACACACACACGTTTGTTTTTCTATGGTAATATATATTTAGATTCTCCAGCACAAACAATTTCTTAATTAATTTACTTTGCAACTAATTATTTTTGTTTGCTAATATTAGGGGGGGGGGGTTGAGAGCATTCATTTATATGTTTTATTTTTATATACATATATCTATGTGTAATAAAATTTATTAATTGATTTTTATTTAAATCTGACTTCGGATTTTTTATTTAGTTAAGATTAAATGATGTATTTATTATATAGAATAAACTGACTTAATTTGCCTCACACATATTTTGAATCATGATTTTTTTTTCTATAGTTGAGATGAATGGAGGTGTGTGAAATATAATTCACTACGAATTATTCAGATTGGTCTAAGCACTCAAAAGGAATTTCATGGTAGAATCAAACGAAACACATACACACACATATGTAAGAATATATTTGTAAGAAATTACAAAAAGCTAATATTTACATTATGAAATATTTTATTAGATTATCAAATGTGTGAGGATAGTAATCTAGACCAACTGATGATTGCTGGTTTAGCCTGAAATACGTATATTGGTGATTATTTATCTTTTCAACATGTGTGTGATCAGGTGGGTCAGCAATATGAGATGGCACTGAGAGTAGTAGGTCGTATGAAAGCCTGAGTTCGAATCCTGCATATATTACATATATAAATGCAGGTTTAAGCCTGTACAATGTATTAATTTATATAAATAGTGTGTAAAAGGTCTGCCCATCCCTCGCATATGTACATATAAATGGATTATTCTCCTGGACATGAGAGGTCAGAATGACTAATATGTCAACATGGGTAGGATGACAATCTTGGCACTAACAAGGGCTTTGAACGTTCCATCATCAGATTTTCAATGAAATGGAAGGCTGAAGAGTTGTGAGTTGGAATAGTTTGAAGCCTGTCCATTAAAGTATGAAGATTGGCTATCTTAATATAAAGCTGAGCACTGATTATATATATGTGTGAGGATAGTAATCTAGACCAACTGATGATTGCTGGTTTAGCATGAAATATGTATATTAGTGATTATTTATCTTTTCAACATGTGTGTGATCAGGTGGGTCAGCAATATGAGATGGCACTGAGAGTAGTGGGTCATGTGAAAATCTGAGTTCGAATCCTGCATATATTACATATATAAATGCAGGTTTAAGCCTGTACAATGTATCAAAACATACATTACATATTTACATAATTTTAATTATTATTATTTGGATCAAAGTGGATTTAAATCTAGGATTGATAACTGTATCAAGGTTAATTTGCATTTAAATCCAGTTTGGATGCAAAAAACTGTACCTTTTCTAACTACGTTGTATCTTTGAGTGTGAATGGATTGGCCTTTATATCCTAATTCTCTTTAGGTCTTTGTCTTGTCTATTCATGCTCTTATCATTACAATATCCATATATGCACTATCTATCTACTTGCCTGCCAATCTAACCACATATATAAATACTTCTAAAATTTGCTGTGATATGATATAAATTCACAATTCTACTATTTTGAACAAGTATGTTATTCCTTGATATAGTCATTATGAATAAAAAACTTTCCCTATAATTTAAAATAAATAATGACAATGGAATTGAAATATTTGTCTGAAGATTTGTAATGATGGTATGTTATTAGAAGGCGTAAGCTTGTGGTTAAGACCTGTAGAGGTCTCTAATATCACATTTTTACACGCATATTCTTGAAGTTAAAGCCTTAGTAAATATTACTTATGTAATCAATGTACGTTTAAATAAATTTATAATTACAACTTTAAATCATCTATGAATGAATGTTGAATATATAGAAAATTTTAAACTTTATTTAAACTTTCCAAATACAAACAACTTGTTAATAATAACACACAAATAGACAACACAGGTTAGTAATTACACAATGTTTCGAATAATATTATTCTCCACTTTTCTTCAGGTATTACTATTTGTGTGTCCTATATACACAGTGACAATATTCAACATTCACTCATAGATGATGGAAATAGTCCAACATATCACATTTAATGGAATTGAAACATTTGCAAAAAAATTTCATAAATAGCAAATGCTTTTATTCCTTTATATGCCTATGTAGTCTAGTTGTTGTTGTTTTTTTTGTTATTATGGTTCATTTATATAAGTAGAAGGGTAAAACACGTACTTATTTGAAAAACGATTACCTTGATATATTTATTTTATTTACCAAAATAGCGAATTTATTTAGGATTATATTTAACAGGTTTAACTTTACAGAGGTGTTTACTTTTAAATTACTTAAACCAAACAATGACAGCTTCTAGTCTATATAATAATTGTTTCAGATTATTATTTGGCTATTCTTTTAAGATAATTCATGGTCTCAGTAACTTTCGGAATGTAGTATTATTTGTTACAATCGGAACATTAACACTTAGCCGATCGATTAACCAATAAAATGTATCCTCCAGTTAATAATAATTAGATATCCATTTATAAACCACTAAACAACTATCTGGATCAGATTATGAAGTGATTGCCTAAAAGAAAAAATATTAAGTTTATACATATAATCAGGCAAAAAAAAAAAAAAGGCCATAGTATGGAAAGCATGTAATCCCCCCAAATGTCTTTTTTTTTTAGATGTCAAAGAATTGGCCGGGAAGCGAACCTGGAACAACTGATTGTAAGGCGGCTGTGCTGACTACTCAGCCACCAACGCTTTTTTTACACTCAAAACTAGTCAAATGTTTTAAGTTCAATTTTATGCAATTCTGCATATATATATTCACATATACTCGCGCATTTATATATACTCTTTATTGTTAAATAAAGATAAAATAGTTTCAGGTTTAAAACTAACAAAAACAGGTAATTGTTCTAACCCAGTTTAAACATAGATACAAACATATACAGTATATACTTCCGGTTTCTTAAAAAAAAAGTTTTTCTATTAATATACATTACTATTTATCAAAAATATTTTATGCCTTCATATTGTTTGTTGTCTAAGGAAAAAGTTGAAGAGAAATTTTCATATCGCGTGAGTATTTGGTAAACAAACACTAATGGGAGCCATAAATTATCATTTTTAATTAAATATTATGATTGGTTTAGTTTTCCAAATATTACAATTATCTTTAAAAATAATCAGCACTAATTACTAAATATTATAATTTGATAATAAAAACATAACAGTAACCATTTTAAACTATTCACTTGGGGGGGGGGGGGTAGATTTATAATGAAGTCCCTAATTGAAATCGTAAATCCAATCATCTACGCGATTCTGTTTTAACAATAAAAATCTAATTCTTAAGGGATAAAAATAAGCTATAAAATAAGGTAACTGTTACCTTAAAATGAACTCGGATTAAAAAATCCTAAGTTGAAACAAATGTTAATAAAATTTGCTTTATTGACTTCACTGAAATTAATCTGTAAATATATTAAAAATACACTTTAAAATGCAAAATCTTATTTTATCCGAAAAAAATAAAGATTAATAAGAAATGCCATGAATAAAATAAATTGAAAATTTTTATCGTAGAAAAAAAAAAAAAAAAATTGTAAAATCTAATATTAAAAGGTTACATTGTTTTTAAGAGGAAAAACCAATTTTAGAGAGGTGGTTATTGGGAAAATAAAAATAATAATTTGGGCATTCTATCATCAGATTTTCGATGACATGGATGACTGAAAAGTTGGAGTTTGGAGTAGATTGATGCATGTCCATTAAAGTATGAAAATTTGGCTATCTTAATATAAATACTGATTATATATATGTGTGGGAGATGGTAACCTGGGCCAACTGATGAGTGCTGGTTCAACACGAAGTACGTATATTCGTGATTATTTATCTTTTCTACATGTGTGTGGTCATGTGTATCAGTAGTATGAAATAGTGTGGATAGTTGAAGGTTACTTGAAAGTCTGAGTTCAAATCCCTTATATTTAAAGTAAATTTCTAAATTAATTAAAATTAACTATAGTCATAAAATAAGTACTAAAAATCGTGACATTTCAAACGATTTTTATATGTAGTAACAATAAAATTAACAAATCTAAGATAAGATATTGCAAAAAAAGTCATATAAAATGGGGGGGGGGTATTATTTAAAAAAGGTATATAATTTTCCACTATGTATCAAAAAAAAGCATGATATGTATGCATTAAGGTGGGTTTCATAGCTATACTGATTAGTGTTTAAAAGTAGACAAAATAAAAAACATAACCATAAAATTAAATGCTATAGAAAATTTAGAGTTCTCAAAAATGTAAAAGAGAGGAAGAAAGTATGCAGAGTATAAATATACTGAATAAGATTTTTCATTCCTATAGTCTATTTTTAATTTCAGGGGTTAATGATGTACATACAGATAGAAGGAAAATGTAAAGATAAAAAGAGGTTAAACCAGGTGAAATAATGCATAAAAACACAGTGAAAAATAAAATGTAGGGAAATCATTAATAATATTATCATGAGAACTATATTTAAGGTCTTATTAATCATATTTCAGTAAGAATACTTTTTATTAATTTATATAACAATTAATTCTTAAATATATATCGACGTTAATATAAAATAAGACATATCTGAATATATGGGTGCAGTGAAGCTTTAAAATAGATTAGCATACTCATCAGTTAAATAATAAACTATCTATATATTTGCTATAATTAAATACATTTACTTTTACATGTAAGTTTAATAATTGCCTACTTATTTTTCTATTCGGCTGGGAGAAGTATTGTATAATAATACAGATTAACATCTAAATAAAGTTAAAAATATATTTAGCTAAAATGTTTTAGTTAATGAAAACTATTGTCTATAATGTTAAATGTTCCTAAATTAAAAATAGGAAGTACTTTTAAAAAATAGAAAAAGTAATAATAATAATAGAACGCGAGTCTGAAAATATTTCACTCAAAAAAATAACTGCAATGTAATTAAAATAGGGTTTGTATTGTAATTTTTTGTTAAAAAATTAATTAATTCCGTTAGATAGTAGGAAGTGTTTTATAAGGTAAACGGTTCAAGAAAAAAAAAACCCTAAAAGGGTATAAAAGAGGATTTAGATAGCATTCAAAAAGTCAAAATCAGAGACTGTAGAAAGTTATACTATAACTAAATTCCAATTCTATGTTGCAATGTCTCTCCTGAAAGTTGCTAATATCCTGAAAAATGACCCAAATATTGTTTTTATCTCTAAATTAATACCATCCTATATACAAGAAATGATTCAAAATTATAAATATTTAATTTTTATATCAATAATTAGCTATACTAACACCAAAACTACTAAGTATATATATACATAAAAGTGCAAAAATAACTTCACAAAATTAGACTCTACTAAGAAGTTGAAACCCTACAAAATTAAATTCTATTAAGAGGTTGATGTTATACTGCCATAGATCTTTCATAAGCAATCATTCATATCAAACCAACAAAATATTTATAAATGAAAAAGATGCTGTTAATGTGGTATTTCAATAAAGATTAAACTAAAGAAGTGGAAATCACTAAATTTATATCTTAAATAATATGTACTATTCATCCACTGCTTTCCAAATTTCCCATAAAGATTTTCCAGAATTTAACAGGAACTGCAAATTTAAAAATATTAAGCAAGATTAATTTTGCTCTGAAATATTATTTAAATTTAATTTATATAACATTGGAAATATTCTTTTCTAATAAAAATCTCTGTCTTGTATTGCGACTTAAGAGCTTCCTATACAGTCTTCATTACATCTGATTGGCCGTCATATAAGCATTCTTAAAGCGCATGCGAGAAGGTTTTAGCCTTTCACTTTAATTATACGTTTTAGTTAACAATATTTTATTGTATGTAAAGTTGTAAAAAGAAAAAAACAAATATATTTGAAGTTAGAATTATTATTCAATAAATTATCTCAATGATATGACAAATAAGTATTCTATTTAAATAAATTGTCATCATTATACTCCAACAGAGTTCTTCCCTTATTTTTTATTTAATGTGAGAATAAAATAATTATCTAAATATATATAGTCAAATAACAAAAAATAATATTAAATTTTTTTGATTTAAATAGTTCATAATTTGATATATTATAAATGAAACATAATAATAAATTAATTAATCCATGAAATTATTAATAACACTAATATTTTCTACGAATGTAAAACTGAAAACACAATATGTTGTTAGTTATATTTACAGGTCTTAACCACATGCATAAGCTTGTGGTTAAGACCTGTAGAGGTCTCTACTATCGCATTTTTACGCGCACATTTTTGAGGTTACAGCCTTAGTAAATATTACTTACATAATCAATGTGCCTTTAAATAAATTTATAATATGTTGTTGTATGAATTAACCATGTTCAAAATTTTAAAATTCTATAAAACAAAGTTTTAACTGTAAAATTTATTATCTAAATTATTAATAACTAATAAAAATGTGGATTAACACATTACTGTAAAGTTCCACATATTTCAAAGATAATTAATTAATGTCACTTGTAGGTGTGAATGCATTCATTTATCATAAATGAATAGGTGTTGTCAGGACAATTGAGAAGAATCTAGAATGGAAGAAATTTTTAAAAAAATTAATATTTGTACTATCTAATCAGAAATTTCAAAGAATTCAAGAAATTCTAGATAATGAATCTTCACATAATTATACTTTGCTATATAAAAATATTGTTGCATATCATTTTGATTGAAAATTATTCATTTATTGAATTGTGTGACTAATATAAAGAAATATGAACCTGTAAATTGTGCATTACAAAAACCTTCCTTTTTAAACACATAGACATATTTCCTGCTAATATCAAGTTATTTCTACCAAAGGCAAAAGCACTCCAATTAAACTTGATTGGAGTGCTTTTGGTAAAAATAATATTAAAAGGAAATATGCCTATATGTTTGAAAAGGAAAGTTTTTAATAAATGTGTTTTACCAGTTCTTACTTATGGATCTAAGTCTTGGACATTTAATAGAAAAACAATACAGAGACTTCAGACCATTCAAAGAAGTATGGTGAGATGCATGTTAGGAGTAACAAGAAGAGATCGAAAATGCAATATATGGGTAAGAGAAAAAACAGATATTACTAACATCATTGAAAAAATTAAAAAACTGAAGTGAAATTGGGCTGGACATATTGCTAGAAGAGATGATAATAGATGGACAATTGAAATCTTAAACTGGATTCTAAGAGATTGTAAAAGAACCAGAAAGAGACTATATGTGAGATGGATGGATGAAATAAGAAAGTGTGTAGGGATGACATGGAGAAGAGAGACTAGAAATCAGAGATGGACTGAACTTGGAGAGACCTTCATCCTGCAGTGGATTGATATTGGTTGACAATCATGATTAAGATGCAAATTTCTTTTTATTGCATAACCTTAGCAGTGCTTAAAGAAGATCAGAATATATAAAAATGTTTCTCCTAGTAGAATGACTAGCAAACCAATACACTAGTTTTAAAAAGGCTAATACATATATAACTTTATACAATACAGTAACTTTGCCACATGAATCACTACTAAGATGATGATTGGAGGTGGAGACAAAGTAAAAATATGTTTAAGCTATAGAATTTAGGTAATCGTATGCACATGAATCTAGTGTAATATTAAAATAATTCTTGATATTTTTTATAAGTTCAAAATAAATCAGTTTTGAGAATGAAACCCATCTTTAGATTGGTAAGTAAAGCAAGTCAGTGCAGATATATTTGTAAGCAATAAAACATTCTAATGATTTAAATTTTAATTACTCTAAATTGCTGTATACATTATGAAATTAAAAACTATCAGATATAAAATATATATTTAAAGCTTGGTAATGTTTATTAGAATTACTGTAATTCTAATTTGTGTGAATGTTTATTCACCGAATGAAGGATAATATAGATGAAGATAACATGCATCTATAATAAAATCTATTCACATCATCATAACTACAATCACATTACAATAAATGTAAAGTTATAAGTTTCACATTAAAAAAGTGAAACAAAATGATATCTCAATGAGAATAATGAAACTGAATCATTAGAGTAACTAACAATAATTTCTGTAAGAAACCAATTGGAATAATAATTATATAAAAGAACTTTATCATTTTAAATTATCAAAGACATTCTTTAAAATGAATAAATTTCATTTATAATTAATATAAATGTAGTTAAAATAGGCAAAACTCTCTCCATACAGTAGTGCCACTCTAAGCAAGACAGAGTAATCAATGGATGCCAGAAGGCTTGTGCATAAAATCCCTATCTAATGCTTACTCATCCAATATCCCCAAACTAGTTTCTTGCTTATGGCCCTCATCAGTGAGGAGCCTTGGATCTGAGTGCACTGCACCTAGATCTTAGATAGTGATCATGTGATGTTTTAAGGTTTAATATAAATGTATTTAATTTATTAATATTAGCTGGAAGAAATTCAAATTAATTCCAACAACATATTATGCCATTATATTTATTTATTATATGCATTGTTAATCATGTCTGTATGCTTTTTAGTTTATTATAGCTCAGTTTAATCTTAATTGAGAACCTTTCAATAATAAGTCTCATGATCTCTTAATATGGCTTAGGATAATAAAATTAATGCATTGGTGGTCATTCAGATATTCAAGAAATATGGGAGAAACCAAGAAGTATCATAAGGAAAAAAACAAGTACTAAAAGTAAGGAGTAATCTATTAACTATATACATTATTTGACAGAGTTTTTGTGTTATTTACTAATCTAATAGATAAAATAGGTAGTCAAACAGGACTGAACCCTTTTCCACAAATTATAGGTTTCTCTGAAATCTGGTGGTATCCAACTGAGTATGGCAGTTAGGTACATTACTCAAGGTATAATCAAATGTAAAAGAGTGAAATAGGTACTTAAAGAAACCTCTTAAAAGGATTTCATTAACATCATTTCCTTTTTAGAGTATCATTAATGGTTGTTTCAGTAATAAAGTGAAATTAAGATTACATAAAAAAATTAATTTAATAAAAAGATTATGTTGAATAATTATAGGTAGAGAATGGCATTAAATAGTAAATTACTGGAGAACATTAATAAAATTGGAAATATATTTCAATATTTTTATACATTGCAGACAGGTCCTCAAATATGAGAATAAATGGAGTGCTAGTGAATCTAATAATTGGGAAATAATATAAAAATTACTGTTATTTATAGAATTAAGGCAAGAGGGTCCTATGTTTGCTATATGGTATATTTTAAAAAGATGGTGATTGGTATCATATAAAAGATATG
The DNA here is from genome assembly GCA_028023455.1 of Epiperipatus broadwayi. Taxonomy (NCBI): domain Eukaryota; kingdom Metazoa; phylum Onychophora; class Udeonychophora; order Euonychophora; family Peripatidae; genus Epiperipatus; species Epiperipatus broadwayi. The sequence goes on along the minus strand of JAQFVV010000010.1, from coordinate 11,691,556 downwards.
CAATATACATTTCCTGAAGATGTTTATATTTTAGGAAGATCTGTAAAGTGAGATGATCGTGTGCTCTCTTTTCTAAAATATTTACACTATTAAAAAAAAATCTTTAAATCTGCATCTCCTGAAATTGTGTCTTATTGTGCTCTTCAAATGGCATGTAATTTTTAACAATCCTTATTTGGCTTATTTCTTGAAATCTTGCTTTTAACAAAAGTGTTTTCATATGTAATATTTCCATTCTTTATCTATCTCTATTTTAAATTTAACTTTCACTCTTATATGCTACAATTAATAGCTTGTTTTTTTCTTATTAGCCTGTCATATTATCTTGCTATTTATACATCTAATTTATCATAGTTTTTTTACTGTTATCTCAGAGTACAAAGTGGCTTTTATTATTACTTTATACTTGGTTTGACTACTTGTCAAAATTTTTGTAATCGTTTGTTTATAAAAATGTCTCTGATTTTTTTTATAACATTGCTTAATTTCCTTAACCTGTAAACAATTTTACATCATTTATTTTATGTGGTTTAATATAGTTTTCAATTATTTTTGTTTAAAAATTAGTTTTATATATGAATTAATGTTTTCACTTTTAATAATTGTTCAATTTCATATGCTGTAATAAAATAAATCACTCTCTTTAGTGCAAAACTGAAATTTAGTATAAGTAATAGTTTCTTCTAAAAACATTAAATTTGTATGCTTTATGTTTTAAATAAGATCTAATTTTTAATCCAACTATTATTTTAATCTTGAGGTATTCTGAACAATTCTTTCTATCAATTAGTCTATGTTTACAAATGCACATACTAATATTAATTTCTATTACATTCTGACTTTTAACTATTACATAATTCATAAGATGAAATTGTTTTTATCATGTATGCATCTGAGTTCCCTTTATATTATTATTATTTTTTGCTTACACAAAGTCTTGCATGATAATCAATCCACATACTATTCTAAAATTCAATAAAAACAGTCCATCGATGCCAAAGAGCAATGATATTTCCTGAAACTCTGGCCAAAATTTAGTGTTCTCATTAGCATGTGAATTAAAACTTCCAATAATATATTGATGCAATTACAAAAGATAACAAGAAATAAAGGATTTATTTTTCTTACTTTTTCTGAATCTAACATTGAATTATCAAGAACTGGTAAATCAATCACATATACCATTGAGCAAATCAATATTTAATATAATCTAAATATTCCAACAGTAGATGAAGTTAGACTTTCTAATGAATTCATCAACATAAAGTCCCCTTATAGTTAATAATTCGTTTTTAAAAAATTATAACCATTTATTTGTACAATTCAATTTCCTTCATCTTGAAGATATGTTTCTCCACAAGCTGCTATATCAATCTTAAACCATGGCAGTTCCTTAGCTACAAGTGCTGTCTCACATTCAGGTCTTGGAGAATTTCCACTAAGAAATGTTTGCACATTTTAAATATCTATATGTAGAAAAAAACAATAACCCTGAAAATACTTACCTTGATTATCACCATTATTTTCTGCTTTGACACCAATTGTCATTATTATTATTATTAGAATTACTTTTACTGCTTTTAAGAACAATACCAGGCAGAGTAACTTAACTAGGTCCTGAAAAACAGGCCATTTCTAACTCACCATTTTTTAAGTCCTTCCACATTCAGAGCAAACAGGGAGACCCAAAATAGAATATCAAACATATTATCAATCAAAGAATGATTGTACTACTTCCTGTAAAATCGCAATTAAAAACTCTCTTTTTATGAAACCTGTCTTCATTACTGGTTTTCCAATGCTAATTGATTTTGCATTCACAAAGAAAAATAAAAAAATTGAAGTATGAATTAAAACCTTAGAATTATAAATTCTCAACATGATTTTTCTTTATAAATTTTGTTTCATTTTGTGAATCATTTTTTCCCACATCCATATATACTATATATTATTCTACCTCTTCATCTATGTTTTGAGCATTTCTTTATGATTACTTTCAATGTTTATTCCTATAATATACAAACCTATATTTATAATATGTTTGCAAAAGTTCAGAACAATATTATAATGCAGATCTGTATATGTTTATAGAAAAAAATCTTAAAAATGACTACAGATAATCAAAAAATAAATAGAGAAAAAGAATAAGCATAAATAGAGACACCGAATAATATGGATGGGGGGGGGGTGATCCACAAAGTGTAATAAGATTTATAAAACAGCAAAACTCTCCATATAGTAGCTTGAGCAAACAAAAGAAATAGGGATAATATGTATTGGAACTAACAAGCCATTTTAGAAAAAAAAAAAGAGAGATACTTATCAAACTAATGGTTTTTAAAATGAAAATAGACTGCATGAATTCATCTAATCTAATGCTCAATGGCATGAATTTGACTTCTTCTTATACTAATCTAAGCCGGCCAAAAATAGCAACAGAAAGAGAATGAAAATATACTCCTAGTTATTCCCAGTGAATTCTAGTATCTAAAAGAACATCATTATAGAGCTATACAACACCTTAAAAAAAATAAACGAAATTTAATTGACGAAAACAAAATATAACTTTTGGTCACATAATATTTTAGACAATATTTCATTTTTTAAAAAACAATAAATAAAAATTATCAAGTTATTATAATTACAATATAACAGAATTATAATTATTAATTTCGCTATTTTTTTATTTTTTTTTGACGTGATGTGATGTGATGTATTATGGCTTCTCCTTAAACGAAGTCAAGAATATCTCAGCAATTATGCCCAGATAAACCTGTTAGCCACTTTCTTTTACATTCCCCATTCTAAATTTACCCATAATCTGCTCTATCCCATTTCCACAACATAATTTTTGTCAACTCTATAACCTTTATATCTAAATCCCCCTTATCTTTTCCCAAACCCAGCATAAAAACCAATAATTCACTTTCTGTATAATCACTCTTTTCATATTTATTTTTCCACAACTTCATTATATGTACCCTTTCTGTTTTCAAACATTTACATTCAATTAACAAATGCCTAATATTTTCAATTCCTTCCTTACATAATTTACAAAATAAATCACCCATATTTTTCCATTTACATGTATATTCTTTTGTAGCTAAAGATCCCGTTCGAGCCTTAAACAATAAACTACTTTCCTTACTATTATCATATATTAACTCACACCTAATATTCTGTTTATTTCTATATATATTTAAACTCTTTTTACTCTCCATACTATTTCTCCATCTCTCTAACTCCCTAGTCTTTATTAATAAATTTATTCTTTTATCCCATTCCTTACTACTATAACACTCAATAATCCTCTTAACACAATCATCCCATCTTTTGTACAAATATACTGATATAAATTCTTTATCCAAATCTTTTGCATAGCACATTACCTTTCTCACCCATCTTGTTACCTGCCCTTTACTCATAACCCAATTAAATACTATTTTAGCTATTCTTTTATTATCCATAAACTGCAATCTACCAAACATTTTCATTTTACTTTTTGCATCTCTCATATGAAAACTTGACCATCCCATTTCTCCTTGAATTGCATCCCTTGCTGTCCATACTTCTGCATCCAATGCATGTCTTCCTACTTCCCTTTGAGCTTTTTCTAAATAATCTAATATCGTTTTACTAACATATAATGCATCATTACCATATGTTAACCCTGCTACTGCAACTCCTTTCCATATAATTCTAGCTACATCATATTTATTATATGAAAAAACTGTTAATTTCTTTATCAATCTCTTTCTTTTCTTTGCTTCATTTATCAATTTTTTCTCCCATTCATCCAAATAATTTTTCTGATTACTTAAAATAATTCCCAAATAACTATATCTATTCACCACACTTAACTTAATATCTCCCAATAAAAATTCTACATCTTCTCTTTCCTCAGTATTAAGCATCATTATATTTGATTTTTCTTCACTAAATTTAATCCCCATCTCTTTACCCACCCTTGCACATGTCCTCAACATAACTTCCATATCTTCTCTTTTTTCTGCACACAAAAATATATCATCTGCAAAAAAAAGACCTGACAAAATATATACTCCCTTACTACCTATTAACGGTATCTCTATCCCTCTTCCTAATCTTTCTATTGCTCTTTCCATTTCACTCAAATACAACACAAACAAAATAGGTGACATACGGCATCCTTGCCTTAGTCCCACACCATTTTTAACTTTAATTGATTCTATATTCTCTAATTGATATATATAATAATTATTTTCATATAATTTCTTAATAATATCTATTAAAGCTTCATCCATTCCCAAATTTGCTAAACTTATCCATAATCTATTTCTATTTACTCTATCATATGCCTTCTCTATATCTATAAAACTCATATATAACTGTTTATCTGCATTCCTACTCATATCCATAAGTTGTGTAACTACAAATAAACTATCTCCTATACGCCTATCTAATCTAAAACCTCCTTGCATTTCACCCACTACATTATTCCCTTCCATCCATTTTACAACTTTACTAGCCACCATATACGAGAAAACTTTATATAAAACTGATGTTACCGCTATCGGTCTATAATTATTCAACTTTCTATGATCCTTACCCTTTCCTTTAAATAATAACCTTACTCTTGTATTACTCCAACTACTTGGGAAAACTCTATTCTGTGCCATTTTATTAAAACAGGATAATAACTTTACTTTTGCCCTATATCCTAAATTCATTACCATCTCTGCTGCCCATCCATCTAAACCTCTTGCCTTCCCACTTTTCAATTTCTTCTCTACTTCATTTAGTTCATTTTCAAATACAATTTTGCCCTCTAATGGTAAAAAAATTAACTAATTTTGCAATTTTCTTAGATATTATGTTAAAAAGAGAGAATATTTATCTCTAAAATAAATTTCCCTTTGATTAATAACCAGAATCGATCGTAATAGATTTGTATATATTTTTAGTACTCATATTTATCATTAACATCAACGTTAATTGCTAAAAAAAATATCATGCACATACACCATATAAAGAAATCTGGTTTGGATTGCAGATAATATACATATTTTTTCGATAAAACATTTGATTCAAAATAATATTGGCAGTAGGCTATAATAATATAACAATCATCATCAATAATTGTTTGTCAAAAGTTAGATCATCAAACTTTTTTTTCTATTACTAACTCTCTCTTATATTCCAGACTCTCTAACATCTGTAATTATTATATCACAGAATATATTGTTTCATAATTTCCTTAAGTAATTTTTTTCACTTAATATTTCTACATTGCTAATCTTATCTTTTCAGCTTAATGATGTCAATCTGTTCTAGATTTACATTCTCTAGTCTAAATTTTTCAATCTTTTTTTTCTTCTTAAAATTATCTGTAATGCACCACAAAACAACTTCTTCTGTTTATTAAAAGGATATTTAATCATTACAATACTCATTCTAATATCTTGGTTACTATTTGAATCACTAGTTAATTTTTTTAAATATTATTTAAACGCACTAATCAGCTCTATAACATTTGTTTCAAACACCACTTCCTACATTCATGGCCTTAATCTTTAAAAGTTTTCATTTTTAGATTATATTTTCTATATATAAATTTCATCTCTTATCATCAACAAAACAGATGATTGTTTAATTCTATCCTTATCCAAAACAATAATTTAGCAAATAATATAAACAAATGCTTAAAAAAAAAAAAAATCCATTATTTATATATCTTTTCTGAATCTTTTAAAGTTATTTAATCTTACCAATATCTTTTGACTTATAAACAAATTTCTTAATCTTAGTTAATCAGAACAACGTGCTCATCAATTCCGTATTCTTGTTTCAAGTAATCGTGACGAAACTACTAAATGTATTAACCTATTTAAGAATCATTCCTAGAAATTACAGTGTTATATGTTATTGATACAAATACACATTTGAACAGAAATATAATAATTTTCTTATAATTACTACCTTGCATGTGACTATTTGAAAGAATTCCTACTACTCTTGGAGCTAATTTGAATTTGCCAAGTTTGCAAGAGAAATATATCAGGAAGAAATCATTTTTAGCTCTCATTCACATTAACTATTCTTCTCAGGTTGTGAGACTGAGATGTCTTATGTGGGGTTTTTTTCTTCTAGTGCTTAATAATAAATCATTAATAATGTAGTGTAGTAAAAAACAGTTCACCTGGGCTTTTGTAATTTTCTGATATTTAAATGGATTACTATTGTTGTTTATTCATCAATAGTAATTCAAGATGTAGCATGTTTCTTTAATACAGAAAAAATATAGTTTTATAAAAATGAACCACTAATTCAAAAATAAAGATTAGTAAATTTAAACAGAAACAGGTAACCTGCTAAACCATTTCTTATCTTTTTTTTTTTTCATGTGTCAAAGCATCGAATGGGAAGCGAACCCGCAAACCCAGAACAACTGCTTATAAGGCAACTGTGCTGACCACTCGGCCACCAATGCTTGACCTCTTCTTATGAGCTCTTGTTAATAGATCTTATATTCAACAATGTATATTTGGCTCTTTAAGTAATTTATAATTTAAATGCCTTTTATCATATATATTTTTCACTTTCTTGGATAGTTCTGTATCTCATCTAAGATGGATATCCCATTGATTACTTAATCTGATAAATCTATTAGCACTTACCAACAGCATCACAAGATTCTCTTATATATTTACTCATATTCTTCCAAAAGCAGTTATCTACATTCTAAAGACATATATTATAAGATTGAATAAGATGATATAGAACTACAAAATCCCATCTCCAACCAGTTTCTGGCTTTTGCCTCATCAATAAAGACTACATTTCAGGCAGAAATTGATGAACTTATAAAGGTATCAGGTATTTTTTACTATCCTATATTATTAAAACTCATTAATTGAAATTTAAATGAATTCTAAGGTTTTAATTACAGAATAATTCACTGATATCAATATATAGAGTGGACACCAGATCAGTTTTCATACATTTTAAAGACTTTAGTTATATAACAACTGTAGGCTCTTTTATCTTTTGGCTTAGAAAGTTGACAAGTGAGTTAGGCTGGGTTTAAAACTTTAGATTTTTATACATATTTCAGGTTACTAGCATAGGTAGTGTAAAAAAATAAGAGATGGTACTAGATGCATGAATTTATGAGTTCCAGCCTTGAATCCTATTCTTCCTGATAAAAGCAAAAGTAAGAAACCAATCTAAAGATGAAATTTTAACACATTATTCTATTTGGTATCCATCAATGACTCAAACTTATATAGCAAATGTCTGTGAAGAAAGATGAAGTTTGAAAGCAAATGAGTAAATATATAAATGACCATGTAATGCTTCTGTTGGTATTAACATTTCTAGTCAAAGGACATGAAGAGAACTACAGTTATTACAGAACTGAAACATCTAAAATTTTCAGAAATTGACTTGATGTCAAATCTATATATCTGTATAAATGAGGTAACCTGGGTTTAATATTTTAATGTTTTTTTTAAGTTTCAGATTATTAATTTGAATAGTATAGAGAAGTAAAAGATATTTGTTAGATACATAAGTGCATTATATTTAATTTTGAATTTTATTCTTCATTAACAAAGGCAAAAACCAGAAAACAGTCAGGAGATGCAGATTTTATAGCATTATGCCATCTGGTGTCAATTGATAAAGAAGATAGTTCTAGAAAAGAATAAAGGTAACAGCTCTTTCAAATTATTAACATTTCTGATACAGATCAAAAATAAAATTTGTTGGAAGAAATGATGAACTTATATGCCCATTGACATTACACCTCCATTATATTCCATAACACTACATTATTTCCTAGAGATATTAGGTTTAGATTAAGAGAATATGTAAATAATTTGTAAGCCAGTGAATTAGCATATTTGTTAACTTAAAAAAAAAACAATACATTCTTAATAATAAATTAATTACATCTATTATATTCAAATTTACAATTAAAAAATAACTTTGCAATTCATCATGTTTTATAAGTAATTGTTTCTTAATATTATAATTAGATTACAAAAGACAAATTAATAATAAAATTTACTATAATCACAATTTTTATTTATAACAACTGCATTATGGACAGTAATACATTCAATTCTATTTCAAAGCAATCATTTCAAGCATTAGAATGTTAAATCTCACATTGATAGCCAGGATAGTGATAAAAAGTAACAGTAATTGCTGGATGCGTGAGAGCAAATTTAGTACTTCTCAATGATAAAGAGCAACAATTATAAATCATCTGGAGATCTAGTTGGTGCTATTGTCTAATGGCTTTGGAATAGAGTAACAATATTGATTACAGCTGTTAATTCAAACTGTGAGTCATATGCTGCTTTGTTTGATGTATATTAAAATATTATTTACTTTTACATTTCTTAGATTTGATTTAAATTTATTTTGTTTGCATATCATTTATTCATTATATTGTCTTTTATTCATTTCTTTTAAAATACTAAGCCAGTATTAGTGAAGTAGAAAATCAGGGAACAAATTTATCAGTTAAATATAATCCCTTACTAAATTACATATTTGAATAGAATATTTTTAAAATTCATTACTCCGTTTCCAAATATTTATCTATAGTCAAGCATTGGTGGCCGATTGGTCAGCACAGCCGCCTTACTAAGCAGTTGTCCCAGGTTCACATCCCGGCCGATGCTTTGACATATGAAAAAAAAATGAAAAAAATTTTTTTTTATCTATATCATTCTTTCTTTCACTCTTCACTCAATAAGACTAACATAAGAAACACTACATTTTAGTCTTAAAACATTATTTTTATCACCATTCACAATAAAACTAGAGATATTAAAATGCTTTCTTCTATAATGACTTATTTCCAATATGGTTAGAAGAATTTATTATCTTTAAATCATATGAGATATTTAAAAATATTAAATTATAGTTACTCAATATTTGCTAACTGCTTTCATTACCCAATTACTTTCTATTTCTCAAATATTTTTTAATTCTAACTTTAAGTTGTGCAGTTTGGTGATACACAGATTATCAAATAGGATTCATTTGAGCTTGTAACATGCCTATAGATGTGTGATATTAGACAAAATCATTTTAAGGGTAATAATAAATTAGCATTTCTAATGCTAAGATTTATCAGTGACTTAGTCATACATCTGAATATTTTGATAGATAAGTCTGACTTTATGCAGAAACTTAACATACACATATTTGAAGTGTCTTAACAAGTACATACTTAAATTTAAGGGTGAAAAAACATTTCACATCGTTCATTTGCTTAACAATATAGCAATAAATAATATCTTCCTCAACATATAATCTTGTCTTATAGAAATTTTTTATTTTTATTACAAACATATTTAATTTTCTCATATTTATTCCTTTCGGGATGTTGTGCCATACTGAATTTTTAAAATATTGCTTTGAGACAATTTTCATAATAACATTAAGTTTAACACTATTAGAGAAAAAAGCTTTACATTGATAGAAACTAGAAAAACTAAGGAAAAAAATAAGGCTAAGACAAGTAATGATTACCATTAAAAACACAAGGGAAAAAAATTTCAATATCTGAAAAAATTATTACTTTATTGTTTGTTCATAATTTCTAATTTATCATTAACTAAATTTAAAATAGCATCTTCATTGACAATTTGTTGTATTCCTCACAAAATTATCATGCAAATCATATATAATACTTCTTAACTGAGATAATCCATAGCTTCAGAACTTACAAAAGTAGTAGCATAAGAATTCTTCATTTTTATCTTGTACCCCAAGAGTTAAAAAATTTCAAGGCATCTAGAAAAAAAAAGATTCATATTAATAAAAGATTCCCCTTTAAATAATTTCCAGAAGGTGGTGTGCTATTATAAATCGACTGTTCACAAAATTTCTAAATTACCATAATTATAATGACTGGTATGAGGGCGCACTAGGCATACAGCATAGCACTAGATCACAAAGAATCTTCAATGACCATAGTGGTAATTTGTTTAAGTATTGTGGTCACAATACATTTTAAGACAATCTTATGCGGACTCTACTAATTATACTTTGTTTGAACAAGAGGACACTTAGTTGTTAATGTTATAAGTGAATTAAAGATAGAGGCACTTAAGTAATGTTTAAATATTTATAATATTCATTTTAAATGCTAACTGCTTTCCCAATTTCGTTTATCACAACACTCCAATTGACTCGATCCAAAATTTAAGACAAAACAGAAATGTAAATTTTAATTCCATGCATTTTCCTTTTTAATATGGTTCATAATTAAATGTTTTATATCTGTTTCCTGAGGGAACATGCGCCACACAAAACCTACAAATGACAGTGATCCAGGTTTATTCTGGAGGTCTGGCCAAATAGATGTGAACTTTAGGTTGACTTACTAATAAGAATGGGCAGTACCATGCACCACTCAAACCTTCTACATTTCATGTTAAATAATTATATTTAATCTCTTAATGGATGGCACTTGTGTCTGGTGTTTGCTTACAGCCATCAGGCATCTCTTTTACATACACAAAGTTCCAATATAAGATTCCTATGTGTTTGCTTATGGTCAGAACTCTTAAATGAACTTTACCCCCACCCCTATTTGTCTTTCCAACATTTGGAATTCCAAACTGTACAAACATTGAACATAATAAAATTATACATAATTTTAATGAATAAAAGTTAATAAAGTAACGCCATACCTCCCTTTTCTTTATTCAACCAAAATAATATAAAAAATCTGTCTTAAAGGTTGAAACTTCTATGTACAACTAACTTAGTTAATGGATTCTAGAATTCTATGATGCTAATTAGAATAAAAGTTCTTTAAATAATAGTTCATATTTACCTTGATCAATAAGCTTTCACTTTCATCAAGTGGGTACTGTCCATATATATAATTTGTCCTGAACTGCTGATATCCTTTATTTTTGTCCACTGGCTCTCAACATATCGACTAGCTTATTAACTCATTCTTTCCATATTTAACACTCAGGTGGCTCCAGGCATAGCAGAGATGTATTTTCCCAAGGGGAAAGTTTTCTATGTCCTCTAGCCAGAGAACATTTTCTTAGTACAGGTTAATAACACTATTTAGCAAAAGCTCTGGAGATTTTTTTATAACAAAAACAAACTCCACAATTTATGTTTTTCACAAACCAGATTCACACTTTTCAGTTTATTTTTAGATACATTTTGACACTTCTAATTTCTGGCCTTTCATTCTCACTGCATTTTTAATTAATAAAAATGTTCTTGCTCAATTAGCACAAGATAGATTCTAACATTTTTAATTACAAATACTTTTTTATCTTATGTTTTAACAATAGTTAATAGTAAAAATCTATAATTTCCACCAACCCACAGTTTTTCAAGAATTACAATAAAAAAACTTTTAATGAAAACAATTAATAAAATAAAGAAATCTTGATTTCTTTGAGATAACAAAATAAACTTTAAAAAGATTTCAAAGGTAATTTATTATTTTAAAATATTTTTATAACTATGTACTTTTATTAAAATAAAATATATGTACATATGACAGAAAATACCATCTCATTACTCCTCTCTTGGGAGAAATAAAAAATGAAAAAAAAAACTAACTATTCCATTTGGTCTTTTCCCCTCTCGTTTCTTGGGATTTTTTGTTGGTCCTAAATGGGGGTTCATTCTAATTCCTTCACCGAACTTTAGTCTCTTCACATTCCCAGGATCACTATATTCCATATTGACCAACATTTCCAATGCCTCTTCTATTGACCTGTAGTTTTCAGCAAGCTTGCATTGGACCCCTACTGGAAGGTTATACCTTATTATCATCACAATCCAGCATTGATCCATAAGGTAAGTAAGCCTCAAGTGCTGAGTTTGGTAACTTGATATTGGAAAAACTGTCTATAACTTTCTCCTTTTTGACTCATCCTTTTCCTGATATCTGCATGTGGATTGCCTCCTGTTTCTTGATGCCCCAGAAACTCCTCAGGATCATTTTATATTCCTGGAACATTTGCAGGCTATATTCTATCACCTTCAACCATTCCTGGCAGGAACACTTAAATGGTTTGTACCTATGAAAATTTTTTCCTTCTCATAAAAGAAATCATGCAAACTATACAAATAATCAAATGGGTTTTCTTCCCCATTCCCCTTGATTAGTATAATTTTTTATAATGCAACCCTCTCTGGATTAGCCTCCTCTCCTTTGTTAAGCATCATTTCCATATTTATTTTATTCAAATTATTTATTTCCATATTTATTTTATTCAAATCTATTCCTGTGGTCTTTCTTTTCATACTCATTTTCCTTATGAGCTGTTTTCATTTCCATTCCTTTCTTTTGCTCTTCTATATCCTTTCTAACTTTGGGATCAGCTTTTACTAAATCCCCATCAGCTTTACTTTTGCCACTTCTACTTTTTTCCTTTCTTTTTTAACTCATTCACATCCTTTCTCAGATCTCCAATCATGATTTTCATCTTTAATTTCTTTGCTATCTCTATTATCTCTTTTAGATCAACTATAGCTTTCAATATTTCTTCAAGCTGACATCACTCAGGGTTTTCTATTGTGCTTTTGTCTTCATTCATTTTAAAATTATCTCAAAAACCTCTGCCCATGGAACACTATCTCCCTTTCCTGTCAACACCCGAACATCCCTTAACTAATTCTTAACTCTCCTCAGGCCATTCACTACATTAGCAGGCCCACATTAAGCCATTTTCTGATTCCCATTCTTCCCTATGTGCCACTACAAATTGATACTGTCCACAAAATTTCTAAGATTAACATAATTACAATGATCAGTACAAGGGTACCACTAGCCATATAGCCTAGCACTAGATTGCAAAGAATCTTCAACCATCAGTGATTTTAAATATTGGTTCACAAAATTTGGTGAAATCTTACACTAATTCTAATTATACTTTGTTTGAACCAGAGGACACTTAGTTGTTAACATTATAAATTAATTAAAGACAGAGGCACTTAAGTATGGCTTTAATATTTATTATATTCATTTTTAATATCATCTTTCCAATTCCCTTTTTTAAAGCACTCCAACTGACCCAATCCAAAACTTAAGACAAAAGAGAAATGTAAATTTTAATTCATTTTTCTTTTTAATATGATTCAAAAATAAACAATTTGTTTCCTGATGGAATATGCACTGCACAAAGTCTACGAATGACAGCAATCCAGCTTTATTCTGGAGGCCTGTCCAAATAGGTGTGAACTTTAGGTCATCTTATTAATAAAAATAAATAGTATTATGCACCACTCAAACCCTCTGCATTTCACTTTAAATAATTATATTTAATCCCTTAATAGATGGAGAGTGTCCATTATTTGCTTACAGCCAGTGAGCATCCCTTTTATATAAACCAGGTTCCAATATAAGATTCCTGTTTGCTTATGGTCAGAACTCTTAACCCTTATATAGAAGTCTCTGGCCATAGATGGACACAGCTTCTGGTCACCCAAAACCATCAGTTTTTACATTACCATAGTAAATTTATGGTCATTTTAAAGCTTAAAAAAATACGACATGATGCTGCCTTCTCTAGAATTATTTTACAAGTAAAAAATCCATAATATTCAAATTTAAGTTTTAACAAAGGAAGAAGGCAGTCTTTCCTAGGTGCCGATTGATTGTTGCTAAGGACAAAAGAGACTGCCTGTCAATAATTTTCATCACTCCAACTTCTTTGTTTTGATTTTAAAAATTTAAGTTTTAGATCATTTTAAAAATATTTTTTGACCTATTATGAATTATATAGATAAAATATGCAGAAAATAAAATTATTTTAGAAAAATAGTTAAGATTTTAGTAAAAAATTATTTACTTTTACACAACGTAAAATTGAGAAAGAAATCAATGATGTTGCAATACTTTTAAATTTGTTACGAACTTTCTTTTAGGTCTTACACTATCAAATATTTTTATAATTATAAATAGAAATTTACTTTTGAAAAAACTTTTGTTCACTTTCATAATCTGACAAATTATTAATATACTTTTTACAAATGAAACTAAAATGAATTTAATATTAAAATATAAATATATTTTTATTTCTAATTCTGTGATTCTGAGAGTTTTAACTCACTCATCTAATTGTAGTTTCTACATCTAAAAGATTAACTGGTTTACTGACTGCCCCATGTAAACTCGTTGATGGCTTTAACAAATCTAAAACCATCAGGGTTTACATTATCATATTTTTATGCTCATTTTAAAGCTTAAAACGTACCGCAAGATGCTGCCCTCTCTCAAATTATTTTACAAGTAAAAAATCAATATCATAATTTGAAGCTACAAGATGGGAGAAGGCAGACTTTCCTAGATGCTAATTGGTTGGTTCTCATTTCAACAAAAGAGCACCTGTCAATAATTTTCACTGCTCCAACTTTGTTTTAATTTTGAAAATGAAAATGTTTTAGAGTGGTTTTTTAATATTTTTTGTTTTTACATATTATAAATTATTTTGATAAAACATGCTGAAAATATAATTATTTTAGAAAAGAAATTAAGATTTTAGTAAAAATTCTTTACTTTTACAGTAATGTAAATTGAGAAAGAAAATCAGATGTATTCAACATTTTCTAATATGTTATGAACATTCTTTTGAATTATAAATAGAAATTTATTTTTGAAAAAAACTTTCATTCACTTTCATATTCTGACAAATTATTAATTTGCTTTTTACAAACAAAACTAAAATGAATATATTAAAAGATGAATATATTTTTACTGCTCATTCTGTAATTGACCAATCAAAACTGTAGAACTTTAATTCACTAGGCCAATAGGAAATTGTACAATTAACTCACAGCAAAGAAGTTAACTGAACTTTACCCCCACTCTATTTGTTTTTTTAGATCAAGCAGTTAATATTTGGGACTCTAAACTGTATAAACATTCAACATAATAAAATTAATTAAAATTATACATAATTTTAATGAATTAGTAAAATAACACCATACCATCTTTTTCTTTATTCAACTAAAATAAAATTAAAAAATCCCTCTTAAACCCCCACATTCTATTGTTGAAACTTCCATGTACAACTAATTCAGTTAATGGAGTCTAGAATTCTATTATGCCAATTAGAATAAAAGTTCTTTAAGTAACTGTCCATATTTCCCCTGATCAATCAGAATTTTCACTTTCATCAAGTGGGTATTGTCCATATATAATTTCAGTCTTGAACTGCTGGCATGAATTCTTTTTGTCCCCTGTCTCTTGACATATCCTTGCCAGCTTATTGAAGTCATTCTTTCCATATTTAGCACTAATTCAGATGGCTCCAGTGTCTATGAAATGTATTTTCCCCAAGGGTAAAGTTCTCCATGTCCTCTAGGTAAAGAGCATTTTCTTGGCACTGGTTAATAACACTATTTAGCAAATGCTCTGGAGATTTTTCCCTTTTTTAAACAAAAGCAAGCTCATCGATTTATGTTTTTCATGAACCAGATTCACATTTTTCAGTTTATCTTTAGATACATTTTGACACTTCTAATTTCTGTCATTTCATTCTCAAATTTTTAACTAATGAAAGACTTCTTGCTCAATTAGTGCAATAGACTCTAGCAATATTTTTAATTACAAATACTTTTTGTATGTAGAGTTAATTGTAAAAAGCTATAATTTCCCCCCAACCCATGTTTTTCTAAGAATTACAAAAAATTTTTTTTAAAAAAAAAAACAAATCTCAAAATCTATTTTTATCTTGAGTTATAATAAATTAATAAAATAAAGAAATCATAATTTCTTTAACAAAAAACCTTTAAAACAATTTCAAAGGTAATTTATTACTTTAAAATATTTTTATAACTGCACTTTTATTAAAATAGAATATATGCACACACATATATATAAAATGGTAGAAAATAACATATCAGTGAGTGTGCATTTGTAATAGCAATTGGCTTATCTATTAAAAACTAGAAATTGAATGCCACTGTTTGTATCAAAAATAAAATGAGTATCCTCTTCATTTTATATTTTTTGTGCATACCAGTGATAGTCTTTTATATTTATTGTCCTACAGATGCATAATTTGCATATAGCTCATTTGCTAGCTGTAGACTTAAAAATAATGTGATGCAAGATGTGACAAAACTGCTAACTGCATGGCATGAGTATCAAGGCATAGGCAAGAATCTGGATTTAATACAATTCCATGTGGTATACATAACCATTGTGGTTATCACTATACAAATACCATTCTGAAATCTCTATTGGAATTTATATTATCACATGATACATTGTCCAGTAAATTTTGTGATTACTTCATTAACTACCTTTCTGTGCAGCTGATAATCAGTCTTAAAATCTACATTACACTGCTCAATAATAGTGTGATTGTATAGATGCAGAAAAAATAATTACTTATTACATAGACATACGTACTAATAAATTATTAAACCTTTTGAGTCATTATGTCTATAAAATAGTTGCCTCAAACTTAGATCAAAGCCCTAAAATTACATTGTATGTAAATCACTATTTTAGTTATATTTAAATTCAAGTATAATTAATATACTAAAAAGACACACTAGTATGAAGGTTAGCTGCGAATAAGCAGAGTACTGTAAATAAGCAGTCGCTGACAATGGGACAACATTCACTATCAGGAAGTGGTGGAGACAGTGGCATGTTTACTTCTATAAAGTGCCACAATTCCTATGATGGTGGATGTATAATGGCGAGTGTTGACCGCCATTAAATAGGTCAACACCCACTAGGTGCTGGGTCAGCAACGGCATTTCTTCCAAGTCAGCGGAAGATCACTAGAGGTGACAATGATGAGGAGGAAGCGGTAGTTGGATTTTCATTTTATGGGATTTGGCTAGCGCACTAAGCCTATTATAGAGGTTATTGCTGGGCAAAGAAGGCAACGGGAAACCACTTTGTCTTATAATTCCCTTGTTTTATTATGCGTATGTCTACAGGAATCATTACATTTGGTGTTGAGACCTTAGTTAAGAATAACTTTGGTGTCTTGCCTGGCAGGAGTGGACATGAGGCTACTCAGGTCGTCAACCTGCGAAATCCTCATAAATATAATTCATTGAGAGGGGATTACACTGAGAATTGGAACATGGAATGTTAGATCTTTGAGGAAAGGTGGGAAATTGGAGAATTTGAAAAGAGAGTTGCATTTGAATAATATTGATGTAATGGAATTAAGTGAAGTGAGGTGGGAGGGATGTGGAGAAGTAAGTAGTGGAGATGTAAAGTTGTTTTATTCAGGTGGTGATAGGTCAATTAATGGAGATGGCATTGCTGTGAGGAAGAAAATATGGAATAGTGTGGCAAAGGTTGATGGTATTAATGATAGACTGATGGTGATGAGAATAAATGCAAATCCTAGGGATTTGGTAATTATACAAGTTTATATGCCAACTATAGTGAAATTGAT
Source organism: Epiperipatus broadwayi (assembly GCA_028023455.1). Classification (NCBI taxonomy): domain Eukaryota; kingdom Metazoa; phylum Onychophora; class Udeonychophora; order Euonychophora; family Peripatidae; genus Epiperipatus; species Epiperipatus broadwayi. The sequence continues at coordinate 11,674,145 of JAQFVV010000010.1, read as the reverse complement.
GAAATGTATGAGAAGATAGAAGAAAGTATTCAATGTGAAGGAAAAAACGCATGTATATTGCTATTGGGAGATTGGAATGCTGTTGTGGGGAAAGGTAGGGAAGAGAAAATTGTTGGAAATTATGGTATTGGAAAAAGAAATGAAAGGGGTAGTCGACTTGTACAATTTTGTAAAGAGAATGGGTTTGTCATTGCAAACACTTGCTTTAAAAATCATATTAGAAGATTGTATACATGAAAAGCTCCAGGTAACAAAGAACGTTATCAAATTGATTATATACCGATTCAGAATAGATATAAGAATGCTGTTAAGGGTTCACATGCTTTTCCAGGTGCTGATATAGATTCGGATCATAATTTGGTGATGGCTAAATTAAAGTTAAGTTTAAAAAGAATTAAAAGAGGGAAAAGATACACAAGATGGGACTTGGATAAATTGAGACAAATGGAAAAAGGAAAAATTGGTTTAATATGTGAAAATGAATTTAAAAGAATTGTTCAGGGTGGGAACTATATTAATACCTCTGATGAGTGTTGGAAAAGAGGGATTCTTGAAAATAGCAAAAAATGAAATAGGTATTATTCATGCGAGAAAAGCTAAAAGACCTTGGATAACTGAAGGTATGTTGGAAAAGATGGAAGTGCGGAGATGGTGGAAGAATGTAAATACTGAGGAAGGGCAAAAGGAATATAGGAAATTTAATAATGAATTAAGAAGAGAAACAGATTTAGAAAAAGAAAAGTGGTTGGAGCAAGAATGTAAAGAGATAGAAAGGTTTCAACAGATGAAAAGATATGATCTAGCATTTGATAGAATACAAAGTATTTCTTGGGAGAAAAAGACATGGGTAGCAAGTGAGATTGCGGATAAGAATGGAAGAAGGTTAACCGATAGTAATGATATATTAAAAAGATGGGAAGAATATATTCGGTATCTGTTTAGTAGAGGAAATAATTTAATTAGTTATGAACTTGAAAATGAAGATGTTGCAATGGATGATAGAGGTATGGACATACTGCCAGATGAAGTAAGAAAGGCAATCGCACAAATGAAGAATGGTAAGGCTATTGGATTTGATGCAGTACCTATAGAATTTTTGAGAGAAATGGGAGAATTTACTATGAAGGAAATAGTTGGACTTTGCAATTTGATATATAATAGTGGAGTTTGGCCTGAAGATTTTTTAAGAACTATAGTGATTCCAATTGCTAAAAAGAAGAAAGCTGTTAAATGTGAAGAGTATAGGACAATAAGTGTATTGTCTCATGTTTCTAAGGTGTTATTGAGGATTTTAACTCAAAGGATTTATGGGAAGGTTGACTATTATATTGCTGAAGAACAGTTTGGTTTTCGGAAAGGGAAAAGCACAAGAGATGCTATTGGTATTGTTAGGACAATTGCAGAAAGATATATTGAAAGAGATAAAGGAATTGGTATATGTTTTGTAGATTTAGAAAAGGCATTTGATAGAGTAAGCTGGAATAAACTGATGTCTATCTTAAGAGATAAAGGAGTATTCTGGAAAGAAAGACGACTGATATGGAATATGTATAATGGGCAAAGAATAAGAGTTAGATTTGGATGTAATGAGACTGATGAAGTGAATATAGAAAGTGGAGTTAAGCAAGGATGTAGTATGTCACCTGTTTTGTTTAATATTTATTTAGAAGATATGATAAATAATTATTTGGACTGTGGAGGAGCAAATGTTGGAGGGAGAGTAATAAAGTGTATAAGATTTGCAGATGATATGGCTCTTATTGCTGAGGAAGAAAAGGATCTTCAGAATATGTTGAATAAATTGGAAGAAGGATGTATGGCATATGGAATGAAGATTAATATTGAAAAGACTAAGTGTTTATGGATAGGGAGAGATGCAAAAAGACTGCAAATTGGAATCCATGATGACATGGTGCAGCAGGTGAAGGGATTTAGATATTTGGATTGTTGGTTGAGTGAGGATGGAAGAAGTGAAGATGAAGTTAAAAGAAGAATAGCATTGGCAAAGGTGACATTTGTAAAAAGAAAGAAAATATTTTGTGGACCTATGAAAAGAGAATATTTTGTGGACCTATGAAAAGAGAATTAAGGAAAAGATTAATTAAATGTTATGTGTGGAGTGTATTAATGTATGGTTGTGAGACATGGACATTGAGTAATAGAATTAAGAAACGACTGGAAGCTTTAGAGATGTGGACATGGAGAAAAATGGAAAAAATCAGTTGGGTGAATAAAATAACAAATGAAGTTTTGAAAAGAGTTAATGAGGAAAGAAGATTGATTGAAAGTATCAAAGAGAGAAAGAGAAACTGGATTGGACATATACTAAGAAAAGATTATAGTTTAATGAAAGATATTTTGGAAGGAATGGTGAGTGGAAATAAAAAGAAAGGACGGAAGAGATTGACATTATTGGATGATATACGAGATGGAAGGGGTTATGTGGAATTGAGGAAGTGGGCAAGGAAGAGAATGGAATGGATGGATGAACTGATGTAGTGACTACTCTCTGGACCTGTTTATTGGACAGACTACTATTGATGATATTTAACATTATTACTGCAGTTAGTAAACTTTTTAACAACTATAATAAGAAAACTTTTCTTTAAAATATGTCTTATAAACTATAATATCTTTTTAAAAACTTTATTTTTTCTTATCAACCATAGATACATATTCACATCTTTAAACACCCAATATTTTGACCACTTTTTTCTGTAGTCATTTTCAAGAATCTATAAAATTACATATTTATATCATTATTGTTACAAATAAAATCAATACATAAAAAAATACACTCTTATCATAAAAAAACAATATTTCCCTTTCATCTAGTCATACATCGTTTTTACATAAATATTACATTATATAATCCATATTTACTTCTTTTTTCTCTAAACTTTTTCTTTTTTTACATACACATATAAAAAATACCAATATTTTTCTTTCTTTTAGTCCTTTTTAATTTTAACCAATTACTTTAAAACAATACCTTTTTTATATCATTTTAAATTTGTTTTTATTTTAATCTTTTATATAATTCATCCTATTTAAGACAAGTTTTTCTCTCTTTATATATAAACTTTCTTTTATCATTCTTTCTTTATATAATTTTACTTTTTCTAATATTCTTATCTTAAAATCTATATGTCCAAAAAATATGTATATTAACATTTGAATTTCCATCACTCAATTGTTTTAACCTTGCATTAATTTACTATTTGTTGTACCTATATATGATAAATTCCTATTTCTTTTCATCAATAAATTCCTATTGTCTGTTTTACAATCTAAACACTCAATCATATGAATTCCATTCATATTTTTATTTATTTTATCACATTTACTAAATTAAATTTCTTTTTGTACACTGGTTTAAAAAACAAATTATATTCCTTTCTGTATTTCTTATTTATATCCTTCATAATCTTAAAAAAAATATTTTTTGATACATTATGACTGCTACAATTTCCTTATCGTTCTTTTTATTCAAATTCCTTTTTATTTTTCTTTCCACATAATTTATTAATAATTTTATTTGGATAATCATTTTTCATTGTCTCTTCTATTCTCTTATGAATTTCTTCCTTAAATAAATTTTCCCTGAACACAAATAAAAGAGTAATTAGAGAAATAAATTTATGGACAGGGGGAAATTTATTTAATAAATAAATAAATGAGGCAACAAAAAATGATTATCCAAATAAAATTAATAAATTATGTGGAAAGAAAAATATTGAAAAAATAAAAAGAAATTTGAATAAAAAGATAAGAAAATTATATATAGCAGTTATAATGTATTGTAACAGTCAGAAAGTATAGTTGCTTTAACCTGACCCAGAGACATAGGTAAAGTGGGTTCGAACCTCACCCACCCCTCTATATCATATCTAAGTGACTCACTCCCTTAACCTCACAAGTGTTAATTTTCTTGATGCAGCCTGTTGGTCAGATAGAGATAAGACTCTTATGAATCCTAACATGTAATGGCCAGGTTTTAATACATAATGGACATCTACATCTTGTTACTAATGTAAATTATAGTTTATTGTTAGTATAAGAATGTCTATATTTTATTTGATGTAATTATTTACAAATAATTTGAGAAAGTACCCATGTGCATACATAAGATGCAATTGTAGCTTACAATTTTTGAATTTGGTATACATTATTAAACAAAGGGATGAATATGATTAGATAGAAAGAATTGCGGAAATCAATCTATGGTGCATGAACAAAAGTAAGGTTAGTATTCCTTAATTAGCTAAACAAGCTGGAGGCTGACTTAAACATAGCCTCATTTATGCTAAAATATATATTTATCTATAACCCCTAATGGATGTTGAACAATGAAACTGCATAGTACACACATAGTGCATATATCAACAGGCATAATTATTAAAAAAGGGGTAAAATTAAGCATGGTACTTAGTGTGTATATATATATATATTTAAATGTGTCTTCAGTATAGTAATGTCTTCATCATTTCATCAATTTGATTGATGGATAGCTGCTTCACTTCTAATTACTTATTAGAGAAAGGATCCCATTTGCCTAAGCACAATCCAGGTTCAAAAACAAAGTGTCTTCAGTACCTTATGTCCATTGGTTTTATGTGCCCATTTAAAAACAGAGTTTACTCTAGTCAACTGGTATCTCTAGTATTTGAGGAATAGCTGATGAAGTAATATGGAAGCCAATAAAGTAGAAGAACTTAGAGACACTATATTATCATTAAGTACACAGTATGGGAATACAGTCAAATGACCATAAATATTACAACCTCATTAACATTAAATATGTAAATATTTTAATTTGTGAAGCGCAAATAAATAAAACTGAAATTAAATTGAGACTGAAAATCTCACTGTGCTCATTATAATCAAACCATAAACACACGACAAAGATTTTACAAGAAAAGGGCGGCCACTCTTATCCCTACGTTTCTTTCTATATATCTAAGCCAGTCGAAAGTATTTAGGTTTGAAAGCATGAAGCTTTAAATATCTTCACAATTAACTCACTGAGTCTAAATTATAAACACAGCGTGAAATTCTACAATTTACTATGCAGTAGTTTTTAGATTATATAACCAGCAACAAAGTATGTAAATAATATTTTAATTTGCGAAGTGCAGATAAATGAAACTGAAATTAAATTGAGAGACTGGAAATCTCACTGCACTATCTGACAGCCAATCAGATGTTACAATGGCTGTGCGAATGACAATCAAACCATAAACACATGACAAAGAATTTACGGGAAAAGGGCGGCCACCCTTTTCTTTACTTTTCTTCTCGTAAATTCTTTGTCATGTGTTTACGGTTTGTCATTCGCACAGCATCAGAACATCTGATTGGCTGTCAGATAAGCATTATAACGAGCGCAGTGAGATTTCCAGTCTCTCAATTTAATTTCAGTAACATTAAATATAGAAATATATGATCCCCATATGTTACCATGCTAAAAATCCATTATAAAATAATAAAAATCCTTCCCTTTAAAGTCATTAAATTGATTATATGCTGGTATTATACCAGCATCTTATTTATTACCATGATTAATTAATAACTATCATTGTTTAACCATTTATGCACATAGATTTAGTTTTGTCATTAAACATTTGTTCTTTAAGTAGGCAGAAATGTGAATACACAATAATGAAGTATTTAAATACTTAAATAACATATGATTAGATATTTCTAAATATTTTAAAGTTCTTCAAGTGTAACTATTTCATTTCTACCACCTATGAATATTTCTAAAAGTATCCACATGGGATAATGCAGTAGGTAGGAAGGGTATATTTTATGCTACCAGTACATTACAAGAGCATTTGAGAATAAAAAGCAAATAAACATAGTATTTATCTTATTATAATGCAGGTAAAATGAACAACAAGAAAAGTAAATAAATAAATTCTATGTGATCATTGAAAAGTACTCTTTAAAATAATTACTAATAAAATTTTATTAAATAAGATTTTCTGAGTAATGAAGGTGATAGTGTAATAATGGCAATGAAACAAAAACGTATTTAATTAATAGCAAAAATATTTATTTACAGCATATGATAATATTTATACAATAAAATGTTTATTTACAATAAGCATCATTTTTAAAATTTCTTAAATTAGACTAAATATTAAAAAACTTTACACACAGAAATATCTCTTTCCATAAAACATTCCTAAAGAATTACAAGCAATTACCATCACCCAAGAGCTGGCATTTTTATGGGTCTTTCTTTAAATATACACACAGAGTAAAACAATACACAGCCATATGCCTATATTCAGGACATCAGTAAGATATTATACACTTTAAGTAACTAAACTAGGTTTGAAAATCAGTGTAGAGACACTTTATAGATTTACAAAGATAGAAAAAGTATTATACAAAATAACATGAAAATGATATTGACACCTATGATGAGGCGAGCAAATAAATATGCTCAATGCTCACAATCTAATTCAAGTTGTAGCAGAGTTAATAATATATTTTAAAGATAAAATATAAAATGTTTATAGTACAACTTGAATAATTGACATATTTTAGAACCTGATATGAGATTTTAAAAATTGTAAGAAGAACCTGGTATTTTAGTAATTATAATTAAATATTATGTTGTCTATAAGAGGGCTCATACTCTGTGGAATATCCATAGGTATTATGGTGCCAGTGTGCCCTGTTCTTTGTTCCTGTGGTCCAGCACCGTTGAATGACTCTGCACCGCATTTTCAGTCTTCATGTTACATAGTTGATTTTTTGGCAATCAACATGGTGGGCTTGATTGTAATGTTTCTTTTGTATCTGCACTCTTTGGTCAGTCATCTTATTACAATATATAGATAAACATAAGATTTTATTTGTCTAATTGTTAATTAAAATCTGATAGCTATATTCACAATCTGCAAGTGAAATTTGAACATTTTTCAAGCAGGAAAAATTTCCACACAAGTTAAGTCATTTGTAAGATAAATGGCTGATGGACAACCTAGCTGGCTATCTAATTATTGCTAATAAATACTTATTTAGATGTTTTTAGTTAAAAAGTAAAATGAAAAAAATATAACAAAAAAAAATATATATATATATTTTCAACCATCAGTTTGACTAGTTTATTAAGTAATGTCTTCTTTCTTAATATTTCTTTATGCTACAAAATAGATTTTTTAAATCAGACTTTACAATATATATATGGTTAAAGTATTAATTTACAGTTTCAGAATATATATATATTCTAAAGCTGTAAATTAACACAGACCCATATATGTAATCTTATTATTTCAAGTACTAATGATTTTCAAGTTATATTTTTACCTTAAAAAATTGACTTAAATGCAGTTTTAATTTTAAACTATAATCAAAAATGCATTTTTGCAGTCAGATTATTTTGTTGAGGAGTTAGTTCTTTCAAACTACCATTTCATAAATAAAACAAAAGCAAACTCTCTACTTTATTGCCATCTAGTGCAAGCTAAAGTAAACAGTAATTACGAGATACATTTAAAATTCTTACATTTAGTATGTGAAGGTATTAGATCAATTTCTGAATTTTGTCTTTATAAATAAAGACCTGAGATTCCAAGTAGAAAACAATTCATATATACATTCAGTAACCACTTCTAACTTCAAAGTTAAATCAGCCTAAGGTTTTGAACTCATCAATCTACTTAAAGTTATATAGAACTGAAACCATTTCAATAAATATGGTAGTAATTCAGTTCTTCATTAACTGTAGGCATCTTATTTATGTAACCAGGAATATAATAATAAAGTACCAAATATCCAGCTTAACCAATAAGATAAAAGTAGTTTTCCACTTTACTGCCATATAAAATTCCTATCTTTAGTAATTAAATCTCTATCCTCAAACCAGGTTCTAACTTTTGCCTCTATGAATAAGGCCTGGGATTAAGGTGTCTTTGGTTAATGAAGAACTAAAGATATTAGAATATATAGTTGCTGCACTGGTTTTGATCTATATAAATGTTCAAGCAAATTGATTTGAGTTCAAAACTTTAGGCTGATATGAATTTCAAGTCTTAACCTTAGCAAGTAAAGTAGAGTTAAAAAGTTATCTGCTGAATGAATATATACATTCCTTCCAATTTTGAATCCCATGCTTTATTGATAAAAGCAAAAATTAGAAAACGATCTGAGAATGGGATTGAAATATTAAGAATAGGAATTTTATATTTATCTGGAAATCACTAATTACTTTAGCTGACACCAGATGGAGAGCTGCTTTTGTCTTATTAGTTAAGTTGGGTATTTGGGTTTTGCTATTACTTCATTAATATTATGCAAAGTTTTTTTTTTGGTAACTATTTATTATCTTTACTTCTCTCCAAATGATAATAAATAAAAATCTTCACAATTTTTATTTCTATTATTAAATTCATTCATTCCAATCATTTTCCCTTTCAAATACATAATGTTCACAATGCCAACTGGTTCAGGTATTCCAATCATAAATCAGATAATTAATCAAATTTCTGACTTAGACCACAGTTACTTGATAAAAATTCATTTGTTATAAGTCATATAGTAATAGAAAAAATATAATTATTATATCTGTTTTTATAAGTGTGTGAGAACAACCACATTTACAAATTATATTATTATTTTAGTGTGCATAATTTTAAAAAATGAACTTTTTTTAATGGGAAAGAAATGTCTTGATCAAAATTATTTTTCATTTTACTAATCTAGGGATTTAAAAAAATTATTAAAATCATTTAAAACAAATTATAAAAATTATCTTCCCAGTTTTAATTTGACTTTCAGTAATTTAGGTACATGCCGAATAGTGAGAGAAATTCTTGTTTTTCGTTCTAACTTCTGTCCAAATTGATATCCAGAAAATTGACTTTGTTGAAGATTAATTATTTTTTCAGAAATACAGTCCTCAGTTATCTCCTGAATTCCATGAAGATAATCACAATACATAGAATCTCTCAAAATAAGTAAGCTCTTTGGTTCCAGAAGCAAAGAATACATATGGCGATCATTGAAAGATTGCTGAAATCATAATAGTAAAATTTTTTTAGTTTAAATACATTTTTTAAAATACATTCTAAGAATACAATATACATTTTGATATATGTGTTTAAATATAAAGGTATATAAAAGTATTTCCCATAATGTAACCTGTTAATACCAAATCTTTTATTGTTTTTTTAAAATACATATATATATATTATTCTCACTAGGTGATATATAATTATGTGGAGTAAAGTAAATGACTAAGATTTTAACACCTAAAAGTTTTAAAAACAAGTTTTAAATAGTTAAATAAATATCATGCATGAAAGCAGACAGGGCTTTTTGAATATTTTAGCATCAAACTTTATTGGAGTATAGATTAAACTTTAATCTTCATGCTCAAAGAAACTTTTTCTTTCTGCTTTCAAGTCGTCTATGTTATAAACAATTGCTCAAAGAAACTTTTTGTAAGCATTCACAAAATTAATAGCATTTGTGAGATTTTATTATTCTAGTAAACCAAAACTGTCTGTACATAATAATATGAACACATTAAATAAATAATTCTATAATAAGTTGCTTTTACTTTTCTTAAGCAATTGTAATTGATATTTAGATGCTTAGAAGCTCTGAGTAAGAAAAGCTTAACAGTGAATAGTATTAACATGGTATACTTAGCATGCTTTCATTGCTATGATTATGAGATTATCGACAAGGGTATTGAAAGCATGCTAAGATTAATACTACTCACTGTTAAGCTTTTCTTATTCTGTGCCTCCAAACACTTATACGTTAAATAAATAAATAAACAATCAGATGGTTTTGTTTCTTGAAAGTTCGTAAGAAATTTGAGTGCCACAAGTGATCTGAGACCTTGTGTTTCAGAGACTGATGCGCTAACAGTGCATTAAGCCAAGCAGACCATAAATATCATATAATACTAAATCATCCATGCACTTGACTACTGTTACACAATGCTTTATTCACCACGCTCTTTTACAGTTTCGATTGCCCCAGCAATCTTCTTCAGAACTTTTATATCTCCTAACTTCAACTGCTGTAAACTGTAAAAGAGGGTGGTGAATAAAGCATTGTGTAACAGTAGTGAGTGCATGGATGATTTAGTATTATATGATATACATTTGGCAATTTCAATAAGAAAGATTAGTTATTATACTTCTTGAAGCAGATCACAAATACATTGATTCATCTAAGAAAGAATTACAGCAAAAAATAGACCTGTCCAAAATTCTTTTTGACATTGAGCTATCATATAGTTCTAGATGATTAAAGTTGCATTGTTCTTACAGTTTGTCTAGGTTTTATTTAGCATATTAGGAAAACCATCAGAACTGATTAATATTAGAAATATTAAGATTTGCTATGAGACAAGCTTTAATAGAAATTTTTATTTTTTTGTTAACAGGTTCAGAATTTTTATCAGATAATAAATAAGAGAGAGTAAACATTTTGATCATTATCACAGTTTAGTATGATTTTTTTTTTGTTTGAAAATTAATAGGTGTGGAACGGACTTTTATTTTACTTATAAATATCCATTGTCTCCTGTGCAGGATTATTATTTGAAGATGGTGCTTTGAAATAATTCCTTTTCAAAAAAATTACTTAACACCTAGGATATAATTTAAAGCTACTTTAGACTAATATGTCTAAAAATTTAATAAAAATATTTTTATAATAGGGCAAAAAATTTTGATATGAAATCAATGACCATGCTTATTTTATCAGTTCACCCACACATGTTGATATTTAAGAACTTTACAGATTGAGAAAAAAGGTTGTTCCTTTTGTAAGCGAAAAAAAATCTTGATTAAGCAATTGAAAATTGTGAGATTATTTATTTGTTTTTGCATTCTCTCAAATAGTTTTACAATATATATAAAAGACATATTTTGCGGGTTCATCCATGTTAAAAAATTTAAATATTGATATATCGACGTTTCGACTTGATCACACAAGTCATCCACTGGGTGATAAAAGGTAGAAAGATGGTTGTAGAGGCGCTACAATCACTGATTTGAAAAAAACATTAAAGTTCCACCAATAGCAAAAATGTTAAATTAAGAATGTTTTTTAAAAAAATCTTTCCAAAGAGAAGGAAATTTGCATGTATCATCTCACTTATTGATACAACATGGCCTTTTAAGTATCTCAATGGCTTCTCTAATTTTGCACTGGTAGAGATTATCACATCTGGATATGATCCTGGTACTAAAAAAATCAATTTTATGACTGGAATCTATAGTATGGAGTGAGAGTGCTGATGATGATGAGTGTTGTTTAACTGCATTAGCATGCTCATCTCTCCTACCACTGATGCGACGATTATTCATACCTATGTAAGAAGCATTACAATTTTCACATGAGATTCAAGAGGGATTGAATCCTTAGGCTTGGTTATTATATTGCTGATCTTTTGATGAGTAGAAAATGCTGTATCTATATTATAGCATTTTAATATATGTCCAATGCTGCCTGTAGTTCCTTTTACATATGGAACACAAATCCTAATAGCTGATTTATCATCTTTTTGTTTCCTATTTTATCCATTTTGGGCTTGAAATAAGGCTTTTTTTTTTATAAATTTATAATTATAACTATTTGCTAATAAAACACTATTAATATGATTTATTTCTTCTTTCAGGTGTGAATTATCTGAAAGATTAATTGCTCTATTTAAAAGAGTTTTGGCTAGAGAAACTATCTGAGTTGGATGATGATGAGAATGTAAATATCTGTCCGTTGTCTTTCTGTAAATTGAAAAAGATAAACTATTTGGTGTTCTGGTGACTAGAACAAAAAAGGAAGTTTTCCATCAGACTCTGTCTCCATTGTAAATTTAATATGAGGATGTATATTTAAATGTATGAAAAAATCATCTAATTTATTTTTTCCATGTTACCAAATGACAAAAATGTCATCTATGTACCTGAGCCCAATGAGAGGTTTTAAAGATGATGATTCTAAAGCACAAGTTTTTATATTTTCCATGAATAAATCAGCTATTACTCCTGAGATAGGTGAGCCCATAGGAGTACCAAAAACTTGTCTGTAATGTTGTACATTGTATACAAAATATGTGTTCAAGAGACAATGTTTAATATATATATGAAGGGCCTCAGTATAGAGCCTACTACATTTAACATCCTGAAATTGAATTGAATTTGAAATTTGAAGATTATTTTTCAAGCTACAACAAAATTTTAGAATTTTTCTTTCAGTCAATTATTGATTAAAAATGGTTCTCTAATTTTTTAGCCAGAATTAAAAACAAAAGAAAGAAATTATATGCCTTTATAATCTATCGTTTATCTAGACTGATATGAGTGTTGTCTTCTTCACTATTTTCTGTAAAGAAATAATAAAGAAGTCTTTTATCCTGCAGTGAACTATTTATTATGATTTATCTTTATTTATTTAACTATATATGTATTGAGACCTTTTTAGTCTCATTGGGTCTATGTTAAATAGAAGCAAGGGTTATTTTTTTAAAATATATTTATTAAAAATTTGAACATAGCAAATTAGCTAGGCATCCATTTGCTGGTTGGCAATTGAATATCTGGTTATTTTTATCTACAAGGTAAACCAAAAGGAAAAAAAAACTTTCAATTTTTTTTGTTTTACAGCTTTTTAAAGACTATTTTATATTTATCAGATTACAAATGTATTCTGCACTGCAATATTCTCCAATAAATTTTTATACTATTTTTATATATATCCTAGGCTTCTAATTTCCAAGACACTGTTATTATTGTGTTTATTATATTTTCTTCATGAAGTATATTATCAATCTAGCCTTCTTTATGCGTTGATAAAATTATAAAAAAATTAAAGATACCCACCTTTCTTATTACTTTTACAATGCTTATTTTATTAAAATTAATCACCTTGACAATTTCGATCAAACAGTAATCTTCTTCATAGCTAACTAATACTAACACGCACTTCCTCCATGTTGGTTTTCGTTAGCTCTGAAGAAGATTGCTGGTCGATCAAAATAATAAAAAACATGGATTTCTTTAATTTTTTAGTGTTGATTATACAAAAACATAAGCATCCACATATAGATATGTGTGCAAGATAACAAAATTCCTCTGTAAAAAGTGCAAAATATTTTTAAAAGATTGTACTAGTAATTATTAAAATTTATTTTGTAACATTTTTACTCATAAAAAAATAATAATAATCAAATGATTTTATTACTCGGAATTCGTTACAAGTTTGAGTACAGAAGTGTCAAAGCTGGAGACAATCCATACAACCTAAACTCCAGAATCAGCCATTTTAGTCCGGCTCCAGATCATGCAGCAATATCATGTGTAATAAATAGTAAAGACATAAATCTTTGGAATGTATTATTGCTGTATCTTTTTTTTAAATAAAATTAAATATTATTTTAGAAAGAATATTTTTAAAAAAATATTTTGTTAATATATTTAAATACATTTTATAGCCAATTAGAACTTTTCTTACCTGATCACTTCCCAAATCATCCTTCATATGTGAATAAAAATCAAGAACAGTGTGTGAGCCCAAGTTAATTGTTGTGATTGTAGGATAGAAGAGAGGACCATCTTCATGTGGCTAAAGTAAAAGCAGGTAATTTTATAATATCAAGTAATCAAATAGTACAATTATTTTTTATTTGGCAATATTAAAAATTAATGATAATATTCAAAATACTGATAAAAATAAACACTGAAAATAAAACGAATAATCTAATGATATACAATTTCTTTATATATCTCTTTAATTTTCCAATACAAGCTTTGAGAGTGGGAGAAGTCTCTGATTTACATAGAATTGAACTTACACAAACAATGTCTAAAATATATAAAACACAAATCATATGAAAAATTGATCTATAAGTTAATGCAGTTCTTTATTCTGTGTCTCAAGTTATATGAACATTTCTTGAGATATAATGTAGTGATTTTTCCATTTATTAAAATATTTTTATATATTCTGTACTTTAGGTAATGGTACCAACTTATGCAAAATTCGATTTACGCAAAGTCGTAGAATAGACTAATTACATAAATTAAGGGATACATAGATCCTTCAAAATTTGCAGTACAATCAAAAGTTTTGATCGTTAGTATTTATCATTTAAAAATATTTCAAATTATTTAAAGTAAAATAAAAAAATGCAATGTAAATATTTCAAATGATAGTAATTTTACTAAAAATGTTTGCTTGATAAAGAAGCCAGTAATGAAATGATTTAGTAATAAAAAAAATACCATACATATAGTCACAGATATATATATACAAATGAAATGTATATATAAAAATGATTGAATACTTTAGTAACAACATTTTCAAACATATAGTTTACATATATATAAAAAAACTAAAAGCATTTCTAATCTCTTCTCTACTATCACTTATTGCAAATGATTACCAGATGTGGCACAGTAATTCAATTTCCAATCATAAGACTGACTTTTGTCTTTATCAATGAGAATGTGGGATTTAAAGCTGGAACCAGTGTATCTGGCAGCCATTTACAAATTTTTTTAAAAAAATTTTATCTTAAAATTTAAAAAATCCTAAGATTTTAAATCCAAGCCAACTTACTTTATTGTTGCGTAGTTCTAATGCCAGGTCGATAAGTATACATTTTAATAGCCTCAATTTTGCTCTAATTAACACGTCTTATGAATCTCAAAGCTTATTATGTTAACAAGAGCATATCTGCTCTCTCTACTCAAGCTATCTATTACAAAGTTGAGTAGATGTGTTGATGCATACAATTTTGGAATTATATAAAAAGAAAACTTTTATAAAAATAAAGATAATGATTAGAGATCCAATTTAAAATATAATTTGTAAATTTTTTTTTTCTTTCTTTTTTTTTAAAATTAATAATTCAAAAGCATTATAAGGTTGTCTAATAATTTTTTCAAATTTTAATAATACTCTTAAAATGAAGGAATTTAACTGGAAGCAAATATTATAAAATCTATGTATTAAAAACAGGAAGCATCAGAAGATTATTATAGTGAACTAATTTTAATTTACAAATGATGTAATAGTATTCTTGTATCAACTATTTCATTTACTAATATCTCGCTATCAAGTTTTCACTAATATTTCATCTTTAGCTTGCATTACTGAGACACTTGTAACATTTTTCTCCCAACTCCAAAAGCCACAGTCTATGAAATAAATAACCCTAGCAAACATTAAATGAATGTGCAAAAAGACTTGTAATTAAATGTCCACTTCTGATAGAAGATAATAAGATGCAGTGTAAATTCAATGCCTCATATTAGAAAAAGACTTTTTAGTTTTGTATCCATTTATGTTATACATTGCTTATATTGTGACTCTGGAATTAAATAAAAGATATTAATATTTCTTTCTCTTGCTTTACTTTTAAAAAAAAAATCTATTTTTAATAATAGAAACTTAGTAAAATCGAAACAGTTATAAACAGAAAATTATTCAGATTACACATTTTTTAATTTATAATTAACACATTTTCAGCTCAGATTCCAAGAACGAAACCATTAACTACTGATGGAATAGTGTAGCTTTCCATCATTGTGACAGAAAACTAATAAAAGCTTTATTTAAGCTTACATGAAAAATATTGTTTTAACAGTTTACAGTGCCATTCTTAGAAGATCGAATTTAGTAAGCAAGATAAAAAAATGTAAACATTTTTTGCAAATACTAAAATTATTTAAGACATTATCCAAAGAATCAACACAGCAATCAACTTTAACTATATGTTGATAATTGGATATATAAAAAAAGAATACTTGAAGCCAAAATTTGCAATCTAAAGATAATAAGCAATGATTAATTTATTTGACAATGCTATTAACAGAAAAAACAAAACTTAAGTTTTGCACACTTATTTTAAAGCAGGCATGGTATCAGAGACATAATAAAGTTGTTGTAAACCGAAATCTAAATTATTATGTAAAGAAATAAGAGTGAATTGCAGGCTCAGTTTACAGGTGTATGATATTCCCTCGCCAGTGATGAAAGATTTGACAATCATTTGATTAGCCGAGATTTTTCTGAAACTTTTATAATCTCTGCAAAAATTTATATTTATTGATTAACATTAAATTGGTAGCTAGGGTGGCTATTAACAGATATTTGAAATATCTTGAATTTGTTCAGGTATTATTCAACTATCTGTAAAAAAAATAATTAAAAAAATCTAAATTCCACTCTAGATATGAATGCTAACCAAATACAACCAATATACTTTGGTTAGAAAATGCATTGCTCGTTTAAAAATTAGTTTTAAAAAACAACAACTTAGAAACAGAAACTGAAATAGTAAGAAAATAATAATTAATAAATAAAGGGTGACTTTTAAATTTGAAAAAAAAAAAAATGATACAAAAATAATCATAAGGATAGTTATTTAGGAAACATTATAACATTCAAACACCAATGTAACAGATTGTATTATGACTCAATATAAGAAACTTTAACTCTTCATATCACTATTCTTCCACTACTATTCCATTTAATAATACTTCCACTTTTTAAACAGTCAAAAAAAGAAAAGAAAAATTTTGATTGAGAAGTCACATTTTCATACGAAATCTTACCATCATTATTACAATCACTATATACTTATTTAAATTATAGATTATTTATTTATTTGCATATGGATTTTTTTTTTTATGACAGCTTAATTATTAACAAAATATAAAAAAATATGCAGATTCCAATCATGAAATAGATTCGATAGTAACTTAATTAAGTTCTTCAATTTTGCCACCGAAGTCATAGATTTTGTAGTTATTAACTATATCTTTCATAATTTGCTTTTGTCGACATTTACATATATCAGTAACCGATAAATTCTATTTATGAAGGGATGAGCATATCAACTATGGATTGTCCTGAATCTGTTGATATTCTAATAGTGTCTAGGAAGATCAAATTCCGATAGCTTTATTTTCTGCATTAGCATATGAAACAAATAGTCTCCACATGGAAACCAGTCTTCGATTTGATGAACTGGTTAAAGAGAGCAAATAATGAAATTAAATTATATACATAATTTATTACAACACTTCCCTTTCAGTAGTAGCGAAGGAAGAAAAATCATCTTTTATCTATGGATTAACGTTAAACGACAATATACAATAGCAAAGCATTAAGTTATAAACTTCGATAAAAGCATAAAACTTAATGCTTTGATATTGAAAATTTATTAAAGATTTAATTCTAACATAATCACAAATAATATAGAAAAAAAATTATATTTCTAATAAAGATAAATGAATGCCTAGTTACATATGGCTTAATTTCTCTCTGGATGTAAAGCAAGGAAATGAACAAAGAGATGTACAGTTATAGTGATGTTATTTATATCATCAGTTGGATTATCAATAAATTAAAAATAATACTAGGATGAAACATTTGAATTTTTTTTTTTTTACAGGAAAATAAATACTGGCTCTAATATATAACAGAATACATAAACTAACTCACCATTATACCTTGACCAGGTTCATATTCATTTATGAGAACATGATTGGGCATTTTATCCTGAAATACACCGAGATTGAAAATTTGAGTCATATGCTTCATTAACCACTAGATAAAAATATATAGATATATTACTAAATATTGTATATTTTATTAAATATTGAATAATAATTAATTTATAGAGCGCACAGAAAGCTTATGTAAATAGTCTGAACAGGCACTAATCTGTATTCAATGCGCTTTAAAATTTGCAATAATCAAGCATATTTTGCTGATAGAGGGATCTTCCAAACCACGACCCAAGATAGCGACTTTTATAAATCGCAAGATTTTGCATAAGTTAATTTGTAAAGGAAATGTGGATTTAAACAGTGAAGAAAACAACTACTTCACACTTCTAAATCAAGATGCTTCAAATTCGCCTATATAAATGGACATTTAGGTTAAAGATAAGATGGCCGCTCTTATCTTTATAAAAGTTGCTATCTTGTGTTGTGGTTTGGAAGATCCCTCTTTGGGCAAAATATGCTTGATTATTGCGAGTTTTAAAGCACATTAAATACAGGTTAGTGCCTGTTCAGACTATTTATTAAATATTGTGTAAATAATCTTTATAATTGTTTTGCAATAGGACCAAAAATTTTAATTATTAAAAAACTTTATTTAGTTATGGTCAATAACTTGGGAAATTAAAAAATATATGAACACCCTACACACACACATATACACTTTTTCCTAGATAAGAATGTCAAGTAACTTTTTTTTTGATTTTGCCATTCTTACTATTAGAATAACTCCTCTCACACCCAAAAAACTAATGCAGCATTAATGATTAATAAGTCATATATAATCTTAACAATCATAAATGATATAAAATAAATAAAATTGATTTATATTAATCATTGGAGCTAGTTACACAACCCACCACAGTTACTACTGAGAAAACTATGTCGTTGTCAGTAAAATAAAAATCAAAAAATGTTATTTCATAAAAAGGGTTAAGAAATGAAAATAAACCAATTATTACTAAGTCCAAAAACAAATCATTTATATAAAAAATCCTACGATATGATTTAACTTTGAGAAATTTTAGACAAAATTCTTCTTTATAAAGCCATAAGGGTTTTTTAGATAGTTTAAGCTAGCCATTATCAAATAGATATTAACCAATTAGCTCTAAAACACAGGAATGGGTATATCTTAAAATCTGATTGATAAAATAAATACCAAATACATTTGACATGGTTGAAATATTAATACAATGTCATAGCATTGTCCCCCCTCCCAATCAATCAGCAAAAACAGCATTTCAAATGCTTCTCTATGATCTGAAACTACAGAAATTGTGTAAGGCTGCCAATTTTTTATAGCTTCAGCGATTAGCTGAAACTAAAATTTTCTTAGATTGAATCCTATCGAAAAGAAATGAAAAAAATCTCAATCTGGCTAATTGATTGGAACTATGCTCTGTCTATTACTTTAATTCTTGAACATTTTTTTTAACTTTCATCCAATTGATCACACAATGAAAAATAATATTTATCAATACTAATAAAGTTTATACTTATGTTTGTAATAGACAGAATATAGCTTTTTGATTAATGTATTGTAACGATATATAAATATGTCGTTACATTAATTTAAAATAAAAACTTAAAAGTTCGCAAATAAAAGTAAAAAACTATACGCTAAAATTAAAATGTTTGTTAAACGTATATACATTCGCACAGAGGCCAAACTTTAAAAATATTTTTTTTTAAAAAACAAATAAGTATTTGAACGTACTTTTTTATAAAAAAGTACAAGATTTAAAAATAAAAACAGGTATTAATTAATGTAATCTGTAAATGGAAATGATTGTTTATGAATTATCGAAAACCAAACTGGCCCCTGGGTTCTTGTATAATTAAAATGATCTGATGAAAGATAGATAAGAAAATAAAGAGAAATTAGCTTGACCAATGGAAGCACTAAGCCTTGGCTCGGACCCTACTGAAAGTGATGGATTAGTGACGTTTTGTTGATTGAATCCGTGTGGATAATATAAAAAGGGAAATACAGTTTTTTCTAGCAGTTCCAGCGTTTTGTGTTTGAGAGATGTGGTAGGACGCACATACCACACTCTCTATTTAAAAAAAAAAAATGAAAAGACTGTGATACCTTGAACCAGCTATTGCCATCTCCAGAACATTATCTTCCAATGGAGGTGTCGCGGGAATTAAAAGCAGAAACCTGGACTCTTCTACCGTGAGCTATGAACTTTACAAATTAACAACAACAAAAAAAAGTAATTAAGAACTTTCGTCATTGTTTTTTTTAAAGATTCAGCTAATTTAAATTTTAAAATGAACTCTTATTTGATTTTCAAATTAATAATTGATTGTTTAAATTTATGTAGTTAAGTTTTGCTAAAATCATTTCCATTTTATTATTTTTATTTGTATTAATACTTATCGTATAAATTATTTAAATGCATGAAATTTAAAGTTGGGTATAGACGTTGCATAGATTCGTTAGCGGTTAATTATGTTGCTGTTTCATAGTCGATTGGAATATATAAGTCATCATGTCACTGCGGTGTCTTATGATGAACACCATTGGTTTTTTTTTGTATTCCCTATGCAATATGACATTATCGATGATTTTGTATTTTGATCGGTTATGTTTATTTTGGAATGTTTTTAACCGTGGAATCTGTGCAGCCGATCTATACTCAACATTTTAAACAAATTTTATAAAATTTATTTGTGCGAACGTATCTAAATGTTAAATTTAAGTCAGGCATGAATGGCTATATAGTTTTGTAAAGTTATATTAAGGGAGGGTAATCTTAGGTTATTCGTTTCGTAGTTGAATTGGCTCAATGGATTGGATATATTTGTGTAATTAGTAGATGTAGTATGAGATCCGCTATGTGCAGGATTGTGTATATACGCCACACACCTTCTGTTTGCCTATGGATGGGTTCGTAAGACGGCAAAGGACCGCGATCCATTCCTATGGAGTTTTGTTTATTGTTCTACTTGCCAACAGATGTGACATTCCTGTTGGTGGAGAGACAATGTCTTCTCTAATTCTACTTACTGATCAGATGTACATTCCTGACAGTATAGTATTTTGTGTTGTCGTATTTTCATGCTACATTGAATACATAAATGTATCAGATGGATTGGCGCCGGTTTGATTGCAAATTTTTTGGCCTAAGGTTAAATAAGGGATAGAATATTTTCTTTTCAAATGCAGGTCTATGTAGTCTATTCATACTCGACTATCTAAATAAAATATTAAACTCATTGAAACTTAGTTAAATGTAAAATTAAAGTTAATATAAAATCTAAAATGTTAAACTTATTCCTCAAATTAGAATGATTTTATATGTGCGTAAATAAATATTTTTATGTGTTAATTTCTGGCAGTGGCTTTTATTTATTTATATTTAAGATATAAATTAAGATATAGATTTTTATCTCTGCGTCTCCACTGAGCTAGTGACTTGGGCTAACGATCTGAATATTTAAATAAAGTGGAATCTTAACAGCATGTATCTGCCTACTCTATAAATTTTTCTAGGTTTAAATGCCTAGATGGTGCCCTGTAGAGCAGATACGTAGATTGCTGTCTCCACTATTGTTTTGGATCGTTATAATTGGCGTCCCAAGTGTGGCCTTACCTCAGAGATTGACCCTGAGAAGGGGAATTGATGATGATGAAATTTTCTATCTTTAATAAATCACGAGTGCCCTGAGAATTTTAAAAGTGAATCATGCAAATAACATTTGTTGTTTTTTCTGAAATAAGTACATTTTTGTACTAACGTAAAGTTATAGCCAGATGTTTAATAAACTACTAGTACTTTTGAAAATAAATCATGCCCGTAATATTTTTTCTGAAATTAGTATAAATATATTTGTTGTATTGACTTGGAGTTGCAGTTTGAAGTTTTGTTTAAAAAGTGCTGCCAGTAAAAAAAATTGCGCATATATAGAGATAAATTCGAGGAATAAAAACTAATAAATAAAATGTAATAATAAATCTAAATCATATTTTTTTTTAAAAAAAAAAAAATCTTGTTAAATTAAAATCTAATCATTCAACTTGCCTAAGTAATAGTTAAAGGTAGGAGAAATGAAACTTGGAAGGAAGGGGGCAGAAATTTAGCTGGTAATAAGGAATCAACAGTCAACATTTTTTTTTAATCATTATATTTGTGTGTAATTACTGTTTTGTCTTTTAAAAAAAAAAAAGTTTTGTCCTTTTGAAATTTTCATATATAATCAATTTGTGTAACGAAATTACTAACACTAAGTAAAGTCTTTTTTTTTTTTTAATGTTTTTTGTTTTTTGAGGAAGTTTATTGATATGTAACAATATATAAATATGTCATTACATTAATTTAAAATAAAAATTTAAAAGTTCGCAAATAAAAGTAAAAAACTATACACTAAAATTAAAATGTTTGTTAAACGTATATACATTCGCACAGAGGCCAAACTTTAAAAATATTTTTTTAAAAAAAACAAATAAGTATTTGAATGTACTTTTTTATAAAAAAGTACAAGATTTAAAAATAAAAACAGGTATTAATTCATGTAATCTGTAAATGGAAATGATTGTTTATGAATTATCGAAAACCAAACTGGCCCTTGGGCTCTTGTATAATTAAAATGATCTGATGAAAGATAGATAAGAAAATAAAGAGAAATTAGCTTGACCAATGGAAGCACTAAGCCTTGGCTCGGACCCTAACGAAAGTGATGGATTAGTGACATTTTGTTGATTGAATCCGTGTAGATAATATAAAAAGGGAAATACAGTTTTTTCTAGCAGTTCCAGCGTTTTGTGTTTGAGAGATGTGGTAGGACGCACATACCACACTCTCTATTTAAAAAAAAAATATGAAAAGACTGTGATACCTTGAACCAGCTATTGCCATCTCCAGAATATTATCTTCCAATGGAGGCGTCGCGGGAATTAAAAGCAGAAATCTGGACTCTTCTACCATGAGCTATGAATTTTACAAATTAACAACAACAAAAAAAAGTAGTTAAGAACTTTCGTCATTGTTTTTTTTAAAGATTCAGCTAATTTAAATTTTAAAATGAACTCTTATTTGATTTTCAAATTAATAATTGATTGTTTAAATTTATGTAGTTAAGTTTTGCTAAAATCATTTCCATTTTATTATTTTTATTTGTATTAATACTTATCGTATAAATTATTTAAATGCATGAAATTTAAAGTTGGGTATAGACGTTGCATAGATTCATTAGCGGTTAATTATGTTGCTGTTTCATAGTCGATTGGAATATATAAGTCATCATGTCACTGCGGTGTCTTATGATGAACACCATTGGAGTTTTTTTGTATTCCCTATGCAATATGACATTATCGATGATTTTGTATTTTGATCGGTTATGTTTATTTTGGAATGTTTTTAACCGTGGAATCTGTGCAGCCGATCTATACTCAACATTTTAAACAAATTTTATAAAATTTATCTGTGCGAACGTATCTAAATGTTAAATTTAAGTCGGGCGTGAATGGCTATATAGTTTTGTAAAGTTATATTAAGGGAGGGTAATCTTAGGTTATTCGTTTCGTAGTTGAATTGGCTCAATGGATTGGATATATTTGTGTAATTAGTAGATGTAGTATGAGATCCGCTATGTGCAGGATTGTGTATATACGCCACACACCTTCTGTTTGCCTATGGATGGGTTCGTAAGACGGCAAAGGACCGCGATCCATTCCTATGGAGTTTTGTTTATTGTTCTACTCACCAACGGATGTGACATTCCTGTTGGTGGAGAGACAATGTCTTCTCTAATTCTACTTACTGATCAGATGTACATTCCTGACAGTATAGTATTTTGTGTTGTCGTATTTTCATGCTACATTGAATACATAAATGTATCAGATGAATTGGCGCCGGTTTGATTGCAAATTTTTTGGCCTAAGGTTAAATAAGGGATAGAATATTTTCTTTTCAAATGCAGGTCTATGTAGTCTATTCATACTCGACTATCTAAATAAAATATTAAACTCATTGAAACTTAGTTAAATGTAAAATTAAAAGTTAATATAAAATCTAAAATGTTAAACTTATTCCTCAAATTAGAATGATTTTATATGTGCGTAAATAAATATTTTTATGTGTTAATTTCTGGCAGTGGCTTTTATTTATTTATATTTAAGATATAAATTAAGATATAGATTTTTATCTCTGCGTCTCCACTGAGCTAGTGACTTGGGCTAATGATCTGAATATTTAAATAAAGTGGAATCTTAACAGGGCGTATCGGCCTACTCTATAAATTTTTCTAGGTTTAAATGCCTAGATGGCACCCTGTAGAGCAGATATCGTAGTTTGCGGTTAGATTCGATCTTCACTTTCATTTCGATCGTTATAATATATTGTAGTGGTAACTCTGATCAATAGAAACAGAAGCAGCAAAGTAAAATAATGAGACTAGTAGTTGAATAACTAAAGCTCATTCTTTATACAAATATTCATTTGCTTTAGCTACTGTACACTCTGAACGTTACATATTGGAGGGCATGTTCTCAGCGCTATGGGTTTTTTTATTCTACAGGTCATGTGTGTGGGATTAATTATATATATTTTATCAGCAAGTGTTATGTATAAGACAAAAGTATTATAGAGGTACACTAATTTAATATAATTAATTAATGTTTTATGAAAATAGCAAAATATTTTATTCTATACTTGCTTTAGTGAATGCATCAAATAACAATTAATAAGATTGTAAATAAGGAAATAATTTATTAAATGACAAAATAATAAATCAATAAATAGATAATAAAATAAATCACTAGAATCTTCTTTGGGAGATTTTCTTTCTTGAATATTTTTCAGATCAGAAATTATAATGAAAGTTCAAATACTTTATCTCTTTATAGCTTTACATGATAACTTCTCGCATAAAAAAAAGAAATTATAATTGTTTCTTTCTAGATAGCTTTTCTGGAAATAATTTCATTTACTTTATTATTAGGAATTATGATACAGTTTGTGCTATAAATAAATCAAGTTTAAATATTATATCTTTATAGTTCCTTCATGAAAAAAAAATGTCATTTTTGACCAATTCCAAAATAGTTTTCATGCTTTAGTTTTTTAAAAGTTCAATATTTTTTTCATTTATTTGTCCTGAATATTCAAAGTAATAAACAATATCAAAGCATTAAAAATTCTGGTTTTAGAATATCTTACTGCTGTCTTGAAAGTCTTTTTTTCTTCCTTTCAGTATCATCAAATAAGACACTACAGGCAATCACAAAAGGTATTAGTATCCTTATTTCTTCTCTGGCAATCCATTTGCAAAGTTCCATTTACCTATAGCAGTTTAACTAGTTGATAAGGAATACAAATTGGGCATTGCACTGGGTAAGGAACCAATGAGCTATTTATTTTAATTTAGCACTTCATCTTTCACACAAGTCTTAGTACAAAGAATATTTCCATTACTTTAAGTAAATTAAAATATAATAAGAAATTTTCACTTCTTGTGTATATTTTTCCTTTGTTCTTGATAGATAATTTATTTTGTTTTTTCTCTACTTTTTTTTTCTCATGTGTCATAGCATCAGTCAAGACACGAACCCGCGATAACTGCTTGTAAAGCAGCCATTGCTGACCTCTTGACCACCAATGCTTGACATTTTTTCTCTACTTTAAACAAGAATGGCGAGAGAGAGAAGAAACTCTATCTTATTTTAATATTTTTAAACTTCATTTACATATTAAAGCCATTGCTATTTTTATAACTTTTTAGGGTCATTTCCATAATGAATTTAAAATATCTTATTTTAAAAATAATGATGTAAATTTGGCATTGCCAATATAACTGTTACAATATATATGTTGAAAATCATATTTTGAAACTTAGCAAAAGGCATCTCTAATCAAGTATTATTTAACAAAATCAAGTGTTTATGTCTACATGTGACTGTACATATAACTTGTACTTAATAATATTATTAATAATTGTGTGATTAGTTTCTCAGAATGTCATATGAAGTTCAAACACTCAAATGATAAATAGATCACAAGACCAAAAATAACTTCTTTTACTTCCTTGGTTAAGAATCTATCCAGGAACTTTTAGCTTTTGATTCCATTGTTCTACAACTGTGATACACCACGTAGAAATAGAATATACTAAAGACAATATAAAAGCTAAATGTACATCACAAAATATTCAATAAAAATTAAATTATTTAAAATTATGTTTCAGAAAAACCACATTATCATCTAATAAATATATAATTTATATATTATTATAGTGTATTAAAGACCAGATAAAAGCTAGTTAAACAAAAATGATCATTTATATTTTAACAAAAATAAACATATTTAGTAAATATTACTGCTGTAAACTTGGTAAGTCACAGAAAGTTTTAAAATTACTGTACTTATTAAAGTAAATAGATAAATCCTTTTTTTGATTCAGCTTTCACTCAATCTAAATCAGATGTTTGATTTTATATATTTTTGTTTTATAAAAAGTATGGTGGTGGGGGTGGGGGTTAATTAATCACAAGAACTATAAAAAATATTTTTGTTTATGTGATGGTAAAGAAAGATTTAAATATATATATATGGCTATTCTCAATACTTGCTTTATTGTGATGCTATTCCTATTAACCCATTAAGATATTCTTTCTAGAAACTTTGTTACCATCCATTAACTGTAGTCTTCCAAATAACTTTAACATATTCTTATGAAATGACAATTATGCCAATCACATCTCCATTTAAATATTTCCCCAAATTTCTAAGTTTCTTTAAAAATCTTATAAAAATTTGCCAATAATATGTAATAAATATTATATCATTCTCATAAGGGAGACGATGTAGCTACTCCTTTCCATAATATTTTACTTAAATCACACTTAGGACAAGTATATAATGACAATTTGTTAATCCATTTTTGTTTTGTTTTCTTGCTTTTATTATCATGTACATCTTATTACTAATTTTGATATTCAAATAAATAAATTATGTGATATAAAATGGCTTTTTATTAGACAAAATCAGAAGACTATGTCGTTATGTCATATCTCCAAATATTCTGTTATCCAAGTAAAACATTCTCGCCTGTAAAATTATTGTATATCACAGTAAACTCATACAATCCTTACTCAGTTTTATCAAATCATTTTCTCAACATTCTTTTCCTATCTCATTTTAATAAAAACTGTTTTCTTAGTTTTAATATTAAATAATACATGATTGTTAATGAACACATCCACAGAAAAGGTAGTTTTAAAAAAAAAATCATTGTTTTATTACTGTCTAGTATGCTTCCAATATAACATTTACATCATATTCATGACTTATAGTAATATGAGTCATATTACTATAAACCATAAATATGATATGTTATATTGAAAGCATGTTAGGCAGTAATAAAACTGAATATTTTTTAAAAAACTACCTTTTCTGTGAATATTTTCATTATATTCCATTAGTTCAGAAAAGAAGAAAATTATTTATAGTTGAATTAGTTTTAATATTCTATCCTCATATTTCTTTTTATTATAAAAAAAAAAAACATAAAAAAGAAAACTATATGTTTTTGATTCCTTTATCATTGTTTTTCCCATTTTCCCTACAATTTATCCTGATCCTCTTTCACTATACTATAATCTAAAAATAAATGTTCAGTACTTTCCCTCCCATTTCCACATGAACCACATCTTATACAATTCAAATTCTTATTCCATTTTTGCCTTGTTTTCTTAATATTAAAAGATCTTTTGTTTGGACAACATTAAGTTTTCTTTAAATATTATCATGCATTTTGTTATATTATGTATATTTTTTATTCTCATATATTTGAACTACTTTTTAGAGTCCTTTTCATTTTCCATAACTGTACTTTTTTTCTAACCAATTTATATCTTCTCTCACCAAATCTAGTTATATACCTGTAACCATTTCTTAAATAAATTCACAATGATAAATGTTCTATCTATTAACCTTACAAATTGCAAAACCTTTCTACTTCAACATGTTTATTATCTCTCCACTTAATTCAATTAAACATCATTTTTACTAATCTATTTTTATTTACTTTTTTAAAATTCTTTTACTAAGAAAAATATTCCACCTATTTCCTTTTAAACAATCACACTTCCAAACACACTTTATTGTTCAATGTTATTTATTCTTTTTGAATTCCATCTAAAATTTCTGAGTTCCCTTGACCAATATAAAATGATCATTTCAAATTTTAAAGCAAATAATTGTCTCATATTTGTAATACGATGGACATGTCAGATTTTTAATCAATTCAATTATATTTTGGTTTTTGTTTCAAATCTAATTCTCAAATATCTGTATATTTTTTTGACTCAGTTAACAATATTCTTAAATATTTAAACTTCTCCAAACCTTCAAGCCAAATAATTACTATTTCCATTCTTCAGTTTTATCTTCTCTTTTAAACACTAATATCTTGTATTTTTCCTTATTCAATTTAAATTTTGTATTTCTTCCCATTTTTGTATTCTTTTATAGTAATAATTCAATGCCTTTTATTCTATTTTTAAAAAATGTCATATAATTTGCAAAAATGAGAGCATACTATATTATGTGTTCTTCTGGCACTCCCTATAGAAATCATTATCCCTATCTTCAATCTTTTTATCTCAACTTCCAATTCTTAAAACAGGCAAAACTCTCCATACAGTATTGCCACTCAATGCAAAACAGAATAATCAATGGATTCCAGATGGCTTGTGCATAAAATCCCCATCTAGTGTCTACTCATCCAATATCCCCAGACTAGTTTCTGGCTTGTGGCCTTCGTTCAGTGAGGAGCCTTGGATCGGAGAGCACTGCATCTAGATCTTAGGATCTAATGCAACCCTCCAGCAGCCAGCCATCTTTTATCTCTACTTAATTATAAAACTATGAGTCTTAAATTGAAAACAATAATTATTTTCAATCCAAGATCATTAGCCTATATAGTCATATAATTCTGAACTCAGTTCAGTGCCTATACATTTTGGTGTCTTTGATTCTTTAATAACCATAGCCACCACTATC
The DNA here is from genome assembly GCA_028023455.1 of Epiperipatus broadwayi. Lineage (NCBI taxonomy): Eukaryota > Metazoa > Onychophora > Udeonychophora > Euonychophora > Peripatidae > Epiperipatus > Epiperipatus broadwayi. The sequence continues at coordinate 11,645,584 of JAQFVV010000010.1, read as the reverse complement.
CTATTAGGCTGGGGATATTGGATGAGTAGGCACTAGATGGGGATTTTATGCACAAGCCTTCTGGCATCCATTGATTACTCTGGCTTGCACTGAGTGGCACTACTGTACGGAGAGTTTTGCCTGTTTTAATAACAGTTATAAGCAAGTATAAGAAATGGTGATCATGTGATGTTTATTAACTTCCAATTCTCTTAGAATAAAATAAAATGATCAATAAACATTCCTATTCCAAATCAATTTCACATTTACTTCCATCAATTCTATATCTGCCCAATTAGTATTTATAAAAATTATCTTGTAAAAATCTTTAATCAGTCTTAATAACCTAAATCTGTTCATATATTTTAAAAATTTCTTCATAATATAAACTTTTTTTAAAATATATTAAATAATTAGTCATTATATTTTAAAGCATTACTTAGAATTTTTTATTAACTAAATCTTAATATTAACACAAATATATGTACACTACAGTATTTCCTATCTTCTTAAAATGTATTTAATTTTGGAAATTAAAATTCACAAAATGAACAATCAAAAAACCATTATTAAAGTATAAATACAAAAAAATAATTTTTTTTTTTTTTACATTTGAAGACAAACAATCTATATAAATTACCTCCGGAATTTTTTCAGGAACCATTCCTTTAATATGAGGAAGTCCACCTGAAAGTAAATTAAAAGTACAAAACAAATGAATAATATATATTTAAAAGCAATCATCATCAGTCCACATTAGATCTTTTAGTATTTTTCAACAAGATGTATTATTCCAAAAGCATACTTTTATATTATTTTCTCAGATCTTTTTGTTAAGATACTTCCTTTTGCATCTTAAAAACAATCAAATTCTGCAGTTTTCCTTTCGTAATATGTCTAGTCTATCTCACTTTCATTTTTAAATTCAAAGTATTGCCCTAAACTGTTATATAGCATTATGATCAAGTAATAGTGCTCCCTCATCACTCATGAACTACTGTTGTTTATAATTCCTTTAATATAATTTACTTATGCAGCTCAATATTAGTAATTACATCATAAACTTTAAAGACCCTTTTACATCAACTCAAAGCAATCGGCACAGCTGCCTTACAAGCAGCTGTCCCGGGTTTGCAGGTTCACTTCCTGGCCGATGCTGACACATGGAAAAAAAAAATAATAATAAGTACATCCTTTATCCTAATGTAATATAAATGAAACAGTACTGATTTAGAATGCACTCATGACAATTTTGAATTCGAAGGGCTGCCCAAAACCACCACAGACATATCCAAGCAACCCTATGTGGATTATTCAATCTCATTTATCACTTAGATAAATATAAATTAATATAAATGCCTTTTACACTAAGAAATAACTTCAAAACTACTTACTGATTACATACATTTTGATTGCAAAGTATTCTCTTCAAAAAAGAGATCTTAGAATAACAATACAAAATTATTACTTTATCATTATAAAAGCATTCCAAAAATTGTTATTTTTCTAATTACTTCCTTCATTATTTTTTTTTGCTTGATACCTGCCAATCTAAATAACCAAAATTATTTAAATTTTCAATTTTATTTTCATGATCATATGCTAAAGAAAAAAAACTCTACTGAAGATTTTTCATCATATTCAGTTTTTTCTTAAACTATCTTCAATAAACACAAAAACTTATAAGTAAAGTTTAAAAGAGAAGTTATAAATAAATATAATAATAAGCTAAACGTTTTCGAGGATCCATGACTCATAATCATAGCTTTCTTAAAAATATATAATAAAATATATGCTAAGATATTTAAATTAGCACATGTTACATGTCCATTTCTTCGATATATCAAAACAAGTGTCTTTTCTATTTATAGCATTAATATTTCCATTAATGTAGAATGCTTCTTTTATTTTTCTCTTATGATCCTTTGATTCTGTGCATATGGCAGGTGTAAAATTGTGTAAACTATCTTCATTTAATTTTTTTAAATCTTAATTCAAGATCAGCAGAAAGAATAACAAAATAACTAAATAAACATTTAAAAATTATCAAATACTCATACAATTATTCTTTCATTATGGACTTTAATTTTAGCAATTTTCATTATATATATAAAACTTCTTTCAAAGCATTTTAAAAGTGATTAAGAAGTTGCAGTATAATATTGTTTTACTAATGCTAATTTTTGGAAATGCTGAACATCAAACATTATATTACACAATTAATAATTTTTATCAGTCATTCATTAAACTAGAGGTTATCCAATAATGAATCATATTTCTGTAGTGTAATCCATTACATTTATGAATTGTCATACTTAAAACAATGACCATTATATAAAATCCTCTTATAAGTTTTATTTATTCTTTTGATTATGTGTAATCCAAATTTATTTTATTTTTTATTATTCTTCCAAAAATATAATATGTGTATTTTAAATTATTTTTAATATCTTTGTCCTGCAATAATAATAGATTCTTATAATAATTTGATATATATGTAATCTTATAATTGAATATTTATAAATACAGTAATTAGATATATTTGAAGTATAACTTTAAAAACTTTATCCACTTGGGAGCGCTTTCGAAATTGTGGAATTGTGGAAAGATTAGCTTTTCAAAGTGTTAGCTGACAAAGACTACCAGGATAGTCAAAAGTGCTCCTAAATGGATAAAATTTTTAAAATTATATTTTACATATATCTAATTACTGTATTTATAAATATTCAATTATAAGATTATGTATATTGTTACAGACATGGAATTATAATATTATTACATATATATATATATAATTTTTTATTACTGTATTTACAAATATTCAATTATAAGATTACATATATTGTTACAGACATCGAATTATAATATTATTACATATATATAATTTTTTTACTCATCTTATAATCAAATGAAAATATATCTTTATAAAAATATTTTCTTTTTCTGCTGCCTTTATACTTTTGATTGTTTTTCCACAAATCATAATACATATACATTTTTAAAAAATCAGCTATAAATATATTATGATAATGCATACAATTCTATTAGATGTAGCAGTTAGCTATTATATTAGTGACTTTAGCTTCAACTTGCAAATGCTGATAAATTATTCCTACGTTTCTTGCGATTTCTAACTATATCTTTCTGATTTGCATTTAGTCAATTAAAGATCTGAACTAGATAGATGAAACTAAATGAATTAATCTTGATTAAAGTCTATACTTTTATTTATATTAAGCCAACTATCCCATAATTAATGTTATTTTGTAACCGTGTTATCTCTTTAATCTGTTAAATGCTTCTCTCTGTTTTTTTAATTTTCCTTGCTTTTAAACATAAATCAAAATATTTTATAGTTTTACAAACTATTTTATAAACAATTCAATCTTAATACATTTTGTTCCATTACAAATGCAGTTATAAAGTTGCATTTATTTACTTTCCATATTTTTGACATCATAAAAATTAATATTTGGAAATACAGAGCAGAACAATTTTTCTCTCAGTTTCTTTCTTCTGACTTTAATAAAAATAAAATCCTCAAAAAAATAAATATTATTTAATTCTTTTAGCTTTACATAATTATTTATAAATCTATCATAAAACACAAATCAAGAGAAACCATTCTTCTCTCATTAATGATATTTAAGCATTATCATACAAAATAATCTTGAATCTTTATAATAATTTAAATCTTTTTATCTTAGTATTTTGTTATTTCCTATAATATATATCTGTTATATTAAAGTTTAGTTTAAACACCAACTTATCTAATATTATATTATTTAAAGACTATTATAGAAATATTTTCATCTCAATAAATATAAATAAAGAAAGCATCCTTTGTTTTTTGTTACCAGAAGCCCTTTTAATAATCCTTCAAAGACAACTAGAGAAGATATTACTCACTAGGTTTATCAAATGCTACACAATGAGAATTTTAGCATTTTCATCTTTATTTTACTTACTAATTAAGAATGACTAGAAACCCATTTACTAAGCAGTAATTGATGGCTAAATAATTTGATTGTGAACTGGTTGTCTGAAACAAAAATCCTAAGCCCACCCGTGGCCTGAATTTGAATCTCAGATCATTGGTATAAAGAAAGAATGCAACACCCACTATGACATGAATCACTTGTTATACATATTTACAGTTTTTAATTAATGCTACATATGCAAAGTATTATCATATATTTTTGATGCTAATAACAAAAGTTTTCCAAGATAAAAAATTATCAGCAGCAGCAGCCGTCTCCTCCTTTTCTTCATCTTCTTCTTTGTCGTCGTCATCGTAATAATAAAAAACCATTAAATTTTTACATTATTATCTATATAAATAAAGTCTATAATATAAAAGGCTTCAATAATATATTTTTTATAAATGTATTAAATAACCATTACACAATTTTTTTAAAAAAAACATGATTAAAGACATAATAAAAGACAAATGACCATCAAGATACATTTTGTATTGTACCAGCACTCATCAATTGGCTCAGGCCATCATCTCTCATATATATCCTTAACATAGATATATTATTTATTAATATGAAATTGTTACATTTTCCATATACAAATGTCAAACTTACTTCACCCACAACTTTGATATAATCCATCTCTATGAAAAAAAAAAAAATCAAGTCAGATGTCATATGACTTAATTTAATAAAGCTTGTATTTACAAATGTTATATATAGAGCTCGCAAAATAAGCTCTTAACAACCGGTTCTGGTGTTGTCAGTGAGGTGCCAGGATATTCAAGGATTAGATTAAAAATACTAGGACAAGCCCAGCACTTTATCTAATGTATAACTATTGAGTAGAAAATTTGAAATTGTCAGACATCCATATGTCTTCCAATCCAGCTATCTAACTCAAATAGTCATATGGGACTGAATTGATTTTTTTATCATTTTATTTTTTGCTATTAAGGCTTTGGCGATTTTATATTGCTAAAGCTATTAATATATGGTGTATCTGAACTTAGTTCAGTCCCATATGGCTATTTGAGTTAGATAGCTGGACTGGAAGACATATGGATGTCTAACAATTTCAGATTTTCTACTCAATAGTTATACATTAGATAAAATGCTGGGCATGTCCTAGTATTTTTAATCTAGTGCTTGAATATCCAGCCACTTCACTGATGACACCAGAAGCAGAAACCGGTCTGGGGCTTAGGATATTCTCAAAGCTTGTTAAAAGCTTATTTTGCGAGCTCTATATATAACATTTGTAAATATAAGCTTTATTAAATTAAGTCATGTGACATCTGACTTGATTTTTTATCATTTTATTTTTTGCTTATTAAGGCTTTGGTGATTTTATATGGCTAAAGATGATTATCGCTAATAATTTATTAAACTAAAGATTATCTTTAGGCAAGATATATTTTTTAAAAATTTATTCTTTTTAAAACTAATTTAATTAAACAGATTCATTGCCTTTTTTTTTTTTTTTTCATAATTAATTTAAAATTGTACTTACCCCAGTTTTGTAGACGTCGATTGGACAAATGGGTCCACTTAGGTTTAGGTGAACTATAAATATGATTTAATAATTCTTTTTCTTCACCATCATTAATAAAATTTGGAATATAATAAACATATCTTGGAGCCTAAAGAATTGAATACAACTTTATTTATATATATATAGTATTAATCAATAAATACATTTAAAGTGACTTGATAAATAATCATAGGGTTATTTGTTTAGGAGATCATGTAATTCAAATGGCAGTTCTGAGTCTGCCCTCCACCACTAAATTAATTACACCAGGCATATGGAAGACATAATTAAAATGCTATTCTATTACAATTTTTTTCATCACTGACAAGGATATTATTTCCTTACATAGTGGTTATAATGTGACAAACTGCCATAATAAAAACAACACCTCAAAATCAACTAAAAATGCATGAATATATAAGCACTGTGAAACGATGATGCAAAATATTTAAAAGATTAGAGAAATAGTATCACAAAGTGCCCATTATATTTTTTCATTATAAATCAACTAACACAATAAAAATATATAAGTTTATCCATAAAGAATACCAAAAAAAAAAAAATGCAATATATTCAAAATCTGAAAACAAAGTAAATAATTAAATCTCCGATCACATTTTTAACAACACATTTTCCAAACCCATATTTTAAAATGAAAAAAGAAGAAACAAAAATAATTGTGAAATGATTTAACTGATCAACAGATGAAGCCACATGTTAACAGATTAACTAAATTAAAATGTTAATTGCAACTTAACATGCAGAAATTATAAATATGCAAACATTTAGCAAATTTTATAAATAATGCACACATCAATTTTTTGTATAAAAAAAAAATATTAAAAAATAAAAATTTTCAATAATATAATTTAACACACATTAGTAAAAGGATGATTTAAATGTAGAATATTTCAATAAATTAGATACTATTTTTGATAATATGATAAACAGACTGTTTATTAAATACTTCTCAATAAACACAAGAATATAACTATGCAAAGAATCACAAATAATATTAGATTTGTCAAATATTTACTATATTAACAATTGATTTCAACACATTGCTTTTGATTCATTCTAGGGAATCTATATTCTATTTGTTCATTACAACTTCATCTTTACTAATAGTCAAATTAATCGTGCCCTTATGCAATATTATAAAAATGAATTTACTTAAATAATTAATGATATCAGAAATTTGCTCACCAATCATAAGAAATTTCTTTTAGCTGTCTGCTGAAATTAATCAGCAAATTAAATAGCTTAATTCTGCAAAAGCATTAATTTTTTCAAGCATTATTAGGTAAAGGCCTTAACTAAATTCTCTTACTACATATTATTCCAAATATAAAATTACTTTAGAGAGGATTATGATATATTTAATCTAAGTAAACAATTTTTCTACACAATCAACATTAAATTCATGATTAACCTTAGTGAAGGCATTAATATGAAATTCCTCAGCAGAATAATTCTGAAAATTTATCTCATTTTCAAAAACAAGTTTCCATCAGCTCACTGTATAATATGTAACATATATTTTTTAATCATAAGACTATTAAATATGCCAAAGGTAATCATTTCACTATTCTGATTGTAGTCTGAATAAATTTTTAAAAGAATTTTTGGCAACATCAACTTGAAAGTCTTTGCCACAGATTCCTATACTGCTCTGTAATTAACTTAACCTTGCTGAAGACTCATAAATTATATATAAATATAATGTTACCAGAAATTTTTTCAAGATATTGCTTATACTCAAGATAATGAAAGACACTACATAGATCTTTTCATTAACATCACTCTCTCTGTCATTTTCTATATATATATATAATTCAATAAATATATGTTATTCAATAGACAAACCCCTTATTTTGTGTGTATATATATATGCAATAAAGGTTATTATTTTTATTTTTCATTAAGATATATTATTAAAAAAGGACATATTCTCTCTGACCAATCTCAATAGGGCTTACAAATTCAAAATAGCTTTGAATCAATGTTTCCACCAAGAATGACACTAGAAAAAAAGATCAAATCCTCACAATAGATACATATAGTCATTGTGTGACCAAACTGCTGATTCATTCTAGTACAATTGATGAATAGGTAGTTTAATTTGACAAAATGTATATATGCATTATTCTGTCATCAGTATTGATATGAAAGTACTTTGAAATTTTTTAATATTACTAAAATTGATAAAATCCCTTGAAATATAATTGAATAGCCCTCTAGTGTCAGAAAATGACAATACATTTTTAAAGTAAAAAGATACCTCTTTACCTTTGTCCACCTTTATATATAAGGAGGATTTTTTACAATGCTTTTACTAGAAAAAATGACATTTTTTAATCAATCACAAATTTATTGCTAAATATTTTTACAAAACAATTGCAATGAATTAATGTCAATACATTACATATATTCAGCACAATAAATTATTATTTATTACACTTTATATCAAAACATCATTTCATATTTATCAGATAAATATGTCAATCAGGTTTATAAATATTTAGCAATATATTTCTTGACTAATTAAAAAAATTCACTCTTCAAGCAAAAAGCATTGTAGTTAATCCTTCAGATATATGGAGGACAAACTTAAAGGAATCTTTTTAACTTTAAAAATGTATTCATTTTCTGAAGCTGGAATATAATAATACTATGAATTTATCATTTATCCATGAGAATATTAGAATATATATATATATGTAGGTATGTGTGTAAAGTAAATAAGCAAAGCCAAAGTAAAAGATATTAATAGTAACAAAACTAAATATAATTCTTTTTTAAAATAATTGCAATCACTTAATCTCAAAACGTTACACATAAATATTTAGCATTGTAACTTATTATTTATTACATAATATTAAAATTTTAAATGATTATTGGTAACATTAAAAATGAAAGAAATTTCATACTTGCCAAATATATATGTCAAGCAGATTTAAAGGTATTTAGCAATAAATTTCTGATTGATTAAAAAAACTCATCCCTTTTAGCAAAAGCTTTGTAGACAAGTATGAAGGAGGGCAAAGTTAAGGAGGTATCTTTTTAACTTTAAAAATATATTGGCATTTGCTGAAGCTGGAGGGTTAATAAATTATATTTAAAGAAGCAGTTATAATGTGTTAATCTCAAAACATATTTATTACAAACATATATATATATATGAATTCATAATATTATTTCCGGGAGCTTCCTTGTGATAAAAATATAATAGCTAAATTGCCGACGACGTTTCAATACAAAAAACAAGTACTTTCCTCAGAGCTTCATCTTTCTCAAGATTTGAGAAAGAAACTCTGAGGAAAGTACTTGTTATTCTACTGAAATGTTAGCTATTATATTTTTATAATACGGAAGCTCCTGGAAATAATACTATGAATTTATCATTTGTCCATGAGAATATTAGAATATATATATATATTGTGACCATCTGAATGGGCATAAGGAATTGAGATGCTTTGTATCTGCACTGAATAGCTATATTATATTTTAAAAAAAAAAATGAAATAGCCTTAGAATTTAAAAATTTTTTTTTGGAGATTGTTTAAAGCTTAGATATGGATCGCTTATGCAGTTGATTGACCACTTTATAAGTATTTGTTATTATTATTGTGGTTAGTGAAGTATTTAATGCCAGAGAGAGGGGTTGTTATTATAGGAATTGGTATATTTGGGTAGGAAAATGTAAGGTTATTTTATATTAGTGTAATATTTGGTTGAATGGTTTCAAAATCCTTTATTCATTAGTACTTATCCTTTTGTCAACAATTAATAACCATTTCAATTATATTTAGTTAAGATACTTTAATATTTATAGTATAGTGTATGTGCATGCGTGTATGACTTTGCATCGTTTTCACTTCATTTTCATCTTCTAAAAACATTAAGCAATAGTACATGTACAATAAAAACATTTAAATTACAGTAATTATCTTAAATAATTTAACAAATATATATTTCTTTCCAATGATTAATAGATAGTTGAATCAATGGATTATTTTACAAATTAAATAAATTATTAACCATTTTTGTTTAATAGTTAATTAATATTCATTTTTCTTTCAAGTTTGTAAAAGCTATTTATTTTATTATTTTCTTTTGTCTTGATTTAATCAAAATGGTTTTTTTTTTTTAAAAGATTTTTTTTTGAATATGTAATTAGCTTAGATAGAAAAGAAGCGTGGGAGTAACCTTGTGAAAAGAAATGATGTTTTTGCTAAAGAGAGCTATTTAACAAAGATCTCCAGTGAAAAATTTGCATATATTATGTAAGGTAATTGTAGCCAGAAAACAGTGGCTCATTATTGGGAAAATTAAAAACCAGTTGTTGAAGTCAAATTGATTTTATAAAACATCGAAAGGATCTTAAGGAATTTATTATAGGAAGAGTTGACTAAAATGGAATTCTAAATTTTAAAAAGGTACACAGTTTATTTTGCTCTCCTCGATTTAAATGCTTTGAATTAACCTTATCATAACTATTGCTCTTTTAAAAATGTATGTTGATAACGTCCAGTCTACACTACTTCATTTAATTGTCATTTTAAATAGGAATAAATTACATGAATATTATTATTGTATCACTAACCAACGCGTGTATTCTAATATATCTGCGAAACGCATGCAGAACTATTTTACAAAATATATTTTAATTCTTCACTATCTTCCGTGTTGTGTTTTTGTGAGGATTAAACATAGAATTAAGAATACACATATTTTGATAAATCATGCCATGTTCAAATTCACCATAAAGAGATAACAGTATTTATTTATCTGGTATTTCTGGAAATAACACGTATTTTAAATGAAGGAAATAAAATGTGAGTTACTTCAAGTTAAGTATTTGCTTAAATCGAATGGAAGAATAGAAATGTGGGTAATTTTTGTTCTCTTCGATAAAGATGGAATATAAAACAAAGTATTATTAATTGTGGGATTACTAAGGAACCATGGTTTCTTAATTGACAATATTTAAGAATAAGCCATGCGTATAATAGACTATAAAGTGTTAAATGCTATTCAAGAAAACTACTAAAAATAATTACGCATTTAATTTAGCACTACAACGGAGAATGTCTTGTATTTTCAGTATAATAAAGGAGAAATTAATTGCTTGTGTGTGTGATTTGGTACCTCAAATAGATATGCTAAGAACACTGGAGGTGCTGGGTCAGATTTAAGTTATGATTATATTTTTTTAAGTTATCCTGCAGAAGTTTGTTTTATTTAAATTCAGTTTGGAATGTGTCCCATATTGTTTCATAAACCTGGAGCAGAGCTTTGCAAGTGAACTTTCATTTCAAGTTACAAAACAAATAACTTTTGTTTCTTTATTTTTTTTTATATATTACTTGTCATTATTAATGTATATTATTGATAATAGGCTTACTTAATATTATGTTTTGTTTATAATTTGGGTTATTTTGATCTCCAAGACCGTCTCCGAAGCGTATCCATATGAGGAATATGCTGGTAAAAATTGATTATGTACAAATAGGTCTTATTATTCTTTTACGAAGGTAAAAGAAATATTTTTTTTTAAATATATTATTAGAGTGGTTTATATTTATTTTGTATACTTTATTATCTCAAAGTGAGAATTTTGTTCTTTTTTTTTTTTAATCATGAAGGTATAATAGAAATAGTTTGCTAGATATGAAAGAAAGTTCGTTCGTAATAATTATAACCATTAAATTTTGAAAAGTAACCTAAAGTTTATTCTGAATTAAAGGTTATACCTTGATGCAATATTTAATTACCATGTTGCCTGCATAGTGTGTAATTTAGAGTTAATTTTATATATACTTTTATTCGCGGGTGTGTGTCTGTTTTGCACAATTATGACATTTGTTTGCTAAAGTTCAGTTTGTGAATATTTTTATGTATAAATTTTGGATGCTGTCATATTCTACTGAATGGAACGGATTAGTATGTTATCTGTATGTATTTATCTGCCAGCGTGTATTTATAATGTTCGATATTTAGAAGAGCTTCAAGAATGGAAAGAAATCTGATTGCGTTATAATGCTTGTAGGAATAAAAGATTTTGCTTATTTAGTATATGTTTTTCCATGAGTGGAGCCTAGTTTATATTATATGCGTATGATTAAATGATATTTTTTGAAATTAAGTGATGTTTTCTTAGAGCCCTGGTGATGTGGAAAAAGTTCCCCACCAGTAGTGTATTTAGAAGTAGATGAATTATTGTTGAAGTATGATTAAATGATGTTTAGGAAGTTATGTGACGTTTTTCTTATATTCTTGGTGATGAGGAAACGGTTCCCCACCAACAGTGTATTTAGAATCAGATGAATTATTGTAGAAGTGTTCAGTAAGAGTTATCTGCTCCTCATGTAGATTTCCCTTATAACGTATAGTCTGTATAACCATGAAAATATAGCTCTATGTTAGTTAATATGTGGCCAGATAAATTGTTGAATTAATTCTTGATGTAATATTAGTGTCTTATTTTACTGATGAATTACGACATTGTCCGAAATAAAATAATTGTATGATATTTTCTTAATGAATGGAGAGTTTGTAGAAAAGATTATTTTCTATCTATTGCTGCTTGACACACACACACACGCGTAATATAAATAATATCGCGTATATAAAGTATAGAGTTATTGAAATTAAAATGAGAAATAAATGTTTTGAAATACATTACATTCATTTAAATAGAAGTATAAAGTTATTGAGATTAAAATGGGAAATAAATATTTTAAACTACAGTGTATTTATTTAAATAAAGGTTATAAATCATCAAATCATCAGAATGAACATGATTTTGTTGCTATGCATGAAAGGTATACGTAATTGAAAGTGATTATTTAGTCAATTAGAGAAAGTTGCTTTGTTGAGAGCCAAATATAATTAATTTGATTTATTTTATTAATCAATAGTAATATCCTCTCAAAAGTATTTTTTTTGTGTTAATAATATAACATGTTATTTATTTAGTGTTATGTAGATGAAACATGTAGGCAAAGCAAAGCATGTGTTCGAAGTCAGAATATTTAAGTTTTGTCATTAATTTGCTTTGATAATAGGGATAATCCCAAACTGATGCTTAAAGTTTATTTGATAATTTAAAAATCTGTAGGACAAGTAGTCCAATTGTAAATATCATGTTGCACCAAATTTATTTTATTGTAATAAATGATTTATTTTATTTATTTAAAATCTTAAAACTGTGTCTAACGTTATTATTGCATACATTCGTGTTTTCCATTTCCACATCACATTTCATAAATCTATTATAAAATAGATATATTATTTTAGAGTTATAATATTAAATCTGCTGGCGTCTGACAATATTGTTTTTACTTAATCCAAACATTATAAGGAACATTTGCCACTGGATAAACGTATTAGAAAGGTTGCCAAGTTACTTTATTTGTTAGATGATGATATGAAATTAAAATACCCTATTTCTGTCATTATCTTATCATTGAAACACAGTAGAATATTTTAGTCAATTTGTTTCATTACATTTTTATCATACTTTAGAATTATAATTTATAGGCCAATGTAGTTTATTTAATTCAACTGTGTTTGTTAAATTCCCTGAGATCTTATTGTTTATTTCTTGATTGGCATTAAAGTAGATGTTTAGATTGTGATATGCCAAGTCATAGAATTGTTTAGTATTATAATTATAGCAAGCTGATATATGTTATATTTGGATAAAGGAAGAAATCAAGTTTAAAGTATATTTTAATAGACTGTACCGATAAACATGATTCTTTATCATACAATTAATTAACAAAGGAATTTACATTATATTAAATGTTTTTTGTAATATTTCTTCTTTTATTCATTTATCATCATATATCTTATGAACTGCCTATAGCCTCCCACTGAGCTGAGCTGAACATAAACTTAAATATAGAGTCTCAATAATAGTTTTGTATTATATATCTTGTTATATTGTTCTATTCATTAATAGAACTGGCGCCTGGGCATTTCGCTCATATAATGTATATAAGCAGTGTAGCTTATAATATATATAATGTGTGTGTATGTGTGTAAAGTAAATAAGCAAAGCCAAAGTAAAAGATATTAATAGTAACAAAACTAAATATAATTCTTTTTTAAAGTTCACACTTTACATAATAATCTTTATAAGGATTTATCAAAGTTTAAAACTGATATCGCTGTTATTAATAAAATTCATTTACGTAACAGCTCATAATAAATATAAATATATTAATTACATATCAACCAGTAAAGCTTCCTTTAAATTAAAAATCCTTTATAGCTAGGTGCTTTCAGGGAAATATTTAAATCCCAGCTCATAATAAAATTGTAATAAATTAACCTAATCAGTAAATAAACTTGCCTAGCTTACCTAAATAAAATAAACTTGCCCTATCACATACATTAAAATCTGTAGTTTAAGAAAATACTCATTTATTGGTGGTTTGTTAGTAAATAAATAACCAATTCTATCATCAAGCAATCATATTAATTAGACTATCGCATACAAATTCTCTTGGTGGTGCATTATTATAATATATAAAAGCCCTGGGCTGGCCCAAATAAATTTACTATGATGACAATTAGCAATGAGAAGTTTGTAATTCACAGAAGTGATAAGAGGCAACTATTATTACCTAATATAGAACATCACATGATAGTGACTACAACACGTTAAGAAAGTTCATATAAATGCTATATATATTAGAAGAGCAACGCTTAATATATTGATATAAATGACAATGATTACTATAGCAAAAGCTTTGCTTACAAGGGAACGGATTATTTCCTGCCTTAACCTTAGTTTAATGAACTTGGCTGTGTTTATTCTTATTGTAACCTGAATCCATATGATTCACACTTATTATAAATTATTTCCATTTTTTTTTCAAACCTGTATTATATATATATTAATAACTTTAATTACTTGCAAATGGTTTTTACTGCTGATTAAATATGTAATATTTAGTAATATAAATTCATTACGTAACAATCATGTCCAAATAAAAATTGTCATGAGTTACGGATACAAATAACATATTATTTGGCGTTATCTGTACATGATTCATAATACTAATGTATTGACGTTTCGACTGGGTTACATTGGTCATCAACTGAGTAGTGAATATTATTATAAAAAAACCTTTAAAAAGGCAGTGTACACATTGCTATATAACAAGATTAAAGGTTTGACCAATTGAAAACAAGAACAGAAAAGTTAAAAATTATAAAGATGGGGGGATGAAAATGAGAAGCTATTTAGATTAATAGGTTTTAAAAAAAATTTCCAAATGAAAAGCTTGTTTACAAGTATATGGTCTTTTAAGGATTTCAATGGCTTCTCTAATCTTACATTGATTCGAGTGTCATAGCTTCATAGGATCCTAATGTTTGAGAAACCTATATTATAACCCATATCCATAGCATGGAGTAAAACTGCTGATGGTCATGAGTGCTACTTAACTGTATTAGCATGTTCATCTTTCCTAGAAATCATCACATCAGTGCTAAGAAAGATAAAAATGCTAATACAGTTTCACTATCATTGGGTCTCTCACTCCATGTTAGATCATAATATAGATTTCTCAGCCACCAAGATCCTATCAGACATGACATTCTCCACCCATGTATGATCACAGAAACCATCGACATTCTTAAAAATTCAGACTATATCGACAAAAGTAATGATACAAGTAAACTACCTTTGGAAGAAGTTTTTTAAAACCTATTAATCTGAACAATATGTAATTTTTAAAAAAAAATCTATTATTTCATTCCATCTTTGTATTTTTAAAATTTTCTGTTTCATTTTCTATTTGTTGAACCTTAAATCTTGTTGTACATCAATGTTTACAGTATCTTTATAATTATTTTTTATAATAACATTTATTATCCAGTTGATGGCCGGTGCAACACAGACAAAACATTGATACATTAGTACTATGAATCAAATACAAATGAATCAAAATAATGTCATTTATATATATGTAAACAAATGCTTAAATGAAGTAAACACTTTTGCCTTCCTATTAAAGCACAACACAAACTAATCAAAATGGATTGTGTAAGTATTTTAAATAATGGAATTAAAATTTATTTACATATATATAATATTAATATTTGCTTGAAGATTGTAATGATGACATTTTAATAATAGTAATATTTTGGAACAATTCTATCAGTAATTGAATTGTTAAATGTTTTAAGAAAAAAAGCATACTTTCTTAATATTTTTCCAAATACATTTGCCTATTAATAATAACTTACGAAGGATCTGAGACTTGGACACTTAATAGAAGAGCAATATAGAGATTTCAGACCACTCAAAGAAGTATGAAGAGATGCATGTTAGGAGTAACAAGAAGTGATCGAAAAAGCAATATATGGATAAGAGAACAAACAGGTGTTACTGACCTCATTGAAAAAATTAAAAGCCTGAAGTGGAGTTGGGCTGGACATATTGCTAGAAGAGATGATAATAGATGGACAATTGAAATCTTAAACTGGATTCCAAGAGATTGTAAAAGGCCCAGAAAGAGACCACGTGTGAGATGGATGGATAAAATAAGAAAGTGTGCAGGGGTGACGTGGAGAAAAGAAGCTAAAGATTGAAGATGAATTGAACTTGGAGAGACCTTCATCCTGCAGTGCATTAATAATGGTTGATAATGATGATTAATAATAACAATATGAGTAAGTATAGATCAAATAGTATTTTTATCCTTTCTTTTTTAAATATTGCAGGCCTAACATTCAAGTATGGGAATTGTTTTGATAAGCTTTAGATTTGTAAATACTGAATTTAAGGTGATGTTTTAAATCAATTTATTTGGTTGGAAAAGAGAGGTGAAAATATCACATAAAACATTAAATTCCATATAGTTTATATGTTATTACAAACAGTTAAGTATTTGGAAAAGTAGAAGTAAAGTATTTTTTTTTTCTAAAATCATTTAACAATTCAACTAAATGCTGGAAATAATACAATATACAACTTTATATAATATTATTCTTATCATTAAAAAGTTGTAGTTTTTATTTGTAAAATTAATGCTGAATATAACATTAAACTATGTATGAGTAATAAAACACTTATTTACCTCCTTTATCAAAAAAGTTTCCAAATTCACAGCTGACATTATTTGAATATTTCAATAAACCAATCACTTTCCTATAATAGAAAATAAATTAAAAATTTTAATTTCACACAATTAACTAATTTAACAAATTCATAATTTAAATACATATCATCTAAAAATACTTAAAACGAAGTTTTACTTATTTTGATGGCACTGTTAAGTTTAGCTGCATTTACAACATTAATATAAAAATCAAACTAAAATTCAATTTATTTTATTTCTGTATTTTATTATTAATAATGACAGAAACTAAAAACAACAACTATTTGTTTCCATTAAAGAAATGCTCTAGAATAAAAAGTCCACAAAGACAAGAACAACTAAAGTGGTGAAGTTATTTATCAAATCTCTGCTATTAAATTAAGACATTATAGTTTGATAGTCAAGTACTTAGTAATTCCCTGTGGTGTAATGTTTTGGTGAAAAAAGTGAAACCAAAGGTATGCAAATGTATAACTAAAGTGTTTTGAAAATTGCAGCATATGCAAAGGTAGCAGGTCAAAAATTGAGGCTGATCAGATAACTCAGAAGGAGAACAGGATATAGGAGAAAGTGATAAACAAAATATAATAGTCTGAAAATATCTTATATTAAATGAAAATGAGTGTTTGATTTATTCAAAGGAAAGAGGGAGACAATGTTGAATTTAAAATTCACTATCATTTATCAATCAATACTCAAGTGGCATTTCTATGATATAAACAAAAATAATATATTTTTGATGACTTTTAAAAAATTATTAATGTAAATATGTCTATTTGCAAGAAAATAGTATGTTTTTATAAAGATAGAACAAATTTTTAGCTAGGAAATGTTCGAAAATTATTACACAATTTATATAAAAAGATAGCAATTATAGTGTTTTTCCCCCCATCATAAAATATTAGCTTGCATCTACAGCACTAGCATATGCTGCTTGTTTTTTTTTCCTACATTTATTTTGATAATTTAGAAATAAATTATCCAACTGGAGGGAAGGGAAAAATTCTTTAAAATATGTTAGATTATTTTGACCATAGAATATTAATGCTATATTAAATAATTTAATTTTATAAAATGCAATAATATGCTATTTAAATTATTTTAATTATAACTATATAGAAAGTAATCAAACCTCCATACCACTGCCGTTAAACAAGATCTTAAAACTGCAAGGTTATTCTCACCCCAGCCACAAGATAAAGTCGTTAAGGAAATAAGAACAGTCTTCTTATTTCTGAACTCAAATGGTAATGTGACTGGTCCGAGAGTATCTTTGCAGTTTAAGATCTTGTTTAATGGCATTGGTGTGGAGGTTTGATTACCTTCTATATAGTTACAATTTAAAAAAACATTGCGCTTGTAAAATAATTAGGTGATATTTGTTTACATCAGTTTTCCATATATCTCAAAAGATGATTGAGGTTTAGAGTTCAGATAAATATAAATAACGAACAAACATAAAATTTACCAAAAGAACAATCATCTAATAATCTCTCAGATACATTATACATTGAATCTGATTTCTACAAAATTTAAAGAACTATCAAGAACCATTTCAGATTACTGCACTCACTTTTATAACAGTCTTATAAGGAAACATTGACCATCATTGTCAACTTATCTTTCTTTAGATACAAAGTTTCTAGACCTTTACCAATAATAACATTTTATAAACTTTGTTTGTGTTTTCCCTCACCGTTTCTGTCATCATTAGTATTAGAATTCATTCACAAATGAGTATAACCATAATAACTCAAGAATTTAAAAAAAGATGAAAAAAGAACAAGGACCAAAAACTTGATGCCAATTTTGTAATAATTATATAAATTAACCCAAAAACAAAAAAATCATCCATATATATCATGCTGACCTTTAACTTCTGCATAAACATTTTTTTCTGAAACACTTAACAACTTGCCTAATTATACATTTCCATTGCATTCTATTCTCAGCCATAACAAACCAATCAAAGATATTGCCTCTCTTTAGAATACCTTTGAGAAAATCTTTATAATAGAAAGACATTATTTCTTTCATAAAACTATGTTCGTATTTTCCATAAAAGGTTTTTTTTAAGATTGTTGTTACTATTTTATGTCCAATCCAATAAATCTGAAGATCATACTGGTTTTGTAATTTTACCATTGTTTGCAAAGGATTCTTAAATGAAAATTGTCCAATGACTATGTTAAGTTGATCTAATTTATATTTCGCTTCAATTCAATAAATATGGAAGAATAGCTCTATATACAACTAATTTATTTATTTTTATGTTTTTATCGAGATGTTTTTGCATTATACATTACTATTTTTTAAAAAAATATTTCTAAATCATAATTATTTTTATTAAAAGATCTCTACTGTTGTGATTATTTTTTTGTGACATTGATTTGGAAATATAAGTAGAAGTTCTGAAGATTGCTGGAGCAATCAAAACTGTCAATAGTGGGTTGTAAAAAGGCATTGTAAAAAATAATAAAGAACATAGATAGTATTAATATTATAAAATATATTGAGTTTTTTTTAATATGGTTAACTGTAATGTATAACATTTACTTCTTGGAGAGGAAGGGGATTTTGCATTGTGTAAGGGATTTGTCAAGGTTCTTGTCATTTCTAATGTTCAGGATTGAAAGGAATCTGCTTATAGAAATACGAGCAACACCAAAAAAAAAAAAAAATCCTGAAAATGTTAAAAATGCAAAAAATAAAAAGGCTCCAGGATTGAAAATTAGATTGATAACTCCTTTGGAAAAGAAATAGCAGAAATTAAAAAAATAATAAAAATGGAAACAAAAATTAATTTGATTAATGATTTAAAGTTCAAAAAAGCAATGAATTTCTTCTATGTTATATATGATGAACAATTAAAATTAGTCAATACTGAAATAGTATATGCTCACCACCATTTTGAATTATAAAACCATCACTGACACAGACATACAAGTGATAAATGACATGGAATAATCCACGAGTAGTCAAGATATGACCATTTGTTTAAAAATCACAATTTACATCAATAATTAAAAAATTAAAGTACAAATTTCCTCCAACTATGCATGATCAAATCATATGACTAAAACACAGAAAATCACAATTTACATCAATAATTCAAAAATTAAAGTGCTTTAATTTTTTAATTATTGATGTAAATTGTGATTTTGTAATGAATGGTCATATCGTGACCATGTATGAATTATTCGGTATTATTTATCGCTTGTATGTGTCAGCAGTGGTTTTAGGCAGTCCTTATAATTCAAAATGGCAGTGAGCACTTACTAAATTAGTACCAATTAGTCCCCTTTGTTGAAATATTCGGCTTAAAGTCTAATGAAAATGAAAATATATGCCATACATTTAATTTATTTAAGAATAAGTTGGACAAGGAAGGATTTTGATAAAGGATATATAACTAATATATATAGAGAATAAATAATAAATTTGCTGAAACAGAAGATTCTAATTTAATTGAATTTAAAGATATTCATTATGCCAAATAATGGCTAAATAAAATTTTAAAAAAGATTATTTAGAAAAATAAAGACACTTTTTAATGACTTGATTACTCAAGATAAAGGAGATAAAATATAAATATTAATAAAGCTTTAACAAAAATAAAAAAATATTATAAAGAACTACAAATGTAGCAAAATGAAAAAATTATAAATATATATATATATGGATCAAAAGAATATAAATAAAGAATGAAAATGATATTATTAATATTTTGCAGTTCTAATTTTAAATGTCTTTGAATGTATTCTTAGTACAAAGGTGATAAGCTTGTAATATCGGAAATCATTAAAGATAAGTATGTAAGAACTTTAATACATTTGAAGACTGAGAAAATGAAATTTAATATTGCAAACAATATTTATAATATACTTCACGTTATCTTTAGAAGTGTAAAAAATTGGGATGAATTTATAGCAACTGCATATTCTTACGTTAATCTAATTGATTTTCTTATATTACCTGAAATGAATAGAAAAAAACGAAGTTAAGTTTTTATAATACTATAAATTATATAAAAAAAATGCATATTGAAGAAATCCTAGAAATGGCGGTAGTATGCTGATTTTTATTAGAGAAAATTTTTGTTGAAAAATTGGAAGCCAATTTTAACAGATGTGACGCAATTTATATAACTTTTAAATTAAGTAGTAAAAAAGTTATGTTACTAGTAATATACAAACTAACAGAGTGATTACAAAATTTTTATAGATAAATTAAAATCATGGTTAAAATGTTTTAGACAAATTAATAATGAAATAATATTAATAGGTGATATGAATATTGATTTATATAAAAATTCTAAAACTGTTGAAGACTATGCATTGGTTATTTATGGTATTTAAAACATACGCAAGAGAAGAAATTATAATGAATAACTTAGTTTCATCATATATTGACCACAAACCTAATGAAAAATATTTTCACTGCTGTTATTAAAGAAAATTCTGATGATTGTTATTTTACATTTATATCTATTCCAAACAAAATACAACATAATAAAATATCAGAAATAGTTGAAAATAAATTGATATTGTATAATAAGAAGCTAGTTAATTTTTTTACAAGCAACTGACTGGAATGAAATAATAAAAAAAATATTGCCATTAATACTATGTACGAGAAGTTTATATATATACAAAAAGTCCAAAGAAATCATTGTGATTAAAAAAATAATAGAAAGTACAATGTAAATTAGATAGAAGAAAAATACTGAAATAAAAGAAAAACAAATTATGGAAGGAATGTAAACAAAATAAACAAAATCATGCATTAAGAAATAAAGTTAATTCTATAATAAGAGCAAAGAAATGATTGTTTTATAATAAGTTTTATAATGAAAAGTGAAGTGACATAATAACAATTAGGAGAAAATAAATGAAATATTACTATGGAAATCAAGTTCTATAAATAATGAAGATTCAAAAAATATATTTTAATATAAATGATAGAAAATACTTTTAATACAATATTTGTAGAAAGAGTTAACAAACTAAAAAAAATTTAATCATGCCAAATTTAAATAAAGGAGAATTATACAAAATAATAAAAAAATGTAGATGAAATCAAAATGGCAGATATAAAAAATAATATTGATATTCTAACTGATATTATCATTTACACGATTAATAAATAATAAAAAGTAGTACATTTCCTAAATATTAAAAATATCTATTGTAAGAACAGTTTATAAATTTGGTGATAAAAATAATTTTGATAACTTAACTATACAGTTGTATCTATCCTTCCTTCAATTGCTAACATAAGAGAAAATTATTTCTCAAATAATTAAAAAAAAATTTTCAAAAATATTTTTTTAAAAAACAAATATGGATTTATAAAAAGAACCACAACTATATTATTGGAGAATTTTGCAGATAAAATTAATAGTGTGTCAAATAATAAAAAATATGTAACTAATTTTTTATAGAATTTTATAAAGCTTTTGACATCATTAAGGATAAACAATTGATTCACACTTTAAAAAATTGTAGAATTAGAGGTAAATTGCTCTGTTTTACTAAAATTACTTAAATGATAGACATGTTGCATTAAAAATATTAAATGTATTGAGTAATAAACAAAAAAATTTATATGGAGTTTCTCAGGTTGTTTCTGATTTTCATAAATGATCTAGTAAATATTAATACTGAAGGATCAATATGCAGATGATACTGTTATTATGAGTATAAATAACAATATTGATATTGCAATTAAAGAATGTCAAAAAAGTCTGAACAAAAATTGTTCTTTGGTACTTCAAGAAAGGAATTTACATAGAAAAAAAAACCATAATGTTAATATGCTCTCCTCATATGAAATATAAAATATTGATATAAATGTACATTTACATGATTGTATGTATGATAATAATGTAACATGTAATGATAATAAATGTATAAAAATAGAACAAGTAAAATATATTAAATATTCTGGAATATTTGTCTTGGAAATATATTAATATACCAATTAATAAATTTAATGATTTATAACAATATTCTACAAAATTAAAGATATTTTTCCTTTAAATATCCTTATTATTATATATCATCAAAAATGGAAAGTTTAATCCATTATGTTACTTTTACGTATATTTAAATAAATCATACAATGTGATATAATATATTTTTATATAACAGCAATAATATATATAATAATAAAAATAATCATACACATAAATGCTCTTTTTGGAAAATATTAATTTTTGCCTTTTTCAATGTGTTTGAACTATTTTACAATGTAGGTCGTAAATGCAAAATAGTTCAAGCAGACTGAATAGGGCAAAAATTTATATTTGCTGAACAGAGCAAAATTTTATGTGTACGGATGGTTATTATGATATATATTATTGCTCTTACATAAAAACATTTTATAAATGAATACTCTCACTTTTTCCAGACACAAGATATAGTATTTTAGAAAGAATGGAATGAATCCACCCATTCTTTTGACCCAAACATTTATGTATGGGCAAATCTTAAGCATATGAAAATGAGAGCGTGAAGGTGTTAAGCAATGTGCATTGGATTAATCACTAATATCACTATTACAGTATTAAAACATAGCGCTATATAAAATAATATCTCATTATAAAAATACTTTATATTATATCACATCACATGATTTACTTAAATTATTATATATAAATCTTTATGTGAATCTTTTTATTGAGATATGGAATAACATTTTGTGGTTTTGCAAGCTTTTCTAATGTTACTAAAAAAGAATAATTGATCTAACAGGAGGAAATTCTATACATAAATAAAGTGAATACAAAAACAATGTTTTATTATTCAATCAACTTTTTGAATATATAATTATACAGAAATTTTTTTTTTGATAAATACTTTCAAAAAACAATATAAAAAACAGCTTGAAATGCATCTAAGAAAAATGGATACATACATAGTTTCAAAATATTGTAATAAGAAATCATTCAATTATTCAATAATTCATCCATTAAATTAAAAACCTTGCAACATTATATGAAAATAAAAATCAAATTAAAAAATATATTAAAAAGGGGGAAAGGGAGGAAACTTAGTTATAGTAATGTATATATGAATATGTAATATGATATAATCAACATTTTTATTACATATAATAAATATATTATTGAAATGTAATTTGTTGTTAACATTATTATTAGCATATTTTGCAGTTTGTTTGTTTTTTAAAAAATATGTAAACAAGAAAATTTTCTTTTACATAAAAGTACAACTAGCTAAGTATAAGAATGACACTTGCTCTTGTATAAATATATTTTGACCTGTACTTAACCTGAATAAATGAATAAAAAATGATATATGTAAAATTTCTATAATGATTACCATTCTTAATAATTTTGTTTAAGTAATAACATTTTTACATAAAACAACTATTGACAAAATAATTTTTTTTTGTTTATTAAAAAAGAAAACTAACATTAATTAGTGTTCTGTTTTCTAAGCTCTGAAAATAACATATTAGTATAGTTACTAAGTCCAAGTATTAAAATAAATTATTTAATTATCTCATCAATTGTAAAGCATTATTACTTGTACATAAAGTGAAATTCCAATGTCATGGTAACAAGCATTAACATTCTAAGACATTTACCACTTTTTTAAATTAATTTCTTCAAAATATTGTACAAAAATAACATTATTTCAGTAATTTATTAAATGATTGTTCTGTGTATATTTGCACTTTAAAAGTTATGGAACTATTAGCATGAAATACGTATATTGGTGATTATTAATCTTTTCTACATGTGTGTGGTCATGGGTATCAGTTGTATGAGATAGTGTGGATAGTTGAAGGGTGCTTGAAAATCTGAGTTCAAATCCTCTATACTTACAATTAAGCTCCCAGGTTTGTGAAGAGTGCCTGGTTCTCAAATATTTGGACTATTATCTGCATATTTCTATTAAATGACGGGGATAATACAGTGACAACAACCAGGATGAGGAATTTGAAAAAAATCTACCGAAACTTAAATACTGAATTAAAAATTCTAAAAAAATTGAATTATTATCAAAATTAAATAAATCAGGGAGATCCATGAATATAGATTGCAAATGTAACATTAAAATAGTTATAATTAACACTCAGCAAATCAAACATGTAAAGACAGTTTTAAAAATGGTAACAAAAGCACCAACTGAACTACTATAGAATTAAATAGTTGTTCTACAATAGTTTACATTGGGAAAGATCAATAGCAAGAAACTAATCTGGGAATATGGAACATGTTATAATCGAGTGTAGATTGATTACTCAGGCTTATCTCTGGGATAGAAAATAGTGATTTACTGTTTATAATGTAAATTAAATTTTAAGTTACTTGTGGGACAGAAAATAATGTGAGTTGTATTACTTGATTATTAAACAATGCAGGAAAAAACATTATTTAATTTTTAAAAAAGTCAATATGTTTCTGAAATTGCATAAATCATCAAAATGGATTTTAAAATATTTTATTTCTATACATTTTCTGTTATTTAATACTTTTTAATTTAATTTAGAGGATTAACAGAAGTAATACTTGCGCTTTCTAAATGATGCTGTTATTCTATTATTATTACTTAACTACTTCTGTTTCTTGTCTGATTCTGTATGAGATTGTATTTCTATAATCAAGTTATTATTATTGTTTTGAAAGCATACCAAAGTTATGTAATAATTTAGAAGTTTAATGACATTTGCCAATATCAATAACTATTATTTTAATGTCACGAGTACTTTCAAAAATAAAATGTGCATTTTTTTTATTATGTAATTTAGGAATGGAAACATATCTACTAACTTTTTTTTTTTTGCTTTTACAGACAGAAATCTCTGAGAGGAAGGAGTCTGTGATAGGAAGTTGACAACAGACTCATAAGCCTATCAAAAAAAAAAAAAAGATGTGTGATTTTTTAAATATCAAATTTTAGACGCATAATTAATGGCTCAACCATTCTCAAAAGTGGTAAGTATATTCAGAAAAGTTCAAAGAACAAAATTCTTGAGATCAAATATAATTGGAAATCAATGATTAAAAAAATAATTGATATCACTAAAGTACTGTTGACAAAAACAAAACAACAAATTTCAATAGATGGTAACACCATCTAACAGACCAATGCCTGAAATAATATTATTAGAGAGTTTACCAAGCTATCCTTTCAAAACTACTAGTCTTTGATATGAAACTGTGATACAGATATAGTATCACAAACATAAAAACTGAGGAAAGAATGATTGGAAGCATACCATAGTCATAAGTGTACCCGATAATTTTTTGTAATCTTTTAACTAATAAAGGTTACTTTTGAAAGATAAAAACATTTTTTCAGTCTTAAGATTTTTAAAAAAAGATTACATTAATTTGTTAAATAGAAAGAATAAATAAATAATAGAATCAGTTGATTTGCATTTTAAACCAAGAATAATAAAAGGAAAAAATTAATCAATAAAAATAAATAGTTTTATTAATTATTGTTTTATAAAAATGTTTTATACTGCTAATAAAATAATTTTATATCGTATCCAGAAACTATTGCAATATATATGCAAAATTTTAGGTTCTAGGAAGAAGTTTGCTATTAACTGGATTCTTTGAAGTCTAACTGAGCAGAAAAAATTCCTAATGTTCACTATATACATTTTTATCATTGTAGCTGTTATTATTATGTGATAATATGATAAACCAACTTGTCAACATAGTGTGGAGAGTTGAATGGTATTTCACTTCTGAATATCAAAAAAATTCTAAGATTTTTCTTTTTAATTTTAAATGAAGAGATGAGAATTGCTCTTAGTCTATGATGAAAGGAAAGTTTGAGGAATGATGAAATCATTGTTAATATCTAAAAAAAAAAAAAAAACATATAAAGAAATAGAAAAACTGTTGTTTAAAACTAAATAGTAAAACATTTAAAAGATAGATATGCCAGATATTAGAAACAAAAAGATATTAAAAATTACTGTACTTATTAGTCTTCTATTAGTTATGTACAACTTATCAAGATAATTACATCTTATTTAGAGTGACTAACCAAGATATGAGTGGTTTTAACACAACAAATCACATCAAAATAACAAGACGTTATAGAAAAGATTAATGAGTATGAGTTGCCATTATGCTTTAGATTCGTAGATTATATAAAAGCAATTGATTCTACGGGTTTTTCTAGTGAGTAATGCATTATACTAATGGTGGAAAAATGCAACTCTCAGAACCACATGCGGCTTATAGTTAAGCTAAGTGTAGCTCCCATAGAAATCCGATTTTATTTTTATTATTTCAGAATTTCTTTTTAATTGTACATTTTTGTTACCTTATTTCATTATAAATTATATCGTGTATGTACATACTATTTTCAAATATATTGGCAAACTGGACGTTAACGACATCTATCTAATCTTATAAAAATTACATGCGCATAAGAAGTGACCACGTGTATATTAATGATTTGTATAACTTTGTGGTTGTATATTTTAGTAGTAGTTTTCCTATCATGAACTAAATATCCTATTTCATATTTTTACAAAAAATCTGGTATGGGGATTGTTTTATTAAGTAATTTAAATTTTTTTATGATGTGTAATTTTTCCACGATGTCATCACAAGCTTTGTAAAGACATATGTACAGGTTACGAAAATTATTTTAATAGTTTATAATTAGTGCACTTAGAGTTTCTATTTTTATGAAACAGATGTTTAAGAGTCATCGGGGAAATATTGACCAGAAATATATATAGTCCAAAATTGCTTTTAATTATTCTAAATTATTTTTATTCTTATATTTTCTTCAATAATTTGTTGCACCATTTACAAATCTTTTAAAACAAGAATTAATATTTAGATATTTTTATTTCAATTAATTATTTATTTATGTATTTTGTTTGAATTTCAGACTTTGGACAAAAATTTACCAAAATTTTTTTGTTAACATGATTTCAGAAAATATCAAAAAATGAAAATACAAACAAGAAAATAGAAGCTTTCAGAAAAAATTGGTAAGAAAATTTGCTTTTCTTGACAATAATGAAAAGTTATTGTGCCTTATTTGTAAAGTTACAACTGCAATCTACAAAGTTAGAAATAAGTCATCCCCACTTATCAACTCAATATCCACACCAAGCAAAATTGTGAACAGATAAACTTAAGTCATTGCAATCAGGTCTTCATAGGCAACAAAGACTTTCTTCTTTTAGTCATGAGGATGACAAGATGACAGAGTCAACATAACTAATTTTTTGGTAGCTTGGAATATTGCTCATGCCAAATGTCCATATGTTGAGTTTATTAAAAGAAACTTGGAAGAAGTGGTTAAAATTTTGGATCCAGGTAATACAAATCTGCATAAATTGACCACACAAGTTCCTATGTTATGCTGTATAAGTGAGCATTTTATTAATGAAATTAGTAACGATGTTGAAAATAGTTTGATGCGTAATGTGAAAAATTGTATAGCATTCAGTTTAGCTCTCAATGAGTCTATAGTCATTCACAATATTCCACAATTGGATGTTTTTGTGGGTTATCTATCTGCAGATGTAAATATGAAGGAAGAAATGTTAGACCATTAGAATCTTACTGAAACAACTCACAGTACCAATGTCAAAAATGTACTTGATGAGGTATTGAACAGATTTGAATTGCCTCGTGATAAACTTGTAAGTGTTGCAACTGACACACTCCTACAATGATAGGGAAAACCTAGATCTTATTAGTCTTTTAAACAATGATCCTAAAATTCCACACTTTGTCCCTTTTCAATGCATTATTCACTGTAAGCATCTCACAAGTACTTAAAATACAAAAATGTTTGGAAGATTGTGAATTTAATTAGACAAATATCAAAACACACCGTCAATTTAAGAAGTTTTTAGAAGAGTTTAATGACAAACAAGATGAATTGGCCAGTGATCTCTCCTTTCATAACATTTTTTTAAAAAAAAAAGAAAAAAATACCCAGAATTAGAAAATGAAACTTGGTTTTCTGACTTAATGTTCCTTATAGACATTATGGAACATTTGGAAACACTTAATTTGGCTTTACAAAGAAAGGAAAAAATGGTTAGTGATTTGTCTCAAACTGTATTTAGTTTTTGAAGCTAAACTTTGGTTTTGTGACTAGTTAATCATTCTCCACAAGTAAAAACAAAGACTACTTTCACATAGTGAAAATGTCTATAATGTATACATGTTAAAAAGGTATATTATATGCAGTTTGTTACATCCACAAATGTCTACATCTAGACTAAGGCTTAGAACTAAATGATACAGTATAGAGATAAACTAATATATATTAATTTATTAAATGAAAAAGTGTACGCAGTTTGTTACATCCACAAATGTCTACATCTAGACTAAGGCTTAGAACTAAATGATACAGTATAGAGATAAACTAATATATATTAATTTATTAAATGAAAAAGTGTACATTTAAAAACGTTTTGATTCTTTATATTCAGGCTGAAATTATCATTAAGTTATAAAGATTTGATATTTTACTGTTGTCTAATTGATTTGCAAATAAGTTACATAACATTGCATATTTTTGCATGAAAATTGATTTGAGTAAAATAATTGTCTGATATCACAATTTACTCAATGCTCCTATTTTAATGTACTTCATGATAAATGTTCAACTTGGAAATAAAGTTTGATCAAACTAACCAAGATAACATATGCTATATAATTCTATTTTTAACTTAATTATTTTTTCATGCATCTTATTTATGTTTTTTTATTTAAAGAAAATATAACAGAAGTACTTTATGTAAATTTAAAAGCTTAAAAAAAAGATGCCACATACAATTAGACATTATATTAACAGTCAAAAGGAAAGATTGTGTTTACTTATTTATTTTTAATTCATGATTTTCAGCATTTGATCCCTTTAGTTTTTTCCCCCCATTATTTAGTATTTCATCATAACTGATAAAATTTATTCACTTTATACAAAACAGCTGTAATTCTTGTTTAGTGACTTACTGTCCAAATAAGTGTGAAAACATACTGTGATGGTTTATATTGTATTCTTTGCAATATCTATATATGCAGATACTTTAGACTAGTAGGGTTGGATGCTACCAGATGAGAGAAATCTGGAACTCTTGGGATTTATCAAGTAATTGTCTGTGGACCTACATAAAACATTATTTGTAAATAGTAATAATCAGCCATTAAGCTAATGCACATGTGCTTTGTGGATTTTAACTATAAATGAATCCTCTCACTTTCCAAGCACAAGATAAAGTCTTTGTGAAAAGATAGAATGAATTATCTATCCTTTCAACCCAAACGTTTAAGTATGGCCAAATCTTAAGCATTTGGAAATGAGAGTGTGAAGATATTAAACAATCACTTTAAATTACCTTTACTATGCCTGAATGAATGACACTTGCAAAATTTACTAGCATTTACGATACGTCATTCTTAGTTGAAATTAAACATATGTAAATAAGAATTTATTTTATATAGCGCGATGTTTTTAAACTGTAAACAGTAATAATCAGCCATTAAGCTAATGCACATGTGCTTTGTGGATTTTAACTATAAATGAATACTCTCACTTTCCAAACACAAGATAAAGTCTTTGTGAAAAGATAGAATGAATCATCTATCCTTTCAACCCAAAAGTTTAAGTATGGGCAAATCTTAAGCATTTGGAAATGAGAGCATGAAGATATTAAACAATCACTTTAAATTACCCTAACAATGCCTGAATGAATGACGCTTGCAAAATTTACTAGAATTTACGATACGTCATTCTTAGCTGAAATTAAACATATGTAAATAAGCATTTAAAATAAATTTCACAAGCATCATTCATTCAGGCATAGTAAAGGTAATTTAAAGAATTGTTTAATATCTTCATGCTCTCATTTCCAAATGCTTAAGATTTGCCCATACTTAAACGTTTGGGTTGAAAGGATAGATGATTCATTCTATTTTTTCACAAGACTTTATCTTGTGTTTGGAAAGTGAGAGTATTCATTTATAGTTAAAATCCACAAAGCACATGTGCATTAGCTTAATGGCTGATTATTACTATTTACGGTTTAAAAACATTGCGCTATATAAAATAAATGCTTATTTAATTACATTATTTGATAACAGATTTCAATATAACCTATAATAACCTTGCTAATGTCTTACCTCTTCTTTAGGAATTCCAACATTCAACACATGCAAACATAAGTATCCACAGTCTAGTAGCTCAAAAGATTGAGATTTTCAGAATAAAGCCTAATCAATAACCAATGTTAGTTGCACACCTACTTAAACCTATAATAATCTAACAAAATCAAAATAGAAATGATAAGATATAATTTAATAATTTTATTAAATTAAGAATATATCCTATCAATATCATCATTGGTTTGTTTAATTCACACTTGCTATGTTCATAACACTGATTGCATCAATCAAGTACTGAACACATAACAACGATCTAAATAATATTCTTATAAGCACACCTTCACGCACATGTATGTATAAATGATTTAAGATTTACTACTCCTTTTTACTTTTTTTTATAAGAAAGTATTTATATTAGTTGGGTAATTAATTGAAATTATGATTAACTTTTAATTTAAGCTGTTTATCAGTTAATACATTAAAATTAAATTAAACTGTGATCAATATTTAAAATGCTTATCCAGTATAAGAATTTTATTTAATTATTCAGCTCTCTTTTTTTTTTTAATTAAATATATAAATTTTGTTTCTCTCTTTTTTTTTTTTGAAAACAAGCTAAGAGATAAACTCAGATTATAATTTCAATATTTGCTTCCCTTAGAATAACTCTTTTTGACATTTTCTCTTTTAGTAGAATTTACACAATAAATAAATAAAGGTATAACCCTATACAGAAAAATGGAAGCTGTTATTGTTCTTACAATCTAAAAATTCACATATATTTTAACGATAATTTATAAACGACATATAGTTGATACATACATGAACAAAAGTTGCAGTCTTTTCAAATAAAATTATAAGTTTCTTCCCTTTGAAAGTTCCAAAACAAATTATATACTTACAGTCTTAGCTTAATAAATTAGTAACAATATGCAGTTTAAAAGCTCTTTGTTAAATTACATTTAAAATATTTTTTGAATTTAAGTTCATTTTTCTTTTCCTTTCCTTCAAAAATAAATGAAAATCAGTATTTGATTTTAAATTTTACATGTCAGCAGTCAGAAGATCGACAGATTATTCTCCAAAATTCAAATTCAGACTTTTTCTTTTTTTTCTTTTAAAAAAATTGATGTGGGCAAGAACATTTTATAGGAACACTTTCTGAAATCCATGGAGACAGATGAAATGCAATCTTTAGTTGTTCATATGGACATTCTTAAATTGAGCAATCTTTATAAGATAAAAAGTCATTTTAGTTTCCAGTTCAGCAAAAAATTATTCTGTTAGCAACTTTTTTTAATAGTCAACATTTCCCTCTGTAGTTAACATAGAAATGTCTTTTTTATCCAATTCTTTCAAATCCTGACCAATCAAAAGTTATTAGATTTTATATTAATTAATCACATACAATAAAAAAAATTTCAAAACTTCTAATCATTTTTTTTTGTGATCAAAACTTGGAAATCTCATTGTTACATATAATATCAGTAGATACCAATTTCTTTTGTTATTTCTAAAACTGCCTTCCAATTTTAAATAAACTAAAGCATATAAAAATTTTTTAATTCTTCTCAAATTATAGACTTCAGCTTATTTGGTTCCCTTTCAAATATATTTATTAAATATAATATTAAATGTATTGCCTATTAAGCATATTATTTATTTTCCGTTATTAAAATATTTATATGAAATAATGTATATGTGAATCTGTATGACACATATACACAAATATAATGCAACTTCCTTCCTTTTAATAATGAATGTCCATTTAATCTATTTCACTAACCCATTAAACTATTTAACTCTTACTCTCCATTTTATGCTCCTATAATTTACCATCTGTCTCCAATACTATCTTTGCCTTACAAATCATCTATCTCTATACAATTTCCTATTCTTACCTATCTCATTATGCATCAAAACAAGTATTATAAAATATTCTATTTTAATATGGTGTATACAAAATTAGTTATGGATTTTATGTATACATTTTCAAGGGATTTATTTGAGATCTATTTAATTTGTTTCCGATAGATAAAAAGGTGTTTGGTCAATGAAGTTCATTATAGGGATTTAATAAAGAGGATTAATCAACTTGTATATCAGAGATAAGAATAAATATAATTAAAACTAAAGCCAAGAAAATAAAAGAAATTGAAATATTAAAAATGGTTAAAAGAATAAGAATATAATGAACTAAGGAAGTGGGCAATTAAAAAGATACTTATAATAAAAAATTACAATGAGAAACCAACTTCCAAAGTTAAAAAAATTATTTTGTGGATCTTATGAAATTAAAAATAAATGTTTTAAGCATTGTTTGACACAGCTTTAAATAGATATTAGGATAATTAGAAGAAAAAAAGAAATTAAAAGTTCTAAAGGTATCAAAAGTCAAAAATGTAAGATGGTTGGGCAAAATCACAATTATTGACATGATGAAAAAAAAAAATGCTTAAAAAAAGATCACCTTTAAAAGGAATTATAAAAAATATTGGCAGGTAATTGATTTTTCAAGATAAAAGATAAAATTCTGAAACTAATTTATATATGACAACAAATATTTACATGACAACTTCATTAAGCATGGAAAAGAAAATACTAATGAATAATAGCTTGAAATCATTAGATGAATCCTAAATATATAGTGAAATAGATATTTCATTTACAGATTTAATCAGTTACCAAAATCAGATTGAGTAAAGTTAGAAAGGGAAATAATCAGAGCATAGCTTATTTGATCATAAATATAATTTTAATTGAACTTAATAATAATTTAAGGTCCAATTTATTACATGTGTACACATCTACTTACACTTTAAATTATTAGTGTATACATGTTTGAATGTTCATGAAAGTTTAAATTTCCAATATTAATTTAACTAATCAAAAAATGAAATTTAGTACTAAAAATATTCTTTCAAATAACTCTTTTTTATTGTCAATTTTAAGGTATTATCAGATTTATTTCAGTTAAATTTGTTTTTTGAAAAACAAGATATTTAACTAATTAGATTTAAGATTAGTTGATATGTGGAACTAATAAATATAAAATATTTTTTTATTTCCATATGAAGAAAAAGTTGATAATAAGTGTTATGTGATTATATACAAACCAAAAAGGATATATGATTCATTAGTTCTGCTTTCAGCTCTAGGACATAGTCTGTGTTCAAACAGATAGGTTTATTTTCCCTGAATTTCTCTCTACAACAGAGACATTTAATAGAAAAGGACTTACATTCCAATCACTGTGAAGCATCAGAAAAAATTCAATGCTAGTTAAAGGATATGAAAAATGAAAAAGAGCCATGAGTGAGTAAGAGCTCCCAAGATCTTTCTTGGATTGTCTGCCTCGGGTTTACAATAGTACTTTGAACAAATGCTTATCTGCTATTAATCATTTTCAAATTAACTAAAAGAAATTGACAAAATAAAAAAAATTATCATACTGCAACTGTTCTTGTATATACCTTGCACCAGACATTATCAAATTGCTTACAATATTTCAAATACTGAGAAATTCAGAAATAATTTATTGGAGAATTCAAAGATGACCTGGAAAATCTATGCAGATAACCAGAAGCTATGTAGCAAACTAAGTTATTTTTAGACTTTTACTAAAACTTTGGAGAAAGAATGAACAACAACCAACCATTTAAAGATCTAATTATATTTTACAGCTGTTATTTGTTTTTAACTTTCACTATTAGTTTAATTTTGTAAAAGAAAATATTTTTTTAATATAATGTTATATTTACTTATATAATAATCTTTGTTTCATTTTCTTTTGTTACGGTCAAAATATATTTCAAAATACTGAGGAAGATGCACTGAGGGATGGAAAAAAATTCTAGTGTAATAGTAGTGCATAATTAATTAAGCATGGCTGAAAGAAAATTACTCATTGATAAAAAGATTTTGAAATAAGTTTTTATAAGCTTATTATGTAAAAATGATGCATTTATTTATATATTACATTTATGAAATTTCAGACAAACTTTTTTTGACAAATATAAATATGTTTTTGTAAGTAAAAAGAACTAGGTTTAAATAAAAGGAACTTGC
The DNA here is from genome assembly GCA_028023455.1 of Epiperipatus broadwayi. Taxonomy (NCBI): domain Eukaryota; kingdom Metazoa; phylum Onychophora; class Udeonychophora; order Euonychophora; family Peripatidae; genus Epiperipatus; species Epiperipatus broadwayi. The sequence goes on along the minus strand of JAQFVV010000010.1, from coordinate 11,610,775 downwards.
TGAACAGTAAATAAATAATAGATGACAAAATAAAAGATTTAATTTTACATGCACATTAAAATCAATTAAATAGATTTCTTAATTACTAAAATAAAATTCATTAAACATTAGTGCATAAATATGTGTAAATGTAGATTTATAATGTAAAATTAGATTCATTAAATACATGCTTTTGAAATATGTGCTAAAAGTGGTATGAGTTAATGATTTTAAAGTTATATCAATATATAGAATATCTGAACTGCTTTAGATGCCATTTTACTTAAATGCAAGTGTTAAAAAGAAAACATTGAATAATTTATTTTGATGTTTTGTACTTTATCATCCATATTATATAGGTTGGATTATTCATACATGCAAAGTTGTAAATACTTTTGTTATGAAGTAATATTGACTAGGATATAACCATCTATCATTTACAATCATCAAATAAGCTTACTGTTAGTAATGTCCGTTCACGAGTTAAAAAAAGACTAGGAATTTATCTCTATTTGCTTTTCATGGATAGTTAACGTAACCCTTCACCATGAACTCTATTTAGATGTTTGAATTAATAAAGTTATAAATATTGTATTAGCAATAAAATGATTTATATTTTGCCATATGTGGTTAACATAGTCCTGCTACAGATGTCCATGAAGATATTATGAGTCGTTGTTTTGCACAGACTTTCTTTATACGTATAATGAATATTGTTTAATGAAGGAAGTATATCTACTTCTTAGTGATTTTATTAATTAATTCTGACATCTTACAATTGTCATGCATTGTTGGCAACATCACTAAAATGATCTGAAATAATTGACTATGAGGATAGAAAACATGTACAATTATGATCAAGAAATTATGTTGGTAATGTGAGAATTTGTAAAACATTGGGAAGAAAATTCATTTCCAAAATGGTGTGCTTCAAAATCATGAACATGAACACGCATAAGTCACATTTAAAATAGTACAAGTAATATGCCTACAATTTTGTTAGCTATATTAGAGTCTAGAAGATAATTGAACTTGGTAGCTGTGATGTCTTACGATCCGCGATGATTTTCTATCATGACGTCATTCAAGAAATGACTGCGGAACAAGATTATCATTATCTGCGGTATTAATGTTTTGACTGTAACTAGTAAACAAATGTTACTAAATAGCGCTAAGTCATTTCTTAGAATCCTAACAAGTTTTGGCTGGTTTTTTATTTCTAGACGCTAAAACACTACACCAGTTTTGCGACGAGGATGGGATATGCGAGATACTGAATTTATAATATTATTATTAATTTAGTGTTCTTTATAATATTATTATTAATCATATGTAAGACACCGAACATTTTTTTTTACTCAAACTTTGTTTTCTATTGGATTTATAATGGCAACTATTGGTTCTTTAGCACATTTTGATGGTGACTCACTGCAAATGTGGAATACATACACGTCACAAGTAAATTTCTTTTGTGAAGCTAATAATATTATTCCTGATGAAAAGAAACGTGCAACACCCCTCGCTGTCTGTGGACTAAGAACATTAAGCATTCTTTGTTCTCTTATATCACCTGCATTGCCTCATCACAAGTCATATCAAAAAATAATAAATATTTTAAAACAGTATTTTAATCCACAACCTTCCGTTATTTACCAACGTTTTCAATTTCACCAACGTTGGCAACGAGAAGGAGAAAATGTGAGTGCAATTTTAGCCGACCTTCGACGTTTGGCAGAGAGCTGCGATTTTGGTCTTTCATTAACAGAGCGTCTTCGAGATCAATTTGTCTGCGGGCTTCATGATGAAACTATACAGCACAAACTATTAACAGAAGAAACTTTAACATTAGAGATAGCTATACAGAATAGCCTAGCTGCTGAATCTGCATTGGTGCAGGTGCGTGAAATCCGTGCCACAGACACTCCCATGTCGACTGTTGATCTTATTCAGCGAAACAGATCAACCTTACCTCGCAAAAATGTTTCTAGGTTCTCACTGCCTTCACAAACATCCTCTGCACATAAAAGGAACACTGGTACATCTCAATCGGGATTTCCAATGCTATGGTTGTGGCAGTCAACACAATCGAGTGGAATGCCCCTTCAAAAAAACCAAGTGCCATTTCTGCCAGAAAATAGGTCATCTACAGTGTGTATGCCGAGCAAAACAACGCACTATTCCTGGATCTGCAAACCAATGCATGGCAGTAATGGAGACGGATGATGACATTGTAGATTATATCCATGAGATACGCCGTGATGCCTCAATACCTAAATCCTCCACACATGTGTACATTAATGGCAAGGAATGTAAAATAGAAATTGACTCAGGATCAGAATATTCTATTTTATCATTTGACACACTATCTGAATTGTGCAACGGAAAAATACCTGAACTACATCCAGTAACAATTACATTACGGGATTTCCAGCACCACTCAATATCATTAAAGGGATATTGGGTTGTACATGTTCAATGTGGTGTACATTCATGCCATCTATGTTTACTGATAACAGAGTCCTTGTACAAACCTGTTAGGATATCTATGCTTACTGATAACACAGAGTCCTTGTACAAACCTGTTAGGATGTGAATGGTTCACACCTCTAGGTATTTCACTAACTGGAGTCCATTTAATTACCGAACCATCTATTCAAGATATCATTAACCAATTTCCACAAGTTTTCACCACATCTATAGGAACTTACAAGGGTCCAGCTGTATCATTGCCAGTCGATCCTAAATTTCCCCCGATCAGACTACGAGCCCGGCCACTACCACTTGCTATGAAACATAAGGTGGATGTTGCTTTAGATACTCTGCTCCGCAATGGGATCATTGAACCAGTGGAAAACCCTGTGTGGATAACACCAGTGGTACCGATTCTTAAACCAACAGGAGAGGTGAGATTATGCGGTGACTACAAAGTAACAGTTAACAGAGCTCTTCAGAATCACCCATACCCTATACCTGCGGTACATCATCTTCTGACTTCTCTTCCTAGCTCCATCTTTGCAAAAATTGACTTAGCTAAGGCCTACCTACAACTTCCAGTTGATGACATGTCTGCAAACATACAGACAATCATCACTCATCGAGGAGCCTTCCGCGTAAAACGTTTACAGTTCGGAATCTGTGTTGCACTCGGAATGTTTCAATGCATGATAGACAATTTACTCGGAAACATTTCTGGAGTTTTTCCATATTTCGATGACATATTAATTTGTGCATCTTCAACAATTGATCTATGTTCAAAATTACATACTGTGTTTAAAAGGTTAGCACACAGTGGATTGCGGGCTAATAAAGAAAAATGTGTATTCGGAGTAGATTCTGTGGAATTTCTGGGTTATACAATCGACTGTAAAACCCTGCATCTGTCTCCAAGAAAAGCAACTGCAATTCAAAATGCTTGCTCTCCTAGGAACAAAATAGAACTGAAAGCATTCTTAGGTCTTATAAATTTTTATAACAATTTCCTTCCAGATTGTGCAACCGTAGCTGAAACTTTACATCGTTTATTACAGACAAATGCCACAAGGACTTGATCACCACAACATGAAAGGGCCTTTCTTAAACTTAAAGAAGCATTGATTTTCAAGAATATTCTGGTTCCATTTGACTCTCACCAAAGTATTCTACTTACATGTGATGCTTCGCCTTATGGAGTAGGTGCAGTACTAAGTATGCAATATCCTGATGGATCATCCGCTCCAGTTGCTTTTGCTTCACGTACATTGTCTAAGGCCGAACAAAACTATAAAAGAAGCTTTGGCAATAGTATTTGGCGTCAAACGTTTTCACCATTTCCTATTCGGAATTAAATTTAACATTTGTACTAATCATCGTCCGCTGCTTGGCATTTTTACCTTGGATAAACTAATAATTTTATCGCCCCAAATGCAAAGATGGATGCACATCCTCAATGCATATTCTTTCAAACTGGAATATAAACAAGGAAAAAAAGTTGCAAATGCAGACGCGTTAAGCAGATTTCCACTTCTATCAACCGAAGCGACAATGGCAAACATGAATGTTGTACTTTTCTTGGAGGAATTGCAAGATCCTCCTGTAACTTCTGAACAAGTTGCACATGCAACATGAAAAGATTTTGCTATCAAGAGTAAAGAACTATATTTTCACTGCCTAGCCAAGCAGACCCACAGAGACCAAACTTCAACCTTTTTTTATAAGACGCAATGAGCTATCAACACATAAAAACTGTTTGCTTTGGGGGTCACGTGTAATTATTTTTTTTTCTCTACAGAGAATTATTCTTAACAAACTTCATTTGGGTCATTCTGGCATTGTAAGAACCAACATTAACAAGGTCATACATATGGTGGCCATCAATGGATAGGGATATTGAGAATCTTGTGGGCAAATGCAAAAATTGTCGTCATAAGACATGCTTGCCCCCATGCTCCAATTTACCCTTGCACATAGATTTTGCAGGCCCAATCGATGAGCAAATGCTCTTTGTTATTGCTGATGCCTATTCAAAGTGGGTGGAAGTGCGCAGAATGCCTAAAACAACCTCAGCTGCAACAGTCACAGTACTACGAGAATTATTTTCCACCCATGGAATACCAGAGTGTATAGTTTCAGACAATGGACCACAGTTTGTATCTTCAGAGTGTTCTACTTTTCTTGCCAATAATGGAATTCACCATGCTTGGATCGCACCCTACCATCCGTCAAGTAATGGTCTTGCGGAGAGGGCTGTCCAGTCTGTGGAGAGCCTAAAACATATTACTCATGGAAATTGAGAGCAACATATTGCCCGATACCTTTTGGCTCAGCACATTACTACATCTACAACTACAGGTTTAAGTCCAGCCGAGATGCTCTTTCATCGACGCCTTCGTACATGCCTAGACATCCTTCATCCGAATAGAGCCCCAAAGTCAGCATCATCCAAACATCATCAGTTACGTGAATTCCAATCAGATGACACAGTATTTACATGAGCAGCAGGAAGGGGTTCTCCATGGATTCTTGCCATGTAGAACAGCGTACAGGCCTCTGTCATATGAAGTCCGAACTGATCTGGGATTACAACATAAGCACATTGATCAGTTGCGCTCGAGAACAGTGGACATTCTTCCAACTGTCTCATCTCCTGCTGAGGAAACACCACTTACCCAAAATTCTCCACCCAGTGTGACCCTGGAAAACACAAATAACCCGAGCTCAACACCTTTGCATCCTACATCTCCAAAGGCTTACAGAGAACACTCCCCACGTCAACGCCGTCCACTAGTGCATTTCAAGGATTATGATGTTACATACTAAGGGGGAAGGAGTGTGATGTCTTATGATCCGCGATGATTTTCTATCATGACGTCATTCAAGAAATGACTGTGTTGTGGAACTAGATTATCATTGTCTGCGGTATTAATGTTTTGAATGTAACTAGTAAACAAATGTTATTAAATAGCACTAAGTCATTTCTTAGAATCCTTCACAAGTTTTTGGCTGGTTTGTTATTTCTAGACACTAAAACACTACAGTAGCTAAATCTGAAAGTAAATTATTTAAAGTAATCATTTAGCTAGTATAATAAACATAAAAAGTTAAGCTCATTTAAAATATAAACTCCTGTGGAAAGTGGATGTATTTGAAAATATATGTTATGATCAAAAAATACTTTTGTGGAACTGATACAAAAAGAATAGTAAAACCCCTGTGGAAAGTGGATGTATTTGAACATATATGTTATGATCAAAAAATACTTTTGTGGAACTGATACAAAAAGAATAGTAAAACCCCTGTGGAAAGTGGATGTATTTGAACATATATGTTATGAACATATATGTTATGATCAAAAAATACTTTTGTGGAACTGATACAAAAAGAATAGTAAAACTCCTGTGGAAAGTGGATGTATTTTGTATATGAATGTTAAGTGCAAGATGTGAGATCAATAAATGGCGGCATTGTAGTTTATATATAAATCAAACTATTATAATACTTGTTAAATGAGGCATTTATTTTATATAGCGATATGTTTATAAATTGTAATAAACTAAAGATCAGCCTACATGCGCTTTTTACGAATATTAATACTAATAAATGAAAGTATTCATTTATTAGTATTAATATTCGTAAAAAGCATATGTAGTTAGCTTGAAAGGCTGTATTTGCTTGTGCATTTTTTTAATAATGGTTTCATTTAATAGAGATTTGTGACTGACCTAACTAGAAATAATTATATCATGTGATGGTCATATAGAAGAATAGAGAATATGCATAAAAAGGAATCAGGAGAGAAGTCTGTGGGGGTTAAATTAATCTTTACTATTTTATTTTATAGTATTGATGTAGAATATTATGGCTATGGTACCATTAGTGATAAGGGTATTTTTATAAGAGGATTAGAGTTTAAACTCAATTTAAGCCACCTAGATTCTGAAAGAGCTTATTGGTAGCTGCAGAAAGGTATTAAACATTAAACTTGTAGCATCTCTCCAGCATTTAAGTATGTACTTGTCTTTCCTCCAGCACAACTTCTTTAAGTTTTATTATTACGATACATCAAAAAATAGTAAATATATACAGGAAATATCCAAAGATCACTAATCTCAAAAATGAAAAATAAACAATAACCAAACTTTTTTGATAGAGAAACAACTATTAATTTATAATGAATATTTTTTTTTGGAAAAGAAATATTGGATTTATTCTCTTCAGCCAATTAAATAGACGCATACTAAGAAAAATCACAAATTTCTGAAATTGAGATTACATATAAAATCATTAACTTTAATCATTATATTTTAGAAGAAAAAAAATGAGGGAAATTTACTTTATTTTTATTTGTGAACTTTTGTTCATTTTCAAAATGTACACTTTATTATAAAAAGATTCATTATAATATTACAAAGCTTTTTGTGATCTTTGTTCTACCTCTTACGTTTCTTCCTCCTTTTATACTATGCAGCACAAAAGTATACTCAATCCATTTCTTTTAACAAAGAAAAATAACAATAACTCTTCTACATTCTTAGAACATTCCAAGAAGACCGGACATGTGTTTGAACCCTCCAACCCCAAAATAGTCAGCATTGAGAAAAACGACATTAAGCGGAAAATCAGAGAAGCATACTTCATTAACAGTAATAATAACGCTATCAATAGACGCGATACCTGCTTTGACATTTCCAAACGTTGGACTATCTAGCTCATTTGCATACGTTTTGCATACCGCTTTGTTTCCTTGCCCTATTTCCTCGCTCTGCATCTCGCATTACCGCTATGAATATGAGGCAAATGGCCTCGAAAGCGCTTAGCGTATAATAAGTTTTGGAATCGGTATAGCTTCTCGTTCAAGTGTTTCATACACTTTTTAATTTGTATATTAAATTATCGAGGGAGAAGTTTAAAATCTGTATTATTTAACAAATTTACTATATTAATAATATCTTTCTACTCTTTAATACTGTGAACTTTTTTATTCTCATCAAAATGTTTTTAAAAAGCCCCACCCCCTATTTTTTCTTAGTTACACAATTTTATGTTCTATATAAAACTACATTATACAATTGAATTTTTCATCACAAACCTGCTACAACTTCATAAATTCTAGTCAATCTTTTATTCTCAGTATTTGCAATCAAGAAATCTTATATAAAATATTTTCCTGTCTCTAATGTTAACTCAAGTTTCATTAAAGCCATATGTGAATTTCCTTTTTGCTATTATAGATGTCTTTTGTTTTTTTGAAGCTGGTTAGTCAGTTGAAACTATCAGAATATTTTTAAAATAAAGTATTGAAAAAAAGTGTGGTAATGTGTAATTTCTAAACTCATTAGAAAAAAAATAAATTAGTAATTCATTTAAATAAATGTACACCAAACTGGAAATTTCCTATACTCTCTCTCCTGTTTAATTCTATAAGAAAAACATGTTTATTTGATTCAAGATAATTTAATCTTACAAACAATAGTCTCCAAACATATTTCTTAATAGTGATATTCTTTACTTGTTTTTTTCTTCAAGATTATCCATAAAATAACCTAAATCATTCTATCAAATGTCTTTTCAAGATTAAATAGTGATTGCTCTTTCATTACTGATATTTCACAATAACAGACATAATCTCCTTTGTTTTTTTTAATATTTTCTTAATCTACTTATTAGACAATAACACACACATCATCATCATTATTCATAAGTTTTGCATTGATTACACAAACTAATTCCCAATTCATAAATACATTCACATATATCAGAAACTGGTTTTTTATTCCATTTTAACATTTAGCAGTAGCTTTTAACATCTTCTACAAGCATTTCTCTCTGAGAGATATTACTTCCTTGTCTAATTATAGTTTTCCACTGTATCCCATCCAATCACATCCCGTCAATGAAAACAGTCAGTACTACATCTCTTTAGACATAATCATTGCAATATTAGTGAGACTGCTTTCGCCATGGAAATGATGCTCATGTTCACCATAAAATACATTTTTAGAAAGTCTGCTATTACTTACTTGCTCAACACACCACTCCAACAAAAATCTACCTTTACAAATTCATTCAATATTAGCACATCCAGAAAGCTGAAGAATATATTGAGAGAACTTAGATCTTGCTATCATATTTTCAGAATAGTAAAGAGAAATTCTTAAATTAAATTTTTCCAATTGCTTTACCTTATATAGAATTGTGTGCCCTCAGATGGGGTGTGGTGCTATTTATTATGGTAAGACTCATGCCACAATTGGCAATAGATTAGCTCAACACAAATACACGAGCAATAACCAAAAAAGAAGGCAGTTCCGTTTTTGCTGACCATCAACAAGAGCTCAACCACAGATTTGAACCCTCCAAGGCTTATATTATGCATAGATAGGAATGATATCAAGAGAAAAATCAAGAAAGCTTGTTTTATTACCAATGACATCAACTCAATAAATAGAAAAGACACGTGTTTTGCCATTTCCAGAAAATGGATAATAAAAAAAAAATAGTTTTGCTTACATTTGCATATAACGACGTTGATAATTTAAAGAGGCTATGATTATGGGGTAACAAAACTCTGAAAGCGCTAAGCCTACATAAATTATTATATAGAAAAGTTTCACCACAACGCATCAGCGTATTATTAATTCAAGACTGCTTTTGTAACTAAAAAGTTACAAAAATATTTAAATTGATGTCCATCTCCTAACCACTCAAGCTAAGTTGATTTTTCTTCCATTGCTGATTGATAAAGCACCTGTCTTTTAACATTATTTATTAAAGCAAAGTTTTTATATATTGCATTAAGAATGTTCCATAGATCAACAACTGAAATGGCAAGAACTGCATAGTCTTCCAGCAAAGGCACAGCAAATCTATATGCCCAAAAAATGGATTTCTCTTTACATTTAATTGATACAAAGTAAGAATTCCATGATCACAGTATATTGCATCACTATGCTTGCTACATGAAGCCGTTTATATCAATTCCAATGATCACTATCATACATATGCATACAAAGATAGAAATCCTCTGTTTAAGATCACTTAATTTCAGCAAAATTACTTCCCATAATCCCATTGTGAAAAAGCTGTATAATAATACATTTTAGTGAACAACCAATTAATTGCTACAAATCTTTACAATAAGGATCAAATGACTTTATCAAATCAACAGAAAGAAATGTATGTGTAATTATACCAAACTTTATCACTCACATTGACCCCCCCCCACCAGATAAATATCTTAATGATTATTTATTTATTAGGCTAGAAATTATAACATTTACACTTTCATTAAAAATACATATAAACGCATGGAATAATTAATCATACCCATCCCTCTTTTTTTACCATGTGTAATAACTTAAAAAAAATTTATAACTTTTCATTTCTTTATGTATACTTTAATCATATAAATAAGATATTTGGAAAAGATGAATGACCTTCAAGATTCAGTTCATAATGAACAACATTCTTCAGTTGGCCTAAATCACAACCTCTCATATCTTATCTTTGCTCATTATTTCTAATATCAAATTATTACAATTTAATCAAAAAATTCCTAATTTCTGCACTCACAATTGTCACTATTCTATATTTTAATCATATGAATAGACATCTAAAAAAAAAAGGCAAAGATCTCCAAGATACACATCATAGTGAATTAGCACTTTGCACTTAGGCCAGATCAGAATCTCTCCCATCTTATCATACCTTTTCTCATTACATTTATTTGGCAGAAAAAACTGTTATAATGTATTTTGATTCTAATTATCATTTTGATTGGAAGCAAAGATAATTAGTAAAACTGTTGAAAGAATTTTGCTGCAGTCGATCAAAATAATATTTCAAAATTACTGCAATTATTCCTTTTACTTTCATAAATTAGAATTATAAAAAAAATGCTTAAGATTAGGTGACACAATTTCATGGATCTATAAAATCTTAAAAAACTTGTAATTGCTGTAAGCTGTTATATTAGACTTTCCAAGATTTACTGTTTTTAATCAAACAAGTTGCATATCTCCTATTATTTAAATAAGCTGGAGGATAAATATATTAGTTAAAAGTAGTCATCTGAATTCTATGTTATTATTCAGAAGTGAAAAATCCATTCTCTTCAAAAGATCAAATTATTACTATCATATAAAAAAATACTCTCCATTGATTTAATAAGATTATATTGTTTTGTAGGTCTGTTTTTTTTTTTCCAAAACAACTTTATTGGGACTATTCATGTTACATGAGCTAAGTAAATCAAAGAGTCCAGGTAATCTTGTCACTTATGCTGGTGTTGTAGCACTAGATGGCTGCATCATGGTGTAAGTGTGGGTGCTTTGAATTTCTCAAGGTGAGCGTTCATCTGCTTAGGGAAGGAGACGCTTGATCAGGTGTCTCTGAAAAACCATTCAGGAGCCAACAATTTATCTCTTTGCTTTATCTTGTTGAGTAGCTTGAGGAAGGTCTGGCAGGCATTGGGATTTCCTTGCGTGAAAATGAGCTTACACCTGGTAAGCCAGATTGCCAATGTGAGGAAGATGGACAATCTGATGAGGGAGAAGGTGTCGTTTTTGATGACATGCTTAATGGATATATTTTGGGTGTTGGTTGTGTTCCCTTTGTAGATAAGGCGCCGAATCTGACTGAGATAAGGGCAGGTGAGTAATACATGCTGAATAGTTTCTTCGTCCGATGAGCAGATTGGGCAAAGGGTGTTGAGGCGTGAGAATCCCCTCTTGCACACCAGGAAGTGGTTAGTGGGCAGAGAGAAGATATTCAGCTTTACAAGGAAGTCCAAGTGTTGAGGTCTATGTTGTTTTTAAAAGCAAAAATCCAAAATAACAAGGATCAGTGATGACTATCTTCCATGCAGTTCCTTTCTTACATCTTTTTAATTTAATCATCTTTTACTTTTTAATCCTTCATTGCTTATGAAGCTCCAAATTCATTTACAATTCTGTCAAGTGAATAATACCATATTTTTTAAAATTATATTATTAATAATACAATCAGTCAGAAAACAAACTAAAATTTTTTTTTTTTTTTTTAGTGAATCTAAATACTGACTTTCTTAAAATAATTTCATGCCTCAGAAGAATGATATAAACATGAACTCATTTAAAAGAATTCCATACCTCAGAAAAATGACAAGCTTAAAAATATAAACTAGAAATAGTTATTAATAATTTTCCTCCAAAAAACAAACATCATTATGTTTGAAAAGGATAATTTTTTTTAATTCAACTATCATTTTAATCTTGAAACATACTAATCTATATTCTGTTCAACAATTTGTATCTAGGAATGTTTATATAATACTAACTTTGTTACATTTTGCGTTCTATCTACAATATAAAAAACTGTAAGATGACATTCTTTTGAGAATGGGTGCATCCAAGTGCAGTTATAATGTCTTACACTTTGGGTGGCCATTTGTAACAGTATACCACATTAGGCTAAATTATGAGATGAGAAACTCCATCAGCATCCCCAAATAAAATATAAAATGAAATATAAAAGGAATGAGCATGGTAGATCAGCACAGAGTTGTAAGTTCACCAGTATTAAGTAATAATCATTCATCATCATGAATGATCAACAATAAAAATAAATCAAGTCAGTTTTGTGACTGTATTTGAAAGTGCACTATAAACCAGCCTAATTATTTAGCCACTACCAAACCTAGGGCAGGAATACAAACAATTATTATATGGATGCCCATACTTAGGTGCTATTCTATCAGACTACAACAATAAGTCAAATAATGTTGAGATACTAAAACATCCTGACCATCATCAATGCTCTGGCCACTTAGTACCATTAATGTACTGGCCAACTATAAATTAAATTTCTAAAGAAATAAAATAAAATGTAGTGCATGAACTTTAAAGGATATCCGTATTGCACCAATCAGGATCATCATCATCTGGATGTCCACAATACTAAACATAAACCCCTACTCCATAAGTATTATGCACAAATCTAGCTCAGGAAGCAAGAACTTATCAACTATTACTGTAAGAGATAAATAAATAAAAAAATAAAACAACTTATTATAAATCACTTCAAATAATTTCTAGGTTTACCCTTTTATAAGTAAATAGTTTTATTGGGATCATTTAAAAAAAAATCCTACAATATTAAGCTGTCATGAAATAAAATCACACACACTGCAATTTATGAAACAGGAATTGGAAGGAATAAAGACTAAAAAATATCTTGAAACAATTATTTAATAACTAATTGATTAACAATAAATAAAAGAAATTGACATTCATTTCATCAAAAAATATATTATTTTCATAGAATTATAATCAATCAGTTGATTTCTATTCATAAATTAACTTTTAATTAATTAAATTATTTCTTTAAAATAACTAAGAGTTGGAAAAAAATTTTCAAAGTCAAGGATAACAATCTTCGAATTAGCTTACTTAACCTTTTATTAAGTTCTTTAGGAGGGAAAACAAATGAAAAGAAAAAAATATTACAAAAAATTTGACTTTCTAAAACCTATGTCTATAATTTTTAAGAGAAAATTGACTGGATTTTTAAAAAAAATATTTAAAATTACCAATTCCTACAATAAAAAGCAATCTTTTTTTACTATACTTAAAAATTTAGTACATGCACACACAAAAAAAACCTTTAACCATGGTTTTATTTTCTGTGGAGTCCTTTCCAGTTTTTTCCAATTGAGTTTTTCCTTGAAGGCTTCTAGACATGTAAATGGTTAATTTGTCTTTTTCTGAGTTTGCAGCAATTCCATATTAAAAAATAGCAAAATTCATCCATTTCTTTCCATTAAAATTTCCAGATAAGACTAAGAAAAGAGAAACTCATGCTTTCATTGAAGACAAGATTGCAGATTACTTTAGGGAGTAACTTCTCCACAATTTTATTCCAGCGAAGACAGGTTACAAGGAAGATGATGTCTAAGCTTTTAATACAATTTAGCACATGGTTTTCATTGTACAAACCATTTTTATGACTAAACTCATAGGGATGTTAAAAGCTTGTTTAAAACTTGTTGTACTATGAAATAGCTTAGTTAAAACTTCTTTCTTCTTTAACAGCTGAATTAAGACTTGATTGTTTTCTTCACCAGCTAAATTAACAATATTTCTTCTTACCAGACTCTTAGATCTTCTCACTTATTCACATATCCCATTATTTTTTCTAGAACAATCTTGCCTACAAGCCAATCACAATCTATCTCCAACATGAGTTTTTATAACAACCAATTAAATAATTTTTTATAAATACAACTGTTCAACTATTTCCCTCCTTAATTAAACTTTAAGATTGAAAAACAAGTCAAGAACTTAAAAATATCACCATAATATTCTTGACATTACTTTCTAATTAAAAAAAAATTCTTGCAAAAGATAATCAGTTAATTGCACTGATTTGATTTTTTGCATATTCTGACTAATTAAAAATAAAATTTACCAAAAGCATTTTTTTTTCTTTTTAAAATTACTATAAAAACAAAACTTTATCTCTCTTTTAAGATTAAAATTAACATCCATTAAAGAATTTACAAAAAAAAAAAATATTTTAGTACATTTTTATAATTTAAATTAAAAACTACTAATTAATTATAATTACTGAAGAGAAAGAAAGAAAAAAATTTGTTTAATTATTTTATAAATTTCTCTCCCTCTATAATCACTTACTAATATCATATTATTATTTAACAAATTTAATGTTTGAGAATTCTTAAACTATCATATTGAAACTTGAAATATTTAGTTAATTGAAAACAATAAATATTTATTTCTCCCATTAATTAAATAACCTTAAACTAAACCTGCAGAACATGCTGTCACTATGTAGTTCATTGGTTACATTACCTTGGTCTTATATGGGAAATGAATTTGAGTTTAATCCTTATTTTGACACTTTAGTTTAATTCAACCAATAAGCTAAGATACTCCAGTAGTTTTTTTTAGTCTAGTTGAACTAGGATGGGTGGTGACTTATTCAGTTTTTTTTTCTCGTGGAAATCTTTCTCACCCAGGTCTCCTCCCTTGGATTATCTTTATTTTTTTTTTCCAACAGTCCTATTCTTTATACTCATTTTATCTCTCATTTTTGGAATCTGTTATTTGGATGTTGGGAGAGCCAAAATCTTCCCTACTCTTTCATGGGTTTGTTGCCTAAACATTTCTACTATTAGATCAATACATCTTTTATTATATGTATTAATCTGATTTATTTTATTTGATAGGTTATACTTAACAAATTTTTTTATTGGACCATTTAGCATAGAACCAACACTCAATACTTTTAATTGAAATATCTGGCTTAGAAAAACTAAGTGCAAGTCTCTAGTTTCAATTCTAAGTCTTTGGTGAGATTTGATCCTCTATTTTTTAATTACTTGCTGTACTTTTTGAATAGTCATTTCTGTTTCTTCTTTGCATTCTTCAAGCTTCTGACTTATCATGTCCATAGACTTTTGTTCATTTTCAGTATTTTTGTCATCATTTCTGTGCATTTATATTTGGTCTTTTATATCATTTTCATTATGTACATTTTCATTTATTTTACTGAAGAATCAATTAAATTCTTTTCCAATCATGACATTCTATATCAGTTTCCACTTTTTGTTCATCCATTTTTTTCATTTATGTCTTTATCCAACAGATCATCAGTTACAATAACATCAACATCATTAGTAGTGGCTTTAGCAACCATGTAATATTCATTTATAGCATTTTCATCAATATATTTCATATTTTCTTCACATATTTGGATTGTCACTATCTTCTTTACACTTTGGCTCATTTTGTTATTCCTGATTTCTTTTATGACTTGATCTATTTGGTCTGCGATTTCATTAGTCATATTTTTATTGTTTTCATCTATTTTCTGTAGCAGCATTTGAACTTCTCTTTTTATTATCCACTTCTTTTTGTTCATCTGTTTATTATCCTCTTCTTTTTGTTTATTATCTTCTCTTTGTTGATCTATTTTTATTATCCACTTCTCTTTATTCTCTTCTTTTCTTTGTTGGTCTCTTTTTTATTATCTTTGCTCTGTTCTTTTATTTGTTTAAACATTTCTAAGAATTGGATTAACATGGAAGCATCCTCTACTCTCTGGATTCCTTCCATTCGTTGACCTTTTTCTTTCTGATCATGTTCTCCCATCTTTTTTACATTTTCCTCATCAGCATATATTTATATTAATCATTTAATCTTCAAAAAACTCTTACATTACTTTTACACAGAAAATATAAATACAAAATCTTAAAACTCCTCTTCCATGCAACCATATTTCACTTTACCTAACACTATTACTATATTATTATTAGCCCTAACCTGCTTGTCTTTCAATCTTATTGTCTCAATATGTGGCTTTATTTTATTAATTTATTTCCCCTGCTTCATTCTCCAATTCCATCCTGTTCATGTGTGTGACTGATTTCCATTCCCCTTGTATTTTTATTATAAGTACATATGCATATCTAAAAACAAGTTTACATCAAGAATCATTTATCAAAACCTTTCTTAGAGATCTGATGAAAATTTGACAACAAAAGAATGCATAATGAACTGAAATCCTGGGATAGATACAGAATCCAGTCACTAGACTACAAGTATACCATGCAGCACAAATACCCAAAGGTCTATCTCAATTTAGACACTATAAGCGACTACAACTCAAACTAATGTAAAAATCTTTGCAAAGCCCTGCTCTTTTGAATCTTAGGGGCTAGAAAATAAAAAAAAACTATACCTTGTTTCTTTTCTTGGAGACTTAGAGGCTGGGGATCATGGCAAAACTATATTAACTGAATCATGATAAACAATAAAAAATATGAATATCTCAAAGAGGATTAGAGCAATGCCTGAGAAGAACACTCCATGAAAATGCATGAAAACATTGCATTGTCAAGCCAGCAACAAACTCTCCATCCATCATCAAAACAGAAAGTACATCTAAACAAATTTCAACCATCAAAAACTCAATCCAATTTCCAAAATCATGCTTTAATTTGATGTTCAACTTTAAATGTGAATTCCTTAAATAAACACTATTATTTCCATTTTATAATTTATAATCAAATTATAACAATCATCCTCTACTCTTATCGCATTTCATAGTAACGTTTTAAATTAATACTGCAACAAAATACAGAATTTTGTTTTTCAAGTGTATTTCTGAGATTCAAATTATATGGTCACTGATCACCAGAACCTGATCATTGAGTCCACAGTTGCATTGACAACTGTAACAGTATAAAAAATAGGAATTAATAAGTGAATCTGAAATTACAATGTCCCACAATTGGGTAGCCATTTGTAACAGTACACCACATTAGGACTGAATTATGAGATGGAAAACCATCATTCCCAAATAAACAAAGTTAAAAATAAAAGGAATGAATAGGAGAGATCAGCACAGAACTAACTATAAATTCACCAGCATTACATAAGAGTAATAACCACTCGCCATCATGAATGAGCAACAATAGAAATAAATCACCAGTCAATTTTATGATTATTTGAATGTGGTTTACTAAAGATCAGGCTAATTATTTAGCCACTTCTAAACCTGGCAGGAAAGAAATATTAATTATCTGGATGCATATACTTAGGTGCTATTTCATCAAAATACAACAAGTCAAATAATGCTGAGATATTAAAACATCCTGATCATCATCAATGCTCTGGTCATTTAGTACCCTTAATGTACTAGCCAACTATAAACTAAATTTCTAAAGAAATACATAAAATGTAAAGCATGGACTTTAAAGGATATCCATTTTGCACCAACCAGGATCATCATCATCTGGATTCCATAACACTAAACATAAACCCCATACTCCATAACTAACTGTTATGCACAAATCTAGCTCGGGAAGCAAGAACTTTATAAACTATTACTGTGAGCAAGAAGTAAATAAATAAATTAAGCAGCTTATTATAAATCACTTCAAATAATTCCTAGATTTACCCTATTATTATTGGGATCATATAAAAAATCCTAGAGCATTAAGCTATTATGAAATAGTCATACATACACCAATTTATGAAACCAGAATTGGAAGGACTAAACACTAAAAAATATTTTAAGACAATTATTTAATAACTAATTGATTAGCAATAAATAAAAAAATTGATATAATAGTATGAAATTTTAAACATTTATTTCATCAAAAAATATATTTTCATAGAATTAAAATCAATCAGTTGATTTCTATTCAAAATTAACTTTTAATTAATTTATTTATTTAAAATAACAAAAAGTTGGTAAAACATTTTCAAAATCAAAGATAACAACCTTTGTTAATTATCCATTTGTTAAGTTTTTAGGAAGGAAAATGAATGAAGAGGAGGAAATGTTTCAAAAAAAAAATGTAATTTACAAAAAATTTAATTTCTAACAACTATTTTATAATTTTAAAGAGAAAATTGACTGGATTAAAAAATGTTTCACAATTTAAAAATATTAACTCAATGAAAATATTTAAAATTATCAATTCTGATAACAAAAAACCTTTAACCATGGTTTTATCTTCTGTAGAGCCTTTTCCAGTTTTTTCCAATTAAATTTCTCCTTGAAGGCTTCTAGACATGCATAAGGTTAATTTGGCCTTTTCTTGGTTTGCAGTAATTCCAGGTTAAAAATAGTAAATTTTATCCATTTCCTTCTATAAAATTTCCAGGTGAGACTAACACACAAAGACTCATGTTCATGGTTGAAGACAAGGTTGCAAATTACTTTAGGATATAACTTCTCTACAATTTTATTCCACTGAAGGAAGATTACATGAAGGCAGATGTCTAGCTTTTAGCTGAATTTAGTACAGTTTTCAATGTATAAATCACTTTTATGACTAAACTCATAGAATGCTAAAAACTTGTTTGAAACCTGTGTTGTACTAAACAATAGTTTAGTTAAACTTTTTTCTTCTTTAGCAGCCGAATTAAGACTTGATTGTTTTCTTCAATAGCTGTTAGCAATGTTTCTTCTTACCAGACACTTGGGTCTTCTCACTCTACCCCATTATTTTTTTTAGAACAATACTGCCTACAAACTAATGGACAATCTGTCTCCAAGACAATAGTTTTAATAACAACGAATTAGATAAATTTTTATAAATACAATTATTCAGCCTTTCCCTAAACTTTGACAATGAAAAACAAGTCAAGAACTTAAATTAACATTATATTCTTGACTTACTTTCTAATTTAAAAAAAATTTTGCAAAAAGAAAACAAAATAACCAGTTAATTGCACTGATTTTGTTTTTTGCATTGAAGAGAGCTAGAGAGGAAAAAAACCAATTCTAAATAAAAATAAAATTTATCAAGTATTAAAATCTTTTTTTTTCTTTTTAAAAATACTATTAAAACTAAAACTTTATCTCTCTTTTAAGGTTAAATTAATATCTATTAAATAACTTATAAAAAAAGAAATTTTACTCTTATTACATTTTTATAGTTTAAAGTAAAATTACTAATTAATTATAATTACTGAAGAGAGAGAAAGAAAAAAACAACAACTTGTTTACATTATTTTATAAATTTCTCTCCCCTCTACAATCATTTATAACTCATTAAAATATTTACATATTAACATCATATTATTATTTAACAAATTTAATGTTTGAGAATTTTCATACTATCATATTGGGACTTGAAATATTTAGTTGATTGAAGACCCATTATTATTATTATAAAAAAATATGCATGGGAATATTAAATATTATTTTCCCCATTAATTAAATAATCCTAAACTAAACCTGAAGAACATGCTGCCAACTTATCTAATTATTTTTAATGCAGCTATATAGCCAACTGGTTACAATATATTATGCAAAAACTGAATAGCAGACAATATAATTCAGAAAATCAAAAACATTAATTACAGTAACTTTGTGACAAACTTAATTATTTCTACTAACATGAGTAACTGTCTCAGAACAGAGGTCACTATCATTTTAAAATTCAATTTTTAACAATTGTGTTCAATTCTTGCACCTGTTGATTAGGTCAAAAAAAAAAATAAAGAATCACCCACATCAGTCACCTGTCAAATGCACTTATTAGTTATGTCTGAGCTCCCAATCTCTTAATTAAAAAATTAATAATGAGACAGACTAACAACTAAATAATCTACTGACAAGTAAATCAATACAGAACAAAAACTTTAATAAACACTAATTTAACACATTTAATATCAATGCATATAAAACTTCACATATAGGTTCTATAATTCCTGAATTCACTATAAACAAGTATCACTTAACAGTCTATTTTTCAATATATAAATTAAGATAATTATAGCTCATATATTAATTTAGCAGTAGTCTTCTAGAGGCTATTGTTTTAATTCGTATTTCAATAAAATTCTTTTTTTAAAAATATAGATACACACACATATATATATTAGCACTTTATTTCACGCTACTAGTCCTTCTTTAGTTGCAATACATAGAGGCTAGCTTTCGTTATACTATCTTTATCATGGATTTGGGGTCTACACAAATAATAAAGAATAAGGTAACCTATTTAGTTTTCTAATCGGCTTTCTGACTTACGGAGTCGGGAAAATGTTAAAATGATTATCTGGATTTAATCAGCTCGATCTATTTTTTGTAAAGTAAAAAAATATGCATTCCTTATCCCATTGTTAACTGCAACATTTTCTTTAAATACAACTGCTTTATTATTTTTTCATTATATTTCTGCAAATTATTTATCTTTGCTTTTTATTGCATTCTGTTTAGCTATAATTACTTAAATCATTCTAGCTATTTTTATTTAACTTTACTTATATATTTTTTAGTATCAATATTTCATTATCATCAGCCTTTCACTAATACATACAAATCCAAGAGAAGATATAATATCAAATTTCAATCCTAATTCAAAACTTATCATTTGATCTCAATTTTTCCGAAAAAAAAAAAACCCCTCAAATAAACTACCTTACTCTAGAATAGGGATGGCCAACCTTTTTGAAAGCATGTGCACAATAAAAAAATTTAAGGTGTTGTGTTGCAGGTGCAAAGAATAATAATTGTGTCATTTTTTTTTTTTTTTGGTAATTTTTGACTTACAAAAAATGTATACTTATCTTTGAAAAATGATTGGAATCCGGTATTGGGCTCCTGATTTGAATTCCATAGAATCATTCTTTTAAATATAAAAAACTAATTAAAAAATATTATTTTAATAATTATCTACTCAATTAAGGTTGAATTTTCCAATATTTTTTTATAAAATCATGATTCTAAAATTTAATTTTAGAATACAGATTCCTAAAAAAACCTATTCATATTATTTCTTTTATAAATTTACTTGTTTTATATTTTTTAAACTAAAATATCTCTAAATGTTTTTGTTTCTCGAATATTACTATTTTATTATCACATTTTTCACATACTAAAACATCATTATTGTAGGAGTCTAAAGGAATACAATTATTTGTTAAATGTCTGTCAATCAAATCATTTCTTTGATGTTATTTTTTTTATATAATTGTTATTTACTCTTACACCTTCTCTATTAGATCTCTCTTCATTAACTATTCTATTTTTATAAAAAGCATTTCTCTTTCTTCCATATTTCCTGAAAATTTTTAATGTAAATAATATCAATTAATAGACCATTCTAATACCCCAATTTATTAAAATTAATATTTTCGGTTTTTATTCTAGTTACAATCATGAATTTAATTTATCCACCTATTTTTCAAAAAAATAATTTTAAAATCTATGAAATTCGAACGAAGTTCCTGATTCCAACCATAGAGATTGCTAGAAACCAAAAGGATAAAATAACCCAAACATAATTAAAGTGAAGGTCATCATCATCATCATCATCAACCATTATCAATCCACTGCAGGATGAAGGTCTCTCCAAGTTTAATCCATCTTCTCCGATCTTTAGCTTCTCTTCTCCACAACACCCCTGCACTTCTTATTTCATCCATCCATCTCACATGTGGTCTCTTTCTGGGTCTTTTACAATCTCTTGGAATCCAGTTTAAAATTTCAATTGTCCATCTATTATCATCTCTTCTAGCAATATGTCCAGCCCAACTCCATTTCAATCTTTTAATTTTTTCAATAAGGTCAGTAACACCTGTTTGTTGTCTTACCCATACATTGCGTTTTCGATCTCTTCTTGTTACTCCCAACATACACCTCTCCATACTTCTTTGAGTGGTCTGAAGTCTCTGTATTGCTCTTCTATTAAGTGTCCAAGTCTCAGATCCATAAGTAAGAACTGGTAAAACACATTTGTTAAAAACCATCCTTTTCAAACACATAGGCATATTTCCTTTTAGTATCAAGTTATTTCTACCAAAAGCACTCCAACCAAGTTTAATTCTATGATTAATTTCCTCCATTATGTTTCCATCTGTATTAATAATCTGACCAAGGTATTTGTAACTGTTAACTTCTTCTAATTCTTCATAATCAATCTTTATTTTCATATTTTGAGCAAATCGATTAAACATTACTTTAGTCTTTTTAACATTTATCTTTAGTCCTACTTTTCTACTTTCATCTGTTAACTCCTGCAACATTTCCTGCAGCTCTGAAGCATTATTTGCAAAAACAACTACATCATCTGCAAAATCTAAATGACTTAAATACTCTCCATTTACTTTCACTCCTTTAGCTTCCCATTTTAATCCACAAAATACTTCTTGCAGCACTGCTGTAAAGAGTTTTGGAGATATGGAGTCACCTTGTCTTACACCTTTCTCAATGCTGATTTTTCCAGTATCATTATGTAATCTAATTGTTGCTGTTGCATTTTTATAAATATTCTTTAAAATATGACAATATCCTGGATCTATACCTTGATGATCCAATGCTTTAATCACTGAAGAAATGTGTATAGAATCAAATGCCTTTTCATAATCTATAAATCCAAAACATAAAGACAACTCATATTCGTTTGTCCTTTCTATGACTTCTCTCAATACCTGGATATGATCTATTGTACTAAAACCACTTTTAAATCCAGCTTGTTCTCTTGGTTGGTGGAAATCCAAAGTTCTCTGTAGACGAGTTGTAATTATCTTGGTAAAAATTTTATATAAAACTGATAAAAGGCTGATAGGTCTGTAATTTCTAATATCTTCTTTATCACCTTTTTTAAATATTAATATTATTACTGCATTCTTCCAATCTTCCAGTACATCTTTATCATTTAGACATTTGGTATATAACTTTGCTAAAATTGTTTCTATTTCTTCACCTGCTTCTTTTAATATATCAATTATAATTCCATCACGACGCTCTTCCGATCCTTTCTTCATACACTTAATTGCATGTCTCACTTCTTCATTTAAGATTCTGGGCAATTCGGAAGATGTAATAGATATAGGAGGTACTTGTTCTTTATTACTATATAATTCTTGATAAAAATCTTCTACCAATTTCATGATGTCATCTCTCTTTTTAGTAATAATTCCATCTTTTTTTCTTATTGCAGATATAAATTTCCTACCAATACCAAAATGTTGTTTAACATTTTTGAGACTTTTATTTTCTTCTACAGCTTTCCTTGTTATTTCACAGTTATACTTTCTTATATCATTTTCAACTCTTTTCCGTACCATTTTACAAAATTCGAGATATTCAATTCTTTTTAATACATCATTTTTGTATATCTTCATATTCCTTCTTTTCTTCATAAATTCTCTAGTCTCAGTAGAAATTTTATTAGTCAATTGCTGCTTTTTTCTACCAGCTATTTTTTGCAGTTTTTAAAAGTGTATCAGTTATTTTCATATTAATTTCATTCAAATCTGTATCATGTTCAAAATCTCCTAACACTTGAAACCTATTTGTAAGTTCTAATTTAAATTCATTAGAATGTTTCTGAAGATTAGGAATATCAACTGTAAATATTGTTTTTCTTAATAATTTTTGTCTCTCTAGTTTTACATTAACACGTAACTTACACCTTACTAATCGATGATCACTTCCTGTGTTAAATTTATTAAGAACATTACAATCTTGAAATATGTATTTTCTGTTAGTCAAAATATAATCCAATTCTGCTGTACCTTCATTTGGATGCTTCCATGTCCATTTCCTTTTAACATTTTTCTCAAAAAATGAATTCATAATATAAAGTTTTTCTTTTTCTGCAAACTCCACAAGTCTATGTCCTCTCTCATTTCTATTGCCATAACCAAAATTACCTACAGCAATTTCATCTTTCATTTGTCTACCAATTCTAGCATTAAAGTCTCCCATAACAATTTTAAAATGTTGTTTACTCTGATCAAAAGCCTTTTGTACATCCATATAAAAATCTTCTACTACTTCATCACTATGAGAACTTGTTGGGGCATAAACCTGAATTATCTGCATTTGGTATCTGCTATTAAGTTGTATAACTAATCTTGCCACTCTGTCCGATACACCATCAATCTCCACAATATTGTTCTTCCACTTTTTATTTATAATGAATCCTACTCCACTTGTATTTCCAATATGTGTGCCTTTATAATAGAGTATATGTCCACTTTTTAAATCAATTGTTTCTTCTCCTTTTCTTCTAACTTCACAAAGTCCAATAATGTCCCATTTAATATAAGACAGTTCTTCTTCTAATTCTTGCAATCTTCCTTCACTTGAAAGTGATCTGCAGTTGTAAGTACCTAAATAAAAAGTCGTCATCAAATGGCAGCCTGGGTCCGCAATCAGGGGATTCTTAGCACCCTCCGCCTTCAGCCACCAACCGCTGCCTTGGTTGGTGACTTTACAGCCTCCTGGGAATAAGGGCCATGCTTTATTTTTGTCTGTCATAATTGTATATATGTATTGGAAAAATCTTTATCATTTACACAAACATTCATTCTGCCTTATCAGGCACTGAGAAGAAAGACCATGGTGTTTCTTGATCTTAAACTCAGAGGTAAAAAGCCAATAAACTCACCACGTTGGCTAATGCGTGTTGGTGAGCAGCCCATCCATGTTCGTATACTATATGAATAATCACATAGTAATAACAGCTGCAACGACAAGAACGTATGGAGTGGACATTAGGAATTTGCCCTGCTCGGTTCCTTTAAGGCCTCCAAGAGGAATCAAAGGATCTCCTTTCAGTTAATAGTCTGGTGATGAAATTTTAGTCATCATTACTTATGATTGCTAATTATTTGATAGTACGTTTTATTTAATTAATTACGTGAAATTAACTTTCAAAGATTTAAAGAATCATTTAAAACAAAGTTGTAAATAACTACACTTTCTATATTAATGTCAATTTATTTACTTGACAAAAAATGGTCATCTTTAAAACATAAGTAGATCAGTGGTAGCTAAAAGTTAATAAAGAATGTATAGTAAATATAAAAATACTGTAGACATTTTAAACAATTTATCTTTGAAAGTTAAATTTACTTAATTAATTAAATAATCGTGACATGGGCTCTTAAAAAACCAATGGCGGCCGCAGAGTTGGCCACCCCAACTCTAGATGAATTTCGCTTGGAGGAATTACAGCAATTTTAAACTTTCTTGGATATAATTATTATCCTATATTTAGATCTTGGGAAGAGATCGCAACAAGCAATTTATCTATACCTCCTGCTTTATTTTTCATGAACATTACCGATATCTAAATTAATTCTACTATCACTAAAGGTAATTAGCATGGCATAGTGAACTAGTTAAATTTTGAGATAATCCATCTTTAGATCATACATTCTAGATCCTTTTCCATTTAAAAAAAAAAGTCTAAATAATGACGCTTAAATATATAATTAATGTAGTACCAAAATGATTCATAGAGTGTATGCAGTCGAAGATCACAGCTAGCCTTATCCGAATTATTGGTTTCTCAATGATGAAAACTTTGCTTTATTCAAAATTACTTACAAAAAGAATGAAAACATTAAAATCAGATTGTTGTTCCTGAATCAAAGAATAAAAATGTAGCACAAATTCCAGAGATATCTGAAGATATGAGAAGCTCTAGCAACTGTACCGTAGGCCTAAAAGTAACTAAGATAAAACAAAATGCAGATTGAACAGCGAAAAAACTAATTATCTGAAAGATTCTACTATCGTCAACCTATAAATTCTGAACGGTTAAGTTTCAATATTTTTTCTGCATACGAGATTAATTAAAATTAGCTCACAAATTCACATGGGTGTTTTGCACATAGTGACTTTGATGTAATGGCAAACAAAAGTAGGGAACTAATAAAGAGATAATTGAATTTATTGTCATAAAAATTAATAAAGTTTATTACAAAAAATCAACTTATTAATTATATATACTTATTTAACAGTTAAAATAATATTTAATATTAACGCATGCGCAAAAAGTATAATAATCACATAAAACGAAAAATACAATTTTCCTATTCTTATGAATTAAAATTGACAAAAAAAAAGCCTTACTTTCATTTTTTAAGAAAATGCACTGAAGATATATAATAAAATCTATTAGTAAAATATGCAATGTGATTTCTGTGCACATAAAAATCAATGGTTGCGTATATAAGGACTTCTTAAATATCTATTTTTTTTTAAATTAAAAAAAAAAGATTGCTGTTATTGTCTTCAAGATTATTCTCATTTAAATAGAAATTTTTATCAAATCAAAACGAAAGTTTATATTGCTTCCTAAATTCCCTTATGTTTACGAATCGTCGGAAAAAGTGATAATCGTAATAAAATAAGTATGTTTCAGTGATTGGCTAAGCTTTCGCTTTTGAGCTCAATTTTTTTTGCTACATCCAATCAAAAAGAATGTTGTAAAGATATGTTTAAGTTTTACCTTTAACACGCGGGTTAGTTGGCTGTGATCAAAAGTCTAAAAAGGTTTGTAATCACATTTTGGGGTTTTCCCTTACTATTTTAATATAAATTTACTTCTGACTCTCTTCTTATATGTCTTTCATTTTCGTCTTAATTTGCGGTCTATTTATTTATTTATGATAGTTTAATAACTACGTAAGGTAATGAATTCTTCTATAATGAATTTGCTTTTATTTTTTGGGTTAAATCTTTCCTAAAACTGTAATATTTATCTAGTGTAATTAATATTGTTTAATTCATTACAGTATTAGGCGTTGAGCCGAGTTTAATGTTTTATTGTTGTATTTTAAATTGGAGTTCACTACAGCAATAATGGATATAAAATATTCTCGGTGTTTTATAATTTTTATTTATAACTTTAGTAATCATTAATGATTTTAAATTTGTATACATTTAAAATTCAAATCGTAGCTAAAAGTTTATTCATTTAGTTATTTAGAATGCGGATAGTTATAAAATTAATTTTTAGTTAGTAGTTCTGCAATTCTATATTGCTGAAATAATCGTATGTATGTTGAATATAGTTTTTTGTCCGAAAAATATGTTGAAGTAAACAAGGCATTGGCCAAGTAACACTTGGACGTTGTAAGATTGTTTACTATGATTTGCCACTTCTTAAAAATGCAATCTGATAAAAATAATAATAGTAAACCGTGTACTCAGCACCCATAGGTGCATAAAAGTTCATTTAGACTTCTTTTTTTGATCTCAGTTAAATGAGACATTATGTTTACGCTATAAAATTTCTTTTATGGGAAATATTTGTTTACCGATGAAATTTATAATTGTGAATATTTAATAAATATGTTTAAAATATTTAAGGGAAATTTTTTAATATTCATTGAGGATTTTTCCTATTCTAGTCTCAGCAAAGTTTTATTTTTAAAATTATGTGGATTAGATTTGAGAAACCGAGTGGTGGATTATTTTATAAAAACAAAGATAGGTTTAGAGGAATGGTTGTCCACAGTTCTTATGTTTTGTACATGAAGCAGTATAGTGAATTACTTTTGAATTCAATTTGAGGTGTTTTTTTTTTATTTGTAAATGTTTGTTTGGCCAGCCCTTTTTTAAAATAGAGTACTCTTATATCCACCAATATGCATGAATGTTGAAGGATCCAAATAGTTGCCTATCTTGCAAAATCTGGTTAATGAATTATTAATTTAAGCAATAGAAATAATTGTAATATTAATGATGGTAGTAATAGCAAAACAGAAGTCAGTATTGATAGTAAAAATATTTCACTTTTTTCTAATAATTGATATGTGAAATGTGCAAAAAAAATTTTGATGTTCATTGTTCGAGGATTGAATCTTGCAACTAATGGTGTTGGAGCCCTATTAGATCTATCTTGGAATCTAATCTTGGATTACTAAGCATGTCAATAAAGGCTAATACTATTAAAATTTAGTTTGTGCAATGGAACCTGAATCCATTTTATCAGTCCTTATGAATAATATTAAATTCAAATAGTTCTGAGAAAAAAAAAATTATTTCTAGTAGAATAGTGTTATTGCAACAATACCATTAAAAGATTGATTTTCTTCTTGGGAGAATATTAAACCATGGCCATAAATAATTAGAAATAATGATATTGGCTCTGTGAGTTTGAGCTATAATTGATTTTTTGCATAACACAGATTAACTCTAAACATTTTGTTTCATCAAAAAATTACTATAAAAGGTCTTGGATGCATCTACTCTAAACAATGGGATAGTATGGTTTATGTTATAGTTAGGGATTAGAATGTAATATTACATGAGAACTTATAGACGCAGATTGTTGGAAAGACTATATTTTAATATAGTTCAGTGTTAAAATGTGATGCTAATTTTTTATAAGCAATATTATTCATAATATTTTTCATTTACTGTTAATAAAATTGTAAATTCAGATTATCAAGCTTATCTTGTTTCCAAGTCATGGAATTCTTTTCAGATTAATAATGACATTATTAGTGACTTGATTAAAAGGAATCTAAGCATTTTCTAATTGACGTGAAGTTTTATAAATAGTATTATATAAAGATTTAAAGGCTAATGTTGAACAACCAATAAGAAACGTCTTTGTCAAATACGCTTGCTTAAGATTTTTTTTTTTGCCACATTGAAAGTAACATATAAATATATGCAGTCATTTGTATGATAATGATGTAATTTTGAGCAGATGGAGAGAATATTTTGATCACCTTTTGAATTACAAAAATTGAAATAACTTATTTTTTGACAATTTTATCTGACCAATTTATTTGAACAAAGATATTCAGCTTTGTGAAGATAAAATAGTTCTTTGTAATTTTAAAAATGGAATGATTGCAAGCTCTCATTGACTGCTCCGAGAAGCTTTAAAGTAAAGTAAAAATTGTTAACTTCAAAATTATTGGAATGTTTTAGAACATATAATCCTGTGAAATTGTCCATTTGGTTTTAAGGATGATTCTAATCTCATCTTATAAAAATAAGAGGTTAAGAAAGTCTGCAATTATAATTGAGGAATATAATTGTTATTAATTATAACAAGAATATTCTCAAGAATTTTATTGATTAAATTGCTTTAATCATAGATAAATAGTTATTGGAAGCTGGTTTTACAGAAGGAAGAAGCACTATAGATATGGTTTTTATTGCCAAGAAAATTAAAGGAAAATGCAGTTCATAAAAATGTGTTAGATAAGTTGATTTTGTTAGGATATTTTATTTAGGTTTATCGAAAAGATTTTTAATAATATTTGAGAATAACTATCTGTGAAAATTTCTACAGCTTCTGTATGATGATATATGAGGAAGAATTGCCACTGGTAATGCAAAGCCTGAGGTATTTCAAGAGAAAACTGGTATTAAATAGGTATATATATATATTAGTTACAATTTTGTTGCCACTTTTTGTAACTGATCTTTGGAATACATTGTAGACAGATGCATGAAACAAGTATCGAGACAGTATAGGTTTAATAGTGAAGATTTTACTTCGAACTAATTGATTAAAAACAGAAATGAAAAAATCTTGGTTTCTAAATTTACAGCATGCTAATAGCAGTTATTTTTAATTTAAAAGATGATTCTTCAATCTGATATGATTTAAGTTTAATATATTTAGATATTTTATAAGCCAATGAGGGAAGAAAAAAAATCTTAACCAGTTTATAGCTTTGATGTTTATCAGCTTGACAATGGGAATACATTTAAATCCATCACAGACTCCAAATTGCTGCTGCTGCATTTACTAAGTTAAAAGATAGGATATTTAATCATAGCAATATAGCTATTTCAGTTAAATTATGTATATATAACAATTATTCTAGCAAATTTATTCTTTGGAAATGAGTCGTGAACTTTATATTTACGTAACATAAAAACCTTTGGAAAATTACGTTTAAAATTGTGAAAATAATGTGATACGATTGTAACATTAATCAAAATGATGTTT
Source organism: Epiperipatus broadwayi (assembly GCA_028023455.1). Lineage (NCBI taxonomy): Eukaryota > Metazoa > Onychophora > Udeonychophora > Euonychophora > Peripatidae > Epiperipatus > Epiperipatus broadwayi. The sequence goes on along the minus strand of JAQFVV010000010.1, from coordinate 11,581,080 downwards.
AGCTTAATGAAGATAATAACATTGAATCTACCATTAGGCATATCTTAACTAATTGAGTATGTAAAATAAATGAATCGTAATAAACTTCCTAAAAAGGTATTTCATAGCGAACTTGCATAATTTTCATGGGACAATCAGATTGGTTACAATATAAATATTATTTCATTCACTAAAGAGGTATAATATTAATTGATTTTATTGGGAAATTATAATTTAGGATGTAATACAATGAACGATTACAATTGAGCAAATGTATAAATTTGTCGAAAAGAAAAATTTGTTGCAAAATTTAAGCAATCACGCAAGATGTCAAATAAACATTTTAAAGGATAAGCCTATGTTACATGTAGATATATGTGTGGTCATGCATGGATTGATTTGTTTAGTCATCCTAAATTTATCTTTTTGATTTCTGTCTTTTTATGGTTTTTTTTTTTTTAAATTTAATAACCATATTTGTTTATTAGTTGTTGTAGGTCAAACATTTTTACTACATTTTAGGAATAATTAATTAAACAAATAGTTTTTAAATAAGTTGCAGTATGAGTCTGTATTTCTAAAAGTATTAAATTTAGTTTAAAAAAAACTAATCTGATTATTCTTATATTGATTCTGATTTTGAAGAAAAGTCATAGAGTTCAGGAAGATAATCTTTCTGACTATATTCATTGAAGAGAGCAATGTTTAGAAATGCGAAGTCTTAATTATTTCTATTGAAGGATGATCAGCAGCTAAAAATGAATGTAATGTGCAATGAACAAATATAGTTTATGGAATGTTTTATGATTCATTGATAATTATTCTGAAACTACTATCATAGTGTGTGCTTGACATACAAGCATTTTACTAATGGTTGCATTGTAAAAACACATCTTTGTTAAGTGTTCTATATTTTCTTATTTAATTTTATTAGTAAAAGCAAAAAAAATGAATTTAAAAAATTGATTTTTTGGTGTAAGATTTTAAAAATAGAAAAATAGGTTATGAGGTAATTTAATAATTCTTTTGTTTCTGAAGTTAAGTAGTGGTGTGAAATAAATTTTAATAAGTTAGATGAATTTTTATTGTGGTTTAAGACCTGTAGAGGTCCCTACTATCGCATTTTATACATATGTGCTTGAGGCTACAGCCTTAATGAATATTACTTACGTAATCAATGTGTGTTTAAATAAATTTATAATTGATAGTTAAATTAAATGTGTTACAATTTTAGAATATGTTATCGATTGAAAATATGATTCTGTCATGTTACTTTGATATGTTTATGGTTATTGCATTTAAATAGTTTTGTTGAGAAAGTAATAGCTTGTGTTTTTTTAGTTAATAAAAATAATAATTCAGTTTATTATTCTACTGAAAAGCCACCTTTGTAAACTTGAGTAATCAGTGGATAATAATGTGCTCCTTTTTTGTGCATTTTAAAATTTTTATTGTTATTTTTATAGTTTCAAATATCTAGAAGTCTTTTTCAGAACTATATTAGTAAATGTTTTATATTAGTTTTATCATATATATATATATGCACACACATGCATATATTCAAATATATTTATGTTTTATACACATATTTATGTACTTCATAAACAGATATTAAAATCAAAGGAGAAAAAAAAATAGATCAAAGTTATAAATTAAAAATTATAAATAAATAGTAGGAGTTGAAAAGCAAAATATGTTGTTAGAAAATACAAATACCAAAAGAAAAAATAATACAAAGAAATTATAGTCATTACTATTAAAAAACTATGTAAAAAGAATTTTATCATTGAAAAATTATTACTTTAATATTTGTTCATAATTTCTATATTATTATAGCTAAATTTTAAAATTACCTTTTTATTGATAGATTCATTACATTCCTCATTAAAATTCTGATTCAAGGGATATATTAAGACTTATGCAAGATAATTAATTACTTTAATATATCAAAAAATTGAAACAAGAATACTTTTATTTATATTTTCCAATAGATTCTTCTAATAAAAAGTATATCAAAAAAATATTAAATATTTATATTAAATAAAATAAGAAAAATATCTTTAATAAATCAAAATGCAATCAACGCTGTAAGTACAAACCAAGCTTGAAAAATGAGATGCATAATATTTGAACTCTGACAGCTTTCAGACTGAAATTCTTCAAATCTAAGTTTTTTCCTTCATTGCTAAAAACTTATGATTTTAGATTTTTGATGAACCTATCTCGTTAATAACATTATCATCATACTGAATAACCAGTACCAAAATAGAAAATGAAAAAATAATTCAAAAGATAAAAATAGATTCTAAATTTAGAATCTTTTATTTCTCACTACAAGAGATGGCCAAAGATGTATATATTTTCCTGAGAAACACTAAACGAAAGAAAAATATGCAGTTAAATAAAAAAAAATTTTTTTTAATAATTTCGTGTAAAGATACAAATGCATTTTTATTTTTTATTAAAATGTTAAAAGATTCTAAGCCAAATATTTATGAAATGAAAGAAATTGCATTTCCATTCCAACTTTTTTTCATAATATAAATCTTGTAGATGAACTTAACTTGTCAAAGTATCATGATATTCTGTTTAACAACTGGCAAAGGCAAACAAATGAAGTTGATATAAAATTCTAATACAGAAGACAATCAAGTGGTCTATCAAATCAACTAATGATTGCTTCTAAAATATAAAATCAAATTAATAAAAAAAAATCAAAGAGTACTTCAAAGAGAAAATGTCAGAGAGGATAGTTGTAAATAGAACCTTCAGACTGTTAACAGTTTAATTTCCCTGTTGTGTTACTATTTAAACAAAAGTAAAAAAGTTTGGATTTATTACAATACAGAATAATAATAATAATAATAGTCTTTATTATCTACACTGCTTTTTGCTTTATGAAAATAATTCTATATTGATAGATCGAATACACATAAAATATAAAATTAAAAGATTATTACAAATTAATAGCTCAAATAATACTCTAAATATAATTACTGGTAATATTTTAAAAGAATAAACATATAAATAAAAATGCATAATAACTTAGCCATTATGACTATTGAAAATTTGCATCTTTATCAGAGCACAAAGTCTAGTAACTATAGTTTGAGGACTTGTAGATGGCATGTTAATTTATATTCCAGCTAAATCTATTTGTGAAGAAACTGCAAAATAATATTTGGAATAATGGTTGTATATCATATATTTGTCCTATTTTTGCTATAATAAAAAAAAGCTTTCTGATAATTATTACAAAGAGATAGCAATCCACACTCCAAACAGTCATAATGATTTTCATGTCTATCTTTTTTAAAGACTTACAACACAACAAACTCATTGTAATGTTATGAGAATGGAAATCAACTCCTATATGATCAATATTCCAAATATGGGAAAACAGGGATATTTAAGCCAAATTCTATTCTCGAAGAATAGACAACCATTAATACATGAGATAATGCTGTCTGAATGATGTTCGGCTTTCATGTGCTTCTGATGATATATAAATTTAAATACAAAATGTAGACTTTTTGAAATAGCTATATTACTTGGATTTTTTTTTCATGGGTCATAGCATTGGCCAGGAAGTGAACCCGCTAACCCGGAACAACTGCTTGTAAGGCAGCAGTGCTGATCACTCAACCACCAACGCTTGACATTTTTTAATCCAAAAATATTAAAAGTGCTTTCAATTGATTAAATCAATTACTTCCATATAGCAGTTGTACATTTTTGCTACAGGTGGATGTGGATACATTTGTCTTGGTACATCTTTGGTTTTTTTTTCTTGGTAGTATTACCTCCTGGAGATTAATAAGCAATATTAATCATAAGAATTGATTTCCTAGTGATCCAAACTAAAAACTGAAGATTACTGTTTTTATTTTTATAAAGTCTCTTTTTTTCATCTTGGATTTCTTATATAATTCAATGATACTGTCTGCAATATTCTTACTATATGTATTTGTGTTCATAGCAGTAGAGTAATAAATTTTTGCTAAATATACTCTTGAAAAAATCTATCACAAGAAAATGTGATGCTGATGTGTAAGGTATTCTGAAACTACTGAAAACACAAATTGAATATCCAGATAGGCCCACTTCTGGATTTGTATCTTGTATATACTTCTATATTGGCTACATTTGAACCTGTTTTTGAGATATTGTATTCTGGCATTGTATTATAACCAATAAATTCAGTAATTGCTTCATCAATCGCTATCTCAGCATCTGCTATGCATCTTTAAAATTTATGCTACAGTGATTTATAATTGACTAATATTATATATTTTATCAAAATCTTTATATCTGGCATTCATTAAGATATGATAGAAAACACAATGAAAATTCTGTTGTGGATATTTATGTTTGCAACATATGACAAGTGTCCCAAATATTTTTGAGTTAATGCATAGATGTCTTACTAGAAATATCTAAAATTATCCTTAAAAATGCAAACTGATTTGACAGATTTATCCATTCACATATTTTTTTCCTCTTTAATTATGTGCTTACTTATTTGTCTGTTATCTGTAATTCTGATACAAAGGTAATCATCCTTCACACAAGCACCATACTTTAATATTAAATTAGTGATGTTAAATACGAATAAACTTGATCCAAGTCACAAAATGATTTTTGAAAAGCTAAGAATGCCCATCTTATTTTTTGTATGTGCATGCAATTATATAGGCCAGTCTTAAGTATTTTGGACTGAGAACATGAATATATTATATTATTTATTTTACTTACATTTCTATTTTATTACATATTAATACTTATGAAATCTTAAGATTTACTGTGTGTTAATAATATTAGTTGTTATACTTTAATGTCAATTTTCTAATATTAACACATAGTAAATCATAAGATTTCGCAAGTGTTAATATATAATAAAATAGTCATCATTAAAATCAGTCAACACTTAGATAATCCCAATTTAAATAACAATCTCAATAAAATAAAATAGAAATGTAAGTAAAGTAAATAATGTAATATATTCATGCTCTCAGTCCAAGGTACTTAAGATTGACCTGTATAATTGCATGTAGTACAAAAGATAAGATTGCCTTTCTTATCTTTTCCCAGGAGTTTATTTTGTGACTTGAATCAAGAGTTTACTAGTATTTAACACTGCTAATTGAATATTAGAGAATGGCACTTGTGTGAAGGATAATTACACTTGCATCAGAATTATACTTTGACCCTGCACTAATAAAAAAGTTCTAGATTATTTACTTTTATTATAATTTTTTTTATCAAATAATTAATTTTAAAAAAATTATAATTGAATACTCACAGGTCAAGAGAAACCTGAAGCCTGGAGACCATTGACATTTACTTTTCATTATGTTTAAAGGCAGAAAAATCTTAGATCTCTTCAGAAAGAAGGCCCTGGTATAGTGTCAGCTTCCATTGTTACTGGCATAGGTGGCTTATTGCTTTTTCATTTGTAGGAAGCTAAAGCAATTACTTTACTTTATCTTCTGCAGATAAGTCCTGACTAAAATTTTTTTATTGGAACTGCTGCAAGATAAAGTGTCCTTGGAATCTAATGGCATTACAAATAGGAAAATTACCATCGAGATTTGAATCTATGCCAAAATCTGTTTTTATCTGCTGCAAAATGCGTTTTGATCTTTTTTTGTAAAAACTAATAAACTGAGAGAGAAAAAAGTATTTTAAATATGTGCTTTAATATTCATAAAAAATGTAAACTTTATCATGGAATTATATGGTGCCTACCATTTATTAGATTAAAAAAATAGATGAAGAGAAAAATCAGTTTTTCTATCATCAAGAGTGGAATCATTAATCAATCTTTTATTTTATTTTTTTACATTCTCAATCTTTTTAAACCTATAATTGTTATATTACATCTTATTGTCAAATTGGAAATGTATAACAATTCTGTATATTGTCTTTAGTTATGCCAATGCAATTAGGCTTCTTATTTTTGTGGACATCGCATAATTTTATAGATATTATTTGAACTATAATTCAGTAAGTCACCTATAATATTTTTTTTATATATGGACAATTCATTTTAATATGAAGCTTTTGTTTTAATCAATATAACCAATTTTTCTAAATTTTATTGACTTTTTTTATTATTATTTTTATTTTTATTAATGTTTGTAAGCTTATTCTTTTAGCAATAGTATAATCATTAACTTGTTTCATTTTTAATTATTTCAATTTCATTTTACAATATTTTATTAATTGAACAAATTATATTTGGTGCTTATATTATAGATAAAAACACCATTGGATGGCGTCGTTTTCAATAATAAATCGTCTTTTTTAAATATTATTTTTTATTAACGTATACAATAATAGTAAACAAATTACTATTTGATACGTCTATTTATTAGAAAAATAAATTTTCTATCATATATTTTTTTACTTGTGTTACGTCTTTTTTTTAATCAATTTTCTATCAGATATTTTTTTACTTGTGTTACGGCTTTTTTTTGTTGTTGTTGTTGTTTAACAGATAAACATATATTACGGCTATTTTTTATTTCAAATAAAAAGTAACAGTTGTTAGTGTTAAGTTTAGAGTTAGCTTTAGGGTTAGTTTTAGGGTTAGTTTTAGAGTTAAGGTTAGTTTTAGGGTTAGTGTTCTGTTGTTTGTAATGCTAAAATAAAAAAATTCAAAATCGTAACCGTACTCGGACAAAATAAAGAAACTCAAACTTTTTTAAACAACAACAAATACATATAAATGTCTTCTTTACTTATTAAACATGTTTATAATATTTGCTTTTTATGAAATTTACAAAAAAATCGTGTATATTTGTATTTTTCTTACTGGATATTTTTTTGGTACCACTCTTTTTTACTTCAAAAATATACACACGGTAGAAGTCTTCTTTGTCTCGTGGAATGTTACGAACAGTACGTTACTTGATGCGTTACCTAATTGCAACTCACTAAAAACATAGATCTTTAACATTTTCCCAATTAAAACTTCAATACAGTACATTGTAAAAAGTCTTAGAATTATTACTTTACAAAATCTGAACATTTTAATCCTTTAAAATAAAAAAAAATTCCATGAAAACAACATTTCCATCCGATTCAAATACAAACTCTCTCATCAAGTCATAACTGTTTTATAAATTGTGCGAATTCGCAAAATATATTTCCTTCCATGCAACATACATGCTGTACTGCGACGCGACATACCGGCCTGCATTCTGTAGCACAATAAAAAAGTTGTACTATTGAAAACGCGGGTTCGAACGTGTCGGCCACGAAAACAGCATTTTAATGTGTTTTGGCGCGAAAACCGCGCCATAGAACGGGCGTCTTTAGCTATAATATGAGTACTTTATATTTTCTCTTTTATATGATTTGTAATTATACTTTTTTTAATTGTTTTATCTGTTTGAACTCTAATTTGTTTTAAGACCATAATATATTTGTATGAATATCATTATTTGTTATTATATTTCTTTAATAGTTTTTTATTAATTGTAATATCTATAAAGCTATTGTTTACTTTTCTATTTTAAATTTTATTCTTTATACAATCAAGTAATATGTGATAACATTTTAATTATAGGCTATCCAAAAAAAAGATACAATATATTAAAATTCATAAATTTAATCATTTTTTAAAATCTATCATAATAGTATGGCTGTAGCTTTTTTTTCATCTTTGAGTTCACTTATTAAATTTAATAATCAATAAAACAAGTCATATATAGCTTGACGTTGCTTTTATTAGCCTGTATTTACAAATATGTAATATAGGGAGCGTACCAATAGCTCAAACAAGCTCTTAATTGATAAGTGTGATAAGAGAAAAATATTTAAAATCTCTATCTAGAACATTCCCATCCCCAGACTAATTAGTTTCGAACTTTTGGCTCACCTCAGTGAGGAGTTAGAATATTCAAACTCTAGATCTAAAATGTCAATTCAAAACCCAGTACTTATTTAATATGTAACATTTAAGTAGAAACTCTGAAATTTTCGGACATGAAAATATCTTTAACTCCAGCTATCTAACTTAAATAGCTACATGGAACTGAACCAAATTCAGATCTACCATATAGCTTTAGCATTGCCAAGACCTTATCAATTAAGAGCTTGTTTGAGCTATTGGTATGCTTCCTATATTACTTTTTAAATTTAATATGAATTTGTTTATTAATGGGTTTTTTTTTGTTAAAAAGCTTAAAGCATTTTTTCTTAAACTTTTTCTTTCAAAAGTTTGATATAGTACGGGATTTCATTTAATTAAAGGTTTTCTAAGTTATAATTTAAGAGAATTTATAAAGTACTTTTCTTAATAAACAATAATATAAGAAAGAAAAACAATCATGTTCAGAAGTGGGCGTATGTTTGAAAAGGCTGAATAATCTACTAAAGAAATAATAAAACAATAACATATTAAGGCCATTTATCTGAAGTTTTGTGATGATATAGTTATAATTATATGTTGAACTATTTCCATAATTTAATATTAATTGTTAAATGTCTTTGAAAAAAATTAAATTTTTTAAAATCTTTTCAATTACATTCAACTATTAATAATAGCACACGGATTAGTATATAACACATTTTGAATATTTGAGGTGCAGTGCTCTCAGATCCAAGGCTCCTCACTGATGAAGGCCACAAGCCAGAAACTTGTCTGGGGATATTGGATGAGTAGGCACTAGATGGGGATTTTATGCACAAGCCTTCTGGCATCCATTGATTACTCTAGCTTGCTGTGTGTGGCAATACGTATAGTGAGTTTTGCCTGTTTAATTTCGAATATTTTTTTCATTTCATAAAGTATTGCTGGCCTGACCAGTAATAGTATTAGCAAGGGAATTGAACCTAGGATTTTTTAATTTGTGAATATTAAATTTAATGTAGTACTCTAACAAACTAGCTATTGCTAGCAATACTTAAAGAAGAGAAGAGAAAAATACTGCTCAAAACATTATGTTTTATTAATAGTTGAATGTATTTGAAAAATGTAAATAAAGTTTGAATTTTTTCAAAAACATTTAATAATTAATGATAGATGATGCCCTTAGTCCAACATATGATTACAAATAGTAAGGCCATGGTTGTTCATAATAAATTGGCAAAACATTTTTAACATCTGCAACCGAAAAGATTATTTATTTTTTATATATAGCTGAGCCTGCTTTTGGTGTGGAACACCGGTTATTCCACACCAAAAGCATGCTCATTTGTATCTAAAAAATAAATAATAAAACCATATTAAAAGTTAATTTTTGGATAAGGCCTTGAATTTATAGATACAGGATATGAACCAGTAGTCATTATTATCACATATCAAAAGATTTTCAAAGTCTGTAAGATATAGTAAAATAAGTTTTTATTATTTGAATAAATATAAATGAGTGAACATACAATAAGTATATATATATAAATGTTACATGTGATATGTTGGACTATTTCCATCATCTATGAGTGAATGTTGAATGTATAGAAAATTTTAAACTTTATTTAAACTTTCCAAGTACAAACAACTTGTTAGTAATAACACACAAATAGACAACACAGGTTAGTAATTATACGTTTCGAGTAGTATTATTCTCCACTCTTCTTCAGGTGTTGCTGGCCTATATGTACAGTGACAATTTTCGCTTAGAAGTTGAACTCACACTTTTAGCTTCTTGAATATCGAATTTAAGGCAAATGCTCTACAGACTGAGCTATTCTGTCAAAGGCAACAACCGAAGAAGAATGGAGAATAATATTACTTGAAACATTGTGTATTTACTAACCTGTGTTGTCTATTTGTGTGTTATTACTAACAAGTTATTTGTATTTGGAAAGTTTAAAATTTTCTATACATTCAACATTCACTCATAGATGATGGAAATAGTCCAACATATCACATCTAATAATATACCATCATCACAAATCTTCAGACAAATTATATATAAATGTATTTCCCAATTTATTATTAAATATGTTTGTTTTTTTAATTTTGTTTATGCTATAATGGAGTATTAAAAGTAAAATTGAAGTTCAAACGTTTTATAATGCACTAAAGCATGCTTTCAGCAGATTACTGCCAGAATCGTAGTGCTGTTTGAAGTTTAGCAGTTAGAACTATGCCTATATATATGAATGTAGTTTGATATGTAATAATCTTAATTTGTATATGAATGTTGTATACATAAAAACAAAAGTCTTATATATATATATATATATGTGATATTGAAAAATATTGTAACCTAGATTACAGTAAGCAATTTTATTGCTACATATGATATATGATAGGGAAGGGGATTTAGAACTGAATATAACTGATATCTTGCTTCTACTACATTATTTGTATATTCATAAAATCGTTGACAATTCTTTTATTACTTTCAAATAAAATTGAAATAATCATGTTAATAATTGTCCATTGATTTAATAAGTAAACACACTAGCATTAATAAAATGATTGAAATAATAAATAAAATAATCATAAGAGTTCATTAAAAACGATTTATACAAGTTTTATGGTTAATAGTTATAATAAAATTAGAAAAATAATGTGATACATTGATTTAAAATATAAGCTTGATATTAAAATAAAGTCGTTCTATAAAAAGAAAAATAATGAGTGACATACTTAATTGTAATAATGGAATGAAAGTTAATAGTTTATGCTGTTTGAAGAAAAAATAAGAGCGAGAAAAAAAAATTAGTTTAAATTGATTTTTAAAAATAACTAAAAAGTTATTAAAAAATGTTATTTAATTAAAGATTCAAATATAGATAACTTAATAGAAAGATGGTTACTGTCTAAATCTACTAAAAATAGATTTAGGACAATAATTGTAGTCAGTAGATAAGAGTAATTATAACATTAATTAAATATAATTGTTTCTTCAGAAGTAAAGAGGCACTAATTGAAAATAGGACAGTATAAAAATGAGAGCAGAATAATTTAATGAGTACTTCTCTCTCAGAAGGACTGATCTGCAATAGATGAATTTTCAACTCAGGTATATTATTTAGCCTGAAGAATGAATCCATAAATTTAGGGACTTTTTGCAAGTCATATTTGATTTTATTATTTTTTTATTGGTCATAGAATTTATCTTCTGCATATATTTGTATTATATAAGAATGTAATTTATTCGAATTATTCGCAAACATATTTACAAAATCTAGAATAAATTAAATTTTTATACAATACAAATAATGTACATAGGATATAAAATTTTAGGCACATAAAATAATATCAATGATAACCTGCAAAACATCTGTAAATCTATGGATTCACTCTTCAAAGCTAGGCATACCAGAGTTGGAAATTCCTTTTCTGGTGCAGCTATCAGTCTTCTGAGTTGAAATGCTCTCCTTTTTCTACTGTCCTATATTCATTTAGTGACTCTTTACTTTTGGAGAAACTATTGTTATATTTAATTGTTATAATTATTTTTTCTCTGTAGAAAAAGGGGCCTGTGAATTTTTACTAGATTTAGAGAGTAATGCTCTTTCTAATATTAAAATTATTTCTGAATCTTTAATTTTATAAATCTTTAATTAAATTTTCATTATTTTTAAAAATCACTTTAAACATTTTTTTGTTTAATTTTTTTTTCAAACATAGCATTACTTCCATTTACTCCAGAAATATTGATTTTTTTACACTAACCTCAACTGCAGACATAATCTTCTAAATACTTTTTTGTTGGTTTGTTTGTTTTTTGGTGATGACATTTTAGTAGTGATTATATGGTGGACTATTTGCATTATCTAATATTAAATATTGAATGTCTAGAAAGCTTCGTATTTCCAAATATTTTTTTTTACTGTTACTAATGGCACACAGATTAGTATATAGCATGTTTCAAGTGGTAATATTCTCTTCTTTGTATGTTGCAGGTCTGACCAGTGACAGTACTAACATGGGAATCTAATCTGGATCTTTAAATTCTTGAGGCTAAATTTCAGTACTCGTACTAGTGCTCTCACTGGTCATGCCAGCAACTTTAAAGACAAGAGGAGAATAATACCAACCAAATGAAATATTGTTTTTGTAATATGTGCTATTACTAATAGTCAATGTATTTGGAAAATTTAAATAAAGTTTGAATTTTTATAAAGATATTCAATACTTAATATTGGACGATAAAATAGTCCAACAAACAATTACTGCTTTGGTTTTTTCTTTCTTCTTTTGGTTCTCTGGCTTTCTGGGACTATGTATCTCTGTTTTTCTTGAAGATTATTCATTGTTCATTCAGTGGGTCTTTTTTTTTTGGGGGGGGGGGGTCTGTAATCTGCTTCTTGGAACTTCATTTCAACACATATGGCTTAAGTGATGTCTGTATTCACCATTGTCTTTACTTTTACAATATAATGGGAAAAGTTTCTATTTCACCCTTGACCCAGCTTTTTCTTAATCCGTATTGAACCCAAACCTTTTTATTAACTTTATGTTTGGATTCATATGTGATACTACTGCTTTAGGTTTTTGTATTCATTAATAAAAGAGTCAATTTAGTTGTAATTTTTCAGCTTTAATAATTCTGCTAGAATCTTATCATCTTGTTTTACTATAGCTACTGTAGTTCTTGTCCATTAAGATTTTTTAGTGGGTCTTAATTTTTTATTCATTACCATATCCCAGAATGTATCTTTTAAGGTTTTCATTAATAGCAAACTGAATCCCAGGTTTGTGGATAGTTTGTTTTGCATTGTCACATCATTAATTTTATTGGGAGAGATATTTATTTCACCTAATTCTCTTAAAAATAAATTTGGAAACGGTAATTTTATTTCCTCTAATTTCTATTCCTAGTGACTTTAATCAATCAAGTCCTGTCATCGGATTATATCTTTTGTATAATGTATAATTTTACACTCACATTTTATTATTTAATTATATGAGGAATTTTACTACTCAAATCATTTTGATTTTTTTAGCATACACATCTTTTGCTATTATTGTAGGTTGTTATATATGTCATTTAAATTTAATTTTACCATGAATTTTTTCCCGATTGTTATTTGATATTATAGAAATGCCAGATCTGCTATTGATTTCTATTTTAATTTTCCCTGAAAATATATGATATGGAATTAGCAATTGATCAGACAATTTTCTATTTTTTTTTAATTTCATCAAATGTTTTCAAAATAATAGCTTTCAATTTTAATTGTTTCAGTTTTTTTCATTTTTGTTTTACACATTTTTCCAAAATTGCCTCTATGATTGCATTTATTGCATTATTCATTTTTCCATTTGCATTTATTTACACAATGACCCGCTTTACTACAACAGAAACATATGAATTTCTTCATATTTATTTTTTCAGTAATATCAAAATTAATTTATTTTTTTACTTTTAGATTTTTTTCTTACTTATTGATTAGAAACATTACCAAAATCACCTTTTCCTTTATTTTTGCTATAATATCTTATATAAATCCAATTTATCCAAATCACTTCGAACACTTTTTAGCAAAAATCATTTATTGTACATATATACACATTCACCTACATTTCGACTGTCCTGCAGTCTTCTTCAGAGTCAGTTTATTTTTTTTGCTAAAAAGTGTTCATAGTGATTTGGATAAATTGTACTTATTGATTAGTTTGGCTCGTAGAAATTTCTAGATCTAAAATCAATCACATTACAGCAATTTTTATGGATGTAATTGTTTTTGAACACATCTACTTTTTACCTTGTTACATTGAATCATTTTTTGCCAGTAGTTGTTGATGGAGTTCGTCTTCTGACATACTTCATATAAGTTGATCAAGAAGAACTTCTTTTATAAAATCTTTAAAATCACAAAACCTCTTCTATAAAATCTTTAAAGCCACAAGGTTTTACTAATCTGAGAATCAGACCATAATCAGATAACTTATCTAATTTTTTTTGATGCCTATTTCTAAAATATAATCTAGCAATGTGGAGATTAGGGGTAGAAATAAAATAGGTATTTAATTTTCCGATCACTTCATCAAGGGTAAGTTTATCTAGTTTATTGGGATTGCATAACTTTTTTTGTCAAATCAGTCTCTGTAGCATTGGCCAAACATAATAAAACTGCTATTTTACAGTTTTCATGCATAATATTTAAAAATAATAAATTTTCTAATTTTTCTAAGTAATTGGGATATTCGTTGCCATTATCAATGTTACAAATTTCCCATGTTTGCCTATCCTAATATTTTCAGATTTTTTAGTGCCTTATTTTTTTTTATAGATGCTCTCTCATCCCATGTTTTTTAATTGATTATGCCAATTTGTTCAATTTTGTGCTAGTTTTGATCTGATTGTGCCAGTTTCTGCTTTTGTTATAAATTCTATCTTTTCCCAAAGTTTTAATTGACTGTATCTTTTTTTTTTTTGTCTCATCTAAAAATGTGTTGACAAATTTCACACTTAGCAATTTAATATGAGAGTTTATAGATATACATTTTATTATTGTGACTCTTGATAATTAATCTTAATAAATGAATTAGCAACTCAAATGAAAAGGAATATTTTTTTGCTTTTCATCCCAGTTCCTATTTTGATTCTTCATTGCATGGACCTTTTTTTTTAGGAATTTCTTAAAAAATTCTAAAAATAGTTGTAATTTTTTGATTGATTTAGGAATGGAGGTGTTTTTCACTGCAGTCACATTTTCAGCAGATGATCTCACCTTTTTCTCTGATTAAAATATGACCTAGGAATTCTAATTCTTTTGTTCTCCATATGCATTTTTCTGCATTTGATCTAGTGCCAAAATTGGTTAATTTTTTATTTTCTTTTAAGTCTGTGTTTGAGTTTCCCCGTAAGGAATTACCCCAACAATTAATTATTAACTAACATATTTACAAAATTCAAGCAAAAATTACATTCTTGTCTAATACAAATATATACATAGAATAAAAAATCCTATGGCACATATACTAATATAAAATATGACCTGCAAAAAAAAGTCCCTAGGCCATGGATTCACTCTTCAGGCTAGACATATCTGGTTTGGAATTTACTGTCGCAGTCAGTCTTCTCAATAGAATGCTCATTAAATTATTCTACTCTTGTTATTCTGTCCTATATTCAATTAATATCTCTTTACTTCTGGAAATAACTATTGTTGTATTTAGTTGTTATTATAATTATTTTTTTCTCTATAGAAAGATTTTTTTAAAAATTAATCTCCTGATTACAATTATTGTCTTAAATCTATTTTTAGTAGATTTAAACAGCTACCCTCTGACTGTTATTAAATTATCTATGTTTGAATCTTTAATTAAATAAGATCTTTGATTAACTTTTTAGTTATTTTTAAAATCTAATTTAAACTGATTTTTTTGTCTAAATTTTTCATTAAAAATAGCAAGCAGTTTAATGCTATTACTTTACCATATACTAAAAAACAAAGAAATAATTATCTCTTCAGTCCCAATTGGGGTTTTAATATTTGACTTGAAATAAAACCATGGGAAGGGGGGGGGGGGTTGTGTCCAGAAATTAATTTATGAAAAATAGGGATTGACTTAATTAATTTCTGCCCCTCCTCCATGCTTTTATTTTGAGTTAAATCTAAAAATCCAATTGTGGTTGAAGAAATAATTATTTTTTTTGCTTTTTAGTGCATTTAATATAAAAAAAAATTATCTCTACTTTTAACTTTTTAGTATTGGCATAATTTTCAATACTTTTTCTGTGAAGAATAAATAAATATATTTTGCTTTAAAGTGTAAGAAGAGTGAAATGTTGTTATTATATAGTATTGGCATAGTAAATAAAAATGTAAAACTATATTGTACTTTAAATACTTCTTATGTATATATCATTTAGTATAAATACATAATTATATTTATGTATAATAAAACATTTAAGGTACTGACGCATTACTCCTTGGTGATGAAAGTCACCAGCACAAACAAATGTTAAATAAAGACCGAATTAAACACATTTACAATATTCTAAAAAGGAAATGAATTAATTTAGGAGAAAATTGTTAGTCAAAATATTGGTTTCATTGCCAATTTTACAATATAAAGTATGCTGTGATTGATTAATTGATCATCTGGCGAAACTAAGTTATATATGTGTGATTTACTATCCAACTTGAATTCCTGCTGAGTAAATTTTTTGATCACAAACTTATTAAAATCTGCTAACTTCCCACTACTGAGGACAATGCAGTCTACTACTTTCAAAAGACAATCGTCATCTCTAATAACTATGTGCAAGAAGGTTGAGCATATCGTATGTTATTCTGAAAAAACCCCAAAATCCTACAAAAGTGATGACTTGTAAGCTGCTAGAGTATGAACATTTTTGTGTAAATCATAGCTATGCTTTCATTTGCATTTTGTAGAACATGAAAAACTTCAGTCTGCCACAATGATTGTAAGAAACAATCTTGCTTTGCTTTTTTATTGGAATAAATGTATATTACTAAAAGTTTAGTTGTTGCAATATTTCTCGCAAATTTCCAGTAAATAAAGTTATAGATTATTATATTATATGAAATAAGATTAGTTCTTGTCATTTTTACATATAACTTGATTTGCTTCAAAACATAAATATGTGTTTGTTTATTTCCACCAAATACAGTTATAGAGTATCATTTTGTACTAAATAAAAGTCACTTGTCATCATTTATTAAAATTAATGTATTATGTTTGTCAGAAGATCCCATACCATTATTTTATGAGATTGCAAGATTAGAAAGTTCTTGCTGGATTAATACATGTGTGAAATCTCACTACAGGACTAATACGTAAGTGTGATTTTAAAATTTGATATCAGAATATTCAAAATTTTCCAGATTACTTTCATATCTAAGAAACTAGTCACCTATCAAATATTATAGTGCCCTATCACTTGGGAAATGATTTTTAAAAAATTTACAAAATTTTAGCAAATTATATTGAATTTAAATCTATTAAACTTTGATTTTAAAATGTTATAGCTTAAATTGAAACCATAAAAAAAAAAAAAATCTTTATACTTTCCTTTCATGATCCTTACTTAAAACATATTAAAGTTCTACAATTGAATTGTAAATTTGATATCAAAATTTACCCACCTACTGGTCCAGATCTAAGAAACTAGGTCACCTTTAAAATATTATTGTCCCATAGTTGCTTTGCCTGATATTTATTTTTTATGTATAAAATTTGAACCAATTCTATTGAATTTAAATCTATTAAACTTCGATTTTAAAATTTTATTTTAACTTAAATAATAAAAGTGATTACAATAGTTTACAAACAGATATGGTAATTTAAATTAAAAGTATTTAATTATAAATATTGATTGTCATTTAACAAGAAAAGTAATTAAATTGGGAAACTAAAAATACAGATTAGACTTAATTTATATATGATAAGAAACCTCATATATGTACAGTCTAAAAATAATAGAAATAATTAAATGATTAGAAAAGTTGAGAATATAAAAAAGTATAATGAAAAATTGATTAATAAAGAGAAACTATATTGATACATGTATACTTTTTCTTAATAGAAATAACTATACTTAATTTGGTATTTTTTGTATTGGAATTTAATGGTTTTGGTTCAAATCATATTTTTATCAGGTTAAGATTTAATTATAGTAAATTTGTAACAAATCATTAAAATATTACATGACCATTTCTTTTCCTTGTACAACCTAATAAAATAGGCGCAACTCTCTATACATACCTACTTTAAGCTATAGTTGCCAGAAGGTTTGGGCATTTAAATACATATTTAGTCCCAATATGTCTAGAGTAGTTTCTAGCATATGGCTGTCATCATTGAAGTCTTGGATCTGAGAGTAATGCACTTAGATCTTTGGATTTAATGTACCTCTCTAGCAACTATCTTTTACCTATTTATTCAAATATAAAGGAATGAGTCTAAAGTGAAAACACAATAATGTTTTCAATTCAAGTCAATTTGCCTTTATAATCATACAAATCTGAACCCAGTTGAGTATATATATTTTGGTATCTGGGTTTTTTTTATAACCATAGTCATCAATATCCTTTGGCTAAAATTGGTATTAAACCATTAAACATTGTATGACCACCATCCCTCCATACAATAGTGCCACCATAGTAATCAATATATGCCAGAAGGTTTGTGCATTTAATCCCCTATCTAGTAACTACTTGTCCAATATCCCCAGAATAGTTTTTAGCTTTTTGTTGTCATCATTGAGGAGTCTTGGATCTGAAAGCAATGCACCTAAGACCTTTGCGTTAAATATTTCTTTTTTAATTAGTTATTTTTGTAATTTTTATGTTTAACTTTGTTAAATTTGTCTCATTTCTAATATTAATTTGTAATATATTTATTATATGAATTAATTGATGAATGATTTTTAGGAAACTAATATCAAATATTTAGATTTTTTTTATTAATGTAACAAAAGTTTAATAAATTGTTTTTTTTTTTAATTATCTCTTTAGATGAACAGTCTTAAAGAAGGTGAATCTATTCAGAAAAGTCATTCTTTCTGTCAAGATGGCATACCTACCGATACTTTCACTCCTCATGACTATCAGGTATTATAAAAAAAAGTATTTGTAATATATTTATTATTTTTATCACAAGTATTGAAAATCATTTAATAGATTGTTGACTGATAATGTTAACACTTTTCTTAGATAAAATATTACTCTCCTTTACTAAATTTTTTATAAAATAACTGTTACAATTTTTTAAAAATATATTACCATATATATTCTTAAGCTTTTACTTCTTTCACTTTTATTGTATTGTTTACATTAAATTTGAAAAAAGTCACTCCTAATGCACTTTCTACAATTCTTCATTTAATTTTCTATAATAATTTCAATTATCTAGAAGTCTTCAAATCAGCAAAAGGAATTTTATTACATCTTTTTTTTTAAACAAATATATAATCAGTTCATCACTTTATATATATATTTACCATTATTTATAAATATATTAAATATGTTATACAATTGATAACATTCATAAATTAAAATTAAAAATATTTAATATGTATATACAAGAACATAAATGTAAAATATATTATTTTCATCTATAAGTAGTATGTATGCTCTATATTATACCAGTCGAAAAACCCACCACCTAAATGCAAGTCGGATTCAAACTCAGGCGGTTCAAAACTGAATT
The DNA here is from genome assembly GCA_028023455.1 of Epiperipatus broadwayi. Lineage (NCBI taxonomy): Eukaryota > Metazoa > Onychophora > Udeonychophora > Euonychophora > Peripatidae > Epiperipatus > Epiperipatus broadwayi. The sequence continues at coordinate 11,562,008 of JAQFVV010000010.1, read as the reverse complement.
CAAACCCAACTCACCAGCTCAGATTAGCATAAATCGACGGCACAGTGCTATGCGCCAAGAAACTAGCTCAACGGTTGGTGAGGATTAGAGACCCTTGAACTGACACTAATATCAGATAATTAATTAACTTGAGATACTTTTTTTAAATCGAATCATATGTATATGTTTGGGTTGCCAACACAGACAGCTAGTATAAACATTAAAATAATTATGAAGGAATTAAGCACTAAGAAACCAAGTGTGTTTAGAAAATATTTAATAATAATAATTTGTTTTGTTTGAATTTTAAATAATGATTATATTAATTACCTCTAGCCTTTAACATAATTTATAATAATAATAAGAGTGGCGGTCCTTGTTATATGCCAACAAGTATTACACAATATTTGAAAGTCTATGTCTATGCTCCCCCACAAGAAATAAAAGGCAGATAAAGGTATTCATTAGTAAAGGAATTATTACTCTAATTTTATACGAACGAATGTGATATTTATTTTCACATTCGCAAATCCATTCATGAAGAGCAAGATACGTATTTTAGAGCATAACTTTAATCTTGATTGGAAAACTTATTTAAGTAAATATAACTGAGAATTTGTTGGACTTTAATTTAAATCACTTCATCACGAATTACGAGCATCAGAGCGGGCTTTACTGGAACAGAGAGGTAACGGTGCTGACGAATTATGAGCTATAAAGTGAAATTGAAAGACGATGGCTAGTCGATAATCGAAGTCTTATGGCGGATTGATCTTACAAGTCTTATGCCCTTTGGCTAATATGAACAGGAGAGGAAGTGCTTTCTTCCTCGATAATTTAAAATAACAGAAATATGATCACCGACCAGCCTAACGAAACGAAAGATAGCCCTACGCCAGCAACGTTGAAGATGATGACTTGCTAGTCACCATTTGAAAAATAAAACCCAGTGATAGAATGCTCTACATGATGACTTGGTCAATTTAATTAAAGTCAAACGAGCTTTTAACTAAAACTATTTTAACGCATTATAAAATTATATTTATCATGCCCCAAATATCGTGCCCTTCCTGAATATTAATAGACAGTGAAAACAATCTGAATTAGAATGTATTTAATTCCTTTATCGGCCCTTTTGCAAAAATAAAAACATGTTTTAACATTATATTTGAATAAATACGCATTAGTGAAATGAGAAAATAGCTTTTTAATATTATGTGGATATATAAACATTTGATAGGGGCTGGGGACATAGGTTGGAAGCGGAGCTAATAATTTATTATTAGCCAATTATAAAAATAGTAAACATGTAATAATTTTTTTCGACTCGATGATTGATAGAACTTATAAATTTAGTTCTAATAGGCAAGAACTACTATTAGAATTAATATTATATTATTTGCGTGAGGCAAATAGAACAAAGGAGCTCATCGAGTCGAAAGATTATTGGCATATAATTAAAAATAAACGACATTAATAAAGCACACAAATATATATATAATATAATAAATGAACCGCCAAGTAAGAAAAGAGAAAGTTTAAAGACTAGAGGTTGAGAGAATTACGACATAAGTTTACAGTAGCATGAATAAATGGTTTTATAAAGATTATTACATTAAAGAACAAAAGAGCTCTAAAAGGGAGTGTAAAGTAAAGTTCTGAAACTGACCAGAAAGCTTAAGGTTCATTATGGAAATATATTACCCATTTCTTCCGGGGCTGGTTCCCTTAGGTTACACATCCGAGTTGGTAAAAAAACGTAGGCATGCATTTAGTCGATTACTGGAACAGCATTTTAGTGGCTTTTCATAATTTTAGCAGCATGATTGGTCCGGAAAAGATTTAGCAGCTTCATTGAAGATTTCAGGGGACTTCAGGAACCGCAGCCAGATTCCTGACGTTTTAGCCCTTCACCATGATCGAAGCACTATTTAAATTTATGATATTGAAATGCACAGAATTCACTGCACTTCTCTGCAACAAAGATGGCTTCTTTTAACTTTTCAGAGCTATATATCTGTCTTCTGATGCCTTCAGGCTAGCGCTTCTTTCATTATCAATGTTTTTAGATACATTCCTTCGATAAGGCTTTCAAACTCATTAACTTGAATTCATTTTCTAATTAGAAAATGAATTCTTAAAATCAGAAAATGATTTTAATTAGGAAATCCTTATCTTTTTTCTAATTAATAAAACTTTAACTGTTGTTTTTGGAATGGGAAAATCTGAAAGCTTATCGAAAGAATGTAGCTTTTAATCAATAAAACTTTAACAAATTATTTAAAAATAAAATCAAACATTCCCGACGCAATGAAACTTTCAAACAATTATATATGTTTAAATATTTACAAATATATACGCACAATCCACGCAGTTATAATACATATAAATTCATGAATAATTCTATCATGAATTTATTAATAAAATTAATCAATTTAAATCTGAAACTAGTTATTTGAATACACATTTATGAAATAAGTTATTCTTTATGGAAATTAGCGTGGATTGAACGTATAAAGCCCCATTGCATCGGAAATTTAAGGTTAGTATTATGTGTTTGAAGTGGGCTTATGGCCAGATGTCATGAAGCTAGGATCGAACTCAGATCCGACTGCTTCAATATACTATAATTTATTATATTAAATGATAGGTAATCATCTGAAATCCGGGCACGGCCGCTTGGGGCGTTGATGCTATACAAAATCAATCAAATGTAACATTACTGGGGCGCCACAACTTTTTTTTATAGAACATGATTTTTTTTTTTTTTTGATTAAACAAATTTTTATTTCATTTATAACATGATTTCTTTTTTATTAAATAAATTTTTATATTCATTTTAGTTGTTTTTTTTTTTTAACCTGACATTTTTCTGTATTCAACAAATTTTGGTAATTTAATTTTGTGTTTATTTTTCTGAATTTTAAAATTTTGCACTGTTTCACAACGAAAAAACTTGTTTCAATCCCGCCAAAAAAATATAATACAATTATTTGGGACTTGTTTCAACTTTGTTCTACCTTTTTTTTTGGTTGACTAAATTGTTTTTTTTTTTCTTATTATTAAATCAAAAGTACCTTTTGTGTTGTTGGGGGTTCAAAAATTGTTTTGAAACCCACCCTCAGATCAATAATTGTAACAAAAAGTCAATAATTTTTCTTTTTTTTAAACAATTTTTTTTCACTTTTTACTTTTATTTATATTTCGTTTGAATTAGCCTTTTTTTTTTTTTTGGCTTCTACAATAAACAGCTTTTTTGGGGGGCTTTCGTACGGTTATTATTAACAAAAAGTAAACAAAAATAGTAATTTATTTTAACCCCACTTGTTTTAACCTGCTGAAAAAATATAATGCAATTCTTTGGGAATTGTCTCGAATTTTTTCTACCTTTTTTTTTTTGGATTGACCAAATTGTTTTTCTTCTTATTAAATCCAAAGTAATTTTTGTATTTTTTGGGATAACAATTTGTTTTGAAACCCCCACACAAAAAGTCAATAATTTTTTTTTTTTTTCAACAACTTTTTCTCACTTTTTACTTTTATTTATATTTCGTTTGAATTACCCTTTTTTTTTTGGCCTTCTACAATAAAAGTCAACAAAAATAGTCATTTATTTTAACCCCGCTGAAAAAAGATAATCCAAATACTTGTCAAATTCTAATGAAATAAAAAAAAAAAAAAGGACACAAACTTTGGACTTTTTGAACTTATTTATTATTTTATTGTTGTAATAAGAAGTCTGGTATTTGGGAGGACATTATGTGCCTGAAAAAAGGACACAGTCTCCCTCACTTTCTATACTCAGCAATTATGAAAAGTTGAAAAATTGCACATTCTTCTCAGACCTTTTATTGGTCTCGTATATTTTCCACGCTGAAACGTGACTTAGCGCGTGAGCTTTGTCGAAGCATGTTCGAACATACCCTTTGCCAATTTTTTACATATTAACATTTTTTTAGGGAAGTGTGGGGACCATATGACAATTATTAGTAATTAGCAACATTATTTAAATATAAATGACATTACTCTATTATGGTGATTTGAAAAGTTGTACCGACTTGCAATTAAAACACCCTCAAGCTATATGGTAATCAGCTATGAATAGAACGAATACACGCAAATAGTTTCGAAGCACAAAACAGGCCGTAATATTTTTGTGCAATGTCATATAAAGCGGCCTGCAATGGGTTAATACAATATAAATGTTGTATTAGCCGTAAGGCTCGGCCGCAGAAACGGCATTTTTATGTGTTTTGACACATAAACAATGCCATCAGGCGGCTGTGCCCGGATTTCAGATGATTACCAAATAATATTACTAAAACGTTCAATTTTTTATTTTATGTTATTTCAATTTATAATATTTCTATTTCCTATGCTATTTTTTTTTAATGTAAAACAAACTTTTTTTGAGGTTACAAAATAATGATTTTTAATAAAAAAAAATGTAAAACTTCCTTGTATAGTGATTTTTAGGAAACTTTTCTTATCAAATTAATTTAATTATAAATTTAACAAATATTTATATTTTATTATAAATATATACATCTACTCTTATTTTTTCATTACTGCTTGAAAGAGATTATGAATTTTTTTTTCAAGTTAATATTATTTATATGTGTGATTCCTGACGTGTGTCTGGAAGTTGAAATCGTTTGAAAGTAGAGGTATGTAAAAAAAACATCAAAAAGGGTTTTCAAAATACAGTATTTATTTTTTATTGATTAGTATCTGGAGTTTTGTTTACAAATTTACCAAAATTTAATTGAATTGTATTCTTTTTCTTCTCTTGATAAAGAATTCTGTAACATTGTGTCTTTTTCTACTGTCCTTCGTACATGAGATATATATGCTCTCCATTGGGATCACATTCTTCCATGATGGTCAAAAATTTGTCAAGATGCATGAAAGCTTCATTCATATTCTTGATTGCCAAACTCTTAACAATAATTTTATTATCAGGTTCTTCTTCATTTTGTATTTCATTCATCTCTTGTAGTTTAATCAAGTCTTCATTTGATAGAGGTTTTGAGTGAGATTGCATTAATTCATCAATATCTCCATCAGTGACATCTAAATTTAATTCATTCATTATATTGATTATTTAAGTTGTGATATCTTCTAGAGTTTTTTCAATGTCCATAGAAGCATTCGTCATTTGTGGATATATTTTTTTCCAACAATGTTTCATTGTTGACTCTTATTTCACCCCACACATCCCCAATAATATTTATTGAATTCCATATATTATAATTTTTCCAAAAATCTTTTAATGTAGGACCACCTTGCTTGAGTCATTAATCTTCTCATATAATACCACTTAAAAGTAGCTATCACAGTTTGGTCCATATATTGTATTTCACTTGTGGTATTGGGAGGGAGAAACACAATATTAACTTCTGGATATAAATTTTGCAGGGATTTTGTATGTCCAGGAGAATTGTCTAAGGGCAATAGTGTTTTAAATGGTAACTCACTACAATATTGCCTTACAGAAGGCACAAAATGATGTGAGAACCAATCTTGAAAAAGCTGTCCAGTAGCCCAGACTTTAGTATTTGATTTCCAAATGACTAGAAGCATTCTTTTATCTTTTCCTTTCAATGCTCTAGGATTTTCTGTCTGATAAATTAGCATTGGTTTCAATTTAAAATCACCAGTTAAATCACCTCCAAGAAGCAATGTTAATCTGTTTTTTAGAAGGTTTATGCCCAGGTGCAATTGATTCTTCCTTTGCTGAATATGCATGTGCATGCATCTTTTTCCAAAATAATCCTGTCTCATCTACATTGAAGACTAGACATGGAAAATAAGCTCCATCTTTATTGATATTAGAGAAAGTGGAAATAAATTTATTGGCAGGTTTCTTATCTGCACTGGCACCTTTCTTAGTACATTTAATATTATGTAAAGAATATCTCATTTCAAATTTGTGAAACCAACTATTGCTTGCTACCAGCAGAGTCTTCTTTTAATTCTTGCTTCCAATCTTCTTGCAAACTAAGAGCCTTAGTTTGAATAATTGATAAACTCACTGGGATGTCTTTTTGATGTTGATCTTCAATCCATAAAGCCAAAGATTTCTTCATTTCATCCAATACTCTGCCATGTCTTTTTGAAACAATCTTTGAGGAAATATTTCCATAATTTTTAACATATTCCTTAATTTTGTTCTTGTTTTTCACAATTGTATACATTGTTGATCAGTTTAAATTATATGAACGTGCGATTGAAGCAAAAGATTAACCATTTTCAGAACGTCTAATTATATTCATTTTTGTCTCGACCATTTAATGAAATCTTGATTTCTTTTTGGTTGTATCAACACTGCTGTTTTTTTGTTTCTCATTCATGTTTTTAATTAACAAGAATGAAAAAAATTCATCAAAACAGAAATATATCCAGTGGCACAAACTACTTTTAAAAACAAGCACTAATCAAGATAATCCTCCTGTTCAAGATAGTCTGTGATGATGGTAAAAATAAAAGTAATTAATGTCAGAGGGGAAGATTTACTGTATTTTATATACATTCTTATTTCTTTCTAAAATAGACTTTTAATTATTTTCTAAATTCCAAAGTTTATCTTTTTTTAGAAAAAATTCAATTACAAATGTATGTAAATAGTTTTTTTTATCACATACTGTAAATTTGTAGCATTAATTACTAAAAGAAATTTTTTAATTATTAAAGTACTAAAATACTCTACAATTTTGAATGTCTATTTCTTTCTACAGTATATAGCACTAATTATACATGAAAGTGTGTGCATAGATAAAGATCTAAAGTCCAAAAACGATTACATAATAGCGAAATGTTTATAACTAGAGGACTTGCCTATATACACACTTTAAAACTTAACCATAAACAATTTAGTCCCAAAATTATTATTTATATTTGATGTAATTAGAAAGGATTTGAACTCAGACTTTCCAGCTTGCTACCGCTATCCACTCCATCTTTTAAAACTGATACTCATGAACACATATAGGTGAAAAAGATAAATGATCTCCAATATATGTATTTCATACTGAACCAGCACTCACTAGTTAGTCCAAATCATAATCTCCCACACATATATATAATCAGTGCTCAGTTTATATTATGATAACAAATCTTCAAACTTTAATGAACAGGCTTCGTTCTTCTCCACCCTTCAACTTTTCAGCCATCCACATCATTGAAAATCTGATGATGGAATGCTCAAAACCTTTGTTGATGCCAATGTTATTGTCATGACCATTTTGTCTTTAAGTCACCCTGACCCTCATGTATAGGACCATAATATATCCATTTAAATACGTAGAAGAGGAATAGCAGAATACAGGCTATGTAATATTTAAATACAAATATATTGTTTATACTGAACTTAATATAATTAGAAGAGATTTGAACTCAGACTTTCAAGCTCCCTACAGTTATCTCCTCCATTTTATACAACTTATACATATGACCACATACGTATGAAAAAGATAAATGATCTCCAATGTATGTATTTGATGTAAATTTTTTTTTATATATCATCATCAACCATTATCAATCCACTGCAGGATGAAGGTCTCTCCAAGTTCAATCCATCTTTTCCTATCTTTAGCTTCTCTTCTCCACATCACCCCTGCACACTTTCTTATTTGATTCATCCATCTCACATGTGGTCTCTTTCTGTGTCTTTTACAATCTCTTGGAATCCCATTTACGATTTCAATTGTCCATCTATTATCATCTCTTCTAGTAATATGTCCAGCCCAACTCCACTTCAATCTTAATTTTTTCAATGAGGTCAGTAACATCTGTTTGTTCTCTTGCCCACATATTGCATTTTCGATCTCTTCTTGTTACTCCCAACATGCATCTCTCCATACTTCTCTGAGTGGTCTGAAGTCTCTGTATTGCTCTTCTATTAAATTCATGTCTCAGATCCATAAGTAAGAACTGGTAAAACACATTTATTAAAAACCTTCCTTTTCAAACACATAGGCATATTTTCTTTTAGTATCAAGTTATTTCTACCAAAAGCACTTCTTAATTTCATCCATTATGTTTCCATTTATATTAATAATCTGACCAAGATATTTATAACTGCTAACTTCTAACTCATCATAATCAACCTTTATTTTGATATTTTGAGAAAATCCATTAAACATTACTTTAGTCTTTTTAATATTTATCTTTAGTCGTACTTTCCTATTTTCATCTGATAACTCCTGCAACATTTCCTGCAGCTCTAAAGCATTATTTACAAAAACGACTACATCATCTGCAAAATCTAGACTTAAATAATCTCTATTTACTTTGACTCCTTTAGCTTCCCATTTTAATCCACAAAATACTTCTTGCAGCACTGCTGTAAAAAGTTTTGGAAACATGGAATCTCCCTGTCTTACACCCATCTCAATTTCACTATAAACTCATCAACACTCCTTTAACACTTTAAGCAAATAATTTTATTTATTATAACAGTTTCGACTGTACTAGCAGTCTTCATCAGATCTACAACATAAAAAATTAGACAAATATTATATCAATACAACCAAAATTCTTATTCTTCATATTCTCAATGTTGACTTTTCCAGTATCATTATGTAATCTAATTGTTGCTGTTGCATTTTTACAAATATTCTTTAAAATATGACACTATCCTGGATCTATACCTTGATGATCCAATGCTTTAATCACTGAAGAAATGTTTATAGAATCAAATGCCTTCTCATAATCTACAAATCCAAAGCATAATGGCAACTCATATTTATTTGTCCTTTCTATAACTTCTCTCAATACCTGGATATGATATACTGTACTAAAACCACTTTTAAATCCAGCTTGTTTTCTTAGTTGGTGGATATTCAATGTTCTCTGTAGACAAATTGTAATTATCTTGGTAAAAATTTTGTATAAAACTGATAAAAGGCTAATAGGTCTGTAATTTCTAATATTTTCTTTTGCACCTTTTTAAAATATTAATATTAATACTGCATACTTCCAATCATCTTGTGCATTTTTATCATTTAGTCATTTGGTATATAACTTTGCTGAAAAAAAATTCTGTTTCTTCACCTGCTTCTTTTAATATATCAATTATAATTCCATCATTACCTGGCGCCTTTCCTTTCTTCATACATTTAATTGCATGTCTCACTTCTTTGTTTAAAATTCTGGGCAATTCGAAAGATGTAATAGATATAGGAGGTACTTGTTCTTTATTACTATATAATTCTTGATAAAAATCTTCTACCCATTTTACGATGTCATCTCTCTTTTTAGTAATGATTCCATCTTTTTTTCTTATTGCAGATATAAATTTCCTACCAATACCAAAATGTTGTTTTACACTCTTGAGACTTTTATTCTCTTCTACAGCTTTCCTTGCTAGTTCACAGTTACACTTTCTTATATCATTTTCAACTCTTTTCCGCACCATTTTACAAAATTCGAGATATTCAATCCTTTTTAATGCATCATTTTTGTATATCTTCATATTCCTTCTTTTCTTCATAAATTCTCTAGTCTCAATAGAAATTTTATTGGTTAATTGCTGTTTTTTCCTACCAGCTATCTTTGTTGCAGTTTTTAAAAGTGTATCAGTTATTTTCATATTAATTTCATTCAAATCTGAATCATGTTCAAAATCTACTAATACTTGAAACCAATTTGTTAAGTTCTAATTTAAATTCATTAGAATGTTTCTGAAGATTAGGAATATCAACTGTAAATATTGTTTTTCTTAATAATTTTTGTCTCTCTAGTTTTACATTAACACATATCTTACACCTTACTAATCGATGATCACTTCCTGTGTTAAATTTATTAAGAACATTACAATCTTGAAATATGTATTTCCTGTTAGTCAAAATATAATCCAATTCTGCTGTACCTTCATTTGGATGCTTCTCTGTCCATTTCCTTTTAACATTTTTCTCAAAAAAAGAATTCATAATATAAAGTTTTTCTTTTTCTGCAAACTCAACAAGTCTATGTCCTCTCTCATTTCTATTACCATAACCAATATTACCTACAGCACTTTTATCTTTCATTTGTTTACCAATTCTAGCATTAAAGTTTCCCATAACAATTTTAAAATGTTGTTTACTCTGATCAAAAGCCTTTTGTACATCCACATAAAAATCTTCTACTACTTCATCACTATGAGAACTTGTTGGGGCATAAATCTGAATTATCTGCATTTGCTATCTGCTATTAAGTGTATAACTAATCTTGCCACTCTGTCCGATACACTATCAATCTCCACATTGTTATTTTTCCACTTTTTATTTATAATGAATCCTACTCCTCTTGTATTTCCAATATTTGTGTCTTTATAATAGAGTACATGTCCACTTTTTAAATCAATTGTCTCTTCACCTTTTCTTCTAACTTCAAGTCCAATAATGTCCCATTTAATATAAGACAGTTCTTCTTCTAATTCTTGCAATCTTCCTTCACTTCAAAGTGATCTCCAGTTATAAGTACCTAAATAAAAAGTTGTCATCAAATGGCAGCCTGGGCTGCAATCAGGGGATTCTTAGCACCCTCCGCCTTCGGCCACCAACTGCTGCCTTGGTTGGTGACTTTAAAGCCTCCTGGGAATAAGGGCCATGATTTATTTTTGTCTGTCATAATTGTTTATATCTATTGGAAAAATATTTATCATTTACATAAAAATTCATTCTGTTTTATCAGGCAACTGAGAAGAAAGACTATGGTGGTTCTTGATTTTAAACTCAGAGGTAACCAATAAACTCACCACGCTGGCTAATGCGTGTTGGTGAGCAGCCCATCCTTGTTCATATACTATATGAATAATCACATAGTAATAACAGCTGCAATGACAAGAATGTATGGAGTGGACATTTAGGAATTTGCCCTGCTTGGTTCCTTTAGGCCTCCAAGAGAAATCAAAGGGTCTTCTTTCAGTTAATAGCAAACTCCTTTCTCATGTAATATGAGCTTCTGTATTCTGACTTCTATTTATAATGTAATGTATTAAACACCATTATTTTAAGCATTGATATGTTCTTTTTTCTTTATCATGTTCAGGTAAAAAAACACCATATTGTATTTTTGAAGAATTGGTATTTGGCACAATTGTTAAAATAACATTATGGAAAAAAGAGTTAGGTTATTTATCAGAAAGATAAAATTTAGAGAAATATAATAAAACTGAAAAAATCTATGCATTATATTTTCGAAATTAAAAAAAAAAATTTTTTTACAATTTTTAAACATTTTTATTTTTATAGTTTTTCAAAATTTCTAAATTTTAATAAGTAAATTTAAATTATATTTGTTATTAACAGGTTCATTACATTCCTTATCAAATTTCCAAAACATTAACATGTAACATGATTTACCTTTAACAATCCATTAATTTAAAATACAAAATATAGTGATTGATACCTTTAGTTTTTCCAAGACCATAAGAGATGTGTTCTTGTACAGATCTGCATATATTGAATGAAGTCATAGTAGCTGAGTTGAATAAGGCTTCAGGCTGTAAATGGCTTAGATTTTATTCATGATGTAGCTAAAGTGAAAAGATTTAGATTTAGTTCAATATAGAATATTAATAATAATAATGTTCTTTTTATTATCTGTTTTACCTTTCACTTTATGAAAAAGATTTTATTGTGTTACATAGAATGTACCTAAAATGGAAAATTAAGTGATTATGACAAAATGATTGCTTACAAACAGTAAAATGTTATTGTAACCATGCAGGAAATGAATAAAAATATATATAGTAATGCAGATATAATTTACCCAACAGAAATTATTCATAACTCATTCTCTTCTTATCATAAAGTTGAAGCACTGCAATATGCCACAAGGGGTGTTTATATAATCTAGAATAAATAAGAACTGATGGTGTGTTGAATTTTTTGTACTTTATATATGTAGGAATTATTTTTATAAGTTTGAATTTACTTAAGGTTTATAATAAGTTGGGGGTTGTCTTTAAAGCAGTTTTCTCAATATATTTCAAAATTGTACACGATATAGAATAAATCTATCATCATTTATTCATTTACTGTTATTTATTTATTTTTATAAAATTAGTTTGTTCATTGATAATTAAATCAAAAAGAAATAGGGAATTATTATCTACTTCAATTCATTTTACAACATAACTTGAGTGGATTTTGTTTCTACATTAAAGATTAAATATATTAATCATTTATTTAATCATTTAAAAATATTACCTATTTATTTAAAATAATAAAATGTTGAATTATTTTATGGTTTGATTTGCTGATAGATATATCAATTACTTATTAATTAGACTTCAACAACAATATTGGCATCAGCATGGGATTTGAGCATTCTATCATCAGATTTTCAATGGTATGGATGGCTGAAGAGTTGGAGGTTGGAGTAGATTGAAGCCTGTCTATTAAAGTATAAAGATTTGCTATCTTAATATAAACTGAGCACTGATTATATATATATATGGGAGATGATAATCTAGACCAACTGATGAATGCTGGTTCAGCACAAAATACATTTATTAGTGATTATTTATCTTTTCTACATGTGTGTGGTCATGTGTATCAGGAGTATGAGATAGTGTGGTTAGTTGAAGGTTGCTTGAAAGTCTGAGTTTAAATCCCCTATATTTATAATTAGACTTCAGTAAATTTTTTTAAGACTAGATAATTTGTAATGCTACTGTTTATTTTTATAATAATTTGTTATATTCTTAATAGAAGTACAATCTGATACTGCACTAATAAAATTCATTGATCATTACATAGTTTAACATCCTCCAATATTAGCATGAAGTAAATCATAAGTGTTAATAAGATTTTTAAAAGAAATGGATGTAAAGTGAATGATTTAATATATTCAAGCTGTCATTTCAAGACACAATTAGCTTATATAAGCGCATTTGGTTTTGAAAATAAAATGGTCGTTCTTAGTTTCTCAAAGTCTTTGTCTTATGCCTGGAATGAGAATATCTTTGCATTTAACATCACTAATGTAATGTTATGTATGTTGCTAATGTGGAGGATTTATTATCTTCTAAATAGAATTAAAAAGGCTTTTGTAAAAACTTGGTGTGAACCCAGCTATATTTAAGTCTAACAAAATGATTGTGGAAAGAAATATTAAAAGATTAAAAATACTTTAGTTTAAGAAGATATAAAGAAAGTAGTTCCTATTTGAAGATAAAAATAATGATAAAGATACTAAAGTAAGAACTGCCATGAAGAAGGATAGGAACAATCCTTATATTGTGATCCAATTAAATTATAACAGTAGTTAAGTGATTTATTCAAAATATAGTTTTATTGAAAATTTAAGAGATTTATAGTTGGCTAATAATAGAAAAGATAAGTCAAAAGATCAGGCTATTGTGTTGCTGAACAGAGAAAAAAATAAATTAAAAAAAGTATTTCAAGAAAGAAAATTATTAAGTGGAAGAATTAAATTGGGAATATGCTAAAATGATTGTGAGCTAGATTATTTCAAATAATAATGATTTTTTAAATTTATTAATATATATGCATATAATGTTATGTATATGTATGTATTTAAATTAATAAACAAAACTACAAAAGATACAACAAATGTTGTATTTTTTTAATACTTAAAATTTTTCACTAAAACTTTTTTTAACATCAAAATGTGAAGAGAGAAGGGGTGGGGGGATCATATTTTAAAAAATTTAGATATTGCTATTATATAATGACCTTTAATCCCTCGCAATAATATATAATACTAAGGAGGGCAATAAAATATTGCCAAAAAAAGCTTTATGTATTAAAAAATATCAGTATTTATTGTTACATGTGCAAAAAGACAATATAATAGATTATATTTATTTCCATTTTATATATTATGTTTGAATCTGATATGTATTTGAAAAAGTTATGCAACTAAAATTAATTAAAATTCATTTTTGCTAAAAAAAAAAAAAAGTTTAATAGCAATTTGTTCTTATCATAAAGAAGTTATAAAATGGTTTGTATTCTTAATTATAATTTCAATATATAATAATTATATATAATTATAATTTTCATTCTTATTAGAATTATATATAATTATAATTGCCATATATAATAATTATGAAAACCTTCATTAATATAAATGTCACAAAATTCATGTATACATATAGATGTGCTGTATGAAGTATCCAATGCATAAAATAAAAAATGCATTTTTGGTGCTGAGCATGATAATCATAGCTATTTTTATTAATACCCAAAGACTGCTTTAAAACAAGTAAAAAAATCTAGATTCAATAAAATTTAAGTCCAAGCAATCTGAAAGGTTTAAATTGAATTACAAGTATTAAAGAAAATTTTAAAAATGAATGTTAATTTTGAAACTGCAGCATTGCTTAAAATTTCTGTCTTTATATTTTATATATCTCCTCACTATTACAGTTTTTATACAGTGCAAAATTTGGTGCTGAAATATTCTAGAAAGAAAAGTTTTCTGCTGAAGAAATTAAAAAAATAGCGTTGCAAAATATCAAATAAATTGAAAAATGGGCCAGCATGTTCTGTATGTGGACATATTTGTGGTACACAGTTTCGTTTGTCTAGCCATTGCAAAACTCAAATTAACAATACTTTTTTCATCTCTTTCTTTTCTTTCCTTGGACTTGGAATGGGCATATTCGTTTACAAGTGACTGCTATATGTATGTTATTGTTTGGAAATTCATAAGAAATTTAAACATTAGAATTGACATTTAGGTTATAATCCATGGATCTTGAACTCAGATTCTACTGCATTTTAATTGCTTTTCCAATTACTTATCAAAAAAATATATATATAGAACTTTAATAGAAAAAGTCCTCATTTGTTCATTTCTAATTTTAATATTTCCAAAATAAAACTTCACTTTTCTAAATTTATAGATTGATTTTGAAGTAATTTTTGAATTTACTTAGCCATTTATTTACAATTCCTTTATTGTATAACTTCTTTATATGGAACAAAAATTGTTTAAGAAGTATGAGAACATATTAAAAGTTTTAGAGATGTGAAATTAGAGGAAATTGTAAGGGATAACTTGAAAGCAAGGGAATTATGTCAAGTGGAAAATGGAAAAAAGAGAAAAGTGACGAGTGAAAGGAGAGAATAAGAATGATGATTTATACTAAGGATAAAAAAGGCATGTAGAATATAATTTGGTTTAATCTGTGAGGCCTAGATTTTAGCACTTAACTAATTATAATGAGGTTTATAAATGAGAAACTTGGATAATTAAGATCAAGGATTGGGGGATTTTGAAATGTGGATTTAGAGAAAATAAAAAATTGATTGGAAGAATAATGATAACATTGTTGATGAGAATAAATGAAAAGATTTGTTAAGGAAATTGTGAAAAGAAATTGAATATGATATATTTTTTAAATTAATATAAATATGAATATATGGAAAGAGGGAAAGTACATTTGAGAATTGAGGGGGGGGGGACCGGATGACAAATAACATTTATATTTTGACAAACAGTGAATGGGTGATGAATTTATTTTAGAATGGGTGATGAATTTATTTTAGAGTGCTTATAGTTAAAAAGGTAAAAATTGTTAAAAAAATAAGAAAAATATTGATTTAAAATTTTGATGATAATATTGATAGTAGAAGTGTTTTAGTGGTCTACCACTTACATGAGTAAATTAGAAAATAGATTAAAATCAATATGTAACTTAACTAAAGCATATAGCAAACAATTATTAAGAAAATAAGCTATTAATCAGTCACAAGTCTTAGAATGAAGCAATTAAAAGGAAAATTGTTAATGAATGAATTCACTTGCACAGAAAAGAAAAATAATCCCTATAATTATGATATCTTTGGAAATTGTCAATATTTTAAATGAAGAAATAAGACATACATATTTATGTATGAAGAATAGAAAAGATTCTGGAAATGATAGAATTATTTTAGATATTTCATAAATAGCAGTTGAAGAAATAAATTGTTAGCAAAATTATATACCAAATATCTAAATGATAAAGATATATCAAATGATAAGAAGAATGTATTAATACCAATTATTTCCAAAAGCAAATAGACAGATATTAAAAACTATTAATTTATTAGTCTTACAACTCTATAAAAAACTTTGGACAAACTGGATTTAAAAATAGTTATAGTATAATATCATATTCATGTATCAAAAAAAGTTATAAAATACTAACTAAAATGTGTTGCCTTTATATTTGATTTATAGATTATGAAATCATATTTGATTCTATAAGGGTATTATCAAATTCTGAAAAATATTTTAACAGTTGATTATTTGGTGATACTAAGATTAACATTGATAATATGCACATTTAAAATTATTTTTTCTCCAAAATCTTTTACAGCATTTTTTTGGAAGTTTTTTGTGGATTAAAATATAAAGCTAAAGAAATAAAATAATTAAAAATTATTAAATTAAGTTATTTAGATTTTACCAGAGCAGAAATGGATAAAATGTCAATTGTGGTTCACCGGTGGACTGCCAAGAAATTTGGGAGTGTCAGCCTGAATTTAAAAAAAAGGGTAACCAATGTTACATTATGCTATATTAGATAGCTTTACATAAAAGAAATACATTTTCCCCACATATATGGCGTCTACAGGCAAGAATAGGCTCTTCATAATCAAGGTAGCTACACATAGTCAGGCACTTGCCAATAAATAAGTCAGAAGCTCACATAAGTTCTCTGTGCAATGCAAGCAGAAGTATAGAATACATTTAAACAGTAGCAAAGCCAATAACAGTTTTTAATTATGACAGATATACAGTTTTAATAATTTTATTATGAAAAATTATTATTTTACTATATTTTAAAAGAGGAATATAATGTCTGAAAAAAGATATAATTTTAATGCAGAATGTGAAGAAGAAAATTTTCTTCACAATGATGAATGCAAAATATGTTTGTTATATATATATATTGCAAGTATGTCACTTCCAAAAAAAAGTAAATGTTAAGACATTTTAAAACCATACATGTAATATATAAGAGGTGGATTGCAATACTTGGAAAAAATTCAATTGGCCTTTGCCTGAAAAAATGTGTCCATGATGCTTTAGAGCTTCAGGAAATCAAACAAAAACATTATAAGTTGGACTAAAAGATAAATACTAAAAAATTCTAAAACAGTGTTCAGTGGCCTTTCAAGGAAAAATAAAATTAAAGTATATTAGCAACTGTAAATATTTTAATCAAATTATTAATATAAATGGAAAGGATGAAATTGATCATAGAATTAAATTTGTATGAGGTACTTTTGGTGAAGTAATTTAATATTACAATTTGCTTAAAAGAACGAATTTGAGACTTAACAGAATAGAATGTTAAATAAGTATCAGACCATATATGGAGTATGGAGGTATGTATTTTGGGAAGATTGAAAGTTAAATATGTGAATGAGAAAACAACAAGATGTTGCTAACATTATTGAAAAAATGCAATTGCTAAAATGGAGTTGGGCTGGAAGTATCACTAAAAAGATAGTAGATGTATAACTGAAATTGTAAAGGATCCTGGGAGATTATGGAAAATCTAGAAAGAGACCATATATATGAATAATTGAACAATTTTTTTATGGGATAAACTCAAGTGATATTTCAAAGCAATGATTGACATTGTTGCAGAAATGACTTAATTTACTATAAATATATACTTGAAACTTCATGTATTTTTACTGTTCTAAGATTCATATTTTGTAAAAAAAAAAAAAAAAAACCCAGATAAGATATAAATAAGTTTCATTTGAAAAAGTAGAATGTTGATCAGATTTCTTAAAAAATTAGATTAAGTTTTCAGTATAGAAAATGAATCGTTCCTCCATTTTATACTATTTTACCTACTCCTAAATGTTATATAATGTTAAACTGATCGAAATTTCTGAAACAAATTTTAAAAATATTTTAATTTTCTAGTTTCTTAGTATTTTTTTAAAAAAATATAATACTATAGTTTTTTATTCATTATTAAAGCTTTTTATACATTGGTAAGAACAATATTTTTTTCCACATTATATAGTTTCAAATTTAATGAATATATTTGATAAAAGATTAATTTAGTGATCTAATTTTTTTCTGAATTCTTTCTTGTAAATATTTATTTTTCAAAAATAAAAATAAATTCTATATTTAAACTTTAAATAATGAAGCATGTATATGTATGCATCAATGTGTTAAACAGAGTAATTATCCTTTTAAAAAAATATTAATAGCTGAGCAAACTGAAACAGTCTCATGGCAAACACCTATTAAAAAAAAAATATTTCAGGATTAATTTTAATAATGTTGTGAGCATCCTCTGGAATTTTGTTCATTATATGTTTTTTTTTTTTAATAGTTGTTTGCCATGAGGGTGATCTATTATATTGAAAGCACACTAGATTATTAATATTTTTTAAAGGATAATTACTCTAAATAACTGATATACATGCATTTTATTACTTAATATTTATCAGGTAACTAATATGTTAAAGCTGTTTCTATTTATCACTGTACATACCTCAATAATATTTCAAACGATATAGTATAAAATTCAATAATAATAATGCTTCTTTCACAGAGAAAATATTTTTTCAAAAGATAGCTTGGCCCTATAACTGAAAGGGGACCCTTGGATTTATTTCTCTTTGAGGTCTTAAAGAAACCTAGCATAGTAAATTCCTAATATTGCTTCCATACATTCATGTCATTGCAACTGTTATTACTATATGACTATGAACATGGTTGAGCTGTTTAACTACATAAGCAAGAGTGTTATTAAAACATGCAAAACTCTATACATATTGCCACTGAGTGCAAGCCAGAGAAATCATTGGATGCCAGAAGGCTTGTGCATAAAATCCCCATCTAATGCCTACTCATTCAGTATATCCAGATTAGTTTCTGGCTTGTGGCCTTCGTCTAGTGAGGAGCCTTGGATCTGAGAGCACAGCACCTAGATCTTAGGATCTAATGCAACCCTCCAGCAGTCACCTTTTATCTCTACTTAACTACAAAACTATGAGTCTTAAATTGAAAACACTATTAATATTTTCAATCCAAGCTCATTAGCTTATATAATCATATAGGTCTGAACTCAGTTCAGTACCTATACATTTTGGTGACTTTGGTTCTTTAATAACCATAGTCACCACTATCCTATTAGGTAGGATTGGTTTTAAGCCAATAAACATCACATGATCACCATTTCTTATGCTTGCTAATAACTGTTATTAAAACAGGCAAAACTCTCTATACGTATTGCCACTCAAAAATGTGTATGACTATATAAGCTAATGAGCTTGGATTGAAAATATTATAGTGTTTTCAATTTAAGACTCACAGTTTTGTAGTTAAGTAGAGATAAAAGGTAACTGCTGGAGGGTTGCATTAGATCCTAAGATCTAGGTGCTGTGCTCTCAGATCCAAGGCTCCTCACCGACAAATACCACAAGCCAGAAACTAGCCTGGGGATATTGGATGAGTAGGCACTAGAAGGGGATTTTATGCACAAGCCTTCTGGTATCCATTGATTACCCTGGCTTGCACTGGCTGGCAATACGTATAGAGAGTTTTGCCTGTTTTAATAACAGTTATAAGTAAGCATAAGAAATGGTGATCATGTGATGTTTATCAGCAAGAAGGGTGATTATTGGATTTTTGCCTCTGAATTTAAGACTATGGAACATTATGATTTTTCTTTTCAACTTCTTTGATTTAAACATTAGTTGAGTTTTATTGAAGGCAATATGAATTTGTACTTGTAAAGGATTTATAGATAGGAAACTATAAAGTTGTCAACCAAGGCAGCAATTGGTGTCTGAAAACAAGTACTAAGAATCTCCTGCTTGCTTGACTCAGATATCCATGCAGTGATATTTTATTTAGCTATTTACAACTATAGATAACTTTCAAGTGACGGACATTACATAAATTGAAAGAAAAACTTAATATTAAGTGGGTTGTTGTTGGGTTTTTGAAAGTTAAAAGAAAAGAAATGATTTGAAAAGTGACCATGTACTTTGCTATAAAAATGCAAGTAGATTGGGATTCATTATCAATAAAAATGGATGAACGTGTGGAGATCAATGATATATCAGTCAGAAAAAGTGGCAAGATTAATTAACTTAATGAAAGTTAGCAAATACGTATAATTTGCTAGAATTGGCAAATAATTGGCTGTATTATGGATAAATTTGGCTATAATGACAGAATTGAGAGTGGATATAGATTTATAGAATTTGCAGAAAAAGTAGTTTATTTTTTAAGGAAAATGCTAAACTGAAATGGACATGAAAACAATCAAATGATGGTACAATAGAATTGGATTTTATTTTAACTAATAGAAAATATGTATTTCAAATTTATAATGTTCTTAATAGATGATCAATTACAAGATTTAAGATACATATTAATGTGAAACTGGAGAGATAAAAAGACACCATAGACAATTGATATTCCTAGTCTTCAGAGTTTAAGTTAGGACTTTCTGATCATTTTAAAATATTGATAGACTTTGAGGGTCAATAAGAAGAAAATTGATACTCCTGCAATGAAATTGACAGCTGGTTTAAAAAAAAAAGCACTATTTCAAGTAAATTTTTAAGTAAAGCAAAGAAGGAATATGGAAAGATATAAAAATGACCCACTAATAGTATTATCTGGAAATGATATGAAAAGTTAATAATGATATAATACAAAATAATTGCAAGGCAAGCTGTAAAGAAGAGAATAAGTTTTAAAAATATAAAACAAAATTTTGTACTGGAAAAATAATTATTTCAGAATAAGAAGAAAAAATGGAATTATCATCAAAAAAAGAATATCATGAAATATATGGAAGAGTTTTACAATGAAATATATAATAACAAAGAACAAGAAAACAAAATAACTACTTTTGGATTGTCAAGCATTTTAATGAAGAAGTAAGACATGCAATTAAAATTAAATTTATGAAGAAGGAAAATGACAGAATTATTATAGATCTCTTGAATGAAGCAGGTGATAAAATAAAAAAATTGTTGGCAAAATTATATACCAAATGTGTAAATGATAAAAATGAGCCAGATGATTAGAAGAATGTAATAGTAATATTAATATTTCAGAAAGATAATAAAGAACATCACAAATCTATCGATCTTCTATCTGTTCCCTACAAAATCTTTACTAAGATAATTACAACCAAAAGAACAATGTGGATTTAAAATTGGCTTTCTTACATTGGTATCGAGAGATAAAAACATCCAATTAATATGAATTACAATTATACTTTGGATTTATGGGTCATAAAAAGATATTTAATTCTTTATAGTGTTTCAAGCGTTGGCTCATCAATATATGTAAACCTAGTATATTATAATATTCTGAAAGATGTTTATCTGAGTGCAATAGCAGGGATTTGATTACACTATGGTGCTAAGAAGATTAACATTGAGAAAAGTATACAACAGCATGATTTTATATTTCCAAAACTTTTTACAGAAATTTTGTACATAAAAATGGGAAGCTAGGGGGAGGAAAAGTAAATGGAGATTAAATCATCTAGGTCAAGAGTTCCCAAAATAGTCCCCCTCGTGTTGATTTGACTTTCTAGGGATCGATAGTTTCAATAAAAAATTTGGGAGTTGTACTACTGCTATTTTCTGTTACTACAAAATATCTATGATTCCAATAGGTACCTAATTAAGAAGTAAAATAATTAAAACACCTTTTTGATAAAAACACATTACATACCAAACTTGCAAACAAAAAGGTAAAATGTATCTTTAAAAGAATCATGTAAAAATGCATGAAAATACATGTAACACAAATATATCTGAGCATTGTCTTATCAAAGCAAGTGCGGACATGAAAAACCATTGCATGCCCGCACTTGCTCACATTGGGATGAGACGATATTCGATATTAGCAGAATCTATCAGTATTATATGATCATGCTTTCATAAAACACTATAAATTGCTTTATTTGATGTGACATGTACTTGAATATAATTATTTATTGAGGAGTAGTAATACAAAAAAGAAAATCAGAGGACAGTTTATTTATTCGAGTTTGAACAAAAACCTTCTGTTTCAAATAATTACATACTTCATTGTTTTTTTTTTTATCATGGGCTGTCAAAATTATTAATAAAAGTTTTTATTTCTTACAATAATAATATGACTGAACCAAAAAAGAAATCCAGACAGTACAGCTTGGACTATTTGAAGCTAGGATTTTCCCCATCATTATCAAACAAACATTTACCAATATGCTTCATATGCGAAGAAATCTTTAGCAACAATGCTATGAAACCATCAAAACTAGCAGATCACTTGTACAGAATTCATCCTGTCAAAAAAGAAAAACATTTGTCATACTTTCTATCACTTAAAGATAAAATTTCTGAAGAGAACTACGATAAATAATATGTTTGTTTCATTATCGAAGCAAAATGATGATCGCGAAGTCTGGCTAGTCGCACATCATAAGGGAGAAACTTATTTTACTGGCCATCACGGAGATATTGAACACTATACTCCAAAAACCACAAAATTTTATAAAAAGTATTCCTTTGAGCAGTAATACAGTTCAAAGACATCAACGAAATGTATCGCGAAGTGGAAAACTGTTTGTATAATCATTTGCAAAAATAATCGTTTTTCCCTCCAATTGGATGAGTCAACATTACCTTTAATGAAGCTTTGTTGCTGGTGTGCTTTCACTTTATTCTACATGAGGAAGTGCATGAAGAGCTGCTTTTTGTTAGAACTTTAGAAACTGACACCAGAGGTATTTTTCAGGAAAAAAGCGATTCCATTGACAAATATATCTGTTGCGATAGATGGAGCACCAGCTATAGTTGGTCATTATTGCAGCTTCATAATACCTGAAACAATACATACCCGAAGTATTTGCAGTTCACTGCGTAATCCATAAGTAACATTTAGCAGCCAAGAATCTTAGTGACATATTGCATCAATCACTTCAGTTTGTTATAACAGCTGTGAATAAAATTTTAAGTAACGCTCTGAACACTAGACTGTTCACTCAATTATGCAAGGAAAGCAGTGAAGATTTCTATTGATTGTTTCTCCATATCAAAGTCCGTTGGCTTTCAAAAGGTTTATATTTGGGGAGATTTTTTGCACTTTTAAATCTGTTTTAGTTTTTGCAAAATGAGGATTCCAGTTTGAAAGAAATTTTACTTAAGAGTAAAATAGATATTACTTATTTAACCGACTTATTTGGCAAATTTAATGATCTTAATTTACAACTGCAAGGAGACAATTTGAATCTCATCAAAGCAAAATCAGTCATATCACTTTTGTTGCCAGATAAATATTTTTTAAGCAAAATATTGCAAGATGCTTTCCGAGTTCTCCAACTTATTGAAGATAGACACAATCCAAGAAGAAAACATCTTGCTGTACGTCAAACACTTGGAAACTCTTCACTTAGGTTTTAAAGCTAAGTTCAAAGATATTCTATTATTGGAAATACTGGTCTGGATAATAAACCCATACACTACTAGTGCAGAAACAAATATAATTTTGCAAGATGAGCTGATAACCATCAGTACAAATGAGGATCTCAAGGTACAATTCAAACAGGGTTTTCAAAAGTTTACAAAATATTCCACTTCTGTACCCAGCGCTATGGACTGTTGTACAAAAATATTTGCTTGCATTTTGATCATCGTATCTGATAGAGAGAGGCTTCAGTGTAGTTTTAAACCTGCTTCAAAACAGACATTGATTGCATGTCACTGAACATGGAGATTTGAGAATGCAACTCACTCATTTAAAATCGGACATAGATAAATTGTTAACAGATCACAAGTGATTAAAATGAAAAGTTTGATATGTAGTGAAATATTTAATATCGAATACTGTACAAATTTATTAATTTGAATAAGTAAATTAAATGACTAGGAAGTCTACAGTTTTAAGTTTTTGTTAAAGTGATTTGCGGCTGGAAAAAGTTTGGGAACTCTTGATCTAAATTTTACAGATGAGTAATTGTTTATGAAAATAATGCTTCAGAACTTGAGTAAATGTTGCAAGTTATCAAATGAAAGTGAGAAAGTAGAACTAAAGATAAATGCTAAAAAACATTAGCATTCAGTGAATTTCACCAGAAGAAAATAAAGATTGATAATCATGAATTAGAAGCCAACAATTATGAATACCTTAGTCAAATTGTTTATGCCGATTGAAATGCAATTGAAAAAATTAATCATAGAATTAAACTGGGATGGAACATTCTTGTATTAAAAGGAAATATGACTGTATTTGAAAAGGAAGGTTTTTAATAAATGTGTTTTACCAGATCTTAATCATGGATCTGAGACTTGGGCACTTAGCAGAAGAGCAATTCAGAGACTATAACCACTCACTAAAACATGGACATATATTAGAAACAATGAAAAGGGATGGAAAGTGAAATATTTGGTTAAAGGAATAAAAAGATGTCATTAACTGCATTAAATAAATAAGAAAATGAAATAGAATTGTGCTGGATATGTTAATTGAATAGGTGATAATAATGAACAGTTGAAGTTTTAAATTGAATTTCAAGAGATTATACAAGACTTAGAAAGAGACCGCATATGAGATGGGTGGATGAAATAAAGAAGTTGTTGGTATGATGTGGAGAAGAGACTATGGATCAGAGAAAATTAATTACATTTGGAAAGACTTTCATCCTACAAGGATTTATAATGACTGAAACTGAGTTTATTCATGTCAGAAACAATATTATTGTATTAAGTTATTACATTTCAATAGCGGAGTTGCCTTTGTTTATTATAGTTAAAAATAAAATTTCGCCTACATAAGCTGAAGAGAAATAAATAGTTTAATATTTGTTTTTCATATTACTGAAATTTGATGATTGATATAGTTGTGTCGTCGTTTAAATTTATAAATCCTGCCGTTCCTATAATGTAATTAATACTTTTTCTTTATATGCGTTTTTTTTTTTTTTTTAAATTATTGTATCCTATCGTATTGTTATAAAATTTACTCATATATTATTTTTGAGTGGAGCATAATACTTATTTTAAAAAAATTCATTTAAAATCGAAAGATTATTAATTCAAACTTTGAGTGCGTGGCTTAGTGCAGAGGTGTGCTTAGTGGCAAGCTCTGGGTATCAAGATTCGTGGTTCGCATTTCTAACTGCCATTACCAATGCTCGAAATTCTTATCAACTCGCAATAAATCGATCTTTTTTTTTTTTCCATGTGTCATAGCATCGGCCGGGATGCGAACCCGGGACAACTCCTTGTAAGGCAGCTGTGCTGACCACTCGACCACCAACGCTTGACTATCATTTATTTTTAATGAATAAAGATGTAACTTTAAAATTACAGTACTAGAATAAATGTATTAAAGGGCTTGGCAAACTGGTGGTAGCTTGTTTGTGGTATCTCAACTACTTGCATATGTCAAGCGTTGTTAGCCGAGAGGTCATCGCAGCCGCCTTGCAAGCAAATAGTTGGTTGAAGACGGTTGTGGGTTCGCGTCCCGGTCGATGCTATGACATATGAAAAAAAAAAAAACTACTTGCATATCAACCTCAATTTGCCTTCCGGTAAAGAACTTAAATAGCTTAGATTTTTTTTTTTTTAGAAGAGTAGTATTGTACTGAAATTTAATAAATCCTATATCATTAATATACATTCATAAATATTTTCAAAATAAAGTTGCATTTTATTTTGCATCACTATTTGTAATTTTTGTTATTTAAAAATAAATGTTTTTCTCCAGACTTAAAAAATAAATACAGTATTTAGGATTTACATACAGAATTGTCTATTTTATTGCGTTTCAAAATTGCCACGCATCACTTTGATTGGCCAACACTGTTCTAAAACTCACGTAAATTTATTCAGTCACGTAAATTTATTATAAGTCTAGTATGGACATCAATCCCCTTTGGGTTAGTGAAATTTTTATTTTAAACGAAAGAATGATAAATCAAAACATTTTTTTAAATGCTATTGTAATGAATCGATAATTATTATTTGGCGATTCCCAACAAAATTGATAATAGTCTATTATGCACTAGATAAAATTATTTTGTTTATTAAATATGAATGTTTTCTTTATAATTAAATAACGCAGCAATTTAAATTACTAATTGAAGTTGCTAAATGAGTAAAATAGAAAATGGTAGAATTTTATGCTATATAAATGTCAAGCTGCCCACATTTGACTAAAACTGAGTTATTTTTTTTTATTACTCTGACAATTTTTCATCGCCCTTGATTTGATATTGAATCTGTTACTTTACTGGAGCAATAAAACTTGTAATGCATTACTTAAATATAGATTATCATAATATATATATATTAATTTATAAATTAGAGGATTGCCATGTTGAATTTATTGTGTTGAAGTGACATAAGTTTAGTTCATCTTTGATTAAACCATTATCTATCCACTACAGGATGGTTTATCCAAGTTTAATTCAGTTACTCTGATTCCTAGCTTTTTTCCTCCCTAACACATTGCAAACTTGCTTATTTTATCCATCCATCTCACTTTTTTTTAAGTTCTTTTACCATCTCTTGGGATCCCAGCTAATCTTCTATTATCATCTCTTTTAGTAATACATTCATCTCAATTCTATTTCAGTCTCATTCATGTATTTTAAATTTTTAATTTTTTCTTGCTAATCCTAACATGCATCTCTTTGTATTGCTCTTCTATTAAATATCCAAGTCTCACAACCATATGTAAGAACTGGTAAAACACATCTATTAAAAACTTTTCAAATGCATAGGCATATTTTCTTTTAATATTCAGTTAGCAAAAACACTCCATCCAAGTTTAGTTTTAAGATTAATTTTATCCATTATGTTTATCTAAGTTAATAATCTGACCAAGGTATTTGTAATTAACTTATTCTAATTCTTAATTGTCAACCTTTATTTACTTTTGAAAAAATCTATTGAATATTACTTCAGTTTTTTTAGCATTTATCTTTAGTTTATTTTGATCTGATAACTCCTACATTTCCGGAAGCTCTTAAGCATTATTTGCATATACTGTACAGTATAATCATATCATCTGCAAAATCTAGATGACTTAATTTCATTTTACTTTTACTACCTTTGCTTTCTATTTTAATCCACAAAATACTTTTGTAAAACTGCTGTAAAAAGTTTTGGAGATATAGAATTATGTTGCTATACCCTTTTCTCAATGTTAATCTTCTTAATATCACCATGTAATCTAATTGCTATTATTGTGTTTTAATAAATATTCTTCAGAATATGACAAAATTCTAGGTGTGTATATATATCTTGATGAGCTAAACCTTTAATCATTTAGAAATGTTTATAGCATCAAAAGTCTTTTCATAATCCATAAATCCAAAGCTTAATGGCAATTCGTATTCTTTTATTCTTTCTATCAATAGTTTGATGCAATTCACTGTGCTAAAACTTCTTTTAAATCCAACTTGTTTTTTTGATTGGTTAGAATCCAAAGTTCACTGTAGATGAGTGTAATTATCTTGATAAAGATTTTGTAGCAAACTAATAAAAGTGTGATAGGTTTGTAATTTCTAATAACTTTTTTATTTCCAAATCTCTGATACATTTTATCGTTTAATATTTAATATACAGTTTTGCCAATAATTTTTCTACTTCTTTACCTACTATTTTTTAAAATAATAATTGCATTATTTCTTGACATTTTTCTCTTCACATGATCACCCTTTCTTATGCTTGCTTAAGCTATTAAAACAGGCAAAACTCTCCATACAGTAGTGCTACTCAATGCCAGCCAGAGCAATCAATGGTTGCAAGAAGGTTTAGTGCATAAAATACCTATCTAGTGCCTATTCATCCAATATCCTCCAACTAGTTTCTAGCTTGTGGCTTTCATCAATGATGAGCCTTGAATCTGAGAGCACTGCACCTAGAACTTAGGATCTGATGCAACTCTCCAGCAGCCACCTTTTATCTCTACTTAACTACAAAACTATGACACCAAAATGTAGTGTACTGAACTGAGTGCAGACCTACATTACTATATAAGCTAATCAGCTTGGATTAAAAATATTATGTTTTCAATTTTAGACTCATAATTTTATAGTTGAGATAAAAAGTGGCTGCTGAAGGGTTGCATTAGATCTTAAGATCTAGGTGCAGTGCTCTCAGATCCAAGGCTCCTCGGTGATGAAATCCACAAGCTAGAAACTAGCCTGGGGATATTGGATGATTAGGCACTAGATAGGGATTTTATGCAATAAATCTTCTTACATCCATTGATTATTCTAGATTTCATTGAGTGCTACTACTGTATGGAGAGTTTTGCCTGTTTTAACATTTTTCTCTTCATAGATTTAAGTACATATCTCATTTTTCATTTAAAATGCTTGTGAGTTTAAAAGCTGTAGTAACTGTAGAGATTGTTTCTTTGTTCTTTATTATTATATAATCCTCTGTAGAACTCTTCAATACATTTTATGGTGTCACCCCTCTTTTTAATAATAGTTTCATATTTTGTATTTATTGCTGAAACAATTTTTTTCCCAGTACCAAGAACTTGTTTTATACTTTTGAGACTTATTATCTTCTATAACTTTTCTTGCCAATTCACAGTTATATTTTCTTATAGTGTGACTGTTTTTCATATCATTTTATATAGCTCCAGGCATTAAATTTTTTCTTAATGGTTCATTTTAAAATATTTTTATATTTTCTTCTTTTCTTCATATATTCTTTTATCTCGGTTAAAAATTAACTGGTAAATTGCTGTTTTTTGTACCAGCTATCTTTGTTGCAGTTTTTTTTAGTAGAGTATCAGTTATCTTCTTATTGATTTTATATTTGAATCATTTTCAAAGTCTGTTAATATTTGAAAATGATTAGCAATTTTTAATTTAATTTAAATAGAAATGTTTTTGAGATTAAGAATATCAATTGTCAAGTGTCTTTTTTAATAATTTTCATCTCTGTAGTTTGTCGTTAATATATATTTTAATTCTCACTGATTGATTTTCATTTCTCGTGTTGATTCTATAAGAACATTACAATCTTGCAATATATATTTTCTATTAGTCAAAATATAATCCAATTGTGCTGTATCTTCTTTGGATGCTTCTAAGTCCACTTCCGTTTAGCATTTTTCTTAAAGAAAAAAATTATGATATACAGTTTTTTCTATTTCTGCAAACTCCACAAGTCTGTGTCCTCTCTCATTTTTATCACCATAACCAGATTTACTCACAACACCTTCATCTTTCAAATGTTTAATAATTCTAGCATTAAAAGCTCCCATGGTAATTTTAAAAAAGGTATTTGGTCTCTTCAAAAGCACTTTGTACATCCATATAAAAATCATCTACTTCTTCATCAAAGTGAGAACATGTTGGGGCATAAACCTGAATTATCTACATTTAGTGTCTTCCATTAATATGAATAACTAATCTTGCCACTCTGTCTAATATGCCATCAATCTCCACAATATTGTTCTTCCAGCATTTGTGCCTTTATAATAAAGTTCATGTCCACTTTTTAAATCATTACTCTATCTTCTAATTTAAGGACCTGAAAATATAGATACTAAATAAAACATTAGCATCAAATAGGAGTCTGGTCAGCAATCAGAAGAATTTTAACACCTTCCATCTTAGCCATCAACTCTACTTTGGTTGATGACTTTACACTTTCACGGGAATAAGGCTATTAATTGAATTTTGTCTGTTATGATAGAAAGTAGCCAATTTAAATAACTAATCTTGCCGCTCTGTTCGATACTCCATCAATCTCCACAGTGTTGTTTTTCCACTTTATTTATAATGCTTCCTATTCCATTTGTACTTCCAATATTTGTGTCTTTGTAATACAGTACATGTCCACTTTTTAAATCAATTATAATTTATCGTGGTATATAAATTACAACAAAAAAATCACAAAACTAATCTTGCTTATAAAACTTTTTAAGAAGTAATTGATTTCATAAATTTATTCTGTTGATATATTTCATAAAAATAGCTTTGAGTAAGTTTTTTTCTGCTCCCCGGGCATAATAAAGAATAATATTTAAACTCATAACTATGCCAGTAAGTATCACCATCATTAAATATATTTAAAAATCAAATTGATATCTTTTTCATGAATTATGATTAGGGATGCAACGATAAAATCCTATTGATCCATGCTATATTTAGTTTCTTTTGTTTGATGTCATGACAATGTCAGAATGGTTTTAGAAATAATATGGAAGGAAAAAATGTTATTCGTTATTCAAGTTATATAAAGCAGGGGGGAAATGAGATTAAATGATTTGAATTTTTTTTTATAGTTATTGTTAGATATAGCAACTGTATGTAGATTTAGTGCTCACTTAATTTTTATGAAATTTATGATGTCATCACACTAAAACGATACAGTGCATTGTAAATACAATATCATCCATTGCATTGCATTATCTTGAACATTAACATTTAAATTTATTTTGTTTTGCTAATATTCTTATATTTAGATCTTCATGTACTTATAATTTTATCATTTTGAATTAACAGTAGTCAGGGGAAAAAAAGAAATTCAAATTTTTTTGAAAAACACACTTTGCTTTTAAAAATTTACTGGTATTAATTTTTTATGAGTAAAATGATAGCATATATTATTTTATCTCTATATTTAGTTTTTTGATTTTTTTCTCATTGTTACTAGTATTTGACTATTTAATGGCTGTTTCACTGGTGTTGTCTCTTTGCACACTTGTAAAGTTGGTTTCATTTTGACTCTCATGAATGATGAAATATGGTTGAGTTATCTCCTACCAAATCAATGTCTGGTTGTTTGGTGCTTGACTAGGTGAGAATATTCATTGTATAGGATGAGTAATAAAGATTAAAACCAAAGAAAATGTCATTCACATTTAAATCTTTCTAAAGGCAAACTAATATTTGATTTGTCTGAATTCAGACGAGAAATGTTTTCTAAACCTAGACATTCCTTTTGTGATGAACATTTCATGTATTATATTGTACTTAATTCAGAATTATAAACTTTTTTAATATTTTATATTGGAATGTCTGATAATAATTCTGTTTAAATAAACAGGTTTCTTTTTTGTAATAAGTAATTATCAATATTGGAAATGAGAGCATAGTTATCAAAAATTGACAGTATTGATTGTAATTTTTACAATTGTTATATATGAATTTATTGTGTCCGCAAGTATGACTGGGTGGCCAGCAAATAAATATATACAATAAAAGACTCATTTAGGTAATCAGAATAGCAAATAGTCTGCAACAACTCTATCTCTACAGTTTACTAATGTTCAATTCCCTCGATGTACATTTGGGCTGGCTGCTACGAAAACGATTCACAATGGGCTAGGTTTACGCATACCTTGGCTCCAGTCCAGTTTAGCTGTACACGAACGCTTCGTAGTATAGCACTGCGACTGACCTTAAGCTCCTTACAGCTTCCGTCTCTGCAACAGTCTTCCAGTAACTCCACTTGGAAACCGCTGGAAACTCGAACTCTTTATTCAGCTGTTATCCGGACGGTTTCCTCAGGCTACGGTCTCCCAATCTCTGTGGGCCTATTCAGCTATGCCTGTGAACTACATTTCCACTGAGTGCTGGACCTTAACTGAAGCACTGACATGAGATTTCTCCTATCGGAATTGAACAGGAACGTGTACTGGAAATGCACACGAATAATGCCCTGACGTAGTTGTTACATACTCTTTTTATAGCTTCCTGATAACTGCAACAATTAATTACATTGTCCAATAAGGGAAGATCTTTTTTTTTTTTTTTTAAGTGTCATAGCATCGGCCGGGACGCGAACCTGCAACCCGGGCAACTGCCTGCAAGTGCAAGGCAGTCGCGCTGACTTCTGACCACCAATGCAAGACAAAGGGAAGATCTTTTATCTAGAAATATTTGCAATCAGCAAATATATCTTGGAATTGTCGATCGCCATTACGTTAATGCTTTAATTAAATTCCTCAGTTATCAGTGCGCGATCTAAAAACAATCTCGAATAAATTCTAGTTTTTCTGGAGTGCACAAGCTTATATGCAATTTTTACAAAATACAACAGAATTAAATGTTTCTGATATTTGGGAAAATAATATATTTAGCTGTACAATATATTATACAATTGAATAGTCATCTTGCTAAATTTGTGTACAATTTTAAATGTGTCTTAGAATTAAAAATTCATTTAAAAGTATTCAGAATTTTATTTATCACATTTAATTTTGGGAACCTTTCTTGACTAAAAAAAAATTGAAATATTTTGATAATATATTATTACCAACCAAGTCTTATAGATGTTGAAGAATTTATTCTTGCCATTTTATAATTACTTATTTGAAGAATACAGACTTAGAAATCTCTATGAATATAATATCCATATTTATTAAATGTTCATTTGGGATATAAAATTTTCTTATTTGAAATTTAAAATTCATCAGGGATGCATAATTGCTGCATTGCATAATCATTACATTTTTATTTTTTTGAGATTTGTATTTTAGATCAATTGTAAGATTAAAAGTTTGATCTGTGTCTATAGTAATTCTACAAGATAAGATAGATAATAAAAGTTTTAATATATATTAATATGAGTAATTTTTTAAAGATAATTAAAATTTTTTTTTTTTTAGTTTTTAATATATATATTTTATTTTATAAGTAGTTTTGAGTTACCTATTAATACAATCTTCCATAATTGCTGGATATTATTTTCAAATTTTATCCATTGTCTGATCTCTTTTGTCATTTTTTCACATTTGGGTGATATTGTATTTACTTAATATTTCCTTTAAAATAATCAGTTATGTAATTATAGGGGATTTTAAACACAGACTTAAGCTCCTTCAGCTATCCACTCTATATCTTACAAATGATATGCATGACCACACACATGGGAAAAAGATAAATGATCTGCAATATATGAATTTCATGCTGAACCAGCACTCATCATTTGATCCAGATCATCATCTCCCACACATATATATATAATTATTGCTTGGTTTATATTAAGATAGCAAATCTTCAGACTTTAATGGACAGTCTTCAATCTATTCCACCCTCCAATTCTTCGGCCATCCATACCATTGAAAATCTGATGATGGAACGTCCAAATCTCTTGTTGATCCCAATATTATTGTCATGCCCATGTTGAATTTAAGTACACAGAAGAGGGATAGTCAGGATACAGGCTGAATCTGTAATATTTGAATACAAGTATAATTTATATATTAGGAGTTTAGATGTAATTATAGTGGATTTGAACACAGACTGATTATATATATATATGTGTGGAGATGATCTGGACCAACTGATGAGTGCTGGTTCAAAACAAAATACATATATTGGAGATCATTTATCTTTTTCACATGTGTGTGGTTATGTGTATCGATTGTATGAGATAGAGTGGATAACTGAAAGATGGTTAAAAGTCTTAGTTCAAATCCTCTATAATTACATCTAAACTCCAGGAATATAAATTATACTTGAATTCAAATATTACAGATTCACCCTATATCCTATCCATCCCCCTTTAGTCTATTTAAATGGACATGGTCCTATACGTGAGGAGTCAGAGTGATTTAAAGGCAACATGGGCATGATAATAATATTGGCATCAACAAGGGATTTGGGTATTCCATCATCAGATTTTCAATGGTATGGATACCTGAAGAGTTGGAGGATGGAGTAGATTGAAGCCTCTCAATTAAAATTTGAAAATTTACTATCTTAATATAAATTGAGCACTGATTGTATATGGGTGTGGGAGATGATGATCTGGATGAATTGATGTGTACTGGTTCAGCACGAAATATATATATTGGAAATCATTTATCCTTTTCACATGAGTGTGGTCATGTATTATATTGATTGTATGAAATAGAGTGGATAACTGAAGAGAGCTTGAAACTTTGGGTTCAAATCCCCTATAATTATATCTAAACTCCCAGTATATAAATTATACTTGAATTAAAGTAATAAGCATTTATATATGTTTTATTCATTTATTTATAATTAGTTTATGATTCTATTTATCATACTTGTATTATTTATAATAAGTTATTATAAATAAATTAATTAGATGTTTTGTTTTTTGAAAGGGGATTAACTTGATATTTAAAGGGTGTTTTTATATTGGGCTATTCACAGTCAAATTGATTAACTTCATTTAAAAAAAAATTTTTTAAATTTTTATGTTAAAGCACTTGATTGATTCTTAACTTTTTATATTCAAAGTAGACTTTTTTAATAATTAGATCTAGCACCACTAAAGGACAATTGAATTGTTTTGATCATCAAATAATAAATAATTTATTTCAGAAACCAATGTGATTGACATCATACTTTAATATATATGGTTGCAATAATGCTATTCAAATATTAATTAGAATTTAGTTGAATAAGTTTTCAATACAGTGGTATATATTAGATAATAACAGCAGCACTAAACAATTGTCTCATCAGAAAAAAAGTTAAACATTGATTTGTAGTTTAATTACTGCAGAAGCAAATATCGGATAATTATAGTTGTGTGCCTTCAGGCTAATTATGTCATAACAAGGTAAATACTGGATTACCAAAAAGAATTTGTTTCCTCAACCACATTTGGGTTTTTTATATTTAATGTGAAATAAAAGCATGGGGTGTCCAGAAATTAATTCAATCATTGTAAAAATGATTGAATTAATTTTTGGACAGCCCATGCTTTTATTTCAAATTAAATATATAAACTTCAATTGTGATAGAAGAAAATTATTTTTTGGCTTTTTAGTGCATAGTAAATAAAAGCTTTTATTATAAAATATTTTTTATATATACTATTTTTAACTTTTTAGTATTTACACTGATACTAAAAGTGTT
Source organism: Epiperipatus broadwayi (assembly GCA_028023455.1). NCBI lineage: Eukaryota > Metazoa > Onychophora > Udeonychophora > Euonychophora > Peripatidae > Epiperipatus > Epiperipatus broadwayi. The sequence continues at coordinate 11,527,216 of JAQFVV010000010.1, read as the reverse complement.
TATTATAAAATATTTTTTGTAATTATTTATATTTAAAGTAAAAACAATGTCACAATCTGTGTAACATTTAAAGAAAATTTGGTACTTACAGACAGCCACCAAGGTTGATTAATGCAATAATTATATATTTATAAAAAAATTACGCTATCAAATTTTTAAAAAATACATAATCCTATCTAATAATTAATTTATTAATAAAAAATAAATAAATTGATATTTAATTGCTTATGACACATTTGTCTTTCAATTATTGCTAGGAAAACAAATTTTTTTTTTTGAAAACATACTTTTTTTTAAAAACATTAAAACTTAATCTCCTACCTCCACCTTTTCTCATTTTTCTATAAATTTAAAAAGAATTTTTTTCCTTACAACTTTTTATTAAAATTTATAGGAAAATGAAAAAAGGTAGAGGGAGGGAATTAAGTTTTAATGTTTAAAAGGGGGGAGGGTCCTAGCAATAATTGAAAGACAATAGCATCATAAGTCCTTAAATGTCAATTTATTTATTTTTATTAATAAATTAATTATTAGGATTATATATTTTTAAAAAATCATTTAGTAAGTGTAATTTTTTTAAAAAAAATGTATATAATTATTGCATTAATGTGATATATATATAGTGAATTTTATTGTCTAGAATTATCCATAATCAACCTTGATGTCTGAGCTAATCCGTAAGTATCATCGAAGTTAGATCCAGAAATAAAAAAAATATTTTAAAAAAAAGCTTTTGTAATCAATTGAAATATATTTGTTTTTATTTATTTTGATTTTTGTCACTTTTTAGTATAATCTTTTTTGTTTAAATAAAAATGTAGAAAAAATACCTTCTCATGCGCATCACTGAAAAGTTTCTGAATTAAACATGTTTCAAATTCGGTCTGCTAACATCCTCAGAGTATATAAACCATTTGACAATTCTGAAATATTTCATTGTCATCAATTTTTAATACTTAGAATATTTTAAGGAAATCCATTTGATATAAATATGTTAAACTTCAATTACAAACTATATAAATAAACAAATAACATTTTGGGGAGAAGTCCATGGTCTTGTAAGAAAATGATAGCTATTTCCTCCGTACTCGGTAAATTCCATAATCTGGTACTGGTAGCTTCAGCCATCATAAACAGAAATATTATAGATGAAATATTATAGATCTCAAAAAAAATGAATGGAAATATTGAAATATTGCAAAAAATGTTAAAAATCACTGTAAAAAATGAATGGAAATATTGCAAAAAATGGTCACTAAAAATATTATAATCTCAAAAAATCACTGTGACGCCGTGGAAAGCAAAATCACAATAGACAGACAAATCAAAAAATTTCCCAAAGCCCTCTCCGATTTTTAAATCTCGCGAGTCAAAAAAATCCAAAAATTGACTCTCTCATGGATTAATCATGCCAGTGACTTGTTCGCCATGACAACATTGTCATGTAAAAATCGACGACCTCTACCGGAAGGAAAATCGGTAAGTGAAATACGTCATGGGTTGAATAATCCTAAAGTACCAAAATTTCTAAGTTAAATCAAGGCATTTAAAAATATTTTATTTTCATTGTCAGTTATTTTTTGGATAAAAGTATATATATACTATTGTATTAATAAGGATAGGAAAATAACTATTTAAATATGGAGAGTGATGAATCAGATATATGGTAATGAATTTTTTGTGTACTAAAAAATATTTTGAAGATTGAATTCGATGATTTTTTTTTTTTTTTAATTTTCTCTTGCCAAATGATTAAATCTTAGTCATGTTAAAATTATAATAACAATGATTAGCCTAAGGATATATTATCTTATGCATTTTATATGTTGATAGATAAAAGCTATTTATGCAATAATACATTCTACAAAGTTTATTTGAATTTATATTTTAAAGGGAATTTTAAAAACAATGTATATATTATTTTAGCATTTGTCTCTGCCTTTTGTTTTGTGAAATTATTCTATTTAGCAAGTGAGCAATTATTATTCTCAGAATTGATTTTATCCATCAAAAAGTTTCAATAGACTATAGAAACATGCTTTGCATTCAAAACGCCATCAAGACGGGCATATTTTCGACCATCAGAACATCCATTTTCCTCACTTTTGCAGTCTGGCTCACCAGGTGCAAGCACATCTTTGGACAGGCAGATAACACTGTCATCAATACCTTCTTAAAACTATTAAGAAGCACTCGTGATAGAGACCGGCTTCTTGCACCAGACTGGCTACACATTGAATCCTGGGCTTGCGTAGACTTAGTCGAGTAAGAATTTGCAACCCAAGATCTTCAGTTACCAGCCTCAGGCCATTTGTCAAATCTAATTGACAGAAGATTCGAGTCCAAAGATTGATTTGTCTTTGTATTCTTTTTTGATTTAGTTAATAAAATTCTTTTTTGAAAAAAAAAAAAGATTTTTTTTAAAAAAAAATTTTTTTTTTGCTTCATTGAGCAGGGATATTGTTTAGAAAAATATTTTATTGTAGATTCTTAGTTCATTTGTGTCTCTAGAATGCATGAAGAACTGTTATATATTTAGAGTATAAGAATGTGTTAATTTAAAAATTACCCTATATTTTCATTATCAAAAGGATCTTAATTAATTGGTATTGAAATCTGTATTGTAGAAATTGCTTTTTTTAATCTTCAGTTCTCCAGTGAATTCTATAGTTTAAAAGTATTAAAAATCAATCTTTTTTCCTTTCAAGAATTCATTAATTACCTTTATAATATGTCAGCAAAATAATTGTTTAAGAAATTCCAAACATTTCTTGGTAATTAAAAATAATAGTACATAATTTTAAAGGTTTTTCTATTTTGATGTACATTGATAAATCTTTAAAATAATTAGCTATATAACTTAGTACTAGCTCTTAACCCTATAATGCTCAGTTTAAAAATAGTGTGCAATATTTATTGCATTGTAGATAATTTAACTTTCATCATTCAATCTAGATAAATCAGATGATCCAAATCAATTTAACAAGTCCTGTATGTCTGCTTCTCTTAAGCTTAGTAATAATTCTTACAAATATTTTGTGGAATTTCCCAAAAAAGTATAACAATAATAAAAAAAATACTAGAAAAAAAAAGAGGGGGCGGGGGGCGGTATATAAGCAGACATGTCTTCATATCAAGATCACCATTATAATAGTCATGTGTATTTATCATTTTGTTCAGCTTACTATAGATTTAAATTTTAAATTGTTTTATTCTTGAAATTATAAGTGACATTGTAATAAAATGTGGGACATTCACTTTACATTTTTTCTAATAATTAAATAGTTCATACATATTTTAGTTACTGAGGCATTATTGCTTTTTATGGAAAATTGTTTCTAAGAATAAAAAGAATCAACTAATTCTGTATCATTAGTCATCTTACGAAAGTGGTTAATAAGCAAATTGAATTATAATACTACTATACTTATTTTATCCAAGCATGTTGATTATCATTACATTTAGTAGTATAAAAATAATATAAACTTATTGACTGCTTTTATTTTTATTTTTTTAACAAGAAAGTTTTTAAATAAATATTGGCATAGATTAATTGCATATATACTTTTATAGCAAAGTTTATGAAATTATTTCTAATATTAGTATTTAATCTTCATAATATGAGTATTGGAAAATGCCTTAATCACATATACAATTTTTGTATAGTAAATATGGGGGATTTGAACTTAGACTTTCAAGTAACCTTCAACTATCCACACCATCTCATACTACTGATACACATGACCACACACATCACCAATATACCTATTTCATGCTCAACCAGCACTCATCAATTGGTCTAGATTATCATCTCCCACACACATATATAATCAATGCTCAGTTTATATTAAGATCGCAAATCTTTATACTTTAATGGACAGGCTTCAATCTACTCCAACCTCCAACTTGGAGTAGATTGAAGTCTGTCCATTAAAGTATAAAGATTTGCGATCTTAATATAAACTCCAACTTGGAGTAGATTGAAGTCTGTCCATTAAAGTATAAAGATTTGCGATCTTAATATAAACTGAGCACTGATTATATATGTGTGTGGGAGATGGTAATCTAGACCAACTGATGAGTGCTGGTTCGGCACGAAATATGTATATTGGTGATTATTTATCTTTTCTACATGTGTGTGATCAGGTGTATCAGTAGTATGAGATAGTGTGGATAGTTGAAGGTTGCTTGAAATCTGAGTTCAAATCCTCCATACTTACAATTAAGTTCCAGGTATAAGAATGCCTGTATTTCAAATCTTAACTTCTGTATAATTAAATGTAATCTGTGATTACTACTTATAATTTAATTATTTCTCATTCTGAAAATATTCATAATTATATATATATCATTCATCTATTTATGTGTTCTGTGTGGGCACATTTTTTTGTTTTAAATGAATTTAAAATAAATATGACAAAACACAAAAACGTTTTTTTAATAGGTTCACATTTGGGAAAATTTTCAAGATGTCTTCTTATTTCATTAATTTATTAACGTTTGTATTCACTTTCCTAATTATATTCAATAATAAATTTACTTATAGCTCTCTTGTCTGTGGTTATTCTTCTTTCCCTTATTACATATTAATTATAACACAGTTCTCTGTGGTTATTCTTCCCCTTAAAACTCCCTACTTAGCGCAGTTCAGTTCTACTGTATGGGGAGTTTTGTGTAAGCATAAAGAATGTTAATAATGTGATGTTTAGTTGCATATTAATTATTATATAAAACATTCATAATTCTATTTTAAAAAATGAGCATAATTATATAAGATTTATATATTTGTGTAATAATTATGCTTTTTTATAATAAACTTTAAAATTATATATCTGAAATTTAAATGTTATTAATAATATAGATATATATGCACACACACACATATAGATCTATATATTTATTCCAATTTTTTTTTTTTTTAATTTAATGCTCAAAATTTATTTCTAATGTTCAATTACTTAATGATGATCAATTTATATTTTAATTGTACATGTATAAAAGTATTATATAATTTCTAAGAAAAAAAAAAAAACTGTATATCTTATCTTTGTTTGCTAATTTAATTTTTAATATAAAAAAAATTGTCATATAAACCATTAAAATTGTTTTTTTATTATTTTAGTATCTTATCACTAACAATTTTTTATGATGGTTTATAAAAGATCATGTATATATCAATGTATATTTTTGTAGAACATTTACATAAGTTTTTGATTATTTACATAATTATGTAATATTTTTCTCTAATAATTATTCTAATTAAGCATAACCTTTATCGCATATTTTAAATATATATATATCTATGTATTTGTGTATTTTGTTTTTAAATTTTTTATTTTCATTTTATGCAAATTTAGGTGGAAATGCTGGATATTGCTTTGAACAAAAATATTATAGTTTGTCTAAGCACTGGGACTGGTAAAACTTTTATAGGAGCATTGCTGATTAAAGAATTAAGCCATCAATTGTTAGGTGATTTTGATGAAAATGCAAAACGAACTGTCTTCCTAGTAAATACAGGTAATTTAGGAATTTTTATAAGATTCTTAGAAAATGTAAATATTTTGAAAGAAATCTATAATACAACTTTGCATACATATGCATGTATGTCTGAATATACATCAGTTATCATTTCTATCATTATTACCCACTGCAGTGTAAAATCTACTTCTTTAGTTGTATATACAAAAATCTGTAACAAATCTTTTTTTCTAAAATAATCCAACAACCTTATAACATCTTGCTATCTTAAAGTAGATCTTTTACCTAAGGATACTTTATATCTTTAGTAGGGATTCAATAAAAGGATTGTTTTAGTCCAGCAGTTATCATCTTTTTTATTTTCTGTTTCACTCCATATTCCTTCAAGTTCTCTTAATTTTTATAATTATACTCATAATACCAGTGTTGGTTTGAATTTCTGTTTTTTAATATTTTTAATTATCAATAATATTTTTTTACATATATTTTTGTGTTATTGATAATTAAGAGTTCATATTCCATAATCATAAGATAAAACTAATAAATCTTTAAAAAAAATTTTTTTTTTTAGTATAAGACATCTTTCTTTAATATATATATATATATACACACACACCCCCGGGTCTCATTTTATGTGGATTTATTTAATGTGATTTTGAAGTTATGCGATTCATGTTTCTTATTAATATCTTTGTATGCAGTTTTCTTTTATGCAATAAAAATTATTAGATCAGAAGTCGAGCTCCGATAATGCACTATTACTTTAAATATTATAAATTTAGCGCACTCACATCATATTTAAAGTAATAGCGCATTATAGGAGTTCGACTTCCCTCTAATAATTTCAATATTTTCAGCACTTTATAATAGTACTGTAATAGATTTTATGCATATAAAGAAGTTCCCCATTTTATATACACACATTTAATTTTACAAGATTATATTGTAAATCTGTTTAAACGTTATAGATGCCTATACTACGCATGTTGTTGTTTTTGCATTTTAAATCGCATTCTATTTTTGCTTTTTAAAAAAAGAGTACGTAATCAATTAATCATTTAGTGTCCGCAAGTAATAAATTTTACAAGATTATAATGTAAATCTGTTCAAACGTTATAGATGCCTATACATATGTTGTTTTTGCATTTTAAATCACGTTCTATTTTTGCTTTTTAAAAAAAGAGTACATAGTCAATTAATCATTTAGTGTCCACAAGTTTATTTTTAAAAGGTGAGTAACAGCGGTGGACACAATTAAATTTGACAATTAAAATCTGATTTTTAATTGTAATTAACAATTTAAAAATTACATAACGTGATCTGAAATTAATGTGATGTGAAATGATGAAATTTGATTTTTAAACGGAATTGAAAATTAAAGACAAAAATAAGAATTTAGTTTTTAATTGTTTTAATTAAATTTTACCCAACAGTGGTGAGTCGGTATCTTTTTATTATCGTAAATCTAAGTTCTTATTTTTATTTTAGACTTTTAGTTTACCTTAATGGAGAGGAAAAAACACCCAAGAAAATGAATTTCTTTGGAAACAAAAATTTCAATTTTAGATCGCTTAGTGAAATGGGAAGGATCAACAGCAATTGGAAAACATTTTAGTTTGGGCGAATCCACTATAAGACCAATTTAAAAAAATGAAGTTGGCGCTTGTGACGAATCTGATGTCCCAAATAGTGATAATGATTAAAATACTGTACATGTATGAAAAAAATGTAAATTACGCATAAAAATATATTGTTTTGAATAAAATTAAATACTGTAGTTAATAAAAAAAGTAAAAAAAGTTTGTCTTGTATCAATTTTTTTCAAATTTGAAATTTTTTATTAGTTATATTTTATTTTCTTATTTTTTTTTTAAGTGAATTTTAAAGTAATTTTACGTTGTTGCTTTGCTTTTATGCGATTTTTGGAAAATTACAGTACCTATCCCCCATTTTTCAAGGTAAGTTAAGTCTATTTTTGTGCGATTTCTTTTGTGCGCGTTTTCTGAGGAACCTATCTACCGCATAAAACGAGACCCAGGTGTATGTATTAATTAAATCATCAGCAACAATTGCTTGCATGTTCATTCCTTTTCCAAGAAAATATACATATACATATTGTACCAGTCGAAAATGTATGTCCATCCAACAAGATGAAATAGTGAATGATTTCCAGAACCTTCGCGACAATTGCATTTCCTTTTCGCTATTTTGGTACATTTTGATATAAAACAAAATATATACATTAAAATAAATACTACATATAAAATTATGATATTTTATTTTATAAGATAAACACAGTATTTCCCCCCTTTCCTTTCATATATATTGTAACAGTCAGAAACGTGTGATTCGTTAACATAGTGTAGAATTCGACCACCACACAGAACTGCAGCACCATCTAGATAGCGAAGTCACCAGTAGTACTGAGTTCGAACTTAGTTTATCGGTTCCACAATACAATCTACGAAACAACGCATCTGATGCCATGCTAGTAAATATTTCTTTAGGCATGGGGATCAGGGAGATGCAAGAGAATCAAGAATTTTATTTCGAGTTAGCCAATAATAACATTAATATCAAACATTTATATTTAAAGAATCGAGGAAACATATTGAATGGGTATCGAGTAAATAAATAAATAAAGAAGTAACGGCGGACTTATAGTTTGACATTATTTATTGAAACATTTTAATAATAAATCATTTATTAAGGATTTGGTAATATTTAAAATTGAGTAACGGAATTTTCCGATACTGTTATATTATAGAAATACATTTATTTATTTAGAAACATTTATGCGAAATCATTTACCAATAATACTTTATATTTAAGATCTCAGTAGCGGTATTTTCCGATACTGTTATGTTTACAAAGAGAAATACATTTATTTGATAACGTAATCTAGCTACCTAAAATTCTCGAGCAAGTATTTCTAAGGCATGCCTTTAGGGATTTAGACTTTTGCAATACAAGAGTCTAAAGTAAGATTTATAATAGTAGTGGCGGACATATATTTATTTAATTAAAGATATTTACTAATAACTAGGGGCAAACATCTATTTGAGAGTGACTTAGTCACTAATGCAGGGACGGAGTTATACATAGAATAATAAAGTTAATAAAAGAAACACGTACGTTTAGAAAGGCGATAGGAAGTGGCAGTAAATTGAAACTGCAAAGCCGTGAATGAGTTTATAAAAATGGACTGGCGTTTGCCATAGGCCCGAAGAGGTAAGGTGTCACATAACCATAACCAGGGACAAGTGGTTCGTGTCACGATTGCCTACTGGCTGCATGATGGTCGTCAAGCCCTACGGGAGCATTTATTATGTCTGCTTGTGTAGGACGACTGGGGTTAATTTCAACCCTATAGAATCCGGAATATTCAAGGCTTGTAATGGGTCATCGCGTCTCTAAAACATAACACATGTATAATGTAAAGACGATTCTGTTAAGATTTAAATATATTTTATAACTCGGCCCTACATTATCAACATTTAATAAAGAATGTTTGTGACTCTCAAAGAAATGCAATTTTATGGAATTATTAATTAAAATTTAATAAAATATAAACAATATGTAAACTGGGTGATTATTATAGCTAATACGTCAGCCATTTGCTAAGCAGTAGACCCCTGCATTACAATAAATGAAGCATTGAATGCGTGTTGATTTATATGAAAATATTAAGTTATTTATGAAAGTAAATATTAATGAAAATTTGACACGCATCCACTGTTTCAAGCGATCATAGATTTATACTTACAAAATTATGAGCATGCTATAATTATATAATAAAATGTAGATTTTAGAAATACGTACCAAGAAAGATAGAGTTAGGCAGGCTAGATTGTTGAAGAAATTTACATAATATTAATTATTAAATTTATAGTTTTACAAATGAGAATTTACAGTTTATAGTTTATAAGTTATAAAAAGATGAATGAGCTATAGCGGGATATTAGTAGAGTACTCTAGAGAATTTGGATACAGGTACCTGTTTTATGAGAAGTTTTCCGATTCAGTGATCAGCAGCAAATTGTTCATGATTCTAGCATTAGCAGTTCTTTCCAGTGTTTAGGTGATTTAATTATTTGAATAGCAGCAGCAGTTTTCCAATTGTTCGGGGCAGCAGATCTTCTTTGATTGATTTTATGGAGGGCATGGGCGTAGGTTCTCGGCAAACGATCGACCATCTCCAGGGAGAATAATCTTTGGCGCATTCTACTCACGCATACTGTGGCACGTAAAACAATATATCTATTTTGAGACTCTCAACTGCTCGAGAGCAAAGCTAAAGTTCCACTGCAAGTTTCTAGAAAGTCTAAGATGGCCTCCTTTCTTAGATCTTATCTTTTACATTTTTGTTATAGTTTATTTTTGGATTCCATTTAATCTGCCCTGAGGATAATCAATGCATTTTTGTTAAGTTTAATTATAGAGAAAGTTGCCTTTCTATTGTTTACATTTACATTTTATAATTACATTTTGGGGAATTTTTCTTTAATTAATCCATTATCTCTCACCGACGTTGGTTTTAAAATTTCAAATACAAAAGGAACATATGATTATTTTTACTTTTAATTAAATATTACAATCTATTTCTAAAATTATTACTAAATGAAATTTAAACAAAGCAATAAATAACGGATTTTACAATTCAAAATAAATAGTTAAAATTATATATTTTTATATAACTAAAAGAAGAAATACATACCCAGGATTAATATCTCCATAGATCATCCACTATCAACCCAGTAGTGACATTATAGACTCCTGTTTAGTCAATGTACTGTAAGAAGTTAATGTATTAAAAAACCAATATTCTCCCTAAATAAAATTCTTTTAAAACTAAAAGAAGAAATCTAAATTATATTATATTATTTATCTTTATTTATTGCCTTAAATTTGATATCGAAATGTGTGCGTGTTTATAGTGAATTCTACATATATCTATACATTTTTAATATTACTATACGCACAATTCAATACCAAAAAGTTTAAATTTGGGTAGGATAGAGCGGTGAGTGAGAGATGATAGAAAAAGGTGAAACTTAAGATTCGAATACGAATCTTACTGTTTCAATATATATACCATGTATACATATGAATAATTTTTAAATATATTAATATAAAATTTCTTGCATTTGTGTGTGTGTATACATAACGCCGATATATATAAAACTTATACATTATTTAAACCGTGTAGGGTGAATTTGAACCCTGTCGATTGGTTGGTTAGTTGGATAAACCAATGAAGCTCAATCTGCATAGCAGATTGACTACTTCAATATTACAGATGAGTTTTTGTGATGATTTTGATAAAATTTCAATTAAAATGATATATAATGGTGATCACCAATTAGCTTTAATAGGTATTTCTATTGCGAAAATAGTTAATTTTTCAGATTTCATTTTAGTTCTAGTCTGATATATTGGAAAGTTATGTTTAGGGAGAGTTTTTTTTTTTTTAATAAAATCACTAATAATGCCATAATTTGTGTCAAATATTTATTTAATAATAATAATGATAAATTTATAAATTGGAAATATGAAATATACACTACTAATTGTGTTGAGCAATTATTACACACATGCATGTATATATACATATTGGCACAACTGTATATTTATATAAGATTATTTTCTAAATACTAACAAACTATTAAGTTTTTTATATATATAATAAGAAATTTTACTTTCTTGAGAATACATTTTAAATAATTTATTGTAAAAGTTTATTATAACATATTTTAATATTAAAAAATATAATAAATAATGTCTACATGTTCTGTGAAAGTACTCATCATTTCTTTCTAAATTTTCTAGTTCATGATACATTGCTCATAGCCATTTTGCTGCAAAAAATTTTTTGTTAAAAAAAACAATATAACAAAAATTTAAAAGAAAAGTATGTGATTTACAAATATATATTTTTCGCCATCTTGACAGAAAATAAATTATTGATGATGTATTATATGCATATATTGCATGAACCATTTCTATTTCATTTAAAAAAAAGATAAAACATATTAAATTGATTTTTTTCATGCATATAACATGAATGCAGAGAAGTGCATATGTTTTTGCAATTTAGATTGGTTTTATTTTTATTGTTTCTAATTAAAAATAATTACCAAATTCTATATTTTGAATAACTTTCATTAGTATATTCTTTCAGTTTACATACTAACAATTTTTTTTTATCTAGAGATCTTATTAAAAAACTTTATTATTAAATTTATTTCAATAGAAATTCACTAATAAATTTTTATGTCTTATTTATGCTTTTTTTTTTGTATACAAATACACACACTTTTTTTATAATTTTATTCTAAAATTATTATTTCGTTTTAAATGTATTTTTTTATGCATGGTACTTCATTTACTTTCCTTTATGTTTATTTTCAATAAAACATTTTCATATTTCCATTAAAGGTATATCTTGTATTTTTTTTCTTTTGTATGCATAGTAATAGACTTTTTTTTATCACATCATTTGTTTTTATACTTACATGTTTATTTCTCTTTATTTTATTATTTATTGTACTTTTATACTGTTTTTAATTGGTTATTATTTTTAAATTGTTTTTATTTTTTCAATCTTTTTCTTATAAATATTTTTATTCAAACAGCAATCATTTGCCCTATATATTTTTGTGCAAGTTTTAACACAAAAATATATAGGACAAATAATTAATATTTGAATTAAAATCTTTATAAAGAAACATTTGGAAGAAATAAAAAGTGTTAAGATATTAGCTACTCAATTATAGTAATATTCAAAAAAATAGCAAAAATATATAATAAATAAATAAAATTAAGAATAAATTTAAATATTTAGGTATAAAAACAAATAATATAAAAATGATTAGTAGAATTAATAAAATTGTTAATAAAATAAAAATAAAATAATATAGTAAACATATTGAATAATAAATATTTAAATAAGAATAAAAACAAAAAAATATAATAAATACATTTATAGGAAAAACAAAGAATTCATAACAAAATTTAGCTACATAAAAATGAATAAAAGAATCTATTAATGTACATGCAAAATCATAGAACATATTTAATGAAAATATTTTTAAAAAACTCTATACTTAAGGGAAATACACTCAAAACTAGGAAAAAATTATTTTTATTGTTAGTTGAGTATGTATATATAATAAAGAGTGTGTATATTGAGTCCCATTCGGTAGTAGTTTGCTAGACAAAGACGCCACCTGATGGCACCGTTTATGTGCTAAAGCACATAAAAATGCCGTTTCTGCGGCCGACAGCATGTTCAAACCCGCGTTTACTATAATACATTTTTGTTGGGTTACAGATTGCAGGCCGCTTTGTCGCATCGCAGTACAGTATGTTCGAACCCGTGTTTACTATAATACAACATTTGTGTTGTGTTCCAGATTGCAGGCCGCTTTGTCGCATCGCAGTAAATAATTTTTGCGAATTTGCACACTTCATACATTTTTATGACTTCGTGTGAGGGTGTGTGTATTTGAATTGTATGAAAATCGTTTTTTTATTTAACTTTTTTTTTTTTTAATATTGAAATATTGTGATTTTCTTAAGTAATAATTATCCGACTCTTTACACCATTCTGTATTGAAGTTTTAAGTGGCAAAACCTTGTCCAGATAGATGTGTGAAGATAGTTTGAGTTAGGTAACGCGTCAAGTAACATACTGTCCATAACATTCCACGAGACCAACAAAATGGTGCAGGAAATCGTACATCATGTTCACTTCTGTGATTTACCAGCAATAGAATCAGATGCTGTGTCATATTTGCAAAGAATCAATGTGCTTCCACATTCAAAGAAATGCATTTGTGGATCAGCAATGAAGTTATTCTGTTCTAAAGGAACCGCTCAATTTCGCTGCATTTGTGCAAGCGAACGTGTTCCGTTCAAAAGATGAGTTGGTTTGACGGCTCCAGAATACCGTTGGTTCAAGCAGTACGCATTATATATTACTGGAGCCGCAAACTGCTTGGCAGAAATGCCATTTTACATTGGACCAACGATCTGCGGGAGCTATGTTCTGAGAGTTTGGCAGCTTGACCGTGCTGTCAAATCGGCGGGCTCAGTTTGACAATTGAGGTGGATGAAACTCTTTAGCAGGAGGAAAAACCATCAGGGAAGAGTACTACCTCAACAGTGAATTTTTTTTTGGGGGGGGGTGCCGTGAGACACGTGAATGTTTCTTGAAATGTGTTCCTCGCCGATCTGCATCCACATTTTTGCAGGCCCTGAAAGACAATGTCAAGTCCGGATCGACTATCTTCATGGGCTGTTGGAAGGGTTATAAGTCTGCTGATCTTGAGGCATCAGGATTCCATCATCTGACAGTGAATCACACCTACAACTTTGTGGATCATTCCACAGGCACTCACACGCAAACTATTGAGCATCTTTGGGGCCTTTTAAAGTGGAAAAATAGCAAACAATGTGGAACTCACATTTATGTGGTGATGTCTCCACAAGGATGAAGATGTTTTCCTGACCATCCTTTCAGAGATGTCTTTGACACGGCACTCCCAGTAGGATTTTACAAATAGAGTTTGAAGTTGTTCTTATTGATCAAAGTTATTTTGAATATTTTTAATATTTGTTGTTGTTCTTTTGACTTGTTTATTTTTACAAATGTTTTCATTTTTTAATATCTACCTAACAAAAATTTTCTTTTTACAAATACCGCTTGAAATTGTTTCTGTATTTTGAAGATATTTAAGATTTATTGTTGTAGTTTTTTTTTTGGAAAAGAAAACTGCTTTAAAACGTATTCATTGGTTATTTGAGTAATAGTTTTTAAAGTTGTTGCTCTTTCATTTTGATTGTTGTAAGTGTAAAAAAGCATCAAAAATTTTAAACTGGTTTTTAAAAACTCAAGAAGCATATTATTTGTAATACTTTTTTAATTTTTTGTTGTTGTTTATAGTTTAAAAAAGAAAGGCTAACAAGTTTTACTTTTTGTTGCCATTATTTTTGAAACAAAAAATAGTGGGTAACAAAAAACCGGCAATAAAATTGCAATTTTTTTGTTAAAATAAAAATGCATGTTAAAAAAAAAAAAAGCTTAAAAAGTTTAAAGCCATTATAGTATTTGTTGCTGTTTCTCTGTAAAAATGAAAATGTAAAAGAAAGACTAAGAACTTCTACTTTTTGTTCCAATTATTGATTATTAAACAAAAAAAATTGGCGTAACACAAAAAAAGTTGTAATCAAATTGAAAATTGTTTTTTAAAACATATAGCATGGTAAGCGTAAAGGCTAACAAGTTTTATTTTTTGTTGCCATTATTTTTGAAACAAAAAATAGCGGGTAACACAAAAAAACAGCAATAAAATTGCAATTTATTTTTTTAAACCAAAAAAGCATGTTAAAAAAAAAGCTTAATAAGTTTAAAGCCATTGTAGTATTTGTTCCTGTTTCTCTGTAAAAATGAAAATGTAAAAGAAAGACTAAGAACTTTTACTTTTTGTTCCAATTATTGATTTTTAAACAAAAAAAAACAGCGTAACACAAAAAAAGACTATAAACATCACATGACCATCACCTCGTATGTTTGTGTATAACTTGTTAAAACAGGCAAAAACTCACTATATATATATATGCACAAGCCTTCTGGCATCCATTGATTACTCTAGCTTGCTGTGTGTGGCAATATATATAGTGAGTTTTGCCTGTTTTAAAAAATGGCTAATCAAATTGAAAATTGTTTTTTAAAACAAATAGCATGGTAAGCGTAATAAATTTAAAACCATTTTAGTATTTCTTGTTATTTCTATGTAAAAATGTAAAAGAAAGACTAAGAACTTCTAGTTTTGGTCCGATTATTGATTTTTAAACAAAAAAAAAAAAAAGCAGTGTAACACACAAAAAAAAAAGTCTAATAAAATTAAAAATTGTTTTTTAAAACAAATAGCATGTTTAAAAAAAAACAGAATAACTTTAAAACCATTTTAGTATTTATTGTTGTTTCTATGTAAAAATGAAAATGTAAGAACTTTTATTTGAGTTACGATTCCTTTTTTAAATTAAAAAAAAGCATAACACAAAAAAAAACATAATAAAATTGAAATTTGTTGATTTTATTTTACATTTGTTGATTTCATTTCATTTAATTTGTTTGTGTTAATTTAAAACAATGTTAAAAAACACGATTTTTGTATTTTATTTTTTTTGACAACAAAAAACACCACAAAATGATTAAAATAGAAGGCCTGGGAATGTCCATATATTATAGTTTTGGCGTGATAACGGTGCCATCAGGCGGCATCTTTGTCTAGCAAACTACTACCCAAAATTTAGGTATATAATTATTTAAAAAACAAAATGTAGAATAGTTAAAGTATTGATTTGAGCTATAAGATTAATTGATATTTTTGGAACTACTATAAATTATTTAAAATCAAGTATAAAAAGAGAGATCTCTTTAATACAAATATTTTTATTTCTGATTTTGAAATAAATGAAAAATATTTTAATGTAACAAAGGATAAAAAATACTTTTGTCTAAAACATATTTTTTTCTTTATAATACATATTAATTACAGAGTTAATCCAATTCTGTGATGTTTTTCCTAAAGGATTAATTAAAGTGAAAAGCTGAAAACCTCTCGCATGTGGTTTTAGAATGCTTATATGACAGCCAATCAGATGTAATGATGACTATATTGAAACAGATCTATCGACCTGCCTGTTTCACCTATTATATTCTATAATAGTGTATTTCTGTTTCACTCAGATTACGTGTATATTTTTAATTTAAAACTTTGAGTGTGCTTGTAATATTGCTGAGAATGTGCACGTATAATCACCTCGTTAACTATAATATGAAGATGCAGTATATATGCACATACCATCCTATGTTTGTTAAAACTGAAATAAACATAGCAGTGTTTAATTAAAATTTAGATATTTAACAAAATTATAAGTTTAAATTTATGAAATTATTCATTTAAGTTTTAATATTTATTTAAAATAATTTTCTAGTTCTATTGTTTGTTTAAAATTACAAAGACTGTAAGTTGTTTATGAGTTTTAACATTTCATCTAAAAGTAATCTTTAGCTGAAAATTGACCTAATTTAAAATTATAGGTAAAAACAAATTAGAAAGTTCAGTCAGGCATAAATTTATGCTAAATGCAATTGGGAAACCTAAGGGAATAGAGCTTTTAACTCCAGATTTAGTTAGCTGTGGCTAATATTTAAAAAAGTTGAAAATTTAGTTAAAGGCAAAGTTTGAAGTCAGTAAATAAATAAGTGACATTGCCGAAGTAATAGGGGGATGAGAATACTGGCAAAAATATGATATAAAAAAAGCCTGTAATAGTCATTAAAAAATATTGAGACACATTTTCTGAAAAACGAATATGGAAAAATAATTAAAGACAGTTCCTGCATTACTTTGACCAAGCCATTACCAAAGCTGTTAAAATGAGAACTGTCGGCTAGTGGGATGATAGACTATCCTTCTATCTCTCACGGAAAACTGTTCTACACAATGGAAAACATCAACCTCAGCCCTGGCCCAGTGATGGAGAAGCTACACCTGAAGTACTAGAGAATTCTTGACCCAAGTGATGGAGGAAAGCCGCAACCGAAGTAATAGAAAAGCCACAGTCTGACTTAATAGTGAGAAGACGCACAGTAAAGAATGCCTTGAAAGACTTACTACCAAGTATTACCGGTAAATCATTCTGCAGAATAAGCTAATTCATTACTAAACCAATTCTAAATTAAAAGCTAGCTAACTAATCAAGTCCGTATATCATTCTATTATTTAAATGTTAAACTAAACCATTTATGTTAAATTTACTTTAAAGCTTAGAGCACTCTCAAAATTCTTGCTTGATCACAAATATTTAGGTTCTTCTATAAAATCATTCAAACAACTTCTCCATTTTCTAAATTATAACTTTATTGATTGTTTTTGCAATTTATTTTTATGCCATCTATATTTAGTTTTAATTTCATGTTTATTAATTTATGCTATGCTAATCAGAACGGAGTTTTGTGGGGTTTAATAATTATCGGAGAGGCAATTAGGCACTTTTCTATTATGTTAGAATATTATAATATAAAGAAATATAGGCAAAATCTTCTTCTGAAATCAAACTATTATTTACACTAGCGTGAGCCAGTTACTTATAATGCCCAGAATAAGTTATTTAAAAATGAATATTTTGTGTATGTTATTTAAAAATCAATACTTCTGTAAAGTTATTTAGAAATCGGTACTTGCTTAATATTAGACGTAATTCTATACAGCATATAAGTAATATTTTAAATCTTAGTAAATTCTTAATTTTGCCGGAACTCTCCTTAATTAGAGATTAAGTTATACAGATATCCTTAAATCGGATTTTTATTATTACCCTTGTAGTGTAGCTAGGTATAATATGTATGAACTGACCAGTGGTAGTGCCACTGATGGAAGCTAAGATTTGGCATAATTAATTTAGGAAAATATTAAATTAGCATGGCGAAGGTGTTGCTTGTTAGCATAAATATGCGCATTTGTTGCTATACCTATAATGGCCTACATCAGGATCGATTCCACGTCAAGCCATGCCTCGAAAGCTTAGCCAACTGTGACATTTATTTGTAATTGAAGGAGCCCAAGTGTTCCTAGGGCTCGTTAAACAGCTGTTCCTTCACTTGAATAAAAGGGCCTCTTCGTATTATAGCAAGTAGTGCAGCCTGAGTAACCAATTACTAGGTAAAGAACCTCAATTAAGAACACATTCAAGACACACATATTCTGATACTATAGTTTGTAATGCTCTAGAATCTTATGTTTGACTGCCCGGCATCAGTTCACCTCCCATAGAAATAAACATCGGCTTTGATCCGATTCAAAATCTGAGTTAATACAATTATCTGTGTAGTAATTATATATAGCATTACTAAAATATTATTATAAGTTATGTTTAAACATAATAATATAATTCCAAGCTGTCACCAATAAATTGATCACTCTAACTATTACTGATTTTCATGATGTAGATCATAGCATAAGTTATGAAGTAAAGGTTGGTATAAGCATATTGCCAGTTCCACAAAGTCATAATATAATTAAACATTTTGCAACCCTAAATTTCACTCACCTGTGCATGAGTAAATATAATAGGTTTTGTTTATCGTTTATTGATAATCACATCAAACATTTTGTAAATCTAAATATTCACTCACCTGTGTGTGAGCAGTATATATATAATTTGCATTATATTAATATTCTTTGTAAACCTAAGTATTCACTCACCTGTGTGTGAGCAATATATAATTTATGTTATCATAGTCTTTGTAAACCTAAGTATGCATTCACCTGCATGTGAGCACTATATAATTTGCGTTATCATATTCTTTGTAAACCTAAATATTCACTCACCTGCATGTGAGCAATATATAATTTGGTTATTATATTCTTTGTAACCCTAAGTATTCACTCATCTGTGCGTGAGCAATATGGACATAATTTATCTTGCTTTATAACTTATTAATTGTTACATTAAATTTATGAAATATAAACCCCTCTCAGTCTTCATTCTTGCTCATTACTTGATGAATCACTAGTTAAGTTATATAATATCATATGTGTGGGAGGATGTCTCATGTTTTACCGCTTTGCTATTGCTGGAACGTGAATCAAGAGCTATCAAGTGTAGCCTCAGGCATGTTATTTGCCATTGGTTGACTTGGAAGCACGGGTAGGACAGTTGAGATATGATCAGACGTAGGATATTACTATCCTGACTTGGTCAGCTTTTGGTTCTCTGGCTGGGACTCTCGGTCTGTTGAGCAAATGTAGAAACCTGACCGTTACAATATAGGGAGCTCTTAAGTCGCAACACAAGACAGAGATTTTATAAGAAAAAGGTAGTTCCACCCTTCTCTTTACTTAAATTTCTATATATATAAGTCAATCTGGAGCATTTTGACTTAAAAGCATGAAGCTTTAAGCATCTTCACATTTAACTCACTGTGTTTAAAGCTTTACACTCCATATTAGTTAGTGAAGTTCAAGCCCTGCATATTTATATAAACACTTATGAATGAATGTTAAACGAGATCTTGTGATAGATGATTTGATAACTGGTGATCAGGAAATATAACTAGTTTATCTTATATAAGTAGTTATATAAAGGGCATAAGTTTTGATCATCATCACTGTTTATTCTAATTAATTGACAATTATAAAATAATTTAGTTATATCCAGAGATTGATATTTATGTGCATATATGAGGCTTTAATAGAGTCACCATTATCAGTAGAATAAGTTAACGTGACAATATGTTATTTTAGACATTTTAATAAAATAATTTTATGAAGGTATTTTATTGCCAAATATTGGCTTTTTGTTTCTTCATTTACAATAAGATTTCCAACTTTATAATGAGCGCGAGAGGATTGCAGTCTCTCAATTTAATTTCAATACTGTTTGCGCTTTATAAAAATAAATATTATTTAATTTCAAAAGTAAAATACAAACTAGAAATCAATCCTTTTTTTTAGATGTATAATTCAAGCAAAACTTATTTACACCTGGGTCTCGTTTTACGCGATAGATAGGTTCCTCAGAAAACACGCGCAAACGAAATCACGCAAAAATAGACGTAACTTACATTGAAAAAAGGGGGATGCGGTCTGTGATTTTTCAAAATTCGCGCAAAAAAAGATAAGGAAGTAAAATATGACTAATAAAAAATTTCAAATTTGAAAAAAATTGATACAAGACAAACTTTTTTTAACTATAATATTTAATTTTATTCAAAATAATATATTTTTATGCATAATTTACAGTACAGTAATTTACATTTTTTTATACACGTTTTAATTATTATAGCTACTTGCCGAAAAACATGTTTGTTTGCAAACAACTAGCGCCAACTTCACACTCATGTTGTGTCAATGGGTTTCTGGTGACAACGTAATTAGTAATTAATCTTTGAGACGATGATTTTATTAATTGTTTATGAAACTAACAACTAAAAATTAAATTCTTATTTTTGTCTTTAATTTTCAATTCCGTTTAAAAATCAAATTTCACATCACATTATTTCAAGTCGCCGTAAGTAATTTTTAAATTGTTAATTACAATTAAAAATCAGATTTTAATTTTTAATTGTCAAATTTAATTGTGCCCACTGCTATTACTGACCTTTTAAAAATAAACTTGTGGACACTAAATGATTAATAATTGATTACGTTCTTTTTTAAAAAGCAAAAACAGAATGTGATTTAAAATGCAAAATTAACACGCACAATGTTTGAACAAATTTACATTATAATCTTGTAAAATTTAATGTGTGTATACATAAAATGTGGAAATCATGATTTTAATTTCATTATTGCATAAAATCTTACTATTATAAAGCACTGAAAATATTGAAATTACTAAGTTGAAAGTCGAATTCCAATAATGTGCTATTACTTTCAATATAACGTAAGTGTGCGAAATTTATTATTTAAAGTAATAGCACAATATCGGAGTTCAAGTTCCGGTGAAACACGAATCGTGTAACTTCAAAATCGTGTTAAATATGTCCGCGTAAAAAGAGACCCAGGTGTACTTTTAAAACTTGTAATTTAAAGATTTTAACTGCAAAATATTTAAAATAATCTTGTTCTCAATATATAAAACATTCTACTCACCAGCTGTATGCACTTTATATATATTTGACTGGTAGTACTTATACATTTGTGCTTTTTTTGCGTATATATATAAAGTCATAGCATGGTAATCCTTCCAACAAGCCAATGGAATATCTTGTTAATTTAGTCCATTATAATCATTGTTCATAATAGAATAGTATAAGCTCTCATTGACATTTCCGGGAAATATATACACCTAGTAACTGTTAGCATTGAGCCATTATAATTTGGTAGACTTTAGGTATGCCGTCTAATACATGTATATGTGGGCTGTGAAACAAAAAAGCTAGCTCTTGCTTCTATGTGATTTCAAACTCTACCATTATGACATTAGCAGCAGTACTTCTTGCCTTCAGTTATAACTTCATAATGATAGTGCTTTATAACTGTTGTTAGTCTTATAAATGATTCAAATCCAAATTTTTTATAATGTATTGTGGAATTTGAACAAAATAATTATGTAAATTCTTTCTTTATATTGATCAAAAAAAAAATTAATGATTCTTTTCAATTCACCTCAATTAAAACCAAATTTTTATCTAACAAACATTTTTAGTCCTTTGAAAAATATCAAATTGTAGGCTTTTATCACAAGCTTTCATTTTTAAAAAATTAATGTAATTACAAAGTACATAGAGGAATTTTATAATTACTGATATTATCTATTATAATATGAAAACAAGCTTGTTTTAGATCTCAAAATCAGAATTAATAAAGTATTAATTAGTCCTTTTTAAATGTTTAATTTATAATAATTTTTTTTAATTCAAAATTATTATTTAACTTTTAACTGTTATTCCAGTGTAATATAGAAAATATCTACAAAAAATTTTGTTTGTTTATTTTTACTTTTAACTTTATATATATATACATGCACACACACTACTATATTGTTGTATGCCATGAGACACTTAACCATCTCAATATATATTGTAGAATGTTTAATTTTTGTTTTAATAAATATTTTATATAATTTTAGTTCCATTGGTGAAACAGCAAGCTAAAGTCATTAGACAGCACACAAACCTTACTGTTGGAGAATATATTGGTAGTATGAACGTAGATTACTGGGACAAAGATGAATGGTTAAAAAATTTCAGAACATTTCAAGTTCTTGTGATGACATGCCAAATTTTTTTAAATATATTAAATCACAATTTTGTTGAACTTTCAAAAGTAAATCTTCTAATATTTGATGAATGCCATCATGCAGTAAAGCATCATCCGTTCCGAGAAATAATGCGTCATTTTGATAAATGCTCTAAAGACAATTATCCTCGAGTTTTAGGTTTAACAGCATCTGTTTTAAATGGAAATATTAGTTTAATTAATCTTAAAACTTGTATCTCTTCTTTAGAAAAAACTCTTAGAAGTTCAGTTGTAACAGCGAATGAAGACATTGACATGTCCAAATTTGGTACAAAACCAAATATATATTTTATAGAATGTAGGGATTACTATGATTCTACTGGTCTTATCAGTCAAATGAAAACTTATCTTGCAAAACTTGAAAATTTTTTAGGCGATTACAATAACAGCTGTAGTCAAGTAAAAGATGCTTCTACAAATGTTGACAATGAAAATGATGATGATGATGATGATGATTATGATTTTGATGGGGGAAATATCAGTAAACTGTCATTACAGATATTAAGAACCATATTGTATGTTCTTCAATCTTTAGGTCCCTGGTGTGCCATTCGTATGGCTGGAAAATTTCTTAGTGATTTAGAAAATATTTGCGAAAGATATTCATCAGAAATAGAAATTAAAGTTTTTCAAATGGTTCAAAGTTCATTGCGTGTTCTTATGACAATGTACGAAAATTATATTGAAAAAACTGAAGATGGGCTTATGCATTTAGTTTGTCCAAAAATGGCAAGATTACTTAACATTTTAAGATCTTTTAAACCATCTTCTGTACCAGTTTCTGAAATTGAAGAAAATGATAATGAAAATGGATCAAAACTGGATGAAACAAAATTATTTGATGAAGACTTGCGTCTGTGTGGTATTGTTTTTGTAGAAAGACGTTATGATGCATTTCTTTTGCATCATTTTATTAAAGAATATAAAAGACATAATGATGAATTTAGTTTTATAAATTCTAATTACATCGTAGGGCATGGATCTTTCTCTAGCACTCCTGAAGCTGCTATGAATTATAAAAAGCAAGAAAGTGTTTTAAAATCATTTCGGAAACGTGAATTAAATCTTATTATTGCAACTAATGTAATAGAAGAGGGAATTGATATTCCCAAGTGTAATCTTGTTGTACGTTTTGATCTTCCTAAAGATTATAGATCATATGTCCAGTCAAAGGGTAGAGCTCGTGCATCAAACTCAAAATATATTATGTTAGTCCCTGAAAAAAATAGAGCATCTTTTGTTTCTTCTTTGATACAATTTATAAGTATAGAAAATGTAAGTAATATTCTTATTTATTATTTTACTTTGGATTTAATTTTATTTGATATTTTAAATCATAGACTGATTATTTTCTAAAAAGAAATTATTGAAATATACGTAATTGATTTTTATTTATTTAGTGATCAGGATATCTCACAAGTTTTACATTTTAAATTATTTCAGAAGTATAAACACTGCAAATATATTTTGAAAAAAAAAAAAAAAATTTGAAAATTCAAATTTTAATAATTTTTATAAATATGTAAATAAACTACTGAGAATATATAATCTTAATCGCAGACCAATTAAATCTGAATGTGCCCATCAAATAATAATTCACAAGTCTGAGTCTATAGAATTATTTTAATAAATTTTTAATTAACACCTATGGTTCGTTTTTGGGCTACCATATAACGGCATGCTGGTTCGATAAAAGTGAACCTTTTTTTTTTTAACATTTAAGTGGTAAATTAGTATTGATATGAGAAAGTGGGTATTATTTACAAGTTTATTAATATGACTCTATAAATTCTATTTGTGAATTATTATTATGGTATGTACATTTGGATTGTGCTCTGTGAATATTCAAAATTTAAGTATTCAAATTTCAAAATATTGAAATTTTTTTTATTAATATTTAATATAATCAATTTTGTACCATAACATAACTTGTTTAATGTCACTTAGATCTAAGTTTGATGTAAATTGAGTCAATTTGTTGGAAATTTTTCTTTTGTTTTTTAATTTAAATTTTTGTGTTTAAGTCTCTTGTTATAATATAAAATGAATTTTTTATTACTATTGTAGACTTTAGTTCAACTAGCTTGAGAATGTTTTCCATCTAGAATCAAAGGGATTGAAGAGAAAAATTAAATAGTAGTTTTATTAATCTAAATATATAAAATAATATATAACTTTGTAGTATTTCTACATCAAATGCTGTTTAAGTTTAAAATTTCATCAAGTTTTTTGCAATTTGAAAAACTTGTTAAAAAGTTTAATTGTTTACGATACAATTTTGATAGAATTACATTAACCTGAGCATTAATAATTAGTTTAAGATGCTTTCCTGATTTTATAGCATAAAATAATGAATTTGACTAAGTTATTTATTTGTGCTGGAAAGATATGCCTGTTAATTGGAATTATTTTATGAGATTGAATAATCTACCAACATTAATTATAATAAAGATTTTTTTTTAATGTATATATATATAGAATTAAGAATTAATATTCAAATAAATTTTACACTCAAGTTGTCAGAAAATACATTTGTAGACACTGATAAAATGGACATCTGAATGTGTTTTTTGTCATTTTTCATACAAATGTTTATAAATTTCAAATACTATTTTTATTGATACGTTTTTTTTTCATGCGAACAATAATAAAAAATGAACATGTCATTTACAAATATTTCTACTTTGACTTATTAAGGTATATATAATTGAGAAATTGTGGATTGTCTTTTTCTTTTTTTTTTTGTCAAATAGTATGCCTATAAAGAATAGTGGAATAATTAAAATAATTTACTATATTATAAGTTTTATATGATAATGTTATTATTTCACAATGTTTTAAAAAAAAAAATTGAGCTTCTTTTAGAAATTTATATCATTTTTGGAGGAAGATATATTTGTGTGAATTAAAATATATTGTCTTTATTATAAGACATTATTTATGGTAAAGTAGGATATTTGATCATGAAATGTTAGTATATTGTATACCAAAATAAGTTATGCTGAATCTTATAAAGAGCATGTTGTGTTTATACATGATTTTAACAATTCAAATGGGTTATGACTTTCAAGCATATAATTGAGGGTTATCTTTTACTATATATTATATATCAGGTAGTATTATCCAGAAATTGGGATAATTTAATTTTTAAACAACTGAACCAATCAAGAAGGCTAGTTGATTACCTTCCTACTGGATTTATTAGTTTTAAGTTGTACTTTATTTAATTTTGTAATATCTAAGTACAAGCATAGTATATATACTTAAGCTAGATGTAATTAGAGGATATTTTGAATTTTTCATTAACTTAGTGGTGAACTGTTAATGTGAATATTGTTATATTTATATTGTCATCAAAAATGGAAGTTTAACCCATTGTTCTGTTTTTTCATATATTTAAATAAATCACACAATATAAAATAAAATATTATTCTAATGGACAGCCACCCCTTTGTAGGTGCAGTCAATATCTAATAATAAAAGGTGCCACTAGACTTATAGTCTAGAACAGCGTTTCCCAACCTTTTTTGGCTCGTGTACCACTTGGTAGTATATCTTGCTAAATTGTACCACTTCATAAAAATGATTGTATTTCGTGAAATTTGTTATTGCGAGTGTGTTATTTTATTTGCATTATAAATATTATAGGGTGACCATGTATGTATTCACATCTCATAATGAGACAAATTACATTGAAACACGCCTAAACATCACGCCAGATTATAAACTCACTGAAATTATAAACTCACTGTAACATATTTATATGTATGTGTTTGTTCAAAGTTTCATATTTTTTCCAAAATAATTTATTAAAGATTACATTATTACATTAAAGGTTATTTGGTACATATTTTGTTCAAAGTGTTTTCTCATTCCTTCATTTGGTTTTCCCGAATTTGAGTCTGTTTTCTCTTTTTTGGAGCATCTTGCTATTGGTTGGGCCATGGAGAGGATAAATCCAGCATGTCCCAAGTCATGGTAAAAATAACCTCAGGGGTTATCAGGCTATCTCTTGTTTTCTTTATATTGTTCAGCATGAAGTTAATAGGATTAAAATTTTGATAATTAAATACTAGCTTACATCTAGTAATCCACAATAGATGATCAAGAATTAATGAGAGTCTAATTTCTGGGTATGATCCTTTTCTGATACATTCTTTCAAATTAAATAATTTAGATTGATTTGACTTGATCCAACTCATTATTTATCTAATATTTTGTCACATTTCGTTTACTAATAAATGGTTTTAATAAAAACACAAAATTATTAAAAAACAATTAATATATTTTCTTATCATAATCAAATATTTTTATAAAATAAATTTAATGAGATCTTTGTGCTTGTTTCGAACAACATAATTTTTTGAAATTTGGTTCAAAAGATGCGAGGTATACCCTTAAGTCTACAGCTGCGTTCAATCTGTTTCGATACTTATTTTTTTAAAAAGTATATGAAGAAAAAGCTCTTCCTACTAATTCTGTACTAGTAAATGGTAATAATGATTTAAGAGCTTTCTCAGAAAGTTGTTCAGATTCTTTAATGTTTAACCAAAAATTAATTAGATTGTGTCGTTTGAATTCTACTTGCAAAGTTCTGTCACATGATAATTCTATTAAATTTTCTTTATCCTTTATTGATAATGATGTAGCTTTTTCTAAATTTTCTGCATAGAAGGGGTTTGAAATCCAATTATCATTTGTGTTTTCGGGTTTTGGAAAATATTCCATGAAAGACAATTTTAATCCTGTTAAATGTGCTATTATTTTTCCTTGTATATCTTGAGACAGACTAACCTTATTTTCAAACAAAAAAATATGTAGAGTTTCGAATACTTCTAGTTGATTGTTTTCGATACTTATATATATTATTGTTTCCAAAAATCTAATTTCTTAATCATACTTTCAATTTTATCATTAACATTAAAGATCGTTATCGACTGTATATATTAACAACTTTACTGTATAATATTATTAATTAAAATAATTTTTATGAATTATAGAAAAAAACCTTTCTATATTTTTATGATTTAATTTTTTTTTTTATATGTCCGCCATTATTGATTATTTTTCGTGTACCACAAACCAGCAACTCGCGTACCGCCAGTGGTACGCGTACCACAGGTTGGGAAACACTGGTCTAGAATGTCTTCTCAAGAGACAATATATTAAAGATTTATTGGTGAGGATCTTAAACTGTAGATACCTACACAGTCACATACCATTACTAATAGATACTTTAATGCCTCTAGGTCATGGAGAGCAGAGATTCTTTAGAAGCATCACTTGGCAAGAGCAGACAACAGTAAACAAACATTAGAGATTGATTTAATAAACAAACAAAAAAATGTATTAACAATTCAGTTATAATACATAAATTTTGATTACCCTTTTATATTGGCATAGATTTCATTTGACATTGGGTAGCCCTTTTGAATATTAGAACAACGAAACTTTATATGATTAAATCAGTATCATCACTGAAGATTAATATCTAATAATTGTAGTGTTTATCTGATTTTTTTATTATTAGATGAATTAGCCATGTCAAGATGTGTACATCTATATATTTTGCTCTTATCTTTAAATAATAGACATGAATAAAACAGACTAATTTAAATTTATATATTCATAACAAGGAGCAATTATAACATCAGCTTACACCATATAAATGTCTTTTACTCAAAATACAAATTAAAACATCATTTGTGTGACTACATATAAACTCGAATGCAGGAAGAGAATATATATGTTCATAGGGAGATATCCCTCTAAAACCTGGAATACAAATTAAAATCATCAGCAACTGTTTACACATAAAAATAAACTCAAGCTTGGAATTATATGTTTATGAGGAGCTACACAAATATGTGTATATGGAATTCAAGTGTGGCAGGTAAAAATATCTACAAGATCTATATGTAAATGCACACATATATATTGTAATCTTTAACTTCACATGCATATGTGATGGGAATACATGACAACTTGAGTAAAAGTTCTGAGGAAAATGAAACTTCCTATTAAACTACATAACTTTATTTTTATTAATTTATATATATCTTACTCAAATGATTTTAGATGGCTTCAGAGAGATGATTTTTGTAAAAACTAATTCTTGACTTTTTAAAGTTATTTTTAAATTTAAACTTGTTGAGAAATCTTCATGAAAATAAAATTGTCTTTGATTTATCTTTTAATAATAACTGAACTTCCTATAACTTTCTCCTCATTATTGTCAAATAGCACATATACATTTTATCATTCTTAAATATTCAGGGGTATACCTTGTATAAATATGTCAAATTTTGTACTAAAACCAATGTAAATATAAAATATAAGTACAATGCAAAGAGCTGACATTAAAAAATATATATGATAAAATAAATATGCAAAATACATTAGTTAAATTACAAATTAACATATATATATATATAAGTATTACTGGCTTATGGTAATTAGTCTCTTTAAGTCTATTAAATTGTCATTATTCATAAACTAAGTAAAAATATTGCCTTAAGTTTATAGATAGCTGAGAAAACTTTATTTCTGTATGAAACTAAGATTAAATTTATTAATGTTTTAACTTTTGAAATGATGAAGAACTATTTTGTTATTCACTAATGAAATATACTGTTGACTATTTTCCAAATATTTAGTCACAGTCAGGTTTTCATATTCAAGATAGAGTTTGTATTAACTTGTTAACTTTCACTATTGAGAAGTGCATCTGTTGTAGCTGTGATGTTATATAAGTATAGCTATTTGACACGAGTTTGGAGTTAGTTCTGCTAATGATCATGATTGTGGAATCCATATTCAGGAAGTTCTTTAGAGGATTTAGCACTATATGGTGGTTGTTTCTGTGGCCTGGAATGATTTCATGAAAGATGTTGGTTTAGTGATGGTTGTGAATCTTGATAGGAAGCAGAGAGAAAAAAGACAAAATTATTTCAGAGGCTGGCTGTTCATATAGTTTTTTCACAGCACAAAATTTTTTAATCAAAACAAGCCAGTAGTTGTTTTTAATTAAACCTCCATTTACGCAAAATTTCTTAGATTAAAAAAAACAAAAACACTTAATAGCATTGCAATTAGTTTATCTTAATCTCTAAACATATTTTCAATTAAAATTTTAAAATATTTGCAAAACACCGAACAAAAAAATTTATAATAACATTGCAAGAAAAACCATTTTATGTCTCAATTTTGTTAATTAATCTCATCTTTTTAGTTATAATTAATTCAACTTTGTTTAAAAATAATTTTATTTTTTCATTAATGAAAATTATATGATTAACTTTTGCAATATCCAGTGCTATGTATGTGTGTGTATTCACATATACACGCAATAATAATAATAACTCTATGTATGTACATGTATTCACACATACACGCAATAATAATAATGTAGCTATTACAAATATTCAAGTATGTGCGTGTATTCTAAAAGCATTAACAGTAACGATTAAGGTTGGTCAGAGATAACTAAACTGGCCACTTGTACCTCGTGTCACGGGATGACCAATGGAAATACACTTGTGTTACATCCAGGACGCGGGAACAAATAAGGTCAGACTTGCGAGGTGAAGTTGAAGGATGGATGCGTTTTCCTGAGTGCACAGACACTACTTCATTTTCAGCTCGTCTTGCGGAGAGGTCTACCTCCGAACGTACCAAGGTAGACCTAGGGACCATTGCAGGTCGTATAGACTTTAATATTATTTATTGTAAGCCTGCGGGCCTTTAAGACTAGAGTTGTATATTGATGTATTAGTCAGTTTTGTCTTTGTAATAATTGTATTATGTATTGATCCTCGTATATGTATTTATGTATATAAACCTATTAACTCCACTACCGTGTTCGTGTGTTTTATTATATAATTACTTGTCGCTGTTGAGTGCGATAACTCTCACTCGAACCTCGACCATATATATATCCGACTAGTACTGGATATTGCACTGACGCAGTCGTAACAGTTCAATTTGAACCTTAGCAGTCTGCTGACAACCAAATAAGTCAGGCAGAATTATTGAAGTAGCGAATGAACCTATTGTATTAAACGAGTTAGTTATATAAATTGCTTAAAATGCAATCGACAATATCCGAGTTTGACGTCAGAGAGGCAAATGAGTGGCCCCTGTACGTTCAACAGATTGAAAATTACTGTTTTATTAACAGAGTAGAGGAAGATGCATATAAAACAGCGACATTATTATGTTTTGCAGGAAAAGGGATCATACAAATAGCTAACAGATTAGCAGAACCCAACATTCCTGAAAAATTAACCTACAATGAGTTAAAAGATCGTTTGTCAAATTATTTTAATCCTCGCCCGTCTAGGCACATCGCCAGACTTCATTTTCGAAATCGCCATCAAGGCAGAAACAAAAATACGCAGGATTACGACTCAGCCCTATGTGAACTCGCAAAAAACTGCTGTTATGATTCATATTTAGAAGAAGCGCTACTGGAACAATTCCTATGTGGAATGAATAGCGACAGTTTGAGGCAGCAGTTACTGGCTGATAAAGACATAAATTATCGTGAAGCTATCAAACGTAGTATCGCTCATGAAATAGTAGTGGAGCAAGCAAAAGAATTTGCTGTGAAAAAAGGTGTTGATAGCGATCAAACAGGAATATTTGGTGTTGAAAAACTCAACAAAGGGTCTTCCGATAACAAAACTATTAAACAGACAAATAAAAGTCGGACAAAGTGCTATTGTTGTGGAAAACTAGGTCATATATCTAAAGATTGCTATTTCAAACACGATCGATGTAGACTGTGTAAAAAAATAGGGCACATGGCGAGAATGTGTGAAAATAGAACAGTTGACCAAGTTAAAGGAAATAATATACAAAGTATAAATAAAACCAAATGTAATATTGTTATAAATAACATGGTTATAAATCAAGCACAGAAATTTATTACTACTGTGAAAGTTTACGGAAAACCCCTGTCGATGGAAATAGACAGCAGTAGCGGTATTTCTTTAATATCCGTATAGCCGACTGGATTTCGATCAGGGCGGAAATAAGAGAGCCCCCTAGGCTTAGCAATACTAAGCTTAGAGCATTGGACATAAATGGTAAAGAAATAAAAATTAACGGTGTAGTCCAAGCTCAAATTACGAGTAATAAAGGCAACATTTCAATCTTGCCGCTATATATTGTACACGCCCCCATAAACCCTCTCATTGGTCGTGACTGGTTTACAGAGCTCGGAATTGAAATCTCATTGGTCAAAAAAATTGTCAGTGAAAAAGACATAAGAGATCGTTTCCCTAGACTTTTTAATGGCAAACCAGGAACGATTAAAACTAAACCTGTGTCACTGGAAATGTCATCAGAGGCCGTGCCAATAATTTGCAGACCTCGGAAGGTCCCCTTTGCACAGAAAGAAAAAGTAGCGAAAGAGATAAATGAGTTAGTGAAGAACGGCGTTCTAGAACCGACAGAGGAGACAGAGTGGGCGACTCCGCTGGTCGTTATCACCAAACCTAACGGACAGATACGCTTGTGCGGCAACAAATCTCTAAATAAACACGCCTAGCCCGTTCCAAACTCCAGAGAAATATTAGCATCACTGCAAAAATCAAAATATTTTGCTAAATTAGATTTAGATGCGGCCTTCCATCAAATTCCAGTAACAAATAAGGCTGCCGAAATTCTAACACTTACTACTCATGCGGGTCTATTTCAAATGCAAACGCCTCCCATTTGGCATAGCGTCCGCTCTCAGTATATTCAAAGCAAAAATTGAAACTCTGCTTACTGGATGCGAGGGCATTATCCCTTATTTTGACGACATATTAATTACGGCAAGATCAGAAAATGAATTGCATAGTCGTCTAACTACTGTCTGTCAAAGGCTAGAAGAGTTTGGAGCGAAATTAAACACTGAAAAATTTATATGGAAGGCCACTGAATTAAAGTTTTTAGGGCACATAGTCTCTAGCTTTGGGACAACGTCATCGCCCGAAAAGGTCAAAGCAGTGTCAGAAGCTAGAAAGCCTAGTAATGTAAAACAATTGCAGGCTTTTTTGGGTTTAGTAAACTATTTTGAGAACTTCCTAGAGGGCAAAGCTCACATAGCCAAGCCATTATACGAGCTACTGAAAAAGAATCAGAAATGGAAGTGGGAAGCAATACAAGAAAGGGTGTTTCAAAATACCAAAGCTTTACTCGTATCAAACAAATTACTGGTGCACTATAATAGCGATCTTGAAATAACACTAACGGCTGATGCATCAGAATATGGAGTGGGGGCAGTAATTTGTCACCCAGCTCAATCTGGGGAACGTCCCATAGCATACGCATCACACACTTTATCCAAAGCTGAAAAAAATTATAGTCAGCTGGACAAGGAAGCGCTAGCCATAGTATTTGGAATTCGTAAATTCCACCAATATTTATACAGTCATTATTTCAAAATCATTACAGACCACAAACCACTTCTGGGAATTTTAGGCATCAAACAAATTCCGGAACACTTCAGCCCGTGCATGTTGAGATGGATTAACATACTCTCTGGGTATGATTACAGTCTGGAATATAAAAAGGGAAAGACTATTGGTCACGCCGACGCGTTATCCCGAATGCCTGACAACTCAGAGAATACAACAAGCGAAATAGAGATCAATTACATTGACGCGCTTCAAAGCCAGACTCTTAATAGCCGAAAAGTAGCAGTTTGGACCAATGAAGATGCTGGCTACAAATGGCTGATGGAAAAAATTAGAAGAGGCTGGCCAGCACAACGGCCTCCGTTTTTGCACATATAGCTATGGAAAGCTCGCGAAAAATTATCAATATGTAAAGGTTGCATTCTTAAAGGCGATCAGGTCCTAATACCAAAAATAGGCAGATCGCACATACTAAATTTATTACATAAAGGTCATCCAGGCATTGTCAGGGCAAAAGCGTTAGCCCGTACTTATGTATGGTGGCCAAGAATCAGCACTGATATAGAAACATTTAAAAAAAAATGTTCAAGCTGTCAGTCATGTGCAAAAGCACTCCCAGTGAAATATGAAGCATGGAAAGAAGCAGAGAATTCACATTGACCACTGCGGTCCAATCCACGGACAATTATTTCTGGTAGTGGTTGATGCCTACTCAGGATGGTCAGAATATAAACCAGTGAAAAATACAAGTTCGGATGAGGCACTGGACAAGCTCATGGAAATTTTTTCATACATAAAAACCATTTTATATCAATTTTGTTAATTAATCTCATCTTTTTAGTTATAATTAATTCAACTTTGTTTAAAAATAATTTTTTTTTTTCATTAATGAAAATTATATGATTAACTTTTAAATAATATTATTTAATTTAAATGGATGTCTTTTAAAGCTAAATCAAAAATAAACTTTATTTTTTAACACACATACCTTTACATGTGGTGTATTGTACCGGTCGAAATTGTATGTTAACACAATTCACAGCCTGGGTAAAAGTACCTCGAATCCAACCGTACGTGAGATCAAAGATAAAGGATATTTATGGATTCGCCCTGTTTACCCACTCTCTAAATCTGCCAACTAATTAACAACATTTTCGAGGCAAGCAATTAATCTTTTCCACACTCCGGCCCACTAGCATCAATGGTGGAATATGAGCCTCAACTAATTCGAATGTCTAACTCTAATTATTAACTTTAATTAGACCTATCTATTAACTTAAATATAAAAATGATATGTGTGTGACCTTGAGTCATCAGATAGCAGCACAATAATTAATTAGAAAATATAATTTTAGCATGAATAAATAGAGATGAACCACAGGAAGCTTAATTTCACATATATATATATTTAATAAAACATTTGTATAATTTATCTAATGTCTCTGTTTTTATTTCATATGTTAGTTAATATAAATTTCTATTCTGTCATTTATTATGCCTCTGGCAAGAGAGCGGTATAGTTTATATGCCAATCTAACAAATGTAAACGATTAGCAATTTATGGAAGAAGCTCACCCAAGTCTGAGATATACGGAATAAATATTTTAAAGAGCCTATTTTAAACATAACTTTATTATGAGTGAAATTATTTTTAAGAGAGAAATAGTTAACTCATATTTTAGGAATCGGCGTCGAAGAGAGTGACACATTTAAAATATAAACGGATTGCGATATTCGCAATTAAATATTTTAAGATTTTAAAATACATAAATTAATCAAATCATAGTCAATCCGCCATGATGTGCTCAGAACAAAAGAAAGTGATTAAAACCCAGCATTCGATATTACATTACCAGCATAGACTCACTTCACCTGCCCAATTCCTGTGACGCCAAGAAATAAAGAAAGAATGGTCTGCACCATTGGCAAACCTAAAATATTTAGGAGAAAGTATGAGAATCGCCAAGGCTAGCTGAGCTTAGCTTGCCCCAGTTCTTCCCATTTTGGCTTTCATATCCTGATAAGTAAATTTATGGCCAGTAAAATTATCACGTGGTCTAGTTCTGATCTAGCAATCACAAAGAACAAAAGACAAGTTATCAAGCCAAATGCCGGCAAGGCAAAATACGAGTACTGGAAAGTATATTTATAATTTAACTATATAATTGTGCTGAGCTATAAAGATGACACAAATGTTATATGAGTTGACCAAGATCAGACCAACAAGAATAAACTAAGCATTAATTATTATTACGAATATTTTATGAGCGACACTTCTCTCCCTTCAACACAAAATCCCACTAATATTTCAATTAGCATTCTGTTACTCTTATATTTAGCACGAATATAATTTTATAAACCCCTCCCTTTCACTCTTTAAAAATGAAATAATTAAACTAAATAAAACCTCATACTTGAATCTAGTATCACCCCCACAACTAAACCGTGTATGTATAAATATATAAAAAAAAACATAATATAAAATGGTTTCATCTTGACAAAACAAAGGTTGCTCCAAGTATTAATCTTTCAGAGCTAGAGAATTATTCATTTTTATTTACCGACAAACAGTGGTCAGGAAATAGGAAGCACAATATTTAATTGGATAAAACTTTTGTCGAGATGGAACAACTGGCATATATTCATTTCATTTAAGTAAATTATATTATTTTCTAAACCACATTAGAAGAAAGTTTAGCATTAAGAGACCTAACTTTTAGACAGATAGAATGAGAGCAAAGACATTAGATTTTAAGTAATAGCAAGAATAATTTACAGAATATTAAGTTACACATTTAGATTACATTATGGGGATTACATTTTAGAAGACATTAAAAGTAGGATTTACATTACTGGGTCACTGGAGTTTTAAAAGAATAAATTAGGCAGTTAGAAATAACAAATTGGAACATATTACCTAATTTATTATGAGCCCTTGTGGAAGTTTGGATCCCACGATGAAATCTGAATTTCCGCACAGGCATAGCTAGGTATGTATTTGAATAAGAGAATTCAGCAGTTCATTTTGATGAGGTTTTTCCAGTTTATGGTATTTTGGCCATCATATTTAGGACAGTGGGGAGATGGGCAGGTTAAAGCCATCTACTCTGCTATCATGCTTCTAAACATCTTTCTAATTATTTAAAAATTTGACCGACGTGAATTTGCCAGGCAATCGCTGTCAAAAACTATGACTGGCTGACCTCTATTGTTCTCTTTGGCTATTTACACCCTTTTTGACTATTTTTGGGAAATTCCCTTTTTCATATCCATGCTAAGTGGCTATGTTGGGATTCCAATGACCGCAATTTTCAACCTAAAGTATATTTGTATTGTATTCCTGAGATCCACTCTCCCGATAAACCCAATGATTTAATTGTTTCAAATTTATTTTTAATTAAATGTAGATTTGATGAATTTATATTTCAAATATTTTTTCTATTTTAATTTTACTTTAATTAGAAAATCCATTAGCACATTTTGTTAATGGATTTTCTTTTGTTTGACGTTACGTAAATCTCCAGAATAAAATATTTAAAAAAATATATTAAAAATTTATATATTGATTTTTATAAAAGTTTCCATCTGTAATTATATATATATATGTATTTGCGGATATATATATATCTATCTAGGCCCCTCCAATATTTATAATAAAAACATTTTAATAGAAAATTACTATTTTAATCACTTATTTACTGGCCTGAAATTTAAATGTATATAAAATGGCAGACGGAAAGTTTTACAAAAATCGTAATACACATGGATCTGGTTTGATCCTAGTCTAGTAATCTAGAAAGATGTGAAGCATGGATCTTGTCTCCAGATCTATTGCTTCAGTATGTGTGCCTGTAATATATAGCAATGTAACTTTAATTATAAAATCTAAATGTACTTTATAAAATCTAACTCCCCAACTCATGATTGCCAACTATTTCTATTTTCCTCTCTTTTTTTGTGTTGAATAGTATTCCTGCAAGGAATAGTGGGATAATTAAAATAGTTTACTATATGATAAGTTATAAATGGTTATGTTATTACATCAAAATGCTTTGGAAACAGAAATTGAGCTCTTTTTTTTATAGAAATTTTTATCATTTTTGGAGGAAGCTATATTTTTGTGAATTAAAATATGGTGTGTTTATTATAAGCCATTATGGTAAAGTAGGATATTTGACTATGAAATGTTAGTATATTGTATACCAAAATAAGTTATGCTGAATCTTGTGTCTGGTGTGTTTATACAAGATTTTAACAATTCAGATGGATTATGACTTCTAAGCATATAATAGGGGATTATCTTTTACTATATATTATGTATTAGATAGTATTATGTAGGGATTGGAATAATTTAATTTTTAAGCAACTGGGTCAATGAAAAAGACTAGTTGAATGCCTTCCTATTGGACTTAATAGTTTTAAGTTCTATATTTAATTTTGAATTGTTCATTTTAATTTGGTGGTAAATTATGAATGTAAATATTTTTTTGTAATATTTATATTGTCATCAAAAATGGAAAGAAATTTAACCAATTTTGCTTGTTTTTCATATATTAAATAAATCATACAATGTAGTATAAAATAAAATAT
Organism: Epiperipatus broadwayi; assembly: GCA_028023455.1. Classification (NCBI taxonomy): domain Eukaryota; kingdom Metazoa; phylum Onychophora; class Udeonychophora; order Euonychophora; family Peripatidae; genus Epiperipatus; species Epiperipatus broadwayi. The sequence continues at coordinate 11,489,922 of JAQFVV010000010.1, read as the reverse complement.
TATTATATAACTGCAATAATTGCATATATATTATAAAAATAATGCTAAAAAAGCTTTTTTCGACAAATATATATTTTTTCTGTTAGCAATGTCAAGAAAATTATTTTAAAGCTTAAGTTTACCTTACATTCATAGTGACATATATATATAATTAACTAGAACCAATCATTAAAAACAACAGCAGCAATTCAATTACTTACAAATATAAGATACAAGGTAAAAAAAAAAAATATTTTTACCATTGTTCTCCTAATTATGTATACTATATGATTTTGCATTCATTTTCAATTAGCCAATCATTAGTTAAATTAATTGATGTTCATATAGTTATGTTTATTGTAATTAATATATTGTTATATAATAATTCATATTTTAATAGGAAATATTTACTTTTAATTAATTCATTATCAAAATTTTACTCTATAAACATAAAATACTGCTGGCTCAGTTGTTTAGAAGTTTTCTTGGAAAGTGTAAAGTTGTGGGTTCCGTTCTAAATGGGATATTTTGTTGTTTTTTTTCATTGTTAAATAATCAAAAATTTGGACATCCCAGAAGAAGCACAGACAAGATAAGTTAATATGAAAGCATTTTAAAATATTAATCATATAAATGTATTTGAATTAAAAATATTGTATTTAATCACATGCAATTGGAATTTTTTTAACTGTCCAATCTTTAAAATTATTATTTATATTCATTGGTAATAATTGCTGAAATAATTGATACTAATAATCTCATTTATTATTAAATGTATTATTTTAAAAATCTTACAAGTTTTGTTTTCCCATTTATTTGTTCTAATTATTTTTGTATGTTGGATTTTTGTTTAAATAAAATGTCTGTAAATTATTCATAGCTACTAAGCAAGCACTTCAAAGCTGATTCATTAATTCGTAGAATAATGGGAGAACTAATCATTTTGGGAGACAATGGAGAATAGTACTTTCTTTAATTTGAAATGGCATCCAGGAGAAAAGCAAGTCAAAATAAAATCAAAAACGGTTTTTGAAAAAGGTGCAACTTTCTCAAATTGAAAAATAATTGATTCTAAATTATAGAGATTACAATAATCATGAAGTATAGCTACTGTTTTTCTATATTGATTAATACCAGTTAGTAATTATTAATTTAGATATGGAGAAGCTCAGAATTATCTCAATGATGGTAAATGAAGTGTTATGTTACTTGCACCACCTAAATGGTAAAAAGAAGGAAAATTTGCGTTAATAAAAGAAAAAGAGAATATAAATCCCAGTTCCAATTACAATATACGCATTGTGGACACAGATTTTAAAAGTTTTATTTTGTGAAAATATGTTGAAAATAAAAAGTTTTAGTTTCCAGCATAATTGCAATATTTTTCTCATACATTGGAAAGTAAAAATATTTTATTACTTGTTCCCTACTAGAGACCTTACAGAAGTTGGTTTGGCCCATAACATTTACCAATTCCTGTTCTAAAGTTGTTTTTTTACATATATGTAAAGAAAAGATTTTTGCTTTATATGTTTACTTTTAATTTTAAGCTCATATAATCTTTGCATATTATATAAATATGTACTGTATATATTTTATGTTTAATTGACTAATATATATACATCAAACATTCCAGAAAGAAAAATAAAATGTTTATAGTAAACAAATGAAATTTTTCTGATTTATATGTTAAGCTCTTCTCACTGCTTAAACGTGGAATTAAAATAAAAAAAATTGGATTTGATATATTCTTTTATTTTTATTTAGCTCAATATGCCATAGTAATAAATACAGCAGAATTTATAAAAAATGAACAAAATTAATTAGTGATTAGATTTTATATAGTTGGATTTAAGAAATCATTTTTGAAACTTTTTTAAGTAATCTCTTCTTGTTTATGACCTAGATTCAATTTATTTTGAAATAAAATCTGCACAATATTTTCATTGTTGGAGCAAATTTTTTGTAATTTTAATAATACTCTTCAAGAATCATAAATTTTGTATTACTTATAGTATTCATTTTTATCATTTTATTTAGAGGGTATTTATTGGTCTATCTAAAAGAGATTGTTTCAATTTTCATGCTATCAGTGAGATGGAAGTAAATGATGATGATCAGATGTGAATAGAAAATTTTTGACCACCAAAGAAAACAAAGAAAAAGTGATAATTTTTTTTGGTTGTTTTCTATTCCCTCATGCCAGCTGTTTGATGGCAATGATGCTAATCAAAAACACATACATATTAAGATTCCGGGCCAGGCCTGTGATTCTATTTATATAAATATCGGCTTTTTTAGTTTTTGTAATAGGAAATTAGAGGAACTAATAGTAAATAATATTATTATTTAAAAAAAAAAACCAACAAAATTTAGAAATTCACATAAAATTTAAAAATGATACCCCGAATAATTGATGTTTTTTGGACAGTAATTAATCATAAAATGGGTTGTTTTTGTTTGTGTGTATGTGTCAAAAGTTATGGGATTTTTTTAATCGATCGAAAATAAGATGCAATTATACATTTTTTTTTCCATTTACACAAAATTGCTACATTCAGCTAAATTTACAAATGATACCCGACTAATTTGCTTCTTTTTTTTATGTTTTTGGATAGTAATTAATCAGAAAATGGGTTCTTTTTGTTAGTGTGTATATATAAAAAGTAACGTTCTTTAAATACTACATTTCAAAATGATAACCCACTATAAATAGTCAAAATAAGAGTCATAGATCACATGACCCGACCTCTTAAGCTTGTAAGTTATAAACAGTGAGGATTGCCAATTCCTCAACAAGCTTTATGATAAATGCTTAGCCAGAGCCAAGACTTAAAATATCCCTGTCAGGACCCCCCCCAACCTCTGACCATGGTTTCATGCTTTGGCACTCCTCAGCTAGGGTAGGTTCAGACACGATCTAAAAATACCAACCCAAAGCCAAGCACTTATTTAAAAGTTATCTATTGAGTGGAAAATCTGAAATTTTCAGATATCTACATGTCTTCAAACCCAGCAATCCAACTCAAATAGCTATATGGGGCTGATAGATCTTCAGCCATACCATATATTAGTAGTCAAAGCACGAAACCATGGTCAGGGGTTTGGGGGGGGGGGGTCCTGACAGGGATATTTAAAGTGCTGGCTCTGGCTAAGCATTTATCATAAAGCTTGTTGAGGAATTGGCAATCCTCACTGTTTATAACTTACAAGCTTAAGAGATAGGGTCATGTGATCTATGACTCTTATTTTGACTATTTATAGTCTCTGCCTTAAGTCTTATGCAATATAATATTGCTAAGACTACTAATATATGGTATGGCTGAAGATCTATCAGCCCCATATAGCTATTTGAGTTGGATAGCTGGGTTTGAAGACATGTAGATGTCTGAAAATTTCAGATTTTCCACTCAATAGATAACTTTTAGATAAGTGCTTGGCTTTGGGTTGGTATTTTTAGATCTAGTGTCTGTACCTACCCTGGCACCTCTCTGAGGAGTGCCAAAGCACGTAACCATGGTCAGAGGTTTGGGGGAGGGGGGTTCCTGACGGATATTTTAAGTACTGGCTCTGGCTAAGCATTTGTCATAAAGCTTGTTGTGGAATTGGCAATCCTCACTGTTTGATAACCCACTATGTTGCTTTTTTTTTTTTTTGGTCAATAATGAATCAGAAAGTGGATTGTTTTTGTTAGTGTGTAGATATCAAAAGCCATAATATTATTTAAATACTAAATTTAAAAATGATACCCGCGAATAACTTTTTTTTTGGGTATTGACAGTAATTAATCAGAAAGTGGGTTTTATTTTCTTTGTGTGTGTATATATATAAAGTTATGGTCTTTTTTTCAATCAAAAATAATACGCAATTCTACATTAATCAGTTTACCCACAACATTTAAAAAATTCACACTACAATTTTAAAATGATACCCAACTAATTTGCTTTTTTTTTTTTGAGACAGTAATTAATCAGAAAGTGGGTTCTTTTTGTCAGTATATATATCTAAAAAGGACCGTCATTGAAAGACTCAATTTACAAATGATACCCGACTAATTTGCTTTCTTTTTTTTTTTTGGACAGTAATGAATCAGAAAGTGGATTCTTTTTATTAGTGTGTCTATATAAAAAGGTACCATTATTTAGATACTAAATTTTAAAATGATAGCCGACTAATTTGTGTTTTTTTTTTGGAGAGTAATTAATCAGAAAGTGAGGTTTTTTTTTGTAAATATTGTGTATATATAAAAAGTACCGTAATTCAAATACTACATTTAAAAATCAAACCCTGACTAATTTGCTTTCTTTTTTTTTTTTGGACGGTAATTAATCAGAAACTGGGTTGTTTTTGTTAGTATGTAGATATAAAAACTAATCTTATTTAAATAGTAAATGTAAATATAATAATACCCGACTTATTATTATTTTTTTGGACAAGTAATTACTAATAATCAGATACTGGGTTGTTTTTGTTTGTGCGTATATATATAAAAAGTAACTTGTCACGGACGAATTCTCGCGAAAACGTTACTTTTCGCGTGATCCTCGAAATACTGCAGTTCCGCACCCTTAAAAACAATTTTTGAGGGTTACCCATTCATAATGGAACCTTCAGGACATTGTTAATAAAGTTACAATGTAACAGTAGGTTAGAGCACTTGAAAAAAAATACCTTTGTAATGAAATTTTAAATAATTACAACAGCCTAAAATCCACACTCTCTCACATCAAAGTATAGAGAAAATAGACATTCTAGCATTACGATAAAGTTAATAACACAACCAACTACGGCAGCCAATAAAGGCATTTGTCTGTGCTTTTAGCATAGAAAAAAGCCAGACGGTCGACGACTGTTTTTGTGTTTTATCGTAGAAAGAAGCCTCTTAGGTTGGGTGTAGGCCGCTGAAACGTTATTGACCTAGAAATAGCGCCATCATGCGGATGACACCAGGGAATAAAAGACAACTTTTTTTTTTAATGTGAAAGAAATTAAACTTTGCCACCTTAACATTAAAAGAGGGGAATTCAAACAACAAAATTATATCATTAATAATTCTTCTATTTTAACATAGAAAGTATCATGGTCTTGAGTGTTTGTGCATTATCAAGGTTTTTCTTCAAATTTAGATTTTATCTTCAAGAATATTATGTTTATTTGGATATTTAGTATTATTTTATTTAATCTCAAAATTAATCTATAAGCAGAGATAAACAAATATTATTTCATTTAATCTCAAAATTAATCCATAGAGATAAACAAAAATTAATTAATGTCACTAGCACTTAAACTTATTTTAACTGGTTTAAATTCTTTTTCATTGTATATAAGACTATTTACATTATAATTATCAATTTTTCCTTTGAAGTTGAAAAGTTTGCTCAATTAGGAAACCTATATTAACATTATGTTTAGTTTTAATGCAGTTTTTTTTTCTTCAAGAAAAATTTGCATAATTTTTTTTTCTATTTTAATTTTTGATTTTTCTTGCATAAACCCAGTTATTTTTGATTCCTTGATTGAAACACCAAATGAGATGCTTTTACCAATTTTTGAGTTGGCTGAACATTCAGTTTAAATGCTTGTCAAAATGAAAGTTGACTTTATTTAATGAAAAAGTTGCAGTCTTTTTTATTAACATTTGCTTAAAGATATTGGCTTTAAATGTACATGTCTTCTGTATCTGTTAAATATTAAATTTACATATGACAATAATTTGGAAATATTTGCTGTGCTGCTTTTATTAGTAATTGTCATAGCCAAAAGCCAGTTATATGATACTAATTAATAAAACACCTATAAGGATGCACTTTTTGTTTAGGTTTTTTTTGCCTGAATGAAGTCCAAGTTATCAGAAGCTAATTAAGAGAAGTCTGTAATTATTGTTATATCTCCAACTAGTATTCATTCTTTATTTATAAATTACATATGAATGTAAGTGAATATATATTACTATTAGTTCTTTCTAAAACAGAGGTCTCCATTAGCTCTGATTAATTAAGACTAGATAATGACCACTGATAATAAATCTATTGTAAAGTATATGTAATTGGAAATAAACTTTAATTGAGATGTCATCATGATAAAATAAAAATATCTATATATTGGTATATAATATATTAAATATGTAAAGGATATATAATTTGAAAGGAATGAATAAAAATAATTAATCTTTATTCTTAAAATTTTATTGTATTGAAGCCATTAACATATTTATGGGTTGTTGTTTTTTTAATAATAAAGGCATTTGGGATGTAGTTGAGAATTATTGGAATTTTTTTTTAGTTTTTTAATTAAATTTTTTTTTATTAGTTTTATTAAATTCTGAATTTGATATAATTGGATTTATTTTTATTGATTAGTTTAGCTTTTGTCTTTTAATATTTATTTATATATTTTCTAAAAAGTGTATTTGTTTACAAATATATTTATCATTAAAACCAGTCAGCACTTAGACAATCCCAACATCAATAACAAACAATCTCAATCGGTTGACATAGCAACCTTTTAACAATATATTTAGGTAAAATCAAACAAAATATTTGTTTTAAATAAATTATTTAAAATTTATAAAAATTGATAAATTCATTTACTTTTCTACTGTCATGATTATAAAACTTTTCTTTGTTTTATTAATTTTTTTTTTGAAAATAAGATATAAATAATAAGCTTCAAAATAGTAATGATTTAATCCATATGCTGCAAAGCTGAATAAATTAATGCAAAATGATAAAATCATGTTTAATATTAGGATATACAATCAACAAACAGAAAATTACTCTTTGGCCAATTAAGAAAGAATTGTACTCGGCATCATTTGATTTTATGAGCAAGAAAGCATATGAATAATTAAAGATTAAATGATTTTATTATTATTTTTACAATGAATAAATAAAAATTCTCTATTTCATTAAGCTGTCCTCTTGAGTTTTACATGCTACTAATAGTGCATCTCTTGAAATTATTAAATTCTGTTTTAATGAAGTGTCAAGTCACTATGCTTAATTAAAAAAAAGTTTTTTGTTAATTGTTTGGAGTGATTTTAAACTAAACATTTTAAGGCTTTAAGTGTGAACATAAGTTATTGTAGCCTTAATTTTTAGGCTGTATATTAAAAGATTTTAAATATTAAAAGAAAGCATATCATTTACATTTGACCTAAAGTGATTTTAAAATTCGTTGACAATTTTTTTACACTCATTTTAATACAAGAATTACATTTGTGGACTTTCTAAAGAGAACTTTACTAAAACACAGAATAAACTAAATATATATATATATATTTTAATACAGTGTGCATGTATGTATGTATATTATTTATTAACTAGCATTTTTAAAGTTTATTTTATTTACTAAAACTTTAATTTTATTATTAATTTGATAAAAACTGAAAACTTAATTATGTGTGTATATAAATAGTAGCAATTGAATTAATTTTTAGTGTTTTTTTGAAATGCTCATTAATCACAAAGAGTGAGATTCTCTTTCTATATATATATTAACTAGATAAAGAACTTTGTCGTCTAGTAATGGCCTATTTGTTTACCTTTTTTAACAATTGTATTTGAATCTTGTTTGGAAAAACAGATAAGTAAGATTTTCTTCACTAATTCTTCTATAAGAGGCTCTTGGAAAGACTTTTAACTTGCAGTGGATTATTTAAAAGCTTTTTTTTTTTTTTTGTCTATATCAATTACTAAACTTTGTAACTAACTATTGGATCCTAATCTATATATGAATGACTTGTTACTTTTTATTTATTCTCTAAGAACAGAAAATTGTTAAAATTTTTGTTTATATATTGAATTATTTTTTAAGAAATTAGATTCATTTATTTTAAAATTACATTTGCAGTCAAGATAACATTAAATTCTTTCTGTCTTCCTTTTTTTCTATATTTCTTATCTTCACTTTCTTCTTTAGCATCCAGTTTCATGTCTATAGTGTATAATTATTAGAATTATTTTCATTATAAAACCAATTTTTTAAAAAAGCAATATACTTTAAAATTATTGCCACTAGTAATGACATATACATTAACATCCGCAAAAATATTTGAGATATTTTGTAAGTTAAAAGATTGCAATGGCATTGATCTAATACTTCTGTTTTTAACTTTCTTAGTTATTACAGATTTGTAAATTTGGTCCTCAAAATGAGATTATACAATAAACCAAACATTAAATGTAAAAAAAAAAATAGAAGTTAATTACATATTGATTTCTGATTTTTATCCTCTTTCCCACCAGTTTTTTTTTAAAAACTTACATAATCTTCTATCAATAGAATGTATAAATTTCAAATTATGGGATAGTTTTGCTAATTTTATTTTAGTATTTTTAATTTCATTTTCATATTTAAAAGAAGTATTTTTTTAAATAAATATATTGAAATAAAGGCAAATAGTTAAGTATTTCATGTTATTTTATATGTTACCATATTGACTTTTTTTTATTTTTCTTGATTCACTCTATATCGAATATTTTGCATTTCATTCGCCAGTCAAAAGAACAATTCATTGATGTAAAGTAATGATTGCTAACAATTTATAATATGAAAGATGATAATAAAAATTCATTAGTATGCATTTGAAGATAAAAAGTTTATAATTTTTTATATAATGCAAATTCAGTTATAAAAAAAAAATAAGCAGAAAACTTTGTAGATAAACATTTTATTCTTTTATCAACTTATTAAAAAAAAATTACAAACTAGTTGAAACATACAAAAATTATAATTGCCTAAGTTAAAAATTTAATTACAGACTATAATAATAAGTTGATCGATGATTTCTTTAGTGCTGCTTTCCTCTGTACAAAGTCTCTTAATCTGATTTGTAATTTGATACTTTCTTTCAAATAGAAAATTGTATGATAATTGAATTTTTTAATAGATTTAACTGCTTTAATTTTCTCCCCAAACAGTGCCTATGAGTGTCAATTCATCACCTATTGAGAAGAATCAGTAACTTTTTTTTAATGTATGGATAATTTTATATATTTATATTTTCATATTTTAATTCCAAATATATATATATATATATGTAGAATATCAGGATATCTGAAAATGTGGCAACTTGAATTGCTTTTAAACCTCACCTTGATTGGTTTCTACTGTCCATTGGCAGTATCTAACTTTGTTAAAAATAGAATGTTATATTTTTGAAGAAGTCAAATTGCAAACAAGGTGGTTACAAGCTGTTTGCTAATACATAAACAGTGTCTGTTAGAATATATTTCAATAGTGTGAAAATTATTAAAATTTTTTAAACCTTTAAAGCATAAATTGTTAGATTTCTAAGATATTGATATTTATTCATATAAAAAAAAATTCGCCTCCCTGACAGTTGAATGATGAAATAGTGCTTTGGATTTGATCATGATATAATTTTATCAATATTTAAAGAAATCAAATGTGATTTTTTTTTTAGAATGTATTTCATTTCTAAACATAAATATCTATCAAATGAGGTGAAATTTATTATATTCTGATAAATAATAATGATTTAATATTAAATTTAATGTTTAAAGTTTACCGCCAATGAAAACAATTAAAACTGTCACAGTGCAGTGTGATTGTTAATTTGTCCACAGATGTAAAATGAAACAAAGATAAAGTAAATATTGCTATTTTTTTCATTGTTAAAAACTGTTCAGGAATAGATCCATTCTAACATAATTTTATTTATATATTTGAGTCTTTTCAATTTTTTTTTTCTTTTATTATTTCAAATTAAAAAAACTTTTAAATCAATCAATTTCATTTTCAGATTATCAATTTCCAGAAGATAAAAATAGTGTATCATTTATGTAACTTTATTAAAATTAAATATTAATTGATAAAACAGATGAAATATGAATCCACTGAAATATTAATTTATTTTAGTTTTGTGAGTTTACTAATTCAATTAAAAGAATATGAGTCATTTCAAATGTATCTGCATGCCATAGGTTGCTAACTGCTGCATTATCATATAATATTTTTCAAACTTTGTTTTAAAATTTACATTAGTATTGAATATTTGAATTCTTCTGAAGTATGTTATTATTATAAAAGTTATTACAAGTTCTATAAATGTGAAAGTACAATTATTGCAAAAATTATTTTTACAAAAAAGGAAACAGATAATATAATTGTTTATATTCAAAGAACTGCTAATATTTATTCATCTTGAGGTATAGTTTTTTAGTTCGATTTTTTTTTTGCCATGCCTTGAAGTGGGGTCACTATTGAATTTGAACAGTTTCAGAAACACTGCTTGTCTTCAGCATAGTGGTTCAGTAAATAAGAGAATGAGGATTTTAGAATAATTAAAATCAGCAAGGTAATGATATTGTTTCAACTATAAGGCAAAATTATTATTGTAATCTGATGCAACTCTGATCTTTGATGGTATACAGTATATTGTATCCTCACCATCAAATTGATATAATAATAGAAAAATATGACTAGCTCAGATAACATGATTACGCTCAGCTAAAACACCTTTAATCTTAATATAATCAATAATAAAGATATCCTATGATAATATCTACTATTTAACTAGCTCTAAATGATTAATAAATAATAAATGGTTTGGTTTATGAAAAAATTAAATAAATAAAATATTAATAAATCATGAGACCATAAAGTGAAGGTCAAGCAGTAAAGAATTACATTGAGCCAATATCCCACAGGATACAATCTCAATGGCAGAAGAACACTATCCCCCCTATTCTTTCAAATAATAATAAATTAATAGCATTCTTAAGACTTTAAAATAATAACAATCAATTTAGTATAATGTTACTAAATAAATTCTAATCTCTTTATTAAAACAATAATTATAATTATCTCAGAGTCTTTAAAATAACTCTAATCAATTTATAATCTCCTGTAGTCAAGTATGATAAGGGATTTTGTATCATCCTCAACTACACCTAACTAATAATAATAACAATAATAAATAATAATAATAATAATCTTCAATAAATAATTATCAATCTTATCCACTGTTCAATATTACGGTAACTACCAATAATGATAATAATAATAAGTAGTACAATTCTTTTATTTCTCAGGTGGCATTTTAAATAGAATATGTGAGATAATCTGATACAATCTGAAAATTTGTGGCGACAAACAACATTAAAATCCTATGCAATGAATTGTACAATTAATTATAAACATAATAATATTAATGTAAAAGAATATTTCTCAAGTATATTATATTCCGAATCATTATAATTTCCTTAAGTAAATAATTGTATCCGTACTGTGCAAATATTATGTTTATTTTGGTATCTGTCAATCATGTATTTGTGATGGTGAATAAATCAACATAACACAAAGTTTTATAAGAAAAATTTAACAAATTTTATTATCTTATACATTTAACAAAAACTATATACACTATTTTCAATTATCCTTAATAAAACCTAACAAATATAAAGCTAATTTAGATAAATTGGGTTATATCTTTCCACATCATAAAAATATAATACAATAAATCAACAAGTAAATAAGTCTTTACTCCGATTTATATACTATTTATGGCACATTTATTTAAAATATATTACAAATTTAAGACTACTCTTATAGTTTAATAAAAAATCTATTAATTATACATAGCTAAACCATATCGTTTCATAAGTGTACATCAAAAATATAAAATATGAAATACTTAAATAATACACATCTTTAAAATATGTCCAAATATTCTTACAATAAATAAATTAAACTAATCTACTATAATAGTGCTAGTGTTAATTTAAATATTTTTCTTGGTTCATTGGATGAATAAAATTGAGTAATAAAATAATAATATTGGTGTTCTACATATTTTGCTTGGTACTATTCTCTAAATAAAAATCTTTATATGTGTGTTTCATGTATGTTTAAAATATAAAATAATATTCATAAAATACAAGCATTGATTCTATTTTGTGTTGTTCATTTTGGATGTTTTATTTTTTAAAAATATGCATTAACACGTAAAATCAAAATATCAAAATTATTCAAAAATCTCGTGAATAGTTGTCATCTCTTTTATTTTTTAAAAAATAATTTAATAAAAATATGAAAATATCTATGCTTCTTTATTATTCACTGTTAGCATTTACATTCAATTTCATTTGTATTTGTTCTTAATACAAAACAAGAAAAATCTATCTCATCTCCTTTCAAAATAACAATACTACAATCCAAAATTATTCATTATTTTCTTTCATAAAATACAATGCTATACGATGTAATAACTGTTGAAATTAAGATAGCGATACGATGCATAGGCATGAAGAAATAACTACAGTAAAGACTCAATAGTATAAAATATATTTAATAATCTACATGGACACAATGTAAACGAAGAGATATGACAATCCAAAATTATTTATTATTTTCTTTCATAAAATACAATGCTATACGATGTAATAACTGTTGAAATTAAGATAGCGATACGATGCATAGGCATGAAGAAATAATTACAGTAAAGACTCAATAGTATAAAATATATTTAATAATCTACATGGACACAATGTAAACGAAGAGATATGACTTTTCTGTCTAATACCCTCAAATATAATAATAATGTCCAGGCTATTTACTCAACACTCACTCGAACATTTTAAAATACAAAATATCAAGAAAAACACTGTCCACAGAAAATATATACAAGACACAGAGCTACATTATCTGTACTTGCATAAACTACTAAGATAACAATATAGGTTACTTTCCTATTTTCTCCATAGATCTTACATATAAGCATCCAAAGGTTTCTTTATATACTCCCAAAGTCACTATTGATTAAAACTTCACAATAGATTTAACAACCTACATCACAAAAATAGCTAGCATTACTCCAAATAAACAAAATTCATATATGATTTTAATAATCTAAAACTACTACAAGAAAAGGTTTATTCACTTTTAAAACTCAGCAATATAACAATACATATGATTTTGTTTTAAGATATTAAAATCAATATTCAAAATATTTCCAAAAGTAGGGTTCATCCATTAAAGAATCATAAAAAAATTATGAATATCAATAAATTATATTACATTGGTAATATAAAAAGAAATGTATGCATATCTCTCTAAAATCATGGCTTATATCTTTAGAATAATAATAAAGTTTTATGTATAATTAACGCACAACACATGTTTATACGTTCATTTAACAAAGTAATATAAAAATATTCCAAGCAATTCTAGAAAATAAAATATACATATAAAATTAATAAATTTTATAAAGTTTACCTAGTGACCTTCCACTACTTGTCAATCACTATTATAGATGTCTTCTGGTTCAATATTTAACATAAGACATTAATAATAATAACAGTCATTCAGCATAACACTATCATACCTTAAAAATGTTTAAGAAAAACTTTACAAAATATTAAAATACTCTTTAAAATATTAATTTTGTTAGAATAAAAAATATTTAAAGTGTAATCTTTCCTACCGTAGCACTAAAAAACTTAATACTACAATTAGTATGTAAAATGATAAAACTATAGTTATTAAACTCCAACTCTTCTCTTCATAAAGTTCAATTTTTAAAAAGTTCTTTTTTTTCTTCCAATATTTCCATAGAAGTTCCCCCTGGCACTATTGCTAAGCGACCACTACTGTCTGAAATTTTTAAATACAAAGCTCTTTTCTCCTCTCTGTGCGGTTGCTCACAATTAATAAAAAATAAATGTAAATGAAGTCGGTTGCTCACAATTAATAAAAAATAAATGTAAATGAAGTCGACTTGAATCCAAAAAGATTTAAAGATTTATTATTAATCCTATTCTGAAAGTCCATAAAATACAGTCTATTGTCTGTAGCTTTCCAGGATAATAATTATTAAGGTGATCACTTGAAAAATATTTTTTATGAGTAAGCTCCGGAGTTTTTCCCGTTCACATAAATTATACCAGCTTCAGATGCATTATTGTCGGTGGTAAAAACTTCACACGTATATTTTCAGGAATCCTTATTTTATATTCCATTCAAAAAATTATTTCCTGATAATGCAAATGTATATATTTAAATATTCTGTGAATTAGTTCTTCAGTCAGGATATTTATTTTTAATTATCCATTTTATTTTATTTCTTTTCCAACTAATAATTAAGAGTACAAGTTTTTTTTATATATTACAATCGTTTACAGTATTTTTAACAAGAACTTGCTAAAGCAATTGATATCCGTAATAATGTTTGTCTTTTTTTCAATCATTTTTTTTTTTCAAGAAAGATTTGTAATAACTTTTAAATCAATTTTTTTTTTTCAAAAAAATTTTACTGCAACTTTTTTTTTAAAAAAAATACGCAGTTAATAATATAAACATACAATATATTTTCTTATAAATCTAATGTCAAGTTCTTTTCCAAATTTTTAAGAAATATTAATAATTAAGTCTTTTCCATATAATTCTTTGTTATCCAAATAAAGTTTTTTAATATCTTTAAAATATAATGCATAAACATGCCAGTCCTTTAAGTTATATTTCCACATAATATTCTTTTAAATATCCAAAGCATTAAAAATAAATGACTAGAAAAATTCTTACTTAACATGTTTAAAATATTTTCCTTTATCAGCTGTATTGTTGTCGTTAATACTTTTAAATACATTATTTCTGGTATTAAATTTATGGTTTTACCGTGAAGTTGACTTAAGCTTCAATAAAAATAACTAGCAGAGAATTTATTAATTTAGAGATGCATTGTTACTTTGACTTAATATGATAATCTTTCAAAAACTTTTCTTAAAAAATATTATTAAGAAGTAGACTGAGTAATACTCCGATGTTGATATATGATAATATTGATAATAAGTTAATAAGTAAGTGAGTGTCCCAAAAGTGAGAGCATCTACTTTTATACCAGGTCTAACTTACAATCTGATTGGTTATTTAATCTTCAACTTATGATCTAATTTATATATTTATCAAGTTTAGGTTGTTAAAATTTAGAAATAAAATTTATGACTTGTACTAAAATATTAAATATTACAAAATTTAATTCTAAATTAATTTTATACTTTCACCTAACAATTAAACACTTTTAAAATAACATTTTTTAAATAATACTTTACCAATTTATCTACTACTTAATTTTAATATATCTATTTTTAAAATTTAACTTTATTAACTACACATTTTAAAGATAACTAATTAAATAATTTTCCTAATATTTATTTTTATGATATATACAAATGTTTCAATTTTTAAACAATTCTGAAAGTAATTTTGAAACTTTTGTAGAAACCTTGCAAGCACAAAGTGTGTGTATTTTCTGGTCACATGACTTGAAAAACCAGACAATATGTATCAATTTTTTTATATTCACTGTCTGAAAACAATTATCTTAAACATTTAATTACAAAATATTATATAAAAAATAATAAAATATAATAATACAATTTGGAATAATAAATTTTGAAATTATTTAAACAGTAATAAATTAAATACATTTGTCTATCACAAAATATTATACTTTTAATAAATAATTTATAATATAAATATTAAATCTAATTTTTATTTAAAATACATTAGCTTGTTTAATTTTAAGCCATTATTTTAAAATTAGCTTTTAGAACTTTGTTTAATAGGATTTTTACTGTATTATTTCACTATGGATAGTTTTCCCAACCATACAAAAATCATAATATTTAGCTTTTACTTTATAATTTTAGCGTCTAAACATAACTTTTACTCATTTATAACTTATCTTTACTTTAACAAAGTTTTAAAAATCTTATCAGCATTATATAAACATTTATACTATTTAAGTTTTCCCTTAATTTAATTTTTTTAAAAAAAAAATGACTTAGTAAACCTATTTTGACCTATTAAAAAGAGTACAATATATATATATATTTAATTGCATAACAGAATTTCATTGAGTCTAAATTTCATGGACATTTTCTTCTTTGCATAGAAATGCTTCTAACAAACAAAACATTACTAATAATATATTTAGTTTCAGCTACCATAGAAAGTTCTTATGCTAACAATAAAATCTAATAAAAATGTAGCTTAGAAATTCCCAGACTTGAGAGCATTAGTTAGAAAAGATTATAGTTTAACAGTAGAAAAAAATATAATTTAATTAGGATAGACTAACATCACTGTGTGTAAATTAGTTTCCCTTATAGTCATTTTGATATAACTAGGTCATAGGTTTCTATAACCAAATGACAAAGCTTGATTATTTTTATTATTTGTCATCTCCTTAGCATTGGTTTTTTTTCTTATTAAATTTGAAGCTACTTCATAAATAGTTAAGGTTTTTTTTTTTGCATGATTAAGGTGCACATTTCAGAAATGTACATCCTTAACAAATTAAGTCTTAGTTTTTTTTTATTAAAGGGATGGCAATTTTTTTTCCTCTGAACTTTTTATATTGAGGTTGATAAACTTGTAATGAAAGAAGTTTATTAAGACATCATTTAGTTTCATAATAGAATCTATGATCTTTTTTAAAGGTTAAGTATATTATGTTTCAAAATAAAAATCCTTGCCATAAAGGAAAAGGTAGTTTATCTAAATTGTTTTTTTTAAACAAAATGTTGCACAGACTTGTTCATCAAATTTATTCGTTTCATTTTTAAAAATTTCAATTTAAACTTTTGATTGACTAGAAGTAACAAAAATATTTTATAAATCAATTATTGATATGTTTTACTTTGATAATAAAGATAGTTTGTGATATGTTTCAAATGCAACAGAAAATACTATTTAAATGCTATTCTGGTAAATATATATACAAATATGGTTTATGAAATAAGCTATTATGCCTGCCACATATCTAGCAAACTTACGTTGCAGTGTTCAATATCTTGGAGAAATATATCTGATGTGAGAGTTATCGAAGAATCAAAGTAATGGATTTAAGGATTAAGTTTTAAACTCGATCATTAATTCATTATCACTTTCTCAAATTATGGCGAGATTAAAGATATTGTATTATTTTTTTAGTAGAAATCTGATCATTAAGTTAATAGCTACCTTTAAGACTTTGAAGATTCTTTATTAAACAACTGAAGCATTATATAATCACCATTTTTTATGTTACACAAGCAGTTAAAGCAATAGCAACTCTCCATATAGTAGTGCCACCTAGTGCAAGCCATAGTAATCAGTGAATGCTAGATCTCTATCTAGTGCCTACTCATCCAATATCCCAGATTAGTTTCTAGCCTATAGCCTTCAACAGTGAAGAGTTTTGGATCTGAGAGTGCTACATCTATATCTTTGGATCTAATGCAACCCTCTAGCAGCCACCTTTTACCTAACCATAAAGCTTTGAGTACAAAATGAAAACACAATAATGTTTTCAGTCCAAAATCATTCATTTGTGTCACAGATCTGAACCCAGTTCAGTATCTATATATTTTGGTGTTTGGGGTTTTTTTAACAACCATAATCACCATCTTCCTTTGGCCAGGATTGCTGTTAAACCACTGAAAGATCATATGATCCCCATTTCTTATACTTACATAAGCTATTAAACTGTAGCAATTCTCTCCATATTGTAATACCACCAACATCAGTCCTGGCAAAGGATGATGGTAACTATGTTTATTAAAAATCTAAAGATACCAAAATGTATACATACTTAGTTTGATTCAGATTCTGTATGATTATATAAGCAAATGAGCTTGGATTGAAAACATTATTGTGTTTTCATTTTGAACTCGTAGCTGTATAGTTAATTAAAAAGATAAAAGGTGGATTCTGGAGGGTTGCATTAAATCCATGGATCTAGGTGCAATGTTCTCACATCCAAAACTTCTCTCTGATGAAGACCGCAAACTAGAAAACTAGTCCGGAGATATTGGCTGAGTAGGCATTAGATAATGATTTTGTTGTATAAACTTTTTAGCATCTATTGGTTATTATGGTTTGCTGTGGGTGAAACTTTTTTTGACCTAAATTTAAACAGATAATCAGTCTAAAACACAAATCTGTTTAAAAAATAATAGGCATATAGGTCTAAACAAATAGCTGCACTGATAGACAGCTTTTACAATCAAAGTTCTTGAAGAATTTCAAATATTTTTCTAAAAATATAAATGCTGAAAAATTGGGTCTCTTTAGTCCATAACTTTATGTAAAATTCTTATGCTTCTCTCAAAAAGAAGAGATTTAATTACGAAAAAAAAAAATAATTGAATGATTTATCAAGAAGGAGGTCACAATATTTGAACTATAAAATGACTTAGTTTCAAATCAGGAACTTTTATAAAGCATTAGACTCTAACTTTCTAAATGGCTGAATTTCATTTAATTAAGAACTATCTCTATTATGAAAATAATAGGTAATGTATCCATAATGGACTTATAAAGCAATTTTTTTAATCTGGTCAGATAAAAGATTAAATTGAAATTTCCAAAAATGAAAATGATAAATTAGATAAATGATGTTTTTCTCTCACTCAATTATTTCATTTTGATAATAAAAAAAAGATTGAGTATAAATTATTTTTTAAAACATAATAGATACACTTACCTTTTGAAAATAGGACCATAGATTCCACCATGATATTGAATGATAAACTGGCTAGCATCAAAATATATTTAAATACTAGAAAATTGATTTCTGTCGGTTGATTTGTGTTATATATATGTTTTCGGGGAAAATATAGAAATTAATTGAAAACAAGAAAAGCAGATTGTCCTAAGTTGATGTTTATTACACATTGTAGACAGAAGTAATTTATAAATATATATATAATGCAACAATAATAATACAGCTAGAGGGAAATCAACATGAAAGAAAATAATATCAAAATTCGGAAGATGAGCATGATTTCATCTGATGCAATTTCAAGGAAATGCTTATTCTCGAAAATACCAAAATAGTTGACTTGGTCTGCATAATGATTTTGTGAATCTGAACACAGATTGTAATATTATGAAAATATTCATCTTCATAATTTATATATATCACCAATTACAGATAAAATATTAGATTAAAAAAAAAAAGTAGTATGGCTTGTACTATTAGTCTGGTAAGAGAAATAATAATAATGTACTTCTAATCTGCAAATTTTAATGCATCTGGATAAATGTCATTCTCCTTTACCTGTGAAACAACAAATTCTTAACTAGCACAGACCAGATTTTGTTATTACTCTGTCTTTTTCATATAAGTAAGCTAAGTAATAGTTAATAGATATAAAGATAATGAATAATATTTCTGTAGTGTTATTTTCACTACACCACTCACGCAAGGTAGGGACTGAATAATCTCTACTCTAATGAATGACTAATAAAAATTATTAAGATATAAAGATAGTTTCTTTTTTTTTTTTTTTTTTTAGATTCTTTTGTTACATTATCACTTTTTTTTTTTAGTGATTATAATAATCTCATCATTATTCTGTCTTCATATCTTTTGGTTTTTTAATTAACATTTTTTTCGTCAGGAACAAATCTTCTACTATTAGTTGAAATTAATGATTTTTCTCAGTTCATTCTTTATTTGGGTGAAAAGAATTTGCAAGTTTGAATCTAAATGAAATTGCCTGTTTATTTCATGTTTAACAAAATTATTGTATCTCAAAAAAATTTAATAGGGCATCTTATTATTATGGTGGTGGTATTTAATCAAATAGATAAATACATAATTTCTCAACTATTCTTTCAGGCTGGTGAAAAACAGCCTGTGTTATGGAGAAATAGTTGTCAAACAAGATCTTAATCTCTTTTGCATGCTATATTTAAAATAAGAAAGGTGCTGTTATTGTCGTATTCTTTTACTAGTTATATGTATATTTGAGCTTAGAATGTATCTACAGCCATTGATTTTTATCAAATTTTGGCTTTTAGAGATTTAGAATATAAACTGGATGTGTTATAGACATGTCATTTATTCTAAATATTCTTTTTACTTTTAAATGATGTAGATATATCAAACTGAAAAGAATAATATATGGATATTAATAAAATTTAGAGACAGTTTTATTCAATTATTTTTTTTTTTTTTTTTGCATCTGTAATTTTATTTGTACTTACAATGTGTATTGCTTTCTGCTTCAATCTTTTATATAATATCTTGGATTCATGAAATATGAATTCACTTATCCAAAATTAAAATTAGACTCATATATTTTAATTATATTATATTTGATATAGAAATGCTCACAGGTTTTAATTATTCATTTAAAAACCATTTAACTTTAATGAAGTATTTTAATATATGTAATTTAATTATTCCATAGTAATGGATATGTTGATATTTGAATTATTTTCTTCACATATTCTCTTTACAATGAAAAATAAGATGATTATTAATTAATATGAGTATTAAGAATACAATAATACAAATAAATTTAGTGAATATAAAGATTCATAGAAGGTCTTACAAAAAAGTTTGGTTTCTCTAAATGGGATCTTGAAAGGATTGTATTTAATATTATTTAAGAAGTATTTTATGAGAATTGATGACAGTCTTTAAGGACTCATTTATATTGTGTTAACTGTATATTAATATTTACTTGTATAATTTCCAGAAATTTAAGTAAGATCAGCATTGGGAATAAATTAGTGAGAATATTAAAAACTTCTTAGTTATTTTTATAAAACTTTTTTTGCTTTGATAGATCATTTTTTTAATTTTAAGTAGGTCAATAATTGTATAAGCCATGATTTGTTTATTGTAACTCAAAGATATGCATATTTATTGTATATTGCTATTTGTACAATAATCTTATCACACGTTTTTGCACTAGATTATATAGAAAATATGTTTATGATAGTGCCTGCTAGATTAAGGTGAAACCTTCACAACTGTTTGTGTCAGATTAATATGATTTGGCAAAATAAAGAACTTTAAAAAAAAAAAAAGGTTTTTATTTGATGATAAAACAATTTTATTTATCAAAATATTGATGGTAACACATCACG
The DNA here is from genome assembly GCA_028023455.1 of Epiperipatus broadwayi. Classification (NCBI taxonomy): domain Eukaryota; kingdom Metazoa; phylum Onychophora; class Udeonychophora; order Euonychophora; family Peripatidae; genus Epiperipatus; species Epiperipatus broadwayi. The sequence goes on along the minus strand of JAQFVV010000010.1, from coordinate 11,469,054 downwards.
ACAATTCCCTACTCCTATTATAATATATAAAGTCTTGTTTCTTTGGATTATTTATTTTTTGATCTTTGTACTTTCAAAGCAGATAAGAAGGCAAAGCTGTAGAGGAATTTTAAATTGACTATTAAATTTTATGAAATTATATAATTACTGAAACAAAAATTGTTACTATTCTATTCTCCAACTGTTATTCCTAATGTGCCTTCTACAAACTGTATAATAGTTATCAAAAAAAAAAAGATCACTTATTACTCTTTCTGTACATTATTGGAAATCAGCCCATAAAAGTCAACTTTTTTAAAGAATCTGTGATTAGAAATTGCAATTGATGTTTTAAATCATTTCACAATTTGATTTGTTCTGCATTTATTGTATGAACTATAATCTAGTATATCTAATGTTATGTGGAAATAGTAAAAAGATTATATAATAATATCAATTAATTATTCTAATGGTCATTTTTTAAATCATAAATCCTTTCTTTACATTTAGATAATTAAATATTTACTTTATTAGCATGTAATCTATAATATATATATATGTATTTGGCACACATATAATGAAGTTAGTAAAAACAAATAATACTCTGCAGTTTAATGAGCTGAGCACTTTTGGGAGGCTTTAGAATGAATTTTATTATCTCTTTGAAATATTATATGATTTTGGGATCTTTGTTTTTATCTCTATGCTTCTGAACATTTTTTTTGTTTGTAAATAAAACACAATATTTAAAATAGATGATTTATGATATTTTCAAAACTATCTTCCTTTTTTCTTTAACATAAGTAATCAGAAAAAAATGAAAATGTTAAGTAGATTGCACTATATTTAATTTGTAACTTTAATATCATAAATTTTCAAGAAAAATTCCAAGGAATAAAACATATAATTTGAATATTATTAATTGCAAATTTATAATACAGATAATTATGTGAACTGAATGTTAATACAAAAAAATTTTTTTTTGTACATTTCAGTTTGACAATTATGATTATGATAGAAATTTATGATTAAAACTGTTGCAATATATGTCTGCCCCCCCCCCCCATTAAATTTAACAATCTATTATGTATAGTCTATTGATATTGTTTAATACATTTAAGCATTAAATTAATCAGGAATAAAATTTACTTTTTATTTTTTTTTACAAAATACGGTATTAATATAAATGCTTACTATTGACAAAACAATTATAGATTCAGTGATTTAAGCAATGTAGAAATCATTCATGCCTCTCTTACTATATTAAGATTTAAATTAATTTAATTCATCTAATTTAAATTATCAACTTGGTCGAGAGGTCAGTTGCCCGGGTTGCGGGTTCGCTTCCCAGCCGATGCTATGACACATGGAAAAAAAAAAAACTTCACTTCTCAAAGCCTTTTAATCTCTACACAATACTATAAGTGTCTTATCAATATCAGACAATTTATACAATATTTGAGATATTAATCTATATCTATAAATTATGGTATTAGAATGCTTTAAATTTAAGATATTAAAAAAAAAAAAAAAATAGTTATCTTGTTATTTTACTAATTTAATGTAATTCTACTAAACTTGGTACTGTTCAAGTTACTATGAAAAAAAAAACTAAATTGCAAATCTTAAATGCATTGAACCAACTTTTGGCAGATTGCTTCCAGAATCATAGTGCTGAATAGAATTGTGCCGTTAAAAATATGCATATATAGTAGCGAAGACCAATATGTAAATCAGGCACAGTATGTAAATTAGATGTTCCATTTTTTTTATACTGGATCACAGGAATCTTCTCTATTGATGGAATGAGGATCCATTGCAATAGTCCAAATCTCTTTATATTTTCTTTTCCTATCATCCCTCTCAGCATTTTTTATTGGGGGAAAAAGGGTTTATTTTAAAAAAATTTTTTTTTTTTGTTTTTTTTTTTTTTTTTTTTATTATTTTTTTTTTTTTTTATTATAAACCCAACTAAAATTTTGGAAAGAAAAAATTGTTTAGAAAAGTGTACATTATAGAAAATTACATAATTTAATATAAACAATTTTTGCTCTAATGCTTAAAATGGAATGGCTATAAATGTTATTGATAAATAATGTTAGTTGATGTAATATAAGCATGTCCATGATATTCCAACTTAAAACAGGCAAAACTTTTCATATAGTAGTTCCACTCAGTGCAATCCAGAGTAATCAATGGATGCAAAAAGGTTTGTGCATAAAATCCCTATCTAGTGCCTACTCATCCAATATTCCCAGCTTGTAGCTTTTATTAGTGAGGAGCCTTGGATCTGAGAGCACTGCTCCTAGATCTTAGGATCTAATGCAACCCTCAAGCAGTCACTTTTTATCTCTACTTAACTATAAAACTATGAGTCTGAAATTAAAAACACAATAATATTTTCAATCCAAGTTCACTAGCTTATATAGTTATATAGGTCTTAACTCAGTTCAGTACCCATATATTTTGAGGTCTTTGGTTTTTTAATAATCATAACCACCACTATCCTATTAGGCAGAATTGGTATTAAACCACTAAACATCACATGATCTCCATTTCTTATGCTTACTCAAGCTGATAAAACAGGCAAAACTCTCCATACAGTAGTGCCACTACTAGAAATTAGTCTGGGGATATTGGATGAGTAGGCACTAGATAGGGATTTTATGCACAAACCATATTGCATCCATTGATTACTCTGGCTTGCACTGAGTGGCATTACTGTATGGAAAGTTTTGCCTATTTTAACAGCTTGAGCAAGCATAAGAAATGGTGATCATGTGATATTTCAAGTTATTCTTTTACCTGTGTATTTGTACCTTTAGCAGTGAAAATCCTGTAGACATTTTTTTGTTTTTGCAACGCTGGATAATAACTGAGAGTCTGGAATCTCTACGTATACACTTTTTATCATATGATGACAAATACATCATTTAGAAAATCTACTTCTGGTACTAATATTATGTTCACTGCACAGTTTCACTGTATAATAATTACTATCCCCACCCATCCTTACTAAACTTTACTATTTTTTTTTTCTCCATTTTTTTCCTTCCATACTTAAAATCTTTAGAAAAGTTAAAAAACAATCCAAAACTATGACCTTGGACTCAAAAGAAAAAAAAAATCTTTTATTTAAACTCCCATAAGTTGAAAGTAATATAAATTCTAATCAAATTTTGTTTAAATTAAGTTATCATACTAAATATTTTGTTAGTCTTTATTTTTATGAAGTCTTTGTATAACTTCTGCTTGATAGAATGTGAGGAAAGGTTATTATTACAATGGGAAATCAGGCATTTGAAATAAAAACTGGTGTTAAACAAAGATATGTACTTGTTCCGACATTGTTTTCAATTTTTATAAAGATGGTCTTTGTAATTTTGTAGGGATCTTAATCAAATAGGGATCAAAATATGATACAGGTTTGATGGTGGAATATTTAATTTGAATCAATTAAAAGCAAAAACAAGAACTACATCTTTTTTTAATTCTGAATTTACAGTATGCTGATGATTGTTGTACTTTTGCATGTTCAAAAAACTATAGAATGCTCTTGACATCTTGAGTGCAATCTTGGCTCTTTATTGTTCAGAAAAATCAAGTTTTTCATCAGCCAGTGACAGAAGAAAATGGTCAGCAATTTTCAGCTTGGACGGTTATCAACTTGAGAATATAAATCAGTTTAAATATCTTTGTAGTTATACTTAGATATTGATATCCCTCACGGTCTCCAATGTACTGCTGCTGCTTTTAACAAATTAAAAGATGGAATATTTCATCATACGGAAATCAACTTCTGCAATTAAATTAACTCTGTATAGATTTCACATGATCACCATTTCTTATGCTTGCTCTTAACTGTTATTAAAACAGGCGAAACTCTATACGTATTGACACTCAGTGCAAGCCAGAGTAATCAATGGATGTCAGAAGGCTTGTGCATAAAATCCCCATCTAGTACTTATTCATCCAATATCCCCGGACTAGTTTCTGGCTTGTGACCTTCGTCAGTGAGGAGCCTTGGATCTGAGAGCACTGCACCTAGATCTTCTTAACTACAAAACTATGAGACTTAAATTGAAAACACTATAATATTTTCAATCCAAGCTCATCAGCTTATAGTCTTATAGGTCTGAACTCAGTTCAGTATCTATACATTTTGGTGGCTTTAACTATATGACTATATACGCTTATATGACTATATAAGCTGATGAGCTTGGATTGAAAATATTATAGTGTTTTCAATTTAGATGTCATAGTTTTGTAGTTAAGTATAGATAAAAGGTGGCTGCTGGTGGGTTGCATTAGATCCTAAGATCTAGGTGCAGTGCTCTCAGATCCAAGGCTCCTCACAGACGAAGGCCACAAGCCAGAAACTAGTCTGGGGATATTGGATGAATAGGCACTAGATGGGGATTTTATGCACAAGCCTTCTAGCATCCATTGATTACTCTGGCTTGCATTGAGTGGCAATACGTATAGAGAGTTTTGCCTGTTTATATATAGATTTGTTATGTTGTCTAATTTATTGTATGAATACGAAACTGTGTTATCTTATGAACGCAATATAAAGGCATTAGAAAAGTTCCATTTAAGGATACTCCGCAAAATTTTAAAAATATAATCGCAAGATTGTAAACACCAATCAGTATAATCTTCAACTTGCTGGATGTGTTACTATTGTGAGACTGTTATTGTAAAATCACTTCTTCGTTAGATTGGAAAGGTGCAACAAAGTATCAATGGAAGACTTTCTAAAAGAGTCTTTAATGGTGAACTTGAGTATGGTTTTAGTAGAAAGTAGACCCCATCTATGTTATAAAGGCTATCTCAAAGATATTATAAAGAAGTGTAATGTCTATTATTTTCATTGGGAAAGTATGGAAGAGAGTAGAATATATTAGAAAGCTATAATTAGACATGTTGTTGAAATAAAAGACAAGATGTAAAATATCAAGTAAACAGAAAAATGGTCCAAGATGTTCTATATGTGGACATGATTGTGTTTCACAGATTGGTTTTTATAGTCATTGCAAAACTTGTTTCTAGAATAGTTCTTTTCCTTCTTCTTCTTTTGCTTTTATATATATATATATATTTGAGTTGGAGTGACCGTGTTCATTTTTGAGCTGCTGTTTATTATTATTTATCTTTATTCACTTAGAATAGTACAGGCCTTGTTGTTACTCTGATTTGAAGATATGGTGTTTGTACAACCACATTTCTATTCTTTAAATATACTTGTAGTATTCTGTCTCTAGTTTTTTCTGTTTTGTTTTTACCCTTTGTTTTCAATTATTTTTTTTTGTCTTAATGTTAGAATAGCCAAACTTATTTTCATTTACACTCTAACGTATGATCAATTAAATGTTGTTCAGCTGACAGATGAACATAAATTTATTTGTGAATTTTCAGTTACAGAATTATTGGATTTTATTAGGATTGCAGTTTTAACTATTTTTATCATTATATAATAAATCTTTTTTATTTTAATTAAAATTAAAGTAATCATTTTTTTTATAGTGTAAAAAAACTATGATGGAGAAAATATTAAAAATGTTAAACATAACTTTTAATGAATTTTCATTGCTGGGCTAATTGTCAAAAAGCAAGTATTATATTTTTTATTTTGAATATGATGATTGTCATATAATATTTGTTTTTTGATAGTGTTATATTTAAGGTTTCCAATAGTTTCTTCATATATGAAGCCATATAAGTATAATCTTATTTTTTTATTGTGATTTAAAGACACACACATATATATGTATTCCAAACATCTTTTTTCTTTTTTTTTTGTTTTTTAAAAATTGGCATTATATAGGAAATTGTAAAAAAAAGTTACAATCATGAACCTCCTGATGAAAATGCCATTGATGAGCATATGAATGACCAAAAAATTCCACCCTACATTGTAGAAGAAACTGGTGCTAGAGTTACTATGCAGTCTGCCATTTCTTTAGTGAACAGGTACATTTTTAGATAATTTTATTTTTTTAGTGGCTGACTAAAATGTCAAATACTTCTAAAAAATGTAAATAGCAAATTTTTGCTATTATGTATGTGTATCTATCATATATATATATATATATATAATATAGGGAGTATACCAATAGCTCAAATAAGCTCTTAATTGATGTGTGCCAAAAGCTTGAAACCAATTGGTCTGGTGGTGGGAATGTTCTAGATAGACTTTTCAAATATTTTTTTCTTATTGCACTTATCAATTAAGATGTGAGGTGATGCACTGTGATCTCCTTATACGGAGTCAGGAATTTCTCAGCAATTATGCCCAGAGAAACCTGTTAGCCACTTTATCTTCCCTTTCCATTCCCCACCTTAAGTTTTCCCATATCCTGCTCCATCCCATTTCTATAACGTAATCTTTGTCAACTCCATAGCCTTTATATCTAAATCCCCCTTATCTTTTCTCAAACCCAGCATAAAAATCAATAACCCACTTTCTGTATAATCACTTTCCTTATATTTATTCTTCCACAACTTTATTATTTGTATCCTTTCTGCTTTCAGGCATTTACATTCAATTAACAGATGCCTAATATTTTCTATGCCTTCCTTACACAACTTGCAGACTAAATCACCCACATTTTTCCATTTATGTGTATAATCCCCAGTTGCTAAGATCCCATTTGAGCCTTAAATAGTAAACTACTTTCCTTGCTATTATCATAAATTAACTCGCACCCAATATTCCTTTTACTTCTATATATATTTAAACTTTTTTTACTCTACATACTAGTACTCTATCTCTCCAACTCCCTATTCTTTATTAATGCATCTATTCTTCTATCCCATTTCTTACTACTATAACACTCAACAATTCTCCTAACACAATCATCCCACCTTTTGTACAAGTATACTGACATAAATTCTTTATCCAAATCTTCTGCATACCGCATTACCTTTCTCACCCATCTTGTTACCTGCCCTTTATTCATAACCCAATTAAATACTATTTTGGCTATTCTTTTATTATCCATAAACTGCAATCTACCAAACATTTTCATTTTGCTTTTTGCATCCCTCATATAAAAACTTGACCATCCCATTTCTCCTTGAATTGCCTCCTTTGCCATCCACACATCTGCATCTAATGCATGTCTTCCTACTTCACTTTGTACTTTTTCTAAGTAATCTAATATCCCTTTACTTGCTTACCATATGTTAAACCTGCTACTGCCACTCCCTTCCATACAATTCTAGCTACATCATATTTATTATATGAAAACACTGTTAATTTCTTTATCAATCCCTTTTTTTTCTTTGCTTCATTTATCAATTTTTTCTCCCATTCATCCAAGCAATTTCTCTGATTACTTAAGATGATTCCCAAATAGTTATATCTATTCACCACACTTAACTTTATATCCCCCAATAAAAATTCTTTGTCTTCTCTTTCCCCAGTATTAATCATCATTACTTTTGATTTTTCTTCACTAAACTTAATCCCCATCTCTTTACCCACCCTTGCACATGTCCTCAGCATAACTTCTATATCTTCCCTTCTTTCTGCACACAAAAAGACATCATCTGCAAATAAAAGACCTGATAATGTATATATTTAAATGCCATCTATTAATGGTATCTGTATCCTTCTTCCTAATCTTTCTATTGCTCTCTCCATTTCTCTCAAATACAACAAAAACAAAATAAGTGACATAGGCATCCTTGCCTTAGTCCCACCCCATTTTTAACTTTAACTGATTCTATATTCCCTAATTGATACATACAGTAATTATTTTCATATAATTTCTTAATAATATCCATTAAAGCTCCATCCATTCCCAAATTTACTAAACTTACCCATAATCTATTAGTATTTACTCTATCATATGCCTTCTCTATATCTATAAAAACCATATATAACTGTATACCTACTCATATCCATAAGTTGTGTAACTACAAATAAACTATCTCCTGTATGCCTATCCAATCAAAAACCTCCTTGCATTTTTCCTACTATATTATTTTCTTCCATCCATTTTGCAATCCTTTCAGCCACCCTACATGAGAAAACTTTATATAAAACTGATGTTACCACTATTGGTCTATAATTGTTTAACTTTCTATGATCCTTACCCTTTCTTTTAAATAGTAGCCTTACTCTTGTATTACTCCAACTACCTGAAAAATCTCTCTTCAGTGCCATCTTATTAAAACACGATAATAATTTTACTTTTGCCTTATGTCCTAAATTCATTGCCATCTCTACTGCCCATCCATCTAAACCTCTTGCCTTTCCACTTTTTAATTTCTTCCCTGCCTCATCAGTTCATTTTCTGTAAACCTAATATTCCCATTACTATATGCTTTCATGTTGGGTATCACCCAGTCCTGCACATCTAACATTTTTTCTATATCCAATACATATTTAATATTATTTCTAATTCTTCTCTAGAGCTACTCTACTCTCTCATCATCTAGTAATACTATCTCTCTCTCCCCTACATTCCTTTTTTTTAATGTATTTCCAAAATTTTTTATTCCTATCTCTTCCACTTCTATTAATATCTTTCAACAATTTGCTATTCAATTTCATTCTCGCTCTATAATTATCTATTTTAGCCAACTTCTTTTTTTCTAAGTACTTTTCCCATTTAACATTAACATCTTTTTCACTTTCTTTGTTCTTAATAGCACACATATATTCTCTGCATGCTTTTTCCCTCTCTTTAACACTTTTACTAACTTTCCCTTTTTTATTACTTTTATTCTTCTGAATATTCTCACCTAAAACTCTATTTGCCACTTTCTCTGTTGTACCACACCAGTCGTTATACTCATCTCCAACCTACTCTTCCATGGTTTCTTCAACTTTATTTCTATTTTCTATCACATTACTAACCATTTCTATTATAAAGAAATTATGATCACTATTACATACTCTCTCTTCATTATCAAACATCTTAAATTTTCATACTTTATTCATTCACTCTTTCTCTACTAATACATAATCTATTGTATGGAATATATCATTTCTAGACCATGTGTATTGTCCCTCATAAATATTTGATAAAATTTCCAATGCTCAAATTCACTCTGACAAAAATTCTTCAAAATCTGTCCATTCTTATTACCTACAATACATCATCAATTTCTTCATTATGCCCATTCATATCCCCTATAACCATTATTCTCTTCCTCTTTTCTTTGAAACTCTGTATATCCTTAACTAGGCATTCATATATGCTACTGTTCCACTCCATTATAGATTGACTATCTCCAGTAGCTATATACACTATAGCCACCATCCATTCTTGTCTTCCTAACCTTATCTCAAACCACAAATGTTCTTGACATTTAACAGTATTTAAATATTTTTTTGACATAACTCCTATACCACCAATCCTTTTTTCTTGTTTTCTATTTATACTCTGCCATACCAAGTCTTCCAGAATAGGTTCTTCTTCTCTTAGATATGTTTCCACTACTGCTAATACCTCAAGCTCTTCATTTTTAATTGCTTTGTTTAATTCCAGCCACTTTTCTGGTCTCCTATCACCTTGCATATTCAAATACCCAATTTTAATAATTTCTTCTTTCCTAACTACTCTTTTATAAATTCTTTTGACTCTTTCTTCTCCATTACATTTATAAATAACTTGCTTACCATTAATTTTACAAGCCCATTCCCTCTCCACATTTACATCTAAATCAGCTACCCTTTGTTTATTTCTTACATCCCATCCATTTTTCTTTTTTCTGATAATGGTGCAATTTAAAACCCCACCATCCTTTATAAGTTTCCCGAACTATATTCTTTATAAATCAGACTCCCTAAAACTTCACTTCCTTGTTTTCCTAAGTGCAATCCATCTTTACTATATAACTCCCTCTTCCCAATAAAAAAATCCCACACATCCACAAACATAACATCATTTCTCTCACACAATTTTTTCAATCTCTCATTTATAGAACATGCCCTATCTAACATATACCTCTTGTCAAATCTTGGTAATAATCCAACTATTCCTACTCTTCCTTTAATCTTACTCAAATTCCTAATCAATTCTATGTACTCATCCATTACTCTCTCTGATGGCTCTGACAAATTATTAGTCCCTACCATAACATACACATCTCTACTCCCTTGCTTCTTTACTTTATCTGTAACATCCCTAATTCTAGCTCCAGGCAAACATACTCTTACATACCTGTTTCTATTTTCCCTTGCAATTATATCTCCACATTCTCTAATTAGTGAATCTCCTATCAATACTGTCTCATAGTCTACTTTCTCTGCTTCATTCATAACCTTCTCTACCACCTTCTGGACTTCCTTATCTACTTCTTCCTTATCATTCCTATTCAATAAGTCTGTTATCTGCTCACACTTCGTCTCTAACGATTTTAATTTTGCTTCTACATCCTTTACCTCTTCCTCTATCTTACTTATTCTTTGGCTAATCATCTCTATTGCATTACCTATTTTTTCATTCATATTTCTTGTCACTCCACTAAAAACATACTCTGTCCTGTCTTCCTCAACTACATTTTTCTCCATTTCTCCTGACTTGCTTTTTAAGCTATCTATACTTAGAAACCACTTTTTCACCTCTTTTATCACATGTACACACTGTCTACATAACCATAAACCCATTACATCCTTCCTAGTAATATTTAAACATTTCAAGTGATAAACCTCATCACATATAGTACACTCTACCATAGCACATCTGATTTCTTTCTGACGATTATATGCATTGTGAAACACAAATGCAATCCATATTCTGTATTTTTCAAGTCACCTACTCTATATTTGACTATATACTTCCTCTCCTACTCGTCGAACCCCTTTGCACGGGATAAAAACTTTCAAAAACGCTCGATCAATAACCATGTGTTTTCCGACCTTAGGCCTCCAAAACATTATCTTTTTTCTCAAATAAATCACTGTTCTTAAATTTAAAAAATCTTTAGTAATAAACTTACTAAAAAAACCAACTAATCTTACATACAACTTAGTTATAAAATATCCTTACATTAACACACTTTCATCAAAATAATTTTTTTTTTTTTTAAACTTCTATGTTTAAAATGGTGAACGAAACACTTTCTAAACGTTAACAATTCCCGATCTTTCCAAATTCATATAAGTCTATCTCTCTTGATCACAATTTACTCCTCACTTTCATACCACAAGCAAGCAGTCTTTATATCCATATCAAATTTTAACTTAGCTTTCGGCACAGTACGCTCCCTATATTACATATTTGTAAATACAAGCTCATAAAAGCAATGTCACGCTATATATGACTTGCTTCATTGATTATTATATATATATATAATTCTAATAATAATAAGAGAACGCTAAAATAAATTATCTCACAAATGCTACTGTCTGGATTTTTTACTAATAAAAAAAGTAATCTCTTTTAGTAGTCTGTAAAGATGTTGCACATCAATCAATTTGGACAATAGCAGTTTGCTAGAATGAAATAAATTCTGTTGCATTTAGGTTAAATCAAGTTGCTATTGTCTGAATTGTTGTTACTGAAAAATGCTAATTTGGGCATTAGCAATTGTTAGATCATTTGTTTTAACATTCTCTTACATGAAATGTCTTTCATCTGATATCAAATTTATTAGTGCCTATAATATATGTTTGAAAATAAGTTAAATATATATTGATTTAACCCATAAATGCCATTAGCTCTTATTATTATATACACATCATATTGCAAAACAAATGTTTAAATAAACCAATAGATTACCGAAATTTATTGTCAAGGTAATTCAATTAGATAATAGATGGCAGATTTAATCTTTTAGTAATTGATTTCAATCATTGTCTTTAAAAATTTTGCACTAGATTCTGTTTGTTTTCTAATTGAATGTTGCCTTGTTGATATTCTATTGGTTTATTTAAGCAGTAACTATAGTGTTGTGATTTAAATATAATAACTAGTTACTTGTTGGTACTTATAGTTAATTATATTTAAAGTATTGAATAGTAGTTTCTTTATAAAATTGTTATGTACGGGACCAGACTTTAATTTAGCAGCCATACACTCAGTAATTATTTGTAGAAAACAACACACCAAAAGTTTTAATAACTTAACAAGTTTATTATTCAATATATATACAAATTGATAGTGAATTAATATATTCAACTAGTGGCTTGCTAATTGAGCTTCTTAATATAATCAATCTAAAATATCATAAGAACAGGTTTATATAGAGTAAAATAAGAAAGAAACACTCTTCGAATTCAAATTCTTATGACATCAAAACTATCTTTTTTTTCTTCCTTTACATAGTACAACTCATCATTTTATTACTTTTCATCTATTACATTTCACTGATAAAAATATCCAATAGCATGATTACAATGTATAAATTAATTTTTTTTTAAATTTTTTACCAATGTACTTTGTGACAAATATGTTATACCAAGTATAAGTGCACATACAAATATGGCAAATTTTACATTTATTATTCAATTTATGAGTTTTTTATTAAACTTTTTTTTTCATGCAGCTTTGTAATGTTACTAATTGAGCTATTGGATTTCTTTTGTTTCAATATATTTATTAATAAAGTTATAGAATTATATTTGGTTGTATTAAAAGTGTATGCCTTATATATTCCTTGAGTTATTTATTGAATATGAAATCTATAGCTTCCCTTTATTGTAGGTATATCTGATCAATCCATTAGCTAATCCTCACCCACAATGAAAGTTGTCCCTTCAAACATAATACATCAGAACAGTTCGATGTATTAATTCACTAGCTCAGGCAATGGAGCGAATACTCACATAATGGGAAAAATTTATTTGGCCAAGAATCTTGCAACATATTACCACTTTTTGTATTAACTGTAAGACTTGAATATAATAATTTCATACTCCTATGTACATATATAAGGTAAAAAATATTAATGGGATGAACATTTATGGACAGTTTGATATAAAAATGCCATCAAATAGTTTTTGTATGTGATGAGGATCAAATTTTTTTTTACTAAACAAAATTGACTTTGATAAATCAATGACAGCTACATTATTACGTTTTGCAAGGAAGAGGGTAAATGAGATCTCTGATAGAATTTGAGATCTATCAACAAAAGTATAGAAAAAGGAAATAATTATTCTAACCAAATCCATTTAGGCTTATAATTAGATTATGCATTCAAAATCTGAAACAATTTAAAAGAAAGTTTATAAGATAATATAGTATAACACTCTAAGATCTCACTAAAAAAGTAATAAATGGAAATTTCTTAGAAGAGACACTTCTTGAATAATTTTTATACGAATGGCAGATATAAAATTGAGACAATAGTCTGTGCAGATAATGTCAAGAAAAATTTAATGCACAGGATAATGTTAAATCAATATTAAGGGTTACAAGACAAGACTACTGCAGAAAAGTAACAAACTATCATTAATAAATCTAAAATGCTAATGCAAGGAAGATTGAAAAAAAGATAGTATGATTCCAGAACTGAAATATTTTTTTTGTGGAAAAATGCAAGTGAAGGAATGTAAACTATAGTATTTTCAAAATTAGAGATAACATGGCAAAAGTTTTCCAGAAGGAAAAAGCATGATGAAATGAAATTCTAATAATTGGTGAAATAAAACTGATGTAAAAATTAATAAAATAAATTTGAAAAATATTCGCTGGAATTCTAGATCAATATATGCTATCTAAAAACATTTATAAAAATCAATATCTCCATGGAAATAGTGATTCAGGAATATTGCTAATGTCAGAAATAGACAGGTAATTCCTGATAGTTAAATCTAAAAATCTACCACTTGTTAAAAAATTTAAACTTTGCACAAAAGATATAAATGTTAATATAATATATATGCAAAGAGAAATTGTAGTAAAAATGTTAGTTTAATTAGACTACATTCGAAACTATCAGATTTAAATATATAAATTGTCAAAGGAAATTCACCCGTATTAAATTATGAGTTATTCAGCCGTTTTGAATTAAGCTCCATACAGTGCTACATCCAGAGTTAATATTATTATTTCCAGTTGAATACACATCAATATTTAAGCTAAAATGAACACTCAACATCGAAGATAAAACTTAACGATTTGTTAAGTTTTATCTTCGATGTTGAGAGTTTATTGACTCGATATAAACAAATAAGTATAAATCTTCATCTATGCAACTAGAAAATTGTTCCTTCATATAAACACTTGCAAATTATACATCTTCTTACCATTGACATTTATCATCTTATCTGTGATAATTCTGCTACTCTACTCTCATCCATTCTTAGCACTATGCATACTCAAAGCTGCTATTTATCCTCTTACTCTGGCTATTTTCAGTAGTTTATTTGCACCAGCATAATCCATATATTCACATAATGAATAGATACTTGCAGGATTAGCATACATTTGTAAATTCTGACTATTTGTTATGTATAACGTTTTGTCTTTATTTTTCATCACTTTATACATGTTTAGACATTGCATACAGTAAGTATATTTCTATTAAAAAAGTGAGAGAGAGAGAGAGATACAAGATTGTTTTCCTTAATTTGTTTAAATTATCATATTGCCTGTTAAAATATTTCTTATGGAAAACACAAAACCATCAAAGATTTCTTATAATAAAAGAGCAAAAGTTAAATGGAAATTCAATATATTACTTAGAAAAGGAATATTAATTCCAATGGAAATATCTGAGTGTTCTACATCTATTGTTACCATAAAATCAGACAGTACATATACACTTGCAGGGTTTCTTATGTAAGTGTGAACAAAACTTAATGTAAGAACATGTGTAGCTTGCAGAATGTGAAAGTAGTGTTAACATCAATGCAATAATGCTCTTATTTGACTAAAAACGTGATATGAAAGCTAAAGGAATAATCAAAATTTAATTATTACATGAGTTTTTAAATATAAACTTCTATCATTTGGAATCACAATTGTTCCAAATATGTTCCAAGCTAAAATGAATATACTTATTCAAGGAATAGAAAAATAATACACTATAACATCCGAGCTTAGCAAAAATCCGATGCCACTCTTAAAAACAATAATGAGGGTGTAAACATTTAGATAAATTTGTGATAATATATTTTTTAGGACTTACTATATCAGGATAAGAAAAACATTGCACTCCTGAAAAAGTTATGGTAGTTAAAAAAAGTCCGAATCCCTAAAAATGTAAAGAAACTTAAAGAATTTTTTTAGGATCAGTGAATTTTTACAAGATTTATTTAGAAGAAAAAAACCTATGTAGCACAGCTAACATATGATCTTTATAAAAATCGGGCATGATTTTAGTAAACAGATCTAGAGAATGCATTCATATGGCTAAAACATTATTTACTTAAATTATTAATGCATTTTAATAATGATATGAAAGTAATGCTGATTATTGATGACACTTGCAATGATTGATCATTAAACGAGTGATGATGAAAAACTAAATTACTTTTGCATTTTGTTCAAAGTTAAGGATAGAGAGAAATTATAGCCAACTTAAAAAAGCACAAATAATTATCTTTGGAATTAAAAAAGATTGTCAATACCTATATGATTGCTCATTCAAAATCAAGTGATTACAAATCATTCTAAGATATTTTATCTAAAGCAAAACATTCTCGATTACTTAAGTCTTTTCTTGGCACAATATTTTATGATGTTGAATTAAAATATCAAAAACAAATTTATATTCAGCATATGTGTTAAAAATATCGAACAAGATTGAATTCCATAGAGAAAAGTTGAAGTTAAATGTTATCTATATCGGAATGCACATACAAGATAAAGAATATCAAATTCTTATAAAATGGATTTGTAAAGTTTAGCAGTATAAAGACCAAAAATTGTGTTTTTTTTTAATTTTTGGAATAGTTGGAAGCAGTTATCAAGGCTCAAGAAGATTGATCCAAAGGGAGTCATATTTGTAATAATATCGCAGGAAAGAGAATGATATATTAAAATTAATCCATAAAATTCATCCTGGCATAATGCATGTAAAAACCTTAACCCAAGGACATTTATTGACCTAAACAAATTGCTTCACAATAAATGCATCAACAATTGATTAACATATATTTATAAAAGATTTAAAAATAATATCAAAATTTTTAATAATGCAGATATTAAAAAGGATGTACCATTTTCTGGAACAATCTATTTAATTCGTAATGTTTATTATAGCTAAATATACTGGTCGTTGCTTTTATTGTAATGAAAGAGGATTTTAAAAATCTTAATATTGTATTACTAAAAAAAAAACCCATTTATGAATTACTTTAATTTCATGATTTAATTGTTATATTATTTTCACTAATATATCTTAGGGTTTTTTTTTAAACAAATATATATTCAAGTTTTTTTTAATTTTTGGTAATTAGATCACATCAATTTTCAACAAGAATGACCTCATTCATTATATCTGCAAACTAAATTATTCTAATTCTCTAATACAAAATAAAATGTTTATTGATATTTTTATTCTATGAATAATGTTAATATGCTAATACAAGAAAAGATTCTGTTAGATAATTAATTAAATAATTTGCTGATCATTGCTTTTGACCAGAGAGGGGGGGGGGTATAATAATAGCACTTCAAGTTGTCAGTCCAACTGGTGTAAATTATATATTTTATAAATATTGTGCTTTCTGTAAGCTGTTCTGAAACATTCCATTGTTTCTTTCATCAAATAGTCTATTTTATCTCAACTACTCATAATTTGTTATCCTGGTTTAGTCTAAAACTATAAATCATCTAGTAGCTATAAATATGATTATTATAACATCAGAAAGACAAACAAAAATCTTGCTTAATTGTAACTCTCCATATCTTTATTATAGCAATCAATATTTTATCTCTTTGAAATAAACTTTATAATATTAATAAAGTCTTGACTCATGAAATCCATGTTCATATTTATTTTAAAATATATATATTATGTCTGTTACCATGCCTAATCTAGCAGGAATGTGCCTTTATAATACATGATTCAATAGCATCTCTGTTTTCAAGTCAAGTAGATATTGTTAGAACTGGGTTTGAAAATTATCCATTTACTCTTAAAGAAATGCAAATGTTTTATACAATCTAACTGTCATAATAGCATCACTTCAAAGTGTCATATGGACCTAACACAGATGCATACATCATTTTTATTATCTATATTCATTAATATTTCTATAAAAATCATCAATCTCATGATAAGTCTTTTCATACCATCACTAATCAAGTTTCTCACCATTTTTTTTTATTTTTGTTAATTACAATATATTCATGTTTTTGTATAAAAAGTTATTTCATTCAAGTCAATAAATCTTTTTGTAACTCGAACTAAATCTCAGTCCATATTGAAATTTTTTTCTAAGATTTTAGACATATTATTATCACCTATATTTCAGAATGCATTCTTACCCTTATCTCACAAAAATGTTTATGATCTGGATTCAGATATAATAAAGGATGTTTCTTATTTAGAGAAAAACATACTATTAACTGCAACAATGACTATTTAATGTTTAGATACAAATATATTGTCTATACTGAACTTAATGTAATTAGAAAGGATTTGAACTCAAACTTTCGAGCTCCCTACAACTATTCATTTCAACTTATACAACCAATACACATGACCACATGTGAAAAAGATAAATGATTTTCAATGTTCATCATTTGGTCCAGATCATCATCTCATGTCTATTAAAGTTTGAAGATTTGTTATTTTAATATAAATTGAACACTGGTTATATATATGTGGGAGATGATCTGGGCTGACCGATGAATCCTGGTTTAGCATGAAATACGTATATTGGAAATAATTTATCTTTTTTATGAGTATGTGGTCATATGTATTGGTTACATAAGATGGAGTGGATACCTGTCGGTAGCTCGAAAGTCTGAGTTCAAATCCTTTCTAATAACAATGGCTATTATAAATATGGTTCTTTCTACTGTCAACTGACTTCAACATCTTTACCAATGCAGAAATCTTTCGGCTATGAATCATATATAACCTGTTGTTTGAAAATGATAAAGAATAATACTTCAAGTAAAGAATACGTGTAATATTCTCATTTTTCATATTTTGATCATTAAAAAAATACCATTGCTTTTGTGAATGAATAGTGTTTGTAATAATATTCAATACACTAAAAAAATCTTAACATTAATAGATGAGATTCAGTTTACTATTTCTTTATTACAAATAATAAAAGTATAAGTTACTGCATGGAGTTGATTCTTTTCTAAAGTAAAGCAATTGCTTATTCCAAGATATAATTTTAGTTTATGTTGAGATCACAGAGCAAGATCCTCCAGGAAAATATGACAAAATCTGAACTAATATCTTTATATCACAGAGCAAGATCCTCCGGGAAAATATGACAAAATCTGAACTAATATCTTTATTACGCCTAGGTTTAATTTACTAGCAAATATTTTATTCGGTTTTTAATTAATTTTAGGACTTTGTAAGTTCTCAATTTTTATGTTAAATCAAAGACTTATGGTGTAATGTTAATGCATCTATCTACCATTCTCATAATCTGCATTAAAAAAATATTTTTTCATAATTCTTTTGCTTTCTTGCCAAAAATAATTAGATAATTATTTATTGGCCAATATTAAATGATAAGTTGGCAATGACTTGGTTACGTGAAACAAAAATCTTAGTCCTGATTGTATACTGAAAAAAAATTTCAGTATATAATCAAGCCAAGATTTTTTCCCATGTAACCAAGTCATTGCCAATTTAAGTTATCATTTAATATTGGCCAATAAATAATTAATTAGTTATTTTTGGCAAGAAAGCAAAAATGAAAAATACTTAGATCCTTATCATCTAGTGATTGGCAAACCTAGTAGATAGGACTTTCTCCACTATTTTTCTGTGAAGAAATATTGGAGAGGTCATTGGCCCATTATGGGTTATTTAAAATTTGTTTTACCTTCCTATAATAATAAGTTGTTAATAAGCATTAATCAAATTTTTATTTTTCCTAAAAGCATTTAATTTCTTTTTATTGTGCCTGTTTTTTAAACATATGTTTTTAGATATTGTGCTAAACTTCCAAGTGACATTTTTACTCGCCTGGTTCCTAAATATAGTATAAATAAAATTGAAGGTGGTCAAGTTTCTTACCAGTGCTGTTTGACATTACCTATTAATTCACCTGTGCGAAATGAAATAGTGGTAAGTTAAAGATTATGGATTATTTTTAGTAAATAAGAATTCCAATTTTCAAATTAATTCTATAATAATATATATATTTATAAAGAAAAACCTGCTTATCTATATTCATTTTTGAATAACTTTAACTGTATACTCATGGTGTGAAATTAATTTATGCTAGCAAGCATTTGTAATCAAATTAATTGTAACTAAAATTCTAATTTGATTTTTCCGCCAATTTACAGGGTCTCAGAAAGGCTTCCTTTCTATAATATAAATTTCAATAAATTATATATATTCTAATTTATTTTCATTCCTCTAAATATTTGCATTGTTCTGCATTCTTTTTTTTTTTTACAAAATATTTCTTAATTTTGTCATTTATTTTATTCAACTCTTCCTTCATTTTTATTAGATTCTTCCATGTTGTCATCCAAAATTCTCAATTCAGTCAACTTTTTGTTTTGTGTTTTTTTTTTTTAAACCCTCTTTTTTACTTCTCCATGCAGCCTCTTACTTTTCCTTCTCCCTAAACTTATCAATACTCGTACTACACTAAAAGCATTTTATTCCTTTTTTTTTTTTTTTTACCAATAATAATAATCAAATGGATATATTCTTCAGGAGTTCATGAGCAGTTTGGGCACCAAATGATGGAGCTAGATGTTGTCTATAGACTTCAGAGTATGCCACTCTACCACTGCACCAAACTATGCAAGATTTTTACCAATATGCAAACATTTCAGATAGAAACAATTTTAAGGCAATACACACTCCATAGTTGGATCTCCATGTAAGCAAAATCTTTAACCATAACTATTATACATATAACCATATGTAGTGAATTCATGATATCTGCTACATTTTATTCCACTCCCCACCTCCTTTCATGCATATCATATATTAAGCCTATTGATAAGTTTTGATTCCAATAGAATGTATTATTTTACTAAAGTGCAAGTGTACTGAACTTTTTACACGCACATACATGTAACAGATACTTATTTGTGTTTATGGTATGCATATATAAATTAAGATTCTAATATAAACAAAATTTAAAATAATAATGATGTAATTATTTGAAGGAGCATATATATACACATCAGCCATGTCAGTTGATGCATTCACATTCAAAAAGTAAAAATAATAGAAAGTAACTATATTATATCTTCATTTAAAATAAAATGACTAGCAATGGGTTAACTTTTTATCGCAGTTAAACATACTCTGGATATCTTTTTTTTACGCCTATAGATAGCTCTTTCATTATCAGCACACTACATCTTCTAATTGTTTTGATGTTTTTAAGTCCATATTGACTGCAGAATCTACAGTTACCTTCCTTGTCATTATTTATTTTAAATTCTCATTTAAACTTCAATTTTAAACTTTTTGGTGCCGTTCAAGAATGTTTTATAATTCTTTTTTCCTGATATGACTAATTTTCATTTTATTGCTTGAAAAAAATACAAATTTTTTCAAATTTCATAAAACTTTTAGTTTTAGATTTAGAAAACATTTTATTATATGAAATTTTAATAGCATTGCTGGAAGAATAAAAAGAAAAAAGCAAATCATAAAATATGCTTTCATGTAACTTGAAATAACAATTATTAATAAATGCGATTGTGTACGATGTTTTGAGCCGAAAAATGTCTGCTTTTATGTTTATTTATTTCTTTTTTTTTGTTTTGTTTGTTTACATTTTTCTGGATAGTGTATAATTGAAATAGTGTGTATTGATACAGTATATATTACAGCTTCACTATATTTCTAAGGCAGATTGAGTATAGTGTTATCAAGATAGTTATATATAGATATAAAGTCAAAAAAAAAATTAATATTACACAAAATGTCAGTGAAATTTAAAGAAAATGTATTACTTGGAAGTTTTATATGTATTCTTGCTGTTGGAGTTGTTTTCTTTATTCCATTTGATATAAATATCTTCAATTCTGACATAATACTCTTATTAATTTATTTTACTAAATTGAAAGAAGGTCTACATGACTATAAAATGGGAATAATTTTTAAACATGATTACCGTTATATATTAAGTAATAAAGTTATTATTTCTCAGATTACAATGAAATAAAAAAAACACTACTTGGAAATATTATAACTTTTGCTTATGTCTTTTTTTCTCCCCGTAATACAGGAATATTTTCAACTTATGCAAAATAGTTTGATAATTTGTAATATTAAAATAAAAAGGAACTATAAAATCAAAATAATAATTATTTTAATCTAAATGTCATTAAGTTTTTTGTTTCCTAAACTGTTCAAATTATTTTACAGATTAGTTTTATCATTGTAAATAATAATATAATATGTTTACAATGGGAAACAACTTTCATATGAAATGATCAGCTCACAGTCTTGCTATATGATTTAATATATATGAAAGTTTTTGAATAAATATTCTTTATTTCGCTTTAATATTTAAAACAAATTTCATGATTTATAATTTAGTAGCTCTTAAATAATTTAAATAGTTAGAAAATAATCGGTGAGGATGCATTTTTATTAAAAATAATTTAATATTGCAATGAATATATTAATAATCATTATGTTAAATAATTATATTAATTTTTAAATGTATTATAAATGAGATAATATTACTCCTGAAGAAAATAATGAATTTTGAATAATTCATGTTAATTTACATAAAATTAATATTGCAATTATTTCCAGAATTATAAAATCACACAAGTACTATAATATTAAATTATTCTTGTTCAAAATTGTAGGGGGGGGATATAACTTTTGTACCTAATGAGAATATTGTTCCTTAGATTTGGATTGCTCCAAGATATTTGATGACATGGAAGGTAAAATATTTGTTCATTAGTTCATTCAATTATCATCTGTAAATCTATATCTGTGATTTTTGACTATGTGCAATTTTAAAAAGCAATGTTTATATTGATGTGCTGATAAAAATAGAAAGATGATTTTCATTTTTTTTTAAAAGCAGATATGAATTATAAGACTACAAAATCAATACAGTATTAAATTTAGTTTTGTAACAATTATCTTGACTAGAAGTGAACTAATCTAAATTGTAAAAAATCAGAATTTTATCTAGAGTCATATCAAGAATTTTGATATATGTATAATTAGACTTCATGTTTTTGTAATTTCTGAAACCTTAATTTAACTAATCTTTTAAATCATTACAATTTGATCTACAAGTATCAATTTTTTTGCATTTGCAACTTCAACACTAACTACTTCAGCTAAATAACTATTGATTATTACTAATCATTTATTAAATCACAGATTATATCTAACCAAATATAAGTTTATCCCTCGGATTAATATAAATAGCTTTATTTGGGCACTGTCCATCTTTTCCTGTTATGGATTCCAGTTTTTATTTTCTCCATATTGAAAAATGTATCATATTCAATCAATATGTTCTTCAACTTGCTAGATGTGATACTATTGTAAATTCACCTTCGTTGGATTGGACATGTAAAATGAATGAACGATGCAAGACTTTCTTAAAGGATATTTTATGATGGCATTCTAAGGAAGTGCAATATTGATTGCTTTCATTGGGAAGATATGGCAGAGAATAGAATACATTGAAGAGCTGTAATTAGACTTAGTGCTGAAGTATATCAAAAAGAAAAAATTTCTGCTGATGAAATTAAAAGACAGCATCACAAAATATATAAACCACTAAACATCACATGATCACTATCTCATACTAGCACATAATTGTTATTAAACAATTCATAACAAAGCAAAACTCTCCATATAGTAGTGCCATCTTGTGCTAATAAGAGCAATCAATGGATGCCAGAAGGTTTGTGCATAAAATCCCTATCTAGTGCCTATTCATCCAATATCCCCAGACTAGTTTCTGGCTTGTGGCCTTCATCAGTGAGGAGCCTTGGATCTGAGAGCACTGCATCTAGATCTTAGGATCTAATGCAACCCTCCAGCAGCCACCTTTTAACTCTATTTAACTACAAAATTATGAGAATGAAATTGAAAACACAATATTTTCAATCCAAGCTCAATAGCTTATAGAGTCATATGGGTCTGAACTCAATTCAGCACCTATACATTTTGGTGTCTTTGGCTCTTTAACAACCATAGCCACCACTATCCTATTAGGCAGGATTGGTGTTAAACCACTAAACATCACATGATCACTATCTCATACTAGCACATAAATGTTATTAAACAATTCATAACAAAGCAAAACTCTCAATATAGTAGTGCCACAAGCCAGAAACTAGTCTGGGGATATTGGATGAATAGGCACTAGATAGAGATTTTATGCACAAGCCTTCTGGCATCCATTGATTGCTCTTATTAGCACAAGATGGCACTACTATATGGAGAGTTTTAATATGAATTGTTTAATATCATATTAACAGAAAAATATATCAGTATATGCTATGTGTGGATGTGTTTATGGTTCAAAAATTGATTTTTATATTGCATAAGTCATTTCTAGAGTAGTTTTTTTTTTTTTTTTTGAAGTTGGAATCTCCATACTTATTTATGAATGGTTGCTATATGTAAGTCCAACAAGAAATATCTTCAGTGAGGAGTTTAAAATGTAACAGATAATACATAAACTATGAAAAAAAACAAAATATTATGTAGTATAATATAACTAATAACATAAAAAAAATTTAAAAGTCAAATAACTGGTGTTAGTTGGATTCAAAGAACATTTTTGCATAAACATATTAAATCATGGGTGGGCAATTATTTTGGCTCGGGGGCTGCAGAGGTTGGTGAAGGGCCGCATCGGGGGCCACTTTGTGGAAGCGAAGGGCCGCACCTTTTTTTCATGACACAATAAACACACTGCTTTATTCCAGGTATTACCAAAGAAATATTTGTTTGTCCATTCTTCATTAAACACATGACATTCATCACTGATTTTACATTTTTCGGAGGGTTCATAGCTTCAGGTAAAGTTGGAAATGTATATATTTTCTAATGCAAAGACAAAATTGAAATTAACCAGACCAACTGAAAAAGCACTGCATATCATATCTACACTGTCATGTGTATTGACATGGCCATCCTAGTGAAAAATACAAGACGAATCTTTGGTCGCATACAAGTAGGAAATCTCAGTTCAAGTGGATTTTTCTGATTGCCTTGGTGGCTGCATAAAAACTTTTAGCGGGATGCATGTGGCCCTCGGGCCGCTATTTGCCCATCCTTTTATTAAATAATTTGGGATCATTATAACTAAACTGCTTTTGATTGGGAGTCCTAAGAAAATTTCTGAGTAGATAACTGATATTCAGTGGATAATCATTAGATATTTGCAACAGAAAATCTAGGATCCAAATGAGATCTGCAATATATGTCAAGAATTGGTGTATATCAAAATGAACATCCAGTTATATATAAATTCTATAAATATTTAATAGGTGTGACATAAGATCTTCTAAAAATAAGACATTTGTATAATTCGGTCTAAAACAGATAAAATAGACATTCTAAAAGTAGAACAGTCCCCTAAATAGAAATATTATAACATAATAATATGTTTTGATAATATAAAATTTATTTAAAACTTGATCGGGGCAAAAACTTAGCTAAATGAAAAACTATATAATTTAATTCACATAAGCGAGAACAAAGTTGGATATGATTTGACGAGGATATTCTAAAATTAATAAATACATGTAGATAATAATAATTATTATTGAGTAAAATATTAGCACGAATACTTTTAAAACACAAAAAAATAATTATTGAAAATAAATAGTGTTGTCCGGAGAATATGATACAAATTTATAGGACATGTATCACTTTTGTGGGTTTTTTTTTAGATTAATTGATAAATAATTAAAAGATAACCATTTAATAATTAAAAGTAAACTGCAGCACAAGACAAAACTACAAATTTTTGATGTGAAAATATATCATTACATAAAGTAAAAATAAAGTAGGACTTAGGATAGAACCTTATGGTAAATCAAGATTTATTATTGTAAAAAAATTATTAATACCAGAAATTATTCATTGCCTGTTTCTATCTTTTAAACAAGTTGCAAGCCAAGAAGCAAAAAGATCATATGAATATAAACATTTAAATAAAATTTTATATGGTACAGTCAAATAATGTTTTATTTAGGTAAGTCTAAGGATGATATCAAATTGTATATATGATGTATTTCTATGTAAACCAAAACCTCACTGATGACCAGACAGTATATTATTTTTAAATAAAAATGACAGAAATAATACAATTTGGTCTATATTTATCAAAAAGTGAAAGATCACCCATTTTAAAAATAGGTGTAATAATATAAAGTTTCTAATATGTGGTCAACAATCCAGCTCTTAATGAAAGATTAAATAAATGAAAAGGAACCAATATAGAAACAGATTTATTTTCTTTAAGAATTTTTATTGTTGAACCATCTTATCTGACTGAACTAACAGTATTTAAATGATCAATCATATATGACAACTGAAAATCAGTAATCTCCATATATAAAAAGAAAAAGTATATATTAAAAGTGAAAAAAAATTATTAAACATATCAGTAACTTATTTTTCATTATTTTGAACTTCCAAAAAATTATCATTGTATTAAATAAACTCAGTTTTATTTGATAGTGGAATCTTTATTAAATAATTAATCAATTTCCATTTCAGAGATGTATTTTAATTTCCTGATATCAGATTTAATTTCACTACTTAATTTTTTAAATTTATTAAATTATCAGTTATTCCTGCTGAGCATTTTCTGATGTTAATTTAAAACAAACCAAGATTTACAAATATTGTTAAATTTTATAAATGCAAAATCATTATCATTTACAGCAAAAAATACTATCTCAGTTCTGATTAGATAATATAGTTTTTTGTTTATTATAGGATAATTTATTAACAAGTGAATGAGTATTTTTCTATTGTTTATAGTTAAATAATTTAATATAGTCATACTTTAATGTAGGTAGTTTTATCAATATAATATGTAATCAGCATATTTTTAAAATAGTTAAATAGAATTATTAAACATTTATTTTGAATCATGTTTCTTGTATTTGTTAATTTTTTTAAATATAATAATATGAATTTAGTTTTTTTTTTTTTTTTATTCATAAGATAAATTATTTTATGAAAAAGCTGTTGTAAAATTGTTTATTTATCCTAGGGGGAATACATGCCAAGTAAAAGTTTATCAAGAAAGGCTGTGGCTGTTAAAGCTTGCATAATTTTACATCAAGAAGGTATGTCAGCCATTTTACATATTTGTTTTTTATCTACTACCCAGAGATGGAGGTTTATTTTTTATTTTTAAATAACAAAAACACCTTTAGATTCCTTTATTAATGTGATGTAGAACATCATTTGCATAAAGAATTGATTGTGTACTATGTAGAATGGGAATATTAAGCCATTCTTCAACTTACCCTTTTTAAATAAGGTTGTGAATTAAAAATAAAGTAACATCATTATTATTAATGACTATTGCACATTTAATGACAATTTTTCCAGTTTGCCTTGTAACTATTCTTCATGACATATTTATGTTCTCTAATTCCTTTTTATATTCTGGATAGATTAATTCTACAGCAGCTAGAATGCAGTCATTTATAAATTTCCTTTTAGAAATGGTTTCAAAATTTATTTATTTTTACAAAAAAAAACGTAATTTGCCTTAACAGAATTTTCTGACATGTTTGAACTTTTTATGAGACAAAGCTCTTTTTCAAGTTTTCTATTTAATATTTCTCCAACAATATCGTTATAATTAGGATGTTTTGGATAAATAGTGTTTCTTATTAATTGAAATACTTTCCAGACATATTAGGCACATTGATTTACTATTTCTCTAAAAAAATATGCGTTATGCATTGCTATTGAAATATGTAAATTTCTGTGTCAATTTTTTTTATCTTATTCGGTGCAGCCATCACAATAAAAAAAAAGGGGGGCAAAATAATAATAACAAAACAAAGTAAAATTCTAATTTCATTTTTGGAAATATATAGTTTTTTTTTTTCGTATGTCATAGCATCGGCCGGAACGCGAACCCACAACCGTCTGCAACCAACTACTTGCTTGCATGGTGGCTGCGATACCTCTCGGCTAACAACGCAAGACTGGAAATATATAGTTAGTCTGTGAAAGTCACTATAGAAACAAACAAAATGCCATAAGCATCATAGATTCAATCAGTAGTCTGGTAGACCACACAATATAGATAATTTGTTGGAATATTACATCTCTGATAGAATGAACTAGAACTATTATAAAAGTTGGATATAGTTGAGAAAATAAATATTTTATTTTATTTAACTCTTAATTTAATATTTTAATAGTGCATGTGTTTAAATAGAAGTTTTATATAAGGCCATTTTATATATATTTTTGAAAATTTTCTGGGGGGTGTATTGAGAGCTTTCAAGGGTTTAATTGGCCCCAGGGCTTCTCACTCTGAGACTAACTTTTTATTACTAGCATTTAGTAAAAAATTCTAAATTAAAATGGAAAAATTTTTTTTGAAATATTTTTTAAAATCCAAATTTTATTTAGTTGGCAGGCATAATATTATTTCAAAACTTATAATTCATTCCAAATGTTTTATTGTTAATCATTATGAATTTAAAAAATATTGATTTCCACGAGTAATTTTTTTTATTTTATTATGACTTTGAATATTTAAATAAACAGTAGATTAATTAACCATCTATTGCCATCTCCTCTGGTGACATATATCACTCCTACCTATTGGATTTTTTTTGGTCTGTATGCATTTTATTTTCAATCCTTATTAATTTCAACATAATTTTTCCATTCTTTGTTGTATGGTCTGAAATCTCTGCATTGCAAAATGGAAATATTTTCAAGCATATAAGCATATTTCCTTTTATTTCAAATTATTGTAATCAAAAGATCATACAAGTTTAATTCTATGATTAATTTTAACCATTATGTTTCTATCTGTATTATATATTTGAATAAGTTTTTTGTATTAATTAGTTTTTTTTAAATTTATTATTAACATTTATTTTTTATTTTTGTCTTTGAAAAGTCATTGACTTCAGTGTTTATAACACTTATTTTTAGTTCTTTTTTTTTTTTTTTATCTAGTAGATCTTGTAACATTGTTGAATGGTTTGTTTTTCAGAAATTAATAAGTTTGAGCATTAGAAAATGATGGAACAGGTCTGCCATTTTACTACACATTAAACAGCTGATCTTTTTATTTTTAATTCCTTAACTTTCTATTTTAATTTATAAAGTACTTTCCATAAAAAAATTTATAACTCTATTGTTTATGTTTGTCAATGCTTATCTTATTATTGCCATGTATAATTTTGACTGCCAGGTGGATTTAATTGTATTATTATGTTGTTATGGGTTTTTATAAGCTAGCAAATAAACTATTAACATATTTGTTCTATATCTTTATAATTTATAATGTAGAAATAAGATTGAAACTGAAGAAGAAAGCATTATTATAAATTTTATTTGTTATAATAGGTGAATTGGATAATAATTTGCTTCCTGTTGGTAAAGAATCTCTCATTTATGAAGAAGAAGAAAACGAAGATGAAGATATTGAACCTGTGACTGAGGATACCCCTCGTCCAGGCACCACAAAGAGAAGACAGCATTATGATAAAAAGGTTAAATTATAGAATTTTTTATATGTTTTATAAAAGTTATTTTTTTTTAAATATATTTAGGCATTAATATTACTATTTAATTATTTATTTGTTTTATACATTTATTTAATTTTTATTTCAGATTGCTGATGCATTAACTGATTGTTTTCCAGATGAAAATAAACCAAACTATCTTTATATTATTACTATGAGACTTACAGTTCCTTTACCCGAAGAACAAAATACTCGAGGTCGTAAAATTTATCCACCAGAAAATACTTCAAGATGCTTCGGTATTCTTACTTCAAAGAGGATTCCTAAGGTTTGTTTATGATATGTGTGTATGTGAAGATTGGGATACTGAAGATTATTTAGATTTGTACATATAAAAAAATTGTTCCTGCCTTGAAATTAAATATATATATATTAAAAAAATTATTGCTTTGCTTTTGAAAGTGTTGAAGTGTTTAAATTGTGAAAAGTATAAAATTTAAAAACTTTGAAATTATGTATAGCTAAATATAAAAATAAACGAAAACCAACTTTTACATTATGCAATCTATGCTCTGATTTAGCTGTAAATTTCTATTTTAGACTTTATTTTATATATATATAATATTAATTTGCTTTTTAAAATATAAAAAACCTTATCCTCTTCTTATTTAAATAGTAGTAAATCTATACCTGATACACAATTTTTTTGATACTTGTGAGTTTTCTAGTAAACCAAGATGGCAGCCTGTATTTAATCTATAATTTTGGAGGCCTCCAAAAAGTATTTACAAAAAAATGCTTCCTAGAAAAGTTGTTGTATTTAATATTACATTTTTTTTTTATTACTGTTATTTTAAAAAAAAGAAATCATTGTGGAAAAAATAATTACAATATTTACAGTTTATTTTCTTCTTCTTTTTTGGATTTAACTTACTAACTAGAAAATGAAAAAATATATATATAAATGCACTATTTACACTTTAATCATGACAGTGACATGCAATTATATCATGACCATTAATGCATACTTTTTGGGAGGGCAGGATCCTGTACCTTTGGAAATATCCACTGTATCACATTCTGTGACAGGAAGGTCTTATCATATGACAATTTACCAAAAGGACTCTGACAAAAAGAAATATGCTGAATTTAATCAAAGTACGCCAATGTTAAGAGCATCTCGCATTTTCCATGTTATAATATAGGTAAAAAAAATTGAAATAAAGCTTCTCTATGAAATTTATTGGAATTTATTTCTTTTCTTTTTTTTAATTTAACAATTGATTTATTAATTTTGTTTTAATTTAACAACTAACACATCTTCGGTAGATTGCAAGCTCTCAAAACTGTATATTTATCAAAATTACGGGCTGCCATGTTTATTTACAGGAAAACTCACAAGTACCACATTTTTATATTAATAAAAATATTGATTACAGTTATGTTATTAAATTCCCAATATATAATTCTTTAAGAAGTTGGATTTTATTCATCCTTTTTTTTAATTTTGCGGAGATCATGGAAAATAAAAATTGCACTGATGCCAAAAAAAAAATTAAAAACTCTGCAGATGTGCCGTTATGTTTATGATTTTTTTATTTATTTTAAATTATAATCTAGAAATTATTAAAGAAATATGAAGATTGTTGACAAAAAATTGCAGTGGAAATTGGATGTCTTCGAGAGATTCATTCATTAATAGTATATTAAATGCATCTACTAAGAAACCTATCTGTCTCAGATATATGTATGTTACATTTGTTATATGATCTCATAATATTGATGACGTGAATTCTTTTCTTGTTTTTGTTAATGATTGTCATTCTAATATTAAGTTAAAATCTGAAAAAAAAAAAATTAAAATGTTACAAATTTGCCTTTATTATATTTATATAATAAATAGCATTTTTTATTTTTACAATTATACCATCTCTGATCTTGGAGATCATGGCATTTCTCAGATACAATCTACTATCAAATATGCTTTATTATGAAATAATCAAAGCTCATACTGATAGCTTAAACATTATGATTTAGTATTAGTCACACACAAACGCATAACTATCATCAACTTGGACATATGCCCTGAAAATATGTAATAATATTTAAGAAAAAAATTCATTTGTATTTTTCAGATCAACTGTAACCTCTGGAGAATTAAATTGTCCAGAGGTATCAATTAGAACAAAGTTAAAACACAGTACTTAATTTTCAGTTCCCCTTTCTCAGCCTTGAAGTTTTTTCAAACTTATTTATATCAATTGAAAGTAATAGGTGTTACCGTATTTACGATCTTTCTTTTTTTTTTAAATTAGAGAAAGTCTTGGTTTTTACCCATGCAATAAATTAGCAGATTTTTTTTCCCCCGACATTTTACTACTGTTTAGTTTTTTAAAAAAAATAATTATTTTTTCTGGTGTACTTATATATATATATATGTAATATAATAGTAGCAGTATAAGAAGATAATATATAATAAGCTTTTTTAACATTAGCTAAAGAAAAGATTTATTATATATATTTATTTTTATTAAATGTAGTGCGCTTTCGACCTGGAAAATGAGATTCGGCGCTGAAAGTGCACTCAACTAAGTTTAATAAAAATAAATGCATATAATAAACCTTTTCTTTAGCCAATGTTAGAAATGTTTTGGCCAATTTATTACAAACAAACAAAAAGGATAATATTAAATAAGTTTTTTTGTTGGTATTTTTACAAGTATATATAACAGCTTAATCTTTATGATGGAGTCTCTCAATAGGCTGGCTTTTCATATCGATTATTAATATGAAGAAGGCAAAACTCTCCATACAGTAGTGCCAACCAGAGTAATCAATGTATGGAGAGTTTTGCCTTGTGTAAAACAATTATGTGCTAGTATAAGAGATGGTGATCATGTGATTATTAATATGACATGTATTGTCAACAGATAAACGATAAATGTGGGTGAGCCTCAATTCAGTTCAGTTTCCATAATGTCCACCCTGCAAATATAATAAATAGTATCGGTTATACACATTGTGCTACTGGACAATTTGGTAAGCTCATACTCTAACAGCATGGAGACTAATAACAATTGTCTCTTTTTTGTTGAAGCTGTTTATTTATAATGACACTGCTTAAACTGAATCTACTATTTATAGTAGATACTATAGAATTTATAAACAGAAGATGAAGTAAGTATTTTTTCTTCTTAATTATTAAAAACAAGATTACAAACAAATTATACTCATTCTTATTTTTAACTTACATTCATCAAAATTAAAAATATATTCAAAAAGATTTTTAATTTAAAAATTCTTTCTTAAATCTTTTAAGTATATTACAATTATTTTTTATAATTATGTGTATGTAAAAAAAAATATATCTTTGTTTAGACAAAAAGCAATTTTATTACTTTATTACTTAAAATTTTTTACATTTTGTTAAAATCAGAAATAAAATATTTGTATCCGACAGATTTTTTTCATATTTAATTTTAAATAATTTAATTTTTCAAAAATATCAAGAAATATTACTTAAATAAACAATATTTCTATGTCATTCCAGACTATTTTAAGCAATTATATATGCATATTTTGCTTATGTTCATTTCTCTCTTTTTTAAAGCTTTAAATATACATGCATCCACACACTCTCAAGATTACACATTCATCATGTTATACACCATAAGACTAATCTGTTTTAATGTTTACATAAACTTTTAATTGTGTAAAATGACTTGATATTCATTTGTATATAAGTTTAGCTATTTACCTATTTCTATATTTAATTAATTTTTGAAACGTTTTCTGATGTAACGTCAATGTTTTGATTGTTCTACAATCTTCGTCAGGGATTAATTTTTCTTGTAGTTTAATAAAAAGAAAAAATGTTATTTTTCTTTTTTGTTAAAAGTAAAAAAAGTATTTGAAGAAGATAGCAGAACAATTAAAATGTAGACATATCATAAAATAAAGTATTGCAAAAAATTGAGTGTAAAAAAAGGAGATAACATACTTAATATTGAATAAAATACAATGTTAATAGAGAGAAGTATGCTGTTTAAGTAATAAATTAAAAATTATTATGTTTCTTACTACTTTAGATATAAAATTATTTGCATTGTTAGAAAGAAAGATTATTGAATAAGAAAATAAAGAAAACTTGTGCACATTTATAAAAAGAAATCATAGATATGTTTGTATATGTCTTATTAACTTAGATGGCAACATTACAGTATATTAAAGTCTGAAGTATAATATTGATATTAATGACTTCTAGGAGTATAAAATTGCTTGCATGAGTGTAAAGAGTAGTAAATGATTAAAAAAGAAAAAAGCTATCATGCAAATTTATTAAGAATAGTAGATAATAAAATTTAAAGTTTATATTTAAGATAAAAAGAAGAAAAAAAAGTCTAATCTAATAAAGGGTATTTAATGATTATTTGTGCATTTAATTAAGTGGATGATTGTTGCAAATAAACCCAAATTAAAATTATCACAATAATAAATTGTTATAAATAAATACATAACAATGGTATACAGCTAGCAGGAAAAAGAATAGCTTGACCTGACTGAAAAAATGCATAACTCTTTAATATATATTTTCCATTATTTACAAACTGTATTTTAAGGATAATAGTGGTCAATATTTAGAGATATATTTTTAATATTGGATGCAATGTAGAATAGCCTCTCGTTAAAATCAAGTTTTTATGCATAAATTTATGTCCATAAACTCTGTTAATCAGTAATACAATGTGATGTAAAATGCTTTTTTTTTGACAAAATGAGAAGTTTCTCTATAGGCTATATACCCCCCCCCCTTCCTATCCCATTTTAATAAAAGTTACTATTCTCATTTTTTCTATTTTTTGTCATAAATAAAAACCAAAGAATCTCTATCTTCTTTGTCTCCACATTCCTAATGTTTTTTTCATGCCCTATCTCCCAAAAATACATTTTGGTGCTTGTATTATAGATAAAGATGCCGTTGGATGGCGCCGTTTTCACGCTAAAACTATAAAATATGAACATTCACGGGCCGTTGATTTTAATAATTTTTCTGTGCTTTTTTGTAATGCGAAAATAAAAACAAAACAAAATCGTCTTTTTTAAATATTATTTTTTATTAACGTATACAATTTAAATGATAATAATAAATGTAAAATAAAATCAACAAATTACAATTTGATTCGTGTTTTTTATATCGTATACTTTTTAAATTGTGTTACGGCTTTTTTTTATCAATTTTCTATCGGATATTTTTTTACTTGTGTTACGGCTTTTTTTTTATCAATTTTCTATCGGATATTTTTTTACTTGTGTTACGACTTTTTTTGTTGTTGTTTAACTAAAAAATAATAATCGTAATAAAAGTAAAAGTTGTTACGGTTAGATTTAGGGTTAGGTTTAGGGTTAGTTTTAGGGTTAGTGTTCTGTTTGTTTGTAATGCTAAAATAAAAAAATTCAAAATCGTAAGCGTACTCGGACAGAAGAAAGAAACTCAAACTTTTTTAAACAACAACAAACACATACAAATGTCTTCTTTACTTATTAAACATGTTTATAATATTTGCTTTTTATTAAATTTACAAAAAAACCTGTATATTTGGACTTTTCTTACTGGATATTTTTTTCGTACCGCTCTTTTTTACTTCAAAAATATACAGACGGTAGAATCTTCTTTGTCTCGTGGAATGTTACTAACAGTACGTTACTTGACACGTTACCTAATTGCAACTCAATAAAAACATAGATATTTAACATTTACCCAAATAAAAGTTCAATACAGTACGTTGTAAAAAGTCTTATAATTATTGTTTTAAAAAATCTGAACATTTCAATAGTTTAAAATAAAAAAAAATCCAATGAAAACAACATTTCAATACAATTCAAATACAAACTCTCTCATCAAGCCGTAATTATTTTATAAACTGTGCGAATTCGGAAAATGTAATTGCTGCTTAGTGACATACATGCTGTACTGCGACGCGACATAGCGGCCTGCATTCTGTAGCACAACAAAAAAGTTGTATTATAGAAAACACGGGTTCGAACGTGTCGGCCGCGGAAACAGCATTTTTATGTGTTTTAGCACGAAAACCGCGCCATAGAACGGCGTCTTTAGCTATAAGATGAGTACCTAAATTTTTAATACTCTCGCTGTCATTTCCTTGTAAACCATAGAAATACAAATTCTTATCCCATTTTTGCCTATTTCTGCGTAAATCTACTTTTTCTTTAAGTAATTTCTTTTCTTTTCCCATCTCATAATTATATATATGCTTTATATTCGCTATACATTTATTTCATTTCTTATATACGTACTGAATTGTTGGACAATAGTAGCATGTGTACATAGATGATATACATGCATGTATAGTGATTTCTTTTTGAATAGGTAGAAAAGCCTCTTATCACTCATTTATATTACTTGCCTTTGGTTCAACTTTGTTAAAATGGGATTTAGATATATCTGAATTCTTTGGAATACTAAATGAGAGGTATGATCATCATTACATGGTTGCCATTTAAATTATGTACATATCTGAAATAGTGTGAAAATGAAGGGCTTAAGAAGTTCTTTCTCTCACTCTAAGGTGTATGATATTTTTGTGATTGATTTTACCATAAAGAAGATCCATAATTAAGTATGAATTTTATGAACAAAGCTTACTCTTCTCATGACCTCAGATCTGTTGTTTGAATGATTTTTAGTTCTGCAGTGCTGTTTAATTGGTTTGGTTTAAAAAAATATTTTTTTTAATTGGGTGCTTTATCATATTACAAAAACAGCAGATTTGATTGTTGAAAAAATACTTTAATAAATAACTATACCTAACTAAACTGTAATTTGTATTTTGAGCATTTTCTGAAAAGAAAATATTTTCACCCTTTATATTTAATACTGTATTTACATTTAGTTTTTGTTGGCATATAATTAAAGTCATGTAGTTTGATATTGCATAGTTCACGCTAATTCTGCCATTAATAGTTGTCCATAACACTGTTAAATTCACATATCAAATTCAACTGGTATATTTAAAAATTTTAATTTAGAAGCTTAATTTAAAAAGCATGTAATTCTGCAAAGCAAAAAAAAAATTTGTTAAAGCAACCAATTAAAAAAACTATTACAAAAATTATGGCCTTTCAGACATAACTACATTTCTCACATTTATTTCTATAATATTCAAATCTTTTGTTTAATTTACTGTAACCGGATGGGTTACATGGCACACAGCAGCATTGTTGTGTGTGTGCACAAATATATATAAAATTGAAAGGAAAAGTAGAAATAAACAGAAAAAATTTTATAGATATTTTCTATATTTTCTGGAATAAAAATAATTATACTATAAAGGGTTAAATAACTTTGGATTTAAAATAAAATTTTATTATAAAATTAAATATTTAAAAATATCTAAATAATTTTTTTTATTATTCTGATATGAAATTTAAAAACAAGTATGGTATTTTTGAAATCTTTTATTTAATTGGTAAATTTCTATTTATATAGAAATCTTTGTATATCACACCTTTAATAAAATTTCAAAGTTTTCAAAAGGATTAAAAACATAATAGTGTTTAAATTAGTGTTTTTATCACCTCAATCACTCTTATAAAAAGATTATTTTAATCTGGATATTAGTTTTTGAAAAGAAAGTTGGCTAATATAGTTTGGCTAAAATAGTTTATGAAATAGTTACCTGTAGTAGTTGGTAGCTGTAGCATAATAGCTGCAGAGCTGGTCTCCAGAGTTACACAAAATTACCATGAGAATGTAAGAATGCAAGGAAGAAACTGCTCTGTAGTTCAATGGCAGAGTTTGAATTTGTATGGAGGAAAAGAATCAACTTCTTTGTAATTCATAGCTACAAATGTGTTCTGAGAAAATAGCTAACTTGCCTGGAACAATCCTAGACAGAAGGGTACTGATTCAATGCCAATGTTTAACTGAAAATGCCTTTCCTGATGCTGACAATTGCCTGAACTATGCTTTTCTCAATGACAAGCCAGTCTACCAGATTGCCCAGTGAGGCCATCAATGGATGAAGAATTAATATAGGTATGCTATTTCAGCCATATGCAGGGAAGCACAGATAAATGTATATACAGTAAGTTGTATTTTTTTAATATTCCTTAAAAGATATTTTAACCTATAACATAAAGTAAAACAAGTAAATAATTTGCTTGAGTCAAACATCTAAAAGAAAAACGATTTATATATATTATTGAAAAAATTATTTTTAATATTCCTTAAAGATGACATTTAAAGATATGTATTTTAAAAGAAAGCAAGTAAAATTTTGAGTGAATGAAATGATTGAATTCATTGACCAAAACAAATCTTTTTAGATTAATTTAAAGCCGATTCTAAAAGCTTTATAATTAATTAAGAATAACCTGAAGAAAAAAAAGAATTTTTCTAACCTGTCAAAAATTGACTATTATTTTAAAAAGAAAGCTGTGATAGAGTTTGTTAAGCTGGTTTTTTTTATTGATGTATATGTATATATGTAAATTTTATATATATTCAAAATAGAATTTGTTATTATAAAAATTATTGTCATTTATTGTTTTGACAAAATTAAATTTATGTTAATCTGATATGCGGATATCTATATGCTGTTTAAGTAAACCCAGCATAGAGTATTTGTATTAAAAATATAACTCAAAAATTTTAATCATTTATTATATTTATATAGTGATTGAACTATAAATCAATTGTACTGCACATGTCTGTGCATATATGAATGAGTGTCAAATAGACACATGTAAAATTTAATCTTTTTTTCGACATTATTGAATGTCAATTGAAATATATTCATATAATAATAAAACATGCAGCTGTGCCCATATATGTGTTATATGTTAACCACTATATAGTAACATGAATTTTGTATATTAATCATGTAAACCACCATGTAATTTTTTTGGTATTATGTTAATCAAGATCAGAAGGCATATGTGTATAGCCATATTCTAGAGACATTAATTTTATTACTTTTTTGTTGTTGTTAATAAACTTGTATTTAATTGTTAAAATTATTCCAGTGACTTTTAAATGGTTTTTAAATCATATTATTTACTGTATCATCATCTTTATCACTATAACTCTATTTTAGCTTGTGTTCTTCTGAGCTAGATTCATGCATAATGGCCTAATTATATGAATGGGGATGTATTTTAGTGCTTTTGGGCATCCAGTGATGATAAATCATCATCATTCTGGTTGGCACATAAGATATTATTCTTTAAAGCCCCTGCATTACATTTTATTTAGTTTAGTCTATTAGAAATTAAATTTATATATGGCAAGTATACTAATGGTACTAAGTGGCCAGAACATTGATGATGATCAGCATGTTTTAATATCCTAGCATTATTGTTTTTTTCTAGTTATATATTCTATGGGATTAGCATTGCCCAAGCTGGCAAAGACTAAATATAAATAGTAGGTCTGGTTTACAATAGACCAATTTCAAATTCAGTCACAAGATTGACTGTTGATTTATTTTATTATTGGTCACTCATAATGATGAGTATTACTTAAACTTATTTTTACTTTTTGATAATGCTGGTGAATTTGGTTAATTATACTTATAGTTGCTCTAAGGAATTAACTGGACTTATCTCTCAGAGATCTTTTGGTCTCATGCTCTCTTGTAATATATATATATATATAGCTTACTTTTATATAATTTTGAGATAGAAACATTAATATCCTACTTAATTACATTAATATCTTAAATATGATTTTTTATACTTATGTATTTTAAATTTATATTAAATTATTTTAATTGAAATATTTATTTTATTTTGGGGATGATTTTCAGATCCTCCACCTTCGCCAATCACCCCATCCTATTAATCTTTAAAAAAATTTTGTTAAAGCAACCAGTTAAAAAAAAAAGACAGTATTTACATAGGCCAGGTATATCTTGTTAGATAATAAAATCAAGTCAACCTCATTCCTAATTATTTTTACATGTTAGGGATATTAAGCAGTTCTAAAATAATATGTTATTCTGGCTAGAATGTTTATAAAATAATATTATTTTGCTACATTATTGATGTGCTACAATTCTTCAAAATATTCTTTTGACTTGTGATATCTGATGAATTTACACTTTTTTTAAATATTTATTCTGCTTCTATGTGCTTAGGTTTATCTGTGTATTTTTCACATTGGTATGTGCAAATTAAACTTATATAGTATTATTTAAAATGTTTGTATGTATTCGCTCTCATGCACACCTCAAAATTAATCATATACATTATAATAGAATCATATATAGGGAATCTGGAATT
This sequence comes from Epiperipatus broadwayi, assembly GCA_028023455.1. Taxonomy (NCBI): domain Eukaryota; kingdom Metazoa; phylum Onychophora; class Udeonychophora; order Euonychophora; family Peripatidae; genus Epiperipatus; species Epiperipatus broadwayi. The sequence continues at coordinate 11,430,013 of JAQFVV010000010.1, read as the reverse complement.
GATGGAAATGCATTTAAAGATGGTTTAATAAATAAACAATAGATATGTGATATATGAAATAATTCAGACTGTTAAATAAATATCCATACATTTTCAGCAATAGTAACTAAGGTTTTATCAAAGATATAATAGTGTATGTATGATTTAAACTCATAGGCATTAAAAAAGTTATCCTGTGATCAAGCTTGTCTATGCCTTGTAATAATTAGGAACAAAATTCATATAATTTTCTGTAAGTTTTTTTTTGGGATTTAATTTCATTACAGATATGTATAAGATGATAAATTCTTTCAACTTAAGAGTTGGAATTAATACCTTCAGACACTAAACAACCTGCAGCATCAGACCAGGAAGCACTAATAAATAACATAGATGTTCTCTCTGATCAATAACTAGAGCTACATTAACTTCCATAATTCAAGTGGTTTGCTAGACTTCTTAGTTTTAATTGGCTTATCTTTTGTACATTTATGGTGAGATTACAATTATGTGTCTTCTATTATTCCGATTAAAAATATTAACCAAATTCACCATTTTCCTTATTTTGCAGCAGGGCAGTTGAAACATAAGATTATGTATGCATATAAGTACAATAAAAGATTTTTGCTAAAACATGTTCAAAGTATTGGATAAATTTCATTTATATGTTCCGATTGTTATTAGAATAGTATAGTAATGCCATAAATTATATTCCTATATTATAGTCTCCAAAAGGTTTTATCAAAAAATGAGAATCGAAAGGTTAATGCTTTGTTTACAGAATTCATTGGAAAATAAGATATTCAGTGATAAATATAATTTATATATTATAAGTTTAGTTCTTTAAAAAATAAATTTTATAATTGATTATGTTCATAATAGTATATGATTAAATTGCAGCATTTTTTTTTCTTTATTAAGATTCCAGAATTTCCAGTTTTTACTCGATCAGGAGAAGTGGCTGCCGATTTAAAACTTGTGACAGATAGTTTGACACTTGATTCAAGAGAATTAAAAATTTTAGAGCATTTTCATAATTACGTCTTTTCTAATGTACTTCAACTGAAAAAACAACACATGACATATGTTCCACGTCAGGCTGCAAGTTGTTTTCTTATTGTTCCTCTTAATAAAGGTAAGATGACTACTATTGTATTGGATATAAATAGTAAACAAAATATCGAGAGAAGTTTTAAAATTTAATCTCATGAAAAATAAAAATTTTCCACTGTTCGTGTATTATTAAATTACAATAACTGTAGGAGATTTACAGACAAGTTTACACTAACTACAATCATGAAATCTGCTTTTTTTTAAAGTTTGAAGATGCTTTGAGAAAGCATCTAAATGACATTTTTTTAAATGCTATTTGTGTTTATAATTCATTTTTTCTTTGTATATATTTTTCTGCTTATAACATGTATATTTAAAACTTTTTGTCGTTGTAAAAAAAGTCATTAAACTATCATCAATAAAATTAGCATTGGCATATGCTTCAAGTTAGCCTGCTAGCATTAATAGTTTTACAAGGTTTCATAAAGAATTAAATTTATAATAATCATATAATTTTTTATTAATTTAACAGCAGAATAATAGTAATGATGAATATACAAATTTATGTATATCAATAAAAATAATAAATATAACGGTAATTAACTATTATATACAGTCTTTTAATAATAAATTGTTTTTCTCTTCACTAGTAAAATTGTAATTATAAGTATGCGACTTTTTCGCATAAAATAGTGAAGCTATAATTTTACTCTAATTCATAATAGCTTTGAACATCACATGACCACCATCTCTTATGCTTGTGTATAACTGTTGTTAAAACAGGCAAAACTCACTATACGTATGCCACACACAGCAAGCTAGAGTAATCAATGGATGCCAGAAGGCTTGTGCATAAAATCCCCATCTAGTGCCTACTCATCCAATATCCCCAGACTAGTTTCTGGCTTGTGGCCTTCGTCAGTGAGGAGCCTTGGATCTGAGAGCACTTCATCTAGATCTTAGGATCTAATGCAACCCTCCAGCAACCACCTTTTATCTCCATTTAACTACAAAACTATGAGTCTTAAACTGAAAACATCTTAATGTTTCCAATTCAAGCCCATCAGCTTATGTAGTTATATCGGTCTGAACCCAGCTCTGTTTCCATACATCCTGCCTAATAGGATATTGGTGGCTATGGTTATTAAAGAACCAAAGACACCAAAATGTATGGGAACTGAACTGGGTTCAGACTCATATAACTACATAAGCTGATGGGCTTGAATTGGAAACATTAAGATGTTTTCAGTTTAAGACTCATAGTTTTGTAGTTAAATGGAGATAAAAGGTGGTTGCTGGAGGGTTGCATTAGATCCTAAGATCTAGATGCAGTGCTCTCAGATCCAAGGCTCCTCACTGACGAAGGCCACAAGCCAGAAACTAGTCTGGGGATATTGGATGAGTAGGCACTAGATGGGGATTTTATGCACAAGCCTTCTGGCATCCATTGATTACTCTAGCTTGCTGTGTGTGGCATACATATAGTGAGTTTTGCCTGTTTTAACAACAGTTATACACAAGCATAAGAGATGGTGGTCATGTGATGTTTATTGGCTTAGAACTGATCCTGCCTAATAGGATATTGGTGGCTATGGTTATTAAAGAACCAAAGACACCAAAATGTATGGGAACTGAACTGGGTTCAGACACATATAACTACATAAGCTGATGGGCTTGAATTGGAAACATTAAGATGTTTTCAGTTTAAGACTCGTAGTTTTGTTGTTAAATGGAGATAAAAGGTAGTTGCTGGAGGGTTGCATTAGATCCTAAGATCTAGATGAAATGCTCTCAGATCCAAGGCTCCTCACTGACGAAGGCCACAAGCCAGAAACTAGTCTGGGGATGTTGGATGAGTAGGCACTAGATGGGGATTTTATGCACAAGCCTTCTGGCATCCATTGATTACTCTAGCTTGCTGTGTGTGGCATACGTATAGTGAGTTTTGCCTGTTTTATAATAGCTTTGCTAAGCGCTTTCGAGATTTCATGTTTGAATCTCATACTCATAGCTTTGTAACTAACAATTGTTATGATTTTGCAAATGCGTTTGAATTTTTAATTAGTCCATTGTTTAGAGAGAGCAAAACATGCCTCTCTTCTATTAATGGCATTAAGGTCATTTGCTATTTAGAAAGCTTCTTTAACTTTTCTTTTGGCGTCATTTTTTTCTGTACAAATTATTTGGGCAGAACTAGGTTCAAATACATGGCCTGTAGCTGCTTGGTGGTCCCAGAATACTGATGATCCTTCATTTTTATTTTTGACCCTATTGTAGACATACCTATGTTGATAAATTCTTGTGTTCAGGTTAGCCCGAGTCTCACCATAATATGATGCATGGCAGCCTAATTGAGGGCATGCCATTTTATAGACCACATGAGGGGCTTGATCTCTATCTGTTTTATCTTTAGCATTATTTATCAGCCGGTTAGTATTGGGAGGTGTTTTGAAGCTAAATTTAAAATTGTTAGCCAATGTTTTTGCAATATTTGGTGTTATATTAGGTATAAAAGGAATTGTTAGGTATTTCATATTGCCTTTAGGCAATGTATATCTTAGTTTTCTATAAAATATTTTTATTTTCTGATTGATTGTATTAGGTTTGAAGCCTATGTTAGTCATTTTCTTTGTATATTTGTTTATATTGTTTTTCCTATCCGCTATATATTTACATAATTGGTGATTTCTAAAAAGGAACGCATTCATACCTGCCCATTTATATGTGTTAGGGGTGTTAGATTTTGGACTTGTGTAACCTCGTATGTTCAGTGGTTTAATCATCATTTTATAATCCAAGTGTGTATTCTCTCTTTCTATTAACAAGTCTAGGTATTTTATTTCTTGTTCCTTGTTTTCCTCTGTTCTTCTAAAGGTTAATCCTGAGATGGCTTGAAATTTATTTTGTATGTTAATAGTGGTGGAAGGTTTTGCTGCAATAAAAATGTCATCAACATGTCGAGAGTATATGAAAGTTGGATCCGTTGTGAAATATTTTGGAAGAATTTGGTTCTCATAATGGTTTATGACAACACTAGCAACAACTCCACTCATAGGCAGTCCCATGGGCCAACCATCATTCATCACATACCATTTGTTTTCAAATTTAACAACTATGTTGTTATCCAGCCACTTCAAAAATTCTATTATAAAATCAATTCGTTTTTTTGGATAATTTTTCTTAATTAATTCATCTTTGATGATGGTAATGGATTTATTTCTGTTAATAGAGCCATAAAGTTCATTAACATCGCATACAGTCATTTTGTGTTCCAAATTTATTTTAGCATTTTTTCTTTCCACGAATTCAAATGAAGATTTGATAGTATGGTTTCCAAATCCCAGGGAATCTATAAGCCATAGGTTAATCATTTTTGCAGTTTGGAAATAGTGGATGCCTCCAAAGTCGAGCATTAATCTAAGAGGAGAGTTTTCTTTATGCAATTTTATGTTGGCAAACATTCTAGGAGGTATGGAAGATGATGGATATATTCAAAAATATTCAGCCCTAGACAATGTTTTATCTTTGTGAGACCTTAATATATTGGATATAAATCTATCTTTGTTGATTTTATTATTGTTTTCAGTTATGCATGTGAACTTAAGTTTATTGATCTGTTCTTCCATTTTGTTTGTATACTCAGCTCTTGAGATCAAGACGAATCTATTGCCTTTATCCTCTTTGATGCATACAATTGAGTTACTTTTTAGAAATTGTTTTTGAACTTCATACTTTTCAACCCCAAACCATAAACACATATTTTATTCAAAGCTATTACCTAATTATGCATAATTATATTTTATATTTCAGATATTCTTTCATAATAAAGTAAATACTTATTTTATAAAAATAATTTTAAAATGTTTGTTTCAAACAAGTATCTTTTCTTACAATTTTTGATGTGTTACAATAATCTAAGAATTATTATTGTCATAAATCAGTTATTCATTATGTCTTTCAGTTATATAAACTTTGTATTTTGTATTTCCATTATATTTTTTTCTCAGTTTCTATGCAAGTAGCAAATATATTTTAGCAATAGTGGATGATGATGGAGTGGATCACTTGAAAATAAAAATTTTTGAATGATGCTATTAGCTAGGGGGAAAAAATATTTTTATAAATTGACTGAAACAATTTTTGTGCTCATCATCCACCTGGATGTTCTAGTGTTGAAGCTGAATATAAGAGTACTTTTATTTATTGAAAAATAATCTTCTTCCTGCTAACTCCTGGTGAATAATTATCTACCATCAACTCACTTCTGAGATTTTGAACTCAAGTGCTTTCTTTTCTTATTATCTGATCAATTACTTACAATAATTTAACATACTCATATCAAAATTATAAATTTTACATTGGATTTCATTTTTATGATTTCCACCCTAAGCTGTGTTTCTTTTGAAAATATTACCAAATAGTCTTCTTATAAAGACATAAACAGATTTTGCAAATTATTTTATAAACATTTTTATGTGTGCCAAAAAATATCATTAATCTGATTATTTAGTATTCTATTTATTATTAAAACTATTCTAGCATTCATTTAAAAATTATATTTACCTTTTTGGTCCATATCAAATAGCAATATATTAATAATAGTATTCTAATTTACTAACAAATTATACAAAAACATTAATTTACTAATAAATTATACATAAACGTTAAATTAAAAAAACAACAACTAAATAACCATGACAAATAATTGACTGAAATTATTTTAAATCTGGTCTTATTACCAACTATATATACTATAACAGAATTAATAAAAATAGAAATTGATTATTAATTCTGTTATAAATCGTGCCCCACATTGGGCACCATTTGTAACTTAAATTAATATTAGAAGCAATTATTAATTATTAAAATATACATTTGTAATCTGTCATTTGTAACAGTATGAATAAATAAAGATGAACTGACAAAAAGGTTGATAAAAGGCTATTACTTTATAACTGATTACAATCTATATATTGATGAGTGATAAAATGATAGTTGCTATAATTCAATAACTAAACACTAAACAGGATAATGATATGCTTCAGCGGTTCATCATTTGTAACCGAGTAAATTCAATGAGAAATGAATTCACTGTGTTAGCTAAAATACAATTTATAATTAAACAAGGATGACGCTAACATATAAATAAGAATATATGCATATCATGCTCTATTTGAGTGTCTATTTCTAATTAATTAAATATAACATTATAGCCCGATTGCAACTATCCTATACATTAATTCTGTCACATTAGTAATGAAATAAATAAATTATCTCATTTCTTAATACTTAAAATAACAACAATGAAAATTAAAACTATCGTCATTAAATATCTAATGATATTTAGATATTGGGGAAGTCATTTGAACAATAAAACATACTGGCCATTTTCATCAAATAAAAATAATATTAAATATAGCATCTGAATAAAATTACCCACTTTGAGATTCCTGGAGTGCATTATGCTTATCTCCCATACTAGGTTCTTTTAACAAAGAATCCTTTCTATTCTTCTTTCCAACCATATAAGACCATTCATGGTCACACACACACACTGGTGCTATTCATGACAACTTATAAAACATATTACACAAAGTTAATAAGTTGGAAAAGGGATGGGATCACTTTTTATTCAGTTTAGCTAAGTATATGTGTTTTCCCACGAGTGCCACTAGATTGTTTTAAATCTAGATAAATATCTGTTTAGAGTGTACTGAGTTCAAACTCATTCGGTACATTTTTATCACACATGACTTGGATGACTAATGAAAAAAAATGACACTCTTATTTTTTACTCATGTCAATAAAATCATAAGATCCCAATATTACCAAAATTTTATGTAGATCAAGACTCTAATAGACATTGCTAGCTCATTTTATGTATATTGATGAACAGACAAGTATAATCTTATTAATGGCTTCTAAACAAGCATCGTGAAGACCATTATTGATATTGATGGCCATTTAACTAGATTATTTATCACAATATAAAGGTAATAATGATGATGACAATAATATCATAATAATAGTGATGATAATAATAGTAATAGTGATGATACCAGCCATAGCTTATTAATAAACTCACAACAATAAATTTATCTTTATAAACTCATGAGGACTTTCTAAAATCATCCCATGTCAAACTGGGATTTAATTATTACATTCACTAGCATTTATATAAGTTTATGTTTATTTACTAAAATACTTTTATAGTTAAAACTAGGATTTAATAATACTAGTGATGATGACTGATCATCACGAATCTCTATGCATGATATTCAACTTTCCACAAATCCTTATTTACTAAATATATTAATTATGTTAAACATTAGATTTAATGATTATAATTTATTAATGATGATGGCAATCATAACTCATGTACAGTACCATGTTTAAAAGGTGTTTTAATCAATAATGCAATATCCATCTTTGATGAGGATGATCAAAACTCATGGACACAACATAATTTTAGCTTTCTATTGTTGAACTATAATTATTAAAACTTGGTTATTATCAAGCATAATCCTAAATACTTAAAGGTAAATGAACGTTCTAGTTTACTTAATATTTTGCGAGTGCTTAATATTTGCAAGTGATTGCTCAATATTTACGAATGATGATTCTTAATATCTGCGAGCGATGATGATGAATTAAAATGATAGAATTAAGACAAGAAAAACACAACAATATTTTTAATAACAACTCGAAACTAATTAAGGTATATAATTATATTTTTATTAATACTATTACTCTTTCTTTCTTTAAAATCAAATTTACTAATTAGATAAATGGCTTATTATTACATTAATTCAATATAGAACTAATACAAAATTTTATATACAAGTTCGTCATTTTGGATAATTTTAAAATAAGCTGGCTTAAAATGACATTTAAAAAAATATATTTCATGGAATGCTTACTTAAGACTTTCCTAACTTATTATATCATAAAAATAAATTTCATATGTAACTTGTGTTTTATTTCACTTCCATTCATATATAAGCCTTGCTTTATAATTTCTCATACTTAAAGTAATTATGTATAACCTATTCTTTTGACATGTTTGTATAAGCAGTTACACATGCACACACCCTGTGATATGCCAACATATATTTCTAAAATGTGTTCCTTTATATTAGAGTTAATACATAAATCACATATATAAAAAAATATTCTTGCAACCTTCAGCAAAAGAAAAGAAAATACATTATATCAATTTTAATATGCAACAAAATAAAATATAAAAAAAACACTAAATGCATATATTTATAGGTTGCTCATTATCATAACAAATGAAGAACAATAAAAAAAAAAACATTTCAATATTACAATATATAATATAAAAAAAAAATTATGAAAAAAAATAATGAAAATTTAAGTTTAAAGATTTAAACTGTGTTTGTGTTATGTTATGTGATATTGAGAATAACTATCGATAAACAAGACTTTAATGTTTCTGTATCAAAGAGAAAAAAAAGGCTTTGAACAATAAATTAAGGTTTACTTTTAATAAGTAAGAATAAAAGATCTGTTAAGGAAAGTTCATAGTTACCCAATTACTTTCACTTCTTATAAATGTCCCGAGTTTGAATTTTCAGACTGCTTGTCTTTGCTCCATTTAAAAAAAAAAAGAAAAGTTCTTGCAGATACTTTTAAAATAAACATGAATTAATTGACTTGCTTGTTTCCACAATTTTAAAATTATTTATTGTTGATGCTTTTGATAATGCTGAATTCGTTGACTGGCTTGCTTCTAATTGTTTCAAAAAGAGTTATTACAAGTACAAAAATTTTAGATAAGTATGAACTGGTGGATTTGCTTGTCTCTTCCATTTCAAACAGAATTGTTGTAGACACTCTAGATAACTATGAGGAAAATTCTAACAAAAAATTTGGTTGATAGCTTAATCAAACCTAGTTATAAGGCCTTTATACAATTTTCTTTTCCTCTTCCTTCGCCTTCTCCCTCCATCCAAAGATAATGAGCCTATAATGGACCAGGAGCCAGAAAAGAAGCATTTCAAATAGCTTGTGTGGTTGGCTTTAAACTCGATCATTTTGTTGGTTATTATTTGACTGGTATATGAGTCCATAGACAGATCAGTGATTTTAACCCATTCTGTATTATTCCAGGAAGCAGAAAAAATGGTTTTAGCAATGCAAATTCATTGTATTATACACAGCAAAATATATTAATATCATTTCATAAAACTGTTAATAACTTCTTCCAAGAAATTCAATTTTGTTCCATTTTTTCTTTATCTTAATCTTGCTGGGAATTACTTATATATACGCACATCTTCGTCTATACTGACTTTAAAACAACAGTCTTTTTTTTTCTTCCTCAACTTTTAAAGAGTAAAAAAAAAATCGCTCACTCTCTTTTGAAAAAAAAAATCAGAGCTTACATCTCTTCTCTCATCATATTAAAAAAACTGACTGCCACATCTCTCGTTCAATAACATTGAAAAAATTGACTGCCCACTAAAAATTGAAAAAACTGACTGATCGCTACATCTCTGTTTAATAATAATGAAAAACTGAGCGTCCCTAAATATTGTTTCATTCATTTATATTGCGAATCTTAATCAAAGAAAAGAACCACCTGGAAATCTTATCTTGAAATAAAAATCAAAGCTTCACAAGTTTGATGGTCTGTCGCAATTAATAAAAAAAAAACTTAGGATCAATTGTTACTTTTATTACATCCAAGCACCACTTCCTTATCTAGATACAGATAACACAAACAATAAAGCTGGCAATCTATAGTCCTTAGAAATAGGTGTAAAAGTGTTTTGGTGTTTATACAGACGTTCTTATTCTTTCACACTCTTTTGCACGTGCACGTTTCTTTTTATCTCCTAATCTACTAATCTGATCGCCATATTTTACACTTTCTTTCTGATCTTTATTTTAACAAAAAAAATTAATGTTAAATAAGTTAACACATTATTTAATAAGAAAATATAATAAATCCATATTAAATATTATTACATTCTCTCTTTACAACTGCTTATTTATTAACTATTTATAAATTATATAATAATAAATACACACATAAATCTATATATATAAAAGAAATTTTTTTTTCATATATAAATAATATATTTGTGTGTTTGAAATGAGTCATATACATACAATACATATAGGTAAGAACTAGAGAATAAACACAAATAACTAACAATTTATACATATGTATACACATAAATATCTCAATATCTTTATTTCCTCCAATGAATAGTTTGAATTGCTGATGCAAAACATTATTTTGAGGAAATTAACATTAGATTCATCACACATATAAGCACATATATTATTCCTGTACAAACAAAAGCTCTTGGACGCTTGTATATGTTATGCTTATAATTTAAGGTTAGGGAACTTGGAAATTTTTTTCAGATAAGTAAAGATTTATTGAGAAAGATTTTCAAGAGGTTTGATGCACAGCTATCCCAGATAGACATTAACTATTTTCAGAAGATAAAACAAGAAAAAAAAAAAAAATAAAAACCATCACTGAGCACTAGATGAGTATTCTGGTCAGCAATATCTTCATAATTCTTCTGGGAAGAAATGCTGAAGAGACCATTTCTAAGAAGTGAGTGACTGAAAGCTGTTAATTATTTTATTTTTTATGTAGATAAATATACATATAAATATCAAATTAGCAATGATACATCATACAAGTCATAGTGGCAATTCAAATATTAATAAAAACCATGCAAAAAGTCAATTATATAAAGTTATACTATTTTAATGCAAATTAAATATAAATTACATGTTTATCAAGGGGTGTAAGGTTAACATTGTACTAATATGCATTAAGTGATTTCACTTATTTAAGTAAATTTTAAAAGGATGTATTATTTCTTTTACTCAAATAAATTTCCATTGTTATTAATTATTTGAAGGAAGCCATGATGTATATAGCTTGCTCATTTTAGGCAAAAGTTTTCCTATCACCCCCAATAGAGTAACAGTAATAGAAAAGACCTCACGGTCTATGATTGCCAGTTGCCAGATAGTGAAGATTTAAGCTGTTTGCATCTTTGTTCTATTCTCCAGCTAAGAGTAATCAGATAGTTATATTGGATGTTTAGTTAAAGTGAAAGAAAATCCTGAGTCTGATTAGAAACTGAACAAATTTTCAACCTTTACTTGACCTGGATTCAAATCTATTTGTAGACTTAGTGGTAAATGTGTTAACTCTGTGTCATTAGATCTTTTGCTTTTAAAATGTGACTTTAAATATGAAATGCTAGAACAAAATATGTTGGGAGATTGGAAAGCAGTGGAAAATTTTAATTGATAGTGATCAAATATTTTCACTTGCTCATAGTAATCTGTTTCTCTTGATTAACATTTAAATATATTATTGAATTATATTTTAATGTTCAAAATAAGAGTCTTAGATCACACGACCCAATTTTCTTAAGCTTATAAGATATAAACAATGAGCATTGCCAATTGCTCAACTGGCTTTGTGATATATGCTTAGCCAGGGAAAGCATTTAAAATATCTCTGTCAGGAACCCCCTCCCCCCAAAAAAACCTCTGCCGGCTTTGGGGGGGGGGGTCTTGACAGAGATATTTTAAATGCTTTCTCTGGCTAAGCATTTATCACAAAGCCTGTTGAGCAATTGGCAATGCTCATTGTTTATATTTTAATGTTGTTATATATATTTTTTGACTGGTACAATACTTGCATGAAATCTTGTGGAAGGTATTATTTAAATAAGTATAGGACTATTTATGTACAGTTTAATTTATAATTAACAAGTTGAAAATAATAAGTTATTTGACAAGCATATTCTCTTTCTATGTGTATAGAGAGAGAGAGAGATTGGGAAGTCTGATATACAAAAGATGATATTAAAAGTATATAATAAGGCAAGAGTTATGGACTAGGGACAGAAAACTATTGAACAAGATTGAACATCTTAGTATGGAGAAGCAACTTGATCAATGTATACTCAAGCTTAGATGTGTCTCTATTCTTAATCAAAAAACATTGGATTGCAAAAGTGAAATAGTTATTACCAAATTTTTTGTTAAGCTTAAGAAATCCATGGCAGAAACTTACCAGACCTGACTCCACTCAACTTCTAATTTTTCCAAAAATCAAATTTACACTTAAAGAAAAGGTTAAAAAGTAAAACTGTTTTTTCAATGAACTTAAAATAAATGATTTGTAACCTTGCTTTCAGTAGTAAACATTGTCATATGAGGATGTGTGAATGTTTTGCTGGGAATTATTTTGAAGGCAATCTTAGATGATTTTCTTTTTTGTTAATAAAAGTTTTTTTCTTTCAATCTTAATATGTAATATATAAGGCTATAGAGGGAATGTAGTTCATCTGCCTACTGAGTTTTTTTCCCCCCAGGTATTAAGTAAACATAGGTTTTTTTCCTCAGGTTGGTAGTTCAGTTATTTATCCAATGTTAGTTAATAATGGATATCTTGCTATTCTTAACTAGAAAGTAAAACAATGATGGAAAACTGTTTACATTTCACTGACCAGCAATTGGCAAACATGAGTAAATTTTTCTTAACAGATTCTCTATGACAGACTGGTTAGAGAAGTTTTGTACTTGCAGTGGGCTATTCAAAACTATTTTTATCTCATCTTACATACAGATACACCCTATATCTCATGAGTTTCGTTTTTTTAATATATGGTGCATATATATTTAATTAGTAAACAACTTAATGAGATTTGTATTAAACTTTTAAAAATTTTATTCTTATTATTATTTTTTAATTATTTTATTCATTTTTATTTTTTTTTAAATTAACAGATAGTAAAACAAGTTCAGAATGGACCATTGACTGGGAGTTTGCTGATGTTATTTATCCAATCACCAGTGATAAAGTCATGGCACCTACAGAACAACAACGTCAAAATTTTCACTTTGACAAGGCAAAGTACGAAGATGCTGTAGTTATGCCTTGGTATCGGCACAATGATCAACCGGAGCAATATTATGTTGCAGAAATTTGTGTCAATTTAAATCCTGTTAGTCAGTTTCCGGATGGAGAATTCGATACTTTTGAAAGTTACTATTTGTCAAAGTATGGTAAAAATATTTTTAATAAAAAACAACCCTTATTAGATGTGGATCGAACTTCATCAAGATTAAATATGTTATCCTCTAGACATATGAATAGGAAAGGAAAAGCATTGCCTACCAGTAGTGATGAAACAAAAAAGGCTAAACGAGAAGATTTACATCAAAAACAGATTTTAGTACCAGAATTGTGTGAAATCCATCCCTTTCCTGCCTCTTTATGGAGAAAGGCCGTGTGCTTACCTAGCATATTGTATCGAACTAATTCTTTACTTTTAGCTGAAGAATTAAGAGTAAGAGTTTCTTTGGAGATGAATATTATGCAAACTGTAGTTCCAGTTGATTTTGATTGGCCTCCTCTTCAAGCTAGTTGGTCTCTTATAATTGAAGAAGAAAAGACTGCAAAACCATCTAGAACATATATTCCACCAGCATTTAAGCCTATGCCTATGTCATGTATAGTATCAGGATTATTAGTTGAAAATTCTAATTTTCCAATAGGTAGCTGGGATAATTCAATGGTAAATGATAAAAAAGAAGTGATTTTTGAAAGTGATGAAGATGATGATGACTGTGAAATGGAAATCGGAAATTGGGATAATAACTTTGCTTTAGGAAATGGCAATTTTTCTAAATATTATTCACCATTACAATCTCTTGATGATGATCTTGATGTGTCATGGTGTCGTAATGGTAATATAGGGGGACATGTGGAAATATTAAGTATGAATGGCGTAAATTGTAAGGGTAATGGATTGTCATCAAGTTTTCAAATTAATCAAGATGATATTGATGACTTTGAAGAAATGTCACAGTTTCCATTTCATTCAGCTAACATGCAAAATCATGACTACAGATTTGGGTCTCCTACTTACTTTCAAAGTGCCTGGGAAGATAATGATGCTTTATCTTGGTCAGATGATTCTGAAGCTGATAAGAGCAAAAAACTTCATATTCCAGATGTAATAGAGTATATCAAAACATGTTCTCCAAATAATTCATTTGAGGAAAGTACTTACTCCAATAGATCTTCACCATTATCTTTACAAGAAATTAATGATGATGACAATGATCGAGTTAGTCCACCACTTAAAAATAATGTTAGTCCAGAAAAAAAACAGAAATATTCAATTTTTTTTTTACTTCAAAAGAAACCATCACCTAAGAAATCCAAAAGTAGCATTAATGAAATGTTTGATGATAATTTGGAAGATAACTCCTATATTAATGATACTGATGATGAGAAAAATATAGTTTACTATTTTGAACAAGTAGCTCTTATTTCTCCAGAAGAAGGCATTTTTTTTGACAAAACGCCTATTAATAACTTGAGCAAAGTTGTTTTAGAAATCAATTTGCTTGAAAATATTTCAAAACATAAAGAACCTTCTGAGATTAATAATTCACAATCAGCGGATGAAGTTCACAATTATAGTTCATATAATATTGATTCTGATTTACCTATAAATGATAAAGAAAATTCTGAATATTTTAATAAATTAGATTTATTGTCAAATGAGTTTAAAAATAAATGTGTTATTGAAAATAAAAAAAGTCTTTCACAGAAAAAAGTCAAAATAAAATTTGATGAACAAATCAACTTAAAATGTCACCTTGGACCCAGTCCTAGTACAATTTTGCAAGCTTTTACTATGTCCAACGCAAATGATATTTTTAATTTAGAAAGATTAGAAACAATTGGTGATTCTTTTTTAAAACATGCAGTCACAAGTTATCTTTATCTTAAATATGTTAGAATGCATGAGGGAAAATTATCATTTCTACGGAGTAAACAAGTAAGCAACCTTAATCTGTATAGATTGGGGAAGAAGAAAGGTCTGGGACTTTGCATGGCAGCTAATAAATTTGAACCGAGTGATAATTGGTTACCTCCAGGTTATCTTGTATCCAAAGATTTAGCTTTACAACCAGAAAAGATGGGCTCTAACCTACTTTCTGACTATAAACCTTACATAATTCCTTACAACTTACTCACACAACATAGTATTCCTGACAAAAGTATTGCTGATTGTGTTGAAGCTTTGATAGGAGCCTATTTAATATCTTGTGGTTCGCAAGGAGCTCTTTTATTCATGACATGGCTAGGATTAAAAGTTTTACCCAAAATTCCTGAGTTGAAAATGCATAATGCCGATGATAACAGAAATGATTATAACTTTGGCTGCTGGGAACTTCCACCTTCACCTCTTCTTAACATTCCAAGTGCATCAGAAAAATTAAACCATTTTCTTCAAGATTTCAGTGGTTTTGAAGAGAAAATTAATTACTGTTTTAAAGATAAAGCTTATCTCCTACAAGCATTTACACATCCTTCATATTATTATAACAAAATTACCGATTGTTATCAAAGATTAGAGTTTTTAGGCGATGCAATACTGGATTATTTAATTACACGTTACCTCTATGAAGATGCTCATGATCGAAGTCCTGGAGAATTAACTGATCTTAGATCTGCTCTAGTTAATAATACAATTTTTGCATCTTTGGCTGTAAAATTTGATTTCCATAAATATTTCAAATATTTATCACCATCCCTTTTTGAAATTATTAAAAAGTTTGTTACTCTACAAGAAGAACGAAATAATAGCATTAATGAAGAAGATGTTTATGTAAGTATTCAATTTTTAATTTTTATTCTTTGCATATTTTTTATTATATTGTAGTTAATAATCTTTCACAAATATGAACAACTGTATTTAGTGTTCAAAATTATAAAATATATGTACAGAGACGAAATTTATTTTCATATAACAAATATATAGATATTTTTGTTACACTTGCATAGAAGTTTTTTGTTTTATATATGTATATTGTAATGGTCGAAAGTAGAGATATGGATTAAAATAGCATAATAATCATATTAATTGAATTGACGGTCTGGACTTGCAAAGATTATAAAGTATAGATACCATGCAAATCGGAATAATCATTATAGATGCTACTATATGCATACCCACACTTAATTCCTACCCATCTATTACAATCACCCATGTAAAAAGCACATCAGATCACAGGGGGTAAGATGGAATCAGAATCAAGAGATATATGACAGTGGAAAAAATATAATTATAATCTTAACAAAATAAAACAATAATTAGGAATATATACAAATAAATATTTGAGGTTAGTATTGCTTTCTAATTTGTACCTCTTATTCATACTTCGTAGGACCTAGAAAAATATATAATTAATTTTTTTTTTGATAAATGTAATTATTTGGAACTTTAAGCAAGAAAACAAGAATGTGCTAAATGAATTATAATTAGAGATTTATTCATTATCATTCATACACGTATATATATATATGTGTAATGATAATGCATATCTCTTAAAACATAATTTCATTCGTTTTCGTAGATATATTCTTTGTAATTATCTACTCAAATGTGGTTAATCTATAAACTTGGGCAAAACTCTAATATTTTTTTTTAATCAATACTGTTAGTAACATTATCCTTTCTTAAATGTCTGATGGCGAAGAAAAAACTCATCTTCATTATTGTTTAATTATATCTGTTTGTGTCATGCTAGATTAAATTCTTATGGTGTAGGAAGAAATACTTCTATGACACTTATGAGTAAAGACTTTAATTTATGAAGGATATGCAAGAAAAAAAAAAAAAATAGTTAAAATCTATAACCATCCTTGTCAGATGCATTTTGATTCTTGCCACTTAAAATCTGTTTATAAACATTCATTCTTTGGAAAGATTCTCTTGTATTTAAATGGATCAATTGCCCAATTTTTTGTTCATTTTATTTATTCTCAGAATAATGCTTATATTATAATATCTAAATTATGAAAGTGTTTATTTTCATATTCAACAAGATATAAAAAGGAAGCTTAATTATTTTCTAGGACACTGTCCTCATAACATTTACATTTTTATTCATATTTTCTTGGAATTATAAATAACAGACTGTTTCAGAAAATATGCATTTATTTATACTAAAAGCACACATATATCACTAAAAATGTATGTTTGTTAAGAACATAAGTGTAGATTAATCAAAAGTATATTTCAAATTTTAGTTTTAAAATTTCAGAATTAAATATTCTTTAACATAGGTTTTTAAAAGATATACGAATAATGTATCAAAAATTTTAATAATTAAAAAAATTCATCATGTATGTTTATAAGATATTATACTTTCCTAAAGCCTTATAATGTTTTTTTTTTTTATCATCCTTAAGGTATTGATACTTCAATAAACATTTTATTTACTATTGAATTGATTTATTAGACCTTACTTTTCCAGTTATTCATTGCAGGTTGTTATATAATAAATTTAAATTCTTGGAAGAATAAGGGAAAGATTTATCTTTTCTGGAATTTTTTAGCAATTCATCTTTAGTAAGATACCAATACACAATAATGATAAATTATTATTATTACTAAAATAAAACTTAATAAATTTTATATATAATAATACTAATTGCCTTTAAATAAAATATGATTATCCTGTGCGTTTACATTTACTGCTACATTCATGCATGCATTTTTAGTTCTTCCATATGTGTTTCACTTTTTTGCTGATTTTATTTTTGTTTTTTTTAACTTAGTAAAATAATCTTTTTGAACTTCTCACATTTCTGGAATTCACATAAAAAAATAAAAATTATCCTAAGATATTTGTTTTATGTTCCTATGTTATTGGTTTTTATTCTTTTATTGCCTTTGATAATTTCTTCTATTCTAGTTTCATATTTTGTATGAATTAGTAATCCCTACTTCCCTCCCCTTCCCCTCCATTTATGTATATAAATTTATTACCATAATTGTTTTAACTCTCACATTGGGTTGGATATTGCATAATTATTCTTTCCTATTCAGTAGGATATGATATTCATTAAAATGATTCTTGTGATATATTTACAAATTTAGTCTTAGATGCAAATATAAAGAGTACCAATCTATTTATTAATCCTACCTTCCATATTTTAAACTTGCCATTTATCTCTAATTCTTAGTTTTCATATAAAAATAATTATATTCTCTACTAGTTTTACATTACAAGGAACTATTCCTGAATCCTCATACAAATTGACTTTTTAAAAAAAAAAAAAAAAAAGATTTCTATGACAATTGTTTTAACTCTAATGTCATGGATGTTTCATAATTTCTTATAGCTATTTTTGTGGTTCCAATGTAAGAGATTCCATCTGTTTCATAATAGAATAACGTTATTTGTAATCTTTTGAACAGTTCTATCTGCCACTACTGAATTTTAAATATTTCTTAATAACTATGCAAGACTTTTCAAATAAATCTCATATTATAAAGCCATCTAAGTGATCACACTTCCATTGACAAGTACGGAGTGTTAATTTTGAATTTCTGGTGATTGATGATATGCCACATTACTACCACGTACATTATAATTTTCTCATTGATTACATTTGTTAGGTGCGATTACATGATTTCTTTTCAAAAGAGGTACAATAATTGATATCTTTGGAATCGTTACAAAGAATTCAACTTTAAATTGATTAATGGAAAGTCTGTCCACAATGTTGCCTCATTGTATATTTTCCCCGAGTTCTGCCTCAGTTGAAGGCTGGCTAAATATTGCCCTTTATCTATACGTATTATTTTACAATTTTCTCATTCATATGAGAAATATTACTTACTGCACTAGTAGAGAATTCATTTATTTCTATACAATGTTAATCTTTTTTTTAAATACTCCCATAAAGTTCACATTACTTTAACACTTTGTTATAATATCCTTCTTGATACAATATAATTATACAATTTAATTTTTGAGACTTGTACAATGTTTGTATATTTCTACCATCAATTTTAGGTTCCTCCACCCCAATCTTTAAGCTAGTCTCAGCATCAGTCATCTTAAATTCTTCCATAGTTTCATTATTTAGTAATTCTGTCAATTACTATATCTGTTTCAGATTTTTCTATTACTTCCACCTTCTTTCTATATTCTTCCACACTTCATAAGTAAATGACAAAACACTTGTTCTACCATGTTTATATTTTTAAATTGTTCTATAATATTTGATCTTTGATTTGAACCATAGAATCATATCAATTGCACAATGTTTGGTCATTTTTATATTGATTTTAAATTTTTCTATCTGAATTTTTTTTTTTTCTACCTTTTTTTTGTTTTGTTTATATTATCATCTTCCCAAATTATCTTAAATTTTTTACAATTATCTGTTTAATATTTCATATAATCTCTAAATTTCTATCAGCACACATTTAAATATTATCTCTAACTTCTTCCATATTTAAATATATAGTAATGGTCAAACTAATCCTACTTCTGTGATTTACCTTTTAATTTTATTTAAAACTTACATGGGCACCACCTTTTTTTAACTATCAGGAAATAAACCAATATATATATATATATATTTTAAACATTATTTTATTTCACCAAATAACAATGACTACCACATTCAATTCCTATTTGCAATACATGGCTGGAACATGTAGAACACAAGTTACTCCTGTTGAATGAATGTAGTCCATAGCTTATTGCATTTAAAGAAGTTAGCAAATCATACAACAAGTTTGATTACAAAATATAATTATGAATTGGTATTTAACTTCTATTTTAGCAAAGTTTTTTTTCTAATTGTTATGTTTATGTTAAAGTACACACACATATAAATCTAGAAAAATAATATAAACAATATTGAGTTATATATTTTCTGAAGAAATCATTTCAAGATCTAATTTCTTGGCAAAATTAGATCTTAACTCAGGAATCCACCCGATACTGTTGGCAAACAAAGCTTCAGAAATACTAAGTAGTACATTAATCACTCATGCAAGGTTATTTAGGTGCAAATGACTTCCATTTGGGATAACTTCTGCACCTAGTACTTTCCAGTCGAATATTGAGACCCACCTTAATGGATTTGAGGGCGTTGTACCATTTTTTGATGACATTCTAGTTACCACTATAATGGAAAATGAATCAAGAAGTCGTTTATATAATGTGTGCAAAAAACTGAATGACTTGGAAGCAAAATTGCAAATCCAGAAATGTATCTGGTAGATGAGCGAAATTAAATTTTCAAGGCATATAATTTCAAATAAAGGTACTCCTCCTGGAAATATCAAAGCTGTAAAACAATTACGAGTTTGTTTTAATCTTGTAAAATCATTTGAGAATTTTTTGAAGGGCAAAACTCTTATAGCCAGACCCTTATACGACTTACTAAGAAAGAACCAGAAATGGAACTGGAGGTCGATACAAGAGCAACCATTTATGCATACCAAATTATTACTGACTTCGAAAAATTAAAATTACTTGTTCATTATAACAGCTTTATGGAAATTATGCTTACAATGGAAGCATCTGAATTTGGAATTGGTGCAATAAAATGTCATCCAATACACACAGATAAAAAAATCTATTATCTATGCTTTGTGCACATTGTCCACAGCTGAAAAAAATTACAGTCTGCTGGTCAAAGAAGCTCTTACTAAATCTTTACTGGAAATTTTTGGAAACAAACAAGTTTCTGAGCATCCTATCACTCACATGCTGAGATGGCTAAACATACTCGCTGGCGATGATTATTCATTAGAATATGCAAAGGGAAAGTAAATTGGCCATACCAACACACTACACTGTCTCGCATACCAGATGAGACTGAGAGATGAAAAATAAATTGAAGTTAATCATATAAATGAGCTAAAGTCGCAAGTTTTTAACAATAAAACAGTAGCTGGTTAGGCAAAGGAAGATGATGGTTACCAGTGTATTATAAGCTAAATCCGAGGATGTTGACGTAATAAACATCCTAAATTTCTTCATAAAGAATTATCAAATGCCTGTGATAATTTATCAGTTTGTAAAGACTATTCTGATGAGTGATCATGTACTAATCCCAGTTAAGGGTATAGATTTAATTTTCCATTTATTGCATGAAGGTTACCCAGGCATAGCCAGAGCAAAAGCTTTAGCCTGTAGCTATGTATAATAGCCAAACAGTAATTAAGATGCATATTCGGGGAGGGGAGGAGCAGAACACAAATTAAGAGCACTAGATACGATGTGACAATCAAAAAATTACGTGAAACTTTTTTAGATCATGGCCTTCTTGAAACTTTAATTTCTGACAATGAATCATGTTTACATTGGACAAATTCGAAAACTGAAAGAGTGGAGGATAAAAAACATATGCTCCCTATCATACCCAATCTAATGGAGGGGCAAAATTGAAAGTATCAGGAACTATATTGTGAAAAATGAAAATACAGGAAGCAATTTATACCACACTAACATATCAGTATCTGATTCCAGCTGCTAAATCAGGAAAATCACCTCCAGAATTACACTTAAAAATAATCTACCACATGTAAGTTTGTGCCAGGTGAATGAGTGTGGGCAAAAAATAGCCTAAATATATTTTGAAGGAAAGCAATCTATCGAAACAAGTTAGAATCATTTGTATAAACAAAGACAAATTATTATGGAAACACATAAACCAATTGCGAAAGGATAGGAGTGAAGATTTAATACAGTTAACATTTACAAAAACTGATTCTGACTTGGAAGATCAATCTTTGAAACCTAAACAAGAACTCTAGCTGATCCAGCCTAACGAGGAAAAGCAAGAATGTGTAGCAGAAGATACTAACACAAAAACTGGCATAAATGTTAATCCACTTCCTGATTGGGTTAAAAGAAAATTTTAAAAAACAAGTTGATTTTTATCCTGACTTCAGAGAAAATGTAAATCTGAAGTTGGGGGAAATTGTGTTATATGTATGCATTGAAATACATACACATTTAAAGTTTAAAACTAAGTATAATAAATTTAAATAAAAAAATTAAAACATAGAATGAATAGATAAAACAATTACTGTTTTACTAAAAAAATGAAGTATAACTCAAAGAAACAACTTTAATTAAATTCTTAAAAAGTAGAAGAGATAACTGATTTGCTGGATGCATCTACAGTTAAAAAATATTGTCGGCCATATCTGAGTAGCTCATCCAATTAGAACAGAAATTCTAATTAAAAAAGTGAGCAAGAACACTTGCTCATGGAAGTTATATGCGTGCAGATAGACTTCAACAACATGATGCTGGACTTCATCATGTATTGGCTTAGATAGCTTCTACCGCAGAGAGACTTACCTTCAGAAGTGCCAAAACAAGTCTAAGGACTTGAACAAGTCATACTGATTTCATTATGATTTGTGTATGTCTTTGGATCTGTAAGTAATTAAGCTGTAAATAATTTGGATTATTTATGTATTAAATCATAATCCCCAGTTGCCACAGTGTTATTATATTTACCAGGTTAAAATTTATATAAACCTATGTCTGTTTAATAGCATAGAAATTACTCCGAGACATTACACCAATTTTTATGTTATTGCCTTATCTGATATATACATTGGAAAACAATTATTATAGGTAAATGTCCAAGATTTCCTTATTAAGTTTAATTTTAAGCTTCAATTACATTATAGTATTAATATAATTATAGATAACAGAGTACACTTGCCATAAAACGGAACCTGACTTCAATAAACTTAAAACATAATTAGATACGCATGAACTCATAACTATAAAACATTTCTTTGACTCGCAAGTTTCCTAGTATCCATAGATACATATATTCTGTATGGGTTAGATATCAATGTTATCTTAATATAGCAATAACTGTAAGGAATGACGTTTTAGGTCCTAATCCTAATTCAATAAACTATGGCTCATTCCAAAATCAATCTCTAATATATTAAAACTAGATAGGAATGTATTCTTCCATATGAATGTGAATATATATAAACTATTTGATCATTAACAAGCTACTGCATATATATTACCATTATTTCTTTACTATTTCCTTTTAAACTGATAATTTTTACAAAGTAATAAATATTTACATGTATAAGAGAAAGTTCTCATATAGGGTTAACACATATATTATAACTGTACCAAAGTACAGTGATATTTAATTAATTTTAAGAGTCCCATGTTTTAAAATATAAAAATTTAAAATTGAGAAAATAAAATGTAAAAACTAAAGAGCAGGGGGAAGGGGGAATTTATTATTAAATAAAATAAACTGTAAATGCTTTTAAAAATAATAATTTTTTTTTTTGTTTAAAAGAGGAAAAAAAAATCCTGTAAATAAAAGATGATTTAATATTCTTTAAATGAATTTATAATAAAATAATAAAGAGATTTCGTTTAATCTTATAATAAAATAATTAAATATGTGTGTGTGTAATTTTTAATAAAAAATAGACGCAAAAGCTGATTTAATTTCACGAGACTAAGGACGCTGCTGCTAATAAAGTTTTCCATTGTTTAAAACATTATAAATATCTCAACTTTTGATCATTCTTGGTCTGACTTTTCATTTTAATAAAATATTTTTTGAAGTAATATCTCTAAAAATGTTGCATTGTTAAAACCAACGTTGTATGCAGTTGACCGAAGCCGCTCTACGCATTTAAGACCTGCAATTAGTTCGGAAAGTGATCATGTTTAAATAGACTAAATGAATAACGGAGTGTGGGTACGCCAAACCAGCCATGAAAATCATACCATGTCACAGGATCTATGGAGGAGTCATTTTACCGGTCGTTGATGAGTTTAAAAATAATTCCATTATGCTGTTTTCGTCGTATTTAAAAAATCTTAGGTAATTATTTGACTTTGATATCTTAACATTCCTGATTTCTTCTTAAAATAAAAGATAGAATTTATTAAAAGAACTTTGAACTTTATGAATTAAACTTAAAAAAAAAGAATAAACTTTAAACTTCAAAAGATAATATTTGCAATAATAAAATAAGTAAAAGTAGCGTCTATTATTAAATAATATTTTTGAAACAATGGCATGCACGTATGTGTGATTTGATTTTAAAAAAAAAAAAGAAATAAAATATAATGTAATGTGTATAATTTATTTGCTAAAGTAATATATTAAAATGCTTTATTTTAATCTTTAAAAAAGAAGTGTGTGTGTTTCATTATAAGATAAAACGATTAATTTATTTTAAATAGAAAAAACACTTAAATTATTTTTCTTAAAATATTTATGTTAATTTTGATACGTGCGGGTAAGTATAAATATTTATTTTCTTAATAAAAGTAGAAGGAAAAAAATGTAATTATTAATAATAGTAATTCAGGAATAGATTCGTTAATTTAAAGATATAAATGTTTTGGCATTCAGTATAATATTATTATTGGTTTTAAAGGATTGAAGTATTATTTTGAATGGTTCGGGGAAAATTATTTTAGTTTTTTAAAAAGTAGTAGTAGCTTAGAGGGGGCATTTAAGATACCTTTTGTTTGTCTATTAATGGGTGGTTGGAAACTGATTGAGCTAGCGGGGATTTTTCAGGTACCAAATTATGCTGATCAGATAGACATGCTAATTCTAATGTAATTAGCTGGCGTCTAAGGGATTTTTCTTTTTTCGTTAAAAAATAAAAATGAAGTGTTTATTTGATCGGTGGGTATTTGGTAGTTGAGTGTTGAATGTTATTGATAGTTCGCTATTGATGATAGTTGACACTTTACCTGAAAACCAACCACTTTCTGGAAGGGAAGTTTAGGAGGACAAAGTATAATAAAATATTAGTTAATATTTTTATTTGTCGATGGTTGTTGTTGTTTTCCATAGTTTAAGTAGTAAATTTTAAGTGGTAGTTTATTGGATAGAAGAGGCAGCATTTAAGATATACTTTATGTGTCTCTATTAGAGGATTGTTTAGAAGAGGCGGTTGGTTCATTTTTTTTTTTTAAAGATTAAAATTACTTTAGCAAATAAATTATACACATTACATTATATTTTATTTCTTTTTTTTTTTAAATCAAATCACACGTGCATGTCATTGTTTCAAAAATATTATTTAATAATAGACACTGCTTTTACTTATTTTATTATTGCAAATATTATCATTTGAAGTTTAAAGTTTATTTTTTTATTTTAAGAAGAAATCAGGAATGTTAAGATATCAAAGTCAAATAATTACCTAGGATTTTTTAAATACGACAGAAACAGCATAATGGAATTATTTTTAACTTATCGACGACCGGTAAAATGACTCCTCCGTAGATCCTGTGACATGGTATGATTTTCGTGGCTGGTTTGGCGTACCCACACTCCGTTATTCATTTAGTCTATTTAAACATGATCACTTTCCGAACTAATTGCAGGTCTTAAATGCATAGAGCGGCTTCGGTCAACTGCATACCACGTTGGTTTTAACAATGCAACATTTTTAGAGATATTACTTCAAAAAATATTTTATTAAAATGAAAAGTCAGACCAAGAATGATCAAAAGTTGAGATATTTATACTATTTTAACAATGGAAAACTTTATTAGCAGCAGCGTCCTTAGTCTCGTGAAATTAAATCAGTTTTTGCGTCTATTTTTTATTAAAAATTACATACACACACGCACACATATTTAATTTTTTTATTATAAGATTAAACGAAATCTCTTTATTATTTTATTATAAATTCATTTAAAGAATATTAAATCATCTTTTATTTACAGGATTTTTTTTCCTCTTTTAAACAAAAAAAATCTTATTATTTTTAAAAGCATTTACAGTTTATTTCATTTAATAATAAATTCCCCCTCTCCCCTGCTCTTTAGTTTTTACATTTTATTCACTCAATTTTATATTTTAAAACATGGGACTCTTAAAATTAATTAAATATCAATGTACTTTGGTACAATAACAGAGTGAATTTTTATTTTTTTTAAACTAATAATTTCTACAGCATAATATGTGGGTTAACAAGCGTTAAATACAAACTCAATTAAGATAACATTTAATCAGTCCTTTTAATATAAAACTTACAAAATAATATAACTAATTTACTTTTTTATCGTAAATATTAAAACAGTTTATTTGGGACACTCGGTTCTTCATTTATACTAGAGTTATTCAAAGTAATGTGTTGAGATTTTAGATTAGATTAGCGGTTGGTGGTGTTCCTACCTATTATTCACTGTACATAGTAAATGTCTCATGGGTTTGGAATTAACTATGAATCCAGTCTGACTGCTCTCAGAAAAGAAAGATGCTTTTTTAATATAGATTTTACTTTCTTTTAGTTTTGAGTAGTTCATTTTTTAAAATGCAAATTAATTGATTTGCATATACTTTAATTGCTTGAAATTTTTATTATTATTATTGAAATGAATAATACATTGTTCATTTTTAATTCTTAGACTTGAAATCAAAAAAGAAAAAAAAAATGATTGTACTTATTTAAAGTTTGTTTCACGTGCATTTGGCATTTTGTAAGCTGTTTATTCAACTATTGGGATTGATATAAGATCATTCAGTCATAGTCTCATTGAAATTTATCTGGGATTTATTTCTGTCATGGTAATTTTGGAGAAGATTGTTGTAGGAGAAAATTGTTTCTTTTCAATTCTGACACTCAGTGGTATTCTTCTCTTGCTGAACTCTGTCTAAATTCAGCATATCCATATGCATAATAGATATATGAAAAAGATTCTTATACATAGATTCAATATTTAATTAATGCTGTTGGATTTCTTTATTCAATATGTTGATTTTCCTGGATGGCAAGTCTTTATTCCATTTTTTTTATTAACATTGACTTCATTTTGTTTTGTGGATATACTATTGCTCTGTTGTCTTTTACCACAATTTTTAGGTCCATATGATTTGAGTTGTGAGACTTCAGTCTTATCTTCAAGTATTTGGATATTTAGTTTTAACAGTTCTCACTTATTTTCCATTTCTTTCACTAGTTTGAGTTCACTATCATTCACTTGTTTTAGTTCAACAGGTTCATCTGGTATTTGTCTTTTATTTGAATTTGTTCTAGTTCAATTTCTACTTTTTTACATAGTTGTAGTTCATCATCTTTATTTTGTTTCAATGCATCAGGTTTGCAGTTCTTACTTATTTTCCATTTCTTTCACTAGTTTGAGTTCACTATCATCTACTTGTTTTAGTTCAACAGGTTCATCTTCTGCTATTTGTCTTTTATTTGAATTTGTTCTAGTTCAATTTCTACGTTTTTACATAATTGTAGTTCATCATCTTTATTTTGTTTCAATGCATCAGGTTTGCAGTTCTCACTTATTTTCCATTTCTTTCACTAGTTTGAGTTCACTATCATCTACTTGTTTTAGTTCAACAGGTTCATCTTCTGCTATTTGTCTTTTATTTGAATTTGTTCTAGTTCAATTTCTACTTTTTTACATAGTTGTAGTTCATCATCTTTATTTTGTTTCAATGCATCAGGTTTGCAGTTCTCACTTATTTTCCATTTCTTTCAGTACTTTTGCACTATCATCTACTTGTTTTAGTTCAACAGGTTCATCTGCTATTTGTCTTTTATTTGAATTTGTTCTAGTTCAATTTCTATTTTTTTACATAGTTGTAGTTCATCATCTTTATTTTGTTTCAATGCATCAGGTTTATTTTTGATCTTTTGGTCTTTTATTTATATTTGTTCATGCTCAGTTTGTACATTTTCCTCCAATAGTTTTTGGTTCTAGTTTAATTATATCTTCAGATATTTTGATTCATTTTTTGATTTGAGTAGTAATTGAGTTTGTTTATTCTCTATGATTTGATCCATCGTTTTTTTTTTAAACTATACTTGCTTTTTATCTATCTCTTCGTCTATTTGCTTTAGATTATCTAACTTTTGCTCTCATTTAAATAGTTTGTAAAAATCATCTAAATCAGAAAATAGAAATAAAAAGTTGATAATACCATATTGTAGCAGTATCTATTTATAAGACAACAAGTTTAGTTTTATACATTGTTGAGAAAAATATTTTATTTCTTAACAAATTTTATTTATTGCCTCTAAAAATATAATAATGTGTAAAATAATGAAAATAATGCTTACCATGTAAAATTGATGACTTAGAACTAGAAAAGACAACTTGATGAAGAGGCAACTCACATTACGAACTGATTTGTTGGTAGGTTCAATTAGTGCAAACCTTGGATTGACATGCCATGACATGTCTTTCTGAGTTAGAGAGCCAGGAAAACAGGATGGAATGTGCATGGACATGAAAAGTGATTTTTTTTTACAAATAGGTGATAACTGCCACCTAATGGATTAATATCTTTATGCTTTATTTGTTTGTAGGAATCACTATCTGGATGGAGCTTGTTTCTGAAATAATTGCTTCTATCATTTCCTGCTGCTCTTCCATCTCTATTTTCATTCTCCATTTAATTAATGTTCAAAATTTTTATATGTAATAAACTTATTATTTCAATATGATTATAACATGATACACCACCAACATCACTACATCATTTCCTCGAACATTTTTTTCCCAGCACAACTTGCTTTGTTTATTATTTTTTGTTTTAGAATATAATTACCATATAGAAAAAATATATATATATTTTATTATTTTTATAATATAATTACAACTTACAGAGAAAAAAAATATGATCGTATAATCACCCGTTCCATTCACCCAAGTCAGGAAAGTGGAAATTTACAATAACTGAAAAACAAAGTCCTCACCCTGAATGGCCAAAAATTTAAAAATAATTACTACTGAGAAAAGAATGTAGACCATACCATATTACATTTAAAGAAGTTAGCAAATCATACATCAATACTTTGATTACAAAATATACTTATTAGTTGATATATAACTTATTTTAACAGTCTTTTCTTGTCTTATCCCTTATACATTCCGAAAAATAATTATTATACATAAATGTCCAAAGTTTCCTTATTAAATTTAACTTTAAGCTTCATTTACATTATAATATTAATATAATTATAGATAATAGAGCACACTTGCTGTATAAAGAACCCTGACTTCAATAAACTTAAAACCTAACTCTGCATATGCATGAACCCATAACTATAAAACATTTCTTTGACTTACAATATTCTGTATAGGATAGATAGATGCTATCTTTATATAACAATAACTGTAAAAAATGGCTTTTTAGGTTCTAATCCTAATTCAACAAACTATAACTTATACAGGGATGATTCGTTCCGAGACTAACTCTAATTTATGAGTAAATAAGCAAATATTTTATCTAGTGCCGTGCTTGCAATTATATTTCATTCCAATATCAGCCTTTCAAGCTAATTGAGCACGCGCCTTTTGAGTGTTAAATAAATGAATACTCTCTTCTTCAATCCAAGATATAGTATTTATGCAGGAATAAAAAGAATCCCTCTTATTCCTACGACTCAAATTCTTTTATATGAGCAAATCTGAAGAACTGTTAAAGAGAGCATGAGTAGATTCTCACTTTAAATTACTATTTACTCATAATTAAATTTCAATAAGAATGACGTTTAGTAAATTCTAAGTAATTACACTGACGTCATTCAGCCAAAAAACATCGTAAATAGTAATTTAAAGTGAGAATCTACTCACGCTCTAACAGTTCTTCAGATTTGCTCATATAAAAGAATTTGAGTCGTAGGAATAAAAGGGATTCTTTTTATTTCTGCATAAATACTATATCTTGGATTGAAGAAGAGAGTATTCATTTATTTAACACTCAAAAGGCGCGTGCTCAATTAGCTTGAAAGGCTGATGTTGGAATAACTCTAATTTATTAAAACTAGATAGGAATGTATTCTCCCATACAGATGTGAATATATAAGTAAACTTTGAAGAAACAGCTTCATATATGTATTATAAATTCACCTATACAAAATCTAATTCTCAGTAGTGGAATGTAGGTTTAGTAATAAGCAAATGAATCCGATGGATAATTACATCATTAAACTATAATACTCTTGGACAATTTATGCATGAATATTGCTTTTTGAATATTATCATTATTTCATTAAATGTTTAAAGCCAAAAACATCACATGACCACCACCTCTTATGCTTGTGTATAACTGTTGTTAAAACAGGCAAAACTAGTCTGGGGATATTGGATGAGTAGGCATTAGATGGGGATTTTATGCACAAGCCTTCTGGCATCCATTGATTACTTGAGCTTGCTGATCTTAACATGAGTTTATGGCTCATCAATTAAATTATTTGCCTGTATTTTATTAAGCCTTTTCTATTCCAAAAGTTGTCTCATGGTAATGGCTTCTGTTTTATCTCAGTATATAGTATTATTTCATCTTGCTCCTTTTTTATGGGTATAATCTCCATTAATTTTATTTCCAAGATTGTTTTTTTTATTTGGCTTAATATATTCTACTTCATTTTTATCATTGGTAAGGTCATCCATTGTGTTGAAATTCCTTGGTAGCATTTTCACTTCTTGGGTATTATCTACAGATTTACAATTGAACAATATTTTCATTTTATTTCATCCATTTAATATTCTTTTTTCAAATTGTATAAAATCTTGTATTTAATCATTACAATTTCTCATCTTATTGCATTTTTATTGTATGTATTTTCATCTCCAGTTTTCTATAAATTTTTATTTTATTATTAGACACTTTTATTTAAGTTACTATCTCTGATGGTTTATTTGTAAATACTAATTTATATTAGAAATAAAATTTTAAAATTGAGATTTAAATAATATATTTAAATTCAATATAATTTGTTCAATTTGTAATTTTTTTTATTATAAATCACTGGCAATATAATATAACACTAAAATATTTTAGGTAGATTCTTTAGGTTTTTTAAATCCAAAAGTGTGTATGGATGAAATTTTAAATAGTTCAATATCAAATTTCGAATACATTCATTTCACTTCAGTAATGCATGTGAGAGACTGGTATATATATACATTTTTAAAAAACCTTTACAATGTATCTTAACACTGTTTTAAAATTGAAATAAAAACAAATTTTGATAATAAAAGTTTCTTTTTTAAAAAAATATATGACATTTTTTATTTTCACTGTAAAAGTTGATTTTTTAAAAATGATTTTTAATTTGTGTGACATGTGAGAAGGCAATATTTTTTTAAAAAAGGTTACATTAAAAAGTATTTGAGTGCTAATTCAAAATTTAAACAAAAAGAAATGTTTGATTTATAAAATTTTACTTTTTTAAAAAATAACATTTTTTTTATTCAAAAAGTTTATTTTTTTTTAAAAAAAAAATTGAAATAAGTAGATATACATTGTAAACAATCTTTATTTAATATTCATGATTTTAATTTCAAACACTAAGATGACTTGGGAATCATTTTAAAAAGTATAAGAATGCTTAAAAATAACAGATATAAAAAATATTTATAATGAAAGCTTTTATTTACTATGGGAAGTTAAAAACCAAAAAAATTATAGTTTCTTCAATCACAATTGGGTTTTTTTTTTTTTTTTAATGTGTCAAAGCGTAGGCCGGGAAGCGAACCCCGGGACAACTGCTTGTATGGCAGCTGTGCTAACCACTCGGCCACCAATGCTTAGCACACAATTGGGGTTTTTATATTTAACTTGAAATACAAGTATGGGGACTCCCTGTAGATTAACATAATTAATCCTTGAACTTCTCCACATTTTTATTTCAAGTTAAATATGAAAACCTCAATTATGGTTGAAGACAATTATTTTCTTGGTTTTTAGTTTCCATAATAATTCAACGCATTCATTATAAATTTTTTTTTTTATGTTATATTTTGTTAATCTTATCATTACTATTTACAAGCACTGCTATATTAACAGAAAATGTGATGGTACTGATTTTCTTGACTACCTACATTCTGTTTTCTCTTTAATTGTCTCTTTAAAACACTGTCTATATCATAACATAATTCTGGTATAACTAATCGATAAGTATAAGATTCAGCATACTTTACATTTTAAAAATCTAGATTACTAAATAATTAAAAAATATAACAAAACTAAAAGATAAAAAGGAAACATTTTTGCCTCATACATTACAATAAATACTTTTTTTAAAATTTTAATTTGTTAGAAATTAATTTAAAAATAAATTTTGTGTTATTTATTAATATTGTTAAAATGTTTTTATTTGAAAAGCAAGTGTAAACATTAGACTTGGAGATGTTCATTTAAATTGTTTTATTATTTTTCGGG
The DNA here is from genome assembly GCA_028023455.1 of Epiperipatus broadwayi. Taxonomy (NCBI): domain Eukaryota; kingdom Metazoa; phylum Onychophora; class Udeonychophora; order Euonychophora; family Peripatidae; genus Epiperipatus; species Epiperipatus broadwayi. The sequence continues at coordinate 11,397,915 of JAQFVV010000010.1, read as the reverse complement.
GGATGAGGATTAAAAAAATAAAAATAAACCTTCTTAATGTTTTTCATTTAAACCTTAAGTTGTCTTTGATGAAGAAAACAAAAGTAGGGTGGTAGTTAAGAGTGATTTTTACATTCTGCATCCATGCTGGCAAATTACAAATTATTCGCTACATGTAAAGTGGTGATGCCTGCTTGGGAGGGAAGGCATTTTTATAAAATAAAAAGAAAACGACTATACATGCGAAAAAGATAGATATCCCCAATAAAAGTCAGTATTGTGTAGTATTACGAGAAATTAAAAGAAACTTTGAAAACTTACAATTCCCCATATTTTCCTCCCTCTTTTCCACTCCCTAACCCCCTCTCTCATTTTTTCAAAACCAAATAAGAAATTAAAAAGACAAATAATACTAAAAGTTTGCAAAAAAAAAAGATCTATCAGTGAAAAATAATGTTTTAGATTACACATTGAATTTATAAATTATGTAGTAGTATAAAACTAAATGAATTTCTAAATCAAAAGAATTTTCAGTTGATGGATTAATCATCCCAGTATTCCTTCATGATATCAAAGCAGTGTTTAAAGATTCAAAATTGAATATAGCTAGGCGAATAGATCATTACCAAATGTGAGGCCTTTCCATAATCTCAATTCCATTTTTATCAAAACAACATTTCTTATGTCTCTATCTCGTATGAATTTTTTAAAAATCATTTCCCCCCTAATTTACATCTTTTTATTTACTCTATCAAATGTTTTTTCAAACTGAAATAAATAATTTTTTTTATTCTATGCGAAGTCTCATAAGTTCAGTTTCATAGAGTAATAAACTTGAAAGCACAAATATTCATATTTAAAATTAGAATACTAAAAATTTCCATCATTGCGGTATATAATGGTAAAAGAATAATGTTAGCCTACTGCAAGGCAAAGGCATTATGAGACCAAACAACTACCAATTAATTAGGATTTAAGAGTTCCTCCCTCTCATATTTTATTCTCTAAATAATAAATAATAGAGAGGTATCCAAAAAAAAAATTCTAAGATTGCCTATCCAGATTGTGATTAATCTTAAAATTGATCATTATTTCTTTTATTATTAACTGTATGTTGCTGGCCAAATTAACTAAATTTGTGTATTGAGAATAGTTTTAAGCATATTGTGTAAATGTTGTTTACCTTTTTTATTTTTAGGGCTATTTTAATTCCAGTGATGAAGATAATGAAGAAGCAGAAGATGTTGAGGCACCTAAAGCTCTTGGTGATATTTTTGAATCTGTAGCGGGTGCCATCTATTTAGATAGTGGCATGTCTTTGGATGCTGTGTGGAAAGTATACTTCCAAATGATGCATGAACAAATAGGTATGACTAACATTAATCTCTTCTGCTTTATGTGATTGTCTTTATAACTTATGTATACTTTGTAGAATCACATTTAATTGTTTATACATTAACTTTTTTTAAAATTAAATCTAATTTATATAATTAGATATTAAAATATTCAAATGTTTTTTATAAAACGTGTAACTTTATCAACAAGTAAAATTAACCACAAATTACTATAATTGTCAATAATAGAACAGATCAATAAGAACTGAATAATATATTGTTAAATAACTTTTATTCTAATATTGTATGGAGGCAAAAAACATTAATTTACAATGTCTAATTATTAAACACTTAGAAATAGCAAAGGAATAGCAAAAATGTTATATCAATGTAATAAATAATTGCCATGTTTTTCAACATATAAAATAAACTGCAATATTAGTGTGAATAGTTATATATATTTGAGATATAAAATTGCATGCAGATTACTGTCACAAATAATATCCATTTCTTTTTATTAATTTTTTAATTTTTAAACCCAATCATGCACATACAATTGTTTTATATTACTAAGCAAAATATTTTAATTATCTCAAAACCTCTTTTTTTAAAAAATATTCTAATTCAATTTTAAAGAAAAGTGCGAAAATGAAAGAAAATTGACATTTTTATTTGAAGGTGATTTTTTGCAACTAATTTTTGGGATAAATATATATATATAATGGGAAATATGATAGTTAAATTTTAGCCAAATTATAAATCCAATAAAATAGCTGTGAAAAAATGTGTTAAATTATTGAAACTTTTACAGAACATTTAGTACTTATGAGTATTCAAGTAAATCAAGATGGTAGCCCGTATTTTTGATAAATGTACAGTTTTGAGGGACTGTAATCTACTGAAGATATGTTAGTTGTTAAATTAAAACAAAATTAATAAATCGCAATTAAATATGTCATTTAGTGGGCCACAGTCAAACCAAATAGCCACAACTTTTTTTTTCTGTTGTAACTAACAGCTTGCTTTGTCTTGTGCAGTTTGTGCGAGTGCACACAATACTATCTTTTAGCAATGTTAACACTTCGCTACCATACCATTTCAGGGTGGGTGGATTTAAAGTTAGCAAAACTATTGCAATCTGCATTCGAAAGTAATTACAATACAACCAACTTACCTAATGTAGTATTAAAAAATAATAATTATAAGCCCATTACCCTGTTTCTGAACCCAACATGTAAGGTGTAAATAATTAGAAAAGATTACTGGAAACCACAATTTCACTGTTCTCCCGAAAAAAGTCATGGTTCGCAAGAACACCGAGAATTAAAATGACTAATTGTAAAATTTCTCGCAGTTATATCCAGAGACAAAAAGAAATTGTTAAAAGAATACATTTCTTAATCTTAAAAAAAAAACAATAACGAGTTGGAAAATTATTAATCGTTATTAATAGGTGTGCCATTAATATTATCCACCATACCTTAGTCATATATTCTTTCAAAGATAGCTATTGGAATAAATAAAGATTAATTTTCCTCTTCAAAAATGATCAAAAAAAAAAAAAGTCAAATACAGTTCAGTAATTAAGCATTCTCATTTCTTCCACCATGATGTAGTTAGTTTTCTGTCAAGCAAATGATAGTAGACTTTTTAAAGTTTGCGGGGGGGGGGGATTTTCCCAGCGCAGATCACTGGCATACATGGGGAATTCTACTAGAATAGAATATTTGCAATAACGTCTGTTAATTGCTAAGTTTTAATTCTTGCGGATGTGAAAAGACATATCATCTACCCCCCCATTGCAGGACTAAGATGAAATTTGTAGGCACTTGTTAAAAGTTTTAATTTATCATCATAAAATTGTTATTGAATAAATTTGACAGTAATTTATTAGAGAAATCAATCAATGAATTACTTTAACCCATATGTAAATAAGTCAATCATTTTATATAGCGCGATGTTTTTTACAAACTGTAATATTTTAAACAGCATTAAACTGTTGCACATGCGCTTTGGATTTTAACTATAAAATGAATCAATACAAACACTTCAAACACATGATAAAGTCTTTGGAAAAGATAGAATGGCCTATATGATAAAATGTCAGTGTAAAAAATTTCTCGCAGTTATATCCAGAGACAAAAAGAAATTATAAAAAGAATTACAGTAATTTATTAAGGAAAATAAATGAATTACATTAACCTGTACGATTATTCTTATTATTATTATTTCACACATAAAGTGATGGGCCTGGTAATGTTACATTTGTGAGCGGTTATAGAAACAATGCCATTGGTTTCAACACGTTAATAGAATAGTATTATCATGATAAATTTCATTAAGAAGCTTTATTTCAATTTTTTTTTTTACTTATAACATGGGAAGTGACAAGAAGCTCTTAACATTGTCATACTTCAATTCAATGTGTTTCTTTTTGGTAAATTATCATAATGATAAAAATTTGGGATCTTTCTGTCACAGAATGTGATGCAGTTAACTATTTCCAAAGGTACGGGATTCTGCTCTCCGGAAAAGTGTGCATAAATGGTCATGATATGATTGCATGGTACCAATATGAATAAAGAGTAAATATTGTATTTATATTTTTTTTTCTTAATAAATTAATCCCCCGCCCCCCCAAAAAAAGAAAATATGCTATAAATATTATAATGAATTTTTCCACAACGATTTCTTTTTTAAAATAATAGTAATAAAAAATAAAATGTAAACATTAAATATAACCTTTCCTAATTGGCATTTTTTTGTGGTGTCCTGAAATTGTAGATTTATCAAAATTGATTTACTTGAAAACTCACAGGCACCAAACATTTCATGAAAAAAACAATATATACAAATCTGACACCTATTGTAATTGATAGAATTCATTTCAAAATTAGAACACTAAGAAGCTGCTCTAAACAAAATCATTTCAATAATGTATGAAATTATATGACTAAAATAGTAGTATATTGATGAAAGCAAAAAGATTATATATGATATTATGGTACAAATTATCCTTACTATTAAATATGGACAGAGAGTTATGGAAGAGAAAAATATGGGAAATTTTTGGTTAAGCATACTTTCAGCAGTGAAGAAATTCGGAATTAAAAAATTTTTTAAAAAGCAAACTTCTAATTTACTGAACATTTTTTTATTATTAAATTATACCATTTTTATGAATATGAAAAATGTAGAAGTTTATGGTATTAGATAAAAGAATATACTATTCTAGTCTTATTCCTTCTGCTTTTTACATTGTTGAATTAATAATTGAATCCTTGAATAATATAAAAAAGAAAAATTTCTTTTTCATGTATTATGAATCAGTTATCGTATTTTTTTTCTTTTATTTTCTATACTACGTGTTCGCTTTTAAAGAGCTCTTTTTTAAAAAAAGCAGTCTCAAACCATTAAAGTTCTCAAGAGAAACTTCTGATTTATATATCAAATATGCTTTGGAAATTTTTCATTTTGAAGATATTGCACTAAAATTTATAAAAAAGAACAAAATTCTTTTTGATATAATACTTTAAAAAAATGCTTATTTTGTGGCCAATCAGAAGCAAATACTGTGATTGTGGGCTAATACCATGTTTCCTCAAAAGTAAGATCTAACCAGAAAATAAGCCCTACCATGATTTTTCGCAAGCTTATAATATAAGAACTCCAAATATAAGCTCTAGTTAAGATCATCAACCTGTTAAAACATACAATAGGTGTATTATAAAATCATGAATGTATAAATAAACAATATTATTGACGTTTTATATTTTTCCATCAATCATTTTCGACAAAAGTAATTCTATCTGTATAGAATAACAATTTATGTATTGCAAATCAATATATCGGACAATTTATAATTTTATTTATATATTTTTAGGTACTTATTTATATTTAATCTTAGATTTAGAATGCTGGATTTAGTTTTAGAGTTTCCTCATGGTAACTTCTAAATATTCAAGATAAAAGAAAAATTAGTTTGATTTCTTAAAAGATTTCCTCCTAAAAGATTATAAATAGTAAAAGTGATTCTAATAATCAAAGTTTAACTTAACTTAAATTGCCACTCTTTCTCCTAAAGAAAAGTTTTAAAAAAAAATACAAAAACATTTTCTGAATTTTTGTGCTTGCATTTTTTTTTTTGTTACTTTTGTGTGGGCAAATCATTCTTAATAGTAATCATCATTTTTGTTACAACACCTGTCTCTGCAAGTCTTCAATTAACACTTGATTTAGTGATAAATTTAAATGGAATAATATTCTGATTTCCAGATAAGATAAGTTCATAAAGAAAGAGCTATTCAGGCTAGTACAAGAAAGGAATTGGTGGTAAGGGGCGCCCAGGATAAGAATCTTACAGCTTTCTGTAAAGAGAAATACTTGAATAAATGTACATTTTTGTACATGAAAAAATAAGACATCACCTGAAAATAAACCCTATGGTAAATTTTAAAGCAAAAATTAATATAAGACACAGTCTTATTTTTGGGGGAAACATGGTAGCTATCTAGTCTGAAATTTAGTTTTACAGCTTTGAAACATCATTCTTGAAGCATTTAGCTACCATATCTGCATAGAAAATTCTACCACATCTAGAATTGCAAATTATTTTGAAGAATTGATTAGACAATGTATTGGAAGGCATTTAAAAAAAATAATTGTTTTTGCATGGATGTTCTGATTATTTAATGCAATAGTAGAGAGGCAAATTTTAAAGCTCAAGGTCCCTGGATCATGGATGAGTCACTTTTGGTGCTCAATCTTCTTATGGATTCCTGAGTAGTAAACTATTTGATTTTTTTTTTTTTAATTATTTTTAACATTCATTTGTTTCTAAATGCTATTTGAAGTTATTTGATATCTAAATTTCATTCTATCATTTCACCAATTTTCTGAAATTTATAATTTGAAAAGGGAAAGGATCGTCATAACTTTTATTATTTTTTTTTTGGATCTTCCTCTTAGTTATTTTTTTTTTTGCTGATATATGATTTATTGGCATAGTGATAGTCTAATGAGATCATCATAGTCATATCATATTGTTTTCTGACTGTTTCATGCTTTATTTTAATTTGATCTTTCCATGATATTTTTACACATTTTTTAAAATCACATCCATTTTAACGGGTTTTTTTTTTATCTTCAATTTTTTGAACATGAAATAATATGTTTTTAATTTGTGCTTCATGTTTGTGGTATTTTTTAAATTTCTGCGACAAAGTTATATATTGTTTTTCTTGCTCGCATATTATTCATTTAATTTTGTAATAGCAAGTTTACTTTGAATAAAAATGAGATTAGACAGACACTTTATAATTACTAAGAAGTATGTTGATGGAGCGCCACTTTTTAAACTATCAGTTTATCAAATAGTGTTATATTTATTTCATGAATAATCAATAAATGACTTGTTTAGAAAGAAAATTGTCAACTTAAGCCTCATTTATAATATAAACTTCTTAGACTTAATTAAATATGATACATCTCAAAAAATTAATTCATACTTACTAATTAATTTGATTAAAAATTGGTTATTATTATTAAAATAAGTTTAGTTGATGACAATTTCCATTGATTTTATTTTTTATTGTGCATATAATTTTAAAATTAAAATATTATTTAATTTCAAAAATTAAATATAAATATGATAGGCATATGTAGTAAATGACATATAAAAAATTGTATAGAGTTTTCTTTGATAAGAGCTAATTCATAAACTTTTAACATTTTTTAACTTCTATTACTATTAGGCTTTTTTTTACTTAATTTATTTTATATTCAAAATAAGATATTTTTAAAATTGAAAATTTATTCACACCTATTTTATTTTAAATTAACAGTTTAGTTATTCTTATCATGAAATGTTTTAAAATTATGTACTCCATCATAGAAAATTGGAATTTCCTTATAATTCTTTAAACAGAAATTCAACACTCACAAACATTATACAACTAAATATATATGTAATTATTAAATTTAATTTTAATTGCAATGTTTCATGGGCATACTTTCAACTTGGAAAATGAATATAAAGTGAAGAAAATCTGCAAATAACAGTTTCTTTCATAATATGCTTTTTACAAACATAGGAAATTTATGAAAGCAGTCTATAAATATTTTAATTAAATAAAGTTATCAATAAAATTTATTAACCACCCTTAGTGTTTTACTTAAGTTATGGCATATAAACTTAGAGGGTTTTTTTTTACATCCACTTTGTATACAAAAATTATACCAAGAAGTTATAAATAATGTTAAATTTGAATTTAAAAACTCATTTACTTTTTATGTCTTACAGTATTGAAAATTATACCCTTGTATCAGCCAATTGTTTAAAGACATATCCAGGATTAATGCTGGCACTTTAACACAAAATGTAAAAGATATATATATTTTACTAAACTGAGTTTTTTTTCCAATTTTGGTCTTTAGACTGTCTCTTTTTAAATGGATACTTTAACACATTTTTTGTATAAATAAATAATATTAGTAATTGATAATTTTTTTATAACTTAATTAGATGAAATTACTAAAAATCAAACAAGAATAAATTTATCATTTCAAATTTAATGTAAAGTAACTTAAATTTAATAATAAAGTAAAATTTTATAGTTTTATTGTTTTAGTAAAAAAAATTTTTTTAGACAAAAAAAAAAAAACTGCCTACCATAAATATTTTGAAGTATTGGTATTATTTTATTTACTACAATACTTTTTTTAAAACAAAAAATAATCATTTTATTTCAATATCATTTGCATTTTTGAGATTAAATATCTAATTATCTCAATTTTTTTTAAAAACAAACAAACATATATAACAAATTTATTTTTATATGTCATATGAAAAAGAAAGTTTTACAGTTAACATTTAGTAGTGAGATATCTAAAATTTTAAGCCGATTTTTCTTCTTAATGTATCTTTTTTGTTGTTGTTGCTTTTTTACATCTGCATGTATTAATTAAAAAATATAAATATATTATTAAAAGTTAATTAAACTATTTTTATTTTCACTCCTTAATCTATGTACATATATTTTTTAGAGCAATTTAGTACAAATGTTCCAAAGTCTCCAATCCGAGAACTGCTTGAAATGGAACCTGATACAGCTAAGTTTGGGTGAGTTTTTTTATTATCATTCAATTAAGAAGTTAACCTTTAGAAAAAAAATATAAAATATAATCATTGCATTGTGTGGATGAATATATATTTCTTTGGGTGCCAGCATGTAAATGTATTAAATACATTTATATGTATACAACCGACATTGTATATTGATTTATGTCGCATCTATAAAAACAGATTACAAGCATGTATTGGATTTTCTGACTGTGATAAATTTGAAGTTATATTTAACAGATAGAGTCCAACAGATGTTAGACAAAAAAAAATTGAATAAATTCTCTGATAAAAAGTTAAGGATATATTTTTGATAGTATAAACATTTTATTACACTACGAGTGTTATTGCAACTCTTAAATAAATATTCATATTTCATAAAAATTGATGAATTACAACAGAGAATTTTTAATGTGCAGATATATATTAACAAATAATAGCAACTTTTCATTACTCATTTCAATATTATTAATTTCTAAATAACCTTGCATTTAACATTCGAGTGGAATAACACAGGAAAAGAATAAATGAAATCCTCACATTACGAGGTGTTTCAGCAAGCTGTCAGTTAATAGTTCTGCTAGGATTTCAAACAAAAAATAAATGTTCATAAAATAATATGATATATTTTGAGAATGTGATATTATATTGTAAATCTCATTAAATATTTTTAAGATAAATACAAGTCTTATTTTATCAATTTTAAATTTAAATTTTTTTTATAAATTAAATGGAATAATTTTTTTTTTACTAAGACATGTATGAACTCATAGCAAAATTGTTTCTTACCAATCTCCATTGAGCGAATCTCCAAACAATCTAGCATTATGAACCAGAACACCAATACAAAAGAATAAACCAAATTCTTCTAATATGTATTATTACTACAATAATCTATCAGTTTGTCAGTTGTATATATATATATATTAAACCATAAATTGTTGTAGCTAAGTGTTTTCTAAATATGACCCATGATAATAGCCAAAGCTTAAATAAACCATAAAATCATCAATCTATTATCAAAGTCAATTTCTGTAATTATCCATCTTTTACCTATAGAGGTTGCTTTGACAACAGATTGTTGAGTCTATAGTTTTATTTAAGCTCTGATTGTTGGTGTGTGATATATATGTAAGTAAAAAACTATCAGATTTTTGCGATAAAGTTGTGATTGCAAATAGAATTTGAGAATGGTGGATAAAGTAAAAGGAAAATATTATAGCAAAAGTATGGATTCATCTGATTATGCCTAGAGCTGATCTGCTTTAATGTACCAGAATTAATATATGAATCAATAAATCATTTAATTATAGCAGTGTAAGATTGCGTATGCTATAAGAAATCTAAAATATCAGAAAGGTTAGATGAAAAAAATACATGCAGTTTTGAATAAATGAAGTTTATGAATCATATAAATAGTTTACAATGTGGCAGATATAAATATTTTGGTATTAGAATATGAAATGTAAGACCTAATTGTACTGGAAAAAGGGTATGATTTTAGAATAGAAAAAAAAAAAAGTATTAAATTGTAAAATAACTGTTGTTTAACTAGATTAAGAATGACAAACTCAAAAGTTATAGGTTTGTGGATTGACTTCCAGCTAGATCAGTTAAATAACTGTAGAATTATTGTTATTATTGATTTAAATCATAGGACAAAAGTATCAACTGCTTGGAGGTAAGAAAGAAGTTGTGTTAAATTTCAATCCTTGGAGTTAAAATATGATAATAATGAAGAAACTTTTTATATGTAATAATTTATATAATAAATATAAAAGTTTTTATTAGAAAGATGAATGCCTTACATGAAAGCACTTAAAGTTTGTGAAGAAAATATGCATGTTAACAAAAATACATTGTAAAGAATACATGAACAAATCTCAAAAGAATTGTACACTAAAAGAGTAAATAGGAAATATTATAGAGAAGAATTAGACACAGATAAGGGAACGAAATAATGAAATTAAAGAAAATGTGAGAAAAGAATAAATTTGAAATGAAGAATTTATTTCTTGGTAGTATTTTGATAAGCAGATTTTCGGAGAGGTGATAATTTCATATAATAATAGTAATCCAAGGCTTTATCACATGATCATCATTTTAAACTCTATTCACTCTACTGCAGCATGAAAAACCTCTAATCCATTCTCCCCAATTCATAACTTTTTTCCCCATATCACTCTTGTAAACTTACTTATCACATCCAACTATTTTATATATGGCCTTTTTTTTTTCTGATATCTTATAATCTCAAGATGCAATTTTAATATTAAACATTATGTATTGTCTTTTTCAGTGACATGTCTAGTTCTGTTCTATTTCATCTTCTTATTTTTTTTGCAATTGCTTTGTTTTATTATGTATTCTAATATTTCCAATTCCTAGTTAATCTCCACACATCTTTTCATATTTCAGTGTGGGGGCTGCATTTTTATATTATCCTATTAAATGTCTAAATCTCAGTTCATTAAGTAAACACTGATATAATTCATTTATTAAATTATTTTTTCCAAAAGCAATCCATTCATATTATTTCTATAATTAATTTCATCTAGTATATTTTCATCCATATTTAGAATCTGCCCAAAGTACTAACATCATATCCCTCCCTTTTTTTATTTTATTGAAAAAGGTATTGAAAATATATATTCTTTAATATTTCTTTTTGGCCATACTATCTAACTTTTAGGTGATAGTTGTTGTAACATTTCTTGAAACTCTAAACAATTTTAATTTGCAAAAAATCTAAATGATGTAAATAATCGTAATTATTTTTCTTTCTTAGTTTCCTGTTTCAATCAATGAAATACTTCCCATATCTACTATAGAAATTTTTGGAAAGGGAGAATGTCTTATTATACATCTTTATTAATCTTAATGTTATCTTTTGTAATTACTGTCTGTAGCATTTTGATAAATATTCTTCACAAATTGACAATATCCTGAATCTATGGTTGTTCCAAAACTTGATGCTTAAAGATTGAAAGATCTTCATATGTTGCAAAACTGTAGATTTGAGCAATTTTTATATTAATTAGATGTAATTTATTTTATTATAACAGCTAATTTAGTTTATCTTGAAACCTCTGTTTTTTGTCAATGAATTTTAATGATCTAAATAAAGATGTTCTATATAACTGATAAATCTGTAATTTTAATTTCTTTTTCACCTTTTTTAAATGTCACTATATCTACTACATTCTTCCAATCATCAACTACCTTTATCATTTATATATCTAGTGTATACAATATAACTTTGGCGATAGTTTTTCTATTCATTCTTTTTTTAAAAAAAAACTGTAACGATTCCATCATTTCATGGAGCTTTTAAAGTTTTCATAGATGTAATTATGTGTCTCATCTTCTCATATAAAATGCTTGATATTTTAAAAGACATTGACTTATTTTCATATATTTTATTGATATAGAATTCTTCACATAATTCGTGCTGTCTTTTTCTATTTTAAGAATAGTGCTATTTCTTCTTTTTATTGCTGAAATAATTTTTCTTCCAATATAAAGATGTTTTAGAACTTGTATTTTGTTTAATAGCTTTTCTTACCATTTTACAATTGTTTTCCTATGTTATCATTAACTCTTTTTTTTTTTTTATAATATATTACAGAATTTCATGTATCATTTTTAAATACTCGATTTCTCAAATTCCTTCTTTTCTTCATACACTGCCAATTTTGATTGAAGCTTTATTGTTCAATTACAGCTTTTTTTTTTTTCTGCTATCTGCGTATCATTATATCTATCATCTTATTAATTTTATTCAAGTTTGAAACCTCTTTTAAAATGTTTTGCAAATTCTAATTTAAATTTATTGGAATATTTTTGAAGGAAAGAAATATCTATTGCTGGTTTAGCCTGAAATACGTATATTGAGATCATTTATATTTTTCACATGTATGTAGTCTTGTGTATGAGTTGGAGTGGATAGCTGTAAGGAGTTTGAAAGTCTGAGTTCAAATCTCTTCTAATTATATTAAATTTAGCATAGATAATATATTTGTATTTAAATATAGCATTATCTTTAACAATAGCTTTTTGGTGATCTATATTTACATTAAAACATATTTTATATTATTTTAATCAATGATCATCGAAATATAATTCTGCTATACCTGAATTTGGATGTATTCTATTTCTGCTTCATATTTTTTTCCAATAAAAATTTCTAAAATACAGTTTGTTTGTTTAATTTACAAATTTCACAAATGTGGTTGTGGAGTGAGGATCATTTTTATTTCCATATCCATATTTACAGCATTTTTATGCTGTAATTGGTTTTTAATCTCCCATAACAATTTTAAAATGCTTTTTGGCCTAGGGGATCAAAGGCATTTTGGTTATCTAATTAAAAATTCTCTAGTGTTTATTGTAATGATAATTTGTTGAGGGAAATCATACAGCCTGAAGTGTCTTCATTTAGTATCTTCCATTAGCACAAATTTTACTATTCTTTGTAATATACCATCAATCTTCTCAACATCATTTTTTCATCTTTTGTTTATTACAAATCTCATTTCTACTTTAAATATTTGGGACTTTATAATAAAGTACATATGATTTTCAAATCGAATTGTCTTGTTAGCCTTTTACTCTAATTGCCTAATGTCCACTAATATCTCATTTAATACTAACTGTGAAAGTTATCTACAGTTATAAGTAATTAAATAGATCATTATTGAATGGCAGTTATCCTAGTAAACTCACAACCAGTAATTAATGTGGATTGATAAGCAGCTTACCCAGGATATTTTTTACTGTGTGGATAGTCATATGGTAGTAATAGCTACATTGATAAAATATGGAAATATTAAATTAATCAAATTCACAAGAGCTGTTTATATTCTTTCATGCATTTATTACTATCAAAATTTATTTCCATATAAGTTCTTTGAGTAGAGGTGAAAGAGGGCTTAAATTTGTTTAGTAATTTAAACCTTAACTCTTTAAGACTTAGCATTATATTTATATATAGTGATTAGGAGAATATGTAGCACTGAAATTTATATATATATTGTTTATATATATATATTGCTCTGTTAAACATAAATATCTGGTTGTAAAGGCAAAAAATAATATAAAAAAAAAATTGTTAGGTTATATAAATGGATATATATAGTATTTTATTGCTTAGCCTTCTGAGAAATTCACTATTTGATAAATATATTAAATATATATTCTTTTTAAATATTCTTTACATTATATAGAATTTATATGCTAGAAATTAATATTTTTTAATTTATGCCTGTAACAGAAGAATGATGATGAAGAAAGCTTTCATTTTTAATTTTCACATTAAAACTTAAATCTTTTTGTGTGTGTATGTAAAGATTTTCAAGGATTCAGAGATGAAAATCTTAAATAGGAATTTTTTTATATTACTTTAAATAAATTTTTCAGCTAAAATGTAACCAATATCACAAACAATGAAAATCGAAAGAACAACCTGAAGTCACATGATCTAGAAAATAACAGTGTAACTTGTCTACATTATTGTAAGCTTGCTCTTCCAGTTTTAATTGGTTGTGGCTTGGGTTACATCATAGCTGAAAAAAATGCTACTTATATTTAATGGGTGTGTATGTATGTTGTATATGCATAAATATCAAATACATACATTATTAAATATATGCAAAAATATACAACTCTATGTTTATTTTGGTTTTTTATCTCTAGTAAACCAGAGCGAAAACTGAATGGTAAAGTTCGGGTGACAGTGGAAGTGATTGGTAAAGGAAAATTTGTTGGTGTTGGAAGAAACTATAACATAGCTAAATGTACTGCAGCCAAGAGAGCTTTGAAGTATTTGAAAGCTGCAAAAGCTCATTGAAAAAAGATGTTTCTATATGATTATACGTATATCCAATTCTCTTGGCTCAATTTCAATCTGCATTTGACTTTAGCAATCCATTCACTCTTCAACACTCCTAAACTGTCTATGTGAAAGCATGATAATCAATAGAACTAGATAATATTTTCAAATACCTTTCAAAGTTAATGTCTGATTGTTAAATTCCATCACAGTAAGCACAACTTATGTATGCTATCAATGCCGCCTTTTATTTCTATTATATCGTTGGGTTAATGATTGAAAATATCCAACAATATAATATTTTGATTTCAAGCACACCATCATGTAAATATCTAAGGCTAACATTAATGGCTCACTTATAATCTAATAGCAGATATTTTTGACAAAAGGTTGATATATGTCAAAAAATAATGTCATCTTTTGTTTGTATTTAATCTTCGTTTGCCAACAGCAGTCCACTCACATTTCTCTGGAATAGAGCAGTCTGAATAGACTGCTAATGTCAAATGCAAACTGAATATAAGCTGAAAGGAACAATGATATAATCTCATGACACCCAGTATTCTGTAGATCCATCTATTACTGCTGACAAGCTATAATTCAACCTTGGGCTATGTGAATCTTGGAAATTATTTCAGATCACGAACTGGCGTAGGACCTTTTTCAAATAACTGACCTATTGTCAAACTAACTACCCATCCACTTGTAAATAAATGTCCAACTGCTAATTGCTAGAGAAGTAAAAGTGCTAGATTAATATCATTTGGTCAGTATGCTGACTAAAAAACGAAAAATTATTGCAATTTGATATGGGTTTACCTCTGATTGGAAAAGTTTTATACTCCTATAGACATTAGATGTAGAATTCATTTTATTAGAGAAATAATGCTACTTTTGGTATTTATCAACTTATTGTTGGGTTCAAAATTTTAGAGTGATGAAATTTTCAGACATTAACTTGATAATTTAAAGATGCTGCTTAAGAATGTGCAAAGCAGTTCTTTGTACTGATGAAGACCAAGAGCCGGAAATGAATATGGGGTTCTTTTTCTGGCATTATCATTAGAGTTAATACAGAGTGAGTGGCTTGCTGTGTTTAGACACATTGGTTTGGTTTTTTTAATTATTTGACTGCTTTTATAGATTTACTATTTTAAATATATTTTATTGTTTGTAATTCAGAAATCAAAATTTCTTCCACAATTTTTAATTAATTTTTTTTTTTTTTGTAAAATTTATATTTATGAATGCAAATATTTTAATATTATTGGTGTTTTTTTTAATAATAAACTGTTTTTATTTATTGTCAATATTTATATATAACTCAAGAGCTTAAAAGACTCATTAAAGTTTATGTCATTTCACTAATTACAATAGAATAAATTACATTTAAGTATAGCGATGGGAAGCAGAAGCGCAAACTGCCATCTGTAATGATCTAATGTAATAGCTACATCATAGTATTGTACCGACAAATTTCTTTGGGCACAGAACTTAACATTAAAATGTATTATTCATTTTGTTGTGCTGAATGTTGAGGAAAAAATGAACGTTAAAAAATGCTTACATTACAATGAATAAAGTCATTTTTGTTAAGGAAAGCAAAATTTAAAAGTTTTTAAAAGTCATATTGGTTAGCTCCTAAAATAAAAGTTTCTGCTTTTATTCTTAGCTAAGAAAAGTGAAAAAACAAAAAATTTTAGTTTGTCCCATTGGGTGTTTGAATGTTATTTGAGAGCCCAATCGATTATATAATATAAATAAGTTATTTTTTAAGTACATATATATATACAGTGCATACAACTAAAAAATAGGCACTGTTTTATTAATTATATCTGAATAAATAGATTGTCAAATTATGTGTGGTTTATTTATATATGAAATACTGATTTTTTTCCTTTGTTTATATTCGTAATTCAAATTTGCATATGTTTGTTCATTTGCATAATGAAGTGGTTTCTATATTCTTTGTAATCTAAAGCTGAATGCACTTTTGATGAACTTCACCAAAAGTGCATTCAGTTTTAGATTATAAAAAAGAAAAAAACACTTTGTTATTCAGATGGACAAATGTACGCAAATTTGAATTAACATATAAAGTGAATATTAATAAAATAGTTTTAAAAAGAATTATTTTTACAAAGCCTTACTCACTCAGCCTTTATTTGATAAAGAAAGCATTTAAAATGTGCCTTCTTAGATTAGATTTCAAAATAGAATCAAAAAACAGAGAAAAAAGACACTTATAGATAGATCTGGAGAACTCTTCTGCTTGAATCTAATATTTTGATTGAATGCATAAATAAATAAATGTTTTTATCGATGATAATTGTAAATGTTTATTATAATTTAGGAAAATCCATTTTTGTGTACATGGTTGCAGAATATAAATTATTCTGTTTTCTAAATTTAATTTTATTCTGAATTCTATAAATAAATTGTTCTATCAAAGTATGTTGTTATAACATTTATTAAAATACATGACAAAAATGTCGTTTTAATGCTTTATCTTTCATGTATATACTTCAAAATAATATTTACTTTCATATTAAAATTTTTTTGTTTGTTTTTTATATTTTGCTGTGGTTTAGTATCGTAATGAAAATATTTCCAAATGATTGCTCTTTTTTTTAGTTGCTTGATATTGTTTTTGGATAGAATAATTAAATGTGATAAAAAATAATTTTATAGTTGTAAAAATAAACTTTTAGTAATATATTTTCACAACAAAATATTAAAATAGTCACTGTATTATTTATTTTTCCTCCTATAACATGTTCTACATCAATATAGATTCAGTGTTAAAGACGTTATAGAAAGATGTGCGCATTAGTAGGAAAATTACAAAAATAAGGATTCATAAATCAAAATATGTATAGTTCGAAAATATTTAAATAAATTAAAATTTGAATATGCAAATTTTTAAAATTATTGCAAATCATTTTATGAATTGAACATTTTGTACAAACAGAAAAAAATACAGTATTAGATAAAAGTAATATTAAAAAAAATGACTTAAGTAATTTATTTAGTAAATAATTTTTATGAAATTAGGATTAATTATGATTTTTATGAATGTTACTTTTAAAATGAGATATTAATAAAACTTGAGAAAAAATAAATAAATGTGGTATATAATTTTTGAGAAGTAATGTTGCTAAGAGTTAATTTAAATGCTTTTACCATTTAATAGAAGACATGAAAAGATGGAAGTCTAGAAAACAATAGCTACATTAACAAATAAAGTATCTTCTTGAAAAATGAATAAAGAAAATATGTCAATTTTTGTAACAGTTGAGAGATTTGGGCATATTTTTATACATAATAGATGGAGAAAAAGATTAAAAAATCATTTAAAAAAAGAAAATGTTTGCTTGAGTCATATAGAGAAAGAAAAAAAGCTTGTATAACTGACAAAAGAAAATTATATAGATATAATAAACACCTTCATACTTCCCCATTATTTTCAAATTCGTATAAATAAAGATATAATAAAAGACAAATGACCCCCCAAGATGCATTTCGTGCTGGACCAGCACTCATCAGTTGGCCCAGGTCACTATCTCTCATATATATCTTTATTATATGCAAAGTATTTATCTAGAGTAAATTGTTACATTTTCATTTACCATTGTCAAACTCCCTCCACTCACAACTTTGACGCCATCCATTTCTGATAAATACACTAATGATTATTACTAATCATTTCTGAAACTAGATATTATCTCTAGCACAGATATAAACTTTAAACCTCGGTTAAAGATTAATATATCTGATTTTTTAAATTTACACCTTTCTCTGTCCCGTATGTAATATCTTTATAGATATAATAAACACCTTCATACTTCCCCATTCTTTTCAAATTCGTATAAATAAAGATATAATAAAAGACAAATGACCCCTAAGATGCATTTCAGAAAATTATACTATTTTGTAATGCAGATCCCTTTACCCTACCATGATCAGGCCACACTTGCTCACAATTGTAACTGGCTTCCTAGGCCAATCATACACCATGATGAATATACTGGAAACTTAATGCTGGTAATATTAACTCCACACTATAATATTTACTGCCCATTATATAGATATAAACTGTGTTCCCCAAAGATTGGTAGTATTATTGTAGACTCAGAACGGCACCACTAGCAATCTGGATTTAAACTTGTACTCTTTGAAGAGATCCTGTTAGCTCCAAATTATAGCTTTGGGGCTCATGAAATTACTTCATTAACTTGATGAAATGCATAAATGAAAAGTGAATGTGCAAGTAGTTTTTATATCCTCTCAAACCCTTAATGTTACAGTCCTTGATGAGACATCGACATATCACTGGATCTCAATAATATTACATTATTGGGGGGGGGGGGTAAAGTTAAGTAAATACATATACAAAGAAAATTAATATATTTTATTATCCAGATGCCACAACAAGGTTGAAAATATACATATGAATAGTAATAATCATATTAGAAAAGATAATATACACATGTAAAAAAATACAAAATATAAATACCTTACTCTAAAATAAACACATATATAATATTTAGAATAGATGGATTAATATCAAGAAAAAATTGATATTGGTTAATGATTAATTGAAAGAATATATACATTTATAAGTTTAATGACAAAATAAATAGCTACTGTTACTTTTAGTCTTTGTTTTTTATTTTTTTGTCTTTGTCCACTGTCTGTTACCAGCAAAACGTTATACAAAAATCACACTTTAATTCATCAATGATAATCTTTGGAATGATTTTTTCTACTTCCCATTAGTTCATGAAGTTTTGAAATATAATTCTCATTCATAAGGTTAAAATGAGTTCTTAATCCTCTAATTAATCCTATGCATTTTATAATCACACAAATATATCCGAGTGGGTTTTTAGTAAAATTGTGGATTTTGCCAATTAAAATGTGTCGTGACATTTCTTCAATGATCTGTCATGTTTTGCTGGTCATTCTCAATAATTTATGTATGATAGAGCTGGAATTGAGCTATTAAGTTTTTTTTCTTCATGGTATGTTATGCAGCCTGAATAACTTCATTTTTTTTTATGGAATGCTATGTAGCCCAAGATGGATTACAAGAGTTTTCTTAGCAAGCTATTTGTTTAATATTTATCTTATATATGCATACAAAGTACACAACCATCGCCCATTTTATTTCTTATGCACTTTTTATTATTTTCTAACTTTCAGAGTGTGTTTATATGTATTCCAATAGTTTTCACAAAATGTAGAGTGATTTACATTTTTTTATTGAAAGCCAATTGTTTTCATTCAAGCTCTGTAAGTTGTTTATCAATAAGCCATTTAATTAGACACCTACTTTAAGTTCATTGCCAATGTCTGCTTTTTAATAAACACAGGAAGAAAAACATCATGATTACTAATGACAATTGGAAATAGAGAAAGGGAAAACAAAATATATATTTGTACTGCAACATTCTCAACACATGCATTTTTATAAATTGAAAGCTAGTTACAACTTCTATCATGGAGATGATAAATTTACTGAAATTGTTTTTCTTCCCCTCTTTTTCTACAACTAATTTTTACAATCAATTAACAAGCTTTTATTTGGTTTTTGTTCAGAAATACTTGAAAAGATAAGTGACAAAACCTACAAGAATGCACTTGAATAAAACCTAACACTTTATCTACCAAGGTTTTACAATTAAAATGAAAATGTGGGTGATTATTAGCTCTCTTATTTACATTTAATGCATGATGTAGGTACACATAGCTGCAATATATATATATTATTTCAGTGCATAGGATTTGCAAAGGGAATCATGGAATTGAAAAACAAAATGCATAAAAGTTAATAATAATAAAAGCTAATACTACTGAAACAATAAAAGGCTTTATTGGAAGAATGTAGGCAAAAGATAATTACAGGACTACTAATACACATCAGAGATGAGAAAGAGAAGTACAATTGAGAAAAGTGTGTTTACATTAGTTGTGCTTGCTATCAGATGTAAACTCTCAGAAATAAAGCTTACTTGAATGTATATTTATTTATTATTTGATAAATATAATAGTAATTATTCTATCATATGATGCTATGTATGATTGCAATAATATATATCTCATGGTACTATGATTGATTCTCATATAATCCTGGTTATTTTGTTTATTTACTATATACCACTGTACAATGGATAATGAATTATTCTAATACAAATAAATATGTTTATTCCTATAAGGCTAACAATTTAACTCTCAATTCCATATTACACGTATTTTTAAGTCGATTATTTATCTCAGAGTTCTTAATTAAATTTAGTCTATTATTTAAAAGAATTATAACTTAAAATCAAATTTATATCTGTTTGGATATGATTATGGTATCAAAGTGATTTTGTTGTACCTTGTCATACCTTATTGAATTCTATATTTTAGCTAAAGATGGAAGTAAGCAATGGTATAAATAAATTTAATAAAAGAATGAATTTAACGAAATAGATGTATGACCTAGTTTATTCGGATAGCATGTAAATGATGATGATTTCAATCAACTACAAACAATTGTATTATAAATAATTTATTATTAATGAATGATTATATAAACATAAAATTATTAATAGACAACAAAACATATTCTTAATAACAAAAATTCTTCATTTTGGTTTATGTTCTCTACTAAAGACAATATTGGTTTGTGATTGCATATATTATCAATAAAATGATGTACATAACAAAATACTATTAGAGAAGATGCATAATATTCATCCACTACCTCACATTAATTAAAGGTGGATATGGAAATGTTTTATCATGCCCTTTTCTACCTTTGCAGTAATAATTGGTATAGTAACAACCTCATGTATAGATATCTAGCTAATTCCTTAACTCTGTTTGGAATAAGTAAATTGTTTATTCAATAACAGCATTAATTCTCTACTATTTATACCACTTCATAAATCTGACCATTATTTGTCTTAGTGACCTAATTGGCTATGCTTTCTAGCTTACACTATCTTTTAAAGTTTTTAATGTATGGTTAGGGGTCTACCTCAACTCATGAGACTATAATTATCAATGCCCAAAATTGCTTTGCTGCATAATCCAGCATTTTTGAGATGCTATACACTCTTTCCTGGGCACAGAGAAAAGGTAAAGTTTCCATGGTTATTTAGCAACTTAGAATACTTTTGTTTACCAACTAACATGATGATGAAATCAAAGACCTGTAAAACAATAAATATTAATGGATTTAGGGGAGATTGTACATTATCTTAAACTTCATACAACATCTCCAATACAAATATTATAATGGACATTACCTTTATATTCAATTGCACTATTAATTTGAATTAGTCACATGTACCTTTGTCCTACTGATATTACCTTAATAATAATTATAAAATAAATCAAGAATAAAAATCACAGTCTTTAATTAATAATCCATGGTTCCATTTACTTTTCAATAAATTTTTTTATATTATAATATGCACTTAATACTAGATTTATATAGCAGAGCTATTCACTCGGAAGTTGAAATCTATAGCACAGATCAATAGTGTGATTTTCCAAAGCATTTTCGCTAAGTAACAATTATTCTATTACGGTTTGTTTCATTGAGGCAATCCGTTTAGAAATTTTATCTATAACTTAAAACATCTAGCCTCATTTTCAAAGATATAATCCTAATAATTATAAATCCATTATCCTTAGACAGGTATCATTGTCTCATATTGATAATTTAATATATTAGGAAGCAATGCTAAAAGAATATCCTAATTGATATTTATCATACATATGAAAATGCAGAAATTGGATAAGCCATTAGTTTGAGTGATTTGAATCTATCCAGCTATAATTCAGGTAATTTTTAAATAAAAGTATAAGACCCAGCAAAGAAGAAGTATTCCATTAACTTGAATCAGCTTAGAGAATCTTCATTGTGATTTTAAGCAGTTTTATATGCATAATTACAGTAAATTGAACCATAAACTTATACCAGATTTATAACATTTTTAATATTCATTCCAAATAAATAACTTGATATTAGAATATATCAGGAGTCCCCAACCCTATGCCCACGGGCACCATGGCGCCCACAGACCATTTTATGTGTGCCCGCTGCTGTCCGAACACGATAAAAAATTATTTATCTGATACAAATAAATTTAATTTTTAAATATTTTTTTGTACATTATGTGTATTATTAACAATAACCAATTATAAATTTACATTGACAAAATAAGTGGTGCCCGCTACCTGGTCAGTATTATAGAATTTGCTCTTAAGTGCAAAAAGATTGGGAACCCCTGGAATATATAAATAAGAATAATTGGTTTATGAAATTTTGAAGTTCTTGAAATTTTAATTAATAAATTTATCTAATAAATAATCTTAGTTGACTGGTAATAGTCAATAAAACAATTTAATTGTTTTACACTTGTAACCTTTTAAATTGACTACATTTTTTTTTTTTCATGTGTCATAACATCAGTCAGGACAACTGCCTATAAGCCAGCTGTGCTGACCTCTCGACCACCAACGCTTGACAAATTGACTACATTTAACACAAAGATTTGATGCATGCACGTGTACATTGTTTAAAGCAATGTTAAACTTTGCTATTCTCACTGGTTGTTTACTTCTTATAATTATTGGATTAATGTTTTAGTTATATTTTATTGCAGCTGGTCTACTATCTCCTATCTTGTGTCTCTCCCTATCATCTCAATTTTATATGCGTGTGATTTATGAAAAGAAAATTAACTGGACCTTTTTTTTTTAAAGCAAAACAATTGAGATGCATGTATTTTGGTATGCAATAATTAACAAAATCGACCAGGAAGACATTTTGGATATTTTTTTTACTAATTTACTAGCTAGTATTATAAGAGATTTTAATTCCATTTTTGGTCATCTTAACAGCCATAATACCCACAATAGTAATTAATTTACTTCATTTAACAAGTAAAGCAAGTCAATTTTTTTTTTACAATTTATAGTTATATCTTAATTTCTATGGTAAAATATATGGTTTCTATATATATTGTAATGATATGGATTTAATATACACAGGATGATAGAAATTGATATCCTCAAAAACAAAAAATATAGTCCTCAACAAAAGCATTCCTATTTACTGTGTATAGAAAATGGTCAAAGAATTAGTATCAAGCAAATAATAAGTAACATATATGGTAAATATATCACCACCAGTAATAATTATCATGATTCACTTTCATCCTTTGTGACTGAATTTAAAAATAACAAAACATGAAATTTAAGTAAAATGCCAAACTTGGAGCATAATATAAAAATAATCATCATTATTTCATCAGCATGTCCACATTTAAGTGCTAAAATACCCGTAATATATCAAAACTGCTGGGATCATATCATTGTTGGTCATCATCAATGCTCAGGACCTTCTGATACTGTAAATGTATTGTTGTCAATGAAGTAGTACTTGTAAAAGCTATAAAATGTATGGACTTTGAAAGTGATTTATTACTTTAATGTTATCCAAATAATCTGGAAGTCTTCACACATACCCCTATATATATCTTATACTATTATGTCTGAATTAGCTTTGGAATTGTAAGACCCTAGTTACTATCATTTTGAGTAATGTAATAATATTTTCCCATTATGTTCACATCTAGCTTTATATTAAAACATGACTCAAAACAAACATGCTGATGATTCACGGGACTAGTAAGATAGAAAAATAAAGATCTCAAAAACAATTTCAGAAATTTTTTTAAAAAAAATAATTACTTAATAAAATTGAATAATTTAATAAGTGATAATATGACAAACCCCAAAGTTAGTATACCCAATCAACACTAACTATACAATACACGAATAATTTCATGCAGTACTTTTAATTTTTCTTAATTCATTACATTTAATTTACCACTAAACATCACTTGATCATATTTCTTATGCTTGCTCATAACTTATTAAAACAGGCAAAACTCTCCATACAGTAGTGGAACTCGGTGCAAGCTAGAGTAATTAATAGATGCCAGAAGGCCTGTGCATAAAATCGTTACCTAGTGCCTACTCGTACAATATCCCCAGAATAGTTTCTAGCTTGTGGCTTTCATCAGTGAGATCTGGGTGCAGTGCTCACAGATCCAAGGCTCCTCACTGATGAAAGCCACAAGCTAGTCTGGGAATGTACGAGTAGATAGTAGATAGGGGTTTTATCCACAAGCCTTCTGGCATCCGTTGATTACTCTAGCTCGCACTGAGTGCCATTACTGTATGGAGAGTTTTGCCTATTTTAATACATTTAATTTATATGAGTTATTCCTTTACAATAATCAAAACTATAAAAAAAAATTATTTTGCCAGAAAGAAAAAAAATGACAAAAAATGTTTTCATTTATTACTTATAATATAGTAACATTTGTAAATGTGCACACATCAATATATTATCTTGGATCTTTTTTTACTGCTTCTTTTGTGACTTGCACCTCAAGCAGGTAGTAGTTTAATCAAATCTCTTGGCTCCAGGTTTTGTTTTGTTTTTTTGTAGCTTTTTCTGTAGTTTTTATCCAACATTTTTCTGTTTTGTAGCTTCAGGTTTCCAATTTAATAATTATTTTTATTTTAGGTTAACATAAATTGAAACATGATTTCGGATCAATCAATACATAAGGCTAGTTCCAGGGAGATTTTCTTTTTCCTGCACTTATTTTAGTGGAATTGGCATACAGTTGGGTCAGTAATGATCCGATTTTAGAAAGTTTATCACATGATTTTTGTAAATTTTATATATTGCTTTGCAATGTCAATTTTTGAACTAAAAAAGATCAATCTAGCATCGGACTTCCAAGCTGAGTTTCTGACTGCTGATCTCACCACTATTGAAATCTATTGCCCACACTCTTGTTTTTTTAAAAAAACAACCTTAATATCAATCTTCTATCCAATCACATAACCTCAGAAATTAGTGGATTAAGCTTTGACTAATTGATTTTTTTAAAACCCATAATGGCTATAAATAGTATGTGATAACAGTATAAATTTTCAAATGCTTTAATTTCATATAATTTTTTCAATTGAACAAGTGTCTATCTCATTACCTTCCTAGATATGTCTATTTACAAAAATCAAATTAGTTTGAATTTAGCTCGTATAAATTTTATGCCCACCTTTTCTGATTTAGTGGTATCTCATACCAGTTGTAATATAAATGAAAGTAAATTTTCTTTGTCTTTTCAAATTATCACTAATTTTGCTTTTTTTTTTTTTAGATAAATATACTTATCCTAACAATACATATAATAAAAATTAAATTTATTATATTAACTGATTGTAAAAAAAAATCAACTAATTTCAGCAAAAGTAATTTTAAATCTATCTTTGCGATTTTGTGTCTATATTTTTTTTTATATAAATATTTTGATAGTATTGTAAATAATGTTCATAATTTTAAAAAATCAACTTTGGAATGAAATTATAAAAAATAAATATTTTTATTAGAAATAGTATGAGATTACCATTTGTTAGTACAACATTGCATTGTGGCTTAAAATAATATACTACTTAAACATTTATTGATAAATATTTGACAATTTCTTCAAAGATAAAAATCTTTAATTGCGTTTTTATTTTTTATGACTATACTCATAAAATTAAATGTTTACAATATAATTATTATTAAAATGATTAAGATTTGTCCCATCTATTTCATGGATATACTTTTAATAAATATATTCTGACTAAATTCCTTTTTAACAAATAATAGACTATCCTGAAGCTAACATGAGAAAAAATAATTCTTCACTCCCTCATCCTCCATTTAAATTGAAATAAAAATAATTGATCCAGATGAGAATACCTAATCTGGATTTCTTTCCTATTCATTTACTTTCATTTACATTTTGAGGTAAAATTTTAGTCAATGATTAATATTTTTCTTTTGGAAAAAGTCTCAAGATCTAAGCATTTATAGGTGCCCTTCATCTTCTAACATGAAAGCATTTTCCCATGATATGCAATACTTGGAGACCCCATGTAAGTCAGAATGTTTTTAGTAATTATTTTTCTGTCGATGACTAACTGGACATTATTTTTCAATCTTTTGATCATTTTTACCTGAATAGGGTTGAGATGGATGACAGCAGATTTCTTTCTAGCTTCTTTACCTAGTTAGTCTTCTGAATTATTCCTGCTCTCTTCAAATTACTTCTCTTTCTATGCTCCTTTTGCTGACATTTTTTAAAAAAACTATATTACTTGTATTGACCTTATTTTTGTGGGTCTTTAGTTTAAAAGTTAGAAGAGTCAAACTCCCTTTTTCCTAATCCATGTGATTGTTGAGTAATATCTAAGGAATTCAGAAAATCTGATACTTGCTCAATAGTTCTGTCTGTAGACATAATCATTTCATCTACCTTATATGGCAGATTATGCTAATACTTATTTGGTCATCTATTAAAATGCAAGTTGTCAAAGTTTTCAACTGGCAAAAAACAGCCTGATACTGTATACCATTCTGACATTTTTGATCCAGAATTCACATAACATAGTATCTTTATCCTTGGAAATTTTCTGGCTTGTATAAATATGATTTCCACCATGATTTGCTGATATCTGGAGGTGAGCATTAACTAGAACCATTTTGTTTTCTTTTATTCTGTTTAATAAAAAAATATTTCTTTAAAACTGTCAAGATGTATAGCGGTTTCTCTTGCTTACCCTTAAATTGATTTCTCCTTATAATCTTTCAACTTAACTTCCATTGGCTCTGCTTTGGACTCATTTCACATTTTATAATATCTTTATACAGTCTTTTCACATACTTCTCATCATTTTTCATCTATAAGTTGTTCTCATGCTTTTAATGAGTCAATAGTATATATTCTTTAACTTAAATATACATTTATAGCCAGTGGGGAAAAAATATAAATGCCTCTTTAAATGTATTTTTATTGAACTAAATGTTTTTCATCATAATCCATATTTATCTAATGAATATTGTATCAATTGATATTATTAGGGTCCTATTTTTAGCATGCATTCATTGATAATTAGTAATCATTTGTATAATTTACAAATGTTTACTAGATAATAAAGATGTTTGTATAAATGAATTGACATTAGGTAAATATGAAAGACATCTGAAGAAACTATGATGATTTGGCATAACTAAAAAGACTGGTTAAATGGAAACTAATCTTTTGAGTCAATTACTTTTTTTTTTTCAATATGTTAACTATAAGAACGATAAATTGTGGTTTAAAAACTTATAAAATATTGTGCATAAATGAAGGAAGTTGGAAACATATAAAAAAGATAGAGTTATGTATGTATGAATGATAAAAAAGATACATTTTATCTTTAATAAAATGAAATTACTTCTGGGGTCAAAGAGATGTAATAATTTGTCACCTGATTAAAGATAATTAGTGAAAAAGCTGTAAAATATAAATGTTTCCTAGAAATACAAAGCTCATAATATGAATTAATATTCTCTTATATGAAGAAAATCTAATTTCCCAATCATTTTCCTTTGATAATTTTAAAAAACTACATCATGTGATGCTGAAAATTAATACAGACAACTATACAGAAGAATTGTGAATTCAATCATTTGTTGCTTTAAACGAATTCTAAGACATCTTGGGGGAGAATGGAAATCATCTTAATGTTAAGAAATTTGTCAATTGTTTATAAAAGAAATTGAAACAGAAATCAAAAATAATGGAGTGCCAACTGAATTGGTCAAATGGAATTAGGAAAAAACAAATAGAATAGAACTGTCAGTTTAATAGAATGACCATCAATATCTATTCTTTCAGAATTGATTAAATACACAGAAATTGATAAGAATTCCTTCCAATTAGAAAAGCCGGCTATATATCCCAAACTTTTAACAATGAAACAAAGAAATTAATTGAATACCTTTTTCCAATGATCAGGTGAGAAAGGACTTTTTTTTTTTCACTTAATATAATAGGTTACTTTTAGATGAAGAAACTTAGTGTTAGTATCTCAGTTTCTAAACTTTGCTATATCATTTGTACTATAAATTTTTCACAAATGATAATTCTCCTTAATGTTAAATTTAGATGCAAAGATGAAATATTTATCAAAAAAAAAAAAATCTCATATCAAAAATAGTAATTTTGCTCAATTTCAAACAAATTTAGCAAAAATATTAGAACCAACATCAAAAACAGATTTATATGAGACAAAAATCAAGTCCTGGTATTGGAAGTATAATTTATACAGTATGATTTTTAATCTAACAATTAATAGCTTTCTAGTCGTCAGCTAAACAATTGTATAAAAAATAATGATGGTGACTTTTTGAAGTTAATTGATCCTTTGAATAAAATTAGTCTCATTGGCAAAATATTAGACTCCTAACCAGAAAATTTGATGACAGTTAAAAAATGATTTAAATATATTTAGGATAAATCATTAATATATAAGTTGTATGATTTAAATTACAGAAAATATAGATATTGGGCCAATGTTTCATATCAATAAAAAGAAAAAAAAAGGTATTTTGATTTCAAATTAACAGATGAAATATATAGATTTAAGTTAAAATTTAAAATATTTTTAGTAGTGGTTCTACAATCCATTGATTCCTTATCAAATTTAGGGCTATAAAAATACATTTTTGTCCTTCATGAGCAGTGATTATATAGTGCCTCCATGTCTATGGATTTAAATTTACAGTTAGGTTATTGAAGAGACACTGAAAAGCAGTTGCACAAAAACATTTTATATATCAATGTCAAATATGATTCTTTTCTATGGATAATTTAAAGACATTGGTCATAAAGGTTATTTTTTTCTATGGATGGTTTAAAGACATTGGTCATAAAGGTTATTCTTTTCTATGGATGGTTTAAAGACATTGGTCATAAAGGTTATTCTTTTCTATGGATGGTTTAAAGACATTGGTCATAAAGGTTATTCTTTTCTATGGATGGTTTAAAGACATTGGTCATAAAGGTTATTCTTTTCTATGGATGGTTTAAAGACATTGGTCATAAAGGTTATTCTTTTCTATGGATGGTTTAAAGACATTGGTCATAAAGGTTATTCTTTTCTATGGATGGTTTAAAGACATTGGTCATAAAGGTTATTCTTTTCTATGGATGGTTTAAAGACATTGGTCATAAAGGTTATTCTTTTCTATGGATGGTTTAAAGACATTGGTCATAAAGGTTATTCTTTTCTATGGATGGTTTAAAGACATTGGTCATAAAGGTTATTCTTTTCTATGGATGGTTTAAAGACATTGGTCATAAAGGTTATTCTTTTCTATGGATGGTTTAAAGACATTGGTCATAAAGGTTATTCTTTTCTATGGATGGTTTAAAGACATTGGTCATAAAGGTTATTCTTTTCTATGGATGGTTTAAAGACATTGGTCATAAAGGTTATTAGATTCACACAAAGGATTAATACGTAATGCAAAAAGTATGAGACATAAATCTCATGTTATTCATTTGATTGTATTAAACACTGGTAAATTTTACATAAAACTTGTTCATAGGATTTAGTATAAACAGATTAGATTTAACTTGTCCTCTAGGAGAAATAATCAATCATCTGAGCACACACTTCTTCAACATCTATCCAAATAGTTGAAATAGCTAAAAAGTGCTAAACTTGGCATTTGTAACTTTCATATAGAATTATTATTTCCTGTTGCATGTGTTGATTACATAGTTCAAATGAACCAAAATTAATTTTAGGATAATATTGAATGAATCTGTAAACAATATTCTTGTGGGATTTTGTTATAGATGTCTATCTGGTATGAGTTAAATATCAGTGTGGAAATCTCAAATTTTTTGTTGGTTCATATAATATCTCAGATAGGCTATTAAAAAATTTACTAATACAGGTTTAAGATGTGCTATACATTTCTGAATACTATAGCTAATGCAGGCCATGACCTGGAGTTTAAGTCCAAATTTATGCAAAATTTAAAAGTTTACAGTCACAGATAGACTTAGGATTCTTTTTTATCAGATGGACCGCAATTCAAACTGGGTAGTTGGGCACCAGTCAATGCAATGATTGTAAAAATAATGAATGCTATACACAATTTTTATATCTGGTAATAGAGAAGTCTCTTTCTAGATCTTTAATTCTTAATTTACCTTTAACGCATTAGTAGAAATATATTTTATGATTTGCTTCTACAACTTTATTGAAACTGGTAGATTTACGAACTAGAATTAAAAATGGTATAACTATAGATTCTACTTGAGCATCCATTAAGTGCCCCTGCCCCTCAATCTTAAATCATTGGATTCCATAAATCTGGCAAAATTATTTAGCAAAACTTCAAATTATTTTTTCCTTTGAGTGAGTTTTATATTAAAAGATCATTACAATGCTTATTTATGATCACTATTCTTGATTGATTGGCAGTTTTATGTAACATCAATATACTTATACTTACTGAATCTATACATGTGAATGATTTCTTTTAATGCGTGAAAGATATTTATCCAGGCTTGTAAAAATATAAAGAAAATGATCAAGAAAGATGAAGAATAAATTTACAAAGTCTATTAAATGCCTAGTCAGTTTTATATAAGATTCATCAATGTAGAAGAATCTCTAAAAGAACTACCTATCATAAATTCAAAACTGACAGAATCAGAAAATTTTCATTAGAATAATGACTTTCACAATGTTCTAATATCAGTCTAACAAACTAGTTGATATTATTTGCTATCTCTATGAATCATGAAAAGCTTCAGGACCAAAATGCATATATCTAGTATTTTTAGAAAAAATAGTACTTTGATAAATCTATTCAGCATCATTATTTTTGCAGAAGCTTTCAAGACTTTATTATGAAATCCAAAATATAGTAAACTTTGATGAAAAAAGATACTGTCCAATGTCATTATATATTCCCCATAAACTGTTTGAAAGAATAATTTTAATGCTAATTAAGGCAATAGTTTTAAACATCTATCTTTAGATTAGGCTGTATTTACACAAAATGAAGTGCAAACAATTTAACAATTATTGAAAACAGCTCTCACAATAAACTAAGTATTGGTGGTGATATTAATTTTTTTTTCCCATACGTCATAGCATCGGCCAGGAAGCGAACCCGCAACAACCAACTGCTTGCTTGCAAGGTAGCTGTGCTGATCTCTCAGCTAACAATGCTTGACGGGTGATATTAATTTAACCCCTGTTTATAATGCTATTTAAAGAAAAACTAAAAATCTGTAAAAATTTTAAATACACGAAAATAATTTACTTGATAGAATGCTCTCAAAAAAATTCAAAGAATCCTAAATGACAATGAATGCAGACAAAAAATTATAGAAAATCCTTCCAGAAACAGAATTAAAAAAGCTTGTCCGTATTGATTCAACTTCACAAAAGAGATTCTTCCCTAATATAAAAATTCTCTTAACCATGTGATAAGTTTGGTTTTTTAAAAAAAAATACTAATAAATTGAATAACTATCTGCAACAGAGGATTGAAACACAATCTTATCCTATGTTCATCTGTGAAGAAACTTTGGATTATAATCTTATTTCATCATCCATTAAAGATTAGATATAATTTTTAGGGGGAACTTTAGCTAGCACTACTTGTAGTCATGATGCAAATACCTTGACAACTTCATTAGGAATAGCATATTCTTATGCTGAATTCAGTGCATTTGTAGTAAAAGTGCTTACACTAAAACTATTCTGAGTATGAGAAATATTATTGGAATACTTATATCTACCCTCTTGCAGCAGCTTTTTGCTCTTTTCTCATGTGTCATAGCATCATCCGGGAAGTGAATCCGCTAACCCGGGACAACTGCTTGTGAAGCGGCTGTTGCTGACCTCTCGACCACCAATGCTTGACAGTTTTTTGCTCTTTTACATATTTTTTCATGAGATATCACAAGTCAAATTGCAATTCAAAATATATATAAAAAGGTATTAAATAAATCAAATTTAGCACTTATGAAATTTCATACCCAGGATCAATCTCAATTCAAAATTCCATTTTTGGATTCTCAAGCAATAATACCTTCAAACAACTAAAGAATTATGGCATAAAAAATAAACTTGTTGCAATATTTCCAAAATAATTTTTTTAAACCAATTAGATTTGACTTTTTTTTTCATATGTCAAATGCGTTGACCGGAAGCGAACCCAGGCCAGCTGCTTGGAAGCCAGCTATGCTAACCACTAGCCACCAATGCTTGACTAGATTTGAGCTTTTTATATGTCTTTTATGTGTATGTACAACTGAAGCTTTCCCTCCAATAATTATTTATAATTTTGTTAAGATTATAACATGAGTAGTCAATGATCATTATAAATTTTTCTCATTTTGTTTAATGATATGAATTACCATGAGTTAGCTATTTTCCATAGCAAACAGTTTGAGAATTTCATTTCATTTTAAAGCCATTCTGCAAAATTGAAAAAAAAAATTTCTTAGTTGAAAATTAGCACTTTATCTTTTTATATTTGTTCCAATATTACTCATGTCAAGTTTATTACATAGAACTTTTGATTGTTTCATAATATTTGAATTTGTTAACAGCTTGTTTTGTATTGAATCACTATAACTCATTGATAGCACTATGGGTGATAAAGAATTGTTTAGCTTTTTGTTTTTTATATTTTTTATCACAAACTGAATTGAAGTTTTTTATAGTTCGTTATCTATATTGGTTTTAGTAGAAGACAAATTTTCTATAAAAAAAAAAAATTAGCCCTAGAAAAAAGAACACTAAATTTTTACTTTACCAAAATCAACTCTCAAAATAGTTATTGATGCCATTGAAGTCAATATGACCATATTTTGATGCTTAAACCATAGTGCCTTGGTAGAATAAATATGTTATATGGTCTTTGATATCTTTACAAATAATATTAAAAGTATCTTTTGCCAAAATCCTTTTCACCTATACTATCGATATAAAAATAATGTCCTATCTTTATTCTTGTCTCAATCTTGCTGATGCAAATACAGAATATTATCTCTGCTAAAAATAATTATCTGTTCTAAAAGTAGTTTTTTGATCCTACTTTAAAACCATAAGTTTGAATAATCAATAAGCATCAAAAATAGTGCTGTAATATCCACATTCCTAGAAGTGTTTCTGGCTTTTGCCTTCATCAGTAAACATTTAAAATTCAAAAATTGAACATTTGCACTTAATGCATATAAGAGCCACTATTTATTATTTTACACCATTCAAGTTAATGAGTTGAAATTAAAAAATCCTAAATTTTAAATCCAAAAAGCTTGCATAATTATATAAATCTCATTCCAGGTCATCTATTAATGTCAAAAATTTTTCCATATAGTAGAGCCACCCAGTATAAGCCAAAGTAATCAATGGGTGCAAGAAGAGATATATTTTATGCACAAATTTTATTGCATCCATTGATTACTTTGCCTTGCATTAGATGTCACTACTGTATGGAGTATTCCAACTGTGATTACCTAAATATCAATAATGACAGTACATGACTTTATCAGCTTACCCATATTTTACTAAGAGTAGTTCTTTTTCACTCTTTTTTAGAGTCACCTAATAGAGGGTTACTGAAACTTACTTTACAATAAGGTGAAAGAGAACTCTTATAATTAAATTTATATTTTACAAACTAAATTTGAAATTATTTTTGAAATAAGAGATAAAACAATGGCTAACTATCATCTAAAAAACAATATCTGATATAGTCTTCATTAATGAAAATATGCAGGGTATATATTATTGTTATACTATGTGATAAAGTATTTGCCAACGTGTTTTTTTTAGAAGTCTAGCAATAACGTAACCAAGATATAATCGGTGTATTTAGTAATAATTATCGATTATTGTTTATCATAGCTTATTATTTCTAACATTTTTTCGAACAATTCACATTTATACTATATCGTAAACTTTAAAGAGCTCTTATATTAGTTTGCTATTTTATAAAAATATGAAACCCTTTATTCTCATTATTACACGCATGCACCTAAGATTCACTGCTGAGGAAAATAAAGATGATATACCGTATATATATTGCAAATACACAACATAATAAAGTTAAAACAACTTCGTGTAGATTTCTATTATTATTAATATTAGTACAGCCTTATAATAAAATAATGGTAATTACATTTTCAATATTTAAATTTTAAGCAGGTGGCCTCTCGCCTTCGTTTCTAATTAGAAGCATGGGTACTGTGAGAAAACCTCCTACAGTTACGGGATGCTCAATTTCAATAGAGTCTAAATTGGCATCATCAAAGCTTGCTTGTTTCGTGATTCTGACTAGCGGTGACTTCATTAAATTATTGTCTTGATTATTGATTAAAATCTGAGAAGGAATTGGCACATCTTCAGGCGAAGGACTAATTGGAGTATCACTAAAAATTTGATCAGTTTCGTGAATTTCCAAAACGGGTAGTAATAATTCATTTTTTGCGGTTGTATTATCATCCGATTGAGAGGAAGGAGATGATAATGATTTTTCATAATATTCCTGAATAAATTGTTGAAGCCCTCTCAGATGTTTCATATACATTAATTCATATATTTCCGTAATCGTACTTTTAGAAAAAGTTGAAAATAACGGATGTGATTTGTAAAGTTCTCTATCTGGAAGAGAAACATAATTTGCGCTCGTTTTTTTTCTATTCCGTTTAATTGCCGTTTGGGTTGAAGAGTAAGATGTTGAGACATTCCAAACGGGCGAAAAAGACAGCTTTGGTTGACAGAAATGACTGGTTGCGTTTCTATCATTTTTAAATCCAGCGATAGACATGTTTTTGAATGATTCGTTCAAATGGTCTATTTGTTTATAGTTTTGTGGATGTGAAGGTATAATCGCCAATGATTTAGAAAGATTTGAAGATGTTGATAATTTAGAAGCGCGATCCCGGATTTCACCTTCCCGCATCGTTAACGGAGCAATTTTTTTCTTTTTAAAGGAATTTTCTTGCTTTTCGTAAAATCTTGCCATATTTTTGAAACACAATTTTTAAATTAATTAAAACTATAATTATTATAATTAATTATAAATTCTTTCACTAATAGATATTTATAAAAAAATCTTTAAATTGCTTTTAAAGTAAGCCGAAAGAAGATAACCGTATACCAATATTACTACAATTACTTGCATGATAATTCGTGAAGCGAAAAGTTGTAAACCACGTGACAATTGATTAGTATCCTACAGAAAGAGCTGAATCTTCTATAGCAACAGTAATATATTTTATCTTTAAATGCTGAATAAATGTGTGCGCACATAAACTTATCATGCATAGAAAGAATTTTGAGAACTTGTTTAAGGATTAAAGCTTCTGAAAATTATGTATATGTTAAACTTTTGTTATTTTGGTTAGTACCTGGTGTATAGCTATTGTTCTATTCTGTAATGATATAGATTAGATAACTAAAAAAATATATAATAATTTACAATGACTAATTTATTAATAAACATAAGTAAACAAATTTTTAAGTTTTGCCGAAGTGTTTTCTATAAAGTCGGTTAAAAATTCATGATTTTTTTTTTGTAATAAATAAAAATATGGAAGTAAATTTTAAAAGATTTTAGTTTTTACTACATCGATCTTATATAATTCAATCTAAAAGAAAGCAATACAAGAAAGTCAATTATAAATATTACCCACACAGAATAAATTGTGAATAAAAAGAATCCAAATGATATCTCATATTGTGAATAAAAAAAATTTAAATGGTGTCTCATATTATATTTCCTCTTTATGAATATTTTTAAAGCAGGATTTTTCAATATAATGATAACAAAGGACATAGGGATATCAAAAACTTGAAATATGATTTATGCTAGTGGGAAATTGACTTTGAAATTTGAATAAAATTTAAAAACTGAAGCAATATAAAAACATTTTTATATACCTTATGCCCATAACATAGGATTCAAATGCAAGTGGAATGTGAAATTTTTTAGACAGCTAAGAATTTCCGTCCATAGTGACAATTTTTTGGCAATCATTTTATAGACACCAATTATTGGATATCTTATTGTCTAAATGTAAAACCCAAAACAAAAATAACACTGCTGATCAATTAATAGTTGCCAGTTTGAGGGATCTTTTCTGTACAGAAAAGGTGTAGGAGACTATTTAAGACCATTTTTATATCAAACAATGACCTAGGCAAAATCAATGTATTAAAAATGTCATGGTTTAGATATTTTGATATGGAATGGATAGAGGTTTAAAGACATTCCACTTTCATAGTGACTAAAGAAAATTGCAAATAAGATTTGGTAGATGCGTATGACCATTGATCTCCATAGTTGAAAAATAGTGTTTCAGTATCATTAGATATTATATTTGTTTCATCTATTTGTTTTCTAAGATAACTGAAGTTATATACATTCTAGAAAATACATAATAGTGAGTAAAAACATTTTTCATTATGAATTTTACCAAATCTACAAGTAAATAAAGTAATTCAGATATACATCATATTTTGAACATAAAAACATGAAAAAATAAAAAGGTAGATAAATGTGCAATTAGTTGCTTGGAAAATTATGTGATGTTTCAACACCAAGTGAGTGAATAAGATCAGTAGATCCATTAATGTGACTGACTTTTTTAAAGAAATTTCTCTGTAGAGAATTAATTTGAGATCTTTAATTTTCAAGTATTCCAATCTACCCCTGTGTCAGACTATCCAGGTTATTTATTATGTGTAGTAATTTTGTGTAATAAATGCATTTTGATAAAGTAAAATTTCAAAAATATTTATTGATTAAATTTTTAAGTGTATTTTTAATGCAGAAATAAGTGCTTGTATTAATGCACAAAACTATTGCAATGTTTAATACAATATATGTAAGTAAAGTATCGAAGATTTTGATAATGTGACCATTCTAATTTTTGAATCTGTTCAGTAGCTACTTTGGATGAAACCAGAACAAGGTAATTTTAGAATAAGAAGTGAATATAGAACATATGAAAGAGATAGTAAATATTTGAAATACACACACTCTTCACATACCTGGAGCCTAATTGTAAAGATAGGGGATTTGAACTCAGACTTTCAAGAACCTGTCAGATATCCACACTATTTTATACCACTGATACACATGACCATACAATGTGATTATTTATCTTTTCTACATGCATGTGGACATGCGTATCAGTGATATGAGATAGTGTGGATAGTTGATGGGTCCTTGAAAGTCTGAGTTCAAATCCCCTATATTCAAAAGAAATAGTTGCAACATTAAGCTAAATTACATGTTCTTTTATTTTTTTGTTTTTTTTGCTGTAAAAGTTTATGATCAATATTATTGGCATTATGCATACTATACATATAAACTATACATATAAAAGTATTATATATATATGCACGTTGAAAAGTACTGTATACTTGTAGTTCTATAAACAATACGTGTAATATTATAATCAAAGTTTATAAAACCTGAATTATTATATATAAGCAACAGGGATTGGAACAAAGCATGACAATATCATGACTCCATTATATTTATTCATTTAAAATATTTCGAATATCAAGAGAAAGTATAACTAAGGGCTAAATTTTTTTATTATTATTATAAATTTCTTAATGAAATTCATTCTAGTTCTTCATAATGCATGTTCATAAATATATAAGTCGCTTTACTTAAGTTCATCCCTTCATAATTAATAATACTATTGTACTGAGGTTTTAGCTATCTCACAAGTTGATGTTAGGAGTGATCCAGGCAAATTCTCAGATAAACCAAGATATAACTTTTTCCTGTAAAAATCTTTATTTTAATATATATATATATATTGAACTGGGTGGGGATAGTAGATCGAATAGGAAACGCAATCTAGCATAAACTTTTACTCTTTAATATAAATAGAAATTGTGAAACAATATTGTAAGACTTACTTTTATACATAAAAATATGATATTATAAAATTATTTATTATACATTCAATCTACTCCACTGCAATTTAAGTATTGTTCCACACCGGTCTCTTAGGCAGAGAAGAACCAAAGGGTACCTATGACCAAGCCAGAGCTATATAAGATACATAACTGTGACTACATTTCAAGCACATAGATCTTCTGGTCTGCAAAATTCAACACTTATCATTCAAAGCACTTTTTTAGTAGTAAACTTCAGGTAACTAATGTGCCCTGAATGATAACAAACTAATTTAAACACACACATAAATAGTTCATTTCTGTGGCTATAGAGTTCATTTATTAAACTGACTCTGGAAGGTTTCAAGATTGCAATGGCTACTTAAATTAATATCAGAATTGGAATAAGAAAATGTTATTACCTTTTCAAATTATTTATTGTTGCATGTGTGTTTTACCAACCAGTTGAATTTTAGGCTTCTGTTGCGGTCCTGACAAATGCGGTTCCAGGCTACTTCTTACTCAAGGCAGTTAGACACTTTTTGGTGGCTTTAAATTATTAGATGGGCATTACTTCTATCAGGCAGACTGCTGATATTCTGTTGGACTGTGGCTGGAATCCATTGTATGTTCTGTAAACTGCTCAACACTGCATTGTCTTTATTAATGCAATGGTTGCTAGTCATGGTTAAAAACATGATGATTTGGCATCGGCTTCAGACTGTACAAATCCCGTCACTTTTAATGGTATGGTTAAAGTTTTATTGTCATTTGAAAATTTAGAAAAAGTTCCGTAAGATGCTGCCTTCTCTTGAATTATTTTACAAGTAAAAAATCAATAAAACGGTCATCAAAACTTTAACAAAAGAAATGGGTGTCTCTTCTTGAATCTTATTGGCTGTTACATTTCCTCAACAAAGAGAATGGAAGGTCAACTGAAAAGTTAAGATTTGTTTTTGTTTCATTTCGAAAATGATAAACGAATGTTTTAGACCATTTTAAATGTATTTTTTGACAAATTATAAATTATTTTGATAAAATGTGCTAAAAATAAAATTATTACAGAAAAATATATAATATTTTAGTAAAAATTATTTATTTTTCGGGATCATAAAACTGAGAAAGAAATCACTGACATCATCAAATCTTTTTGGTTGGTGAGTAAATGTTTGTTTTAGATTTGCTGACTATCGAATATTTTTAAATTATAAAGAAAAATTTATTTTTGAAAAAACTTTTGTTCACTTTGATAACATGACAAATTATTAATATACTTTTTACAAATGAAACTAAAGTGAATATAATATTAAAAGATGAATATATTTTCATGATTGAGTTTGTGAATTGACCAATTAAAAATTTAAACTTTTACCTCACTCAGCCAATAAAATAATGGGCAACAAAGAGGTTAACAAACATGTATAATAGGTGATTGACTTTAGATATGAGAATGACTGCTTCTAGGTATGTGTATCACTGACTGACAAAATTTTCAGCCCTATTTATATGATGACCTTGTTGTCATTTGTTTAATTAGTTTTTAAATTCATCCACTGCTTTGATTAAATTTTTAAGATGCCTTTTAATACTCCTGCTGTTTATGGATTTTAATTAGTAGCCATTGCTTAATCCTGTTTTTATGTAGCTTATAAGTATATGCAATCTTGGTGGGAAATTTTAATTATACGCTTTCATTTATTCTTGATATTGAACTTTCATTTGTATTATTTATTTTTTTAACATGCACACATTTTACTATTTTTTTTATATTTAAAATCACCTTGTTATTTACGCACACATACATTTATTTTATTTTAAAATAAATGGAAATAACTGAAACATAGGCTTATTTATACCTGTGCCTATATATATGGAATATTAGGGTATGAGCACAGACTTTCACATGACCCACCACTCTCCCCTCCATCTAATAACACTGATACATTTAAACATATATATGTTGAAAAGATAAATAATCACCAATATACATATTTCATGCTAAACCAGCAATCATCAGTTGGTCCAGATTATCATCTCTACACATATATACTATAAGTGCTCAGATATATATTAAGATAGACAATCCTCATACTTTAATGGACAGGCATCAATCTACTCCACACTCCAACTCTTCAACCGTCCATCCAATTGAAAATCTGATGATGGAATGCTCAAAGGCCACCCTGAGGCCAAGATTCTTATCACACCCATGTTGACCTAAGGTCAATTTGAACCCCACATGTACAGGACATAATCCATTAAATACATATGCAAGGATGGGCAGACATTACATTATAGAGATGTCTTCCCATCCTTGCATATGTATTTAATGGATTATGTCCTGTACATGGGTGTGACAAGAATCTCAGCCTCAGGGTGGCCTTTGAGCATTCCATCATCAGATTTTCAATTGGATGGATGGTTGAAGAGTTGGAGTGTGGAGTAGATTGATGCCTGTCCATTAAAGTATGAGGATTGTCTATCTTAATATATATCTGAGCACTTATAGTATATATGTGTAGAGATGATAATCTGGACCAACTGATGATTGCTGGTTTAGCATGAAATGTGTATATTGGTGATTATTTATCTTTTCAACATATATATGTTTAAGTGTATCAGTGTTATTAGATGGAGGGGAGAGTGATGGGTTATGTGAAAGTCTGTGCTCATACCCTAATAATAAATGGAAAGAGATTTTCTTTTAGTTTTTAAGATTTTTTTTTACTTTAAATTAAACGAAAAGAGAGTATTTTTAATTTCATGCAAAAGATTTATTTTTTAAGCTCTTGTAGTTTCAACCTTTCTAAGTTAGATTTTCTCCCCCTCTAATTAGTTAATTTGTAAAACTTTACTACTGACTTTTAGCAAACTGTTTTAAACTAATAAAAAAAAAACTCTTTAAACTTCTACATTAAACTTCCTTTTATTAAACTTTTAACTAGTTCTTTAAACAAGATGTTTTTACTTCAATCATTTACCGTAACTTATTCTGCAGTGATTTTATTTATTAGAATTTTAACCTTAAACTCTTTACATTTATGAAAATTTTTATTTTTAATAATTGTAAACACGATTTTATATGGAGCACCATACACTAGTGGTACAATATATATATATATTGTAATAGACAGTAGAGTGTGACACTAGACCTATAGCCCAGAATGTGAGAGTTTACTGGTATCTTAATTATGAATGCTTGAACAACTGCATCCTTACTTATAGATATTTAAAATTGCATCTAGATCATGGAGAACAGTTTCCTTATAAACACTAATTAGCAAAGCAGACAATAAACACATGCTAAAATTGATCTAACAATAAGAAAAACAAAGTTTATTAACAGTTCAATATAATATAGTTCAAGTACAAACTGCAATTGCCCCTCTATGTTGGCATGTATTGAATTTGACATCAGGCATTCTTTAAATATTAATGTAACCTTTGTTATTATTAATAATAATTTATCAGCTCAGAAGACTATTAAGTAACTATTATTTATCTGATTCTGTTAGGTATGTATTAGCTAAATTAAGATGTGAATATTTACTATTAATTTAAAAGAATAGGCAATAATAAAACTTGAATTAACTTTAAATGTTCACAACATGCAGACCATTACCAAATAAGACATATATCCAATCTATTTGATTCCTATACTGCATTAAAAGTAAAACAACACAATAATCTTTTTATGACTTGCAAATTAAAAGTTCTCATGCAAGTAAACTACATATAAACTGAAAACTTAAACAT
The DNA here is from genome assembly GCA_028023455.1 of Epiperipatus broadwayi. Lineage (NCBI taxonomy): Eukaryota > Metazoa > Onychophora > Udeonychophora > Euonychophora > Peripatidae > Epiperipatus > Epiperipatus broadwayi. The sequence continues at coordinate 11,356,043 of JAQFVV010000010.1, read as the reverse complement.
GGAAAAATATGTTCCCAAGGATAATTGTCTCTAAACCTGAAATAAAATCCCAGAAATATGAAAAAATATGTTCCCAAGGAGAGTTGTCTTTAAACTTAAATAAAATCCAAAATTGTTCATGAGTGCTTACACAAAGTCAAACTGTGTGGGAATTACTCACAAGAGGTAAAAAAAAAATGCAGAATTCAAATGTGGTGAATAAACTATATAGGATTGCTACATAAAATGCACACACATATTCTAATCCTTAATTTCAGCCATGTATGTGATATATATAAAATAATGATAACAAACTGCCTATAAATTCCACACATATTAAAATGAACCTACTAAACTATTTGTATACATACGCTCATACACATTGGCATTAAAACACATAGCTATATTTCTTTTAATTTTGGAATAACAATCTTTGAACAGTTTCAGAGAGATAACTCTTTTTAATTATTTAAGAAACTAAATATTTCTTATATTCTTTTAAAACAAATTAACTCTCAAAGAAAGATTGAGTTGGCATTTATTTAAACTAAATGTGGTTGTTTTATAATAGCATGTTGAAACTGCTGGAGGGCATGGTTTGTTTGTAAACAAAGGTAAATATAATGTTGCCGGGGCCGGGTTTCTTTTTTTTTTTTTTGGCTTTGGTTTTTTGTTTATCACATTTATAAAAGTAATATCAAATCAATTTTTTAAACACAACCAAAAAAAAAATGCATAAAAAAATTTAAAAAAAATGAATTTACATGTAAAAGTACTTTTTTTTTTTTTTATTCTTTTCATTATTTATATTTTTGGGGGCCAGGTTTTTTTTTCAGTCTATGTATTTTTTTGTTTTGTTTTGTTTTTTTGTTGTTTAACACATTTAAAAAGTACGGCGGCTATCAAATCAATTTTGGCAACCCCCCCAAAAAAAAAAATCAATTAAAAATGAATTTTAAAAAGCAGTTAAACACTTTTTTAAAAAAATTCTTCTCATTAAACCCTTATATTTTCAGTTCGGTATTCTATGACAAAAAAATCAGATTCTTCTTTTTTTTGATTGTTTGTTTTATTTTTATAAATTATAAATAAATCTATTTCAATTTAACGGTAACATTTACAAGCCAAAGTCAAACTTTGGGAGAGGGGGAAAAGGGGGAGGGTGTTTCCAATTGCTAACAGAACGGAATGCAAAAAACTCGAAGGTTGACAAAGTTTTGACGGTAATTCCCAAAAACATAAATATATACGGCAATTAAAACCAACTTTTTGGGCTCTTCAGGATAAACAGCAGGCATGCAGCTTCAAGCTGTTTTGTTTGATAACCCAGTTCCAGCAGTAAGAGAAGAATTCTTTCTTTGTCATTCGGAAAGTTTCCTATTTCATCCATTTGATTCAGCTCGCAGTTGTTCTCGCACGAAACGTGACTTAGAGCATGATTTGATAGGAATCGCACTTGCACCTACACTTGCCCAATTTTTTCAGCAGGAAATGGGGGCTAGGGAAGCATGAGACTCTGCTCATAATTGTTAGTAGACCTTCCTAAAACATGGGAGATAGAGGGAGAGGTGGTCTTAATGAATATTAAAATAGTTTTGACAATCGGAATTCCAGCCAGCCTCAGACAATACTGTAGCCAAAAGTGAAATGTGATCGCACATCCAAAATGCGTAGTCCAAATCTGAGCTGTATGCTGACACGATAGCTTCTGCGGCAGATAAATGTCATGTTTCTGTGCATTAGCATAAAAATAAACAGCAGCCACACACGCCATATCAATGGACTATTTCTAGGCTTACGCATTAGAAATAGAATGTTCGATAGTGGCAGAGGCCGCCTAAATGGCATATTTCTGTGTGCTATCATAGAAATAATGCCCTCCAGCGGTTTCAACATGCTGTTGTAAAACAACCCTAAATGTTGATTAATTTAAAACTAAATTTTGATTATTAAAATCGTCTCTATAATTTAAAATTCTTTAGAAGGGAAAGAAAAAATTTAACAAACAAAGCTGATTTTCTTTTATCTTGAAAATACAAGTCAAATTCTAAAACTAAATTACTTGTTATAAATTTAATTATTAAAACTAAGATATGGAAAGTAAATAAAATAAATCATCACATGATCACCATCTCTTATACTAGCACATAATTGTTTATAAACAAGGCAAAACTCTCCATACAGTAGTGCCACCCTGTGTCAACCAGAGTAAGCTCCTCACTGATGAAGGCCACAAGCCAGAAACTAGTCTGGGGATATTGGATGAATAGGCATTAGATAGGGATTTTATGCACAAGCCTTCTGGCATCCATTGATTACTCTGGTTGGCACAGGGTGGACTAATGTATGGAGAGTATTGCCTTGTTTATAAATAAAATAAATATAAGAAAGCATATAAATTGCATTGTAATTTTCCAACATCTGTAAATATTACTAGCTTGGTAATTAGCATTTTAAGAGTTTATTAAATCATTTATAATATTCTTACCAACATTAAGATTCCCACCTGAAACAACCAACCAATGTTGTCCAATTTTATATGATGCCAAAGACACAACTGATCACTCTGTCTAGTAAACTTATTAGATTATTTATTTAAAAAATAACTATGGTAAGATTTTTTTTTTAAATCTATATTCATAGAAATAAGAAATCTCAATTAACAGCAAAAAAATTTCTGAGATATTTTTATGTGTATAATTTTATTATATAAGGATTGTTCAAACTTTCTATGTTTATGAATACAAATAGAATAACTTGATAGTTTTTTTTTTCATTTCAACTCAATATTTTATGAATTTCTATGTAATTTTTATAATATTTCTTTTTTATGTTTATTAGTTTGTTACATCATTTATAAAATAATGTTTATAGGTAATTTTAATACATCAACTGAGATTATCTGAAATAAATTATTTTTGTTGTTAAATGTGTCATTCTTTTTTCATTAGTCACATCTCAAAGATGTATATAATAGTCTTCTACATATCTTGAAAAGTCACACTATGAATTGAAGGAAAGATAGGGTTGATATCAAAGAATATGATGATGGTGCTAGCAGAGAGTATCATATCCATATGTGTTCTTTCTGAGAAAAAATTGGCACTCCATGTTACAGTTAACAGCTTCAATCGCATTTATGAAAAAGGTATAAAAGACATACTTATGAAAGAACCTTAAGGGTGACCTCTGGGAGATTATTGAATAGTTAATGATTATAAAACATAATCAGCATAGCCATATAAGTAAGTAGATGCATAAGGGACAGAAGGTTTAATCATCATAATAAATATCTGTTGTAAGAAAATTTAATTAGTCAAATGTAAATTTTAATTAATCTTTGTTCAATTGATGATTTATATATCAATTTTTAAAATATTTTGGTTATCTGCCAGAACTATTTATCTGCATGTTAAAGTAAATCATCAGTTGAGGTGTAATTATCATCATCATTGGAATAAGTTTTTAATACAATATATATATATATATAGTAATATACTGTATCATTTCACCTTACACATATTGTACTTAATTAAAAAGATTTTGAACCCAGACTTTCAAGCTCCATACAGACATCCACTCTATCCAATATAACCAATACACATGACTACATACATGTGAAAAAGATAAATAATCTTCAATATATGTATTTTATGCTGAACCAGTACTCATCAGTTCATCATCCTCTGCACATATCTGTAATCAGTGTTCATTTTATATTGAGATAACAAACCTACACACTTTAATGGACAAGTTTTAATTCTCTCCACTCTTCAGCCATCCATATCATTGAAACACGTATATTGGAGATCATTTATATTTTTCACATGCATGTGGTCATGTATATCAATTATAGTGGATAGAGCGGATGATTGTAAGGAGTTTGAAAGTCCTTTAATTACATCTAGATTAAGTGTATACATTATACTTGTATTTCAATATTAAGCATAATATTTCTAACACACAATAGTTGTCAATTACAAACTTTTAATAAATAAACAGATGTTTACCATATCAGGTTACAAATTATAACTTTTATTTCAGATATAAACCTTATTTTTTTATTAAAAATTAATTATATCTTTTTTTATTTATTATTTTTATATACAGTACATTATCTCTTTTTTTTATCGTCCTAAGTTTTAATTTACTTCATTTATATGTAGACCATTATATATCTTTTAAATTACTATTTATCATTGTTACATTTCAAATATATTACAGACTATTGGGAAAATGTATCATCAGATTAGAAATATGATGCTTGTAAGGATATAATATGTTTTAGAGAAAGCTGAAACAGCAGCAAAGAAAATTTAGAGTGTTGATTATTTGCATCAACTGAAAAGTCCTGTCCAATCAAAATGTATATTAAGGAGCTTCCATTTGAGTAAGTGTGCATATAGCACTTGAAGGGAAATATAATGTATTTTAGATAAATATGGAACAATAATAAAGATTACAAAAAAAAATCAAGACAGATGTCACATGACCTAATTTAAACAAGCTTGACTTGATTTTTTTGTAATTTTATTTTTTGCTATTAAGGTTTTGGTGACTTTATATTGCTAAAGGTATTAATATATGGTGTATCTGAACTTAGTTCAGTTCCATATGGCTATTTAAGTTAGATAGCTGGATTGGAAGACATATGGATATCTGAAAATTTCAGATTTTCTACTTAATAGTTATCCATTAGATAAAGTTCTGGGCTTGTCCTGGCATTTTTAATCTAATGCTTGAATATCCTAGCACCTTACTGAGGAAGCCAATATCAGAAACTGGTCTGGGATTGGGATATTCTGCAAAGCTTGTTAAGAGCTAGTTTGCAAGATCTTTATATAACAATAATAAAGAATATTTGAAATGAGTGTGGTGACATAATCCACTTAAAGAGCTGATCCAAATGAAATATATTTTGAGAATTGTATAGATTTAGTTTAGAGTCTGTAATAATGTGTTCGGAGTGTAAACATATATATATACTTAAAATTTTCACTCCATTACCTATTCTTGAGACATAAGTAAAAAGACACATCTGGGTTAGGGATAATCTCTAGCTTAATAAATAATGTATTGATTTGCAGTGGTTGGTATCAAAGTTGTGAATGCAAAAGTTGTAGTCTTGTGTAATAATTTAATGTGTGTGTGTGTGTTTAGCTACATGTGCATGCTTATAGTAAAATTAAACTTAATAAATGGGCTTATTTAGATGATGTTTAAAGTGAAGCTCAGCTTTGATCCTCTGAATATTTAAATGGTGATTCTTATCATTTATTCTATAAATATATACAATCAATAGATCGAATTCACTCCCTCTTTTAAAATTATGTAAATAAACTAAACATATATAAGAACAAATGCTTTAGTAAAAATACAGGAGGTATCATCTGACTTACATGTAAGCTTTAATTACTTCCTATTCAGTAACATATAATCTGAGAGTTATTTATTATTTACACACACATATGTATATATTGTAATATAAAGAGAAATTCTCTGTCTTTTTTACGTATATTTAACAAAATTAAATATAAATACAATATTTATTAACTGCTAAGCCAGGCTTTTGATATGGAATATGTTTGATAAAGCCTGACTGACATAGGAGATATGCAAGAAACAGTTGGAATTCCAACTGTATATAAAAATGAGTTACAGCGGTTGTAGATTTTAATAAATTTGCATATTTATATGTGTAATACGTGTATTAAATGACTAGTATTCCTAAGGGGAATGCTATTTGCCTTTATGTTAATCATATTTAGAAAATTTATAATATGCCAAGCTTTTTAATTAATTAACTTTTCATGTCCTGTTGTTGTTGTCAAAAGAGTGGCCAGTGTTCTTTTCATGGACGATGAATACTGAATTGTGTTAGACTTGGCTCTATTATATAAGTTAATGAGTTGAGAAATTCTCGATTTCAAATTACCATGAGTTTCACCATAATATCTGTCATTACAAAGCTGGAAGTCCAAGGAATACCTAAGTTGCACTTTGTCATCATGATTGATTTTGTCTTTAGAATTATTAATGACCCTATTCAAAGACAAAGAGCATCTAAAACCAATGTTAAAATTTTGGTTTAGAATTGATTTCAATTTTGAGTGAATATTGGGGAACAATGGCCTGTTGATTCAGAGTTTAAGTTTGGAATATCTATTATATTTATGTCTATAGCTGAATTTTCCGATATGTCTATCAAGCATGATGGCAGAATAGCAGACTTCTTGAAAGATTCTAAATTATTTTTTCCATTACTTATAAATTTACAAAGTCTAGAGTTCCTAAATAAAAAGGCTTTAAAACAAGCAATTTTGTACTGGAAAATAATTCTAGAATGAGGTTATAAATAACTCCTAATGCTGAGGGGTTTGATAGTCACTGAATAATCAATTGTGTGTTTCTATTGAATCAATCTTAAATCAAGATATTTGATAGATTGGTGATTCTCTTCATCCTCCATTGTCCACTTTATTTCAGGGAACTGTTTGAGCTGTTGAACATTTCCAGGGTAAGATTAGGGAAGTGCAGACAAAGATGTTATCAATGTATCTGGTGTAAATCATCTTTTTTATGAAGTATTATAATTTTATCTTTCCTATTGCATAGCCAAATCCATATAATATTAATATCATCTATATTCTTTTTTACTTTTACAATGCTTTTTTTACAACCTAATATGATAGTTTTAATTGCTCCAGCAATCGTCTTCAGAACTTACTGGGACAATTGAAACTGTCATATTAGGTTGCAAAAAAAGCATTGTAAATAATAAAGAACATAGATGATATTAATATTGAACCAGATGCTTTATCCACTTCAAAAGTTTCATTACAAAATTAAAACATATTTTGTTTTATAAAGTTTCAAAAGAAAACTATTTGAATGTTTTATATAAGGCACATATGCAGCTTTATTTTAAGATTCTATGGTTTTAATTTTGTCTTCAATAGATTTTACTTTTTAGTTTTAAAATGTTTCTTTTGACACCTTTTTTAAATCAAATTGTAAAAACATTTTAATTTGAAAAGTTTAATCTTTTAGAGAAAAAAATGAAAAGCATTTTAATTTTGGAAAGTTTTTAATTGCATTCTTGTATCTTTGTTTGTAATCTAATTTTAATTTCTTTGTAAAAAGAAAGCTGAGATTTAATTTTGCATTTTTTAAAAATTAATTTTGTATAAGATAACAACCCTGGTCAGATTTTTAATTAAGATTAAGCCTAAGATTGAGATTTGCCCTGGGCAAAAAACTGTTAATTAAAGATGCTGTGGGAGATAAAAGTGCACATAAATAGCTCTAGGATTTCAGACTTATTATTATGCAGCTATTCATTTTATTCTGTATGTTGAGTAGTTAGTTATTCAGCTATTCATTTTTATTCTGCTTGTTGAATATTATATTTTGCTGTGGCCTTATATTTTAAATATTGCTGTCTGAGGATAGGAAATACTTCTGATATGATACTATGGACCACTAGTGGAGCATTACTCTTTGCAGAATGCCCAAACTACATGCCATGATGAATCTTTTTCTACAACATGCAGGGCTAAATCAACCTAAAGATGGACTCCCAGATTGATCCTGCAATATCATGCCATAAAAGTGTAAACAAGAACTTATCCAGAAATTACCTCCACACTCCCTCCCAAAGAGATATAAATCCAAAGCCTTCATGATGGACTCTAGTTGAAAAGAACTTTGCATGTCTCACCAGAGGAAATCTAGCAGATTTTACCTTAGGCCTTGAGGTAAAAGATTTTCATTTTGTAACCAGGGTTTAAATCATTGTTAAAGTCTCAGCTTAATCTTAAAAGAAACCTGTATTTCATATAAGTTTTAAATATTACTTTAATATTTTAAATTGTTTTACATATTTTTCTTATTATTATATGTAGTGGAGTCTTAGTTTTAAGAGTCCATATTTTTATTTATTTATCTGAGAGTGTATTGCGAGTTTAGATTTTATAGTTAGGTTTTTCTCTTTTTATATTACTAACCCTTGATAAATACTTGGGCAGATATTAGTAATTTTCTTTTATCTCATCTGTCCCCTGTTCATTATAATTAATTTAGAAAAGTTTGGTTTGCATTTCCTGCAGACTGTAAATCTTTAGGCTGGTGATTTATCGAGTGTATTGTTGTGTTTTTCCTAGATTGAAGATTTTATTTTCTTCTATTTAAGATTATGCATAATCATAATCTTATCTTGTTTTATTTTTTTATTGTCTTGCATTTGGGCCAACTGTGAAATACCTTAAAAGTGGTAAATCGTGAGCTGTTCTGTGGATATGTGACATTCTTAGTCCTGATGCTTTATTCTGGGCAAGGAAATCTCACCCACATTGTTTCGTTGTATTCCTTGCAAGACCATTTTATTTTTGAAATCTTTAAATAGGGAAACTGGAATTAGTTTTTATAAATCATTAGCAGAAAGATATTATAAACCCCTTTTTTTAAATCATAGGTGAGGAAATGAACTTATCTACCGAAGTATTTGATGTTTCAAAACTTACATACATTCTCTGATTCACACCAGTAAAATCTAGGTCAAACTTTTGTATTTTGTTTATCTGATATTTATTTTGTTTTTTAAATTTAATAAACTTTAAAATTATTTAAAATTATTTTGGGCTGATGTTTGTCTTTGTGTTCTTTTCTCAATTGTCTGAACAATCTTAAAGATCTCTTTCTCTCCCTGGGTCTAGATGGTGGCAATCATTCATCATCATCAACTTTTATTCATTGTAAATTAAATTTTCTAGGTAGTAAAGAGACCTAGTGGTGCCCTCAGTGATCAGAAGAAGATAGTGACTGGTACAATATTATGTGTAAATTATGTCTGTATGAGTGTTTAAAAGGGATTGGATAACAGTTTTTTTGATGGAGGCCATAACTAGACTGCATATTACACCATTAACAGATAAACTCATGGGTCAATTTATAGTCATAGTTAAATTTTCATCCCAAATATGGTATGCATATTATCATTAATCCACCTCAACATGTCCATTATAAATGGTGAATGTGATATTTTGGTGGGTTATTATTTCTGATAACTTTTACTATTTTGATTGACATTTTCATTAATGTTTTCAACTATAATATTTAAACAGCATTAAACTGTTGCATATGTGCTTTGGATTTTAAATATAAAATGAATGAATACTAACACTTCAACCACATGATAAAGACTTTGGAAAAGATAGAATGGCCATCTATCTTTTCGAACCCAAACACTTTTGTATGGGTGAATCTTAAGTGTTTGAAAGTGAAAGTGTGAAGTTATTAAATAATCACTTTAAATTACTTTTACATGCTTGAATGAATGATGCTAGTGAAATTTATTAGAATTTACGATACGTCATTCTTATTCGAAATTAAATGTATGTAAATAAGTCAATTATTTTATATAGCGCGATGTGCTGTTTAAATATTATATTTTATAAAAAACATCGCACTATATAAAATAATTGACTTATTTACATACATTTAATTTCAAATAAGAATGATGTATCGTAAATTCTAATAAATTTCACTAGCGTCATTCATTCAAGCATGTAAAAGTAATTTAAAGTGATTATTTAATATCTTCACGCTTTCACTTTCAAACACTTAAGATTCGCCCATACAAAAGCATTTGGGTTCGAAAACATAGATGGCCATTCTATCTTTTCCAAAGTCTTTATCATGTGGTTGAAGTGTTAGTATTCATTCATTTTATATTTAAAATCCAAAGCGCATGTGCAACAGTTTAATGCTGTTTAAATATTATAGTTTATAAAAAACATCGCACTATATAAAATAATTGACTTATTAATGTTTTCAAAAAACATTTGGACTTTTATTGATACTGATGCAGTAACACTATTCATTGCACAAAACAATGACAAATGTCTTTAGTCTTTTATCAATAGATCATTCCAAGAATAGAAAATACAAGTTAGATCTGTGTATGTAACACCATGTAATCTTCCTTCAATCATTGAACTATCTTTCTAAAAAACTTATATCCATTTCTCTTTTAGATAAATTATCTTCTTTCACAAGATAAATTTCATTAACACTATCTGTAACAAACTTAATTTATGATAGTTAAGTAGCTCAAATGCTGTCCTGCATTCTGGTCTTGAAAAATCCATATCACACATGTTTGCACATTTTATGTCCTTGTATTTAGAAGGAAAAAAAATAGAAATTACTATTTTCTACTTTGTCATTATAAATATTACTAATATTGAAGCTATTTTTATCACTTAAATGAGCAACTTAACTATTTGTTTACACTGTTATGGATTGAGTTGCTTCTAATTTATGAGGGAAAAAAGTTCTAAATAGAGCTATTCAACTGAAATTACTGTCCAAATTTAGTTGTAAAGTGACTTCTTATTGATTGTATTATCTTATTCAGAATTTTTAGTCTCCTAAATCTGTTAGGATTAATATTTTTTTTATCACTGAAGACTTTTCTTATTTTACATAGTCACACACACGTGCTTATTAAAAAGAAATGATTAGATCAAAATTTATGCATATAAAACTAAAGGATTGAAATGCTTTTTTTATTACAATACTATTATTACATTTAGTACACACAAATTATCAATAGCTTGAGATATTTATGACAAATGGACTAAATAATAGGCTAAATGACTAAAAATTGTAAGGCAAAAAGAAAGAAAAATGAACAGACTGAGCATACAGATTTTTCATTCAATACTATTTTTGGCCACTTTAATTAAGAGCTACAATCTCTTAAGGATTTCTATTTGAGTTTATTTTATATTTTCCACTGTCTTCATCATTAAATTAGTTGCAACAATGATACTCTTTCAATGGTTAACCTCATACATAACAAAGCAGTAGAAAATATTCTATTTTAAATTAGGTTTTTTTTTTTATAGATAAGAGTCATATCACAGAGGCAAAACTCTCCATACACTGGCGCCACTCCATGTAAGCCAGAGTAACCAATAGATGCAGGAAAGTTTGTGCATAAAATCCCTATACTTATCCAATATTCCCAGGCTAGTTTCTGGGTTGTGGCTTTCATCAGTGAGGAGCCTTGGATCTGAGAGCACTACACCTAGATCTTAGGATCTAATGCAATCCTCCAGCAGCCACTTTTTACCTTGTTGGTTAACTATAAAGTTTTGAGTCCAAAATGAAAACACAATAATGTTTTTAATTCAAGCTCATTAGTTTGTATAGTCATATAGATCTGAACTTTGGTGTTTTTGATTCTTTAATAACCACAGTTACCATAATCCTAATGGGCAGGATTGGTATTAAACCACTAAATGCCACATGATCACCATTCTTTATCCTTACATAAGCTGTATTTGCAGAGGCAAAACTCCATGCAGTAGTGCCACTTAGTGCAAATCAGAGTAATAAAAGGTGGCTTCTGGAGGGTTGCATTAGATCCTAAGATTTAAGTGCAATACTCTCAAATCCAAGGCTCCTCCCTGATGAAAGCCATAAAACTAGAAACTAGTCTGGGAATATTGAATGAATAGACAACTTCCTGTATCCATTGATTACTCTGGCTTGCACTGAATGGGGTTACTACATGGAGAGTTTTGCTTCTGCGCAAACAGCTTGTGTAAGCATAAATAATGATGTTCATGTGATGTTTATGGATTAATACTCATTTCATTTTAATATCTTTGAATTGGAAACTTTGTTGGTGTATTGAATTCAGCATCTTATTAAATATAATTTAAATGCTTTTTGATAAAATTATGCAAAGCATCACATCACAGAGCACTTAATTTTAGTAAAAATAAATTTGTTTATAATATATAGTGAATAGTTTCATTGTTTAATTTATAGTACTAAAGTTAGAATGTTCATTAATGGTTATCTATCTGTCAATCACAATGTGCTTTTTGGTACATTTTGTTTCTTCAGTCACATTGTAACAGAAATATTTCATATAAAGTATCTGGCTTTGGTGGTAAATATTTAGTGAATCAGTATATTCAGATGTAATTATCATTAAATATAAAATTCTTGAATTAATGAAGACCTTATTTACGTCCTCTTATATCCCCGATTATTTTTTTTTAATTTTTAACGCTAATATCAAGAATCTCATTATTTTTAATTTTATTTCATACAAATGGCCCCATTTTAACATGTTTATTAAACATTGATATCAGAATCTAAAATTGTATTCTTTCCCAGCGTATTACTAGATAGTAAAGCTTGCATTTATAAAAAGATTAGGAAATCCTTATTTAAATTTACTTTGGCGGGAAAACAGCATTTAAAATAGATAACTGGTAAACAGCTCTGACTTATATGGCACGCGTAAAAGTTATTAAAATTTATCTGAAGGTATTTTACTGCTATGAATATATTACTAATATAAACATTTCCAGTGTCACCCGATTAGTGATTTTTTTTCAAACTAGGAATTTCGTTTTTTTTTAAAGTTTTGTTGATTACAAATGATAACAGTAATCAACATTCATGTACATATAAAATATTAATTATGAAATGAAAATTTTCCAACTGTTCTCTGAATATGTATATATGTATATTAAGCACAAACATATATACGTACATACATCTTTTTCACATGACTTGAGTCATATGTTTATGATTACATCCCTCCACAAAGTGTTAAAAGTGGATAGAAACCAGTCCGTACCTTGCGTGGGAGTCGTGTAGGGAAAATTACACTACAAAAATATTATTCATTGTTGGATAATCTCTAGTCTAATGAATGACTAATAAAAATTATTCATATACACACACATATATATCTTTTCAATTTTACAGAAAATATATATTTTATACAGTTCACATCTGATAATAAAAAATGATATGAAATACATTTTATTCTGAAAGGAACATTAAAAAATTATGCAGTTATACTCTAATTTCTTTTATCTATAATCTCAGATCAAGTTCAACGTTTAATATTAATTAGTTAATTTATTAAATCACATACAATTATTCCACACATCAGTTAAATACACTAACTGACTAGCAATTAACTGTTTTTAAACTGACGATAGCTCTATAACCATAGCAACAGAACTCATTAAATCTACTTGTCTTTTTTTTTTAATTGGTTTTAATTTACTTTAATATTTAGTTATAAAAATAAATAATTATGTAAAGTATAATTAACAACATTCTACACTAAATTTAAAATAAATATATTCTGAAAAGAACGAATTTTTTTTTTTCATGTGTCATAGCATCGGTCAGGTAGCGAACCCGGGATAACTACTTAGTAAGGCTGCTGTGCTGACCTCTCGACTACCAACGCTTGACAAAAAAACGAATTTGTTGCCATGATCGATCTTTAATGCATAAAATTAAAACTGACTGGAATTAAATAGTTTTTTTAAGTGTTTGTATAAATGAATGTTGTCAACCTCATCAGTTAATCACAAAAATCAGTTTTATACATCAATTTGATAATCTGATGTTCTATGAACATTTTTTAAAGTAATTTGTTCACTTTTCAAATACACAGAACTAATTCTTTTTTTATACATCAACTTTTTCATTTTTCTATATCTGTCATTCATCATATCATTTATTAACATATTTTTCAAAATTCCTTTACCTTTAATTATAACCTAGTCTAACTTTTCCATTTCATAATTTTTTTAATAATCATTTTTAATTTACTCTCCTTATTGCTAGCCTTATTTTTAATATTGTTGATTATTTTTGTCAACTGATGAGTGCTGATTCAGCACCAATGCAACTTGGGGATCATATATCGTTCCCACATGTCTTTGGTCATAAGTTTAAGATTATTCTCTTATTCTTCTCTTTCACTTTCTTTGCATATCTTCATATAATCATAAATATTGCTTATAACACTACAAATTTTTTTAAAAACTTCTTTATTTTCCTTATAGTTTTGACTGTCCAGAAGTCTTCATCAGATCTCTAATCTTCTTCTCTGCTTTAATTAAAAGGTCATTTTAATTAAAACAGAGAAGATTAGAGATCTGATGAAGACTGCTGGACAGTTGAAACTGTAAGGAAAATAAAGAAGTTTTTTTTAAAAATTGTTGCATTGAAGTGTATATGAAAGAAGTGTTATAAGCAATATATAAGTTTAAGATTACATACCTCCACAAGATTAAACACAGATAGAAACTAGTCCCTATCTTGTGTGAGAGTGATATAGTGAAAATTACACTACAGACATATTATTCATTATTGGATAATCTCTAGTCTAATGAGTGACTAATAAAAATTATTCATATACTTCCATTAAGTGATTCGTGTTAAAGTTGTAAGGGCAGAATCTTTGACTCTTATCAATCAAATTATAGTATTTGGCTATCTATATATGCTGAATAATGATAAAGGTACATGTAAGAGATTACAGTTCTGGATCAACTGATGGGTGCTTTTTTAGCACGAAATGTGCATCTTGGGGATTGTATTTTTTTTCCAGTTATATGTTTATGATTACACTTCTCCACAAGGTACTAAAAGCAGATAAAAACCAATCCCTATCTTGCATGATAGTGTTGTAGTGAAAATCACACTAAAAATATTATTCATTATTGGATAATCTCTAGTCTAAGGAATGACTAATAAAAATTATAAATATACTTGTTTAACATATATCATCAATCAACTTTTTCTTTTCTTATATCTCTCTTTCTCTGCACATCACTCTCAACATGTTTTTTAGAATTCCTCTACCTTTAAAACCCAATTTCATTATTCTTCTACTTCATAATTTTCTTAATAATCTCTTTTCATTTATTCTTTTAATAGTTTAATATTTATAACCTTATGCATTTTTTCCATTCTTTTTTAAACCAGCATCTCAAAAAGTCTATGGTCTTTTCTTCTCTCCTTTTTTTTTTTTTATTTGTTTAGGATTTTTCTGTATGTAAAGCTATATCCTAACAAAATGTTTAACAAGCATTTTTTTATTAAATCTAATTTTATTGTGCCATAGTATAATCTTCTAAATTTATTAAAAGTCTATAATGTTTTTATCCAACTATTAGAAACCGAGCTACCAAATCCCTTCCTTTCTGTCCAATGACCATTTTTAATTTTTATCGTCTCAATTTCCAATCATTACTTTACATTTAAATATATTTGTTTTCATTTCAATCTTTCTATAAATTTCATTAATCTTAATTAACATCTTGTTAAAATTACTCCCAGATCATCAGGTGATTTCTTATCATCCAATAAAATTAATGCAATGAACTTACTTACTTTCAATACTCATTTTAATCTTCATCAAAATAATATCATTGTATTTATTTAGCAATATTATCTAAATATAATAATCATCAACCATGATTTATTAGCTTTCCATGTTTATCTTCTCCATAAAATAACTTTTAAGAATATCTCATGATTCATAAATGAATTACTAAAATAAAATCAATAATTGAATGGCTTATTACTGGGAGTTTATTAAGAAGTTTGAGCACTCGGAGTAACGGAGCTATGCTGAATGCATTAATTTTGAACTCCAGAGCCAGCTACTGCACTAACTATTTAAAAGTTATGTCTCCAATCTATGATTTCTTTAGCAAAATATCTAATAAAATAATTCAAATCATTCTTGTATATACTTTTCAGAATCTCTGATATATATATATATATATATATATATATATATATATATATCAGATATCGAGATATCCCATTTAGTAGTTAAAGATATATATATATATATATATATATCTTTAACTACTAAATGGGATGACCATTATATAAATGAAGTTAAATCTCCAGTCAATGTGTACTGCTGTGCAGCAACCAATCAGATGCAGTTCTGTATTGCTGAATGAACACAATGGAAAACCTTCCCAAGATACCATTAACCAAATTTGGACAGGTTTACTATTGTTTTCATTCAGTCTGCAGAACCATGTTTGATTAGTTTATTGCATATCAATACACCTTGGCTGTGTATTTAACCTTGTATATGTAAAGATCATCCCAATTATTTATATATGTAATCAATAGTCCAGTCCTGTGTATTTTAGTGCAGTGGCGAATTTTGAAACTCACGATCCATTGATAATGGCTCAACTCCATAACCCAGATGTTCCAACTTCATGTGAACTCCTAAAAATAAGCCATTATAATATTTATTTTAGCAATAGTTCTTATTATTTTAATTACAATCTCTAGTTTTTCTACAATTTCTAAATACAAGTTAAACTTTTGTTATCTCATTGCCTCTGGAGAACCTTAGACCAATCTTGATGACACCATTGACTATTAAACTAGTTGAAGCAATAACCAAAGATTAAAATTCAAAATCTCACTCTATCCTTTATCTGAAGTTTTCTATTTGTGAAGAAAGATAGTTCCACAGCTGAGGCACTCTGCCTATTCAGGTTAATTATGGATTATATAAGAAAAAACAAAAAGTCCAAGCCAGTAGTTGTCCAACTTGATATTTCAGCTGCTTTTGACTCAGAATTCCTCACCTAATCCATCTCCTAGGTTGTCTGAACATTCCAACAGGTGTAATGAACATCATTACTAACCTTCCATTTAACAGACCTATTTCCATTTCACTAAATGGCAAAATTTCAAACTCCTTCACATCTACCAAGTCATTTCCACAAGGCTCTCCTCTTAGTCCATTGCTATTCATTCTATACATAAATCTGTTCCTTAAATCATTAGAGATTAATCTTCCTGGCTTGTACATTCCTGATATCAAAAAATCCATTCAGCACATCTCCTACAGATGTGACAGATTTCTAACTATCTTGCAAGTTTATTCCAAAACTAGTTCAACTTATACACAATTTCACAATAGAGTCAGGTCTAGCATTTAACCTTAGAAAATCTGCTGCATGGAGGCTTTCCTCTGGAAAATCCATTTCATCCCTTTTCACAGTGATGTCACAAAAATTATTGGGCTTACCATTGAGCCTCTCTCATGCAGCAATAAGAAAATTAATACAAGACTCCATCATGAATTCTGCAAGGAAAATATTTGATTCACTTTCAAAAGTTTATACCTCATTATTTGCAAAAGCAGCCTTCTCAACATGTTACTGTTCCCTAGAATTGCTTACTACATGCTGTTCATTAAATTCTCATCAAAATTTATCCAGAGCATAAACAGTCTTTGCTCTACACTAATGTGGAAGGGTAAAACTGTTGTTATTAGCTTAAAGAGAGTGCAGAGACCAACAAGAATTAATGACTTGTCACTGCACTCACTTCAGATTCTTTGTCTACAGAAATCAAATAACCTCATTACAAGACTCAACTGGATTTTTCCTGATGGCTCACCTTTTCTATATATTCACTATACAGATACTCCCCTCTAATTAATGATGGTTGGCTGGCGCAAGTCTTAATTGACATTGCAAAATTTCTCACACTTTTAACTCATCAAAACCAATAAAACTTCATTATTGGGATGCCTATCTTCTTTTTTTTTCATCAATTATCCCAGATCCTAACATTTTGACCTGTTCAAATTTTGCCATTATAAAGAAATATAAAATATGGAATTTAGAGTGAGCCAAAATATTTGAACTTCCTTCTAAAGCTAAATCTCAATACCCTTCCCACAAGCCACTTTCTTGTGATATATAGAGGTTTTTCGTCTTTGGACTCTGTTTGCTCACTATGCCATAGGGAGGATGATATCGTATTTCACATTTTCAACAATTGTTCCTCTCTTTGGGGCTGTAGAATCTTGATTAATCAAATTTATACACAAAAACATCCAATTATCAACACACTCATAGAAGGAATTGCCTCTGGGGATTTTGAAACTATAAGAAGTGCCACTTTCATCACTTTCTGTCTATGGTTTGTCAGATGCATCCTAATCTTTGAGGCAATTATGCCTGATCCAAAATTTTTTTTCTTTCAGAAATTAAAAGATATCAAAGAAAGAGATTTGAAGTTAGCTCCTCACTTTATAGTAAATTCCACATGGCATCTTATTAATATTGGACATTCAACTCTGAAAAATGAGTATTTTCTCATTTTTATGTGAATTACTGATTTATAACTTATTTTAACATTTTTTTTTATTGTATAGATAATTGAATAAACCTGTTTTTGATAAAAAAATTTAAAAAAAACGTTTGGTATTATTTGAGTTTTTTAGTTTCCATGGCAAATAAAGTAGACTATAATTTGGAAATATAAAAAATTGTAAATCTGTAAGTATTCAGTACACTACAAAGGAATCATGTTGATTTTCCTAATTAGTAAACTTTGTTACAAAAATCAAATAATTCGCATGAGTTCTTTTCTCCTAAAGTTTTTCATGATTCTTATAGAAGATCATCATTTCTATATACTTTATTCTTCTCAATTATAGAAGTTATACAAATTTCATTTTCACTACTGCAAAACTTATTTTATTTTGACATATAGGGTTTATTGCTATTAATATACAAACCTGTAATATCTTTTTCCATATTTTCAATATGTTCACTTTTTATATCACTAATTTACAATTCCTTGCTGGCTTTACTTGATTTATTTACTATATAGAAGAATGTAATAGTTAGAAAAAGATTATTTTTAATTTAATAAAGCCTTCATATGATAAAATAGGCATTATTTCCAAATTTGGAAAAATAAATGAGTTGATAATTGTTATTATGACAGTGTATTCAGATTTAGTTGTTTTGTGAATAAGATATGTTAAATGTTTTCTTAGGTTTTACCATCATGTTGAGAGAGATTGTAGATAGATGGAACTGATTATTAATTGTGATTATGTACAATATCTGAATTGATAGCTAACATTTCAGTATTAACTCAGGGTTTTTTTACCCCGAACCCTCCCCTCCACATGAATGCTACTATATTTTAGAAAACCTGATATTTGACATCTTTTATCCATAAAAAATATTCTCATATATTTTTTTATTTCTATGATTGAGATAAATAATCTTTATAAATTATTTGTATATGATAATTCCAATTCTGTATATGTTTTAAAGCCAATTATAGTTTATTTTATTTATAATTTTAAATTGAGATGAGCAATTGCTCTTATAAATGGGATTCTAATGATTTATCTAGTCTTTATTTTTTATTGCATAATAATATCCAATGGTGTTTAGCTTATTTAATTTAAAATTAGATTTAAGTCAAAACGATAATTTGAGTAGATTTTCAGATATAATAAAAACTGTCTGGAAACTTAAAATCAATATTTTACCAAGAAATTTTTTAAAACACAAAGCGATTAATTAATCAATATGAATATCTATATAAAAATCAATATAGAAATTGTGAGATTGACATTTCGACATTAATCTTATATTGATAACATAAGGGAACTAAATACTCGTAAAATAATGCAAACATATATTATACATAAATATAGTGTTACAATTAATAAGAAGCAAAGTTGAAAAGAAATAGGTCTACTTAATATCAAACTAATAAATCTGATCGGAATTTTTTCTTTTCTCTCCTCTTTTCTTCCAATGCGTAAGCTTGTGGTTAAGACCTGTAGAGGTACCTACCTTCGTATTTTCAACCGCACATGCTTTAAGTTTATTGCCTTAGTAAATATTTCTAACTATTATTATAAATTATGTATGCGTGATAATATTTCTATTAAATGCAAAATGAATAACATAACAATATGATTCAGTAGTAATACAATTATCATTGGTTATAGTTAGCTATTAAATAAAGTCTCACATTTTTTTTGTCTTACATAACTATTTATAGATGATAATGAGAAATACATCTTTATATCCATACAAACTTGTGACCATATTGATTGCCAATCATTTAATTGTGAGCTAATAATAAATAGTATATAAATTGTAATGAAAAATCACATATGATGGAACAAAAAATGACCAAGATCTTTGTGCCCATTTTTAAATAACACAATGTGATCATATTTATTAGCTTGTATCTAAATTCTTCCGTTAACAAATTTGGACTAATCTATATGTAAAAAATGACCAATTATTTCAAGCAAATGCATTTAATATTCCTATTTGTTTATAAAACAAATGACCTAATTAGTTTGGATAATAGATAAGTGTGTAATGTGTGAGCGCGTGTTTGTTTCTTGTTCTAATTTTATTATTTTCTGCCATTTGTATTTGAATTTACAATATATATTTTTCTGTTGTGTGTTTTTATACTGTGTATAATTATAGGGGATTTGAATCCAGACTTTCAAGCTCCCTTCAGCTATACAATCTAACTCATACAACCAATACACATGTCTACATACATGTGAAAAAGATAAATGATCTCCAATATACGTATTTCATGCTGAACCAGCACTCATCAGTTGGTCCAGATCATCATCTCCCACATACATATATAATCAGTGATAGGTTTATATTAAGATAGTAAATCTTCAAACTTTAATGAACAGGCTTCAATCTATTTCACCATCCAACTCTTTTTTCAATGTACATATATACACACACATATGTATTCAGTTATATAATTACGGATATTGCTTTAAAAATACAGACATCGAATAATAATATTATTACATATATACGCATATATATATTCTGCCCTCCTCCTCCGTCCACGTCCTCCATAAAATTTTATATAGTGTTTAAAATATATTCCGGGTTCTAGCTCAGTTTAACAAATGAATAAATGAAATATCCAGCATTAATTAAAAATGATTACTAGCTCTAACTTTTAAAATACAAGTACAGTTATATTTGTAAATGAATTAATAAATATTTATTATTTTCATGAGACATGGAGTGACGACACGGGGAACGAGATAGACTACATTGAGATATTATCCACATGATACTATCTCAATGGCATAAGAACACTATTCCCCCCTTTTACTATACTAAATAACTAACTTATAATATTCTTACGACTTTCTAAGCTCTTTTCACTATGATTAAAATAATAATCATGTCTTAATATTCTTTGTAATAATAATCTAGCTCAATTAAATAAGATTAAGTAAATAAATAGAATAAATAAAATAAAATAAAATCTCAGGTTCATAAATTGTCTTCTAACTGATTTAAAATTACGGTAGTAAACTATGAAAAGGGAATTTTATGTCATAAATTCACTACGCAGCAACTAACAATAATAATAATAATAATAATAGTATAATATAATCTTATTACTTCCTAAATGAAATAAATAATTGCGTACGTGGTAGTATTTTAATAATCTGACAACAGAATACGTGTGGTAACATTAGCATATAATTTATTTTAATATTGTGGCAACCAACTTATGACCAATAAATGATATAATTATGATCTTTTAATTTTATCATACAAATAAATTTTCAAAATTATTATGAACACTTTTATGTTTACCTATTTTGTGCAAATGTGTATTGTGATATCATGCATCCATGTGGAGAAATAATAACGAAGACACAAAGCTTTATAATAAATTTACAACAAAGTTTATTAATAACATAAACAAAAAACACTATTTTACATTATGTACATTGGATATCCTTACTCTCCTATCACAAAATGATTTTACTAGTTTATACAATAAAACCAAACTTCTACTTATTTTCTAGTTAATTCTTATCTTTTAAATACTTAAGAAAGTACAGTATTATTATTATTGGATTTCTTATTTTAGTTTAGCTTGTTACAAAATGTATTTATTTATAATTATCACTAATACTTTGTATCCCTACTATTTTTTAAAATTATATTTTTATAAAATTACATTCGTAGTAAACATTCTACAAAATCATAAAACTCTAATTTTATATTAGTTATATGGAATCCTACAGATTCAAAAACATTCTTCTACATTTGATCTTACGTTTTATTGTTCACTATACAATGCTTATTAATCTAATATACTCATTCAAGCCTTGCTTCGGATGGTAATTACAATTATTAACACACCATGCACAAATATATATGTGCCTATTACACATTATTGAATTATTTTCTTAACAAACATGCAATATTCATTTTCTAAATATTATTATAAAAATATTCAAATTTTATTATCACTTAAAAAAAAACAAAAAACTTTGTTTTAGATTTCTCTTTTAAAAATCTGATATTTGTTTCCCAATTGGTTTTAAACTGTATTATATGATTCTTTCTCTCTTTATGATTTTTGTACTTTCACTTTTAAAATTACACAATTCTAACACATTCCAGTAAATAAACTATTCTTACTTAAACGATAACATATCTTCAATTCTATTTTATTCATTATTTCTGTAAAAAATATCTTTCTGACGATGCAGATTCACGAAAACAAGGATAGCGAAAATAGATGCACAGGATCAAAATAACTAGAATATTATCCGTCATAAACCTTGATAATAATGGCACAGTGAATTCAAAGACACTATAGAGGAGCGACCTTTGTCTGTCTACCCACCTCTATTATAGGAGTAATGCTAAAGCTATTTCTTCAGCTTTATATAACATCAAAGAGTTTAAAAGATACGTAAAGACACTGTCCAAAATATATGTGTCCAGTGATAGGGCTTGGTTAGCTATACTGAAATCACACAAACTAACTATGATCCAAATACTTTATTTTTCTTATCTCTTAGCAAAACATCATCTTGGTTTCCTCTACACTAGTACTACCAAGTCACTATCCGATCTTATTTCTCTAGATTTTTCTATACAGTACATCGACAAATTCTTATCTACATTTCTAACAACAATAAAATTCATTTTATTTCAAAAACTATACAGCTGTTCTCTAAGAAAATCTTTTACTACTTTTCTCGTATATTTATTATATACAAACCATTTTAAAATATCTAATACTTTGTTACATGAAAGTTCAAAAGAATCACACAATTGTTTTGACAACTTATACTATTAATTATACTTGAAATAACTCATTGCATGCATATTTAAAATTATTCTTATCTCAGAATGTGTTTGAATGTTGTATAAAATGTGTACTTATAATTTTAAAACTGTCACACATCATTCTTACTCAATAGATGATCTAAAAAAAATACATTATGCATTATGAATAAATACCAAAATTACCAAAACAATCTTGATCTTCTCGATCGTGTTCTGTGGGCTTCACCATTCCATTAATTCTTGTAGATATAAAAAATTCCATACATACTTTTTATTTTTAAGACAATATTTCTATCATTCTATTAAGCTATTATATTTAAATCTCATTATTATTAAATTTATGTTTATATGTTTTCCCTAATCTAATATAGCATTTTATATTTTAAATATAATCAATAAAACATTTAAATTATATTTACGATACTTCTTCACCCGACTTTCTGAACTGTTCATATTTAAGCTAAAAAAAAAAATATATTTTATTTCTTCTTCAGTCACTTAATGTTCTATTTTAAAGTAAAACAATAGCTCTGTTTAATAAATCTTCATCGACGACAATCCTAGGTTTTTCACAATATTGTATACAATTATTAATTCATGGCATTCTCTTTTACTATTGTCTGCTAATATTTTCCCGCGCGACTTTTCCGATGCATCTTCTGGGTACTTTTATTCAAATCTTCAATAAAATTTCTATTTCCATGGATCCATTTTCACTCAGTAATTTAATTTTATATTTTATCAATCAAGCATTTTCTCCATTGAATTCTTTATAATATTTTTTTTTCTGATAAGATAAAGTTTTAGGCTCCTTTCCATAAAATCCATAATGGCACTTTCATATTCCTCTTTACTTTTCTTTATTTTAAAATTCTTGTACTATATTTTAATAATGTTTTCCTTTAAAAGATAAACACTCTTTCTTCATCATTATTTTCTTTATAATAAAACGCATATTAAAATCCTCCATAGAGAAGAATAAAATAACTTCAAAGTAGCCTTATAATTTTGCGTCATAATTTTTTCCTGACGGCATGTAACTTCTCTTTTAAATTTTCATATAGCGTCCAAATTCTCTTTCTCTGAGTTATAATACTAAGTTTCTGGTTGAGCATAAATAAAGCTGTATTAAGACGATTTCCAAATATTTTTCCTTCGGTAATAAATTTAGGTATTTTTCCTTGTACTTCCATCTCTACTGTAGGTTATTTGGTCAAATTCGAATAAATTTCCCTGGTAAGATAACTTTTAAAATTAGCAATCCATATCAATACAGTCAAAATATATTATATGTTATAGAAGAACTTTTTTAAAATAAATACCAAATTTTAAATTTATATCACTTTTCCAGCTACGGTGTTATCAGCTACAAAAATGTGTTACTTTCTCTTTCACTTACACATTCCTTCTCCCCGCTTTGTATAATTCTTATATTTTTGTCTGCTAATTTACCTCCGTTGATTGGTTAATAACTTTATTTTAGCGCGAACAAATTTATCCATTTTAGTTTTATAACAGAATAGACGTTTAAAATAAAGAATTGATGACGTCATGTCTTAAATATTATTTAGACTAATATTTTTTAAATTCAATTTTAATTTTATCAAAATTATTTAAACTTTAAAAACAATTACTAAAATAACATTTAATACTTCAACTTGTACTTTAAGGATCGATGGCAATTATATTTAGTTTGAAATTCACAAACTTTTATTATTATTTCAACAAGCGTGTGTGTGAAGATATATAATATACGGTCACGTGTTTACTACTTTATCAAATGATTTTTTATTTACGTCTCGGTCTAAATTACCAAAACTGATATATTTTTTATAAGAATTTGGAAAATAATTTTAAAATGTTGAACTAAATATAACTCTCACCATCCTAAAGTTTATTTTAAAATACACTCTATTAATTTTGACTATTAAATATAATTATACACTACAGATAGCATTTATTTAATTTATTAGTTTTAAAATATTATATTCAAATTATTAACATATTTTTAACTATTTATAGCTGTATTATCTTATATGGCCAGCTTTTACAACCATAAGCAAGAATATATTTAAGCTTTATTTAACTGTTTTCTTTTAAAATAATCCTTTACATTTTTGTATACCAGGTATTTTCAGCTTTAAATTGTACTATAAAATTTAATTATCCTACTATTATTTATATATCATACAAATATAACTTAAAATTTAAAATTTTTTAGTAATTGACCTTTCTACCTTATTATGACCTACAGACAAGGGCACAATATATAAGATAGACATCGAATAATAATATTATTACATATATACGCATATATATATATATGTAAAGTGAATATCCTCTACAAACAATATATGTATAAGTAAATATAGCAGTTATACAACTTTTAAATTTTAAAACATTAAATAATAAATAACTGCAGAAGTACTTTCAGTTATATTTTTATTTCTTTTCATTTGTTTTTAGTAGTAAAAGGAATTTTAAAAAAATTATAGTAAGAGAAAGCACTTCAGCAGTTGTTTATTATTCAATGTTTTAAATCATCATTAACCATTACCAATCCACTGCAGGATGAAGGTCTCTCCAAGTTTAATTTATCTTCTCCGATCTTTAGCTTCTCTTCTCCACATCACCTCTGCACACTTTCTCATTTCATCCATCCATCTCACATGTGGTCTCTTTCTGGGTCTTTTACAATCTCTTGGAATCCAGTTTAAAATTATTTCAATTGTCCATCTATTATCATCTCTTCTAGCAATATGTCCAGCCCAACTCCACTTAATTTTTTCAATGAGGTCAGTAACACCTGTTTGTTCTCTTACCCATACACTGCGTTTTCGATCTCTTCTTGTTATTCCCAACATATACCTCTCCATACTTCTTTGAGTGGTCTGAAGTTTCTGTATTGCTCTTCTATTGAGTATCCAAGTCTCAGATCCATAAGTAAGAACTAGTAAAACACATTTGCTAAAAACCTTCCTTTTCAAACACATAGGCATATTTCCTTTTAGTATCAAGTTATTTCTACCAAAAACACTCCAACCAAGTTTAATTCCATGATTAATTTCCTCCATTATGTTTCCATCTGTATTAATAATCTGACTGAGGTATTTGTAACTGTTAATTTCTTCTAATTCATCATAATCAATCTTTATTTTCATATTTTGAGCAAATCAATTAAACATTACTTTAGTCTTTTTAACATTTATTTTTAGTCCTACTTTCCTACTTTCATCTGATAACTCCTGCAACATTTCCTGTACCTCTGAAGTGTTATTTGCAAAAACAACAACGTCATCTGCGAAATCTAAATGACTTAAATAATCTCCATTTACTTTCACTCCTTTAGTTTCCCATTTTAATCCACAAAATACTTCTTGCAGCATTGCCGTAAAAAGTTTTGGAGATATGGAGTCACCTTGTCTTACACCTTTCTCAATGTTGATTTTTCCAGTATCATTATGTAATCTAATTGTTGCTGTTGCATTTTTATAAATATTCTTTAAAATATGATAATATCCTGGATCTATACCCTGATGATCCAATGCTTTAATCACTGAAGAAATGTTTACAGAATCAAATGCCTTTTCATAATCTACAAATTCAAAACATAATGACAATTCAGTACTGAGTGAATGATTAAAGTTTAAACTGTAACTGCCATATTTTAATATATCAAATATATAACAGAAACATAATGAATAGTGAGATGCTGATTGTTATTAGGATTAACCAGTGAGTATACATATTGTTATAAATAGATATTATCTATAGTATATACAGATATGCAACTCGAATTCAATTAAATAACCAGGCTGAGTACTATTATTTGTTTGAGCAATCATTTCATAAGAAATAAACACTGTACATGGTTGCTATATAAATAAAAACCTATTTAGTATGTCTTCTCTTGCAAATGCTTAATTATACTAACATGCCATAGATTTTTTGTAATGATAATGATGATTAAAAAAGAACTATCTTTATAGTTTTGAGAGAATTCTCAAGAACCCATACATATAGGCATAGTCTGTCATCATTCCTAAATATGTAACTTTATATATAACTTAAAACTCAAAAAATATATGAATAATGTATATACATATCAAATTTATTGAATAAATAATAAGGGTCTTGAACTCAGACTTTCAAGCTTCCTTCAATCATCCACTCCATCTTACATAACCAGAACACATGACCATATACATATAAGAAAGATAAATGATCTCCAATGTTTAAGATGGAGTGGATAATTGTAGGGAGCATGAAAGTCTAAGTTTAAGTCTCTTCTAATTATATTAAGTTTACTATAGGCAATACACATGTATTTAAATATTGGATAAATAAATTTATAATTGAGAAGCTATCAAAAAATCACATACACATGTGTATATATATATGTGAATATGCTACTTGCTTAATGTAATAAATGATCTAATAAATTTTAACATTTTTAAATAAATACAAAGTAAATTGTTAATATTAATATAAGTATGAAAATAAAGCAATACAATGACAATTTAAACTGGTTTTCTAATTTTAAAATGACCAATTTTGTAATTAAAATATATTTATTTGGTCACGAAGTTAGCATTGTACAAAATCTATTATAAATGTAAATTTTAATGTTTGATTGTTTGTTACTTAATAACTCAATAAATATTGCATAAATCTTTACTAATCTTGCATGATTTTCTTCTTCTTTTTTTTAAGATTTGCATAGGCTGAGGAATTTTGCTTGATGGTATTTAATTGATAGAAAAAAAAATTGTAAATTCATTGCTAACATGATCAAAGCTGCAGATATAGAATTTGAAAATTTGTATTAGCAGTGACTCTAGGAAATTCAAAAATTATCTTGTAGTTATTATATGACAAACAAACTTTCAAATTTATATATATATATAAGATAAATAAAAATATATTTGAAGAATTATTTAAAATATTATAAGCAAAACTCACTATATATTGCCACACACAGCAAGATTGCTGTGTGTGGCAATATATAGTGAGTTTTGCCTGTTTTAACAACAGTTATACACAAGCATAAGAGGAAGTGGTCATGTGATGTTTATTGGCTTAAAATATTATAGCAGATTAATTTTTAATATTGTTTAAAATATTTTATAAAATAATTAAAAACTGCAAATTTATTACATACATTGCTATTATGTTTACAAGTAAATAATTTAGGAAAACTGCATCTGAGGGATTAAATCACTTCATTAAACTTAACAAATATGTTAAAGAAATTACTTATAGAAATGAGCATCAGCAATAGATGTAGTATATTTCAAATATTTCAATAAGGATTAAAAGATTTGTAGTCAACAATCAGAATAAGTATTAAATCTCTAAAACACATAATTCAAAAATATTTAAATTAACAACAGCTATATTGTGCACAAGTTATCATTTATTCATTATCATTTATCCATTATTCATTCTTTATCCTTATCCTTATATATATAAGTTTATTTGTTATTTAATAATTTTCTCTCTTTTTTTTTGTAAAATTACATAGGCTATGAATTTTTGCTTTATGGTGTTTAATTAATTTTTTAAGTATAATAATTTTCCACTAATGCAAGAAAAGTCATGGGAACAACTGCTTGTATATATAAGTTTGAAAAGTTTGTTTCCTAGGATATGAATTTTTGCTTTATGGTACTTAATTGTTTTTAAAATTTTGGTAATTTTCTACTAACTAATGTGAGCAAAGCCATTGGGATAACTAGTAAATCTATAAAATTTTGAGCTCTGAATTACTTTACTAAACAAAGTTTTTTAACTATCGGGGCATAATTATAAAAACAAGATCTTAATATTTAATCCTTTTAATGAGACACACAATCCAAATATCTCTTTGTTTATTCATAATCAATTTAATATATCAAAATAGTGAATCAAAGTTTTAATTCTCTAAAAAAAAACTGACACAAAACTAATTAAACAACTTTAGATTTAGAATTCTTTAAAAAAATAAAAGAAAAAACTTTTACAATCTATGATTTCTGAATTAAAAAATCTCAGATGAGTGGTAGCACAGCTGCCTTACAAGCAGTTGTCCCGGGGTTCGCTTTCTGGCCAACGCTTTGACACATAAAAAAAATCATCTTTGACTGATCTGATCCAAATTAAAAAGATTTGAATTTTTTTTTAAAATTCTAACACCTAATGTCTTAATAACTATTAACATTTTAAAAAACCTGTAGATTTTCTGTCTTCTATATATCTTTTTTTTTTTCAAAAATTCAGATAAACTTATTTTCTTTAAAAATTATTTTCTGTAGAAGAGGTTAAGCAATATATATTACATATTCAGATTATAAACTTTTTAATTTAAAATAATGGCCGGTTTTTCTCTCAGCATTTTTATGTCAATAGCTTCAGTAATGACCAGCTTTATTGGTTAAATGAATTCTAGCTAGGCTACACTTTTTTATTTTAAATTGGATAGCTATACGTTCTAACTCAGTATGATCTACAGACTTTTAGTAATACATGGTCAATCTGGCAATTATTTATAATGCCAAAATACTTTTTTTTTTGCAATTTTAAGTTTCAATTGGATTGAAACCACTTCCAATAGCTCTTTTAGATACTGTAAGTTTCTGAATTAAAGAAATGTCAGTATTTATAATTACTTTTAAGAGATAGGTATGTTTAAGAAAAACTAGATAAAAAGGATATATATATATATTTAATTAATAAAGATGGACAATTGGAATTTTAAAGTGGATTCCAAGAGATTGTAAAAGACCCAGAAAGAGACCACATGTGAAATGGATGGATGAAATAAGAAAGTGTGCAGGGTTGATGTGGAGAAGAGAAGCTAAAGATCAGAGAAGATGGATTAAACTTGGAGAGACCTTCAACCTGCAGTGGATTGATAATGGTTGATGATGATGATGAATTAATAAAATTCAGATGACCCAATTTAAAAACAAAAAACAAAATTCATATTTTAGGATTAGGGTAAAACAATTTTTTAATTAAAAGATTTTTACTTTGTTTTTCTATATAAAATGAACAATAGTAATTAATTTTCATTACATTAATGAAAACATCTTTGTTTCATATATATTTTCCCTATTAAATAACCAAATAATTGACTTAACATTACAACTGCCTCAAACAATCTGTTATGTAGTACAGACATTTTTTTAATATTTAAAATACTTATTTAAAATCATATTAAAATAATTATTTTCTAAAATAATTTTAATTTTATGAATTTTTTTTCAAAGCTTTTTTGATTAAATTCTATAAATAATTATTTGGGTGAAATTTATTTATTTTTCCTTTAGAGCACAAATCCATAAGTGCTCACTTACACATCAGGTTGTGTAAGAGATAATTTTTTGTCACCATAAATTGTACTGGGATGAACAAACAAATAAATTATTTTTTCTAAATGATAATAAGATATGCATTGATATATCAATGTGTGGGTGATGAACCATGCTAACACCTTCTTGTCATGCATATTAAAAATATTTACTTTATCAAGCACTACATTGGCCAGAGACTAAATGGTTGCTAAAGCTATCATCTAGTTACTGACCATTGTAGTTCTTGATAAAGTAAACATTTTTAATCTGCACGATAAAGGAGTTGTTAGCATGGTTTATCTACTTTTAAGGTATGAATGTTTTTTTTTACATTACGTTGATGGAAACATTGATTTTCCTATCTTTATTGCTCCTAAAATAGTTTTCTTCTCTGCATTAACTACAGTCTAGCATAATTTGGAGAAACATTCTTTTGTATAATCAGATTACTAAACATCACATGATCACCATCTCTTATACTAGCACATAATTGTTATTAAACAAGGCAAAACTCTCTCCATACAGTAGTGCCACTCTGTGCCAACCAGAGTAATCAATGGATGCCAGAAGGCTTGTGCATAAAATCCCTATCTAGTGCCTACTCGTCCAATATCCCCAGACTAGTTTCTGGCTTGTGGCCTTTGTCAGTGAGAAGCCTTAGATCTGAGAGCACTGCACCTAGATCTTAGGATCTAATGCAACCCTCCAGCAGTCATCTTTTATCTCTTCTTAACTACAAAACTAGGAGAATGAAATTGAAAACACAATAATATTTTCAATCTCAGCTCAATAGCTTATATAGTCATATGGGTCTGAAGTCAGTCCAGCACCCATACATTTTGCGTAATAGGATAGTGGTGGCTATGGTTGTTAAAGAGCCAAAGACACCAAAATGTATGGGTGCTGAACTGAGTTCAGACCCATATGACTATATGAGCTATTGAGCTTAGATTGAAAATATTATTGTGTTTTCAATTATATTCTCATAGTTTTATAGTTAAGTAGAGATAAAAGGTGGCTGAGGGTTGCATTAAATCCTAAGATCTAGGTGCAGTGCTTTCAGATCCAAGGCTTCTCATTGATGAAGACCACAAGTCAGAAACTAGTCTGGGAATATTGGATGAATAGGCATTAGATAGGGATTTTATGCACAAGCCTTCTGGTATCCATTGATTACTCTGATTGGCACAGGGTAGCACTACTATATGGAGAGAGTTTTGCCTTGTTTTATAATCAGAATACTCATAATTACAAATGTAAGAAGAATATATGCTATGCAATTAGATTAAGAATGGACTGAAAAAAGAATATAACTACTATTATTAAATTTAAGAAATAGCAAATTAGAAATAAAACACAAAAATCATATTGCATGCATATTTGCGCATATCTTTTATTGAGTTTATTTTTTTTTTTAACAGCGCAAGAGACCAAAAACAAAAGAAATAATCTTTTTAGAAATATCCTCATATACTGCAAAAACTTATATAAAGTGAAAAAAAAATACTTTTAAAAGTTTATAAAATCAGCTATAACTTTCAGACTATGAACAAATAACATTCTGTTGACAAAGGCTTAAGAATAAAATAAATCCATTCTATTCTTGATCCTTTATCAACAGTGATATGTGTTCAAAGATTGAAGAAGAGAGTAGTTTACTCCATTAATTACAATTA
Source organism: Epiperipatus broadwayi (assembly GCA_028023455.1). Lineage (NCBI taxonomy): Eukaryota > Metazoa > Onychophora > Udeonychophora > Euonychophora > Peripatidae > Epiperipatus > Epiperipatus broadwayi. Next base: position 11,324,258 of record JAQFVV010000010.1, on the reverse strand, counting down.
TACTGAGCTAGTTTATATTTATTAATTTCTCTTTAATTATTAAACAAAATGATTAAAAGTGAGATTCAGTCTTTATCCTTGTACAATTGATTATTAATTTTAATAATTATTAATGTCATGTTTTCAGTTAGGTGATGTATTGAATTGACTCTGAATTTGCATCAATATTGGCAGGGGTAAATGGATCTATTAAATCCATTTCTATTCTAGACTTTTTAATGTTATTTGTTCATAGCCTGAAGAAGAGAGGTAGTTTACTCCATTAATTACACATATACTGAGCTAACCAATTTAATGTTTAATATTGTAAAATTCTAAAAAGAAAAGGAAATGAGAAAAAATTGTCAATATTTATAGTTGATGTTATAGAGTATAATTTAAATCAAATCTTTATCAGCATTTCATTGTTTCATATCTTTTGGTATTACCAAATCTCTATAATTTTGGAGGTTCTTCTTATAGGTGTTAGTTTTTTATAATAATAAACTTATAATTTTGCTGAATATTATCCTTTAAAATTACTTTCTTTGCAGCATCAATTTTAATAATTTTGCTGAATTTTGACTTATCCATAGCTCATTTGGTAGTATATTGTAATGGGATGGGGTGTAAGGAAGTGGAATGTGAACATGGGGTGAATTTGGGGTAATAGAAAAATCATCATCACTCCCAATTCAAAATATAAATACAAATATCAATAATTTACAAAAGTATATAAGTAATATAATATTTCATAAGAGCATAAGATTAGGAGAATCTCTGAGAACATTGAGAAATCAGCCAGTCACTCCTTAGAGTAACTAAAAACATAATTATACATCATATATTAACCAGCATTATCAAAAAGTAAATATCAGTAATACTCAAAATACCATTTATCATCATGAATAATCCACAATAAAATATAATAATATCAACAGTCCATCTTGTGGCTGGATTTGAACAATAAAAAATCAATAGTCAACCTTGTGACTAGATTGGAAATGGGTCTTCTGTAGACCAGGCTAACCATTGAGCCTTTGCCACCTTGGGCAAGTATTTAAACATAACATAGATCCACCAACTTAGTGCTCATCCATCAGAATACATAAGAGTCAAACAATAATGCTGGGACATTAAAACATGCTGATCATCATCAATGCTCAGACCACTTGTACTGGCCAACTATAAACTTAACTCCTAATAAGGTTAAACTAAATAAAAGATAGTGCATGGGCTTTAAAGAATTTAATCTTATGTGCCAACCAGGGTGATGATTGATCATCGTTGGATGCCCCAAAAGCACTAAATACACATCACCATTTATATATTCATCACATACTCGAATCTAGCTCAGAGAATATAAGCTCCATTACTGTTTGTGACCAAAAGATGATGGAAACAATTTTTAACAATTAAATAAGTTTATTAATAACAATAAAAAAATTGTATTATGGCTCTTCACAAATCAATTAAGCCTTCTGATTTTGATTACTATACAATAAAAAAAATTTATCACATTTATTATTTACAAAATTACAATATACAATTCAAGTTATTACTATGGTTTACATATATATATATACACAGATGCGCAATTTATAATATATCATTAATATTCAATAACAAAAATGATTAAAATTTGCATATATGTCCTATTTGACAAGCATTGACATATATGCACACACATAAATATGCAATACAATTGACTTATATTACAATTGTCATATAAAATAATAAATACATGGTTAACCTTTTACACACAAAAAAAACTATAAATGTTTAAAAAATTTACATGTGTGTGGGTGCATGTATTCACACACTGACAAAAAGTTACATATTTTAATTTGTTATAATAATAAAGTTATATTTTCCTAATTGATTCCATTTGGAAAACATACATAAATTCCACACATATACCTGTTTATAAACAATATATAGATATAATTTAAAATTATTTATCAGTTTATAAGTTCTTTTTTTTTTTCTTAAAAAAAAGTATAGTTAATTTTTGACAGGTATTTGTTGATTGATTATCAATGTTTTTAAACTTAAATTATAGAATCATCAATTCTTTATTTTTTTTTAATCCAGGCAAAATTATCTGCTTGTTTGCTTCACTTTAAAAATGTCTCTCTTCTTGATTAGATAATGCTGATGAAGTGGCCAAGGTGAGATAGGAAAAGTGAATACATGAACTGCAGCTCCCCATGCCATGATAAGTAGACAGCCATGCATGGACTATAAGTATACAATGCCTCATGACATCGTGAGAAAATACCTCATCTTTAAGCACTACCTCTTGTACCTAGAGAGGTGAGATTATCCACGAGGAGTATCCAGAGAAAAAATATCAGGCATTGAGTTAGCCCTGCTCATTTCCTGTGAGTCTTAGGGGACTATACATGAGGTCTATCCATGAGACCATGGCCTATTCATGAGGCCAATATATGCTGCTGAACTATTCTATAAGCTCAATCATCTAGGTCTGGATAGTGCCAAGCCTATACTTCAGAGCATCATGAACACATTCCATGCTCAATTATACACCCACCACAAACATGAAAAGTACAAATTCATGCATCACTTTCAAAATGTCATTTTACCAAAATTATTTAAAATTTTGTTATCATATATAACTCTATTCACCACAGCTGTATATATGTTTATCTGTACTTCTCTGACTTTAGATATATCAGCATATATATAATTACTTCTTCAGCAAGCTGGAGTTCCTTGGGCAAGCTAGAAGATTTTTCTTGGTAGGTTTGATTTTAGTGATTGTCAACATCAGGAAAAATATAATCCATGTAAAATGTTGGTTCACAGTTGGTCTCTTTCTGTCTAGGATGATTCCAGGCAAGCAGCTGTCTTGGTTTGATAGATTTCAGGCAAGCAACTGTCCTCTCCACATTTAAGGCTATGAATTTCAGCACAAAGGAGTGGGTCATTTTCTCCATGTGAATTCAAATTCCTGTGAAGGAAAATAATAGCAGTTCCTGAATCTACTGTCCTGCCTTCAGCTACATCAGATCATGGTAGCGGTTAAAACTAACTGCTGCATACTTCAACAAGCTGCAAAAAAATATTGTAACCAACTTTGCAGCTGACCCATTCTTACAAAAACTACTACCCAGACTGCAGCTGAAATTTTTATCAGTCCTTTTATCAAATCATCTGAGGCAATAACAACATCTTGATGAAAAACAGAGTTTTATTTTTATCTCTCTAATCTCTTGGAATCTACATACATGTTTTTACTTAGATAATAGAAATTTACAAATTAATTAAAGATTTCAAAAATAGACATTTTTTAAAAAATTATCAAAAAACATGCTTAATTTTAAATTTCAAAATCAGAATTACAAATAATATTTATCAGACCTTTTTAAAATATTAATTTCATAATGAAATTTTATTTTAAACCCAGAGTTATTTAACCCTTTAATTATTATTATTTTATATTAGGAAATACAGAAAAATATCTACAAAAATTTATTGTCTGTGTTTATTTCTATTTTTCCTTTATTTTACATATATACATGCACACACACTATATTATTGTGCGTTATGTAACCCAACTGGTTACAATATGGACAATCGACTCATAGTCACATTTTATTATATAGAACAAAGATAGATTATACAATATATTCATTACATTAGAAACATCCTATAATAACCTTTATCATTCTTTTTTCTAATAAATTTTTGAAAAATCTACATACACTTCACCCCCTCCATCATTTCTTTTGTTACAATAATAGTAAAATTTGATATTCACATATCTTAATCTTATAAAACATTTTAACAAATAATAATAATAAACATATCTTGAGAAAGTTTTTCTTTCTTTCTATATCCAGATTTTTTCAACATAAATCAATAAATTTTATTAATATATATAATTATGACTGGTGCTCAGAGAAAAAAAATCGCTGATCGAGTATCGTAAAATTTTTATCTATTAATGTTTTGGGTTTTTTTTGATTATTTACAATTTTGTTTATTAATTTATATTTTTCTTTAAATATCATATAATTGAAGTTATGTAGTTAGATAAAACTTAGTTTGTGTCTCCACTGTAATTAGTAAAAATTAAATATTTTTCTATTTAAATATTGGAATTACAGATTTTACTAAATTGATATTATAGCTATGAGTATTGCTATAGTAAATTTATATGAATAAATTAAAAATGTTCCTTTTTATAAAATCCAGAAAGATATACATTTATTTTCAATGCTGTATATTATTTTTAGCATTTCATTTTACTTTAGCTTAATTATGTATATAATACTCTGAAATAAATAATTCATAGTTCTTGTCTTCAGTTCATAAAGCCTTAAGGATTCTTTTCTGATGTATGTAAATTAATCCTGGGCGAAAATATGATGATGGTAGGATAGATATTCTTCTATAGCATAGGCAGCTATCTTAGGTCATTAGATCTTTTAACATTGCATGGCTTTAATGCAATCCAATTAGATATAGGATAGTATAGCTTATTCATTCTCTCGTTCTAATTAATATTAACTGAAAGCAATTCTAATGTTAACTGGAAAGCTCATCCACACATATGCTGAAATAATTTAATGTGTTCTTTCTTTTATAAGTTTTCCTAAAATACATTTATTCTTCCAAACAAAATGCTTTTCTGCCAATATTTTTGCATAGTTATTTTGTAATAAAACTCACTAATTAGATCATTTTATAATGTACCTTAACTATTAATACAAAGCTGTTTACACACACTCATTTTAATTAAACTGAGAGAATTGTAGAAACATTTAATATAATATTTAAAAGTGTGAATTCTTTTAGAGTTAAAATTATTTAAGCATGTTATTTAAAGAAAATATCTTATATAAAGTTTAAACATAAACAAATATAATTTTACTTCTTAACCTTATTAAACCTCAATCAGAATATTTTTTAAATGTTATATATATATATTGTACCCTCACTATCCAGAAATATAATAGTAGGCAAAGCACAACTAGCTAAGATAAAATGATTACACTCTGCTAAAATATTTATAATCTTAATATAATCAATAATAAAGATTTTCTATGATAATATCTACTATTTATCTAACTCTAACTGATTAATAATAATAAATGGTTCGGTTTATAAAAAATTAAATAAATAAAATATTAATAAATCATGAGACAATGAAGTGAAGTACAAGCAGTAAAGAAGTACATATGGCATAAGAATACTATCCCCCCTATTATTTCAAATAATAAATTCATAGCATTCTTACGACTTAAAATAATAATCAATTTAATATAATGCTACTAACTAAATCCTAATCTTTCTATTAAAATAATATAATTATAATTATCTCAGATTCTTTAAAGTAACCCTAATCAATTTATAATACCCTGCAGTCAAGTATGATAAGGGATTTTGTATCATCCTCAACTACACCTATCTAATAATAAAAAATAATAATAATCTTATTCCTCATTAAATAATTATTAATCTTATCCACTGTTTAATATTATGGTAACTAACAATAATGATAACAATAACAATATTTTTTTTTTAGTTCTCATGTGGCATCTTAAAAAGAATATATGGCATAATCTAATATAATCTGATAATATGTGGCAACAAACAACGTTAAAATTCTATGCAATAAATTGTACCATTAATTATGACCATAATAATAATATTAATGCAAAATGAAATGTCTCAAATATATTATATTCTGAAGCATTATGATGTCTTAAGTAAATAATTATATCTGTATTGTGCAAATATTATGTTTGTTTTGGTATCTGGCAATCATGTATTTGTAATAGTGAATAAATCGACATAACACAAAGCTTTATAAAAACAAATTTAACAAAATTTATTATTCTATGCTTTTAACAAACTATATACAATATTTACAATTATATTTGACAGAACCTAACAAATACTAAACTAATGAAAATATTATTAAAATTACATATTTCCACATTGAAAATAAAAAATAAATCAACAAATAAATAAGCCTTTACTCCGACTTATTAACTTTTGCACATTGTTTTAAAATAATAATAATAATAATAATAATAATAATTTAAGAATACGCTTATAGTTTAATATAATATCCATTAATTGACATAGTTAAAATATATGATTTTCATAATTGTACATAAAAATATAAAATACTGAAGTAACATTCATTTTTAAAATATGTTCATAGATTTTATATAATAAATTAATCAAACTTTTAGTATAATAGTGCTATTGTTATTTCAAACATTTATCTTGGTTCATTCAATAAATAAATTGACTTTAATCAAATAATATTACTGATGTTCTTTTATATACTTTGCTTGGCACTACTCCAAATAAAATCCCTATATGTGTGTTTCATGTATGTTTAAAACATAAAAATAATATTCACAAAAATATAAGCATTCATTCTATTTTATGTTGTTTATTCTGGATGTTCTATTCTTTAAAAATATGCATTACCATGCATAATCAAAATATCAAAAATTATTCAAAATCTCGTGAATAATTTATTATCTCTTATATATTTCTTAAAAATAGTTTAATAAAATATGAAAAATATCTATGATTCTTTATTATTATTGTCAGCATTTACTGTCAATCTCATTTGTATTTGACTTCAACATAAACCAAAGCAAGAAAAACCTATCTCATCTTCTTTCAAAACAATGATACTACATTTCAAATATTACTTATTATTTTCTTTCATAAATACAATGCTATACAATGCAATAACTGTTGAAATTAAGATAGCGATATGATGCATAGGCATGAAGAACTAACTAGAGTAAAGACTCAGTAGTATAAACTATATGGGATAATATACATGGATACAGAGTAAATGAAGAGGTATGACTTCTCTGTCTAATAACCTCAAATATAATACTAATGTCCAGGCTATTTATTCAGCTCATTCGAACATTAAAATACATAAAACCAAGAAAGACATTGCCCATGAAAAATATATACAAGTCACAGGGCTACGTTATCTGTACTTGCATAAACTATTAAGATAATAATATAGGTTACTTTCTATTCTCTCCATAGATCCTACCTATAAGCATCCCATGGTTTCTTTTATAATCCCAAGGCACTATCACTTAAAGCTTCACAATAGATTTAACAATCTACATCACAAAATATTTAGCCTTACTCTAAATAATAAACAAATTCACGTATGACTTTAACAGATCTAAAACTACAAGAAAAGGTTTATTCACTTTTAAAACTCATCAATAAAAATACAAATGATTTTGTTTTAAGATATTAAAACAATATTTAAAATATTTCTAAAATAGGATTCATCCATTAAAGAATCATATAAAAATTATATGTATCAGTAAGTTATATTACATTAGTAAAATAAAAGAAAAGTATGCATATCTTTTTTTAAAAAAAATCCTAGCTCATATCTCTAGAATAACAGTAAAGTTTTATGTGTAATTAATACACACACACATGTTCATACATTCATATGATAAGATAATAACATAAAAATATTCCAAGCAATTTTAGAAACAATAAAATATACATCATATAATTTTAATATATTTTACAAAGTTTACCTAGTGACATTAAATCTTGTCGGTCACTCTTAGATGTTTTCTAGTACAATATTTCATATAAAAAACATATTAAATAATGACAACATCCATTCAGCATCACTATTATACTTTAAATATGTTTATGAAAAAACTTTACAAAGAATTAAAATATTCCTTAAATATTAATTATGTTAGATTAAATAAATATTTAAATGTAATTTTCCTACCTAATACTAATCAAATTTAATACTATAATTAATATGTGAAATGGTAAATAAAACTATAATTACGAAAACTCCAACTCTTTCTTCTCCATAAAGTTCAAATTAAAAGTTTTTTTCTTCCTCCTAATATTTCTTCATTAAAAGTTCTCTCCCGACCCTTGTTGCTAAGATAATGCTACTGTTCATAGCTTTAAAACAAAACACAGAGCTCTCTTTCCTGTCATGCATAAACTCATAAATAATAAAAAAAATGAAAAATGAAGTTGATTTTTGCATCCAAAATTATTTGAATAATAATTATCAATCCCTTTATGAAAGTCTATAAAACACAGTCTATGGTCTGCAGCTTTCCAGGAAAAATAATTATTAAATGTGATATCACTTGAGAAAGTTTTAAAATAATCTCCAGAGTTTCCCATTCACTTGAAGTATACCAGGTTCAGATGCACCATTAACCATTCACTTGAAGTATATCGGGTTCAGATGTACCAGTAATGGCTATATAGATACACATATTTGTGCAGAAAATACACACTTTATATTCCATTAAAATTATCATTTTATAGTAATTTAAATAAAGTCATTTATAAAGTTATTTCAGTCAGATAATATTATTTTTAATTACCCATTTATTTCCTTTTTGACAAATAATTTTAAAAATCAGTTTTACAATATTAAATGATTTACAATCTTTTTTCTTAATAACGACTTGTTATATAAAAAGAATATATCCGTAATACTATCAGTTTTATCTTTATCATCATTTTAAAAGAAGTTTATAATAAACTTTTCAAAGACAATATTTTCTTTTAAAAATATTCACTGCAAGCTTTTTAAGATATACTTTTTTTAAAATATTAAAATTTAAGTTTTTTCCATATAACTTTTTGCTCTCCAAACAAAGTTATCTATCCTTAAAATATAATGCATAAAAAATGTTAAATTTTTGAAGAATATTTCTGTTCAATTTTCTTGTTAATGTCCAAAATATTAAAAATAAATAATGATATAACTTTTCTTTTAATATATTTAAAATTGGACCTTCCTTTAGTAGTTGTACTTTCATCCTTAATTCTTTTGAATATATTATTGCTGGTTTTAAATCCATATTTTTTACCATGAAGCTGGCTTAAGCTTCAATAAAATAATTGATAGGGAATTTATTAATTTAACAATGCATGACTTTAGCTTAGTAAATTTATAATCCTTTAAATCCTTTCTTTTAAAACAATAATTTTAAGTAGTAAACTAAGCAATACTTCGGTGTTAATATATGATAATAATATTGGAAATACTAAGCTAACAAGTTTTTAAGCAATTATTTAGTTTAAAAGCACTCCAGAAAATGAAAGCATCTACTTTTATACTAAATTGAACTGACAATTTGATTCGTTGGTTAAATCTTTAACTTGTGATCTAATTTACATATTAGTCAAGCTTATGTAATTAAAGTTTATAAATAAAACTTATGATTCATTTTACAGTATTAAATATTACATTATTTAATTCTAAAATAATTTTATAATTTTATTTAAACAAACTAAACATTTTAAAACAACATTTCAAAAATAATACTTTAGTAATTTATCCAATATTTATTTTCAATTTATCTACCCAATTAGATAATTTTTATAACATTTATTTTTATCTTATAATAAACAGATGTTTCAATTTTTAAAACAATTTTAAAGTAATTTTGAAACTTTATTTAGAAATCGTGTAAGCACAAAAGTATGAGTGTTTGCTTGTCACATGACTTTTTTAAAAAATCAGACAATATGTAGCAATTTTTATAATTACTGTCTGACAACAGAAATGAATATTTAATTACAAAAAATATTATATTAAAAATAATAATATCATGATAGAATTTGGAATAATAATTTTAATATTATTTAAGATGTAATAAATTAAATACATTTGTCCACCATAAAATACTATATTTTTATTAAATAATTTATAACACAAATATTAAATTAATTTTTATTTAATATGCATTAGCTTATGTAATTTTAAGTCATTATTTTAAGACTAACTTTTAGCACTTTGTTTAAGAAAACTTTTAGTATATTATTTTACTATGGCCAGTTTTCCCAACCATAGAAAAATCATAATATTTAGCTTTACTTTATTATTTCAACATATTAACATAGTTTTTTATATATTTACTACTCTCACTTTACTTTAACAAAGTTTTTAAAATATTACCAACATTATACAGCAGTTATACTATTTAAAACTCATTAAACCTATTTGGACCTAGTAGAAAGTGTACAATATATATATATATATCACCCAGTAGATGACTTGTGTAATCAAGTCAAAACATTGGTACATCAATATTTAAATTTTTTAACACAGATAAACCTGCAAAATATGTCTTTTATATGCAATCGTGAAAATCTTCGTATCAACATATATATATAATATTTACACACACACAATGACTAAAGTAATTATCTCTTATGGTCAAACAATTATGATAGTTTTAATTACTACACAGATGCTTTGGATCTTAAAAATATTTTTTATACTTAACTTTATAACAAATATTCAAGACATTGTATGACATTTCATGGTTTATAAACATATTCCTTTTACATATAATCATTTTTTCATTACAGTGCAAATTTTGTGCTTTTTGAGTCTTTGAAATATTTTATATTTTTGATTTTATGGTACACACTCATAGCATTATGTAAACTTTTAGAGATTTCAAACCAGACTGCTTAATAAACTGTTTTTACTTAGTCACCTGGCAGATGATTTCAGGGTCATACAATCTTTTTATCATTGAATGATTTTCTTTCTATATTCATTTCAGGGTAATTGGTTTATATGCACATATTACTGCATCTTCCATCTCAGCTCCTGACTTCTACTAGTTGCCATTGTTTGATTTCTTTCATCAACTTTATATTCCTTTACAGCATTCATTTTGGATTCTTTCATAATCTCTACATTTATTTTAATCTTTGTAACAAGTGTAGAATCTTCAGTTATTATTATTCTTTAAGAGGCATCACTATTTTCTATATCAGTTTGAAATGACAACTTAAATTTTAGGTTGTTGCACATCTTTTATATTAAATTTAGACTTTTCTATAATGCCTAAACACATTTCAGATTTTTCTGTAATTATGTCATCTTCTTTTGACTTATCAACAATTTCTTTTGCAATCTTTTATATCAAATTTATTTTCATCTATAGTTTCCACTACATACCTCAGTCTCTTCAACACTTTTAGATTAGTCAGTTTTGTTATCTCCCTGAGATATTTTTCCACTTTTCTTATAAAAACATCTGTTTTAACACTAATCAATAAATATGGTCAGTAATCATTTTTTTCATTTGACTCTTCATTTTTTAAATAATTGCTTTATTTCTACCAACTACTAATATAAAAATTTAAATCTATTAATTTTTAATAAAATGTAAAGACTTTTAATTCAAACACTCATGAATCTTTCTGTTGAGACCAAATCTTTTTCTATTTGTCAATAACTATCCTTGTTTTCTGCCTTTTTGTATTAGACTGCTATATGAGTTTAATTTTTTTTAAAAATCTGATAATTCTTGTTAATATTTATGTTTGTTTCTAATCTACTGCTCTTCAGATATAGTGTTATTATAAATCACATTGGATTATAGGTATATGAGGTCATTGATTTTCTATTTGTATAAAAATATCAGGATCTATCTTGCTTTCAAAATATATGATTGTACTCAGCTTTAAGTTGAACAGTCTTTTTGTACTTAATACATTACTAGATTGATAGGAGAGAGGGATAAACATAAATATGTTTTAGCTGATAGAATTAACTTCAATAATTACAATATAGTTCAAGAAGAAAGATAAATACCTATATAGCTAGAGTAATGGCAAATATATGTCATATATGCTTGCTTTGCTCTCTGTAGTTATGACATTAATAAGCATTATTTTAAACTAGGATTTATCTACTATTCAAATTCTCTAGTCTAAACCCATTTCTTTCGGATTAAATTGACAAAGACACCATGAATACTAAATCTCCTAACTATTCACTTTTGCACATATGGCTAGAGCTAGTTTGAATAAAACAAAATAGTCAAACAATATATAATATATAGAGTTTAATCAATCAATAATTAATAGATTCATCAGAAATAATTAATAAACACACACACTAATAAAGACCTTAATAATAATTCATAAGTATTTTTTAAATAATGATGAAAGCAATTATTTATTTTATAGACTAAATAAAAGTTTTTAAAAATGTTCTGACATCAAGATCAAGTTTATATCCTTCCCTCCCTTCCCCATAACAATGAATAAATTTATTTTCTTTTAAAATAAATTACTGATTTTATTTAGGTTCATATATATGTTAATTGCATACATGTATTCTACCTACAAAGGTATATATTGGAAAATTATGGAAGTAAGATGATGAAGAGATGATGCTGTTTGCGCTCCACTACTGGGTTGCCACACATATGCGAAAAATTTACTATGATGATGGTTGAGTGGAGACTTGGTGGTGCTGCTGATGATGATCATTTTCCTAGGCATAAGTAATGATATTTATTACATTAATCAGAACAAATGCAAAAGAAAGATTGAATTAGATATATAACTAAATTATTATAAGTAAATGACAAATGTATATGATATGTATTTGCTTCACATTAAATACATTCAACATTATTAATCATATATTTTATTGGATGCTAGTCATTAATCAGACTCTGAGGAAAATCTATTACTATTATCTTTGATTATATTTAGTCTTCATTATGTCACTCAATTTATTTATTTTTTCTAAGTCTGATTAGCTTGAATAGAACAAAAGTCTAAGATAACATGATGTTTATAATTTAATGAAATCAATAATTAACAGAGATTTACAAAAAACAATTAAAAAACACAATAATAAAAAAGATTCATAAAATATAATTATTTCAATGAAATAAACAAAATGTCACATGATTCCTATGTACATATTACCTTTAAATAGTAAATCTATTTCTGTAGAACAATATGTGGCAAAAATAAAGTAGAAAAATATATTTGGTAATTATTTAAATAACAGTATAAACAATTATTATAAATTAAATAAATCTGATAAAGTTTTAAAGTTAAGGTTAAATTAGAGGGTTTATTGAAAGCAATGATTTTTTTTTTTTAAAAAGGATTATTTTTGGATACAATATATACCTGGAATTATTTTGATTACCTAGATCAGGGGTGGTCAACTTTTGGGTTCATAAGATCTACTTTTTATTTTAAAAATGTTTTGCGGCCGACTTGTTGTCATAGGCGATCGACTTGTCATAGGCGTAGTCTAAGTGGAGAGAAGTGTGAAATACATACCATTTTTATATATCTACCTAGTAAAAAATAACAATTATTTAACGGGCCAAAAAACTCATGTCCGGGGGAATTAAAGCAACATGAGTAATTATTAACAATATTTATTAATTCAAATTAGCTACATTAAATCAAGATTAAAAATATTATTTTCAATAATGATACAACTTATGTACTTCATCTATCTAGAATTGGAAAAAAAAAAATTAGAACAAAAACAAAAATAACAAAAAAACTTGAAAATCTTGACTTAATTTGTTTCACTCGTTATCCGACAGCTCTTGCCAGATTGGCCTCGCGATCGACCAAAAATGACTTTGCGATCGACCGGTAGATCACGATCGACTTGTTGGATACCCCTGATCTATACACACATATATATGCGTGTGTATTAATTGTGCACATGTTCTCAAAGCACACATAAATATATAACAAGAAAAATTAAAATTTTAATATAATTATTTGAATATTAAAATTGCAAATTTTAATAAACATATTATAGCTATGAATATTGTTGTGGCAAATTTACCTGAATAAAGTATAAATGTGCTTTTTTACTAAGACCATGGAGAGATAGATTTATTGACAATATTGTATTTTCTTCTTATTGCTGTTAAATCATAATTTGTCTTAGTTATGAGAATTCAAAAATCTTTTGACATAATTGATCATCCATGTCTTGGATTTGTGATGCTTCAAGAATTCTTTTTCCAATACAGGCAAGTTAATCTTTGCCAAAAGCGTGATAATGATAAAATAGCTATTCTGTCAGAGACTCCAAGTCTTTCCATTTACATGATTTTGGTATCCATGCAAAGTGCAGGATGGCTTGGCTTATTTATCCTCTTATTTTCCCTAATATTAACTGTCTGCAACCCTTAGGTTAATTGAAATTATACATTTTGCTTCTCCCAAAAAATACATTTAGCTCTGCCAAACAAAAGTGTTTTTCTCCAAATATTTTTAGATAGGTATTTTGTATTTAAATTCACTAATTAATTCATTGTATAATCTGTCTTATCTATAAGTATAAAATTGTTTGACTACATTTTTTTATTTAATTAATCTGAAAGGATTACAAAAATATATTTAACAAAATATTTAAAAACATTTTGCTTTTTTTGTTTAGTTAATTATCTAATACGAAATTTAAACATAAGCAAATATAATTTTATTCCTTAACTATGCCAAAACAGTAATCAGAAATTATTATTTTTGTCTAGTCAAAATAAGAGTTATAGATCACATGGCCCAATTCTCTTAAGCTTGTGAGATATAAACAATGAGGATTGCCAATTGCTCAATAAGCTTTGTGATAAATGCTTGGCCAGAGAAAGACATTTAAAATATCTCTGTCAGGAACCCCACCCCCAAACCTCTGACCATGGTTTCATGCTTTGGCCCTCTTCAGAGAGATGCTAGAGTAGGTTCAGACACTAGATCTAAAAATACCAACACAAAGCCAGCATTTATCTAAAAGTTATCTATTGAGTGGAAAACCTGAAATTTTCAGACACCTACATGTCTTCAAACCCAGCTATCCAACTCAAATAGCTATATGGGTCTGAGAGATTATTTTTGTCTGTTTTAAATATAATGTGTATAAACATTTGTATGAAAATATCCATGTCCAGATTGAGAGATTTTCAAGTAGCTGGATGATGATCAATAATAAATATCTAAGTATTCTTGACTGGAAGTAAAACCTGTCATTAGTAATCTCCATTCTGAAAATATTTAGTGCATTATTAGAGTGATATATTGATTCTTACCTTAACTTCACACTATAATGCTTGAACATCACATGATTTTCCATGTATTTAACCATACTAATATTATTTATTTTTATTATCATCAAAAAATGACTGAAATATATTGCAAAGTTCAGTATAATAAATAATCAGCAGTCAAACCTTGTTAGCCAAGAGGTAATTGCAGACACCTTGTAAGCAAGTAATTGGTTGCAGGCGGTTGTGGGTTCGCCTTCCGGCCGATGCTATGACATATGAAAAAAAAATAATCAGCATGCAATAGACGGTATTAAGTATACGCTAAGTTTGGAAAAAGATAAGGGGTATTTAGATATAAAGGCCATAGAGTTGACAAAGATTATGTTGTGGAAATGGGATGGAACAGAATATGGGGAAACTTAGACTGGGGAATGTAAAATTAAGTAGCTAACAGATTTCTCTGGGCATAATTGCTGAGAGATTTTTGACTTCGTTTAAGAAGAAGCTACAGTATATCACATCACATCACTTTTATTTATATATTACTTTTTATCACCCAATTAAACGTACTTATTAAATAAACATTGTGAACTTATAACATTTTTATTTTGAAATCTATTTCATTAATCAACCAGCAGTAATTATATCTGAGATAACTATATTTAAAACGGCATAAAAGATAGGCGTGATTTATTTACATATTCCATTATTAAGGTATTGAAATGAAATATATATTGAGTGACATTTAACTATTATTTAATATATGTAGTACATTATTAGAAAAACTGAAATTAAATATTAAAAATATACGATGACATTTATCCATTATTTAGTATATAATATGTATGTGGTTTTTAATTCTTAATAATTATAAACAACGTGTAACATAATATTGTAATACTAAGCAGATATTAATTTCCACTCAAAAACAAGTTTACACACGCAATACTTTTATTTTATTAAAATTTAAATTGTATTTATAAATCGCTTTATTGAAATATGTTTTTTTTCTATCTAAATAAATAGGAAATGAAGTGGAGACATTGTTGGCATATATAATACTCTGATTATATTAAAATAATATAACTGATCATATTAAATAAATATAATGAATAAGAAAATAATTATATGTATTACAATTTAATGGTTTCCGTTACTTAATTCTTCAATGTTCAAAAATTTGTAAACTCCGGGTTAAATGTTAAATTTTAATATCTTTGGATTAAACTTTATGCTGTATCTTTATTATTAAGATGCTAGAATAATAATAACGTGTTATCACTTAGGATTTTTTAACTATCGATATATCTTCAACCAGAGGTCATCGCAGCCGTCTTGCAAGCAAGTAGTTGGTTGCAGACGGTTATGGGTTCGCCTCGCGGCCGATGCTATGACTTATGAAAAAAAGTCTACATTTTAAAATTATTTTTTAAAGGTTAGGCTTCACGCTGTTTTATTCTTTTGTTGAAACATTTTTTAATTAATCACAGTTGTTTTTGTGCGCTTTTGATCTATTTGTTAAATTCCTTTCCTATATCATATAACAATACCAGCCACAATAGCTATATAAAAGAGGACCGAACAAGTTACAATAAAGTTATAAAATAAATAATAGAATTGCTTTGTCTGAGATAGATGACAAATCCTGACTAAAAAGTTAATAAGTCAAAAGTTTTTTTATTATTAGATTTACAAAATTAAAATAATTAGATGATATTTGAACCCAGACTTTTAAGCTCCTTTCAGTCATCTATTCCATCTTATACAACCGATACACATGACCCACATACAAGTGAAAAACATAATTGATCTCCAATATACCCAGAATTCATTAGTTGGTTCGGATCATCATCTTCCACACATATACATAATTAGTGCTTTGTTTATATTAAGATAGCAAAGCTTCAACCCCCAACGGACAGGCTTCAGTCTTTTCCACTTTCCAACCTTTCAGCCATCTGCATCATTGAAATCTGATGATGGCATGTTCAAAGCCCTTGTTTGCCAATTTTGTTGTCATACCCATGTTGCCTGTACGTCATTAATAAATTAAGATTTAAACAATCCAAAACAAAGCAAAACTCTCCATATAGTAGTGCCATCTTGTGCTAACAAGAGCAATCAATGGATGCCAGAAGGCTTGTGCATAAAATCCCTATCTAGTGCCTACTCATCCAATATCCCCAGATTAGTTTCTGGCTTGTGGCCTTCATCAGTGAGGAGCCTTGGATCTGAGAGCACTGCACCTAGATCTTAGGATCTAATGCAACCCTCCAGCACCCACCTTTTAACTCTATTTAACTACAAAACTATGAGAATGAAATTGAAAACACTATTAATATTTTCAATCCAAGCTCAACAGCTTATATAGTCATATGGTCTGAACTCAATTCAGTACCCATACATTTTGGTGTCTTTGGCTCTTTAACAACCATAGCCACCATTATCCTATTAGGCAGGATTGGTGTTAAACCATTAAACATCACATGATCACTATCTCATACTAGCCCAATAATTGTTATTAAACAATCCAAAACAAAGCAAAACTCTCCATATAGTAGTGCCATCTTGTGTTAACAAGAGCAATCAATGGATGCCAGAAGGCTTTGTTTTGGATTGTTTAATAACAATTATTATGCTAGTATGAGATAGTGATCATGTGATGTTTAGTGGTTTAACACCAATCCTGCCTAATAGGATAATGATGACTATGGTTGTTAAAGAGCCAAAGACACCAAAATGTATGGGTATTGAATTGAGTTCAGACCCATATGACTATATAAGCTGTTGAGCTTCGATTGAAAATATTAATAGTGTTTTCAATTTCATTCTCATAGTTTTATAGTTAAATAGAGTTAAAAGGTGGGTGCTGGAGGGTTGCATTAGATCCTAAGATCTAGGTGCAGTGCTCTCAGATCCAAGGCTCCTCACTGATGAAGGCCACAAGCCAGAAACTAGTCTGGGGATATTGGGTGAGTAGGCACTAGATAGGGATTTTGTGCACAAGCCTTCTGCCATCCATTGATTGCTCTTGTTAGCACAAGATGGCACTACCATATGGAGAGTTTTGCTTTGTTTTGGATTGTTTAATAACAATTATTGTGCTAGTATGAGATAGTGATCATGTGATGTTTAGTGGTTTAACACCAATCCTGCCTAATAGGATAATGGTGGCTATGGTTGTTAAAGAGCCAAAGACACCAAAATGTATGGGTACTGAATTGAATTCAGACCCATAAGACTATATAAGCTGTTGAGCTTGGATTGAAAATATTAATAGTGTTTTCAATTTCATTCTCATAGTTTTGTAGTTAAATAGAGTTAAAAGGTGGGTGCTGGAGGGTTGCATTAGATCTTAAGATCTAGGTGCAGTGCTCTCAGATCCAAGGCTCCTCACTGATGAAGGCCACAAGCCAGAAACTAGTCTGGGGATATTGGATGAGTAGGCACTAGATAGGGATTTTATGCACAAGCCTTCTGGCATCCATTGATTGCTCTTGTTAGCACAAGATGGCACTACTATACGGAGAGTTTTGCTTTGTTTTGGATTGTTTAATAACAATTATTGTGCTAGTATGAGATAGTGATCATGTGATGTTTAGTGGTTTAAATTAAGATTTCTTTGGTGGTCAAATATTGTTTTCATATCTTATAATTCTATAAAAATCTCAGAATAGTTCATTAGTTTTCTCTCAATGGTAGGGAAATTTAATTTGTGATATTATGAAGATCTTGTGAATTATCTTATAATCTACTTATTCCAATAGATATTACTATTGGGCTCGATTTATTTCAAGTAAAAAAAAAGATATTTCACTTGTATTTAGAGCAACTAAGTTTATGTTGCTTTAGACTCTATTTAAGCATCCAAATAAATAGTTTTAATGCCATGTGTAGTTTTAGAGCATGGGGTAAAGTAACAGATTTCAGAGCACAAGGTCTTTGAACATTTCCAGGTTTGGCACTTTTGATGCTCAACTTCTTATGGAATCCTGAGCCATAGAACCAGTTTATTTAAGAATCAATTGTTAAAGATTCAATGCCATAGAGTGTATTGCTTTTGAAAACTCTGAGACTTTATCTCCAATACATCATCTTTTCATCACAAATCACCAAGTGCAATTTTTATTTCAAACTTATAAAATGATTCTACTTGCACTATCATAAAATCATTTAAGTTTTTTAAGTACTTACTTATTAGACCTGCTGCCCATGTTTGTGACAGCAGAGTGCCATGCCTTTCTCCAGTGAGGAGAAGAGGATGTTTATAATGGCAGAATGCCAGATTAAAAAGTTATAACTATAGCATTCTGCTGTTGCAAACACACCCACCAGAGAAAGGTAACACATTCTGCATCACAAACATGGGCAGTAAGTCTAATACAAAAGAACCTTTTTTTTATATATATCAGTCAGAAAGTTTCTTATAGGCTACAAATCATAATTGATGATATGTCATGAATTATCATTTATGATAATTATAATTTAATCTCCATCCAAAACAGACATAATTGATGTTTTTGGGTTTCTTCTATTAGACATTTAACAGAAGATTATATCAATGCATCATATTTTTCAATGCTATCCAAGAACGTAATGAAGAACACTACAAACGCTACTAATATAGATAGTACAATTAAATGGTTATAAATACATAATGTGATTTGTTGTTTGAATTTCTACAAGAGGCTATGTATGTAAAAAGAATAGGAATCATAGACAAAACTTGTTGTCAGCCAAGTAAGGAAAACTTTAGAAAAAATAATTTTACGTATAACAATCGATTATGAATGCATTATTCAATAATCTCTAATAGTCAGTCTAACTGCAAAGTGATTCCTAAAGTTTGTGAAAAAAATCCTATGTTTTCATTATCAAAAAGCATTAACTATATGTGTGCTGTTATTTTATTTGTGTCTTTATTCAATTCTACATATAAATGCCAATTTTCTATTAAACCTATCCAACCAAAATTTGAGTCTCTTTATTATGTAATGTTTCATATAGTAAATACAAAAAAGATGAAGTAGCGTTAATCTTACTTAGATTTATTTTTAAAAAATGGCTAAATATATTGTAAACCAAAATACAAATTTAATTCTTGCATTCAGTATCATTTGATATATGCAGTGCCTCAGGGATTTTTCCTGAGTAAATATTACAGCCAGTTTATTCCCTTTAAGATTTCATATAAATTTTAAGCTTTAACACGTGGTTATTGGATGTTAGAATAATGATCAATGATGAATTTGACAATATATCCTAAAATATTAAAAAAAATAGTAAAAGATCATGATTCATGTTTTACGTTTAGAGAGAAAAATCAGAAATAATAGAATGGTTTAATTAATAATAATATTATTTTAGTATCATCAATAAAGTCTTATTCCTATTTAATTCAGAAAATAGACATTATATGTCATCAAGCAAAACCATTAATTATCTGAACATAATGAAGAAAATCATTTATGATAATGTTTTTAATTACATGAATTTAAAATCATATCAGGAAATAAAAAAATCGTATTTTGCTCATGTCGTCACCAGGACTACAGTTAAATGTAGTGATGTCATTTATTGAATGTTGTTGCTATAGATAATAGTAAAGATAAAACATCTTCTAAATAACTCATTTTATGTTAAAGTCTTTCTCTCTCCTTCCATTCACAGAGAAGCAATGAACAGGAAAACATTATTAATAATCAGTATTACAAATTTGTTTGTTGGAGAAGTTTAAGCAATTAGTAGTTTTTGTTTTATCTAAGTCAGAAGTACTATATATTCATTTATCAAACTATACAGCTATATAGGTTGGTCATGGGCCAAATGTATAGGGAAAATGGCAGTGATTACATGTTTTATCTAACCAAAATCCACTAGTTTATTCAAACTTATAATAGATGGCTAGAATACAATAAAAGAGTGCATAACTGTTTCTAATGCAGATACTGCGAATAATATAACACCCTTTAAGCCAATAAATATCACATGATCACCATTTCTTATACTTGCTTATAACTGGTGTTAAAGCAGGCGAAACTCACTATACGTATATAACACCTTGTCAAAAAGTCAAATATGTCTCAGTTAGTTTACAATTGAATCACTAAAACACATAGTTTTTGTATAAGTAACAAACTCATATAAGTATAAGAGCAAGTTGTGTTTATTTCAAAACCTTAATATATTTAATCTCTAGTCATCAGCTTGAATAGTATAAAGAAAATAAAGATAGATGTGTCGGTACAGAAATAAATTACTATTCTAATAGTGACATAAGAATGATATTCATCAAATTATTATAATAATTAAGATTTTCTTTTTTTTTTAGCGACTTGACAATCAATCATTGAAGTCAGAGTCACATTGAAAGCATTATTTTAACAGTTTATTTAATTTTATGCCAATACTTTGACATTCAGCATTGGTCATAGTAATTTGATTTGCATGATTTGCTGATTTCATTGTATTGGCTGCAATAATTTTTTTAATATTTATTGAATATAATTTTCAGTCCTAGTAAAATTTGTGATATTAGATTCACACGCTGTTATTAGATTAGCCTGATTCTGGTTCCGAATTTCAACAAACTATTTAACATCAAATTTTCTTTACTGGCTAAACATTGCCTAATCTTGTTAATGGTATAAAGCAACTTGTATTTTTTATAACATTCCACAATCTTTTTATACTCCAACAAGTTTTTTTTCTCCACTGCTTTTTTGTTTATCAATATTGGTTAATTTGCTGTATTTATTTTTTACATTGAACTTTTTGATATTGAAGCTGGAAATATAGTACACATTCCTGCTTCACCTAGTGCCAATGTCATCAGCACTAGTCTGGGTTTGAATCCAATCTTTATTAACTGACACCCATCTCATAATAGGTGGTAGTATATTTTAATCAATATTATAATCTTTTATATTTCATTAATCTTATTTTATAATTAAAACTAACCCTTTTATATTAGTTTATTTATTTTATATTTGTAAAAATGTATATTGTGTTTATTTTATCAAATTGAATTGAATCCTAGATATCTATAAAATGTTACAAATATTTCAAATTCTTTAGTAAAGTTCATTTTCTTCAATAAATCAGTTGGTAACATTTTATATTTATCTTTTAATCAATGTACACTTGAGAATCAATTATTTAAACAATGTAATATTTTTAAGAAATATTTTGTAAAAGTTTATACCAAATATGTTTGAAAGTCATTGTACCAAATTTTTCTGAATAAAATCTACATTTTGTTCATCTAAACCATAATTAAATAGATTTTGTTAGTACAATGACTGATAAACTTAATATGCTTGTTGTTGTTGTTGTTTTTAATTAGCAAATCAACCCTTGGGGCATGTTCATGCAGAGTTAGGGATTTTCCCTTCAAAGTGGCACCAACCTCACAGAACTGCTGAGAGCAGTTACAATTGGTGGAGGTCAGTGTAGATTTAATCCTTTAGATAAGACCAGAACACACAAATAGTGGAAAATTTAATTATAATTATTGTTAAGTTTACTGAAGAGAAGTGATTAATCTATATACAAGACATCGTGCCTAAAAGAATGGCTGGCTAAAAGATCGACCGTGTTTCCCGGAGCTCTGTCTCACCAGCCCATCCATGCCTTTCCAGCACTTTAAACATCTAGCCAGAGACTGTCTGTGTCAAGGAAGCCTGAAATGATCTGACTGTATTAACTGCCTGTACTAACTTATTGATTCTGAGGTAACGTCCAATTCACCGCAAGCCATTGATTTTATTTTACTTGTTTTCAAAATCTATTTTAATTTATATTTTATATCTGTGTAATGTTTATATGGCTTGGTTTAAAATGCATTTTTTAAATTTATTGAATTTAAAATATCAATTTTTATAAAATCTTACATTATTTTGATGCGGCAAATTAAATTAATTTTTTGTCGGTTTGTTTAGATTAATCGACTTACTGAAATGGCCAACTACAAAATTGAATGAGCTATTAACTTTAAATCCTCCCCCTGTTATTTTTTTTTTTTAATTTAAAAATCATTACAAGAAGACTTCCTTCTGTAAATTAATTAATAGAAAGCTCATTTAGTTTTGTACCTCATATATATATTTATTTGAATGATTGAAATTATTTTAAAAGTATCTTACTATTACCTCCAATTTAAAATAGCCCTGTAATTATTTCTGAAAGAATAAATAATTTTAGTGAATCAATTAAGTAAAATTTATCATAGAATTTTATCAGTATATATATTTCATACATATATTTTATTTGTCAGAAAATATTAAAATTATGATTTACAATTTATTAGTTTGATATTTAATGCCCGTCTATGTTAATTAAAGACAAGTCCTATTTTGTAATCTTCTGTGATGAGTGGGGAAAACAATTTTATATTTTAGTTTTAATTCTTGCCTTTCTTTTTGTAATATAATTTACTATTCATTCATTAATGACCTAACGTTTCTGGGACTTTACATTATATCAGGGAGCCAATGATTTTAATCAGGATTTATTATTTTGTTAATGATACACTATCTATCTATATACATCTAAGGCATTGTGTATTTATAGTTACAATCATTTCTTTTTGTTGTTATTCTTGCTTTTCTACAAACCTCTTAGGACCTTCGGAAATTTAACTGACCAGTCCAATTTTTCACACTCCCTCAAAGTAGACATAGTTCATACCAAGGGATCCATTTTCGGGCATTGCCATTTAAAATATGTGTTTGGGAAGTCCAGCACATCAAAATATTTTATTATTATTCAGAGACATGCTTTGGTTTAGAGGGCCAACATTTCTCTTATCTACCTGTACATATCAGGAATTTCTTTTAGCAAAGTCACCTCATTTATTTTGTTGTAATCTATAATAGCATACTGCCTTCTTCATCATTTTATATCTTTATTTAGCAAACCTGAAATGCTCTCTGCCATGATGGCACATCCTTTACAAACAAATTTTGTAATTATTTAAATCTGACTGTATAATTGTCAATTATTTATTTAAGAACTATTTTGCTTCCCACACTCATTATATACAAATGATTTTAAATGTAATAGTGTTTTAAATGCCCATCTTTCATATTTTGTAATATATATATAAAACAAATTTATTTGTAATATCTTATTTTATTCCTGATTGGTTTTTGGCGACCAATTAACAAACTTTTACATTGTTTGTCAAAGCCGCATCAAAACGAATTAAATAAAATAATCAAGTTGTATAAACAAAGACTTAACTTATTTTGTACTAAATTCTTTAATAAATTTCTATAATATTGTCATTTAAATAAGCTTAGTTTGTCATCACTCCCAATCTCTAAGGTTAATTACTCTATTTGTTTATAATATTTATTTAATGTAAATTCACTTCTTTATAATGTTGCCATAAAGAATTATCATTATTACGGTTCAAATCATTAGTAATCGATCAAATCATATCTGTACCATTCTGCAATCGTCAGAATCCATTAAATCATTGATTTTTCATATAAACCCTTTATTATTTTGAGTCTCTATGTGAACCATGACCTCCAGCTGGGACGGAATAAAACCAAGCACTGCTAGTGTCATCACAAACGTTATCCATTAGTCAGAGAGGCAATAATTTAGGCAAATAGGTTAGGATTCATCCTTGTCCTGACATATGGCATGGTTGGATTCAAGGTACTTTTGCTTGGATTATTGGTCTTGTTGAATGAATACATGATTTTGACCGGCACAATATGTTATTTTGAAAATTTTATCGACCCATTCTAGGGTTTTATTTGAATTGAGAAATTCTTTTTTTTCTTTTTAATGGCATCTTACTTAAAGTTCATGCACAGAATCTCAATTACTGTTATATTGTGAAATAAGTAAAATCAATTGCATTCCTAATAAATCATTATGCCACATTCTGTTTAATGCAATGGTAGAAAGCCAGAGTTTTTTGATTAACTTCCTGAACAATTATTGGATTATTTTATTGCCTGCAGTTTAAAGTAGTGATAGAATTAATGAGCTAATTTTTTTTAGATAAAATCTGAATTAAATAAGATAAAAAAATCACAGTTGGTCAAGCGAATATGTGCTCAATCTTCTATTTGAGTGCTCCAAAATCACATGATTTCCCATACAATTAATAGTATAATCAAATATTTGCTCTCCAATGTGTTCAGGCATTAAGAAATTTTGTTCTTCAAACTTTGCTAATAAAAATTAATAAATTTATTTTTAATATCACCAGCAAGAAACATCAAATTTCTTGTAAATATTCTTGAAACATTTGCATATAATTGTTTCTAATGTTTCAAAATAAATCCAAGTTTTCTCCATCGTTATTTATCAGCATTATTGAATCTTAAGACTTATTTACTTCTTTTTGTCCATGAGCAAGAAATGCTTGTATTCATATATTCAGTGAATAATACTACTATATAACCAAGTACTTTATTAATTACATTTTGTAGATAGTCATGAGAATTTATTTTCCTTGTATGGATTATATTTATTTCTGCATACTTTGATTGCAATATTTCAGTGATTATTTACCAGAGACAATCTATAGAAGCAAAGAAAAGCATTATTTTTCTATACTCACTATAATTTTATAATATTTTAATATTTATCATATTTTATTAAGTTTTCTTAAATTTCTCTCCATAGAAATTGCCATATCAAGTAATTTATTCTAGCTGGTGTGTTTAATAAAGAGTATTCACCGCTTACAGATTGGGTCTTTCTATAATGTTTTTAGCGTTAGTACAGGGTTTTCTCTGCCACATATATAAGCACTAATTAAAGCAATTTTTGAATTAAATATACATCATAATATAAAATTATGTCATTATTTTCCAGTATGGCATGACAATAATTAAGTATTTTATCTTATGGTAACAATTTTTGACTTAATTTATGATATATTATATATAGAGCTTGCAAATAAGGGTCTTAACAAGCTTTGCAGAATATACCCAACCCTAAGAGCTTATTTGCAAGCTCTATATATAATATTTGTAATACAAGCTTGTTAAATTAGGTCATGTGACATATGATTTGATTTCTTTGTAATTTTATTTTTTTCTATTAAAGCTTTGGTGATTTTATAGTGCTAAAGTTAATAATATATGGTTATCTGAACTTGGTTCAGTCCCATATGGCTATGTAAGTTAGATAGCTGGATTGGAAGACATATGAATGTCTGAAAATTTGATTTTCTACTTAATAGTTATCTATTAGATAAAGTGCTGGGCTTGTCCTGATATTTTTAATCTAATGCTTGAATATCCTAGCATCTCACTGAGGAAGCCTGTAGCAGAAACCGGTCTGGGGTTCAGGATCTTCTGCAAAGCTTGTTAAGAGCTTATTTGTGAGCTCCATATATAACATTTGTAATACAAGCTTGTTAAATTAGATTGTGACATATGACTTGATTTCTTTGTAATTTTAATTTATGGTAATCTGAAGTTATTCCATTGTTTATTGGGATGACATTAAACTAGTTTAAAATGGCTTATTAACCTATGCAGCATTTTATCATTTAGTATTGCCAGTAATATTTTTATTAAATATATCATTGAGATAAAAGTTATATTTCAATCTATTATTTGTTCATATTTTGTATATTATTGTTCAGTACTTTTTTAGCACCATTATAATCTTGATATAAAAAAAAATATGTTGACAAATGTTACAGATAAATTCTTTATATAATGACATCATTTGGATTTCTTCATTTTATTGGTAAAGAAATAAAACCAAAGATTAAAAGACCAAAATCAAAAATTACAAATTTGAATATGAAAATTAAAATCTATTTGTCATTTCAATATTAGTTGCTATGACATTAATGCTTTGGTTAACTAGATGTTAAAGAAAGAGCAAATTATTTTATTGCTTTCCTTTTTCTGGTAATAAAAATGAATGGAAATTCTTCTACTGGTTTAATTGTCATACTTAACATAGTTTGTCAAATCACCAGTAAGCAAATCTTTTATTTAAAATATTTTTTTATACTGACTATATTACAATATTTCAATTCAAAACAAAATGGTTAAAAAAAGTCAAAAAGTATCGGAAATTGATAATATGTTATGTAGAAATTGCAATCATGAAGAAGATGATCCCTTCTTGAAACATAGAATTTGTTAACTCATTATAATGAGTTATTTTTATGTTATTGAGAGTCTGCAAATGGATCTGTATAATAGTCCTATTTAGTATTGAATAGAATTAAAATTTATGCCTGAAATACTGCTGGATAAAATGACACATTAAAAATTGAATTAAAATTAATAAAGAAGTCTTTTTAATAATCACAAGGAAATTGTAAAACAAGAAAAAAGAATTGTTTTAATTTTTAGATACACTAACATAAATCTATTTTATCTATATATAATCATTCTAAACACTTTTCTTCTTCCTTTCCTTTATTTCTGCTATCTTCATATGCAATATTGCAATTCAAATAATTCTTTTTACACTTTTTTCAGCAAAAAACTTTTTACTATATTATTACAGTTTTGACTGAACCTTGCAGTCTTCATCAGATCTTATAGCTCTGACACTTTTGGGTGAAAACAAAAACTTAACAAGAGCCAGATCTGTAAGATCTGATGAAGACTGCAAGGTACAGTCAAAAATATAATAAAAAGTTTTTGCTGAAAAAAGTGTAAGAAGAATTATTTGAATTGCAATAAATCTATTTTCTAAAAAATTAAATACAAATGAAAAATTGAATTGCTTTACCTCACACACACACACATATTTTTTTATATCCAGAATATATAGCAAGTTTTTCAATACTGAATAAGTAATAATTACGCATGTGGATCACATTTCATTAATTTTAAGAATATCCATTTTGTAGTTGTCAAATCCATGATGTAACTGAACTTAAATTGTACTCATATTAAATATAGTACATTTTTATTCAATGCCATAGTAGATAATAATCTAATATTTTTGTATTACATTTATTTTTAATTTTATGTTGGTATTTCTTCTTTTTACAATATTTATTTTTAAATAAATATCAAATTTGCACAGCAATAAAATTTATAAACGCCAGTTGGGTTTATAAATATTTATTTTATATGATTTTATATATAATTTGCCCTGTCTGTATGTCCAGATTTTTGAATTTTGCTCTGGTTGAGATTTTAAATTGATTTTGTGTAACTAAAATGCTCCAGCTGATTTTTTTTTTTGTTTTAAAAATTAAAAAAAATATCTCAATTTGAGATTTTTAGTCTGACAAAAATTATGATTTAATATTAAGTATGAAAAGGACCTATTAAGACAACAACTAGACATGATACAGAAGCAAGAAATGGTTCAAAAAAATCACAGCCAAAGTAAAATTCAAAAACTAAAAAACAATCTCAGTCGGAGATTTTTAGTCTAACAAAAATTATAATTTAATAAAAGGATGTGATATGGAAACAAAAAATGGTTAAAACAAAAAAAAATCTCAATCAAAGACCTTTTTTCAGATTTTTTTAAAAATTTATAACTAAAAAGTAATAAAATAAAATAATATGTAAAAAAAAGTTTTATTAAATAATGGTTTTACGTAAACAGTACTAGCGGACTAAATAGTAGAAAAATAAAGTAATCTGACTAAAAAGTAGGAAAAAACTGAAACTTGGTTAATTTTCCATCTTGGAAAGTATAGAGATTTTAATAATCTAGACTTGTTTTAAAACAATGGAAATTGCAGAAATATTGTTGTTTCACAAAAGCATTTGAGGCCTTTTTGATTTTTATGATTTATTCGAGCATAAATATAAAAAAAAAAATCAAATAGTTTTATGAAATGACAATATTCCTGCAATTTACAATTGCTTTATAACAAGTCTGGATTCTTAAAATATTTTCCAAGAATGGCAAATTGACTTAGATTCAGTTTATTCCTACACTTTAATCAGATTATTATTTTTCTATTTTTTAGTTAACTAGTATTGTTTACATAAAAACATTATTTTAAAAAAACTTTTTTTACATATTATTTTATTTAAACATTAAATTGCTCTCATTCTGCCTTGATTTATCTTTTCACTTATTTAAAAAAAATATCATCTTCAATAAAGACAAAAGCTATCTACCTAAAATTATTCGAATAATTAAAAATGAAAATATTTTCTGTGTAATGTCATAATTCTATAATAATGAATGGTATAAAAACTATACTATTTATAGAAATTATTTAAAATTTATTCCAAAGTTCTTATTGTTAAGAGATATCTCAACAAAAGTGTGTTTATAAAATAATCAAGAATATATAGTAAAGTCAGAGAATAGAAGTATTCATCTTTACTCATTAGCAGTGCCCTTATCATCACAGATAACAACTTAATATGAAATAGTGATTATTGTTTACTTTTTCTGCATAATTAACTGATAGTTAAAATAATGAATTATATGTCTAATACTTATAAGCTACTATATTCAAAAACTATAGTTCACTGCCTCCAATGATATAGTGATATATATAGCAGATGTTATCAATAAAGAATGCATTAGTAAAGAAATACAACACAATTCTTTATTAACATTATCTAATGTATTCTGTGGAGTTTTCCCCTTTCATTAATGTCCTGCATAATGCCAAAAAAGTAAAATTTTTAGTTTCCAATCAACTTCCAATATATACTCAAACATAATCAATATTATTCAAAATTTATTATAAAAACAATCATCTTATTTCAATACCCATTCAAAAAACTTTACGTTTTTAGTATTTATATTTTCCATGTTCCTACTATTCCTGATTTCACTAATAGTACAAAACTGTTTATTTTCTATTATACTTCTCTCATAATCATTTGTTTCTACAAACTGCTTTTTTTAGATTTTCAATAAATATTTTTTTTTGCCTTTATAATAACTTAACTTCCTATTATCTGATGAACACTGCAGGACAATCAAAACTGTAAGGAAAATAGAGGAATTATATAAAAATTACATTTAAGTGTATATGAGGAGAATATATAGAAAGATAGTCAGTTGCAATCATAAGAAGAAAGAGTGAAAGTTATATAAGAGCTCTGATGAAGACTGCAGAACAGTCAAAACTGTAAGAAAAATGAAGCAGGAATAATATAAAAATTTCGGTTCTAGTAAACTATTTACTGTGCAGCCTTTGGTGGCACTGTTTCTGTGTAAAAACACAGAATTATACCGCTTTCGTGGCCGAACCTACGGCTAATATATGAGTGATCATTAATATACGAGTAGATTGTGTGTAGTGGTTATAATATGCGGCCAATTCTTCTGCATTCAATAACATTACGTCTACTAACAATACTATGATCGTATAGTTTGCCATTGATTTCATTGCGGGTTGAATTCCTATGCATATTGACAGAATTTGTATTGTCGCTAGAATTTAAGATGAGAGTGTGAGCATTGTCATCTTTATCAAGTGTTTATTTGTTGATGTTTATGATTTTCTGTATTTCCCAACTGAAAAATTTTTACGTACTAGTAATTTTCAGCGTATTATTGATATTTGTCAAAAAATTTTTTGGGGGCTAATTTTGGCTTTTTTGGGGGTCAAAAAAGACAAAATAAAATTTCTCAAGCTCTCTGGCAGACGATTGGGGTTGTTTGTGGAAAAGTACCATTTCTGTCGTGACTCGGACGAGAGTTGAAAAAGAAGAACAAAATGTCTACCACGTTATTATATTTGTGGGACATCCCAAACAGAGAAAGTGAGGCAGTTGCATTTTTGCAAGCCCAAAACATCCTGCCATTCATTACAGTTGATTTAGTTCAGTCATATGTGGTTAATAAATTTATTTTCTGGAAAGAATTTGTGTTTTGTTTGCGATTATTTTTATCTGTAAATCATGTAATTAACACCCAGATGACAGTGTTAAAAAGGGGCGGTGTAGTTTGTTGGACATCTCTTGATTGATTGAATTTTTTTTAAAAAAAAAAACTTCTTCTTTTGACATACCTATTCATTCCATTTAGAAGCAAAAAGAGGTTTTTGTTGTTGTTGTTGTTGTTTTAAATCAATAAACAGCACGTTAAGTAGATTTTAAAAATGAACCCGAGCTTAATTTTTGTTGTTAAAAAAGAATAAAAATACCAGACGTCTTATTTGTTATGAAAACAAAAAATCTTTAACAAACTTGTACGACTCTTAAAAAAGATAAATAAATAAATCCTACAGAATGTAACAAAACTGGTTAACATACATATTTTTTGTGTTAAAAAAACAATACCGCGGTTGGCTTTTTGGTTTTTGTTTTGGACGTTTTATTTGTTATTATTAAAAAAAGGGGAAAAAAAATCAAAACCCACCGCCACAAAAAAAAAAACACCATGTATTTATAAATCTAAGAGAAAAAAGAAGTCCCATTTTATTTATTATTATTAAAAACAACAAAAAAAATCAAAACCCCGTTTTATTTGTTATTATTAAAAAAAAAAAAATCAAAACACGCCGTCCAAATTAAAAAAAAAACGTATTTATAAATGTAAGATAAAATACCAAATAATTCTTTTCGTTTATAAGCAAATACGGACATCTGAGGCAGAGTTTGTCGGACAGGTTTGAATTTTTTTTGCTAAATCAATCAACAGCAAACCCCCTCATTTTTAACATAATTCAAAAAGAAAGTGTCGATTCTAATTTTAAATAACAACAACAAAAAAAAAGAAAGTCGTATGTAAAGCAAATTGTGTATATTTGAGATATTCCAAAAAAAAGTTAAAACTGTCCCTTATTATTTTGAAATGTACTGAATCCAAAACAAAAAAATAAAAGACGTCTGTAAAAAAGAAACAGTAGATTTAGAATGGAATCCCCTCCCCCCAAATAAAGGCGTATGTCAAAAATTATGTACTTATCAAATAAAAACCAAAAAAATAATTATGTCCAAAACAAACAACAACAATATATTAAAAAAAAAAATAATAATTATGTTCAAAACAAACAACAACAATATATTAAATATTAAAAAAAAAAATACAGCTGTAGGTCAAAATACAATCTATTAGATAAAAAAAATCTAGCGGCCCGGTAATGTTATAACGCTCTGTTTTTAACTAGAAACAGCACCACCAAAGGCTGCACAGTTAATAGTTTACTAGAACCAAAATTTCATTGAAGTATATATGAGGAGAGTATATAGAAAAGTTTAATATATATTATCTCTTTTATAATTTAGTAATTTTTCTATAACATTCTTTTTTAATTTATCAATAATCCATCTCTTTTTCTATCATCTCTTTTTTACATACATTCAGAACGTCACCACAACAATGTAGGTGGATTAGGTGCACTGAAAGTAACCTCTAGAATCATCTGGTAATGTCCCTGTTCAAAGTCAAAATACTATTGGTTTTTCTTTATATTTATTTCCATGCCAATTCTTTGTATGAGCCTTTGTCAGCTTCAGATTATGGAAATATATATCTTACTTAGGTACAATACATAATCTAATTGAAATCTATATTATTTAGATCTCATGTATAATATCTCTTTCTATGATTTTTTTATCTCCATATTATTTTTCACACCTAAGTTCATCTCTCATTTCTCACTCTTAATTCATAATTCTACAACCTTTATTTTTTTACTTGTTTTTTTTTTTTAATGTAATATTCAGTCCATTATTAAAGGCCAAATATTTTTCTATTTTTTTTAATTATTTTCTCATGTACAATATTTAGTTCTTCATCACCACTTTTGTTGTCACATAAATCATTATAAATTGTTTATATTTCAGTTTAATCAATTGAATGAAATCTGATATTTAGATGCTCAAATATTATGATTTCTCAAATAACTAACAATATTTGTAATATATGTTGGATTATTTCCATCATCTACCATTAACTGTTGAAGGTCTAGAAGATTTTAAACTTTATTTAAACTTTTCAAATACAAACAACTGTTAATAATAATACACAAATAGACAACCCAGGTTAGTAGATTACACCATGTTTTAAATGGTATTATTCTCCATTCTTCTTCAGGAGTCTGTCCAATGACAATATTAGAGTTGAATTTATAGCTTCAGACTCTTGAATATTGAATTTTAAGGCAACAATCTAACCAACTGAGCTACTCTAACAGTAGAAATTTTATAGACTTATCTGTGGGTTCAAAGTTTCCTGATTCTTCTATATTTTCATACTTTTATTTAAGAACAAGGTTAATACACCCTTCTAGACATTATGTATTGCCCAACTGGGTTGACTTTTAAGATTATTTGCCATTATCACATGAGTAGCTCCTTTGAATTTTCTTCTTTGCACTTTTTCCTCATCCAAAATTTTTATATTTTCTCAATCAAACATATGTTCATTAGTGAGTGTATGGACTGCTATCATAGACATATCTGGGGTTTTTTCCTTTTTTAACCATTAGTTTGCATTCTTTCAATCATTGTTCAACAGGGCAACTGATCTCATCAATATACTTCTTTCCACATTCACATAGTATATTATAGATAGTTTTTGCTTTTCAGCATTTCAAGTTTAATTTCTTGAAGTGTGGTATGGGTTTGGAAAGCTTTTCTAATGTTATATTGATTGTAGATTTTCTTTAACTTATCAACCACTCCTAGTATGTAAGGATATACTGCAGAACCAATAATTGTTTATCCTTTTAATGATTTTTTTTTTGTTATCTATTAAAGATTTTGTTTTTTTGCTGATGGCTGACAGATAACTACTCTTCATGAGAATTTGTTCAATGTAAATCTTTTCATTTTCCAAATAACTGGTTATTGAACAAACTTCCTTTGCTCTGCTCCATAATAATCATATAAATTCCATCACCACAAACCTTTAGGCAAAAAAACTTAACCATATATATTAAGACAAGAGCAGTTCTTCATTTTAATACCATCTAGCATAAGCTTGATTAATCAGTGCTTATCAGATGTATATAAAATCCCCATTCTTAATAAGTAAATCCTTTAGACTGGTTTCTGAGTTTTGCCTTTATCAGTGAGTTTGGGGATTAAAATATTAAAAATAGAAATTTTATATGCATCTATAATTACTGACTTTCATTCATGGTAGATGGCATCGGTGTGGAAAACAGTTTTTAACTTGTATTATTTAAACTGGGAGTTTAGTTATTTGTTGTTATTATTATATGATAATACTATTTTATTTATTATATTGTCGAGTTTCAGATTGAGGTATTCAATGACCAGCTGGGATTTTTATTTTTTTTTCTATGTTCGAAACTGATTTAGAAACATTTAGCTCTTGAATTATCTATTTTCATCACTTAGCTAACTGTTCAGGAAAGGTTTTTATTATTATTAATACTATTCATTCTCATCGCCACGTACAGTTGAAATTGTTTTTTTTTTTTTTAGAACTTAAAATTATTTCTATTTTATTCGTGTTTTCTTTTGTTGTTGTTACTCCCTTGCAAATTTCGTAAAGTTGATGTTTTTTCTTACTAATTATATGATAAAGTTAGTTATACACATATATGGGTCATTTAAGTATAAATACAAACTTTTTTTTTTTTTAAATTTAAGATTTCATGAATCTGTATTTTTCTGACAAGTTGAAAACTATTACTAAAAGAAAAAATGAAAATGTCGTGTAATAATAGACGTAAACGTTCTATTTATAGTTTTTATTACCATAGAAACCAGTGTAGTATAGAAGAATTAAGAACAGAAAAGATGAGCTGACAAATGATACCTTGTTGACAGAACAAAACTCAAAAGAAATTCAATTAGTTGTTCAATATATTGAAAAATACTATGATAATTTAGGAATATAATTAAAAGTAAAAATAGAAAAAAAAATTGTTAAAAGCATCACCAAGAAATGTAATTAATATTAGTAATTGTTTTCATATTAAAATAATACATGACTTTTCCAACAGTTAATGCATTATTTATATATATTGTAGTTATAAATGAACTTCTAAAAGCTGCTATTTTATTCACTAAAACTATGTCTAGATTGACAAAAAAAAGCACCAGATGGCATATGAACTTTCTAGCAAATATATTGAATGGGCGTATATGAGATAGTTTATTTTTGTAGTTACACAATTTACAGATATGAATAGAAATACAAGGAGATAGTTATATATGGTTTTTATAGATATAGAGCAGGCATATGATAGAGTAAATAGAAATAGATTATGGGTAAGTTAAGTAAATTTGGGAATGAATGGAGCTTTAGTGGATCTTATTAACAAATTGTATGAAAATACGTATCAATAAGGAAATATAGAATCAGTTAGAGTTAAAAATGGGGTAGGACTATGACAAGGATGCCCTATGTCACCTATTTTGTTTTTATTATGTTTAAGAGAAATAGAGAGAGCAATAGAAAGACTAGGAAGATAGCTAGAAATACCATTAATAGATAGCAAGGGAGTGTATATATTATCAGATCTTATTTGCTGATGATATGTGCTTGTGCAAGTAAAATAGGAAAGATATGGAAGTTATGCTGAAAACATACACAAGGATGGGTAAAGAAATGAGGATTAAATGTATATCATTTTTTTTGAAATTGAAATGAGGATTAAATGTAATGGAATAAAATCAAAAGTAATGGTGATAAATAAATGCTGGGGGGGGGGGGGGGAGAGAAAGATATTTTATTGGGGAATATAAAGTTAAATGTGGTGAATATGTATAACTATTTGAGATTATCTTAAGGAATTAGAGAAACTGCTTGGATGAATGGAAGAAAAAAAAAGATAAATGAAGCAAAAAAAAAAAAAAAAGAAAGAGACTGATAAAGAAATTAACAGTGTTTTCATATAATAAATATGATATAGCTAGAATTACATGGAAGGGAGTGGCGGTAGCAGGATTAACTTATGGTAATGATGTGCTATGTGTTAGTAAAGGGGTGTTAGATTACTTAGAAAAGGTACAAAGAGAAATAGGAAGACATGCATTAGATGCAGATGTGTGGTTGGCAAAAGAGGAAATTCAAAGGGAAATGGGATAGTCAAGTTTTTATATGAGAGATGCAAAAAACAAAATGAAAATGTTCAGTAGATTGCAATTTACGGATAATAAGAGAATAGCCAAAATAGTATTTAATTGTATTATGAGTAAGGACGGGCAACAAGATGGGTGAGAAAGGTAGTATAATATGCAGAAGATTTGGATAAAGAGTTTATATCAGTATACTTCTTATACAAAAGGTGGGATGATTGTGTTAGGAGAATTGTTGAGGGTTATAGTGGCAAGGAATGGTATAGAAAAATAGATGCATTTCATAAAAAATGCGGAATTGGAGAGATGGAGAACTAGAATAGAGAGTAAAAAGTTTATATATATAAAATAAATAAAATATCCGTTAATTAAAAACAGTATTGTAATTATAATTGAAATAATATTTTTAACGGTTTATAAATTATTACAAACAATCTTAAAATCCGCAGAAGTACTTTCGGTTACTTTCTAACCTGCCTCAACTGCCATTAAGAGGCAGGTTAGAAAGTAACCGAAAGTACTTCTGTGGATTTTAAGATTGTTTGTAATTGTTTATAAACCGTTAAAAATATTATTTCAATTATAATTATATATATATAAGTAAACAGAATATTGGGTGCAATTTAATTTATGATAATAGCAAGGAAAGTAGTTTACTGTTTAAGGCTTGAACAGGATCTAGCAACAAGAGAATGCACACATAAATGGAAAAATATGGGTGATTTAGTCTGCAAGTTATGCAAGGAATGCAAAGAAAATATTAGGCATCTACTAATTGAATATAAATGCTTGCATGCAGAAACAGTACAAATAATGAAATTGTTGGAGAATAAATATAAACAAAGTGATTACACAGAAAGTGGGTTCTTGGTTTTTATGCTAGGTTTGGGAAAAGATAAAGAGGATTTAGATATAAAGGCCATAAAGTTGACAAAGTTTATGTTGTGGAAATTGGATGGAACATGATGGTGAAGAATATGGGAAAAACTTAGGGTGGGGAATGGAAAAGAAAAGTAAGGTTTTTCTGAGTGTGGCTGAGCAATTCTTGACTCCAAAAAAAAAAAAGAGAAGCCCTAGTGCATCACATCACATATTTTGTGATATCATGTTAGACATAGTAGAAAGTCTTCATTTATTTTTTCTTGGTTTGATCTATATTATTATTTTATAAATATATTTACATATTTGTATTGATAAGAAACATATATATTTTCAATTAAAATGCAATTTTTAATTATGTATCTTTATTATTTTATAACAATAGTTTTAAATTTGAAATGCTGGAATAAGGTAGAATAAAATGTGCTAAGAAATTTGGCAACAAGAATGATTATGTGTTATAGCTTATTTCGGTACTCTATTGCTTAATATTTAGTTATCTCAAGTGCAAAGTACTTGACTTACATTCTTATACTTTTTTTTTAAATTATCAATTATAATATTTTTATTAGTTGTTTTTTTTTTCTGTCAATATTTCCCCAATTTTCAGT
This sequence comes from Epiperipatus broadwayi, assembly GCA_028023455.1. Taxonomy (NCBI): domain Eukaryota; kingdom Metazoa; phylum Onychophora; class Udeonychophora; order Euonychophora; family Peripatidae; genus Epiperipatus; species Epiperipatus broadwayi. Next base: position 11,286,986 of record JAQFVV010000010.1, on the reverse strand, counting down.
TCATTTTTGAAATTGGAAACTAACTCACAAGTGGATGAACGTTTTATTCAAAGATTAAAAAGCGTTCCAAAAATAATTATTAAACCAAAAAACATCGTAAATAGTAATTTAAAGTGAGAATCTACTCGCGCTCTCTTTAACAGTTCTTCAGATTTGCTCATATAAAAGAATTTGAGTCATAGGAATAAGAGGGGATTCTTTTTATTCCTGCATAAATACTATATCTTGGATTGAAGAAGAGAGTATACATTTATTTAACACTCAAAACGCGCGTGCTCAGTTAGCTTGAAAGGCTGGTATTGGAATGAAATTATTAAACCTAGAAATAAATAAAACTATAGATAATTTCTATTTATTAATATTAATCTTGAAAAACTGAATATTATAAAACTAAGAAAGGGGGGGGGGCACTAGATAAGAATTCTATAATCGAGCAGTATTTGAGAAAAAGTACATATAAAATTGAATGGTATGATTATCACTGTAGAAGAAGCAAATAAATGGATTAAAAAATCAATTTATTACACTTAAAGTACCATAAAACAAATTATAGGAAAAGATTAGACCTCATATTTGTGTAATTTAATAATTTAATAAAGGTAAAAGTCTTTAAATAGCCTACTGCTACGTAGAGACTTTTCCCGGTAGCTGCTCATAGAGAAATAGGGAAAGAAGGCAGTGATAACTAGATTTTTCAGTTGCAATTTTTCATTGTTATCTTACTTTTTAGCTAAGGTTAACTAGATACCCAATTTCTGACCAATACTGTATAAGGATGACCTATAAATGTCCACATGAACACACTAAAACCATTTGAATATAGTTGATAAACAGAGCAAAACTCTCCATACAGTATTGCCACCTGTGCTAAACAGAGTAATCAATGGATGCCAGAAGGCTTGTGCATAAAATCCCTATCTAATGCCTACTCATCCAATATCCCCAGACTAGTTTCTGGCTTGTGGCCTTTGTCAGTGAGGAGCTTTAGATCTGAGAGCACTGCATCTAGATTTTAGGATCTAATGCAACCCTCTAGCAACCACCTTTTATCTCAGCTTAACTACTAAACTATGAGAATGAAATTGAAAACACAAAAAATATTTTCAATTTAAGCTCAATAGCTTAAATAGTCATATGGGTCTGAACTCAGTTCAGCACCCATACATTTTGGTGTCTTTGGCTCTTTTACAACCATAGCCACCACTATCCTATTAGGCAGGATTGGTGTTAAACCATTAAGCATCACATGATCACATTTCCTATACTAGCACATTAATTGTTGATAAACAGAGCAAAACTCTCCATACAGTATTGCCACCTGTTCAGACCCATATGACTATTTAAGCTATTGAGCTTAGATTGAAAATATTTTTTGTGTTTTCAATTTCATTCTCATAGTTTAGTAGTTAAGCTGAGATAAAAGGTGGTTGCTAGAGGGTTGCATTAGATCCTAAAATCTAGATGCAGAGCTCTCAGATCCAAAGCTCCTCACTGACGAAGGCCACAAGCCAGAAACTAGTCTGGGGATATTGGATGAGTAGGCATTAGATAGGGATTTTATGCACAAGCCTTCTGGCATCCATTGATTACTCTGTTTAGCACAGGTGGCAATACTGTATGGAGAGTTTTGCTCTGTTTATCAACAATTAATGTGCTAGTATAGGAAATGTGATCATGTGATCATTTGAATATAGGCTAGACAATAAATGCTTAAATATACATTACTAAATACCCTATGATATACCCACGCGTATATAGGCACAGACACGACAAGAGTTCAGTTTATTTAAACTAAAGATAATATTACGATAAAGTAGTTTGTTAATCATAGAAAGAAAATGTTTGTTGAAGTCTTGTATATATTGTACCCTCACCATCCAGTAAAAATACACAAATAAAATAAAATAAATGCTCCTGCTAAAACTTTCATTCTCACAATAGTAAAACAAGTATTGGGAATATCTTAAGATAATTTATACCACTAGACTAGCTCAAATTAATAATAATAAAAAATATGTTTCGTTTTAAAATCAATGAAAATAATAATAATCATGAGATATATGGTAAAAAGTAAAGTAGTAGTTGGACTACATTGATCATATATCCCAAAAGATACAATCTCATGGCATAAGAACCCAATACCTCCTTTTTATTTCAAGTAATAGTATAAATCATAGCATTCTTAAGACTTAAAAATATTATCAAAAATCAAATATAATATTAATAAATAAATTCTAAAAATTCTGTTATTAAAATAAAATTATCTGAGGTTCTTTAAAATAAAATCTCTAATTAATTTATAATTCCTTATAGCCAAGTATGATAAGGGATTTTGTGTCATTCATAATTATATTAAGCTAACCAAACATTTTAAAATAACATATTTTAATAATTCTTTACTAATTTAACAAATATTATCTTTACTAATTTCAAATATGTTTAAAAACTAATTAAATAAAATATCTCTGTCAGGAACTGCCCCTGACCATGGTTTCGTGCTTTGACACTCTTCAGATATAATTAAATAATATTCTGTATTTATTTTTATCATGTACAAAGGCATCAATTTTGGTAACAATTTTATAAAGTAATTAAAAAACTGTCTCTTAAAAAAAAACAACAACTTTGCATGCATCACACACATATATTAATCATGTGACCTATTTAATCCAGGCAAATGTTGCGATTTTTGAATTTACTGTCTGAAATCAACTAAATAAATATTTAATTGCAAGAATATTATATTAAAGAAAAATATTAAATACAGTAATAAAAATTTAGAATAATAAATTTTGACTTTTTTAAACATTACCAAAATTAAAACGTAATATATCATAAAAATATGAAGAATTTAACAAATAATTATTATATAAGTATAAACTTATTTTTTGAAGATAAATTTAATAGCTTATTTGAATATTAAACATTATATTAAAGATTAATGGTGTTTTAAAGCTTATTTAACAAGATATTCAACACATTTTTTAACTTGTAACTATGACCATTTACTCCTACCATACAATATTAATTTATTATGTTTTTTTTATTCTACAATTGAAATATTTAGAATAGCTTTTATATATTATTTAACTACTTATAAATTCATATCAACAAATTTTAAGTCCCTATAAACATTATTAAGACAATGATAGAACTTATATTTATCTTAATTTAAATTTTTAAAAAATTTAGCTTTTAAGTACATTCTATCCTAATGAAATGGGTACAATATATATGTGTAAACTTAAGTTCACGATGAGATTTTACCAATATTTTAACATCACGACTTATGACTATAACTCAGTAAGCGCAGCAATAACCTGATGTCAAATCAATGCATAAATAATCAAGGGTTTAAAGAGAAATAGTAAAAGAAATGAATCAATGCAGTTTTATTGTGTAATTTTATTATAAAATCTGATTACGTAATCTTAATTATATGTACAACCAGGCGATATACATGACAATTTATATACATTGCATTTTAGAAGAGGAAATTAAAGAAATTGTATGCTAGACAATGGAAATCAATCATAGTATAAAAGCGGACATCATTCTTTTCTGTTCTCTTTCGTTATTTCACCAGAGGCTGAGATAACTACACTCTATTAAAATAACAAAGTCGAACACAAAAATATGGATGATTCGTTCAAAAACCTAAGCTGAATTATGTAGTTTTCAATCTGTAAAATTTAAAATAAACTTATAATTTAACTCTGAAATAGAAAAGATTATTTATTTCCAGCAATCATGGAAGAATTAAATTGATTTATTTTGTATTGACAATAAAAAAATAAAAAATTACATTGTTATTAAAAAAAGAGAGAGAATTAGACATTATTGGTGTATAAACATAAGTTATGTGATAAGAGAGTTCTTTATTTTATTCACCAAATCTAAACAACCAGTTGAGGAAATTAATTTTATATATATATATAATATCAAATAATGCATTCTTGCTAAACTAGGTCACCATAGGATCGAAGCACTATTCTCCCAGCCAGTAAAGCATGATGTGTACTTAACTTGCTGATATGATCAATGCCTGTAGAAACATTCAACATCTCACCGAATATGTCTAAATAGATTCATGAAAAAAGCAGCTGCCAGACAGAAGACAACATTATTCCGACCACATTGCTGAAGGAGTCAAGGGTCAAAGAAGGATTTATCGAAGTATAATGAAGGAAAGTTACAGTCTCAATCCATGAGACATTATTGCCATGATCACCAATTTTAATCAGGATTATTAAGAAAGATATAATTTTTTTAAATTTTGTGTTAGAAATTTTTTTTGTTTGCTTTTTGTTTTAAATAAGTATTTGTAAAACTTCACTCTATTTTTTTTTTACACTTGGAAATCTTTATTGCATCCGGATTAGAAATAATTCAATATGTTCAAAGTAGCATTGTACAGAAGGGGGGGGGGGTTGCTAAGTTAGCTAAATTTTTTTATTACATAAATAAAATCTAGGTTAGCTTCCTTCATAGTGACTTTGACATTAGTCCATTACCATCATGTGATATGGAAGGTAACAGTTTATATATATATACTTTTCCATATTAAATTGCAGACACTTTTTAAAGGCATAATTATTTGTTTATTTACTATTGATTAACAATTGTTATACTTGTTATTATTCTGTACGAATGATTAAACTTCTATAAATGATTCTTTACTATCAACTACTTAAGTAGGGGGTCCAAGAAGATGGAATATTAATCATATACATTTAAAGTTGGGGAACAAAGCTATTATATATCCGTGTAAAACTATAAGTTAGTTAGCCAGTTTTGTCACTAATTTAATAATGATTTTTGTCTTATATTCCTTAATTTATTGTATAAATAGTAAATGTTGAATTATGTAACTCTACCTTGGAATAGTAAATACATTTGAGTAAGATATGGTAGATTTTCATGCTCAAGACACAAAATTACATTTTTTGTTACTATTGTTAAAGAATTTAAATTTCACTGGTTATCAATAAAAACTGTTGTTTTAATTTAAATATTCATTGGTCTCTAGTTTATCAAAAATCATTCATGTACCCATCCATCCATTTATTTGATTGCATAGGCATATACTCACACACATTTTCTCCATATAAATATATAATGATTCATTAGTAGGGTTAATTAATACAAGCCAATGGGAACCTACATAGAAGTTGGATAATTGTCATCCTGAGTGAAATTCATCCCCAAAGAGAGTCAAAGGCAAATTTCTCCCTGGGTTTGAATCTTGAGGCATAATGGAATCTGAAAGAGGGGTGAGATATGAATGAACCAGACTAAATTGTGTCTTAATATGATAGGTAAATTAGAGCTAGCCCTTTGAATCAGATACAATCTTTGTTCACTATTTCTTATGCTAGCACATAACTGTTATTAAAACAGGCAAAACTCTCCATACAGTAATGACACTCAGTGCCAACCAGGGTAATAAATGATGTCAGAAGGCTTGTGCATAAAATCCCCATCTAGTGCCTACTCATTCAATATCCCAAGACTAGTTTCTGGCTTGTAGCCTTCATCAGTGAGGAGCTTTGAATCTGAGAGCACTGCACCTAGATCTTAGCACTACTGTATGGAGATTTTTGCCTGTTTAATACAATCTTTGGTTAGATACTTCATCATTTCATTCTCTGCATCCTGCTAAAGACCTTGGGTCTGACTGTAGTTAAATGTGCTCTCCCTCTTCTGTGGTGTGGGATCCAGTCCATCACGATTCTGAGGCTTGACTATGCACACATATAGATGGCCTGTTACAAATAAATAATAAGATAACTTGTCTATATGCATATAAAAAGAAACCTTATTTTTTTTTTTTTTTTCATATGTCATAGCATCGGCCGGGGACGCGAACTCACAACCGTCTGCAACCAACTTCTTGCTTGCATGGCGGCTGCGATACCTCTCGGCTAACAACGCAAGACAAAGAAATCTTATTGGAATCTAAAAAAGTTACAAAGCCCAGGTTCAAACTACTATTATATCATAAAATATTTGACATATATCTATATATAATACAAGATCACTTATTGCTTTTAATAGAAATAAATATTAAATTTTGAATTTTATTCATAGCTATGGTATTGCAACAAAACTAACTAGGCACATGTCTTAAACCATTACCTCAGCAATTTTATTTGAATCTAAAAAACACTTGTTAATATTATTGTCATACCAATGCTTTTTATAACTACCTCAATATGATATATATTTTAAATTTTGAAAGTTTTTATTTCACATAATCATAATTTGCATTATTTTTAACTACATTATTGAATACATACATGCATGGTTTGATGCAGGAGCAGAGTGATATTTGGGAGCTCACCATGGATCACAGTCCAATTTTGGCACTCCTCAATGCTTGATTTACAAACTCCTGAGCCATAAACCATTTAATTATTATTTTTATTATATCCATCATGTGAATGAAATAGGGAAAAAAATTAAAGTTTTTTTTCAGTAAACTTACTTAAATTAATATTTAACAAATATTAAATAATATATCTTAAAAATATTTGTCATACAATAAATTCATAGCAAGTGTAGATATTGATGGTATGCTTTAAATACGTGCTTATGTTTTTGTACTTATGCTTGCTATTAAAGAATTTAATCACTTTAATCTTAGAATTAATATTGTAATGGTAAATTTGCCATAGTACATGGGTTTGAACCAAGATCCAAAGATAAACAAATAAGCATGGTAAATTTTGGCCCAAATAAATGTTAAATATAAATAAAAGTTGAATGATTAATAAAATTCAAATAAAATGATTCAATTCAAAATACATAATAATATTAACCAATGTGATGATGACGATGATTTATGAAGTATGTGCAAGTTTTCCCAAAAGTATTTTATTTGTTTTTAGTTTGGCTAAAAATGAATCTTTAAAATGCCAAACGTTCTGAATAGAAAGTTTGTTTTTGGCAAACTTGTAAACTTCCGATCATCATCACTTACAAATTGTCACAGACATCCCTGCATGTTTTCCAGTGATTTGTATGATTTCTTAGAAATGTGGGTAGTAACTAGAATATTGGATATTAAAAGCACAATGTTTGGATTGAGTTGCTAACACAAACTAAATTGAGTAATAAAAAAAAATTATTAACAATGAATAACTTGTGTATATACTTCCAGCTATATGAATGCATATACAAAATATTAAATACATAGTAGTAAAAGATAATTTAAGTTTAAGGCCTTATAGTATTTATAATGATAAGATCTTATCATGTGACATATTTAAACACATGGTTTTCTGCAGCTATCATTCTTTTAATGTATTTCTGGTTGTCTTCATTAATTCGTTTAAGGATGATAATTTTTCTTCTTGACACTAATGATGTTAAAGAGACAACATGGTGGCATTAGTGACATTATATAAGGTATATTAGCAGTAGGTCTTGCATAGTTCTTATGGCATTTTCCATTTATTTCTTCATGGTTATTAGTACATACAGCAAGCACTGTTAGTTTTGGCAAACTTAGCATTAGTTTCTGAATCCCACTTCTCACTGTCCTTGATTGTACAACATCTTCGATAATTAATACCATGTTTAATCATCTCTCATATTAATGTTTATGAGAAAATATATAATTTTATAAAGCATTTTAAAATGCCTTTCCAACAGCAGAATATATTATTGACACTTGTATAAAATATGTAAGTGTATAAAATAAGAGTCATAGATCACATGACCCTATTCTCTTAAGCTTGTAAGTTGGGTCATGTAGGTGTCTGAAAATTTTCAGATTTTCTACTCAATAGATAACTTTTAGTTAAAGGCTGGATTTGGGTTGGTATTTTTAAATCTAGTGTCTGAACCTACCCTAATACCTCTCTGAGGAGTGCCAAAGCACGAAACCATGGTCAGAGGTTGGGGGGGGGGTCCTGACAGAGATATTTTAAATGCTTTCTCTAGTAAGCATTTATCATGAAGCTTGTTGAGAAATTGGCAATCCTCTTTGTTTATGTAAGTGTATATTTTGTCATTATTCTTATTTAGGAACAAAGATATCAATTGGTATAAACAGATTAGAAATGTTCACACACATAAAATAACTAATTTCATACAGAAATAAAGAATAGAATGATAAATTTAACATTACCACACTAAAATATTTTGAGTTAAAGCAATTATATTTTGATTATATTTTTATTTATGTACAGAATAAATAGTTTTTACATTTTTATATTTTGTGTGCATGTGTGGCAACTTTCATGTTTAGATTTTTATTTAGCAAAGATTGATTTAATTTGCTAAAATACTTATTTAATGATATTTATTAAAGGCTTAATTTAAATTTAATTGAATAAATATCTGATAATTATTAAATTTTATGATTTATTTATTTTAAATAAATGCTTGTAGAATTATTTTAAAATCCAGAAATGAAAATACAGTGATTAGAAAAGTCTGAAATTATCATTTTCTTTTTTCTTCATATTTAATTTTTTAGTTTTTAAACAGTGTTTCTAAGATTTTACGGTCTTGTTTCAAAAATAGTTTGTAGCATAACAACCTAAACCTCTTCCAATATTTCCCAGACAAACCAAGAAACCCTAATTCATGATAGAGAATATTCTGTAATCCAGACATCATGTGATACCTGGTATAAAAGCTGAAGTTTGTAAAATCCAGACAGTCTTTCCAACTTTTTGCAATCAGAACTTAATCAGGTTTATATTTTTAAATAGACATTTTGGTTGCGATCTACTTGATGATTGGCTAGCTAAACAGCTAAGTATTTGCCTTTACTAAAGAAAAATTATTTCTTCTCATAGTACTGGAATAAATATGAACAACAACAAATAAACCAGAAACGTCATTAATTAGTTCATTAATTATTTATTTTAAGAAATCTCATTTATTATAGTCAATTGTTAGTGTAAAAATGGATAAATTGACTTATGGAATGCTGTCTCATAACTTCAACAAAAAAATCACTGGACTTCTTAAATTGGAAATAATATTGAATAGAAGATATAAATGGAAAATTATATGTATTAATTTCAAAAAAGTAGCTGATGTCTCATTTAGTGCAAATTTATCTCGTCTTTACTTATGTAAAGAATAACTTTAAACAATTTTTCAATTCAAATATGTCTCCATAAATTTGTCACTTAGAGAAATGAACTTTGATTCAGAAAGTAATGAAAATTGCTTTGTTATAGATGATAAACTATTTGCTTTATCAGAGATATGATTAGAATTACTGGCATCATGGATTAAAGATCTACAAATGAATAGATTAATTATATATCTCAAATTAAAAAAGTAATAAATGCTAATCCATTGGCTAAAATTGTAACATTTGTTCAAATTAAATTGCTGCACATAACAAACTATGAACTTTAAGCCAATAAACATCACATGATCCCCATTTTCTATGCTTGCTGAAAACTGTTATTAAAACAGGCAAAAACCTCTATACATATTGCCACTCATTGCAAGCCAGAATAATCAATGGATTCCAGAAGGCTTGTGCATAAAATCCCCTTCGTCAGTGAGGAGCCTTGGATCTGAGAGCACTGCACCTAGGTGCAGTTCTGTCAGATCCAAGGCTCCTCACTGACGAAGGCCACAAGCCAGAAACTAATCTGGGGATATTGAATGAGAATAGACCCTAGATGGAGATTTTATGCACAAGCCTTCTGACATCCATTAATTACTCTGGATTGCAGTGAGTGGCAATAAGTATAGAGAGTTTTGCCTGTTTTAAACTATGAACTTGTATCCAGTGCTTAAAGAAATGCAATATGAATTATCAATGTTAAATATTTAAATACCATTCAATGGATTATAAAGCTAAATATTTAAATGCCACTCCTGAATTGTGGATTATCAAAGCAAATATTAAATATGGCAAATGTCTAAGTGATAAGCAATCTTAAAATGAATTAATGTGTTAAATGTAATTTACCTTGAATCAACAAGTGTGATAAATGGAATTTATTAATCTTTATGCTTGTGTCAGAAAAGATTATATTACAAAGATGGAATTAATTGTCAACAAATCAATAGATTATTTAATGCACTTTCTCATAATTCCTTCTTTCTTAGTTGGTTAATCTTATAGTTATTACTAATTTAATAAAGTTTTCTCATATATTTACTGTGCTCATATACAGATAATATTTTTATTTAATATTATTGTTGAGATTGAATGAGATTAAATGTGAATCACTTTAGATTTATGTTGGATAAATGGAAGTAACTATTAAATTTATATAAAACTGTGTTATATTGCAATTATTATAAGTTTTATGGATTCTTAAGTTTCAACATCACAGTAAATGGAGTTAATCATCCTGATTTAGATAAATAGATCTGTAATGAATATTTTATGCATCACGCTTTTATGTTAGTTTTAGTATTTTAAATGATGTAGAGTATGTAACCATCCTAATGATCTAGTTATATTTTGTTAGTAGAGTGGCATTCTTAATATTTAAGCCTGCAATTGAATCCAATAAAGGATCTTGAGGTGAAATAAATAAGACCAATGTAGCAAATATCATTTAGGTATGCTAAGCAATAATTGCGCTTGCTTCTCTTAAGAGAGTGAAAAAACTTTTCCAGCATTATTAAGTGAGATTGATTAATAATTGATTAATTAATGAAACAAACTAATTAAAGATCACATAGAGCATTTATCATTGATCATTATGATGATGATTATTATTCTCTAGTATTTACATCGAGAATTATTTTAAAATAATAAGCAACCTATTCCTATTTAATGTTAGTGTCTTTACATCACTGTATGATAATAAACTTTTCATATCTCAAGCTCAAAATTAGATTTAGAAAACAAATGTTAATCTTTATGAGATATTTTATATAATTTTCTTTATTGTATTATATCAGCAATATGAGATAGCTTGGAGAATTGAAGATTATGTGAAAGTCTGAGTTTGAATTCCTTAAATATTACATTATATGTGCAGGTGTGTGTAATCCTGTACAGTGTATTAAATTACATATTGAAACATAGTACATTAAAGGTCTGCCCATCCCTCGCATATGTATGTAAATGAGTTATTCTCCAGTACAGGAGTGATCAGAATGACTAACAATCAACATAGGTAGAGTGACAATCTAGGCATTAACATGGGCTTTGTATGTTCCATCATCAGATTTTCAATGAAATGGATGGCTGAAGAGTTGTAAGTTGGAGTAGTTTGAAGCCTGTCCATTAAGTATGAAAATTGACTGTTAGTATAAAGCCGAGCACTGATTGTATATATGTGTGGAGATAATACTCTGGACTAACTGATGATTGTTGGTTTAGCATGAAATATATATATTGTACCAATATTGATATTGGCACATATAATTTTATCTAAAAAAATTATTAAAATAATCTTTCATAAAAGAAAAATGTAAAATTAAAAGTTTAAGAGTTTATTACAGTTTGTTTTCGAAAAAGATATGAATCAAATAGTTTTCCATTGCTAGTTTTTGAAATAAAAAGCTACAATTAATTAATCAGAAGGGGAGATGGGTGTTTCATTAGAAAAGATAAACTAAAGGTTTTATAAAAAGGAAGTAAAGAGTTTTCTTATTAGTATTCGTAAAATATAAATAATTTAAAGTTTAAAAAATACAAATCTCTTTTCATTCGAATTAAAGAAAAACTAATCTTAAAACTAGTAATATATGTGCGTATATATGTGTGATTGTCAATAATAGAATAAATGTGTGCGTAATAAATGTTATTATAAATAAATGAAAGTTAAAGATTATCATTAAAAAACACGGCAATGGCTATTAATTAAAATATAAAACTACAGGATTAAAAAGCTTGTCTCCAAAGGATTAGATATTAATTAAAATATAAAACAATATGTTTTGCATGGCTATTACTAATTAAGCAATCTTCCAAAACACGTTGTCAAAGGATTATCATTGGAATTTCGACAACAGATATTTTCCGGAGGATATTAAAGGGACAACATGTCATCGGTATAAATACTGAATATTTTATCGGACAATCAGTTGAGACCAGAGTCAGTTCACAAATTAATTGAGTGAATTGAGTTCAGAAATTAATTGAGTCAGTTAAGTTAATGGTATCCAGAAACAAAATGCAGTGCTGAGAAGATTTTGGGAACGCATGTTTTCTCCACAGCCTATGTCCGATGAAAACAGCAAGATCTGCCCATGAAATAATGTCAACTTAACAACTTGGAAATCTCCATCAATATCTAATTGTCTCCAATAATAATAATCATGAAGAATAATGAAACTCGTCAAGGAAACATCCCAGCCGGCTGGAAGCATTCGTAATGGAAATATTCTCACCGAAAGCAGATACCAAAGAGAACAAAATTCTACATCTACATTCAAAATCCTAGCTTATTTCGTTTATACTGTAAAATTTGCATTGCATTAATTCATGTGAATCCTCCAAGAGTCTAATTATATGAACTCTATATCATACATAAAATGAACTGTAGATATGTGTGTTTAAGAGTTTCAAATGCTATTAATGCTTTATTATTATATTTGTAAATGCTATATATAACTTAATATGTGCATGATCATTATATCAGTGTTATTAGTTAAATTAGATAAATACCAGTGTCTATTATTAAAATCTACAAGAATATTTAAACTAGTTTAGAAATGTTAATTTAAAAAGTGTATGTACTATATTAAATTATAAAGATGTTTAAATTTAGTAAATTAATGTTAGTTAATAAATTGTCTTTGAAATTAAACTCTATTTGTCGGTCAATTCTTTTTATCAATCTCTTTTATAAATTCCTTTTACAAATCTTTTATCAATTCTTTCACCACTAATTATGTATAATCTGTTAGTGATTACAAATAGATGACCTAGTCATGGATATTTAGGCATTGGGTTAGTGGCCACTGTTCAAAGTGTGTTGTTTATTCTTTTTGAATAGATAGCTGGCGCCCATGTTTATACACAAACAAAAAAGTGCTTTGGACATGGTGTTGAACTCAACAGCTGAGGAGAAGCTATGTCCTGGAAATGTAATGCCAGTTATATATTTTATAGCTATCGTTTGGGCATACATACTCTCCGAGTATTTTCTTCTCTGCCTAAGAGGCCGATGTTCGAGGACTCATATTCGAACCCGGTACAATGGCTTTGCCCAACTGGGGCTGGACCTAAGAAACAATAATAATTAAATACTTTGTTTCTTGTTCAAAACAATTTTTATACAAAAGCTAAATTACGTATGTAAAAGTGTTTTAATTTTTAAAAAAAATTGACCAAAAACTTTTTTTCTTTAAATGAAAAGAGATTTATGCTATTTACGTTAGCTAAAATAAATCATTATGTTAAATCAGAGACAATTAGATGTTTGGGCGGAGCTAAAGCATTAGGAACAGGTAGAGAAAAGGACAAAAAGGGTGGAGTCAGCATGGGTTTCCATTTTAGTAAGAAATAAATAAATAAGTCGTATATTAAATTTAGTGAAATAAAATATTGTTTAAAAATGGAAAAAGAGAAAGAAAAAATATCTGACACGCAGATGATGATGAAAATGATGATGAATATAATAAGAGAAATTAAACAAAGTCAACAAGAATTGTGTCAGAAATTTGAGCAAAGCCAGTTAGAACTCAAAGCAGAATTGAAGGAAGAATTTAGTCAGGTTAAAGGGGAAATTAATGAACTTAGAACGGAAATTAGAAAAATGAAGGAAATAAGATGTGAAATTCCAGGAAAGGTAGAGAAGAACCAAGAAATTATAATGGTAGATTTAGTCAAAGAAAATAAGGAAGTTGAGGTCATGAAAGAGATAGTAGAGTCAGTTAGTGGTAAATATAGTAGTTTGGAAATAAAAATTGAATTAAAATCAGATAGTGTTGCGACTGATAAGGTAGAAACAAATGTAGACCAAGAAATAGAAGAGAGATATAAGTTCAAGGTAGAAAATAGTGTAAATGAGTTTTTACAAAGAATTAAAAATAAAAGGTTTAAAGTAAACGTTCGCATTCGCTGTAGACGTAGATTTAAAACAAAGAGAAAGCATAAGAAAAAATATTCATGGTTAGGAAAAATATGGAAGTCTGTGAAGCTTAAAAGTTTTCTAATTTACAAGGCAGAAAATAGAATGGAAAGAGAAAAAGATAAAAAAAAATTTTAATCGAGAGATAGAAGTGAGAATATGGAGTATAATTTATGTTAGTGAGTTAGTAGAAAGAAAAAAGAAACCGCCGGACATAGCATAATTGTCAGTAAATCGGGCGAAATAGTGAAGAAAATAAACAAAAAGGACTGGAAATGGACAATGAGCAGGAATATGATTATTCTAATGTCAATAATTTGAGAAGTTTAAATCTGAAACTTCTATTTAAAACTAAAATAATAAAATTAAAAATAACTGAATAATAAATTAAATGTTAGAAAGCAATGATAATAATGGAGGCTTCGTAAAATAAAAGATTTTTGTTTTTCTCCACGCACATATTAATTAAGGAAATGCTCGTAAATAAACAGTTCAAATAAATAAAAAATCAATAAAATCAAGTTAAATAAATGGGTCAAATTAATGATGTAAAAGTAAAGTTGTAGATTTAAATAAATGAAAAGATAACGGAATTTCTAGAATAAAATTAAGTTAGTCAAATAGATATTTGTATAATAATGAATCGTAATAAAGTAAAACAGTTTTTTTTCTCTCTGAGTACACGCACATTAAAATAAAATAGTTTTGAATATACATAAGTTGATAAAAGGAAGTAAATAAATGGTTTAAAGTAATCAAGTCCAATAAAATCTTTGTATAATAATGAAGAGCTGTAAAATAAAAGAGTTTTCTAAGTACACGTACGTTAATATATAAGGTAAACAAATGTTTAAAAAATAATATTGTTATATAAATAATATTCGTAAGAGTTTAGAATAGTATTGTAAAATTAAATAAAATAAAAGTTTTTTTTAGAATATATGCACATAAATAAAGAAGTTAAAGTAATTGTTTAAAAAATAATAGTGTAATTAAATAAATATGTAAGATAATGTTCGTAATAGTTCAGAATAATATAAATAAATATCTTAAAGTAATGTTCATATGTACTTTAAATAATATTGTAGGATTCGTGATAAATAATATAAAGTCAATCTAAGTTATATTAGGAGTGTATAAGGGTTTGAAATTAAGGGATGAGGGTAGTATAGAATTAAGTTTAGATAAGGATAAGTTTAAAGCTGTCGCCTGGATAAAATTTAGTACCCGTAACGGATTGGCCGGGACCATTCCTCTTTTAAAATGCACACTGGCGACAACCAGAGTAAGTCTTAAGTATCTTTTTCAGGGAAGAATCCCCATATCTTGTACCTCATTTTCCAAAGCATAAGTCGGAAATGGACAGTTGAAATTCCTGCCATTCGCAGCGTCCTCTTCTTAGTCAAAGTTCGATCAAGAGAATCGGCAATCGTTTTCCAGAGCGTAAGTCGGAAATAGACAGTTGAAATTCCTGCCATTCGCAGCGACCTTTTCTTAGTCAAAGTCCGATCAAGAGAATTGGAAGCTGAAGCTTCGTTTATAAAAGATCCCTGTGCCACAAAATTAATTTGTCTTCATGGTCACTATCCAGGACTCAGAACATTGTAAACAATCTTGCCAGTATAGAAAAAAGAAAAGCATAATTGAAGATTGCCCTTGCTATGTAAAGTAAAAGATATCAAAAGAGCAAACTTAGAAAGAATAATAAATTAAAATTTAATGTTGTCAGAGATAAAATGGTCAAAAGGACTTTTACTCTCAAAGGGAGGTGTGTAATGTACCAATATTGATATTGGCACATATATTTTACCTAAAAAAATTATTAAAATAATCTTTCATAAAAGAAAAATTAAAATTAAAAGTTTAAGAGTTTTTACAGTTTTTTTAAAAGATATGAATCAAATAGTTTTCCATTTAGTTTTTAAATAAAAAGCTACAATTAATTAATCAGAAGGGAGAGGGTGTTTGTTAGAAAAAATAAACTAAAGGTTTTATAAAAGGAAGTAAAGAGTTTTTTATTAGTATTGTAAAATATAAATAATTTAAAGTTTAAAAAATACAAATCTCTTTTATTCAATTAAAGAAAAACTAATCTTAAAACTAGAAATATATTGTATATATTTATTGTCAATAATAGAATGAATGTATTAATAATGTTATTATAAATAAATGAAAGTTAAAGATTATCTTAAAAAAATCAATGGCTATTAATTAAAATATAAAACTACAGATAAAAACTTGCTCCAAAGAATTAGATATTAATTAAAATATAAAACAATATTTTTATCTATTACTAATTAAGCAATCTTCCAAAACACGTTGTCAAAGGATTATCACTGGAATTTCGACAACAGATATTTTCCGGAGGATATTAAAAGGACAACACGTCATCGGTATAAATACTGAATATTTTATCGGAAAATCAGCTGAGACCAGAGTCAGTTCACAAATTAATTTAGCAAATTGAGTTCAGAAATTAATTGAGTCAGTTAAGTTAATAGTATCCAGAAACAAAATGCAGTGCTGAGATTTTGGGAACACACGTTTTCTCCACAGCCTATGTCCAATGAAAACAGCAAGATCTGCCCATGAAATAATGTCAACTTAACAACTTGAAATCTCTGTCAATATCTAATTGTCTCCAATAATAATATCATGAAGAATAATGAAACTCATCAAGGAAACATCCCAGCCTGGAAGCTTTAATGGAATATTCTCACGAAAGCAAACCAAAGAGAACATAATTCTCTCTACTTCAAAATCCTAGTAAAACATTTCTTATTTTTTTATACTGTAATAGCCATTATGCTTAATTTTATCCTCAAGAGTCTAATTATTACTCTATATCATACATAAAATGAACTTAGATATGTTTTTAGTTTTAAATGCTATTATACTTTATTATTATATTTTAAACTATATATGTAATTGATCTTATATTGTTATTAGTTAAATTAGATAAATACCAGTGTCTATTATTAAAATCTACAAGAATATTTAAACTAGTTTAGAAATGTTAATTTAAAATGGTACTATATTAATTATAAAGATTTTAAATTTGGTAAATTAATGTTAGTTAATAAATTGTCTTTAAAATTAAACTCTATTTAGCGGTCAATTCTTTTTATCAATCTCTTTTATAAATTCCTTTTACAAATCTTTTATCAATTCTTCACCACTAATTATGTATAATTTGTTAGTGATTACAAATAGTGACCTAGTCATGGATATTTAGGCTTGGTTAGTGGCCACTGTTCAAAGTGTTGTTTATTCTTTTTGAATAGATACTGGCACCTGTTTATACCAAACAAAAAGTTTAGATTTTGAACTCAACAAAAGAAGCTATTCCTGATGTAATGCTAGTTATATATTTTATAGCTATTTTATACATACTCTCCGAGTATTTTCTAAGAGGTGTTCAGGTATTCGAACCCTCAATATATTTTTTTTATCTTATATGATAAGTGGTGTGATATGATAGTTGGAAGTTGAGGTGTGAAAATTGGTTTGAATCACTAAATATTACATTATATTGTATGTAATGTATTATGTAATAAAGTGTTTTTTTAAATTTTTTTATTAAAAAATCACACTGCTATTTATGGATAATAAGGATATATTTGAGAATATATTAAACATAAAATCTATCTGGTTAAATATATCATTTTTGATACTCTAAAATATAAAAGTGTTAGATGATGTATATAATATCCTCTTTACATTATCATATCTAAAAGCATAAACAAACGTTATATCTTTTTTTTTTTATAAGAGAAAAGCATAATCAACTTTATATTTAAAATGTACCCTGTTTTAAAACAAGATTGAGTTACTGTGAATTAGTTCTTATAGTAAGAAACAATATATTTGCAAAGATTTTATTAGTAAAATAGATTAAGACTAAGAGTACATATATTACAGAATAACTCTGAGAAATTTATTCATTATTTTACTGATGTGAACTATTATCAGTATAGAATAGTTTTAGCTTATGTGGAAATATATAAAAACTGTATGCATAGTAAGCAAACAAGTGAGAGGATAGTCACACTTCTCTTTTCAATACCACTCAATTAACCCATACTTTCCTATCGCTTTTTATAATATAACTAAAAAATTTTTACTTTGTTACTTTTATTTATTCATTTTATATACTTTTCTTTAGGTGAATTTTTCAGTTTTTTTTTATAAGCAAGATGAAAATGTTGAAGTATGATATCCACTAGGCGCTTGACAAACTCAATAGTTTGCTAATAAACTATCAAACTACAAAAATGGAAAGAATAAAGAAATATCAATTTCAGAACTCTAACCAAATTTTGAGATTAACTTTTCAAAAAAATTATTTTTTGATAGATAGGTTTTTTAGATTACCTTTTTCAGATACTTTTTTTTTTACTTTTTAAGTATGAGCATTATGAACTATTGTAAAAAATAATGAAATGAAACAAGAATTACTTAGATTTAAAATTCTTGATTTAATGAAGAATATATTATATTGCAGCTATATGCAAATCATTCTCAATTAACAATCTAATAGCTTAATATTACCATTAAAACCACTAAACATCACATGATTATTATTCTTTATTCTTACACAAGCTGTTTACATAGAGACTAAACTCTCCATATAGTAGTGCCATTCTTGCATCCACTGATTACTCTGGCTTGCACTGAGTGGTGTTACTGTATGGAGAGTTTAGCCTTTACATATGACCATTTAGTAAGATAAAAACAGGATCAGATGTAACGTATTTATTTCTTTTGTTGTAATTAATAATTTGTAAAGCACATATTCATTACATAAGTAATACATATTAAGGCTATAACCTTAAGACTATACACCTAGATGCGACAATAGGGACCTCTACAAATCTAAACACAAGATTAATGACTTTAAAAGACAAAAAAGACAAGGGCTCTTGTCTTTTAAAGTCATTAATCTTGAATTTAGATTTGTAGAGGTCTCTATTGTTGCATCTAGGCTCATAGTCTTAAGGTTATAGCCTTAATATATATTATTTTTGTGGGTGTGTGTAATTCAGGGATTCTATTTCTAGTAGTGCTGGCTTCACTTATTTTATAAGATAACATTTATGCCAAGGAATTTGAATTCTACCCTTCTGATTATTAGTATTTTTTATGATTAAGCAAGAGGGATTTCTTATAGCTTTAATCTTTATTTTGTGTACAATGAAACAAATGTCTTCTATGAACAATATAAAATATATGTATATGCTCATCCAAAAGCAATAAATTTATGAAAAGACAGGTTATAAATTTCAATAATTATTTTCAGTTACTTATTTAACCTATATTTAATATATAGGGTATATGAGCACAGACTTTCACACACCCCACCACTCTCCACACTATCTCATAACACTGATACAGTCGAACACATATCTGTTGAAAAGATAAATAATCAAAAATATACGTATTTCATGTTAAATCAGCAATCATCAGTTGGTCCAGATTACCATCTCTACACATATATGCTATAAGTGCTCAGATATTTATTAAGATAGCCAATCCTCATACTTTAATGGGCAGGCTTCAATCTATTCCACACTTCAACTCTTCAACCGTCCATCCAATTGAAAATCTGATGATAAAATGCTCAAAGGCCACTCTGAGGCCGAAATTCTTGTCACACCCATGTTGACCTCTAAGGTCAATCTATATTATAGATATAAAATTTTCTTAATAATATTTTTTTTCTTTTTTCTTTTCCCTACTCCCAATTCCGTTTTTGTTTATTTATTTTAAATATAAATCAGATAGATTTTTGAACAGTGAGAATAAAATGTTTGTTCATTATCATATAATATTTGATATTATATGCATAATATTATATATAATTACCTTTATTAAAAACATAATTTATTTTATTTGTTAATTTTGGTAGATATTTGATACTAATTTGTCCATAAATTTAATATCAGAAACAACAATTTCTTTTCTAATCTTTACGAAGATTTATATAACCAAATTTTTTATAGACTAATTGAAATTATGGTAGAATCTGCCAGCAAGGTATATCATATGACTTTTTATAGATGCAAAGAAGAGAACTAAAGTATTAATTTTTTGAAATACAATGAGGAAGATTTTTGAGAACATTATGAATAGCAAAAATTAAAAAAAAAAGATAAAGAATGTAAAGCATAAATAACCAGATTGAAATTATTTTCTTAAATTTAATAATAATATTCAATATAATTAAATATTTAATAAGATTAAATATTATAAAATGCTTTAATTTACGGGCAAATATACAATTCTTGACATATTGATGTTGAGAAAAGAAGAGAACAGCCAGAAATTCGATAGAGGTTCAATAATTAATGAATGTGCATTGAGGAAGTTGAAAAAAATGATAAACCATCCAGGAAAAATATCAATAAATAGCTTGCCTGGAATTGGTGCTGCTTTGGTGGCACCTAATGGGAATAATAATATAAACAACAATAATAGTAATAATAATAGTTTGAACAAATATGTAAAACATCAATGACGCCAATAATATATATTAAACAGCTTAATTTCATTGTAAAAATATTAAAACATCTTTAAAAGATATTTTTCTGCAAGCATTAAGAGTATTTATGGAATGTTATTTATATGTATATACTTATTTTATTATATATATATATAACCATTCTCTGTATATTCATCTATATTATATATAAGCAATATAATATATATAGACTAATATCAGATAAGTAATATATAGTAAACAAAACATTGAAATTAGCTTTCCAATTTTCCATATACATCAATATATAAATAAATAAATAAAAGCTATATATTTTGTGGCAAGACTGCCAGATCATGTAGCTATAATAGCTATCAAGCCATAAATTAACTACAGTTTTTATTTATTGATTGATATATAGAATACAGTAAAGTTAATTCCAATGTTTTGGTTATTACATATATATATAGTACTGCATACGTGTACTACCATGTCTAAGATCTGTATATAAATCTATGTTCGTAAATCTTTCCAGGTTAGTCATTTCTTCCAGGTAGCTATTCCATAAACAATCTAGCTAATCTAGTGGGTATTTAGCTATTTTTAGCTAAAGGGTAAAGCAAGGATGGAAACCTACTCAAACTCTCACCATGCGGAAATTAGCAAGATTGTGAATAAAGCCATTTCATTAATAAGGCCTCTAAACTGCAGTCAACTGATTAAAGGCCGTTTGCTTTTATCAGTTTTTCCTATATTGTTTGATTGAGGATTTTATTATCTATAACCTTATAATTATAATAACAAAGTCTTTTCTGTTTCTTTTTTTACTAATATAAAAATAATGATTAACTTCGCGAAATTGTTAGGTGGGCGATAATTTAATTAAAATAACAATAATGACGATTTAAAAAAAAAAAATCTATTTGCGAGTTAAAAAAAAAAAAAAGATAAATTAAACAACAAATTGAAGTAAAAATAATAGAAGTATATAATTAAATTTTATAACAATTAAGTCTCTTGATAAACAATTAAAAGTTTTTGAAAAACTTATTTATTGAATGATTTAATCATTTTAACGATGGTAAAAATTACCATAACCGAAGAACTCAGATAAAATTCACTAGAAACAGAACGGTTGTAAATAAGGTATTTAATTTTTGGAACAATATAGTAATTACCACAAGTATGCAGTCAGATGTTTTATCTAAATATTTATATGATTTTATTATGCTATGTCAGTGAGACCTCGTTTGTTCAGCCATTGTTGTTTAAGATACCATATATCTCATTGAGTGACGTAATCGGAGCTGACTAATGAAGTAAATGGATCTTTTATAGACTCCTTTGAGGATGTGACAGGATGTATTTATGCATTAAATTGCTAAAATTTATGACCAAAGAGTTAATATAAAAAACAATATGGCCTATAAAAATCTATCTTATCACCTAATCATTAAGTTATTAATATTTGCAAACGACAATGCCTATCATAGTTTGAAACATCTGGCATAAAATATATGATATAAACACAATTTTGTAAATTTGATAATTATTGGTATTTAAAAAGTTATTCTCATGTATGAGTTTGGTGATAAATTGATTCAGGGGAACTATTGCAAAGGACCCCAAAATACAAGTGGATTTGCTAATATTCATCAATTATTCTTCTGAAATATTTTGCATCTCTACCATTTTCTGTTGAACAATATAGTAGCTCTGTCTTATCTATAATGATTCTTTAACTACTTTTCTTAAGTTGCACAAAATGGAAAACTGTACTTGCATTCTAATGTGTCTGTGGGCTACTATGATGTCAACTACTAATAAAGGATGCATTTTTCCCCTTGTATTTTGGAAATCTTGGATATTATGACAATACCAAATGTTTTGATAAATTATTTCCATTTAACATTATATATTTCTTTAAGCCCATTTGCTTTCCTGTTTCTGTCACTTCTTTATTCAGATTTCAAGTACTAATTTGCAGGCTACTATACCTATGAAGTAGGTTTTATGATAACATTTTTTTAAAATCCTTACTGTTTATGAATAATAAAATAAGAATTAGTTAAAAGTTAGCATAGAGACATACAAGAAATTGTTGAATGTATTCAGATGTGTTTCTACTATTGAAAAATGTAATTTAATAAAAATGTCTCTGATGTTTTACTTTTTAAATAAATTTTGCTACATAAGCACATAATCAGATTCATTTTGAAAATTAAAAAAAAATTAAATTTAGGATAAGAAAATGAGGGTTTGTGCTTATATTTTTAAACAATTTTTTTTTACTTCATAAGGCTTTATCTTAACTATTATTAACTAACATGAACAATTCTTGTTTTTAAAATGTATCATTTTTTTATATATTAATATTCACTTAATATATTGATTTCATTTTTATTTATATTAGTCTGATGATTGACTCGTTAATTTGGAAAGTACTTGAAAACTAACCTGTTACAAGATAATATCCAAACAATTAGACTATTTTTGCTTAAAATAAATCTTTGAAATACAAGTACTCCTCATATACCCGGAGCCTAATTGTAAATTTAGGGGATTTGAACTCAGACTTTCAAGCACCCTTCAACTATCCATACTATCTCATACCACTGATACACATGACCAAATACATACAGAAAAGATGAATAATCACCAATATAAGTATTTTGTGCTAAACCAGCACTCATCAGATTTTCAATGGTATGGATGGCTGAAGAATTGGTGGTTGGAATGGATTGAAGCCTGTCCCTTAAAGTGTGAAGATTTGCTATCTTAATATAAACTGAGCACTGATTACATATATATGTGGGAGATGATAATATGGACCAACTTATGAGTACTGGTTTAGCACAAAATACTTATATTGGTGATTATTTATCTTTTCTGCATTATGTGGTTATGTGTGATAATATGGATAGTTGAAGGATGCTTGAAAGTCTGAGTTCAAATCCCCTAAATGTAAAATAAATCTGTGATAAGGAAAAGAAAAGTTCTGCAAATATTTTTTGAAACTGATCTACCATCATTTGTTATCATTGTAAGCATTTCCAAAGTTATGGCTGCAAGTACAAAATATAAAATAAGGTCCAAATCCTATAAATCTTTCGTGGAAAATATTGAATTACTATGGCAATCATGAAATACAATTGCTCTTGATTACAAAAGACATTAGAATAGATAGAAACAGCTAATATAACAGAATAGATGGAGATTGAGTTTAAAACCAAGTTCTTGTTATAAGAAGTGCACTCTTTGAAATTTTAATTTTTTAGTTCACAACTTTATATTGTTTTTCTCAGTTGATTTATACCATGTAAGAAAAATAATGACAGGTTGATCTTTCTATGTATATAATAATACATGCTTTTATTTAATATCTGATAAAAATATGCAATTTAGTCCCCCCCCCCCTTGATATCTAAATCTGCTTCCAACATAATTGACAATATTATTTTCATAATGTGTAAATATATCCATGTATCTAAAATGAAAGTGCTTACTTAAATTATTTGGTAGTAGTTTGCTGTTGCTAACCATTCCCTTACCAGCCTCTCAAAATTTGAAATCATATAATGCTTAAGATCAAATTCTATAAACTATTGTACATTTTGATGATGTGGGTCTATGAAAGTTAATTTAAATATAATTTTTTAATTGACCAAAATAGATGGAATAATGAGCATGTACTGAATGTATGCTAACTATCAGTAAATATAAAATGATCAAAACATTACATGATAACCACAAACCTTCATGCAACCATTGATTACAAAGGCTTGCACTCAGTGGCACTACTGTATGGAGAGTTTGGTACTATTAAATATAAAATCCAGAATGAACTCACCTATACCTTAGCTTTAACTCTATATAAGCACTCATTTAATGACATACTTAGATTGTGTGTGAATGGTATGCTTATATACGGTCAAAGCTAATGTGTAGATAGGCTCGTTCTGCAATTTATGTTTACTGACAGTTAGTGTACATATAGCTCGCAAGAAAGTTCATTTAACCAACTCTAAAATGGAGATTCTAGAATAAATTATGCTAAGAGGATGAGAAGAAATGGCATGCTATCGATGATGATCGAATGTTATCAATACTCTCTTGCTAATTAATCTAAACTGCATCAGGTTAGAGAATTTAAGATAGCTTGTGTATACATTATGCATTATGTAATAAATACTTTATGAAATTTAAAAAGCAGTAAGATAGTGGATATTGTACTTTATAGTTATTTTATATTGTTATAAGTAAACATGTAAAACGTTTATTTTACCTATAATTACATTTTAAAAAAATTGCTTGCTTAGTTTAGTATTTAATTACAAATTCGTGACAGGTAAAGGAAACTTAGAATAAATAGTCAATCTGTTATACATAAATTAATCAAAAGAGTAATTAACACACTGTGTTTATGTAGATGATTTAATACTTCATTAAATGAAAATGATATAAAAAGCACTTCCGTAATAACATTTGTAAGAAGTTACTGGATTTAACGGAAAAGAAGGAGAAAAGATAATGCAGAAAACAACAGTAAGCTACCGCCAACTGTTTTAAAATGATGCACTATGTTGTCAGATCAGAGTTCATATTCTGTATATAAATGTATGATACATCTTTTCAACTTCAGCTTATTTTCAAATCTTTTACAGCTGGAGTTTGCACCTATTAACTTCATAGATTTTTCTTTTTTTTTAAATCTATATACTTTTTTTTCAAAATCTTATCAGATGTTATTGTATGTCACCCATTAAGCTAACTTGCACATACAAAATTATAGCTATGTTTTCACATCATAAAAAATAAGTGTAAGATAAGAATTTGATATGAATTCTTATCTTCGATTTTCCACTGAGGTTATCAATGTTTTCTCTACAGGTCCTTGATAATATGATTACCTATCTTATTTCCCTTATAATTTATACTATATATTTATAAATTACTAAGTGTTTTTATATAAAGTCAATAATTTATATATATTGTAGACTACAAGCAAAATAAAATACGTAATCATATTATCATAGATCTAGGGGGAAAGGTTAATAACCTCAGAAGTAAAAAAACAGGCAAAAACTCACTATACGTATTGCCACACACAGCAAGCTAGAGTAATCAATGGATGCCAGAAGGCTTGTGCATAAAATCCCCATCTAGTGCCTACTCATCCAATATCCCCAGACTAGTTTCTGGCTTGTGGCCTTCATCAGTGAGGAGCTCTTGTGTGGCAATACGTATAGTGGGTTTTGCCCGTTTTAAAACAGGTATACACAAGCATAAGAAGTGGTGGTCATATGATGTTTATTGGCTTAACCTCCAAAGTAAATAGAAAATAAGAATTCACATTAAATTCTCTTTTTCCATTTATTTTCTGAGATGAAAACGTATATCTATATGTTTGTACATATAAGATGGCTTAATATCATTATATGGCTACATGTTTATATCATCTTCATCATATCAACAAAATTTCTTCATCTAAGTGTTTTTCTAAGCTACTCAATAGCATCTTCATTGTTTTGATGATGAAATTTGTCCATCTCATTGCCGATTCTCCATTATTTACCAACTTTTACAAACATTGTATATTTTTTTAATAAATTGTAATGTTCTAAGATATGAACAAAACAGGAGAGTTCATTTTGGTTATTTGTGCTTCAAGAAATCTGAACAATACCTATTTATATTTTAAGAATGAAAAAGTCTTTTATTCAAAATTACAATCATCTAGTTAACATTTCAGAAAATCAATCATTAAAGATTTAATTGTTAAGCGTTGGTGGCCTAGCGGTTAGCATAGCTGCTTTCCAAGCAGCTGGCTTGGGTTCTTCCCGGTCAACGCATTTGACATATGAAAAAAAAAGATTTAATTTTTTTGCCTATACATTATTTTCTGACACACACTTTGCATTAAAAATAATATACATGTTTTTTTCTCAATTATAATGTTTTAATATTTATTTGTGCCTCTAATATAGCAACACAAACAGCTCATTAAATGTTATGACGTAACTCTAAATACTCCGGAATAAAGTGCCATATTATTAATTTAGCTTACATTTACGCTTTGCTTTAATTGCAATAATTCATTGCAATGCGATGTGATGCACTGTGACTTCTCTTTTTCAAGAGTCAGAAATCTCTCAGCTACTATACACAGAGAAACCTGTTAGTTAGCCACTTTATCTCCCCTTTGCAATCTCCACCCCAAGTTACCCATATTCATCTCTATCCTGCTCCATCCCATTATCACAACATAATCTTTGTCAACTCCATGGCCTTTATATCTAAATCCCCCTTATCTTTGCCCAAAAGCAGCATAAAAAACAAGAATTCACTTTTTGTATAATCACTTTGTTTATATTTATTCTTCTACAATTTCATTATTTGTACCCTTTCTGCTTACAGGCATTTGCATTCATTTAACAAATATCTAATATTTTCTTTGCCTTCCTTACACAACTTGCAGACTAAATCACCCACATTTTCCCATTTATATGTATATTCCTTGTTGCTAAAGATCCTGTTTGAGCCGTAAACAGTAAACTACTTTCCTTGCTATTATCATAAATTAACTCGCACCCAATATTCTGTTTACTTCTATAAATATTTAAACTTTTTTTACTCTCCATACTAGTTCTCTATATCTCCAACTCCCTATTCTTTATTAATGAATCTGTTCTTCTATCCCATTCTTTGCCACTATAACTCTCAACAATTCTCCTAACACAATCATCCTACCTTTTGTATAAGTATACTGACATAAATTATTTATCCAAATCCTCTACATAGCATACTACCTTTCTCAACCATCTTGTTGCCTGCCCTTTACTCATAACCCAATTAAATACAATATTGACTATTCTCTTATTCTCCATAAATTTCAATCTACTGAACATTTTCATTTTGCTTTTTGCATCTCTCATATAAAAGCTTGACCCTTCTATTTCTCATTGAATTTCCTCCTTTGCCATCCACACATCTGCATTTTTACTAAATAATCTAATACCACATTACTAGCACATAATGCATCATTACCATATCCTAACCCTGCTATTGCCACTCCCTTTCATACAATTCTAGCTACATCATATTTATTATAAGAAAATACTGTTGATTTTTTTTATCAATCCCTTTTTTTTTCTTTGCTTCGTTTATCAATTTTTTCTCACTCATCCAAGCAATTTCTCTGATTACTTAAGAAGATTCCCAAATAGTTATACCTATTTATATCACTTAACTTTATATCTGCCAATAAAAATTCTTTCTCTTCTCTTTCCCAGTATTAATCATCATTACTTTTGATTTTTATTCACTAAATTTAATCCCCATCTTTTTACCCACTCTTGCACATGTCTTCAGCATAACTTCCATATCTTCCCTACTTTCTGTGCACAAGAAGACACCATCTGCAAATAAAAGATCAGATAATGTATATATTCCCTTGCCACCTATTAATGGTATTCTCTACCCCTCTTCCAATTCTTTCTATTGTTCTCTCTCCATTTCTTTCAAATACAACAAAATAGGTGACATAGGGAATCCTTGCCTTAGTCCCATCCCATTTTTAACTTTAACTGATTCTATATTCCCTAATTGATATGTATAGTAATTATTTTAATACAATCCCTTAATAAGATTCACTAAAGCTCCACCCATTTCCAAATTTACTAAACTTACCTATACTCTATTTCTATTTATTCTATCATATGCCTTCTCTATATCTATAAAAGCCATTTATAACTGTCTACCTCATTCCATATCATTTTACTCTAGCGCCATCTATGTTAATATGAGTAACTGATAAACATTAGATTATAGTGCCAGCTCCTATACTGCTTCTTTGCATTGATCATCTCTAGCAGCTACCTTTATTTCTATTATCCTATTTAAGTACCAACTTAAAAGTTTAACACAGTAATGATTTTATAGATAGCTCTAAACTGATGAGCAACAGGAGAGAGGAATAGGGTATTAACTTTAAATACTGAGTAGCTAGGGTAAATTGTATTAAGAGGTGGAAGACAATAGCAAACAATCATTCACAATTAGCAAATGCTATGCTGTTATTTAGTTACTCAATCTATTCTCAGCTAGTCTATTTACATTGGTTTATTTTTCAATTTTTTATAAGAACTTATAATTGGCAACCTGCCCAAAAATATTATTGAAAAAATGTTTGCAGTCATAGAGATGAATTATTATCAGAAATTTCGAATGGTTTTAGAGAATCAAAAATTCTGCAAACCTATTTTTTGTTTTCTGAAAAATAAAAAAGATAGTAAGGAATTTAGTTAGAATATTTGAATCAATTAACTAAAAATGTTTGTGGCAATGTTAAAATATCTGATTGTTCATTCAAATTTATTCATATTGCATGAGTTCAGCATGAGAATATTAGAATCTGTTGATGGAAAATGTAAAGAGTTTGAAATATTTCATAAGATTTGAACTATGTTTAAATGTTCTTGTGAGAAGCATCTTTGGAACAATTTATAGACAATTTCTTGATGCAAACATTAACCATCAAATCATAACATATATTGATGTCTGCTTCAAGAAGTTGACATAAATTGTTCCAATTGAAAAAAAAAATGAGAACTTTATCTTTTTGATTTTTAAATTTATTACAAGCAGATATAGAGTTATAATTATTTATTAAGCTCACAGGAAGTATATGTAAGTACTTTTAAGACAGATTTTAACCTGTATCAAATGCACCTTGAAACTTATAATAGTCAAGCAATATCTTTATTTTGCTGATAGAGGAACCTCTCAAACCATGATCCAGAATAGTGAGTTTTATAAAGATAAGAGCAGCTGTCTTATCTTTAACCTAACTTTCCACTTATATAGGCCAATCTGAAGCATCTTGAATTGGGAGCATGAAGCTGTTGTTCTCTCCACTGTTTAAGTCCACTATTTCCTATACAAATTAACATTTGTGAAATCATACAATTTACGAGTTAATATTATAATCTTTATACTGGAAATATATAAACTATTGCTTATATATTGTTTAATTCATTTAATGACCTGCAAAATACTTTTAATATTATAAAACACAATTTATGAGGATTTTGATTTAATAATTAGTGTTCCAAAAACCCAGGTGTTTTATTCACCAGTGATGGAAAAAAATAGTATGAATAGCTATTGCCATAAAATAGAGAACCCTTTTAAATATCGTTTTTTTTTTTTTTAAGAAAAGCAGGTTTGAATGTCAAGATGTATTTAACAAGTTTAAAAAGCTGGATATTTCATCATAGTACTTTAATTGCTTCAAGTAAATTATTTCTATATAAAGCTGCTATTGTTCCAAATTATTCGGTGAAAGTGAGTCAAAGAAACCTTATGATTCTGGAAACATTTCATTTAAGTATTGATTTTTTAATCAAATGAGAAACAGTGGTGAAAATTACAATAAATCTATAGCTATTATATATATATAGGATTCCACCTTTATTGTTAAAAGGATGTTGCCTTGACAACAGTGTGAAATTGTTGATTGTTAATGATATTGGGATTATCTAAGTGTTGATTGTCTTTTAATGATATATATATATGTTCTACATATATAGGTTTGCTTTTATAAACTTGCCTTTATACTGGCTACAACTTTTATATTAATATAAAACAGAAGAGAGATGGAACATACTGCTACTGTAATGGAAATCCCCCCCCTCCCCTATAAGTTTAGAACATATCTATTCATCATGCCGGATCAAAATTATAGCAGGATAAAAATCACACTGACATTCATCATCAATCTGCCATCAAATTGAAGTGTGATAGAAAAAAAACTTTTTTATTGTTTGTAGAATACCATATAGGATTTTTTAATTAACTTGCTTGCAATACTATATTCTATTACCCTCATTTAGGTTGGCAAGCCATATGTATAACTAACGAGTCTGAAGGTTTTCAGTCATTGTCCACAGACTCTTTGATTAATCAATTTTCTCAGTTGCTTGTTGGTATGGTATCTGAATTATTTTGTGATTAGATTTTTAGGTTATCTGTTGATATGCTCATTTGGCCTCTTTCTTGATCAGCTCTCCATTGGTAATCTGATCATTGGATTTTTTTAGATTAACTCAATTTTCTGCCTAATTTCAGTTGGCTGCAGTGTCTACAATCAAATATGTAAATGCCAATTATATTTCTAATTGTAGCATTTAAATCTTTCATAATGCATTTTCTACAAATCTCTATTTTCTGGTTTCAATTGGACTTTATTTAGACCTTTTTCTCTTCTCTCCAGAGTGAACAAGCTTAACTTTAATTTGATCCTGTGTCCTATAAATAATTCTTCAGAGGATGTTTTGAAAATTGTTGTAAACAAATAAATTGTTGCACTTAAAGTATTCATGTAATATAAATGCTAAAGATGACACTTATTTTTTTAAGTAGTTTGACAACTATTTTTAAGCTGAAATGAAAGTGACAGTTTGTGATTAATAATATTATATTCATAAAATCTCTGAATTGTACACAAGTGAATTTTGCCCCATTGTCAGATATGATCATACTCTCAGAGTTTCTACAGTCACCTAAAACTGGACTGAGAAAACATCTATAATTTCTAGTCAAATAGGCATCGATTTTTAAAAACACTCTTACTTTACTTACAAAGTCTATTTGAGCTTATGACGAGGAAGTTTTTAGACATTGTCCAAGCCATTTCTCTCTTTTTAATTGGAAATTTCCATGCTGAATGACATTCTCAACATCTCTAAACTCTATCTTGAATATATTTTTCATATCTGACCATCACATTATATATGATTTTATGGGCATTTTTATGTGTAATATTCCAGAGTGAAATCAGTTAACAAAATCAAAGACCTGATTGGGATCTTGGTAGAAATAACATTATTCAAATGTCAAGTAGTACAGTTGCTAAGTAAAGTTCGTTTTATTAGATCTAGAATAGTTTGTGCACTATTTATGGTGATTGTTGGAGCAGCCAGTCTTTAATCATTTTATGATTTTTTGGAATCTTTTCTCCTAGCTATCAATTCTTTCATTATTTTACTCACAAAATTCTGATTATCTACTAATTTATATTTAGTTGGGTTTTTTTCCCTCTAACCTATTTTTATAATTTCATAGAAAAAATAAATAAGGGTATCTGCATGAGAAATTTCCATTTCCTGTCTAGATTTTTTAAAGTCAAATTTGCTTGCCTAATGCCCTGTTCTTGGAAGTACTTCCTCTTATTATTCCTTTTCAGTTCCAAATATCCACAGCAGCAGTTTATGGCTAGATATTATTGTAAATTTTTGTACATAGATAACATTTTGAATATTTTATAGTTGATGTTATGGTTAGAACTCTTTAGAAATTTAAGTGTAATTGTGTTCAATCTTGCTTAATGTTTGTGATGCAAATTCCATCATTTTTTAAAATTGTTTAGCTTTCTATAACTAGAAATTGTTCCCACTTTTATTGGCAACATATTTCAGATAATTTAATCTGACTTTTGTGATAAATTACTTTTTAGTTTTTTAAATGCTTGGACTGTTCTCTCCCCTCCCCTGTTCATTTTACTTTTTTTAAGCAAAAGCCTTTATAGGAGTTCTTTCGGCTCAATTTTATTATGAATAAACTTTTTGTATAACACATCATCAGACTAAATATTCTTGTGGCTCCTTAATGTTTGTGAACATTTTAACTTTTAAGATTATCTTAAGTTTACTTTTAATGGCTTTCTTCCTTGATATATTTGTCTTTGAACCAAAAAATTAACTTTTCTGACCTCAAATTTGTTGTATTCAAATTTTTAGATTTATAAATTTTTAACAAAACCTTTTCATGTTAATCTGCAGTTTTTCAATCATTTAGCCATTACTGTAAATCACTGAAGTAATATAGGGTTTCCCATGATGTAGATTCTAAATGACCCATTAAACACTGGAATATAACTGGCGTCATTGATATCTCCTGAAATCAAATCTATTTATCTTGAATAATCCTGTACCAGTTATTATAACCATGTAATTCTACTGATTAATTGCGTTTAATTGATGGTGATAATAATTTTGCAATTGTAATCTCTACACATTTTATTCTTTCTATTCTCTTTAAATATTGATACAATAGGCATGACCCATTCCAGTGTCTTTAGCTTGAATTGCAAATAGCTTTCTTCCTGAAATAACTCCATATGATTACCCTCACAGAAGTGATATATTTTGTTTTTGACATATTTCTCCAGTTATATGTATACTGATCTGATTTAAGCTCATTTGTATAACTCTGCAGTATGTCTGTGGATTCTATTTTTCAATGGTCCCGTGTCAGCTGCATGATTTTATTTGTTATACTTTTAGAATCACCACAAGTAAACCTATTACTTTATGCTTAATTCATGAAAGTGTCAAATTCACAAATATTAGTTAGATTTCTCAATTTTGCCACAATGTATATAACTTCCTCTATATCTGGATGATATTTTTGATTAAACTGTTAATGCTGTAGAATTATTAATGGCCTAGGGTAAAAGTAAATAGGTAAAATTTTGTTTGACTTTCATATACAAATTGATGAAACTGCATCAGTATGGCTTGTGCAAGTAATTTCTCATATATAGCCAAACCACACCTACAGACTAATTTTGCTCATTTGATTTATGCCATCCAGTTATATAGATAGATTGTATCAAATAATTCAAATGAGCCTTCTTTTGCCATTATTTATAATTTCATTTTCCTCAATCATTGTTAAATTAATACCCTGTACAGGCTTACACACACCTGCATATATAATATATAATGGATTTGAACTCAGACTTTCACATGACCCTCAACTCTCCATGCCATCTCATACTGCTGACCCACCTAATCATATACATGTTGAAAATATAAATAAACCATTGTTGTGTTTTTTTGTTAAAATACACAGAAGAAATGATAAATATTTCAGCAACATTGATTAAAATCATTATATTCTTCTTCATCTTCAGCTCTATCACGTATACTTTACCTACATTCTGCATTATTTAGTCTACTATAAAAAAAAATTAAAAAGTATTACTACTACATTAAAATAATCCTTTTTATCACAGCCCATAGTTATTTGTTCATCAGGAGACTCAGAGACAGTCATTGACCTGGTTTAAATGTGAACTTCTCTGCAGTAATGTGCAAACCAATCTTGAAGTTGTTTAATCTATCAATAAGATTGGACTGCATTATTAGAAAACACCTATCATTTGTAGGATCCCATTTGGGTCTTCTATGTTAGTCTAAAGCAGTATCTACAGATTGATTATAAATTTTCATCAAAATAAAAAAGAGGCAATCATAGTGTACACATTAAGCTATAAAATGTTCATATATTTGTATCTTTACATTAGTCTGTATCTGTAATTTCTTCTTGTACAAGAAATGTTTATATGTTGGAGCAATTAAGATATTAACACATATGCAATAATTTAAGATGGTATAACAGCCATCAATGGGCTTTAAAATATACATCTGAGTGATTAAATAACAAATATGAAAATATTAAAATTTTATCATGATTTTTATAACTTTAAGCATATTTTATATAAATTATTTTTTATTTGATTTTGCTGATAGACAGTTCTATGCAAAGTTAATAGTGTTCTGTTTGTGCTGTGTGGAAAGTGCTTTTACTCATATGTTGCATAAAATTGTATATATAGTTTATATACATTTGTCTTACATGTATTGACTCATGTCAATTCATTGTTACTGGTTTTATTTAATAAATATTATATAAATTATGTACTTTATTTTATTTTGTTTATTATGTCATAGCTCTGAAGAAGACTGCAGGATAGTTGAAGCATAAGATTGTGTATGCATATATGTACAATAAAAGGTTTTGCTAAAAAGTATTCAAAGTGGATAAATTATATTTATATAAGACATTACAGAAAAATAAAAGAAGTAGTAAATTTGGTAATATTTCTGAAGTATTATGCTGATTTTTATTGAAATATATATATATTAGCATAAATATAAACAAAAATTGAAAATAAGTAAAAATTATTATTTTATGGGGGGGAAAAGCCTCAGCTGAATGATATGCTTTCCATTTATGTTTCTTAAAAAACAATAAATTCTTTAATACAGTTTTTCTTATCAAATTTTAGCTTTTTTATTTTATGAATCATTTTTCATTTCAATATATTAAAGAATTTGCTGTTTTTTTTTTTAAATTTTAATTATATTAATGGCCCATATTTTTAAAGAAAGCAGTGAAATGATTATTAATGATTTTATTAAATGATATTAAATCATTCTGGTTACTTTTCAGGTTAATTAATCAAAATAGTGAGATATAAGAGATTGATAATTTGGTAGAATTAATCAAGATACAGAATTTTTCATTTTATTGGATGACCAAGCAATTTTCTCTGATTTTAGCTCATTTTGTTTCATTGAATCATATTTTAATATATGATTTTTCTCTACAGTACAAATATGTAATATATAGAAGATTTGAACTCAGACCTTCACATGACCCTCAACCATCCACGCCATCTCATAATGCTGACACACTTGATCATACACATGTCAAAAACATAAATAATCACCAATATATGCATTTCATGCTAAACCAGCACTTGTCAGATGGTCCCGATTATCATCACACATATATACAATCAATACTCAGTTTATATTAAGATAGCCAATCTTCATACTTTAATGGATAGGCTTCAATCCATTCCACTCCACAATTCTTCAGCTGTCCATTTCATTGAAAATCTGATATTATATATTCCATACTGTTTATTAGACAAAGATAATAGCATTAAACTTATTTGATATATCAGTTTTAATTAGTGCTTTGGAACAAGCAGGGGAAATATATTAAATACTCTGGAATATTAAATAACTATTCAACATGTATCGCCCCCTATAAGCTGGAATTTCAACAGAATATTTTCTTTTAATCATTATCAAGAGTTAGTATTAGTCATCAATAGTGTGGCATTATGGCACACTGATTGCATTGTGATCTATAAAGTGTATTAAAATAATTAATATATTAAGAGACTATGATTGTACAGGAGAAAAAGTAAATGTAATTTTTATATGAAATTCAGGTATGATCACAAAGGAGTAGTAATGTTTAGATATAGAGGTGATGTTGATTGCATTCTAATTGTATTATAACAGGTGTAGAAAAGCCTGTGATAGAATTAAGAATCTATCATTACAATAATCAGTTTTAAGTCAGATATTTCTTGAATCCTAGATGACTAAATATTATTATTGAGTTTCTGCCTTTCTGAGCATAATAGTATACATGATGCAAAAAACATGTATCAAATGCCACAAATGGGAAGAAAATATAATAATAATTGGTCTGCTTATAATTTCAGAGTCTAATAAAATAATTCTAAAAACATGATTGTTGTTTTAATGGTAGAAACATTACTATTTGTCAATAAGGCACTTCAAATCATTGAGTTTTTGAATCATGTATTTTCTAGGCATTGCATGTATTTTTTCCAACTCTTAAGTGCCATTGTTATTTTATCAGATGGATAGTATCCAATCTTGAAATCTTAGCTAATCGAGATCCTTTTTTTGGCATTATCTTTTTAATCCCCGATGAATTGAATATGATGTAATCTTAGTTGCCTGTAACTCAAGATAAGATAATAAAAGATAAATTTAGCAAAAATTTGTTTCTAGAACATGATTAAATATACCTGATGCCTTTCTGTTTTAGAGTATGTTGTCATAAAAAAACATCAACATTTATCTGATAATGCTATATCCTTAGGATTACAGCTGTAATTCTGTGTATTTTAATTTGGAACAATGAAAACATTTTAAATTGAAAAACAAATATGTCCCAGTAATTAATACATTTATAAATAGGACTTTTATTAGTTGTATATTTTATTGCCAGATGCTCTGGTTAAAAACAGATGTCAAGAATATTTACTATTGATGTAAATTAATGCATAACCTTACCTAGAATCATTATCAAGATAATATTATTTTTCATTTTCCTAACCTTTTCTTTTATTTATAATTTAAACTATTTGTGCTATCATTATAGAAAATCATATTATTATACTTAAACACTATATTGCTGTTCATAAAGTATTAAAAAAAACCTTTCAAAGTCAATGTATGGATAATTGTTTTGGGTTTTAAAAGATAGACTCTTATGCTTAATCTTTGAGACTTTGATTACTTTTAACTCTGTGATCAGGAAATCTTTTACTGTAAGAAAATAAGATTACTGGATTTAATCTTATCACTAACATACTGAGATAAAAACAGATGAGAAGGAAATAGACTGAACTCAATTATGACTCAAAAATATCAGATTAATTATATTTGTGTTTGTACATGTTTATATATGAATGCATGTGCATAGGTTTTTAACAATATACTGCAAAATTAAGATTTCCAAATTTAATCCAGTTGTATTAAACCATAGCTTTAGTTTTTCTATGTCATTCCATCAATATTTTTATCTCATCTATCCACTTCATGTACAATGTCTCTATGTCTTTACAATTTCTTATAGTTTAAGACTACCAAAATATCACATGAACATCATTACCATACATTAATGCCACTTGAATTAATGTATGGAGAGTTTTATACTTGCTAACCTAGGTTAAAACTTCATATATTGGCATTTATTCTAGCATTATGTTCAGTCCAACTCCATGATTGAGCATATTAAAAGAAAACTTGAATATAAGGTTAAATTTAAATATATAAAGTTCATGTCTATACATGTTGATACATAGTCTGATATTGACCATTTTTACTAATGATATATGTTCAGACATTTATACAGAAAGGTAGACCATATTGTTTTAAAGTTAGCTTTATTCATGCTGAGATTGCTTTCGATATATTGTATGTTATAATCATACGTCTTTTATATTTCTATTGTTGGTGGTATTGAAGGGACCAAGAAATAAATATGCCACCATACATTACAATAATTTGTAAGAAACTAAAAAGAATTTGTTCTGAGAAATTTAATGTGTTTCACCCCACCACCCCCTCTATCTATAAATAACCTACTGAACAATTTGAAAGATAAATGGTCCACCAAATCTGTTCATCAAATAGTTTACAAAATCATATACAACCAAGCCAACTGCAAATATGTCTATTACAACAAAGCAAGAGCTAATATTTCAACAAGATTGGCTTAGAATTATTTGTATAAAAGGGCTAAGAGAAGTAGTGAATACTCCTCCATATTTATAGAACATGAACAGGCCATAAATTTGATTTATCTAAAGCAAGACTTGTCTATACTGAGCAAAAGGATAAAAAGAAAAAAATCAAGGATAGGCCAAAGATCAATTCATGATAAGTAAAAAAGACTCAAGCACTCCTTTCTCGAAGAAGTGGGCTCTCTAAGAAGATTTAAATAAAAATTTGAATAACAACACAATAAATGTAAATGAATTCAAATATAGTTAAGTATACATAAATACCACCAACAATAAAAATATAAAAGAGCTATGATTATGATATACAATATATTGAAAGCATGTTCAGCATGAATAAAGTTAACTTTAAAACAATATATGTTTACCTTTTCTGTATAAATATTTGAACATTTATATGTACAATATGATATTTATGATAAACCAATCTCATTTAGTATCTTTCAAACTTAAATCATTTGTAATTAAGTTCTTCACAAAGTATTAATTATATTTCCTAGTCATTGTTGCCCCTTAAAAATAATTCATATTGAAAAAAAATCTAAACTTCTAAGGATAGCTTTTATTTATTTCAACCTATGATGATATCAAGTGCCGCCTATTTAATTTAGACAACTATCCTGTCAATCTATGTTTGACCCCTCCCAAGTTTTATTCAATTTTCATCACTTAGTATGGATTGCTAACTCTCTCTCACATCATTATTACACACAAACTTAATCAAAATACTATGAAATGTAAGAATAAAAATTAAATATCAAGTGTTGTTAGCCAAGAGGTCAGTGCAGCCACCTTGCAAGCAAGCAGTTGATTGCAGACAGTTGTTGCAGGTTCGCCTCCCGGCCGATGCTATGACATATGGAAAAAAAAATTAAATGACAATAACAATACGCAAAAAAATCAATCTTCCCACAAGTCAAAATTACAAAGCAAATAGAAATAGATACTGTATATCACTTAGATACTAGTATCAATATATTAAAATACTACTTTAATA
Source organism: Epiperipatus broadwayi (assembly GCA_028023455.1). Taxonomy (NCBI): domain Eukaryota; kingdom Metazoa; phylum Onychophora; class Udeonychophora; order Euonychophora; family Peripatidae; genus Epiperipatus; species Epiperipatus broadwayi. Next base: position 11,248,290 of record JAQFVV010000010.1, on the reverse strand, counting down.
TATTTCATTTTTATGCATGGAATTACACTTCAAAAATATCATGATTAGAACTATACATCACTGATGATTTAATGTTTAAATAATCCATTTTATATATTTAATAAAAAACATAAAATTTAGAAAATAATATTAAATTTCATTTTCTTAAAAACTTTTCACAAATAAAAGAAGAAAAAATTCTTACTGACATTATTTATTGTATGCACATTGTATACATCAAAGTTATCAGGGATCTCATTGCAAATGAATACTAACTTATATGTTCTTTTGATTCCAGGATATAGCAGCTTGCTTTTATTGTCTCATAGTTACACCAAAGATTTATTAAGATTATAGTTTCAAATATGATCAAAAGTTAGTTACTACTTGAGTAAATATGGTGACACCTCCAGCTGTTCTGTGACAGCTTGCCTTATACATGATTTATGTTTTGCAGCTTCCAGTCCTAATATGAACTTGCCTTACTGTTCAGTCATATAGTGGACAACATGTACAAAGCCATTTAGTTGTTGTCTAATCTTATCTCTAAATGGGTTGACTATTTGTAGCCAGATCCCCATCCAAGATGAGAGCAATTGGATTCAATGAGCATCATTATCTATTGGCCCATTCTTGCCATTGGATGTATGTTATCTATCTATCCCCCCTCCATCTATCTATCTGTCTATCTATCCATCTATCTACATATCTACCTATCTATCTATCTATCTATCTTATCTACCTACCTATCTATCCATCCATCCATCTATCTATCTATTTATACATGGCAATGAATGCTCAATCTGATCAAGATAAGATGGAATCTGGCTAGATCATTATTTGAAGGCAAAGTGAGATATAACACCTTTATTTTTACAATAACATCTGACCATCTTGAATTATACAACATTCTGGCAGCTAGGAAAATGTTTCCAAAGTAGGTCTACATATTTTTTATGGCAGGAGTAGATTATACTTTATTTTATGATAGAGATAATAAGCAACTTTATTCTTCTAGGTAGTACTTGCATGGATGGATAGAGTTTTAGGATGCCTTAGACAAACATATAGACTAAGCTAGAGCCATAAATTTAATTTATCACTGTTTCAATATGGATATACTTTAAAATGCTAACTGTACTGATGACTAACTGAATTGGCTTAACTTATATCAAGTTCATTGCATTAAACAGCTGATAAATGATATAAGAATCATTCTTCTTGCCTGATGTCTTCAGACTAACTTGAGGATTACAAAAAACTGCACTATTTCTTCTGCCTTAGTTTATCACTCTGATACAGTCTGAATTTGCTTTCCCCCCTGAGACTTTTTATAATTTCATCATATCTTGCAATTATGGCTTTAAAAATTTTTTTCTCTTAAGTGAGGTGCTAATCTTGTCATTTGCATGTAATGTTTTTAAAACATTACTAAAAGATTTGAATAGATTATCTCTTGTTTATTCAGAAAAGAATTTCAGTTACTTCTAGGTTATGATTTTTACTTCTCTCAAGATAATTATAACAAAATTACAAGCAGTGTTGAGGTGTTGGAAAGAAAAGCTATATTAAATACTTATATGAATCGATAGCCTCGGAGCGCTCAGCTGTCAATTACTTTGTGAAGTAATGTTTACAGAATAAATTTGATCTTTCACAATATTCCACATATTATATAGTATATTAACTATTGCCTAATGCTATGCTAATAACTGTAAATAAAATAGAAATTCATATAACAACATTATAATACTAGCCAAAAAACAAAATTTTACTAAAATTCTTCCACAACCATGGTTTCATCTATTAACAAATAGACTTTTCAAGTGAAATTCAACAAAACATATAACATATATATGCAAAACAAAATATCCTTCTTATTATTCACTTCAACACCCAACTTCCTTTAAAATCAAAGAAAGACTTCAATTATTCATCTATTGTCATCTTCCAAAATATTATAATATACATTAACAATAAGTATCTTCTAAATTGATTTAAAAAATTAAAATAACATTCTTGTTTAATCAAAAAAACTGTTATGATCGTTATGGAATACAAATGCATGTAAATAGAACCATAACTTTTAGTTTAAAATTTAAAAATAAAAACATCAAAGAATGAGTATTAAATACATGTACCAGACACTGAAATTGTAGGAGTTAAACAGCATCTCAATTACAATACTATTTGCATAAAATATATTTTGATCAAGTATTAGATTAAAAAAAATATTACAAAATTTATTATAATTATCAGATGTCGATTCAGCTCATGTAAAGGCCATCATTTTTTAATTGATTGCTTTAACATTTATTTTTAAGATTTAATATAAATAAAACAAAAGATTTTAATATTATATAAATAAATGTGAGAAATAGACTGAACCCGAAAGGCTGTCTTTTTTGTAATAGGTTTTTTAATTGGTTACTTTAACAAATTCTTTTTAAGATTTAATGTAAATTAAACAAAAGATTTTAATATTATATAAATAAATGTGAAAAGTTCACAATAGAAAAATTGAAAATAAAAATGTTTGGAACATCTGGCCTGTTTGGTACACTTCAGAAATGTACCTGGCAAGATATTAATAAAGCTAAATTAAATTTTTTAAATAGGCTTGTTATATTTGGTATGTGAATTTGACAGTGTTAAGGACAACCCCAAAAATTATGGTTTATTAATAGAATTACTTCCTTTACATAAAATGTGCTTTGTAATGAAAATGACGGATTATTAAATATAAAGGGTAGAATTATTTCTTCTGCATCAAATACTCTAATATAAATTACACTTTAGTTAGGTGTAGTTATTTATTCATAAAAACATATTTAAAGTTTTGTTTTTTTTTAATTTTTCAAATTTGACAGTGGTACAGATAAACATAGTTTTTTTTTAATTGTTTGTGAACTTGACATGTGATAGCATTATGGACAAACATTCACATGGATTTTATATATATAATGACATTCCTTTTCTTTTATGTAATATAAAATGAATTTTGGCTGATATACTTTATTTCTTTCATTTTCTTTCTTCATCATTTTAAAACATAAATTATCTCATTAGTTTTACTTCATACCAGTTAACATAAATAAATATTAATAAAAATGTTAAGTATAGTAACTAATGCACTTATCTGCTATTTCCACAACCTGGGATTTATGTCAAGGCTAGATGAACTTGGATAATTTTCAAATAACAAATCAAGCTTAAAATTTTTTCATATGAAAAGCCAGCCATAGCCAGTTTAACAAACAATCCAGTATTGGTCAGTAGATAGGGATCTAACTATTTTCAGTTAGAGACTAATGGTTCCATAATGACCAGGTGAGTACCAATGAACTGATATGCCAGTGCCAAACTAGATAGATGCAGTTGATATATTATTGAGGATAAGAAGATACTGAAATAGAACTGACAAAAAATTGTCAGACATAATATTTTTAAATTTTAAATGTCAGCGAATTGAGGAATAACATTTAGTATTTATAAATATCTTAACATATTCCTCTCACCAATATCTGAATGAATCATAGAACATAAACATTAATTAGAATAAAGTTATTTCATAATATACATTGTTTTTTATCCAGTGATCACAAGTGAAAATATTGTTGCCAGCTATTTGAGTAAATTTAATTTAAAATAGGAACTAATCAAATGGTTTATTGCTTAGAATTCATAAGAAATTTGAATACCACATGGACTTCGAGATTTAAAGCTACTAAATCTAGCACTGCATTAACTCACACAGGTTATGAAGAAAATAATTGGGTTTTTCAAATGCCTTTAAGAACTTGTATAAGCAATTTTTCAAAATAGTCTGTAAAATGACTAACTGCGTCAATGATGATGGTTTCATAGTTTGAAAAATAGCTCTCAGATTAGATACCATCAGCCTACAATCAGAGTAATTATTTCAGTACTGACTGTGGTCACAAAATAAATAATTTTTGTTAGTACTGCATCAAGAAAAGTTAACATGGTTGTTTTTGAAAACTCCTCAATAAAGGATTTGAATATATTAAATTTATTAAGCGCTAGCAGACGATCTAATAATAACATGAAAGGCTAAAACCTTCGACAGAAGTGCCTTAAAAATGCTTAAGTGACAGCCAATCAGATGTAATAATGACTGCACGTGGAACTCTCAATTCAAGAACACAAACCAGCATTACTGACTTGTATTCTTGAATTGAGAGTTCCACATTTAGTCATTATTACATCCGAAAGTTTTAGCCTTTCACGGTATTAATAAAGGATTTAAAAGAATAGTTAAGATCTGCAACGTTTCTGAAACATATTTGATAATTTTAGATAGATAAATTAGAAACACTTTTTATATTAATGCGACGTTTTTGTAAAATTATACTGTAAATCAATACGATACTACTACAGATATAAATTTTCACTCTTTTTTAAAAAAAAAAAAATTAGTAAGGAAACCCGTTTTTAAAAAAGTACTCTCAATTCGTTACTTTTCAAGAGAAACAAAGACGTTAAAACGTTGATTTATGATTCAATAGGAAAACGAATTACTTTGTTTCCGCGTTTATATATGTTATTGAAAAAAATATACTTGTATACTTATATATTTTAATGAAATTAATATGAAAATAACTGGTACGCTTTTAAAAACTGCAACAAAGATAGCTGGTAGAAAAAGCAGCAATTGACCAATAAAATTTCTACTGAGACTAGAGAATTTATGAAGAAAAGAAAGAATATGAAGATATATAAAAATGATGCATTAAAAAGGATTGAATATCTCGAATTGGTGTGGAAAAAAGTTGAAAATGATATAAGAAAGTATAACTATGTCTTGCGTTGTTAGCCGAGAGGTATCGCAGCCGCCATGCAAGCAAGTAGTTGGTTGCAGACGGTTGTGGGTTCGCGTCTCGGCAGATGCTATGACATATGAAAGTATAACTATGAACTAGCAAGGAAAGCTGTAGAAGAGAATAAAAGTCTCAAGAGTGTAAAACAACATTTTGGTATTGGTAGGAAATTTATATCTGCAATAATATGAAATGGGTAGAAGACTTTTATCAAGAATTATATAGTAATAAAGAACAAGTACCTCCTATATCTATTATATCTTCCGAATTGCCCAAAATTTTAAATGAAGAAGTGAGACATGCAATTAAATGTATGAAGAAAGGAGAGGCTCCAGGTAATGATGGAATTATAATTGATATATTAAAAAAAGCAGGTGAAGAAATAAAAAATTTTTTAGCAAAGATATATACCAAATATCTAAATGATAAAGATGTACCAGATGATTGGAAGAATGCAGTATTAATATTTAAAAAAGGTGATAAAGAAGATATTAGAAATTACAGACCTATCAGCCTTTTATCAGTTTTATATAAAATTTTTACCAAAATAATTACAACTCGTCTACAAAGAACATTGGATTTCCACCAACCAAGAGAACAAGCTGGATTTAAAAGTGGTTTTACTACAATAGATCATATCCAGGTATTGAGAGAATTTATAGAAAGGACAAATGAATATGAGTTGCCATTATGCTTTGGATTTGTAGATTATGAAAAGGCATTTGATTCTATAAACATTTCTTCAGTGATTAAAGCATTGGATCATCAAGGTATAGATCCAGGATATTGTCATATTTTAAAGAATATTTATAAAAATGCAACCACAACAATTAGATTGAGAAGGGTGTAAGACAGGATGACTCTATATCTCCAAAACTTTTTACAGTGGTGATGCAAGAAGTATTTTGTGGGTTAAAATGGAAAGTTAGAGGAGTAAAAGTAAATGGAGATTATTTTTAGATTTGCAGATGATGTAGTTGTTTTTGCAAATAATGCTTTAGAGCTGCAGGAGTTATCAGATGAAAGTGGGAAAGTAGGACTAAAGATAAATGTTAAAAAGTCCAAAGTAATGTTTAATGGATTTTCTCAAAATATGAAAATAAAGATTGATTATGATGAGTTAGAAGAAGTTAACAGTTACAAATACCTTGGTTAGATTGTTAATACAGTTGGAAACATAATGGATGAAATAAATCATAGAATTAAACTTTGTTGGAGTGCTTTTGGTAAAAATAACTTGATACTAAAAGGAAATATGCCTATGTGTTTGAAAAGGAAGGTTTTTAATAAATGTGTTTTACCAGTTCTTACTTATGGATCTGAGACTTGGACACTTAATAGAAAAACAATACAGAGACTTCAGACCACTCAAAGAAGTATGGAGAGATGCATGTTGGGAGTAACAAGAAGAAGAGATCAAAAATACAATATATGGGTAAGAGAACAAACAGGTGTTATTGACCTAACACCTCCACCATATACAAATGGGCAGGTATGAATGCTTTCCTATTCAGAAATCACCATTTATGTAAAATACATAGTGGATAGGAAAAACAACATCGACAAATATATAAAGGAAATGACTAACATAGGCTTTAAACCCAATATAATCAATCAGAGAATAAAAACATTTTATAGAAAACTCAGAAATAAACAACCTAAAGACAATATGAAATACCTATCAATTCCTTTTATACATAATGTTACCTCAAATATTGCAAAAAAATTGCATAACAATTTCAAATTTAGCTTCAGAACACCTCCCAATACTAACCGACTAATAAATAATTCCAAAGATACAATAGAAAGAGATCAAGCACCTCATGTGGTCTATAAAATGGCATGCCCTCAATTAGGCTGCCAGGCATCTTACTACGGTGAGACTCGGACTAACCTTAATACAAGAATTTACCAACACAGGTATGTATATAACAGGGTTAAAAATGAAGGAACATCTGTATTCTGGGACCACCAAGCAGCTACAGACCATGTATTTGAACCTAGTTCTGCCCAAAGTTTGTACAGAGAAGAGTGATGCCAAAAGAAAAGTTAAAGAGGCTTTGTGCATTGCAAATGATCCCAGTGCCATTAATAGAAGAGAGGCATGCTTTGCTCTCTCTAAACAATGGACTAATTAAATATTCAAACTCATTTGCGTATGTGTACAATAAATAACAACAGTATTCATTCACAAAGCTATGAGTATGAGATTCCAACATTAAATCTCAAAAGCACTAAGCAGACCAATTATACGTTATTTTTAAGTATAATTATAGCTTCACTAACGAATGCGAAAAAAAGTCGCATTTTTATAATTAAAAGACTGAAGTGGAGTTGGGCTGGACATAAACCCAAAGAAATCAGCAAAACAACAACCGTCTTAGGATCACAGAGTCTGGAATCTCAGATGATGAGAATATTGAAATCAATGTGAGAGTAAATGCTGTTTCAAAATCGACATTTACAGTTGAAACAATAAAATTCATGAAACCCAGTGATATTAATCAATCGGGTCCTTACAGAAGATATACTGTCCTACTGGATCTTAAAAGGTCTATCAGAATGTTGGCACTGACACGGTCCCATTTGAAAACTCTTAAGTGTTCATTCAAAAAATAGGTTAGATATTGTTAAAAAAGATCTTTTTCAGAACAGAAAAGTTAACGGTGGAGCATACGATTGGGAATTGCTTGTGTATTCTCCAATAACTGGTTGTGTGTATTGCTTTATCTGTAAACTGTTTTCAACATTAACTATAGCACTAGCTTCTGATGAATTTTTTGACTGGTGAAATTCCACTATTATTCAAAGTCATGAAAACTCTGAAGATCACAGAAGAGCTTTGCTTACATACTTGACAAGAAAGCATAATTTGACCTCAGACTCAAGACTAGCAAAACAAATAAAAGAAAAATAGCTTGACTGTAATAATGTGTTTAAGCCAATTGTTGCAGTGATATGCGCATTATCAGAATGTGGTCTGGCTTTTAGCGGAGACAATGAAACTTTTGAATCGCTAAATAATGGCAACTACCTTGATTTGTTAGAATTAATTGCTAAGTTTGATCCATTTCTTTCCAACCATATAAAATACTATGGAAATAAAGAATCTGGATCATCTTCATATTTATCAATATGGTGAGCTTGAGCAGCTTATGGCTAATAAAGTAAAAAAATCAATTTTTGGTGATCCAAGAAAAGCAGGTTACTTCAGTTTGTCTGTGGATTCTATGCCAGATCTTTCCCAAATGGATCAACAAACTGTTATAATAAGATATGTATAGCCTGCTAATGTTTTACCTTTTGAAGGCTAGCTTTCCTAGAGTTGCAAAATGACAGTGATGAAAGTATGATGGAAGCATGGTAGTGGATTATCTAAGCAAGAACTGCAAAATTAATTTTAATAAATGAGGACAGTCATATGATAGTGTAGCAATTACTGGTAAATATTATGGAATGCAACAAAAAATCATTGAGTTAAAAGCATGCTATATATATATCCATGTGCTGAACATTCACTAAATTTTGTCAGCTCTGTTATTGTAGATTGCTGTTTAGATGCAGTAATTTTTTTTTGCTATTATTCAAGAGCTATGCACTTTATTTCATCTTCTACAAAGAGATGGTCTGTGATGTTACAAATTTAACACAAAGATCTGTATCAAATCACCTTTCAAGACAAGATTCAGTTAATTTTCCTTAATGATGAAGCAACATTATGACTATTCCTGTGTCTAATGGTAACAAATTTTTCAGGAGAAAGATTATTTTCACAGCTAAAGTGGATAAAAAATAAACTGGGAGCAAGTGTGTCTCAAGAAAAATTGTCTACACTTGGCAGCATGAGTATAGAAATTGACTTGTCATGTGACATACCTTTTGGTAATATAATCATTGATTTTGCATTTGGGAAATAAAAGAAAAAAAAATTTTTTTTAAGTTGGAACATAGAGCCTTTTCGAGGTTTATATAATTTATGTGATTTTGCTGATAAACCTACAATATGGAATTAGCTAAATATTAAAAAGAATATGAATTTTAAAAGAATATTAGAAATATCAAACACAGAATAGTTAAGAAAAAAATAGTTTGGAATATTTCATATGCCAATTCCAGTATTATTTATTGGCCTTCAATTTATGATTCATCTTACATTTTCATTCATTGCAAAGACCTTCAAAGTAATCCGTTAATCACAGGACTGATGGAAAAGATCTCATTGTATAGTAATGAGTTTATCTACCTGTTATGCCTATGACCTAGAATTCAAGTCCAGACTGTCAAACTAGAATTTGTTAAGGTCATAAACCAGCTTGAAATGTGTTTTTTTTAAGAAGCTGACTCACCCCCACCCCCCACCCCAAAAAAACTAACCTTCCAATATTGGTTAATGAAATAGGTATCTAGCTATTTATAGTTACAACATAAAAGTTCCAGGTAACTGGAATAATTAGACATGTGTCAATGACTGACTCGAAAGCAAACAATATATTACAGAGTTCCTATTGGTGGTAAAGATATATGTACTCTTTCTTTTACTATGCCAATTCTTTATTAGTTTAACAAAATTAATTCTAAAGACTATCTTCAAACTGGCTAAAAAATTTCTTACTGCATAATGTGATATATATATATCAAACTAATGTATATCAATTATCTTAATATTTTGCATTATTTTTCAAATGAAATTTTATTAAGGCAAAATGTTTAATGTTAAGGGCAAACACTAACATAATGATTAATCTTTCATAGTTTTTCAAATAATATTTTACAATTTCCAATAAAAATAATATTTTCATTTAAGGTCACCTTTAATTCACTATTTATAGACATATATAATAAAATTCTAGTTACTGCGTGATGAAATAAAAAAAAAACCGAAAGAAAGCCATGGGAAAAATTATCATATTTATAAACGTTCAGTTTTCTAACAAAAAGCAACTTAATGCAAAATATAATTGTTAGTATATTATTTAATCGCTTAATTAAATAAACTGAACATATTAGCTAACAAATATTTGTTTATTAATAGTTCATAAGAAAATAATTATTATTCTTATATACTTTTTTTTATTAGCAGTCCCTTTTACTAAAAAAAAAACGGTTTTTTTTTAATACAAAAAAAAATGGTTTCCATTATACATGCGAATATATAAGATCATTTATTTAACATGTCTATGAATTGGTTCAAATTTTAGTGGATATTATTTTGAAAGCAACGATTTCTTGTGCATACTTTAGAATCTTCCATAACCAACTCTAATAGTCATCTATTTATTGTTTAGGTAAATAGATAAAATAGCTATTTTTAATTAGAAAGTAATACCAGATGTAAAAAAAAACCTCAATAACAAATAGTAGATTAGCTTGTTGTATAAAGACTACTTCTTCATTGTTTTTGGGGAAAAAGGATTGCTGGAGTGTTTGTCCTATTGTGCACTATATACTAGAATTATTCAATCTTTTATATACGAGGTTTTGAAAATGTTAGCCAATACTTTTTCTTTCACCATATCTATCACTAGAAATGCAAACTACTTCAACATAGATTATTGTTCCACTAATCAATATAGATTATTGTTTCACAAAATCAAAAAATCTACTGATAGATTCTTTCTAACACTTAATATTTTTCTTTATCCTAATAACAGATTCGAACTCAGACTTTCACACGATCCTCAGCTCTCCATGCTATCTTGTAGTGCTGACTCACCTGATCATACACATGTTAAAAAGATAAATAATCACCAATATACATATTTCATATTAAACCAGCATGAAATATGATTGCTGGTTTAGCATGAAATATGTATATTGGTGATTATTTATCTTTTCAACACGTGTATGATCAGGTGGATCAGCAATATGAGATAGCATAGAGAGCTGAAGGTCGTGTGAAAGTCTGAGTTCGAATCCCTTTATATATATGCAGGTATGTGTAAGCCTGTACAGTGTATTAATTTACCCTAATAAGTAACTTTTCTTTCACAATGAAATTTAATACTATCTTTATGGTTTTTGAGATCTGCTAACAATAATAAATCATTAATAATACCAACCAGGATTAAAAGACGTGTGAGCAAAAACATTTCTCCAGTGATTGTGCTACAGTAATTCGCATTCACATATTCTGCAGGGAACAATAAATTATATTTGATATGGCATTCATCTGACTATTAATTACTAAAAAAAATATTATCTTTCATTTGAAAATCTCTCCTAATCCTAGATCTGGGTGTGTGCATAATAATAATAGATATTATTTGAAGATAATGAATTTAAAATAAATCCTATTGATAAAGTATTAAAGTTCCTATATGTATGTGCACTTAGGTTTGTTTATAAAAGATTCGTTATTTATAATAAATATAGACGAGTTAAAATCATATCAATAGAAATTAAGTATAAATTAAAACTTATTTTAAAAAGCAGTATATAAAAAAAGAACTGCTAATTAATTGTGTTGTTTTAAAAACGTTCATAATAAAAATAAAAACAATTATTATTTGAATTATAATTCTTAGACGACGAATTAATTTAGTTAAACAGTTATTAATTTTCACATTTGATTCCTGGGCTATCATTTTACTTTTAACTCTGTTTCTGAGAAATTAAAATCTTTCTTTCTTAACAAACTACAAAAATAGAGATTTGGACTTTCCGTCATCAGATTTTCAATGATATGGATGTCTGAAGAGTTGGAGTAGATTGAAGCCTGTCTATTAAAGTATGAAGATTTGCTAACTTAATATAAACTGAGCATTGATTCTATATATATATATGTGGGAGATGACAATCTGGATCAACTGATGAGTGCTGGTTCACCATGAAATATTTATATAGGCGATTATTTATCGGTCATGTGTATCAGTGGTATGAGATAGTGTGAATAGTTGAAGGTACTTGAAAGTCTGAGTTCAAATCCCCTATATTTAAAAATAGATTGTGATTTTGGGCCTGATATTTCTGCAGGCACTTGGATTTTGATTTCTTTACTGATACCAGTCAAACGTTGTTGGCCGAGAGGTCATCGCACCCGCCTTGTAAGCAAGTAGTTGGTTGCAGACTGGTGTGGGTTCGCATCCCGGCCAATGCCATGACATAAGAAAAAAAAAATCAGATTTTCTTTTAATATAATTCATTTTCATATGTAATTTGTTTATTTTATTGTATTCTTTTTTTGGAAATATTTTGTTTTTTAACTGATTCCAAACATAGCTAAATATATATACGTATGAATTTTGATGTATATATAATATAGATTTTTTTTAAAAAAGTTTCTTAAATGTTTTATAATTATTGAGACTATATATATAGAAAAAAATGTTTCTATTCATTGATATAACCTAATTTAATGGGGGTTTTAGTTGTTGTTTTGCTTGTTCTTGACACTATGAACCAGTTATAATAATTATATGTATCATCTCATTGTATCAATCACATGTATCATCTAATTATATCAATAAATTTTATTTTTATTTTTAAAAAAAACAACAGAACATTAAAACACGTAAATCTACACAATTCAGGCTGATGAATGATCCATTGTTTTATTTTTTTAAAAATGTTTAAGAATTTGTCAGATAATAAATAAATGCATAATTATATTTCATTTGTTTTTTCAATAACAGATGACAGAATTTACAACTACAGTGTTTATTTAAAATTATGGATGATTTTAGTAAATTAATAATTGTATGAATAAATGCTGGGGAAGTCTAGAATAATTGGAGACCCATATACTGACCAGTAACTAATTTATTAGGTTGAATATAGGTTGTTTATTTAAAAAATATTATAAATTATCTTGGGAACTAAAAAAAAATCTCCAAATGTCATCTGGGTTCAAATACCTGAATTTGGAAAAAAAAATCTATAAATCACTATACATTAAAGTCTTTCCGTGTATATTTACATTGTTTAATTTTAAACATTAAAAACCTCATTAAAGTTTTAAATTGTAGGTATGATATGAGATATTGCAATAAGTTTAACTTAACTAGCTTTCTTAGGTACATAAATAAAACTGGTACTGTGGTATTAGAGCTGCGACATGAAGAATTATAATCGAATAATCATTAAATTAATTAGGTTATTAAATCAAAAACATATTTTAAAATCTACATTTTTAAAAAAACAATTAATAAAAAAAAATAGGAAAAGCATTAATGTGAAGAATAATTAAAATGCGTGTTTAAATCAAATTGAGTGTGTTTGCACGTGCATATTCTGCATAATCAATTTTAATACATTGTACAGGCTTTCATCTGCATTTATATATGTAATATATGCGGGATTCGAACTCAGACTTTCACACGACCTACAACTCTCAGTGCCATCTTACCATTGCTGACTCACCTGATCACACACATGTTGAAAAGATAAATAATCACCAATATGCGTATTTCGTGCTAAACCAGCACTCATCAGTTGGTTCAGATTACCATCTCCACACACATATACAATTAGTACTCAGCTTTATAATAAGATAACCAATCTTCATACTTTAATGAGTACTGGTTTAGCACCAAATACATATATTGATGATTATTTATCTTTTCAACATGTGTGATCAGGTGAGTCAGCAATATAAGATGGCACTGAGAGTTGTAGGTCATGTGAAAGTCTGAGTTCGAATCCCGCATATATTACAAATATAAATGCAGGTGTAAGCCTGTACAATTTATTAAAATAGATTATGCAGAATAGGCACGTGCAAACAAACCCTCAATTTGATTTAAATACGCATTTTAACTATTCTTCACATTAATGCTTTTCGTATTTTTTTTGTTAAATTGTTTTTTTTTTAATATAGATTTTAAAATATGTTTTTGATTTAATAACCTAATTAATTTAATGATTAAAAGAAATAAAAAGATAAAATTTTATTGATTCAATATGTAAAAGAAAATAAATTTATTTCATTTTTGTTCCTAAATATTTAAATGATATATGGACAAAAACTATACATAAAAATGTTTACAAAATACACTTAAAATCTGGATAAAGTTCGCAATTTTTGCCTAGTACACTTTTGACTAAGTTATATTACTCTAGTTGAAAGTGCAATAGGCAGAAATTGAGAACTTTATTCAGATTTTAAGAGTATCTCATATACGTTTTTGCGTAGTTATTTTCCATATTACATTCCTTCAAGATATTGCGTATCAAAATTTTCAACATTAAATAAATATTTAAATGAAAGAAAAACTAAGTTTTTCTTTAGTTTTCATTTGTTTCTTATGGATTAAGATTGTTTTACATTGATTAAAATGTTGCGGGTTGCTTCCCGGCCGATGCTATGACTTATGGGGAAAAAAAAGATGTTTTTTTAATGTAGAGAATTTTTTTAATAAAATTATTTTATACTATCTTATTAAAAAAGAAATTTTTTTTAAATATTAATAAACTATATAGGTATTAAAGAAAGCTATTTTAATTAAGGATTAATATTATAGTTAAACAATTCTTTTATACTTTTGAACTTTTCTACATTTACTTATATTTAGGGAATAATTAATTGGAAAAATACAATTTAAACTCATCAATAATAAAATTATTAGAAAAAGCGAGAACCTGGTTAAAAATATAAATAAGATTTGAAATAAGTAAAAAATTTAAGTGGGTGTTTATTTGTAAAGGAAATGCGCTAGTTTGTCTTTCCAAATTATTAATTTAAGAGTTCATCCTAACTGCAGCCTATTTCTACATGGAGGACTAACAAAAAGTTTGATTTCCCCAAATTTCCTGAGGAATGCCATGAAGCAAATTCTATATTCCAGCAGCCATAAAATGCAAAAGACAAATTTTCACCAGATGGATGGTATCTCTAAATATAACTTCAAGGAAATGACTTTAAAATTCCTTAGGATTATAAAATGAAAATGAACCTGATTTAATTATACATAACCTGAAGTTTTGTCATTATTCAAGTGGGGGAAAAATATTGAGAAAATTTGCTAGCAAACTAATTATGTAATTACATATGTGTGGGCGAAAGATGTAAAGATAAATCACCATTAAATGCGTTCTAAAATAAATAATGAAAATTCTTAGGAATATTTCTTAGATTATATAAATGTATTTACGTAAAGTGGTTTCAAATTATCATTTATATAAAGATTTTGTTTAGATAATTTTAAAAGGTGAAAAAAGAACTTAAAAAATGAACAAGAAAGTACTTTTTTCTTATTGTTAGATTATTTAAAAAGTATGTAATGCATTAAGAAAACATGGAAAAAGGGAGAGGTTAAATTTTCTCAAACCATCTAGTTTGAATACGAAAAAGAGTAATACTTATATCATTTAAAATGCTTTATATATTGATGTAGTAGAAAGTTATCAAAAAATAATTTAAGATTTACAAAAATCTATAAAATATATTATAGTACTGATTTAGAAGTTATGTGTGTATTTAATTTTTCTGCGCAAATGCATATTAATGAGTTTTTTTTATATATTATTGTGAAATTTAAATAAGTCTAATATATATATACCATGGATATCTTAAAATATTTGCACTAAAAATATGGGGATGAATGGTTTAATGACTGATTATTTCTTTTATATACATATGTAAAGGCAAGAACAATTTCTATATGTGTTCAAGTGTGCATTCATTTCTGTGACAGATTGATTATAAAATATATTTATATGAAGAAAATATTTAGTTGAGATATAATGATGCTGAATATTAAATGATTAAAAAAATATTTGTGTGATGCAAATTCCACTTAGTTTTAAGAATGAATTTTGTCGAACTGAGTCTTACAAAGAATAAGATGGATGTAATATCAAAGTTATTCTGGGTATATATATATATGTGTGTGTGTGGGTGTGAAAAAATATTTTCAAGTTGAATATAAAATATGTGGTTAAAAATGGTTGTAATATCAAAGTTATTTGGGGTATATATATATATGAGAAATAACATTTTAAACTTGAGTATAAAATATGTGAATAATATTCGAAATTAAAAAATAATAAAGATACTGCAGTAGGGTTTTAAGTTATGTGTTTCTGAATCTTTTGTTCGGGGTGAAATATCCATTCAAACAGGAGTCTTTTTGGTATAAAAGTAAGAAGTATTCACATACTTAATAATTAACTGTTTGAGATTTAGCTATATCAGTGTGCTCTAATACACTGGTGCATTATGATCATCATAATCCATTATTTGCTATCTAAGTATAATAAATTATTAGTGGCTATAAAACCAATAAAAGTTTCTATGCTTACCTAAGTTGGAATGGTTAATGTTTAAAATATTCAATGAAATATCATTAATACGATTCAGCACATAATTAAAATGGATAAATATTAAAATACATCATGTTTCATCAACACATATATGCTTTAAAACAGAATTATAGGATCTACATTAAAATAAAAGCTATTTTAATAATTATGGCATCAAAGATGGAGTTATAACTAAAGAGATAAACTTTACTCCAATGAGAATATATTATAAATGTGCTAGTTAAAAGTTTTATGTATCCATTTGACACTAATCTAGTGATAAATTGTATACTCTTATTTAATCTATTGTGTGTGGAGTTTATTATTTTAGAAATAAACCCGAGATAGTCAGTAAGCCATCCATGTGAAACCAAGACATTAATATCTGGTTAAAATATAAGATGTGTTACCTATTGTGTGGACATTTATCTGTTTAGGTAGATGACACTAAGGTAGTGAATCACCTTTATTAACTCACATTCCGTATATTTTTTATTAGCCTACATCTCACTTGATGATAATTGATGGTTATTAGATTGCATTATTATTCAAACACAAACAGGACAGACCATTACAAAGCAATTCTCATTTTTCTAATCTAGTGCTATCTATTGTAAGTTTGAGTAATCAGGGGTTATTAAATTGTAATGCAATTTAATTCCCCAATTGGAATTAAAGATGGTGACAAAGACATAACTGGATTGGTTCCAGCTTTACATCCCAAATCTTCACTGTTAAAGACTAAAATCATAAATCAATACGGTAAGTGGGGGGTTACATTTCAAAAATGATAACAAACTTACAATAGATAGTACTAGAGTAAAGAGAAAAGAAATGTTTAATATAGTAAGTTTTACGAGACAAATAATATTATTATGGTAAATGAATATATATTATAAACACTTTTTTTGTCATTATTATGTTTTTAATTTTTCATTTCTCTTAGAAGAATTTAAAGTTATTATTTTACTTTGCTCAATTTAAATTTTTATATCTCATCAGTGTTAACTAATGAAACAATTATGTGATATTCATATAATTGGATAAAACAGAGTTCATACTAATAACAGGGTAATAGAATTGAAACAAGTATTTAAAAAATATTAGCATTGTCTTCCGGATTTCTAAAGCAAAAGAATCAACAACTATAAAATATACTGTATTCATAAGAAAACAAGTAAATGTTTCATGGATATCATTACAATTACTAAAATGATTAATTAAATGGTTAGTTAAGTGAATAATGAACAAAATATTCATAATTAAATTAATAAAAAATAAATAAATGGACTAATCAAATACATATTTCACACACACACAAAACACTCCCTCCAAAAAAGTATATTTTTCAAAAATTTTCAAATAAGATTTAATGAATAATGAATAACTAGTAATGAGAGGAAATATAAAAAAAAAACTGAGGAAGAACAGGAATTGAAATAATAATTTTATGAATATGAAACAATATTTGTGTTGAAATATCAAATGAAATCCATAATAGTTTTTACAGATATTGGATACATTATTAGCCCACTTGGTTTAGATTATAAATTAATAGTTGGATACAATTTATCCAAACTTCAAACACTTTTTAGCAAAACTTTATTTGTACTTACACCTACGTTTCGACTAACCTGCAGTCTTCTTCAGAGCTATGATATAATGAACAAAATAAAAAAAACATAACTATATAATAACACCATAAAAAATTTTGTTTGTCATCTGATCCTTCGTGTCAGTCGCTAGAGGCGCGATTTCTAATCAAAAACACGTTAATATAACATTCCCGGGCCAGCGATTCTCTATTAATATTGATTTTTTTTTGTTTGTTTACAACAGGGGTCCCCATCCTTATGCCCGCGGGCACCATGGCCCGCAGACCATTTTACGTGTGCCCACCGCTATCCGAACACGATAAAAAAATATTTATCCAATACAAATAAATTTAATTTTTAAAATTTCTTCTAAATTATTGTATTATATTGTAATCAAATTGTAGGGCATACTATACTTTTACAGCGTAAAAATATAAACGTTAATTAGATGTTAAAATTTTATTTTTGAAATAAATATTTTTTTGTACATTATGTATATTATTAACAATATCCAACTATAAAATTAGATTGAAAAAATAAATGTTGCCCGCCATCTGGTTGAAAAAAATAAATTGTGCCCGCCACCTGGCTGATATTATAGAATGTGCTCTTAAGTGCAAAAAGGTTGGGGACCCCTGGTTTACAAAGTTTACTTTCTTTTGTTTCTGAATTATTTTTCCCAAATAATATTTTTGACGATGGTATAATAATAGTTTTTTTTTTTTTTTTAATTTTTATTGACAAGAGGAGGGTCTTTTTTGGTGTGTATTCAAATAGTAATTTGTGTGTTTGTTTTTTTTAAATAGTATTACTGTTTTTGTAAAATTAGATTGCCGAAATTTAAGAGAGAATGGGTTTTTTTTGGATGGATCTTTAAATAATAATTGACAGGTTTCCATTTGATTGCTGACAACAATTAGTGGGAGGGGTGTTTTTGTGTACGATTAAATAATAATTTACATTACTTTGATAGGTTTACATTTGATTGCCGACAACAATTATCGGGAGAAGTGTTGTTTTTTTTTTCTCGCGTGTGCGTATGTTTAAATAAAAATTAAAACCGTTACTTTTATCGGTTTACATTTGATTGACGACTGATATGACTTCCTTTTGTTTATAAATTATGATTTTTGTTTCTACGAATAAATATTTTTGACAATGGGATAATAATAGTTATTGTTTGTTTAATTTTTATTGACAAAAGGTTGTTTTTCGGTGTAGTTTCAAATAGTAATTTGGGTTACGTTTAAATAATAAGTTACCGTCTTACTTTGATTGGTTTACATTTGATTGACCCTAATTATTGGGAGGGGTGTTTTTTTGTGTGTACGGTTGTAGACAACAATTATTGGGTGAAGGGGTGGGTTAATCGTTTAAACAATAGTAGTTTTAAGTTACGGTCTTATTTTGATTGGTTTACATTTGATTGCCGATACTAATTATTGGGAGGGGTGTTTTTTTGTATGTACAATTGTAGACAACAATTATTGGAGAAAGGGGTGTAACCGCTTAAATAGTAGTTTACATTACTTTTAGTGGTGGTGTACATTTGATTGCTGACAATAATTAGTGAGACAGGTGGGTGTTTTTGGATGATGATTAAATACTAATTTACCTTCCTTTTTATTTTACATTTGATTGCCGACAACAATTATTTGGAGAAAGGGGTTGTTTTTTTTTGTGTATGTTTGGTAAATCAAAATTGAGGTTACTTTTATTTATTATATTTGATTGACAACCGATTGACTTTTTTTTCGTTTATAAATTATTGTTTTGGTTTCCCAAAAACCTAATATTTTTGACAATGTGACAATAATAGTTCTTAATTTCATTATTATTGACAAGAACGGATCTTTTTGGGTGTACATTTAAATAGTAATTTGGGTTGTGTTTAAATAGTAATACTGTTTTTAAAAATTTAAGTGACAAAATTAAAGAAACAATGGGGGTGGGGGGGGGGTTATGGATCTTTAAATAATAATTTTCGTTACTTTAATTTGTTTACATTTGATTGACAACAATTAGTGGGAGGGGTGTTTTTGTGTATTTTTAAATAATAATTTACATTTTTTGGTTAACAACAATTATTGTGTGTGTATGTTATGTTACTTTATTTATCAATTTGGTTAATAATATTTACTGGTAGACATTTCAATATCATTAATGGCATGCTTCACGGTCAACTCGTCACGGCTCCGGTAATGCAGCAAACGTAAAGATTTGATGAACGGCATTTGAAATCCCTCAAACCAGCTGCCTTTTCGAAGTGCACATTTCTTTCGGCAAGAACGAGACTTACAAATGAAAGTCCAAAGATCTTTATGGACCTCAAGTCTCATACATTCACCGCACAAACATCTTTTTTTCTTTCAGCAGGATGTTTTTCTGCTGTAGAAATGTTACAGCACTGGCGGCTTCCATGTCTGGCAATTTCCATCTTTTCATATTTTCTGTTTTCGAATTTGCCATACTTTTTGTCTCGGAAAATTTCTCGCTAAAACGTGATTCAAAGCGTTATCTTTAAAATATGACGCTAACCCACCGTAATCGAAAATTTAGAAGAAATACAAATTTATGAGGAACAATCACGATACCGTTAAAATGGTTAAAATGTAACAGTACATCAATTCGTCTTAAAAAAAAAAAAGGCACCGATGAAAATTAAAATAATTTTGACACGATCAAATTAACACACTCTCGTACGATATTGTTACATCAAATACATAACACAGCATTACAATATAGTGCATGATACAAACAACTATGGCATTTTCCTCTGCTTTTAGCATCGGAAAAAGCCACACCGTTAGCCGCTAAGCCGAGTTAACATTCTTTCTAGATTTTATCATAGAATAGAATACTTAACTCAGAGTTAACAGTCTACCTTTTAGCGTAGAAAGAAGACTTAACTCCGAGTTAACAATCTTTCTAGGATTTATTTTAGAAAGAATGCTTAAAGGCTTGGGTGTGGCTGCGGAAACGGCATATTTCTAGAAATTTAGCTAGAAATCCCGCCTCTAGCGGCTGACACTACAAACAACATAATATATATATATTAAAAAACTGAAATAAATAATCAAACCCAAATAAAACAATTAATATAAAATAAAATGTACTACATAAATAAAAAATAAATATAAATTATACATGTGTATTCTTAACTTTATACATATATACATTCAAGGACAACTATTAATCTAAATATTATCTATTTTATTATTATTTTTTTTATGTATATATTTATTTTTTATTTATGTAGTACATTTTATTTTATATTGTTTTATTTAGGTTTGATTATTTATTTGTTTTTTAATATATATATTTTATGTTGTTTGTAGTTTTTTATTGTTTAAAATTTTTTATGGTGTTATTATATAGTTATGTTTTTTTTATTTTGTTCATTATATCATAGCTCTGAAGAAGACTGCAGGTCAGTCAAAACGTAGGTGTATGTACAAATAAAGGTTTGCTAAAAAGTGTTTGAAGTTTGGATAAATTGTATTTATACGATATTATGACAAACATAAAGAAAAGTGTGATTTTGGTAATATTTAATAGTTGGATTTTAAAAAATTAGATATGGTCCATGATATTTTTCTATGAAGTTAATGCTATGCAAACAGATGTGCTGTACCTATATAAAGTATTATATATAATATAGACCAGGGGTGGCCAACAAGTCGATAGTGATCCACTGGTTGATCGCGAGGCCAATCTGGCAAGAGCTGTAAGGTAATGAGTGAAACAAATTAAATCAAAATTTTCAAGTTTTTTTTGTTTTTGTTCTAAATTTTTTTTCAATACTAGATAGGTGAAGTTCACTAAGTCGAATCATTATTGAAAATAATATTTTTAATCTTGATTTAAGGTAGTTAATTTGAATTAATAAATATTGTTATTAATTACTCATGTTGCTTTAATTCCTCAAAAGTTTTTTGACCTGTTAAATAATTGTTATTTTTTACTAGGTAGATATATAAAAATAGTATGTATTACACACCTCCCTCCACTTAGACTATGCCTATGTCAACAAATCGATGGCAACACATTTTTAAAATAAAAAGTAGATCTTAAGAATACGAAAGTTGGCCACCCCTGATATAGACCATATTTTCTAGTATCCAAGATGCTCAAGATCAAAGAAACTAATCAATTCTAAATATTTTTTATTTTATTTTAAAAAAAGAATCGACACTTTACTGAGATATTTGTGGCTTGCTTAACAATTATATTATAAAATGCAATTAATTGTTACTACAATTGGGCACAAATATGGTAAGTTAAACATCAGTATAAAAATATGGTACTTAAAGATTAGTCTGGGCACAATGTTCGTTTTAAAGAATTTAAAAGTTTAGAATCTCATATTAAAACTTATAATGATTATCCTTTGACATTTCAAAACTGTGACTTTGTTAGATTATCTTCTAAAGCATATATATATAGACTCATGCTGAGAAGAGATGATTTAAATGTCAATTTTTACTGACATCTATCACATGTGTACAATTTTTGAGCCTGGGAAATATTATTATTATCTTTAATACAATTTAATATAAGCTAAGGAAATCAATCGCATTACTGAAAATAAACAGAAGAGCTCAATAAATAATATTAATAAAAAATAATTTTATTAAAACAACTAAACGATTTAAGCAATTAAATTCTTAAGCTCTTTAAAATGAACATTGGTGTCCAGGCTAATTCTTAAATACCATATTTTTATTTATTACTATGAAAAAATATATAGCTAGAAATCTTAATTATTTTTTATTAAAATAAATAAATTAGTAAACCTTTAAAAAAAAAAAAAAAAATAATAATAATAATAATAATGTGGCTAATTGCTCAGGAAGTCATTTGATGTTTGACACATTAAGGCAGATTGAGCTTTTAACAATGTAATTTGCATTATTCAGATGAAAATTTATTCTGAATAATTTTTATTTTTAACATAATCTTTATTGATGAAGTAAGTGATTATATAGTATATATTAGTTTAGGTGTTTAGTTCCTATTAAATATATATATATACTATACTTTAGCTGGTATTAAGGGAGTTAATAGTGCATACCTATATACATATATATTTGTAATTTATATCAGATTCAAGAGAATTATATACAAATAGTGGAGAATTAATTAGGATATTAGCCATGCTATTAATTTTAACTGGTATTTTGGGTTAGTGTTTGATTGGGTGGCTAATTTATTATATATGAATTGTAAAATGAGGGAACTACATGGTTAATGAAAGGTATTGGGTATTACTTTTGGCCTGAAGCCCACTAATCATGAAACATATGAAATATTTCTGTACGCAAGAAATAAATATCAAATCCATATTTCCTTTTCCCCATATGACAGAAATTAAAATAGCCATTTTCCAGTGCAGTTTAGCATAATGGTAGAATTACACACTTGAGAGTTAGAAGTTCCTAAATTGATTCTCAGTGAAATAAAATAAAAAGTAAACCAATTCGATTTAATCAATTCAATAGAAGTATTCTCTTGTGTCATTCAATTTAGGAGTTAAATAGTGAATTTTAAGAGCTAAAGATTTCTGTATCACTTCTCAATTAATTAAGAAAAAACTACTACCTTAACTTGCCATTTGGTGCTCAAATATACAGCTAACCATACAATTATATATATGTGTGTACTTATCCTTTCTTAAAACATACAATTAAGGCAAATGTAATAAGATAATAAAAATTAAGCTATAATGAAAATAAAAAACATCACAATACAAATCTGACATTAAAAGAAAGATGAGTGGACAGTAGTAAAATATTGACAACCACTATTTTCCTAATATTACAGTGTACTTTCAGGATTTAAATATTAAAAGGAATGATACTTGTCAAGCATTGGTGGTCGAGAGGTCAGCTGACAGCTGCTTTACAGGCAGTTGTCCTGTGTTAGCGGGTTCGCTTGCCAGCTGATGCTATGACACATGAGAAAAAAAAAGGAGTGATACTTAAAATTTGCATATTATTTTGTTTCTATTTCTTACTATACAACAAAAACATATCATTTAATATAAAATAGCACTGCAAAAGTTTTTCTTATTTGTGATTCAAATTCATTTTGATAAAGTGAAAACCACTCAAATAATGTCTTATAATCATACATGAATTCTTTTCAAGAGGAACCTTTTTTGTCTATTGCAATTTTAATTTTAATAAATTTAAAAATAATCCCTTAATATCAGGAACATTTGAAATGAATAAAAATATTCATTTCTGGTACTAATGGATTTTCCTAATGATTTTGATTATTTATTTAATTTATGTAAATTAAGTTCATTATTAGATCATATAAAACTTTGGAACATAGTATCAAAATACTTCTTCTAAGATTAGATTTAAATTAAGAAGAACATAACATCTGTCCTATAAGATTAAAGTTACATTTGAGACACATAATGGGATAACAAATGTTATCTTGTAAGTCAGGAAATATGTGTGCATAATATGTGGCATGCCCCCCCCCCCCCAATATATACACCCAAATGTTGGAAATGAAAAAGACTTAATTGTAAATATGCATTGAATTCTTGATCCATTGTTTTGTAATGAACTGGAGAAAATAAATGATAAATATATAAATATAATATATTATAACAAAATAAAAATTACAGATAATAAAAATTAATGATTATTCACTGAAATACTGTACATATAAAGTACAACTTAACCATCATCACCTTTAAGTACGGTTCAGATAATATAATTTGAAACATTCCACACTTATTGATAGAACATATGTCTATATTATGAAGTTACAGTATATATATAATTTTAATAATACAATAATTACATGTTTTAAAAATTGGAATTAAAATTAATTATAATGATTAAATAATATTTTTTAAATAAATACTATAATCATTATTATAAAAAATAATTTATTCAATTATTTAAATTTTTTTAAGTAAAAAATAAAATTTGGACCAATTTTATATTTCAATTGATCTTTCTTTTTACATGTTTAGCAAAGTGAAAAAAATTGGGACAAAGTTAATAATTTCTAACTTTAAAAAAAGGTAAAACATTTAGTATTTCTGAAGTATAAAAATTAATAGAGAAAAATATACGACTTTTTTAGAAATGTTTTAAATTAAAATATATATATGTATATGCAAAATATACATATATAGGCTGCAGAAAGGAGTTTGCTATTAACTGAAAGGAGACCCTTTGATTCCTCTTGGAGGCCTTAAAGGAACCGAGCAGGGCAAATTCCTAATGTCCATTCCATACGTTCTTGTCGCTGCAGCTGTTATTACTATGAGATTATTCATATAGTATACGAACTTGGATGGCTTCTCACCAACATGCATTAGCCAGTGTAATGAGTTTATTAGCTTCTTACCTCTGAGTTTAAGATCAAGAAACACCATGGTCTTTCTTCTCAGTGCCTGATAAGGCAGAATGAATGTTTCTGTAGATGATAAATATTTTTCCAATATATATATATACAATTATGACAGACAAAAATAAAGCATGGCCCTTATTCCCAGGAGACTGTAAGGTCACCAACCAAGGCAGTGGTAGGTGGCCGAAGGCAGAGGGTGCTAAGAATTCCCTGATTGTGGACTCAGGCTGCCATTTGATGATGACTTTTTATTTAGGTACTTACAACTGCAGATCACTTTCAAGTGAAAAAAAATTGCAAGAATTAGAAGAACTTTCTTATATTAAATGGGACATTATTGGACTTTGTGAAGTTAGAAGAAAAGGTGAAGAGACAATTGATTTAAAAGTAGACATATACTCTATTATAAAGGCACAAATATTGGAAATACAAGTGGAGTAGGATTCATTATAAATAAAAAGTAGAAGAACAATATTGTGGAAATTGATGGTGTATCAGACAGAGTGGCAAGATTAGTTATACAACTTAATAGCAGATACCAAATGCAGATAATTCAGGTTTATGCCACAACAAGTTCTCATAGTGATGAAGTAGTAGAAGATTTTTATATGGATGTACAAAAGGCTTTTGATCAGAATAAACAACATTTTAAAATTGTTATGGGAGACTTTAATGCTAGAATTGGTAAACAAATGAAAGATGAAAGTGTTGTAGGTAATTTTGGTTATGGTAATAGAAATGAGAGAGGACATAGACTTGTGGAGTTTGCAGAAAAAGAAAACTTTATATTATGAATTATTTTTTTGAGAAAAATGTTAAAAGGAAATGGATATGGAAGCATCCAAATGAAGGTACAGCAGAATTGGATTATATTTTGACTAACAGGAAATATATATTTCAAGATTGTAATGTTCTTAATAAATTTAACACAGAAAGTGATCATGGATTAGTAAGGTGTAAGATACGTGTTAATGTAAAACTAGAGAGACAAAAATTATTAAGAAAAACAATATTTACAGTTGATATTCCTAATCTTCAGAAACGTTCTAATGAATTTAAATTAGAACTTACATATCGGTTTCAAGTATTAGATTTTGAACATGATTCACATTTGAATGAAATTAATATGAAAATAACTGATACACTTTTAAAAACTGCAACAAAGATAGTTGGTAGAAAAAAGCAGCAATTGACCAATAAAATTTCTACTGAGACTAGAGAATTTGTGAAGAAAAGAAGGAATATGAAGATATACAAAAATGATGCATTAAAAAGAATTGATAATATCTCGAATTGTGTAAAATGGTGCGGAAAAGAGTTGAAAATGATATAAGAAAGTATAACTGTGAACTAGCAAGGAAAGCTGTAGAAGAAAATAAAAGTCTTAAGAATGTAAAACAACATTTTGGTATTGGTAGGAAATTTATATCTGCAATAAGAAAAAAAGATGGAATTATTACTAAAAAGAGAGATGACATCATGAAATTGGTAGAAGATTTTTATCAAGAATTATATAGTAATAAAGAACAAGTACCTCCTATATCTATTACATCTTCCGAATTGCCCTGGATTTTAAATGAAGTGAGACATGAAGAAAGGAAAGGCTCCAGGTAATGATGGAATTATAATTGATATATTAAAAGAAGCAGGTGAAGAAATAGAAATTTTTTTAGCAAAGTTATATACCAAATGTCTAAATGATAAAGATGTACCGGATGATTGGAAGAATGCAGTATTAATATTTAAAAAAGGTGATAAAGAAGATATTAGAAATTACAGACCTATCAGCCTTTTATCAGTTTCATACAAAATTTTTACTAAGATAATTACAACTCGTCTACAGAGAACATTGGATTTCCACTAACCAAGAGAACAAGCTGGATTTAAAAGTGATTTTAGTACAGTAGATCATATCCAGGTATTGAGAGAAGTTATAGAAAGGACAAATAAATATGAGTTGCCATTATGCTTTGGATTTGTAGATTATAAAAGGGCATTTGATTCTATAGACATTTCTTCAGTGATTAAAGCATTGGATCATCAAGAATAAATCCAGGATATTGTCATATTTTAAAGAATATTTATAAAATGCAATAGCAACAATTAGATTACATAATGATACTAGGAAAGTCAACGTTGAGAAGGGTGTAAGACAGGATTACTCCATACCTCCAAAACTTTTTACAGCTGTGCTGCAAGAAGTATTTTGTGGATTAAAATGGGAAGCTAAAGGAGTGAAAGTAAATGGAGATTATTTAAATCATTTAGATTTTGCAGATGATGTAGTTGTTTGTGCAAATAATGCTTTAGAGCTGCAGGAAATGTTGCAGAAGTTATCAGATGAAAGTAGTAAAGTAGGATTAAAGATAAATGTTAAAAAAGACTAAAGTAATGTTTAATGGATTTTCTCAAAACATGAAAATAAAGCTTGATTATGATGGTTAGAAAAAGTTAAGTTACAAATATCTTGGTCAGATTATTAATACATATGGAAACATAATGGATGAAATTAATCATAGAATTAAACTTGGTTGGAGTGCTTTTGGTAGAAATAACTTGATACTAAAAGGAAATATGCCTATGTGTTTGAAAAGGAAGGTTTTTAATAAATGTGTTTTATTCTTACTTATGAATCTGAGACTTGGACACTTAATAGAAGAGCAATACAGAGACTTCAGACTACTCAAAGAAGTATGGGAAGATGCATGTTGGGAATAACAAGAAGAGTTCGAAAATGCAATATATGGGTAAGAGAACAAACATGTGTTACTGACCTCATTGAAAAAATTAAAAGACTGAAGTGGAGTTAGGCTGGACATATTGCTAGAAGAGATGATAATAGATGGACAATTGAAATCTTAAATCGGATTCCAAGGGATTGTAAAAGACCCAGAAAGAGACCACATGTGAGATGGATGGATGAAATAAGAAAGTGTGCAGGAGTGATGTGGAGAAGAGAAGCTAAAGATCGGAGAAGATAGATTGAACTTGGAGACCTTCATCTTGCAGTGGATTGATAATGGTTGATGATGATGATGATGATATGCAAAATATTGCTATTTTAAAATAAAATATAAAAAATAATGAATACATGAAAATATACACATTAAAAACATAAAGCTAAACTAGTCAATAAATAATCAAAATTACATCAAATTCACAACTCAAACAGACTAACCAAAAAAATAAAATCTAAATCACTACCAATGATTTCACTGCTACAAACAGACTTCTCAAGAGTAAAGAACTACAAAATAACAACATATTTAAACTAAACATTACCCACAATTCCACTTACCTCCCATTCACCATTATTATTAGAACTTTTAAATAAGTTAACTGCTTCAGACTCATACATTTTTAATAATAAAGCTTCTTCAATTCTTTTTATTTCATTTCTCTCAAAGAAGACAATCTTAGCTTCATCCAGTTAATTATGTCGCCTCTATCTTTTACATGGATATATAAAGCAGAACTAAGATACTTATTTAAAAGTAGGGTTAGAAATAAGTATTTTAGTTCTGCCTTATATATCCATGTAAAAGATACAGGTCACATTATTAATTTTGATGAAGCTAAGATTGTCTTCTTTGAGAGAAATGAAATAAAAAGAATTAAAGAATCTTTATTATTAAAAATGTATGCTTCTGAAACAGTTAACTTATTTAAAAGTTAATTGGAATTGTGGGTAATGCTTAGTTTAAATATGTTGTTATTTTGTAGTTCTTTACACTTGTCTATCTGTAGCAGTGAATCCATTGGTAGTGTTTAGATTTTATTTTCTTGGCTAATCTGGTTGAGTTTTGAAATATTGAGATCAAAGAAAGCAGACAATGAATGCAGAGTGAGTAAAATGGATCAAAAATTCATTGTACATATATATGCATGTTTGTGTGTGTGCTTGCACATTTAAAAAAATCATCCTTTTCTATAAGAATATTGTGAAAAATTAATTCTTGATTTAAATATAGAATTATCAAGTGTTTAATATACCATAACCTTCTTTATAAGTTGTTAAAATTGGTTAATTTTTCATAATTTTACAATCAATATATATATGAAGTAACTATCCTAAAATTCTTGTGATGCAGTAATAAGCTTAATTATCTGCTACATCCATAACATGGAGTTCAAATCTAGATTGAATTTTAAAATTTATTCAGGTAACTAAGGATTTCAAAATAAACTTTTTTTTTTTTTTTTAAATTCAATTTATAACTAATTTAGCTATCCATCCAATCATTGATTGGTAAATGGGTATCTAGCTATTCTTAATTAGACACAATATATATATATATAAATCATTACAATTTAATAAGTGACTGACCTGGAAGGTATTGTTTTCTCTTCACTGTTCTTCTCTAGGGAGATTCTGGAGAAATCCTTGGCTTGTGTGAGAATATTCTAAACATTGTTTCATCTTTTTCTTACTTACCAAATATCTCATAATGCAAAACTTTAAATACATTTAACAATCATAATTGCATTACTTCTGAGAATGAATGGACAAATCTTGATAATAATATTTCACAATTTCTTTTTTTTTTTGTAAATAATGGAATGTCTACATAAAAGTTTTCATTTATAATTTATTCAAAGTAAATTGATTTAATAACAAAGAAGACAAATTCCACTAACCTGAGCATATATATGAAATTGAATCCAGATAAAATTTTATATGTGAATGCAATTGGTTAGTAAATAATATAATTAAATTTGAAAGATCTTAATGAAAAAATAAAATAAGACAATCATATTTCTTTTTTTTTTTTTACAATTGAAATATCTTCTTAACATTACCCAAAAGAGTATAAACTAAGTTATATATCACAATTTTGTATCAGCAAAATCTCAATTCTCTAAATAATAATAACAACAGAATTTGTTTTACAATGAAAGACCTTTCCTTCAAATGTTGATTATGTTAAACGTTGTGTATATCACATTCGCCTGTATATGATGTGTGTATGTACATGAATAAACTTTGGTAATATTTAAGTTCATTAGCAATCATTGAAGATAAAATACCTTTACTAAGGTACGTATTTATGAATATTACTATGTACCATTATGATCTAGATAGTATGTTAATGATTTTTCAAATACTTCATGCATGTTTATTTCTGGAAGAGGATTGGGTTCTGCTGTTGATTGTTTTGATTTTGGATCAGTTGGAGTAATAGTCAGTGTGCTAATATTAGCACTTGATCCAGTTCCTTTTAATTCTTTGAGCTGATGAAAAGTGAAGTGACAGTGACTGCATTGAATAGGATTTTCTCTATTCAGACCCTTTTTATCACAATCTAGCCTAACTACATGTTGAAATGTGTTGTTACAGTTTGTACAGTGGTATGTTTGTTCTTCAGAAGTAGTAAGTGAATGCTTTTCAATATTTGTCTTGGGATATAAATTCGGTGAGCAGTCTTTATATAGTTTTCCTGATTTAATTCCATGATTATATTTTTTGAACACATCTGGATCACCCACCACAGAACTTTTTTCTAATAATCCCGAATTCAAATGCTCAGGATGTAACCTCTGCATGTGGGTTTTTAAAGCTTTTTTGCTAGCAGATACATGGCCGCATTGTGGACATGTAGGTGAGGTTCTGCTTCGTAACCACTTCTTTTTCTTTTTTGGTGGTAGTGAACTGTCTGAAAGAAGTTGATCATCAGAACTGTCATCATCGTGTCCTTTGCTCTCCTGTTCTAATTGAGTGGTACTTGTTTCACTATTGTTTCCAATACTGTCATCCTGGGATTCATTTGTTTCTGAATCTTGGAGATCGAAGAAGCATTTTTTTGCCTGTGAAGTTGAAGGCATTAACTTTTGCTTCTTGAAAGTATTTCTTCTTGATGTTGAAGGTCCCGAATCAGCTTTCATCTCAGTATTATGCAAATGACGAGATTTACTGAAAACAACAAGAAAATATATGTTAATATATTTTTATATCATTAAAATTGAAATTAAATATAAGTTAAAGTAAATCTTTACTAGAAACTAAAAATTCTATTTCATAATATCATTTTTATATACATTCAAGCATACATTTATGCATTATTTAAAGGTAGAAAAAGTTATTACTAGGCAATATGCAATATATAAATAAGTAAATAATAATTATGCTAAGGCAAAATAAGCATAAAATAAATGTATTAATTGGCTAAGCCAGGCTTTTGATATGGAGTATCTTTGTCAAAGCATGATTGAGAGAGTTAGCAAAATGTATCAGCATTTCTGCCAGCATATGGAGATAATTTCAATTATCACATATGCAAACATACAAACTCATTAAAATTTATGCCCACTGTAATTATCTCATTATGCTAGCAGAAATGCCGATATATTTTGCTCACTCTCAGACATACTTTGACAAAGACACTCCATATTGAAAACTTGGCTTAGCAGATTAATAAATTTATTTTATGCTTATTTTGCCTTACTGTAATTATTATTTAATTACTTATTTATATATTTATGCATTATTATGTATTTACTAACACATAAATTGACAATTTGCATATAAGTACAGATTTTAAAACTAATGCCAGCAAATTCGTTAATGATTTCAACATATAAGCAATAATGCAAGGATTGTGATATTCTTGCTTAAGAGTTAAGGTTATGCAATGATGAAAATTTATCAAAATAAATTATAAGTATTACTATATAACATAAATCATAGAATGGTCTAACTGCCCAATGTGAACTAAATTTGAAAATTTATTAAAAAATGTTATGCCTAAATACCCAAGATCAACACTTGTACATGTGTTAGGATAAAAAAAAATTATTGACAAAAGGTCTGGATTCTTCCATGTGTTTCACTATTATTATAATACAACCAATTTTATTATTATAATAAAATTATTGTCTGGGTGATGCGGATCATTTAGAAGCTATTTCTACAGACAAAACTGACTCCAGATCACCTAGATTGAAATTTAACTGTTAATTAATTATTTTACAGAAATTGGTAATTAATTTGTCAGGTTTTTTTTTTTTGATTGACATATTTTATAAAATATTTCAATATAAATGAGAAGCTCTGCTGTTTATGTTTATTAATGAAGCTAGAATTTTAATGTTCTCTTAAATTTTTTTCTGATAGTTATCTCACGGTTTCATAAAATTTGATTCATATGTGGTCAGTTTCTGAACCAACCATATTATCCAGATAATATTAATCCAAAACTTCAGTACTATTATAAATATATTGAGTGAAACACATTCACAAGAAGTTAAAAACTGTATTCATATATACATATGATGACTCATTAAAAGTTACACATATATATATACACAATATAGCATTTGATTAGAGGGGATTTGAACCCAGACCTTCAAACTCCCTTCAGTCATCCACTCCATTTTATACAACCGATATGCATGACCACATACATATGAAAAAGATAAATAATATCCAATATATGCTCATCAGTTGGTCTGGTTCACCATCTGCCTCATATATATATAATCAGTGCTTAGTTTATATTAAAAAAGCAAATCTTCAAACTTTAATGGACAGACTTCAATCTTCTCCCCTCTCCAACTCTTCAGCTTTTCATATCATTGAAAATCTGGTGATGGCATGTTCAAAGTCTTGTTTTCTAATTTTATTGACATAATCATGTTGATCGTATGCATTCGGACTCCTCATATGTAAGACCTTAAGACCATTTAAATACATAGAAGAGGAATAGGAAGAATACATATTGAATCTGTAATATTCAAATACAAGTATAAATATATATGCTTAAGCTAGAAGTAATTAGAGGGGATTTGAACCCAAACTCCTTTCAGTCATCCACTCCATCTTATACAATGGATACACAGGATTACATACATGTGAGAAAAAAAAGATTTCCAATAGATGTATTTGGTGCTGAACCAGCACTCACCAGTTAGTTTGGATCATCAGATTTTCAATGATATAGATGGCTGAAGACTTGGAGAGTGAAGAAGAATGAAACCTGTCCATTAAAGTTTAAAGATTTACTATTTTAATATAAAGTGAGTACTGACTGTATATATATGGGCAATGATGATCCAGACAAACTGATGAGTGCTGATTCAGCATGAAATATGTATATTGAAGATTATTTATCTTTTTCATATGTATGTAGTCATGTGTATCGCTTGTATAAGATGGATTGGATAACTGAAGAGAGCTTGAAAGTCTGGATTCAAATCCTTTCTACTTACATCTAGTTTAGAAATATATGCTATGTTTGTATTTAAACAATATAGCATTTAGTATATCTAATAATCTACAGTTGCAGTATGCCTCTGTTTAGATGCTGGAATATTGAGATTAACCTGGCACTCTCGGGTCATTGCTGATCTACGATTATAATCTGCAAATACTTTCTTATGGTTTAGAATAAATACAGATTATTAGCGATTACATCATTTATTAGCAGAGATTACATTTTATTATCAATTTATTTACTCATTATCATCTAACTTTAATCAATTTTTTTAGCCTATTATCATCATAAATAACCTAGTTTAAATTTTTTAAAGGAATTTATTATCACATGACCACCACCTCTTATGCTTGTGTATAACTGTTGTTAAAACAGGAAAAACTCACTATACGTATTGCCACACACTGCAAGCTAGAGTAATCAATGGATGCCAAAAGGCTTGTGCATAAAATCCCCATCTAGTGCCTACTCATCCAATATCCCCAGACTAGTTTCTGTTTTGTGGCCTTTATCAGTGAGGAGCTTGCATAAAATCCCCATCTAGTGCCTACTCATGCAATATCCCCAGACTAGTTTCTGGCTTGTGGCCGTCAGCTCCTCACTGATGAAGACCACAAGCCAGAAACTAGTCTGGGGATATTGGATGAGTAGGCACTAGATGGGGATTTTATGCACAAGTGTTCTGGCATCCATTGATTACTCTAGCTTGCTGTGTGTGACAATACGTATAGCGGAATTTATTATCATCATATAAAGTAGATAAATTACCTTTTTGCTGCTTGTTAATGTTAGTTTATTGCATATAATTTTAGGCTCTTACAAATTTAAAATATAAATTAAATTGTTAGTAACATTTTAAATTTCATTAAATAACAATAAATTGAGTTTTTAATATATATATACATATGAATAGTGACTATACGCTTTTGCTAGATATTATTATATAAAAAATTTAGACTGTTTATTCATATTTTCAATTTTATCTATACAACAAATATTAACTAATGAATATTCTTATCTAATATAGTCCTTCTTGGGGTTTATACATTCTCTATCTTGATCTTTAAAACAAAAGATTTCCATTCAAACTTAGGCAAAAGTGTTATTCTGTTATCTCTAAATATTTATAAAGATTGTTCAGATTAATTTTATTTTGACTGCCATTATAATTTTAAAAGAAATATTTACTTTATGTTTACCATATGCACAAAAGAACTAGAATAAATCTACTACGTTAAATTGTATTCAGTAATCTATTCTTTCATTACATCATCTTTATTATAAAGTTTTCATTAAATGTATAAATTATTTAAAACCACAAAACTATTCTATACACATCTTCCTGGATTAGTCATTCTGTGATAATAGTACATAGCAACTCTTCTAAATGTTTAATCTTATGAGATATCTAGTATTTACTATCTCATACGTGTGTAATATGAATTTTTATTAATATTTTTTGTTTTTACAATTGCATTGTTTATTTAGTCTTTTTTTAAACAAATAACATATCTTATAGAAATTAAACTGACAAAACTTTTGTTACCTAATGAATTTTTGTCATTAAATAAATTATTAATTTTAATATGTTTAGTGCATATTCCAATGATAATAAAATGCAAAATTGAATTGCTTATTTACCTATATAAATAATCACATATGCAATTTAAAATAAGATTAGTTTATGTTTGAAACCTCATACTTACAAATTTTTAACTGCTTTGTTTGAATATTATTATATATATTATTGCTGTAAATTGAATTGCTTATTTATCTATATAAATAATCACATATGCAATTTAAAATAAGATTAGTTTATGTTTGAAACCTCATACTTACAAATTTTTAACTGCTTTGTTTGAATATTATTATATATATTATTGCTGTTATATAAAGATATTTTATCATTGATTGATTTAAATACTATTGATATCATATTTTGATGTTGGACATCTCTGAACTTCCAATTAATTTAAGGTCATTTTTCTTAGTGATATTGTAATATTCATTTGAGTTAGAAATGAGGCATTTGCCCATTACATCTATTTTAAAGCTTCCTATTTTATTTACATGACTTAAATATGTTTTGAAGGCATACCACATGGAGAAAAAAAAGTTTGACTAGTTTATTAAATCATAGTAATCTAAATATTTTTGAATTGGTAAAATATTAAATTGCATTGGATAAATAATAAGAATTTTACAAAAGAATTAGATAAATAATAACAACCAAAAATTTTTTTTCAAATCATTCACTAGAAAATGATATACTGAGAATAGCATTGTCTTTAAGGAGCAAAAAGAAATTTTCAGACAATTTGATATAAATTTTTGCAAATCTGTTCAAAATTTTCAAAGCAATCCATTTTACATTTTCAAAACCAAATTTTCTATAAGAATCTATCCTAAGTATTCAATCAATCAAAAAAAAAAAAAAAACTCATGTATCATGACTCAAAAGTCAACAATAAATTCAAATATATTATTTTATTATTAACTTAAAATAATTTATCAATTATTAAATTATTAGTATTATCTTTTAAATGACTTTTTAATAAGTTGATTAATAACATGATAATATCTACTCCAATATTAGAAAAAGTTGATTAATAACATGATAATATCTACTCCAATATTTAGAATTTATTTAATTAATCATTAAATGAACTTTAATCTAAAGAAAATATATTTTAATTCTTTTATTAGCTAACTCTTTCATGGATTCATTTCATTTTAAATCATGTTAACTTCTTTTAATCTTTGGAATTATAATCATTTTTTTATTATATGCTTGCTGTATTATTAGGTTTATAATTTCAATATATATATATTGTAATGGAAAATAAGTTTTCCAAGAATATTGGGTAGAGATAATTACCATATATACTTCTATTATACATAGGCTACACATTGATGCATAAAAAGGTAATATAACTTGTGCTCACTATCAGATTTCATTTGTAATACCAAAGTGTATCATAATTTTATGAGAACATAGAAGATGATGAAAAACTAATCTTTCTAGACTTCTTCTCTAATTCATACATAACATTGATAGTATAGCAGGTTCTTCAATTTGCAGATGTTCCAGTACTGACATCACAATCAGACACTTATATTAATCCACACACTCCATTAATTGCATAGAACAAGCATGTCACTCTGAATTTCTTTTTTAACCAATCACAAACACACACACACATTGCTTAAAACAAAATGTATGTATGAATTAATGATGAGTCAATGAGATTAAATTATAATAACAATTAATTTAATCAAATGATGTGGGAAGATTAAAAAAAATTATACATTTAATTATATATACATTCATAACTACATATTATTGTTAATTACTTATTCATTAAATTTTTAACAGCTAATATAAAGATTAGATAGGCTTTCTTTTAATTATAAAAAAAGTACAAAAAAAAATAGTTTTCAGATGTTAGAAAAGCCTTCCACCCCTATAATAGAAATGGTAACCATCTAAAATAAAGATATTCTTTCAATAACTCATCCCTCCAAACTAGATGACAATAAAAAAGCAAGTATATACAATTAAATCCCCTCCCTCTTAATTTAAAAGTCGAAAATGAATTGATTAATTTTCTCTCTTTGAAGATAAAAAAAAAAATTATTTTGTTAATACAACTTAATATATTATACCACTTTATGATTCAATAGTAAAACAACAAAAATAGGGAGCTCATCTATAGTACAATATATGTGCGTACACACTAGACATTTTATTACTATTAACTGTGTTCTTAGTTTTCTAATAGCAATTCAAGTTCATGCTTCTTTCTGTTGTCATTTATGCTTTTAGATGGAATACACATTTCAAGATGGTTGAGGGTTTCTTCAAGAGATATTCTATTTCTTCTTATATAAATTTGATGAAGGGTCAGCAAATCTCAACTCTAGGCAAGCTTATGTTGTTGAATGATTTCATAATACTACACATACTAAATGTCATTATCAATTTTCAAGAATTAATATTTCTATTTCTGCTCTAATAGTCCTTTGAATATTTTTTAATACCAATTTCAGCTATTATTACTTAAAATGGTAAAACAGTCAAGTGTTGTTAGCCAAGAAGTCAGCGTAGCCGCCTTGCAAGCAAGTAGTTGGTTGCTGACGGTTGCGGTTTCGCTTCCCGGCCGATGCTATGACATATGGGGGGGGGGGGTTAACCAGATAATGCTAAAATTTTAAGTTCTGAATAATGCTAATTTCTTACCAAAACCAATAGTCATATTAATTAAAACTACATTCATCACTTTCTGTCTTAAACATATTTTCTAACTATTCTTTAATTCTTAATACACAGTATATTTAAAAAAAAAAACCAATACCATTTTTGTTACAAAAACAAAAAAAAAGTTACACAACTTTCTTATACTTCTGTACAAATATAAATACAGTACAGTATAAGAAATCTTTTATTTTTATAATCTTAACTGATAGATTTTATATTTAGCGTCATATATATTATTTAACTAAACAAAATTTAATATCATGTTTGATTTATCCAACACTTAACTTTTCTTGTCATATTATCATTTAAATTTTAAATAACCTGTCTATTTATTATATAAGTGGCTGTTCGAACTTCTTACGAACTAGTGAGCAATATTTTTATTATTATATAAATCAACCTTCTCTAAGCATGAAAACAAATTATTTCCATTCCCTCCACATTATACTTTAAATAATGTAACTATTGGCTTATATTTATTTTATAAGCCAACTTCTCTAAGCATGAAGAGAAAATTCATCTACCCCCCCCCCCCGACTAGAATAAAAAGACGGTTGTTCCTGATTAATCTTGAAACACTTTTTTTAATCATTTTTTTTCTTTACCCGTCAAATTAAAATTAAGTCTCTTTCAATAACTTTTTTTTTTCTCAGTGATGAAAGTTTATTCATCAAAAAAAAAGGTACAGATACAGTTATATAAGAGGTTTACAAAGAATTGTAAAAATGAAATTCAGGAACAACATGGTAAAAGGGGAAGGATCATATGAAAAGGGAAAGGGATGTGGAAAGAGTGTATATTAACCATTAAAGACAAATGAATGTTACAATTAGGAATTATTTGTAAAGTCTAGAGTTCAAATATGAGTAGTATTTTAGGAGTACAATATTGAGAAATCCAATTAGCGATGGATAAGTTGAGAATAGGAAAACACGTAGATAATTCAATACATTTGAACTCCTTATCTTAAGATCGTTAATATTTTATTTTTAGTTATAATTTTAATTAAATATGAAAATCCATGTTGGGCGATAATTTCTAGAATTTACGATTTATAATGATTGGTATGGCTTTCTTACAAGCCAGTGGCATATATTCTGGATTTTTCAAATTAATGATTAGTTTATGACTTACTTGGAAGACTTAATCTTGCTATTATTTTGCCACGAGTGTAGTGGACACTGATTGGTATAAAAATGCTTATTTATTATACCAGGTAAAATGCTTTGATCTATTTCACCTATTTTTTTCCTCTTAAAAATCATTGTCTGACAGCCATCAAATCCATGTAAGGATTAAATACCTATCTCCATGATATAGAATATCAAACAGTTCTCAAATCAGTTTCCATCAGTTCATATTACCTAATGTGAACCAACAGCCACAGATAGATGAAATGGATATAAACTAGTAATGAAACACTTTCTCCAAGAAACATATTATTGATGCCAGAAAATACTTTATTGATATAAAAAAATAAACTGAATCAGGATTTCTTCATCATTGGTTGACAACTAATCTAGTAAAAACTCTTCCAGTAATAAAAACTAGATATCTTAGCTTTAGCATCAGGCACAATATCTGTAGCAGTTGATTGATAATGGAAAAAAAAAAACCTGCTATAATAGGTGACCAGTTTAGATCCACAAATGCAGACTCTAACAACCAAATTAGTTATAAATATATCTCTACAAAATACA
This sequence comes from Epiperipatus broadwayi, assembly GCA_028023455.1. NCBI lineage: Eukaryota > Metazoa > Onychophora > Udeonychophora > Euonychophora > Peripatidae > Epiperipatus > Epiperipatus broadwayi. The sequence continues at coordinate 11,209,089 of JAQFVV010000010.1, read as the reverse complement.
ATTTCCGACTCTCTCATGAATCCATAAAATATCAATAAACATTATTCTCCTTAATTATTTCTTTCAACTCTAAAACGTAGCTAATCTTTTCTTATTAATCTGTCATTAATTTCCCCTTTAAAATATTTTTTTAATAAGAGTAAAAAAATATTAACTTGGTCATATATTGTAGTCTATTTTCTTCAGATGCTAGTTTTAACATTAAGACATGACAAATATTTTAGACATGGTTGGTATTTAAATCTCTAAAGTAATTTTTAGTATTGTTTTCAAAATATTAATTCTTAATGTACTTATTAGCCCATTAATTTTATTTGTATACCATTATTTTATTTTATACTTAGATAGCATTTTTAAGTTCATCAATTTTAAGAACAATCCAAGTAACTTATTTGGTTTCAAACCAGTCTTAATTTCTATAGAACCAGAACATAGTGAAGGTGAATAGGATGTATATTGTCCACACTGTTGCTGGTTTATATTATTCTTCTATGTTCAGAAATGCCTTCATTTTTGATTTTTTCTTAGTTCTGTAGACTATTTTTTTTTACAAACATAAATTTATATTAACACTCTCTCTTGTTTTAGAAATAAGTAGGTCCAAAATTCCTCCTTGTAAGTTCTTCTTGCATCTGCTGGCTCATGTCCATTGGATTCAGTCAGTCACACTGCTACCTGTTTAATAGACTTTATATTGGTACTCATAATCATTTGGTTTAATTTATAGCATATTTATGTGATGATTCTAATTATTCAGCTATGAATTAAAACATGTGTAGTCAACTCTAAGACTCGATATCTGATGTTGGAAAAACTAAATACAAATCTTTCTAGCTCTTATTCAATATCTTTCCTATGATATCCAACACAGTATTCATAAAGTACTATATCTTTATATTCTTGGAAGTCTATTGGTTTCTATGATAATGAATTCTGTCAGTGGTCTGTTGACCCTTGTAGCTGAGCACAGGCCAATGCTATAGTCTGCTATTATCTATCCAAATGAATAAAAGTTCTCAAACTGTCAAGATGTTCCATAGAAGTATCCCCTGCATCTCCTTTAAACAACTTTATCTTTAAAATAAACCATATTCTCTAGGTTTTATTATCATATTATGATCAGGTTCACTAAATGATTTTGGTATTTTACATTTTTGTCTCATCTTTTCGTGTAATATTTCTGCATATATACATTCTTGTTCTCAAATCTGTGAAATTTTCAATTAACAATCTTTCAGGTTGCTTTCAAACTTTTTTTAAATTAAGTGTGTTCAACTACCCACTCTTGCACTATTACTTTTTCTGTCATCTCTCATTTTAACTATTTCTTCTTCTCCTCTTCCAACTTCATTTTCTCCTTTCTCTTCATTCACTCATCGACTCCTTTCACTTCCTTTCTTTTTAATTCTTGCACATGATATAAAATATCTATTTTCTTATCCCAATTTTTCTGGTCAGATTCTGCACAAACTCTTGAAGATTCTTCCTCATTTTTGATTATCTTTTCTTTTATATTTAATATCATCATTTAATTGCTTTTATCAACCTTTTTCATCATCATCTGAATTTCTTCTCCATTTTGATTGCTTTTTCCAATTTAAAACTTCATCATCCTTTGATTTTCTTTTCTTTCTTATTTCTCTTTTTTATTTAATCTCTTATTATCATCATTTGTCTGTTTTCACCAATCTTTATCATTACTATCTGAATTTTTTCTCTCTTTTGATTATCTTCTCTTTTTTGATAATATTTCTCATATTGGTTCTGTTATGACTATTCCCTCAATTTTTGCTGATTTAGTTGGATGTTGATCTTGGCTTTGACCAAGCTCTACTTTTTATTTTATTTTTGCTCATTACTGTATAAGTTAATGATCACTTTATTTTTCTCTGTAAAAATTAAAAGTAGTATTTCATATAGATGAATCTCATAGCCCTTTGTCACCCGTGCTGCAGTCTCAACTTGTCTCCTTTAAATATTTAGCTCAATTTATTGCTTTTACTTTATTCCTCGTTTTATACTGTTCATGCATATGTGATTGATATTCTCCTTTATACTTAATAATATTACCATATTGTATAATAATATTTTTTTTAATCTCATGCATTTATGGTTTATTGTTGAATCTCATCTTAGCAACATCATATATTTTTTAAAATGTAAAACATTTTGGCTAGTGATGAACTACAAAAATGAAATTTTTAGTATGTATATCCTGAAATGATGACTAGGGTATATAGTACATTAAAAGTTAATAATTATTAGATCTCATTTCAAATCCTAAAATGCATTATAATTCTATGAGAAGATGCAATAAAAATCTATTCCTATATTCTCTAAATATAAATTAATAGTTATTCTCCAATGAGATAAATCTTATCTTTCTAGACTTAAGGATAAGCACACTATTTATTTTCCAATGGTTGATATTCAATTTTACATAGAGGACTACAATATCATATACAGTTTCATAGTAATTTACCCATTCTGTTTATTATATAGTTCTAAATCACATTTTTATATGTTAAATATATTAAACCAACATCCATAAAAGCTTATAAATTTCATTCTAAAAATAAATCAAATTCAGTAGTATTTCTCTTGCTGTACCTGTGCCATTTTAAACTTTACTTTAACATAATTCATTATTATAAGTGATCTAAATTATCATTATCCAAATAAGAAATTAAATATGTACACAAACACAATTTAATTAATTTAAAAATATATTTACAAAATTTTAGATTTTTATGACATCATTCAAAAACAGCTGTGATATATATTTTGCATGTATATTTATATTGCAAATTACAATTTTTTAAAAAACATTTAAAGCAAAAAATTATATGCTACTAAAATTCTATACAAAAAAAAAGAATGAAAATCGTAATAGATTCTTTAAAATCGATGCTAACATTTGTTAAATTATAAAGTCACAAGCAAACAAACAAATTTTCACATTTATATATAATATAAATAAGATAGCAAGATAATATATATATAATTGTATACACTATAGTATCTATAACTACATATTATTTTTAATTACTTATTCATAATAGCACACACATTTTTTTTAATAATTGATAGATAAAAATTAGATAGGCTTTTTAAAACTATAAGAACAAATAAATATTTATTTTTCAGATTTTAGAAATTGTTCCACTCCTATTATAGGAATAGTAACCATACAAATAACATTTATTCATTTTAAAATTAAAGATATTATTTCAATAAATCCACCACACAAATAACATTTATTTATTTTAAAATTAAAGATATTATTTCAATAAATCCCCTTCCCCAAATTACTGTGGCAGCAAACAAAACTATAATAAGATCGCTCCCTCCTGAAGGTTAAAATTGTATTAACCAAAAAAATGTTTGTTAATACAAAAACTTAATAGATTATGGTTATATATGATTAAATAATAAAATAAACTCTTTTTAAAAGATGTACATATGCACATATAAATTAAGGCATTTTTTATTATTACCAATATTCTTAGTTCTCTAATAGTTATTCTAGTTAGACTTTTTTTCTGTTGTCAGTCATGCTACTAGCTAGAATATATATTTAAAGACGGTTCAAAGCTTCCACAACAGACATGTTCTTTCCTTTCAAATAATTTTCATGAAGTTAGCTACATTGGTGACTAAGTGACCCTCAGCTTCAGATAAATTTAGTATATACCAATGAATAATTCCATATTGTTACTTATACTAAAAGTCATTCTCAGCTTTCAGAATGATTTAATATTATTTATTTTTCTGCTACACTAATCTTTTGGATTTTACTATTTTTTGATAATAGCTAATAATTTTAGATATTATCACTTTGTAAATACCAAATTTTCAGACAAGACTGACAGAATCAGACTAATTAAATTTAATGAATCCATTTTCAGTCTAGTCTATCCAATTACAAGTGAATGTCTCAAAGTCATTACCTTATCTCTTAAATATATATTTCTCATTTCTAATAATAGTATGAGCAGTAAAACTTAATAACATTTTTGTTAAAAATCCATTCTTATATTTCATCACACATAAATTTCAACAGTCCTTTTATATTATTCCTTGATAATTTCAGTCACTATCACTTCAAATTGTATACCAATAAGGCTACAATTTTAAATTCTGAATAATATCAACTTCTTACAAAAATCAACAGTCAGACCATTTAAAATTTAATGAACCTGCAGCCTTCAGTCTAATTTATCCAGTCAAATAATAGTCTCTAATCATTACCTTAAACCTCACACCATATTTCTCATTTTCTAACAATTCTTCAATTTTTTTTTTTTCATATGTCATAGCATCGGCCGAGACGCAAACCCACAACCATCTGCAACCAACTACTTGCTTACAAGGAGGCTGCGATGTCCTCTCAGCTAACAACGCTTGACAATTCAATTTTTAATATGAGAAAACAATCTTAATACCATTTGGGTTACAAAAACAAAAAATAATTTAAAAAGAACAAATGAAATCTTTACTTTACAATGTTAACTACTACATTTTATATCTCATGATTTATAAGTTTATTTAATTAAAAAAAAATTACTATCATTTTTTTAATTACCAAACATTTAACTTTTCTTGCCACATTATCAATTAAATTTTAAATAATGTAACTTTAATTAATTTATATTTATTATATAAGACAATCTTCTCTAAGTATGAGGCGAAAATAATTCTTCTCAATATATATATTCATTTTAAAAAATATTTTTATTTGATTTTAGACATATGAAATTAAATTAATTATATATATACAGGTGTTGTGATTTGCCCCAAAAATAATTTAGGGCTAACTAAACCATAAGGTATTAAAAACAAGTGATAATATTTGATCATCATTGACTGGTAGATGTAACACTGCTTGCCACCATCTTTAATATAATTTATTTTAGCATTTCAAATTAATGCTATATCACAAAATAATTATGTCTTTTCATCATGAAGATCAACTGAAAAAAGTAATAATAATGTATAATATTACACATATTTGTTTCTTGGTTGTTTAAATATACAGATTTTCAATATCCACAGTGTAATTTAAACACTAAGACATTTCATATTCAACTTAAAATTGTTTTATAGAAAGACTGAAAATTTTAAATGTTTTTAATCTCTAGTCTTTTTTTTTTAATTATTAATGGATAGCAAAAGAATAAAGCTTTACTAAACTGAAACTTTAATTCTAAACAGATGTAATGGCTACCCATGCACTGTACTGCCATATTAAACCAACATTGTTTTTATTGAATGTATAGTGATTGATTACTGTCTGTTTAGAATTAGGAGTTTAAAACTGTATTAGTAAATATCTTGGTCAATTACATAAATGAAACTTGCATATTTATAAATTCATAAAGTGACACATGTCAATGTCTTTTGGTGATTATCATATAATCAATAAATGTATTAGTAATATAGATAAATATGTATGTGTACTTAAGTGTATATATATATTGTAAAGATTGGAAGCCTTCATCTTTATAGATGATTATGATATCAGTGTGTATATATATATGTAACGTATATTTAACCCTGTGGGTTAAATATATGTTTTAAAGTATTAAAAAATTTTTTTCGAATATAATAAATGAATTTTCTTATTAGTACTATTATAATAAAAATCTTAAGTTAAATGTTTCAATACTATTGGATTTAAATAAGCCTATTTAGGTATCAATTATTTTTTAAAAAAAAAAAACTTAGATTGCTTAATATTTGGTAGAAAGAATAAAATTGATAGATTGAATTTAAAAAAAGTCAATTTAAAGCCTTGCCATGTTTGGAGTAAATATAATAGATAAAGTTATTTCATGTTGTATAAAAATGGTTATTTAATTCTGTTAAATTTTTCAATTGTTAATTTTTAAAATAAAAAATTTGAAAGTTATAGTTTATTAAATGCCAATTTAGGTAAGAGTATTAAAATTAAAATTTTAAAGACATTAAATATAATAGACTGGGTTAACTGTCAATTTCAATTGGTTTTAAATGTTAGTCAGTAACTAATTTATTTTCATTGTTTAAATATAGGGGATTTGAACTCAGACTTTCAAGCACTCTTCAACCATCTACACTATCTCATACAACTGATTTGCATGATCACATACATGTAGAAAAGATAAATAATCACCCATAAAAGTATTTCATACTAAACCAGCACTCATCAGTTGGTCTAGATTATCATCTCCTACACACACACATATATATATAATCAGTGCTCAGTTTATATTAAGATAGCAAATCTTCACACTTTAATGGACAGGCTTCAATCTACTCCAACCTCCAACTTTTCAGTCATCCATATCATTGAAAATCTGAGATGAAAAGTCCAAATCCTATGCTGGTACCAATATTATTGTCATACCCATTCATTATTTAAAAATAATGGCTATATTTAAAGTATATTTGTGTGTCTGAATGTTTGGAGCATGCATGTGAAATATTGAAAGTTAAATTTTTTTTATAAAAAATGTATTTTTTTTTTTTAAAAAAAAAGATACATCAAATTAATTTCCAATATTAAAAGCTTTTGATTAGAATAAAGTAAGAATTAAATACAGTGAAAATAGTATATTTGAATAAGAGAATGTTTAATTTGAAAATAAATAAATAATTTAACCAAGTTAAAAAATTATTTAATAATTTTATCAGAATTAATAAGATTAATTATGTGGTAATTGTTGGTCTTGACAGACACATGGTTGAATCATCTGGATTGATAATGTTCAAGATCAGATCAATTAAAAAGTTAAAATTATGCTAGTATTATGACAAAATACTAGAATGGGATTGGTTTGGATACAGGAAATGAAGTGGAAAATCTCGATGCATGTGGTTTTATAAAAGAAACACACATGCTATTATTAAAAAAATCGGTAGTAACATAGTAGACCTGCAACACAGGAGGCATGCTATGCCTTTTCATATTCACAATGTCTAATCTTGTGATCCCATCAAATAAACCTTGCGATCTCATCCAATGCTGTCCAATAACATAATAAATTTACACTTTCATTTATTGTCCAGATTTCTTTCAGACAAGTTCTTCTCAAAGTATTTTTTACTTCAGTGCTGATTTACTTTTCTATTTTCTGATTAATGCTACTTTTTTTTTTAGAAGTACAAAATGATGAACATTTGGAGTTTACTCGCTACTGAAATCAATGCAGTCGAGTATATCAACACTTCGGACAAGCAATGGCATTGTAAAATTTGAGCATGTAATAATAAAATGAGCCTTTGTAAGGGAACGTGGGTAGAGGATTCCAGAATTCCATTTTTGACATCAATCCGATTTATTTACAGCTGGGCTTGCAAATTAACATCCTTAGAATGGGATAAAACAGAGCTTGGTTTAATAGACAAAACTGTAATAGACTAGAATAACTAATATACGGGTAATTTGTACCAATGCGACGATAGAGTGAGAAAAATGTTAAATTGGAAGCCCTAACAAAATTGTTGAAATTGACAAGCCTTTTTTTGCACAAAAAAAAAAACCCAAGATGGATGAATTCTTCTGGAACAATGGATGTTTGATGGCTTTTGCAGGGAGACTGTTGAGTGTTTCATCATAAGAATTTATGATTGAACAGTGGCAACTCTGATAGAAGCCATCAAACAAAATGTGGAAGAGAAATCTACAATTTATTCAGACTGTTGGAAAGCCTATAAAACTGCCGAATTATGAGCTTCCGGTTACAACAATTTTTGTGTGACATGTTAAGTAAGTCTCCATTTTGAAAAAAGATTTTACTTTACGCTTCCATTTTGGAACAAAATTTTATTTACTTTAAATAAGGTAGAACAGACAAACGATTTTTTGATCATGATAACAATTCCTGTTATATATTACACGATAAGTATGTTTTCATTTTAAGCATTTTCTAATTTCATATCAGATATAGATATAATACTTAGACATGCTGCAGTAATACTTTAGTATTATTTTTTGTTGTTTTTTGCCAATTTTGCTTTAGTGATTGTTTTGTAATTTCATGATAGGCTTAAATATCCGTATTTAAAGTAACATTCGAGAATTGCATAATGCTGGGTCATATTTAATATTTTAGTGTGAAATTTATATTTTTTGTATTGTTAAAAATGTACTTTTCCAGATTTAGTCTAATGCCATGTATTAGAGTTGCTATGCCTTTTCACAAATGCATTCAGACTACAATAATTTTGTAAATGTTGCAAAAATATCATGTACACATGATCCATTTTGACAAATTTATCATTTTAAGTGTATATAAGTTTCAATGTACATGTTATTCGGTCAGGTCACAAGATTAGAAAGTTAGCAGTGGATTGATATGAATATGAAAAGGAATAGCAGGACTAATATGTGAGTACCAAAAAATCTTAATCTAATCTCATTCATTAATTTTCAACTTCATTTCATTTTTGACTTAAATTGATAGTTTGTATTTAACTATTATTTTTTTAAAAAGTCAATTTTAAAAAGTTTGTTTAATTCATTATCATTCCCATATCTGAATAAGAGATGAGTTATACATTTCAATATTACTACTAACATATATGTTTCAGCTGGCTTGTCAAACAATATATCTTATAAAGATGTTTAAAAAACCTAATAATTTTCAAAAGAAGCAATGGAAAACAATGCACATAAGGAGAAGTATGTTATTTTATTCTTATATTGGAACATTAATCAACTTCGAACTTTTTGCTATCACAATTATCTTTGATAATTATCTAATTTTTTAATTAGTCATTAATACTAATTTAAATTGCTAAAGAAATTATATTCATGCTAAATTAAACTATGAAAATAATGAACTGTTATTTGAACTTATATTATCAAATAATAATGAAAAATCAAGTCGTAAAAATCAACCTATGAAATGTTTTAAAGGAAAGACTTTATTCAAATATTTTCAAATTAAAATGGATAGGCTAACATTGAATTAACATGTCTATTCATCTTAAGTTCATTTATTTATCTATTCAAATAGTTTACAAATTGCTTATTGCTTTAAATATATTGCTTTATATTTAGAAAAGTAATTTAAGCTTGCATCATAATTAATATTACTAAAATATCAATTTATGATAAGAAATTTTATGAAAAACAAAAGATAATTTATATTATCGTTTGTCCATTACTCCTCCGATTTACATTGCCATTAGAAATGCGTTATAAAAGAAACCTTATGCTATTTCAAAAATTTCCTGTCAGCTCCTGTTATTCATTTTTAAATTTGTTAAATTTCATTGCAAACATTTTTCAAGGAATTTTATTATAAATCCTCATAATTGTGTTTTCTCTGCCTTAATGAAGGACTACCTGTTGCTTTATCATCCAAAGAAAATAATAATAAAAGGACTTGAACAAAAGAGATAATTTTCCTTATTAAAAAAAAAAAACTTTGATTCCTAGTTGAAGAATGGTATTATATTTAATATATATATATATATTTTGAGTGTGTTTGAAACTATTTATAATTATGATTTATGTACTATATAATTAGGTATTGTATATTATTCTTAATATTATTTATGATATTATAAATAGTTTACAATGTTGATATCCAAGAAACAGAATTGATCAGATATATAATAAAAGGGTTTATTCTAGAAGTTAGTTTTACTATTATTCTAGAGTTTTGTAAATTATTGGTTAAGCTTAAATAATTGATCATAACCAAAGGTATAACAGCCTTTTATGAATTTGATAAGTATTTATAAATGAAGGTGATATGAATGTCAGTGTATGTGAGAGAATTTTTTAGATAGCTTATAAATTAAATATTGTCATTGTTATGCAATGATAGTTTTGTTGGTGTATACATATAATATTAGATCAAGTGAATGAATTATGCACCTTTTGTATGTGCATGCGAGATGTACAATTATTCATTTATTTATTATTACTCGCACCATGTGTCATATTGTTAGTGTTATTCCTTTAGGCACGTTTTAAGTGGATGTTATATATTACTTTTATATTCATTTAGCCCCTCCATAAATGAGAGTGCAGTTCATTTATTTATCAGCACTGCCTGTACAGAGTTAACAGATGCTCGTTTATATATTTACCAGTTTGTATTTTCCTTATCCACTTTGCCTAGAATTTCAATGTTAGAACACATTTTAGTATATTGCAAATATTTAAAGGCAAGTTTATCTTATACTTCATTATTAGTTCTGCTATAATTTTACAATTAAATTGTATTATAAGTGTTGAGTATCTGTATTTCCTCACTTTAACATAGGTATCATTAGTATTATATCACTGTGTAGTTATCATGCATAATATTTATTGCTATTTTTTAAAAAACGTATAAAGTCTCTCCATACTGATTTTTCAACCTTGTTTTGGGTCCGAAAAGTATTAAAAATCTTACCAGTGGCCTGGATAAAGGCATATAAATGTATTGTTGTTACTCTATAAGTACTATATTTGACATCAAGACTGTATTTGATAGATGAGAAAACTGTTGGGTAATGAATATAGCTTGGATTATAAATTTTTTAAGAATGATTTTAAGAAAGATACACCCATGTATAAATTTGTTAATAATTGTCAATATAATATAGTAGATTAAAAAGAGTAATAATGCTTATTGTAAATAAATATTTCTATTATATGGATTGTTATATGTTGTAAATAAAGATTTTATATTATTAATTAAATATGTTTTTGTTTCATTGCCGTTATGACATTATTGCACTAGCACACTTGTTTATCAAAAAATCTACTTAAATAAAGTTTTCATCATTTCAATTCATTTATTCATTATGTTTATCAATTATTTTACCTGTACTTTCAGAAAATAAATATGACAATATTTACTTTATTTCAAATGCACTTGTTATGTAGTTGGCAGCATAAAATATATCATTACTGCCTTCTGCATTATTCTATATTATTGCCTATTAAAAAGTGCATCAAAAGATATAAGATGTATGTGTTTTATAGTTACTAGAAATGAAATAATTATATTTAAATAAATTAAGAGTATTTAGAAATGTTTTTCAGCTTATTCGTTATGTATTATTTAAGAATTTGAATACTTTATTATTATATGGTTCCATTTCTGCTTTTTAAAATATTAATATCAAGGATAAAGTTAAGATAGAATACAAGATGTTCCATATATAGCTTAAGTAATAGCTATTATATATTTTTAAGAAGTTAAAGTATTACCATTAGCATTTTTGCTTCAAGTGCATTTCAGTCTGAATTTGAACCCTAAGATAAAAATATTTTAAGACCTAAGATAAGATATTTCAAATTAAAAAAGATTCTGTATTTTAAACAAGATAAAATTAAACCTGAGATAAGATTTGGTATAAGATAAGAATCTTGTATTTAGTATTTATATTTAGTCATGGTGTTAAGAGAACTCATACCCTGATATTTCAAAAATCCACGTTACATTGTACCTACTTGTGTGACCTAGTACCCCATCACCGTCACAATATATATTAAAAGGGTCAATTTACTTCACTCCTAATTTTTACGTTATCAACTTTTTGATAAACACGTAATGATTATTACTACTCATTTATTAAACTAGAGATTTTCTCTAGCACAGATATAAACTTTAATCCAAGTTAAAGATTAATATATCTGATTTTCAGCACACACACACACACACACATGGCTATTTATGTATCTCTTTCTCCCATGTATAATATCTTTTTATAGACAATTTCCATACTTTTCCATTCTTTTTTATTTCATAAATAATCTCATATAAATAAAGATACAATAAAAGACAAATAACCCCCAAGATGCACTTTGTGCTGAACCAGCACTCTTCGGTTCGGCCAGGTCATCATCTCTCATATATATATATATATCTTTATTACATGAAGAGTATTTATGTAGAGCAAATTGTCTCATTTTTATTTTCAAGCATCAATTTACTTCACTCCCAGCTTTTATGTTATCAACTTTTTGATAAACACATAATGATTATTACTAATCATTTATTAAATGTAAATAGCCATGTGTATGTGCTGAAAATCAGATATATTAAAAGGGAATGAAAAAGGGCAGAGATTTTTTTGGCATAATGGATATCTTTTATTAACTAGATATATATATATCTTCCTTCGTAGAATTAATTATTTCATATGCATCACAATATCTTTTAAGGTTGTGGTAGAAAACACTGCAATTTCTTTTTCTTTGTTCAATTTTGTTATATTTTTTTTTGTTTATTATTATTATATTCTTGTCTCTTCTATAATTTTATGATATATGTTTGTGATTGTAAATTTTGGCAATGATAATGATGTATACAAGGTAAATAAAAAACTATAGAAAACCACTGAAGAAAATACTAATAATTCAAATATCTACAGATAAACCTATTTACTTGTTTAAAAAAAGAAAGAGATTTATGATTTAGAAATATGTATTTATTTATTTATATGTGTCATGAGCTGTTTATATCTATTTTAGATTCCAAATTATTTATTTATTCTTTTTTAAACAATTGTAAAATATTAAGAAAAAAAGTATAAAAAAATAGACAGATATATAAGTTAACAATAAGATTTAAATCAGTATGTCTCGTGGAAGTATTAAGTTAAAAATGCCATGGCAATTGATGATGCAATAAAGAAAAAGGAGATTGAAGATTGTGTTTTTAATTATTTTTTTAGACTGGAAAACTAGTAACAACAAACTTTGCTATCACTATTTTTTTTCCTTCTACCTAAAATAACCAAAGGAACTTTATCTTAATTTTATATGCCAAAGAATAACCATCTAGAAGAAGGTTTCTGGTTGGGGTTGATCCCTCTTGTCTTATTCCCCCCTAACTAATCTAATCTTCCACCTGAAACATGGGAAAAGTTATCTGCAAGCATACACCTGAAGAGAGAAGAGATATTGTTTTAAAATGACAGCTACCCCTTGTTCTGAAAATGAAAATAAGAATTGCAATGGTAGAAGCATCTGAAATAATTTTGTTATTTTTATTAGTTCACCTCAGTATGACAAGCAGAAAGGATACTTCAAGAAAAGTCAACTTTAAATAGTCAGAAATTCATGTGTTCATTAAGAAAGATTATCTGCCATGTTAATAGGATTCAAGCAAGGCTAAATATAAATTTTCCAAATAACTGTCAATTTATAAAAATAAAAAAGATATTAAAAAGTCAATCAAAAAAAATTGAAGTGTTCATTGTTGTTGTTATTATTTCTTTAATATCTCATCACATATCAATGTTCCCATAGCAGGTATTGTTTTTATTAATTTATTATTAGTATTGAGTTTTTTATAATAAAAAAAACATGTTTAATATATATAGCACATATGCCTAAAATATAATAGATGTTTTATATGAATTTTTGTTAACATTTGTGCTTGGGGAAGACCATTTAAATATAAATATTTTCATGTGATAGTCATTATCAATTTTTTTTTTTGTTAACAAATAATTTGTAGTTATTCAATAATCGTGTGATATGTTCGAGGAGTAGGTCTGCTATAATAATGTTATATATGCGTGTATTTATATACATAAACATAAAGATCCCTTTATTATTTATAAGAGTTTATTATAGGAAGATATTTGTTAGAGTTATTATAACTTAATGATAAAAGCTCTTGCTAGATTCTTAAAAATTATATGATACAGAGGAATGTATCAAAAATATGTTTTTGTCTTAATTGAGGGCCATTTATAAAGTAAAAGAGATTAGTTTAAGAAGTGTGCATTTGGTCACCCTAAAAAAGAGAAGAGTGGTTTAGAAACATATATTTATTTATTTCATATAGCTTAAAGAGAATCTCAATATTTTTTTTATCTGGATAGCAGTTAGATAATCCTACCTTAAAGAACTAATCTGATCTTGAACCATTTGATTTTAAAAATTTTATTGTTATTGTTATATCTTACTTATTTTTAGGGAGTGAATGGTCCTCATTTAGACACAAATGTAACTTAAATATTATTAACAAATGTCACAAATATAGGTAAAAACCCTATGAAATAAAAATGGATATTATGCTTTGTTATTTTGTTATTATTGCCATTCTTAAAAAAAGAGAGAGAGAATATATAGATCATAAATAAAAGATATACTACTTGTTATAAAATGACTTTATGAATTTTTTTTTGGGTTTGAATTTCATCACTTATCCATACACATGGGTCATGTTGCAATACTTGATTTTGATAACTTAATTATTTTTACCCTGAGAATATTTAAATGCTAATGGTCACTTGCGCAAACATTAATAAGCAGTTATATTTTTTAACATTAATAATTTAGAAATATTAAATAAATTATTTATATTTAGTTGTTTGCAATTAAAAATTAGATTCAATAAAACATTCTCTTTGTTTCTAACTTTATATTTTAGCAAGTAATCACGTCTCACTAGTTATGTTTAAGGTTAACTCTAAGAGTAAGTAAGTTTAGGATTGAGAGAGGTAATAAAGTTGGATACATTTTTTTTATGTTTATGTTATGAGTTTGATTTCTTTAGTTATAAGGTATTATATCAAAAGCTAGTCATTACCATATCAATTGCCAGTAAAGTCTGATGCGTAACTGAGAAAGCTACTTGTTCTCTGTTTGCTCACTTTTTAATTGAAAGTCCACTTTTTATATGATATAATCTAGGTTTGTAGAACTTAGAGGACATGTTGAATAAGATGAACCTTGCACACCCTGTACCATTACAATTTTGAATATGGAAATCTGTGGGGTATTTAAAGAATTGGCTTCCCGGGCCTTTTCCTTTTCCATTACAATTTTAGTGCTGCAATTCATGGGGCATTTGAATAAGAGAATTCTTATACACATCATTTAAGGAATCAACTTATTCATTCTCTCTCTTTTTCAGTTATATACTATTTTGGTTTTCCAGTTCATATGGGTTAATGAAGCATCTCGCCCTCATACCATATCTTCGATAACAATATATGTGTGTGTGTAAATACATGAAAGTAGCCAACACTTAAATAATACCAATATCAAAACCAATCACCAATCTCAATCTGTTGTCAAGGCAATTTCCTTTTACAATAAAAATGGATGCTCACCTTTAACTTCAATATGTTTATATAGGCACTAATGACTGCAACTTGATTAAAGAGAGAGAGATTATTAATTCAAAGAAGCTTAAATAAACCTCATTAAACAGGCAAATATAATCTGTTTGAAAGCAAACTAACAACTAGTCAATTACTGTATAACAAATTCCACTGAAACTATGTATTACTTATGCTCAAGGCTAGATAGGTTTACAATATAAATTTATGAAAGCAGTCAACATTTAAACAATACCAATATCAACAAAATCTGCTGCCAAGGCACCTCCTTTTACAATAAAGGTGGATACCCACCTTTATCTATGGGCCAATATGTTTATACAGACCCTAAAGATTGTAACTTGGCATGTGTATGTGTGTGTAAAAAGATCATCTTAAATGATGGACCCAGTTTTAAGATTTTAAAGATGTGGTTTGTTTGGTATATTTATGTAAAAAGATCTTCCAAAATTATGGACCCACTTTTAAGATTAATAGAAATATAGTTTGCTTTGGCATATTTGTACTCTAAAATGTTTTATTTCTCCACAAATGCCTGCATCTATCCTTGAAGCGTTAGCCGAGAGGTCATCGCAGCGGCCTTGCAAGCAAGTAGTTGGTTGCAGACGGTTGTGGGTTCGTGTCCTGGCTGATGCTATGACATATGAAAAAAAAAATCCACTGCTATATCTTCTGTTTTTCTATAAATTTGTGTTAATGAAGAACATATAAAATTTGGATTCACTATATAGGTATATTCTCAGCCTAATATGCCTTGCTGTCATCTAATTATGAGGACTCCAATAAAGTCAAAAGATTTTGAAGCAGCAAAATGATAATTATGTTTTTTCAATTTGGCATAAATATGATTTGTCAAATGCTGAAATTTTTTGCACTGAGAGGGAAGATAGAAAGTGAAAGACTAAAGAGGCTTGGACTAAAGATCAATTCTCAATAAACAAAAAAGACACACTCATCTCCCTTTTGAAGAAGTGGACTATTTAAATGGATTTAAATATTTTTGAATACCAAATAAAACAAATTTAAATGTCATTAAAACAGACAAAACTCTCCATACTGTGGTGATCATGTGATGTTTGGTGGTTTAAATTTAAATGTTGTTAAAGATTATAATAATGTACTTAAAAGCTTGGAACACTTAATAATGCTATGATGTTTTATATATGGAAATCATGCATCAATAAAAGCCAAGTTTAAATTATAAAGGCTACCTTTTCTGGAAGAATGCCCAGAACATTTATTTGATTATTTCAGTTTTATGACTTTCACAAATGTATTTTAAATTGTATACTGTACAGCAGTTAGCAAATCTTATGTATGCATCAGAGAATTTATTCTAATGGAAAATTACTTAAAACATAATAATTTGAAAGATCGGTGACAGATTTAAGCAACAAATTACATATACTGTAATTAGCAAACAATTTTTTGAAAATACTTCACTATTAGATGCAATTTGTTATATTTTGCAAAAAAAAAAAAAAAAATTATAAAAGTGTTCTAAACACATTTATCATTTTGCAAATTTTTGCAATATTACAAATATCAGCAAAAAAAAAAAAAAAGTTTTTCAAATGAGAATGTATAAGGAACTTATATTAGGTCCACTATGGATTAGAAACAACTTACTGGTCTAGCAAAAGATGACTTAATAGGAAATTTTATAAAACTAAAACACAGAAAATTCTGTTTCTCTAATTTATATATTTTTAAGAATGATTAAAATTATTTCTATATACATTAGTATTAATAAATTAACAAATAATAGTTTTCCTCCTACTGATACATGTCTGTTCAACAATATAAATGTGTGCATATGTTTACATACATGTGTGCATTTGGGTTTAGGAGTATTTATATAAGAAATCTGTGAATATATATGTACATGTTAGGAAAAATTCTGGCTTTTCTTTCCTAGAAATACCCATCATTCTTTTTCCAATTCTGACTACCATATTGAGATGTAAAAATATTATTTTACGGTAATCAAGACAGGATTGATTTTATTATTGCCATTTCCACCTTCATGCATGATAATGGCCAATTTCGTATTATATTTATTTTCTCTCTGCCTTTCAAAAATATAAAAAAATAA
This sequence comes from Epiperipatus broadwayi, assembly GCA_028023455.1. NCBI lineage: Eukaryota > Metazoa > Onychophora > Udeonychophora > Euonychophora > Peripatidae > Epiperipatus > Epiperipatus broadwayi. The sequence goes on along the minus strand of JAQFVV010000010.1, from coordinate 11,191,925 downwards.
TGTAAGTAAAAATGAAATGGTTATAATTGTCTAGTGAAAATAAAATTTACAATTTAACAGTACCAAGAAGCTATATAGCTAAAAAAAGAAATCAAAACAAGGTTTCTTAAAATATTTAGTACTCTGAACAATAAATGGAGAAAGTAAAACAAAAAAATAATTATTTCTAGAATATTTGAACATTTACTTCTTTGATAGATATGATAATTTTCTATAATTGAGTAGATGTCATCATCAAAAACAAAAATGTATGGAAAAAACCCAAAATGTTTTGGCCTTACAAAAAAAAAAAGATTCAGAGACATGGGTATTAAAATCCAAGATCTAATTTAAAATTCAACTAAAAATTAAATGATTTAAGATAATGTAGAAATTATTGAGAAGAAAACAAAATAATGTAAAGCATTTTTGGCTTATACTATAAAGATTGCTCCTAAATAACCATGAAGGAGTCAATTTGAAATAGTAAAAAAGTTTTATTGTTGGATATTTGTGTGTGTAATTTTTTAAAAAAAATATAATAATTTTTAGACGATTAATTCATTCTGAAGAAGAAACAAAATTTTAAATATATAAATAGATCCAGAAGAGAATTTCTATCAGTATTGTTTAATTGGGTTATTATCAACAAAAATTTACAATGATGAAATTCTAATTGAATGTTTGATTATTTAAAAATCTGACAAAGTAACAAGGTGTGTATGTTACCTGGAGAAAATTCATACTCCAAATTCTCTTTTCGATTTAGAGGATTATACATTAAATGGAATCTTAGGCAGAATTCGATCAAAATTTAATATGATATATAAATATATTTATTTTGCATTATAGCAATACTATATATAAATCATCAATATTGTATATTATGTAAACTCACAAAGCAATTTCTGATCATAAGAATGATTTGATTTAGAAATAATATATTCACATACTAAGATATATCAAGGATATAAGTCAATATATGTAATAAAGTTGATTAATCAAATTGCATACAAGCCTCTATACATGAATTAATAAGTAATCAATCATATTACTGCTTGCAAAATATTAACAACTACAACACCACTATAATATTTCATCTTGAACCTGGGAAATCTTTCAGATAGCCCTGGCAATATAACATTACTCCCCCTCCTTAGATCAATATGATGTACAATATAAAAAACTAAAAAGAATATATCTAAATGTATTTTGTCCTGAAATTAAGAACTATTTCAGATAATCTCAGCAACATAACATCACCTCACCCCCTTGCTAAATATATCATGACATAATGTAATTATACAAGAGGGAGGATCCAAAAATGCCAGAATTTTGTGATAAAAAAATTATGAATTTATTTTTAGGTGTTATAAATTGAATCTCTTTCAAAGTATAGTCCATTTAATATAATGTACTGGTCTACACTTATTTTTCACTTTTCAAAGTAGTCTGGAATCGCAAAGTGATGCCTTTTAACACCTGCATTGTTTTTTTCCCCACGACTTCCAAAAACACACACAAAAAATTTTGAGGCATTTTTTCATTTGAGAGAATAAAATGAAGCCACACAGAGTAAGATCAGGTGAATATGGCTTACGGAATAATTCTGGGTCATGATGAATTTAATTAGAAATTGTTTCACACCCAAGGCTTTGTGCACTGTGCATTTCCATGATGAATCTTGCATTTCTCACTTTGCCACAAAAAGAGATTTTATGTCTTATCGCATCACACAAACTTTCAGAACTTGTAGGGTTAAATGACTGATCATTACAAATAAATTCTGAGTGAACAATCCCATTAGCATTGAAAAAAAATCAGCAGCATCTTGATATTGGACTTCATTTGCTACACTTTTTTGGGGTGTGAATTTGACACTTCCATTAAACCACTCAAACTTGTGTTTTTTTTTTCCAGAGCAGCTTCCTTATAATCTGTTTTAAGCATTATAACTGCTTCCCCTGCCATTTTACCAACAGAAATCAGAATTTCACTTTACTTCCCAAACATTACAAAAATTGGCAAATAAGTAAGACACATTTAACAAAAACATTTACTACATCCCGTGATGATGTCTGTCAATGATGACAGTTGGAAAACTAAAGCAGGAAGATTCCTGTAACAAGCATCTATTGGCAGAGGCATGTACTACAATGTGCTCATTTCCAGAGAATAATTCTAGTTATTTTTGGATACCACTTTGTATATGTATATATATAATTAAAATTACCCCAAATCCAAAATTCAACCAGACCAGCATAAAAATAATATTAAAACACTACCAAAGGTTTCACTGCTACAAGCAGACTTCTCAAGTGTAAAGAACTACAAAAATTACACAATATATATAATATTAAACATTACCCACAAATCCATTCACTTCCCACCCACCCTTAATATTAAAACAACTCTTAAATAAATTAATTGCTTCAAGTAATAAATTTTCAATAATAGAGATTCTTTAATTCTTCTTTTGATTTCATTTCTCTCAAAGAAGGCAACCTTAGCTTCATCAAAATCAATAGTGTAGCCTGTATCTTTTTCATGGACATGCAAAGCAGAACTAAGATATCTATTTTTAACTCTACTTTTATGAACCTTTATTCTTTCATTTAAACTCAAACTACTCTGACCTATGTAAACCTTCTTACAAAATAAACAAGGGATAAAATATACTACACCAGGAATAGTCTTTCTATCAAAAATTTCTTTTGTATTATTTAATAAATTATTCAATGTAACACCCCTTTTCCAAGCAATTTTCTTATTTCCAAACAATTTACTATTTCTAAATACAATTTTATAAGAAGACAATTTAAAAGGCAAAGAAATAAAATCATATTTTTCTTTAACCTTTACATCCTTACAAATATTACTATTAAATAAAATACTTTTAACAAATTTATCAGAGTATCCAACACTCAAATAATCTTTATAAAATTGATATTTCTGAAACAAAGCTACCCCACTAGAATTATTTAATTTATTATTCCTATGACAATAATTCCTTAAAGCAGCTACTTTATGAGATACAGACTGATAGCTATCAGGTTTAATTATAGATCTTAATTCTTTACTTTTAACCAAATGACTGCACAGTAAACAATTAGTCTCTACATTTCTAATCACCAAAAGATCTATAGGAATAATAAATTAAATAATTCTAGTGGGGTAGCTTTGTTTTAAAAATATCAATTTTATAAAGACTACTTGAGCGTTGGTTACTCTGATAAATTTGTTAAAAGTATTTTATTTAATAGTAATATTTGTAAGGATGTAAAGGTTAAAGAAAAATATGATTTTATTTCTTTGCCATTTAAATTGTCTTCTTATAAAATTGTATGTAGAAATAGTAAATTGTTTGGAAATAAGAAAATTGCTTGGAAAAGGGGTGTTACATTGAATAATTTATTAAATAATACAAAAGAAATTTTTGATAGAAAGACTATTCCTGGTGGTTTACATAGGTCAGAGTAGTTTGAGTTTAAATGAAAGAATAAAGGTTCATAAAAGTAGAGTTAAAAATAGATGTCTTAGTTCTGCTTTGTATGTCCATGAAAAAGATACAGGCCACACTATTGATTTTGATGAAGCTAAGGTTGTCTTCTTTGAGAGAAATGAAATCAAAAGAAGAATTAAAGAATCTTTATTATTGAAAATTTATTATTCTGAAGCAATTAATTTATTTAAGAGTTCTTTTAATATTAAGGGTCGGTGGGAAGTGAATGGATTTGTGGGTAATGTTTAATATTATATATATTATGTAGTTTTTGTAGTTCTTTACACTTGAGAAGTCTGCTTGAAGCAGTGAAACCTTTGGTAGTGTTTTAATATTATTTTTATGCTGGTCTGGTTGAATTTTGGATTTGGGGTAATTTTAATTATATATTGACTAGTTTAGCTTTATGCTTGTAATGTTTACATTTTAATGTATATATATGATGACAGCAAAGTCTATCCAAACTATGACTTTAAAATTTGTTGTCAAGGCAATCTCTATAAGTAAAAGATGGATTCCACCTTTTATTTTGGTTAAAAATCTTAATATAGACAAGAAAATTGACACAGGAATGTAACAGAGTGAGATTTTAATATTCCTAGAAATTTAAATAAATCCCATTAATCACATAAATATAGCCTACTTTGAAAATAGACTAATAAATAATCATTTTTAAACGTTTTAAACTCTAATTATATTCATTATTATTTAGATAATAAATCTGATATCACACAAAGCTAGGTGAATTACTAATGTAAGCAACATGACAACAGCTAAAGCCTACTGAAATCATGAATTTACAATCTGTTGTCAAAGCAATCTCTATAAATAAAAAGTAAATATTAACGTTTCATTCTGGTCTAATATCTTAATATAGACCAAAAAAAAAAACTAATACAGGGATTGTAACAGATTGAGATGTTAATACTCCTGGATATTTAAATAAATCTCTTTAAACATCTATATCCATCTAGTTATATATGCATAATTATAAATATTTTCATTACATCCACATAAGCATACTCTTAAAACATTTTACCCGAGTAAAATAATTTTTTTAAAAATTACATTCTTTAACAATTATATATTTTTAATTACCTATATATTTGATATTTTTGTTTAAATAAATTCCATATTTTAAAATTATCACCATTTTCTTTACACTGTGACATATAGATTTAATCCAATATCTTCAATATCCAGCTTCTCCATATCACTTCAGCAAAGTTTCTTATCTCATCCAGTCATTTCACATGAGGTAACTTTCTATAACTCTTATAATTGGGTTTTCAATTTCCATATACTGTCATCTCTTCTAGTAATATAGCTACTTCATCTCCATTTCAGTTCATAATATTTTTAATGAGGTAAATGTTTTTGTTCTTTCACATATGTATTATTTTTATTCATATTCCAATCATATCTCTGCATTATTTTTCAATTAAGTCTCAAACCCATAAAAAAGCATTGGTTGAATATATTTATTAAAAGCTTTTAATTCAAGTACCTTTATTATTAAGAAATTACAAAATGTACTTCAGCCATTTTGATAGGTTTTCTTGATAACCTTATAAAAAGCATGCTTCTGTATGTGAAACTAATGATTCACTTGGAAAAACTTTATTTCATCTTAAGGATGATGCTGACAATTCTGGAACACCTCAAGTGACATTGTAACATCTACAGAGCAAACCTTTTTTCAATTGAAAAGCACAATATTTTTTTTGCAATGAAATGGTGCATGTACTTCGTGACAAATAACACTCTTTCGATAAAGTTCATTTTCTTAAAATCTCTAGTATAATATTATGGATGGTGGCCAACTCTGGCCATGCCAATATTACAAACTTCTGTATTTATTTAAATATTTTCTTCATTACATGATAATATGAGAATTTTCAAACATTATTTTAAACATAATGTGAATATTTGAAATTGCATTATAATTTGTGTTTGTAAAAGAGAGAGAAAAATATAAAATCAGATAATTTCTTTGATCTCTCTCTTCAATAATTTTATCTATTTACTAGTTTTAGTTTTAATTTTTCTCTTCAGCGAATTACTGTACTTCATAAATTTTAATTCTAATTTTTAAGAGAGAGAAATAAATAAAGTTTTAAAAGAAAAGAGAAAAAAATAAATAAAAATGCAAAATTTTTGTTACATTTTGCTTAAATAATTAGAGTTGTTTTTTCTTCTTTTCATTTTATCTCTCTTCAATATAATAGGCAGTGTTTATCAGGTCGGTGTAATTAGTCTGATTATCTTGTTTTTCTTTTGTAAAAAAAAAACTAATTAAAGAGGAATTTCAAAACTATAATTGGATTTTTTTTTAATTAATAAAAAAATTGAAGTATCTAAAGAATATTTTTTTGTAAAAATACACAATTGTGTCATGTAGGAAACATGATTGTGCTTGATGGGAGACAGGTTTGTTCTAAAATAGACATGTGGGTAATTCATTAGACCTCAATTTTTGTAAGCAGAAGTCAGTCATAAACAAACTGTTAAAAAGAACAGTATGAGACTCAAACAAACTGCTGAGTAGAGCATGTCATTCCTGACTCAGTTGTTGAAGAAAGAAGTAAAAATTCATACATGAAGAGCACAACACTAGTTTAGAAAAATCTTTTCTAAAATGGATTTAAAGAACATGCTATGCCTTTGCTAGGAGCTAAATGTCATCAACCTCCATGTAACCTGCTTCATACAAAAACAATATAAAGAGAACATACCCTAGACTCATTTGCCACAAACCTTATCTCCAACCAAGAGCATGAGTGTCTCTATCTTTATATATATATATATACTGGCAAATTATAAGATTGCAAAATGGAAGTTTAGCCTGTCAAACCTGAAAATATTCTGCACAAATGGAAAAAATTGAGAAGCATTCAAGAAGAGAAACCATATGGAAAAATATTGAAAAAGGATTCAAAAAAATAAAAGCATGATTAAGGGTATTTTCTTTAATGTGCACATTACATTTAAATTTATAAAGTTTTTAAATTCAGTAGCAATTAATATTAATAATTTTATTAGTTTTATGAATTGACACATGTTTTTTAATTCATTTGATTTTTCCTATTAAAATTATAAAAATGGTTTTTAGATCATTTAATTTTTATTATATTTAAGATTTTTTTGTGAGATATGTTTTTCTTTTTATTTGATTTTCCCTACAAAATTTAACAAAAGAACTTTTTTAGCTGACTTAAAGATTTGTATCTCTGATTATGAAAGAGCTGTTTTCCAATTTTTAACAATTTAACAGGAAATAATTTAATGAATTAATAGTTAATTAAATTAATGAATGAAAATCAAATTGAATCACTTTACCAAAATGAAATTATATATATTATTTGATAAAATGTATAAGTTTGAATTAACATATTATCATATCATTTATTTTAATATTATATTTTTTAATCAATTAATTTATTAAATAAGTTATTTAAAATATATCTTGGTGTTAATGTCTTTATTCTTCCAGCTATTTGTTACAGGAATTGGTAGTATGTGTGACTAATTTCATTACAATTTAGTGTTTTAGTGATTTTAAAATTATACCAATTATGCTATTTAATTATAGTAGAATAAATTTAAAAGAAAGTTTTAAATTGCGCTTTATGCAAAAAAGTGAAGCTTAGTATTATTAAAAAAGAATTATAAAAAAGAAAGTAGAACAAGCTGATATATTGATTTATTTCCTGTTCAATGACAATTCATAGAATCTTACGATCTTGAGCTAGCTCTACAGCATAATCATTAGTTTTACGGATGTAGAGGTTTATGTTTTTGTTTGGACATCCAGATGATAATTCTGTATGGTGCAAAGATATCATCTTTAAAGTCCATTCACTGTATTTTGTTTTATTAAAAATTTAGTTTATAATTGGCTGATACACTCATAGTATTATATGGTCAGAGCTTTGATGGTGATTATGATTCAGCATCCCAGTGTTTTTATATTCTGATGGATATTTTAGCACCTAAGTATGTGCATCCAAATGACAACTGTATATCTTGCCTAAGTTTGGCAATGGCTAGATAAGCATGGCTATTGATTACTGATTATGGTGATATTATAAGTATTGTTAGTACACTCCTTTTAATTTTATTCTTTGCTGATCTCATTAATATTTTATATTTATTCATTTTATATTTGTGATATTTATAGATGATGATGTTTTCTCACTTCCCCATGTCACCTCTTATTTCCATACTATTACAAATTGCACCCAACATGCTCTGAACAAGTTGGAAAAAGGTTTTTGATCTAACTTTAGCTTAAGATACTATTTGAAAAAATGTTCTCCATTCCGTCTTGCAAATTCTTAAACATAGGAAAGCTTTGAATTTACTTAACAAAAGACTCTGCAAAAACTCCTAATGATGCTAATAAAATAAAAAAAATTTAATAAATGATCTCCCTCAAGATAGCTCTTTCATGTTTTACTTAATTAAATATATCTATTAATAATACTCCACATAAACGATACAAAAAATTCTACTTTAGTAACATTGCTACGAGCTTACAAAAAAATTGAAAAATATTTTATATAAATATATAAAAACTGAAAATAAATCTCATAAACTAGAGTCTAATCTTTATATCCCACAAAGACATCTTGTTCAATCTTCAATTCTAAATAATACAAATATATTTTGTAAACTGAAAATATTATCACACTTCGTGCTATTTAGGAAAAACTTTGGATCATAATCTTATTCATTTTTTTCATCTATTAAAGCCAAGATCTAAAATAATTTCTAAAACAATAACTATTTTGTAAAAGCTGCATTGATGACACTATATGGTATTATAATGCAAATATCTAAGAACAATTTCCTTAGCATCTTCCATTTTTCTCCTTTTTAGATTAAAAAATGCCATAACAAACATATACAAATTAAATATTACTATGAGAAATATTTCTAATACAATCAAATCCATTTCCTTATAGTGTCTACCTATTCATTTACATATTCTTCCATAAGATATTTGAAAGCAAACTGCCTTACAGAACTTATACACAAATCTATTAAATCAATCAAACTCATCAGTACCCTATAATAAAGGCATATTATGCATCTTTCAAATTCAGATCTCTTTTCTGAAATTCTAGTTAAGAAACTTCGAATAATTAAAAAATTGCAATACAAAAATAGATTTCTTGTGAAGCGCTAAATAAATTTATTTTTTCCAGAGCCAACAATAAAGCAAGCTAAGTTTAATTTTCCTAGATGTTATTGAATTTTATCAATAAGTAAAATATATTTAACAACCTCTGACTTGAAGAACTGTAAAAGTCATAAATAAATCTAATTCCTGGTTGGAACCATTATAGATATCTTTATAATAGTTAATTGTCTATAAAAATAATTTATGTACTAAATAAATAAGATTAAAATAGTTATAATTGTTAACTTTGAATTCACAACTACAAATCTTTATTTTATACTCTTTTGCTTACATCTGATAGCTCATGTAGTATTTCTTACAGTTTTCAGGCATGATTTGTGAAAACAATCACTTCATATTATGCGAAAAATATAAAATACTTAAATCATCTCCATTTATTTATTTTCTCTTTGCTCCCCATTTTATTCCACAACATATTGTGAGATTGAATTAGCTTGTTGCTAATGATTGCTGTTGCATTATTATAAATATTTTTCAGAATTTAGTGATTTTGTGAGTCTATGTCATAATCACCTTCTCTATACTAGCACATAATTGTTGATGATGGCCACAAGCCAGAAACTAGTCTGGGGATATTGGATGAGTAGGCACTAGATAGGGATTTTATGCACAAGCCTTCTGCATCCATTGATTACTTTGTTTGGCACAGGGTGGCACTACTGTATGGAGAGTTTTGCCTATGTCATAATGTTGCAAATTTTAATCACAACAGAAAGTTTATAGAATCAAATATTTTTTCATAATCTACAAATCCAATGTAAAATAGCAACTCATATTCATTATTCTTTTCTTATAAAATTTCTTTAAGTATTTGGAAATGATCTTTGTGTTGTAACTATTTTTAAATCCAGTTTGTTTTTTAGCTACTTAAAGCCAAAATCTTTAGTGTGCAATTTGTAATGATTTACTTATACAGGATTCATAGGAGACTAATGTATCTGCACATTTTAATATCTTCTTTATCATCTTTCTTGATATCACTACTGAATTCTTCCAATCAATTAATAATAACCTTTTTTCTTCATTGGATTCTTTTAAAATATTTATGATGATTGCATCATTTCCTGGGGTTCTTCATTTTTTCTAATTTCAATGCATATATATTCTCTCAATTTAAAATGTCTAGTATTTCAAATGACAGTGTAATAATTATATGATGTCATAACTGTTTATTACTTTATAATCCTTTATAGAATTCTTTTACATAATCAATGATGTGTGCTTTTAATAATAGGGCCATATTTTCTTCTTAGTGCTGAAATAGCTTTCCATGGCTGACTCAGTTATATTTCCTTAGATCATTATTAATTCTTTTCTGTAACGCTTTATAGAAGACTAGATAATTAATGATTATATTGGTATCAATTCATATTTTTTCCTTTCTGTAAGCATTGCCTTATCTCAGCAGAAAATTTACAGGTAAATTTCTTAGAAGAGGGAGGGAATTGTTATGTAAATAACTGTTCTTAGTATAGTATTGGCTGCATTATTCGTAGTTTTGCATTATGTCTGATAGATGTTATTCATATTTTAAAATTAATTTTTCAAATAACAGTTAACTTAAGCTAACGATAAAAGCACATGTGATAATATGTTGGACTATTTCCATCATCATCAACCATTATCAATCCACTGCAGGATAAAGGTCTCTCCAAGTTCAATTCATCTTCTCCGATCTTTAGCTTCTCTTCTCTACACCACCCCTGCACACTTTCTTATTTCATCCATCCATCTCACATGTGGTCTTTTTCTGGGTCTTTTACAATCTCTTGGAATCCAGTTTAAGATTTGAATTGTCCATCTATTATCATCTCTTCTAGCAATATGTCCAGCCCAACTCCATTTCAGTCTTTTAATTTTTTCAATGAGGTCAGTAACATCTGTTTGTTCTCTTACCCATATATTGCGTTTTCGATCTCTTCGTGTTACTCCCAAGATGCATCTCTCCATACTTCTTTCCATTATCTAACATTAAATGTTGAATGTCTAGAAAATTTTAAACTTTTTTTAAACTTTGCCAAATATAGTTATTAGTAATAACAAACAAAGACAACACTAATCAATTGGTTAGATCATTCCCTTAAAATTCAATATTCAAAAGTCTAAAGGTGTAAGTACGACTCCTATGGTAGCATTGTCACTGCTCAGGCCAGCAACATCTAAGAAGAGTGGAGAATAATACCACTCAAAATGTTGGGTAACCTACTAATTTGTGTTGTTTTTGTGTGTTATTACTAATAGTTGTTTGTATTTGGAAAAGTTTAAAATTTTCTAGGCATTCAACATTTAATGATAGATGATGGAAATAATCTAACATATTGTCACATCTAATGTACCATAAAGATAAAAGCATCAGGTATTTATATATATTTAGATGCAGAGAAATTATAAAGGATATGCTAGAAGAATCTACAGAAGGTAAGAAGAACAGAAGATATCAAATAATGAGTGATTACACTGAGACACTGTTAGTAGCTACAATACAAAATTAGAAACATAAAAGAAGTATAAATTAACTAATATTGAAATACTCAGAAATAAAGTTGCAATTATAATTCTTCCAAAATATAAAATCATATTTTAATCTTGGACATATATGCCCAAAAGTAGTTTATTTTTTTCAACTTCCTTACCAAACCTCATTTATTTCGAATTTTCAAAAAATATATTACAGGCTATGATCAGTTAGTTTTAGATAATAAAGTATCTTAGAAAAGACTAGATTTTAAAAATATGGTCTTAAGTTCTCAATTCTTAGAAAAGATTAACCAATAGAAACACAGTGACAAGATACTTGATAAGCATATTCAAGAAAGATCTTCATAGTTGATGCAGGTCATGGTAAACACACAACACAATAAAAAAGTCAAGCAATACTTACAATAGAAAGCTCAAAATTCTGCCTTTTCTCTTTTTTGCTTCGTTTAATGTTTTGAGTAAAAAAAAAAAAAAAAAATTCATTCATATCCAGACATTTATTTTAAAGTTAGTTCTAGTTTAGCAATGTCAAAAAAAATAAATGTTGAATTTTATTTAAAGGCAATGTGCCAAGTAAAAATGTATTTGCTATACATTCAAATAAAGTGTAATCACATGTTTACTTCAGCTTAACTAGTTATTGAAAACTTGATTGTGGGTAGCAATAAATTTTTACATAGCAACAGGTATTTTTGAGTACACATTATGCATTCATAAATCATTTCCATAATGAAATAATATATAATATTTTTAAAATACTGTTATTTTTATTTGTAAATATATAAAAAAATAAAATTCTGTAAAAATTACATGTGAGATATTATTTTGATACTACATAGTTTTTATTATTTTGATGTATATCAGTCTAGATTTATTTTCTTTTGACAATTTTTTTTTAATACCATCAGGTCTGAAACAATAAATTAATTGGTTCCAGAAGTTCATTTTCAACCATTTAAGCAGGAAAAATTAAAAATAAGTCCTAAAATGATATATGGAATTAAATGCTGTATATACTGTAGAGTTAGATTTTAATGAACACTAAAATTCATCTTTTTTTTTCTTCTCATGATCATAGCATCAGCCGGGAAGCGAGCCCGCCAACCCGGGACAACCATTTGTAAAGCAGCTGTCGCTGACCTCTCGACCACCAATGCTTGACAAAATTTAAAAGCATAAAGTTAAAATGTAAACAAATTTAAATATCCTAATAAAAATTCATAGATCAATGATTAGGGAAAATAGATCTTATGAGATGAGCGGCTATCAGTCGACATGCCTTATAATATTTTCTAATCCAGTTCTTTTCTTAAATATGGTGAACTATAATTTTTTGGTAATAAACCCTTTTGCAGGGAAGAGAACTTATACCAGAAAACTTAGCAAAAAATTCTGCTTGACTAATGATGGTCTCATTGAAGTTACTGCTTTTGATTAATCCATTTTAGCAAATGTTCCCATTTAAACTCATCTAAAAAATCCCTTTAACTACCTGTGCACTTTTGAATTCATTATTTTTTAAATGGGAGTAAATCAATGATTTATTTAAAACTCAAATCAGTAACAATTTTCACTTTTAGAAATTTTTTTTTTTTTTCATTTCAATATTAATGTTTTTCTCCTCTATTTTTCTGGTTCATAATTAAAAATAATATTTGTATGCCAATAAAATAAAATAAATCTAATAAAGATGAACAAATTGCAGGGGATAAGTAAATATAAGTAGAATCACAAAACATCATAAAGATATTTAATTCTTTACTCAAAGCTAAAATGTTCCCAGAAGTCCCTATACACATGATTGCTATATCTTTCAGGAATTTTCGTGGAAACATCTAATATTCATGACAATGTTATTCATTGATTTAATGAGTCTATGTTTAGCATTTAGATTTCTATTACTGTTATTGTAATTTCACTCTGAATTATTTTTTTTTGACGTCAACACTATTCTGTTTTCAAAATCTGCGTTAATAACTCATGATCAAAATTATTAGTAGTATATACACTTACGAGAATAGTTTGAAAAATATCTACAATGTTTTCACTATTAGGAATTGAACGATTCCATATTTAGAACTTATATTTCTGTTATTCTTACACAGTTTTGCTTCAAAATTACTTCCTTTTTATAGGAACATTAATCAGCGTCCTGCTTTTATGCTTCACATATACAAATCTAAGTTACTTTAAATAAAATAAATATTTTCATTTCTAGAGATAGAAAAAAAATAGAAGCAAACTAAATTGAAAACTAAATCTTAGATAAGAAAGATGTCTGTTGTTCAAAGTTTTCATTATATATATATCCATTTGTTGCCAAAAAAAATCATGATTTACTGAAAAAAATTGGTGTAATGTTTGTTCACTGTTTAAGTTATAGTTACACCAAACTTCAATGTATAACGAATTAACAGCGAAAAACTTCCTGTTCATTAATAGTTTGAAAATTATTAAGTATTGTTATAAATATTGTTCTGCATTATATTTATTACAAAGAAATAATTTTATAGATGAAATATCAAATTTAGCTTATTTACTTTATTTTTCATTTTCAAATTTTAATAAAATCGATTGAATGTTAATAAAATTTATTAAAATCTTCACACCCACATATGTATATCAGAGACAAATTTTCAATTTCAGCTATTTACAATTTTGCAGAAATAATTTTTAAAAAGATATTTTAAAAGCAGTTCTTAAATCACATATGGTCTTGAGTGAATTTTGCACTTCTTAAAATATTTTTCATCACAGAAAAGTAATGAAAACATTCAAGAGAAGAAGATTTTCAGTTCTGGAAAATTCTTTTTCAGCTGTCATGATCTCATATTATTAACTGATATCAATCAAAATCTTATTATGTAAAACAGTTTATGAATGCTTTACTTGAAAATGTGAAAGATAATTCCACCAACAGCAGCAACAACTCGCAAACCAGTACGGCTATTCTAACTCCAAGAGAGAAAAAAGAAAAAAATGAGTTTTGTGTTGGCTCTGTGAGTACATTTAAATATAATACATACTAGTTCATTTTTCTGTTTATGCTGTCTTTTTAACTTTTCCTATAGAAAACTTTTCTTTTTGAAATATTTCAATAATATATCTAATAGTAGCTTTCCAATATATTTTATTCTCTACTATATCCCAATAAAAACAATCAACATTGCACTTCTTTAGAATATCTTTTAAGATAATAAGATAAAGAGGTCTACCTCTTCCATAAAAATCATGCTCAAGTTTACCATAAAACACCAGGAAGTCCCATATTGTTCATTTATTTCATGTTTCCAGTCTAACTAAAAGTAATAGTGAAAAAATCCAAGTCATGCATCACGTGACTCAATTCTCCAAGTTTGTGTTACAAACATAATAAAACGAGCTTGCTAATAGCTCTTCACAAGCTTTTCTAAATAATTCCATAAGAGAAAGAATTTAAACGATCTCTATCTAGAAACTCCCACATCTCAAACTAATTTATATTAGATAAATGCTGTTTCTAAGTTAGTATTTTAGATCTACTGTCTGAAGCTTTCAGTGCCTCACCGAGAAGAGCCAGTAGCTTGAAACTAGTTTAGAGATGTGGGAGTTTCTAGACAGAGATCATTTAAACGCTTTCCCCGTTTTTATAAAAAAATGTTTGGAATTGTTATTAGCTAGCTTGTTTTATTACATTTGTAATACAAGTTTGAAGAACTGAGTCACATGATGTATGACTTGATTTTTTACTATAACAGTTTTTCTTTTGAGACTATGGTAATGCTATATTGCTATGGCTGTTAATATAGGAGTTAGCTGATGTTTGCTCAGGCCCATATAGCTATTTAAGTTAGATAGCTGGATTTGAAGACATGTAGATGTCTGAAAATTTCGGATTTTCTACTTAATAGTTAAATATTAGATAAATGCTGGCTTTGAATTGGTATATTTTAGATCTAGTGTCTGAAGCTTCCAGCACCTCACTGAAGAGAGACAATAGCTTGAAACTAGTTTGGAGATGTGGGAGTTTCTAGATAGAGATCATTTAAATGCTTTCTCTTACAGCATTAGTTAGAGAAGCTGAGTAGAGCTATTAGCAAGCTCATTTTATTACGTTCTAACTAAAAGTATAATTTTACACTAATGGACTCTATATTATCCTACCTAGCGAATTAAAAAATACATTGATTAGTCTTACGATCTTTCCATTGTATTTTTAACATTTTATGAAACAATTTTAAATGAAACTTTCTTAATGCCATTATTCCCCAAGTCTCACTTCCATGCAATAAATTAGGTAAAATAACAGTTCTTTATACAAATAATTTAATTGTAGTAGTTCTTTACTGTGATGAAACACCCTTTCTTTTAAAATGTTAAAAACGGTAACACATTGGCACTTGTGCTGCTCCTCAATATCTAATTTTCATCTTGTTTTACTTCAAAAGCTACCAAGATATTTAAATTGGCTTACATTCTCAAATTGCTGACTATCGAAGCTAAAAGTTGCTGACAATATTTCTTTCATCACTGGCTGATAAAAAACTTGACTTGGGAAGATTAATTATTAAACCAAAATCTGTATATATTGCATTCAAAATATTACGTACATTTTGTAGACTATTTTTTGAAGTGGGTTAAAATAGCACAATCATTGGAATATTGTAAATCCAGAATCCAAAAGGATGAAATTCTTATTTTCATTTTTAATTAATTCAAATTGAAATTCATCATCAAATCTTTATCCTGGATTTGTAAGCTGACTTCAAACAGTTCCCAAGAGTACTGCCATAATATTCAAAAAACAATCTTGCAAATGAACATTCTTGTTTAACACTAGTTTTCTTGTCAATGTTTAGAATTTTACATTTGTACTAATATCACTTCTATTCATTCCATCAAACAGAAGCTGTATAATACAAATAATCATTGAGATGGGGGGAAGGGGACCAACTAATTTAAAACAATGCCATAGAATTGTTCTATTAACTGAATCAAATATCTTGACCAAATCAATAAAAGCAGTATATAAATAATTCTTTAGTTCCCACCATTTTTCTTATATTTTCCTGGTAACAAAATCATATCTAGTGTTTCTTGATTTTCTTAAATCCCACTGAATCTCAGATAAACATTCATTTATTAGTGGAAGCAATCCATTAAACAAAATCCTTAAATTTTGCAGCAGTCATTAAGAATGATACAATGTTATTTTGATTATTTCTTTATTCTTAAAAATTGGAATAACAGAAATATCCTTAAGATCAGGCAATGCAACTTCGTGAATTTATGTACTCCTAAAACATTCCAATATTTTTGAAACTAATATATTGCCATATTTTAAAATTATCTCATTAGAATCTGGAGCCTTTCCACTTTTAAGATTACAAATAACTGTTTTGACTAGTTGGATACCTTTATCCTAATTAAATGAGTAAATAAAATAGATGTATAAAAATCATCATCTCAACTCAAAAAATGATTAAAATATTTCTTCGACCAGTTCAAAATATCATTGTTATCATATAAAAGAGAGCCCCTACTAGATTCAACAGAACTATGATATTGATATTGTTTTTCAGATTCAAATGTTGCTTTCAATGCATCCAAAAAGTGGACATAATCAGCAAAACTCCTTTGCAGTTTTAATCAATAAATCATTAAGGCTTGCAGAATATGCCACATGTTTCTTTTTAATTAATTCACTAAGATTGCTGTCAGAAAACCACTCATAATTCCTTTTTTTTTATTTCATCCAAGATTTACTTATATCCATGACACACTCTTTAAAACAATTTCATGCTTCAGTACATGGCATTTCTGAAAGTCCCAATCAACAATTTTGGTTTTTTAATAGCTGCTGAAGTTTAGTAGGATATAATAATATTTCTGAAGAACAAATGTCAATTTTCTTATGAATATGATTCGCATAAGATCTATTTCTTAATGCAATTATCATTTTTTATCTTGGAATATACTAATTTATGATCTTTTCAACAATCTGCTTATCTAAGCATAATATAAATTTTCCTTGCATTCTATATCCTAAATATAATGTAATTTTTACACGCCAATATTTTGGGTGTGGATGCATTCACGTTCCTTTAGAATGGTTTTTTATGTCTAGAAAATGTTTATGATAGTCAATCCATGTGTCGTGTAACAATTCAATAACAGGGTACTAATATCAATATTTCCAACATATTTGGCCAAAGTTTACTATTTGTACCAACATATGCAATAAAGTCTCCAAGTAGAAAAATTCATCTTTTAATAGCATTGCTTGTGGTAATGCTATGCACCAAATATGCATTAATAAAATGAGCTTTGGTACCAAATGTGAAATCCAAGATACTAAATTAGAGTTCATAAGAAGCTTTAAGTGCCAGAATTGATCCTGGAACTCCTGATCTCAAATTGGACATTCTATCTACTGTGCTAAACTCTACAGGGCATTAGATTTTATAGTGATCTAGCATCATGTAACCTCCTTTCAGTCATTGGTCTGCTTTTCCAAACACCTTGCAGTTCTTAATGTAATGCTGGAGCCACATGCACTAAAAATTGATTACTGTTATCAGTTATCAGTGTGCAAGTCAAGTTTTAATACCATTAACATTGGAATGATACCATGATCAATTTCAAGAATAGAAAGATACTAAATTAATCTTTATAGTTAAACTTTTCATTAATTGTTCAGCACTTCCAAAAAAAAAATTTGTAGCCACTAAGAGTAACTTTATCAAATTAAAATCTTGACAACTCCTTAGCCACTAGTGCTGCTCTATGACTAAGTCTTGAAGATGTTTAAGTAAAGTTTGCCCACTCCATCCACTTATATTTAGAAAAAAAAATTAAAATATTTACCTTTAGTATTACCACTGTGACTTGCCTTGCCACTGATATTGATATTATTATTTTTATTGTCTTAACGAATAACTGGTGAGGCATAAAATCTTAATCAGACTGTGTGAGATAAGTTACTTTTAGACATTTTCTAGGTCCCTTACACAGGCAGAGAAATCTTTAAATAGACCTGACTAAACATATAATCTTTATCCAACTAAAACTCCTACCTCAAATTCAAGCTTTGGTTTGACTCCATTAATGATTGTAATGTTTCAATAAAAAATCACAAATAGGAATTGTCAGCCTACTAAGCCGGTCCACATTGTGACTTAATTAATTCTTAAGGGTTTAAACTAACAAAAAAAAAAAAATGAATGAAAAATGCAAATGGAGTCAGAAACTCTGCATGTGTAATTAAAGAATGGAAGTATGATTGCAAAACATACAGACTTATTGGTATAGTAAAGTGATCCATGGCATGAGAAGCTCTTGATATTTAGTCCCTATACTAATGTAAGTGATCAAAAAAAAAAAGATGGAGAGAGAAAAGATTATATCAGAAATAGTATCTAGCTTTTGATAAACCAACAGCCTGCACTACAAGACATCAGGGGGCATTCTTGATCAGGCTCTGTTTATTTGTTATTCACAACTAATCCTCATATCTGAAGTCCATTCCTCCATCCCCACTTGTTAAATCTTCCAGTAGCTTCAGCACATCACCCAATAATAGTAATATATACACATACAGATATATTCTAGTTAGATAAAAGTAGATGCTATTTGCTGGAATATAGTATTTATTTAGCATATGTATTTTTGACAACTTAGTTATTAGCCAAAAATCATAAAAAAAATAGCAGAAATTCCAATTAGAAGTTAGAATTACCACTGGTTTTATTAAGTCCTTCAATTCTCCTCTGTAATCACAGATTTAGCAATTATTAATTATGGAATTTATAGTTTGGATTAGCCTACATGCATATGGTTCAATGGTGATAAATTCAATTAATAAAACAAATGAGAGCAACACCTTATCTTCAATCTGTTATTAAGACTCTAACTGCCTCTTGAAAGATCAAATCCAGATGGTTTTATTGATTTGTTTGGAGCATCATAAGAATTCCATTTTATACCATAACTCTTTAATTTTTATTCTTAGTTTAAAATCTAAGAGGGATCTTGATTCAAGTAGCAAATTATATTTTGAATTAAGGTAAAGTGCAATTTGCATAATATATTTATTCTATAAATGTAACTTCCCTTACAAAATCTGGTGGAGAAATATGTGGAAGAAGAGTAGACTTGAATGTATTAGTAATATTCAATATCAGCTTTATATTTTGCTGTTTTTTCTTTGTAATTGTTTTGATTTATATGTTAATTAATACTAACCAATAAGATTTAACTGAATACCCCCAGAAGTTTAGTGTGGCAATATTTCCTCCAACAGGGTACAATATTCACTGAATATGCTACTGCTAAAGAAGCTATCCTTAAAGTAGTTGTATCATAACCCCTAGAAATTAATTTTGATATTACAATCACAATTCAAATAGATAGTTTTTAAGTAAACAGTATTTACAGATCTCCCAACACATACAGACTCTACTTTCTCTTCCATATCTTCCTTTACGTTCTATAATCACTGGAGAATTTGATTCTCAAAGTAGATTTTAGATTATATAAATGATGATCAGGAAGATGAATGAATTTAAGCAATATGCACTTACTTGACAATCATTTTGAACCAAAACATTTTCTATGTTTTATTTGACAAAAAATGTTTTAACATTACTCAGGTCATTTCTCCTAATCAACATAAACCACACATAATCATTCTTGTCATCCTGTTCAAGGTGAAATTTTAAAAAAAAGATAACTAGTGTCAATATATTGGATATCTTGAAAAGAATATTAATAAAATGTTTTCAGTTTCATCTTTCCAGAATGTCCATCCTTCATGGATATCAAAAGCATTTTATTCCAGGTTGCAATTTGAGGCTGGAACAAATACAGAAGTGATCTTTATAGCCAATATTTGTCTGCCAATAATCCAGAAATTGTTGACAAACTTGTAAAATCATTAGATAATATCAGAAGAGAAAAGATAGAGGCCATAGGAAATCGAACATTTACAAGGTCTAGACAATCTGGTAATTGGTAAGAAAATTTGATTTTTGTAAATATAACTTCCACAAAAACTTCAATTATTACTGCTAATGAGGTTTCCAATCTGATATGCCAAATTTTAAACTCAAAGTGAGAAAAAATATCATCGGAGCAGATTTACAAGTTTTTTCTTTTACAATATTTCATTAATAAAATCTGTATATGTTGATAAAATTGAATGTGCTTTGGATTGGTTTCAACCAGGAAAGACTTCAAGAGCAGATAACACTTTCAAAGCTTCGAAAAAATTTAAAACTTAAAGCAAAAGCACAGTTGGCAAAACTATTCAATAATATCATTTGTATAGAAACTATTTCAAAAATTTAGCATAAAAGCAAATTATAGCAATATAAAATCAAATAAACTTGGCAATGATCCAAAAAAGTCATCATCTAATGTCATTATTATGTGTTTATTACAATATTCATGAAAGAATCCTAATAACAATTTTTTTCAATAGCTGAAAGCTATCTACCTATAGAGCAAATAGGATTTAGGCTAAAAAGAAGTTGCTGTAAGCAAGTTTCATCTTTAACAACATATATTACAAAAAGGTCTCAAAATAAATTAAAAACTGGTGCAACCTTTACTGTTCTAATCTGAACATATAGTTTTGATTTTAAAAAATGACTTTCTAAAAGATTCTAAAATTCTTAACTCCAAAAAAAATCTTTGAAAAAATGGCTCTCCAATAAAAAAATTCAAAGTGGCATTTACAGAACAGTCTTCCTAGGGGTTTTAATATTACAGTTACTTTAGTTAATATATTCATCAGAGGATCTTTCTGAACAGAAAGCAGGAAATTTATTTATGCTGACAATACTGTTCTGACTTATCAAAATGGATTTTTTTCTTGAAATAGACAAAATGAATCTTTTTCAAATACTGGAGTCTTATTTTTAATCCAATGAAGTTAATATGCTCAATTTTTCATTAAAAAAATAACTGTCTCATAATATGAATAATGTTTTGCAACAATACAATAAAACACAATCTTACTCCATGTTATTTAGGAATAACTATGGATCATAGCCTATCCATAGCCTAACTTATTTTCATCATTTAGCTAAGTTAGATCAAAATTAATTTGAATATGTGATGAAATTTTATTTTATTTTATAAACACTAAGCTAATATACAAAAATATACAGGCAAGATAAAAAATTAATTAATTTCATTTTAGAAATCTTACTAATCATATTAGTTAGGTATAAAACAAAGAACTTGGAAGAGATTTGAACTCAGACTTCCAAGCTCCTACAGCTAGCCACTCCATCTTATACAACTGATACACATGACCATGGTATATGTGAAAAGTAGAGACAATATACTTGTACTTAAATAAAACACAGAATTATAAATTATTTAAAAATATTTATTATGCTACAAGTATAATCAGATTATAGTATAACTAATTAAAAACTTGTGATTAATATAACAGAAAGCACTAACTAAGATAGTTAAATATTATATACCTTTCCTAAAAAAAATAAACATTAAAATACAACCATTCAGTTCTGAAGTTCCTAATTTCAGAGAAATCTTTTCTGCTCAAAAGCCTCTTCAACATCATTATACACAATTCAAATATTACAATAATCTTATTTTATATAAGATGTCTATTATCTTATATGAAAATGTGAAAAATGATATATTACATTTATGTAATATGTAGCTGCTACAATATACAAACACACACATAAAAATTGATTTCTAAGCAGATAGGTAGATAATTTATAATTATAATATTCTTTATTTTCACATTAAATCATTGCATGCATATATAGAGTAAAAAGGTATGTTTTTTTTAACAATATCATTATTTCAATTTATGAAAGTGAAAATAATATCATCAACTATGCAGTTATTATCATTTTTAATTAAAAAACAGATATACAAATATATAGGCAAAATAAGAGTCATAGATCACATGACCTTATTCTCTTAAGCTTGTACGTTATAAACAATGAGGATTGCCAATTCCTCAACAAGCTTTGTGATAAATGCTTAGCCAGAGCCAGCATTTAAAATATCTGTCAGGAAACCCCCCCCCCAAACCTCTGACCATGGTTTTGTGCTTTGGCACCTCTCTGAGGAGTGCCAAAGCAAGAAACCATGGTCATTGTTTATACAAATATATATATTAGCAAAACTGAAGGTGATTAATGTCTATTGTTTGTAGACTTTATCCTGGTGTTTGTAACAATAAAATTAAAATTATATAATAACTATCTACTGAATTATGAGAACATATAATTTAGAATTAACAAAAAGGTATAACTATCTATTTTATGTCTATCTGATGAACTTATTTAAAAAATGGAAATAATTAAAAAATCATTTTGTATGTTGTTGCATTTAATAAATGTGCAGATGACATCTATCATATAAAACTGAAAGTCAATCATATAATTTTTGAGCTCTAGCTCAGGGTCATTGAATCACTATGCAAAACTTCACAAGGTAATGAACAAATACTAAAACAGCATAAAAGCACAAAACATCTACAAAACCTACTTTTATTTAGGGATACAATCTCATGAAGTAAGAATAGTATTAAAGCACCTAGTAATCAAGTTTTTGAGTTGCATATTGATTGCATAAACTTCCCAATAGACAAGAAGAACAAACTATGCAGATTTGATCATTGTCAGAATTCAACCTTAATTCCCATTGAAGATGAGAATAGACAAGCCATCCAGAGATGTATTCACAAGCAACTTATCAATCTTCGCCCAGATTCAAATTTCAATCATCAAACAGTAATTGAAACTCCAAATAAATCTAACATAATATAATGTTAGAAAAGCTCTTGAATCCCTTAAAGTCAAGGTAAACAAATTACAGCCCATGCTAGTACATAACCGTACATATATATATATATAAGATACTGGACATCATTCTAAAATAGCTTGAAACAGGTTTTAAAAGCTTATTTTCCTTTACATTGAGTACCTTATGTATTAGAAAATAAAAATACTTTTTTAAATGAAATCTCCTAAACATCTTACAAAGTCTGTGTGAATTGAAGTCCAAAAATTTGTGCACCTTGCCTTAAAGAAGTTATTACACAACCAAATAAAGCTAATGGGGCAAGTAATTTTCAGAAAACCATAATAAAGTTAATAACTTCTGATTCAGTCAGTAATAAGTGCACAATAAAAATTAGATATTCGTAAAATATTATTATACACTAAATTTGCCACTATTCATTTTATTATTTTGATATTAGTCTCATTTATCTCAAACTTAGTTTTCTTATTATTTTTCCACTTCTACCTGGCTGATCCCTAAAAATTTTCCTTAACCATAATAAGTAGCATTATTATATTTAACCTGACAGATGGAGTCAGATATAGGGTACTGCATTATCTATTACATTTTTTCTGAGGTTGATATGTTATCTTACATAATTTCTCTAAATATTTATTTGCAAATGGATAACTATTGCATATTCATCACTTTTTGCAGACTTCATTATCGATTTTTATTCAAATTTTTATATCATTTCTTAAAATTTTGAGCATTTTACTTACAATCTATAACTTATTGGTTAATAATTATGACAATATGCATAAGAATATGGTTAATGCAGTGATATTTTAAGCCAATAAACATCACATGATCACCACTTCTTATGCTTGCTTATAACTGTTATTAAAACAAGCAAAACTCACTACACGTATTTTTCACTGATGAAGGCCACAAGCCAGAAACTAGTCTGAAGATATTGGATGAATACGCACCAGATGGGGATTTTATGCACAAGCCTTCTGGAATCCATTGATTACTCTAGCTTGCTGTGTGTGGCAATACGTATAGTGAGTTTTGCCTGTTTTAATAACAGTGATATTTTACTAATAAATGCATATAAAAAATATTTTAAATAAAAATAAAAAATATACATAATAATAAATGATTTATAATGCCATAAATAGTAAATCTAAACAAAAATTTTGAAAACAAAGGGACTGTTTTCTACTTATTAAGGATATAAAATAATCAATTGTGATTAAAATATTCTTATGTGGAATCTGTTTTTCTGCACAGCCTTATTTTTTTACAAGAACAGATTTCACATTTGAGACATTAAAAATGTATTCAATTGATTCTCAAGTAAAACAAATAAAAATCCCTGATTACAGATGTTAAATTAATGAAATGAATAATTCAAATGAAAACATTAATGGATTATAATCTGTAATTCAAAAATTGTTTATTACATGTCCATTTTACACTATGCTAATTTAAAATTACATTGTGTACACATTTCAGTTTCCATATTTAAAAATACAATATTCAGAGCAAATTCTAACTAAAATCTTATTCCAACTAATTTTAATATGCATAAAAAAATCAGTATCAATTTAAGCCCATGTTTTTTCATATAAATGATTTTAGACTGCTAAATAATATATAAATGTAACCCAGTTTTATAAAATAGTTGATTCAATATAAAATATTTTACAAATTACTTACTTGTGAACAAGTTTATCTTCTCCTGGATCCATGATGTTTGTGAATGTACTATACAAAAAAAAAGAATGAATGAATGAAATGTATATATAAATCCACTAATTGTTCATAAAATGCTTTAAAGATAGAATATAATTTGAAAATGAAACCAACAAAAAAATTATAAAAATCAGGGTCATTACAATTTTAAATTTTAAAACAAGTACTTTTAAATTATTTTTTCTAAAAGCAGCAACTAACAGATTCAGTTTTAAAAAATTCTTTATCAAAACTCATCAGATGGAAGTTACTGAAAATAATATTATAAATGTTTTATAAGGCATTAAAGAAACATACATGCACAAATTGAATATTGTTTCAAAACATTTTCATTTTAATATGATTTTTAAAAAAATATTTATAAGCAATCAGTGAAAAACCACAAAGAAATAATTAGATATTTTTGCATACAAATTAAAAATCCATCTTTTTATGTTTGTGGATAATGATCCCAATAATAAGATAAAACTTTGATCAAAAAATAAAATGTAGGCTCCAATTTGTTGAAATTTAAAAAATAATAGAGGTCACTTATGATAGTTACCCCCCCCACACACACACACACACACCCACACACACAATGTAAGTGGAAAGTATTTAAATTATAAAGAGTTATCAACACAAATATAAGAATTAAAATTATCCATATTTTAATAGTTTAAGAACACATTTTTAGTAATCACTTTATATCATATTGAATTACTTATTGACCAAGAAAAGCAAACATTTTAAAAATGTGTGCAGCTTCAAAATCTAAAAACAAAGTAAGCTGGTTTAATAACATAAAGTATAATACTCTGAATATGATTAATAAGAGAGAGTTTATCAACATAACAATAGTGCATTCTTAATATTGTCTTTCATAAAACAAAAGGCTGAACCTAATTAACATAAATTGTTATATTATGGTAAAAAATCATGATTCTATCATCCTTTTTCTGTAGCTCCCTTTAGTCATCCAAACAACCAATAGACATGGCCACATATATGCATAAAAGATAAATGATCTTCAATATACATATTTTGTGCTGAACCACCAGTCATCAGTTGATCCGGATCATCATCTTCCACACACACACACACACACATATATAATCAATGCTCAGTTTAAATTAAAGATAGAAAATCTTTAAATTTTAATGGACGGGCTTCAATCTTCTCCACTATCCAACTCTTCAGCCATCCATATCATTGAAAATCTGATGATGGCATGTTCAAAGCCCCTATTTGTCAATTTTTTTGTCATACGCATGTTAACTGTAAGTCATTCTGACTCCTCACATGCAGGACCTTAAGCCCATTTTAATACACAGAAGAGGAATAAGCAGAATACAGGCTGAATAAGTAATATTTTAATAGAAGTATATTATATATACTTGTATTGAAATATTACATCCTTTTTGTAAGTTTAAAACATCTAAAACATTTATTGAGATGTGCTTTATTTGCTCAATAACCTTTTTATTTAACTTTTTTCAAAAATAAATTCAGTTTAGTTTATAATAAGACGGGAAACTTTCTCCCTCCCTCCAATATATATATATACAAGATTTATTAACAATAATATGTAATATTCTCAGTCGTTTAAAAAGAATTCGTTTCGTTATTTATAGTAAAACCAAATTCATATCAATCTTCTAAATATATATTTTAAGTAAAGTTTTACTAAATACTTCTTACAAGAGATATCGTAAATACAATTTTTTTTATATTTCTGTTTTATACGTCATATTCTATTTTACCCCCCCCCCCTTCCCAAAGATCTCCATTCACTACTATAAAACAAAGTGCATAAAGTAACCAGTAATTTTCATTCCTCTACCTGTTAATACAATAAAAGAATCACTGAAAACTGTATAGAAAACTGTATAATTGGCAGAGATCTATATAGACTATTAAATCCTTAATGGATTCTACCATTATTCTAAAGATAAATGAAAATAAATTAAGCTTTTTATCTCATCTTACATCTTTTTTTTTTCCAGTGTCATAGCATCGGCCGGGACGCGAACCCGCAACCCGGGCAACTGCTTGTAAGGCAGTCGCGCTGATCTCTCGACCACCAATGCAAGACATCTTACATCTTTTGAATTATAAATACATAAATATTACTAATTCCCAAGTTTTCTGACTGAAAGCAAGTATAGTACCTAAATAATATATTATTATCAAGCATCAGTTCTTATTTTTGCCAATGATAGTTTGTAATTAAAGGGGATTTAAACCCAGATTTTCAAACTCCCTTTAATCATCCATCCATATATTTAGAACTACAAGCCCTGTATATTATTAGGGATTGATATGATTTGTTTTTTTTTTTTAAAGAGTTTGCTTAATTAATCTAATTGCTCCTCCTTCTGATTAAAAAATTACTTTTTATTAATTAAAAACGAATGCACACACATTTATGTAAGAGTGTATCTATAAGGCAATAAATTTAGTGAAACTATACTGGCATAAAAATTTTTTATTCTAATATCTCCTACAGTTTAGATTAATGCCCTCTACCTACTGCTGATTAATTTCATAGAAAACCTGATACAATGCAAGGTCTAATCCCAATAGGAAACTCATCTACATATTTCTTAATAAAAGATCAAATTATATTCAAAACTTTTGATATTTATAGGTAACAAATTGGATATGAACTTACATGTGATTTTATAAATATAATAAAATCAGTTTATTGTCTTTTTTTTTTTAAATTTGCTTATCAACAAATTTTCTTATAATTTCTATAATTTTAAATTACTGTGTGTCAGACTTTTTTTTTAAAAAAAACAACTTAGCCCCATAAAAATAATTATTATTTTATATGTTTCATATTTGCTTTCAAACAAAATTGTGATATACATTTCTCATTACAGATGCAAGTACCCATAGATATACTAAAAGAATAGGCAGGTAAGCAAATATTATGGCAATGATTGATTGGAGGAGAGGATATTATTGCAGCGTTATGTTAATATGGATTTATTTCAACTATTTTTAACATATTTGAGTTTATTTTATTAGTAGTCATAATAACATACAATGCTAAAACCTTTGAAAGAAGCGCCTTAAAAATGCTTATGTGATGGCCAATCAGATGTAATAAAAACTGCATGTGGAACTCTCAATTCAAGAACACACACCAGAACACAAGAAAAAGATGGGACCCACCTTCTTCTATACTTAAATTTATATATAAATAAGTCAGCTCAAGCATTCCGAATACTTAAATTTATATATAAATTTATCTATAGAAGAAGGTGGGTCCCATCTTTTTCTTGGGTTCTGGCTTGTGTTCTTGAATTGACAGTTCCATGTGCAGTTATTATTACATCTGATTGGCCGTCACATAAGCATTTTTAAGGCTCTTCTTTCGAAGGTTTTAGCCTTGTACGTTATTATTAGATATCTGCTAGCGCTTAATAAATTTATATATTTACATTTGTTACTATCATTTCATTAGTAGTCATGTATAATTTGCATATTTGGTGGCAGAGAAAAGAGAGTAGCGCCAAATGTTTGACTTGTTTAGAATGTCGATAAATCTTACTATGTATGGCTCTGCATATACATGTATACACACATTCAAGTATGGTCACATATCTGGAGCACAGATTCAGTTTAAAATTCAACTTCTTTTCGTACCACAACCACAGCAATTTGAATAAAAGTATCTACTGCCATTGTTGATAAAATATATAAGTAATTGTACGTACTCATTTTTGAAATAATTACATAATGGAAATAGACCATCTATAGTGTGTATATTTCACATTCATTCTGTTAATAATACATTTCTAATCTTAAAGTTACTACTTATTAAATATTGTTATACTTCAACAGTAATAGTGCCTGGATATTTTTATCATCAGCTATAGTATCAAGATACTTTTATCCAAAATTTTAGTAATAAAAAAATAATGAACTGTGTGCAAAGCACACATATATATATATTATGGATTTTATATGCTAATGAAGTAACTCTTTAACTATTTCAATGACAAAAATGTTTTTTTTATGTATATTAATAATGGGATGTAAAAAGGGAGGGGAGGGGGGTAGAAATCTAAAATATTTGACTGGTAGTTTTAAAATCATTAATAAATACAAACATTTTAAAACAAACTTTAAATTCTCCACCAAACTGAGATAAAAATTTTGTCAGAATGTAACTTTATATCTTAACTGCAAACCATTTCTAAAAGATAAGTTAAACATTATTAATAAGAGCTTAGCAACAAATTTAATTTTAATATTAAAATATTGAAAATAAAAAAAGAATAATTTTTAAACATATATAATATAGTAGTTTTATTATGTAGTTTTATTATTACTGGAGTTTTAATACTATAAATGGAATGTATATATATTGTTATAAACTTGTAATGAAACTGAATATTTTAGAAACAGATCTAATGAAGCTATACATTTTCCTATTTCTAAATTCTATTAATAGAATGACTCTTTTTAAATAACTGCAAATATACTTCAAATTTTATTTAAATAAGTTACTGATGCACTTTTTTTTTTTCACTTTTTTTTTCTCATATGTCATAGCATCGGCTGGGATGCGAACCCACAACCGTCTGCAACCAACTACATGCTTGCAAGGCGGATGCGATGACCTCTCGGCAGGAAAATATTAAGATAATTGTTCCCATAGTAATATATATATAAACTTACATCTTAATTTCTAGATTTTTTTTTTGCCTTTGCTGAATTAATTTAATAAATCATATTATTTTTTAAGGTAAAATAATATGAGTAAACAGAGATAACAACAATAATAAAAATTATACCATATATAAAATGGTATGTGTACATGATGATTTTTATTGAATAATATATTCAAATCAGCTGAAAATTAATAATAAAAAATGATTACTATTACTTAACTATAATTAATGGTATATTACTATAAGATTCAAATTATTTTTTGCAAATTTATAAACTTAAAAGCAGCGTTTCTGACTCCAAGTTAGCTCTTGAAAATTATTGCAGAATTTCGTATTTAAATAAGTCAAGCGTTGTTAGCCGAGAGGTCAGCGCAGCCACCTTGCAAGCAAGCAGTTGGTTGTTGCGGGTTCTCCCGGCTGATGCTATGACATATAGAAATTTATTGCATGATTAAAAAAAATTCAAGTTTCAACATTTTTAAATTTATTTTAAATAGTTTGAAGAATATAGTTTAGTCTTCAAACTATTTGAAATAAATTTTAAAATGTTGTAACTTGGATTTTGTTTTTAATCGTGCAATAACTGCTTGAGAATTTATAAGATCTTTAAGCACCGGGAGTGATAAGAGCTGGGCCATGATACCAGGATTCCATTCTATCACTTCATCAAACCATATAGAGTTATAAAACTACTTATTAGTTGTCTAAAAAGTTTTTCATTTGTTATAGAAATGAATCTCTGTTTTGAATTCTTGAATGATATTTTAAATTTATAAACCTCATCACTCAAAAATTATTCTAGTTCAGTTTATTACATCAAAACTTAAAATTTTCATAAGATGTGGCATATCAAAAATTTTTTAATAGAAGTATATTAATAATGATTTGTGAAACTTTAATGTCCATTAATATATCTCTCCAAATTAATCATATCAATTTTCATTAAATATGGCACATCAAGGGTACTTTAATAAAAGTATATTAATAATGATTTGTGAAACTTTAATGTTTATTAATAAATCTCTCCAAATCAGTCATATCCTATTCATTTAAATTTGTTGAAGAGTACACACTTTAAATGGTCATAGATATTGAATGTATATAATGTTCACATTGAATAAATGTCAAGCTTAATGTTTTTGATGAAAATAAAAAAGACAAGAATCAGGTATTAATAAAGAAAAATCTAAATCATAATATATACTCATATTGCAATAGACAGTAATTGCTATAATAAAATAATTTCTTCAAAAAAGTATACAAAAAGTGAAATAAAGTTAGACATTTCATTATTTAACAGATTTAAAACTAATACCTCACCATTGGACATCTTGACTTCTGACATATCCCTCTTTCAAACAATTTAAATTATAATCCAATTTTAAATTTTTCCTCACATTTTTACTCTTTCATCCAATTTCATTTAATTTCTGAAACATTCATTTTATGCAATATATAACTTTTTTTAGTCAGCCTTTGAATATAAGTCACCCACAATGTTTTTTTCTGGAAATTATTTCCTTATGTTTATTCATATATAATGACCTTTCATATATAAAATCCAATAAACATAATCCTTTTTTCTTTTTAAAAACTTTATTTATTCACATGAATCCATATATACACTTCAAAAATACATTATTTTGATCTTCCCTATGTTTCGACTACTTTTATGTAATCATTAACAACGATCTACAATATATAGTATTATAAATATACCTCCTTGGTAATGACCAATAGAAAAGTAGTTGAAATGTAAGAAAGACAGAAATTATGTATTTTTTGAACTAAACATATATGGATTCATGTGAATAAATAAAGTTTTTAAAAAGAAAAAAGGAAGACAATATTTTTATTGGATTTTATATATGAAAGATGATTTTTAGAACCACATTTTTTAAAAAGAAAAAAGGAGTTTATTATTAATTTTATTAATAATAATGATGATATTTTAAAGGTAAATATTTAGCGCAATACAGAACTTATTTCTGCAAATATATTGTGAACAATTCAAGGTATTTTTGAAATAATAATATATGTAATACTTCCAGCACCCGATGTTATTTTGGTGATTATAAAATACGTACATATTGGTCATGCTATATTTTTGTGATTACTGTAATTGATTCATTATTCTTACTTTAAAATTATACTTGAATAATCAATAAATAAAACAAAATTCAATTTTTTTAAAAATCTATATTTGATTTGAATACACATTTCTTCTGAACTATGTTTGAAAAGATTGAAGTAATTTCATAAATACGAATTTATGAACATCAATCATCTTATATAAAAATAAAAATATTTTCAAAGTAAGATTTTGTTTTGTTTTTTTAGTTTGTTTACTGTACAGTATTTATTTTTATGTTTGTTTTTTTTTGTTGTATTAATATATATATATTCAAATTGTTCACCGCTGAAGACGTCTTGTAATTGAGAAAGAATATTCTGCATGAATTAGTGCATTAATAAAGCGTTTGACTCAAAAGTTAAACATTTCTGGATCAAATTTTCAATTCTGATCATTTTCATTCTCAAATAGGATCAGAGTTAAACATTTGATCCAGAAATGTTTAACTTTTGAGTCAAACACTTTATTAATCCATTAATTCATGCAGAATGATTTTTTCCATTCATATTCATGTTAGAGAATTAACTACTTACATTTTTTTGCCAGTCAAAATAAAATTGCAAGTTAAATAAAAGGATATGCTATCAGCAATGATCTGGATGGATTTATAATTTTTGATAAAATAAACTTTTTTAATCATCATAACAATTTTTTAATTCATTCCTTTATAATTGATAACTGTTATCATTACAAATCATTAACTACTTCTACAATACTTAAACTCAGTAACAGTTCCACCTTAGCTCAGGGGTGGGAAAATAGCAGCCTGAGGGCCACATGCGGCCTGCCAAGACAATCAGAAAAATCTGCCTTGAACTGAGATTTGCTTCTCGTGTGTGACCGAAGATTCGTCTCGTATTTTCCACTAGAATGGCCACATCAATAAACATGCGCAGTGTAGATATGATGTGCAGTGCTTTTCCAGTTGATCTGGTTAATTTCAATTTTGTCTTTGCATTAGCAAATACATACATTTCCAACTTTAGTGAAACCATGAACCCTCCGAAAAAATCGGTGAAGAATGTCGTGTGTTTAATGAAGAATGGACAAACAAATATTTCTTGGGTAATACAGGAAATAAAGCAGTATGTTTATTGTGTCATGAAAAAAGGTGCAGCCCTCTGCTAATCTTTGCTTCCACAAAGTGGCCCCCGATGTGGCCCTCCACCAACCTCTGCGGCCCCCAAACCAAAACAATTGCCTATCCCTGCCTTAGATAATACATTTCTAATCTTTCTTTAGTGTAGATATATGGGGGGGGAAATATGCTCAAACCACTATATTTCCTCCCAGAAAATTAATCTGCCAATGGCTAACAAATAGCATTATCTAAATAATTTACTTTATTCTCTTAAAACTTTAAGACAACCTGATATCTCACATCCCTAGGTCATTTTCAACCTATATTCTTTTTGGAATAACCTGATGCATTTTTGTTTCAATCTTAATGGCATTTTTAATGATATTGTTAGTGACGTGATATTTTCAAATAAAATAAAAAACTATCCTTTACTTTATAATCATAACTTATTAATTCTATCATAATTTCATAAAAAATTGCTTCTATAATTGTATACTTAACATTTATAGACTTATTGTAACATATGTACATAGTGTCAATTTAAATTGCTACTAACAATTATATTCAGAATTGACATTTTTGAAACATATACTATATTAAGGAAAAAACATCACCTTTCTTATTTATTACTCTTGATTAATTGTAATTTTAACATATTAATAAAATTTCACTTTTAAAATAGTAAATTTTATTTTTAATCTTAATTAAAAGTCAATAAAAATATTTAAAATATCTTTACATAATATTGGTTTCTCCCACTGTCCCTTTTACAACAATAAATATACTTTTTTACATAAGTTTTTTTAGTGCTGCTTAAATAACCTGACTAGTGATGATTATGGTCAGCAATTGGTATAATTTATCTGAATTCCTCACTTCCATATGCTATCATAAACAGCCCTTTTCTTAAATCTATAACTGTAGAATTTTATGGACTTTCTTTCTCAATCATTATCTTTGAACTAATAATCCAAAATAAAACAATTGTTTTTATGAAACTTCACTTTCTTTTTAGAATAGTTTGCAACTCAACACAGTTAACCTTCTTTTGAATTGCAATTGGTATTTCGAAAATTTTTTTATTTGTACAAAAATTTTCTTAAAATTATAGTGTTATGCACCTAATTATTAGTAAGATATCCAATAAGCACTATATATTATTTTAATAAGCATCAAATTATAAATCTTGCTTTAAACACACACACACACAATAATGCAAAGCATTAAGATGCATATATAAATGTTTAAAATTAATAACTTTTCCTTTTGAAATATATGGGTGCAGACACTGGGCATTTCGACAAATTATCTTCAGTCATATGTTTGAGATATAAAAGTGAACTATTAGTTATATGTAAAACTATGGAACATAAATAGAAAAACCATTAAAAAATAGAGGTTATCATGCATTATAAAAAAATGGGTTTAAATATTTTTGATTTTATTAAAGTTTACAATTAAGCATATAATCATTTCTAATTTAATAAAGAATTATTAATAATCATTTATGAAATTATTGAAATATGAGAGATTCAATCAAATGAATGAAAATACAGCATTTGTAAATTTCTATATTAATACCAATGGAAATGGGGGAGGGGGGACACATATGTTAGCAAAATTTAATTTTAAAGGTGTATTTTATTTATTTACATTTCATCATAATACTAAGAAGTTATTATCTTTTAAAATAAAATGAATTTAATTACTTTCACTGCACTTTTGTACTATATTTTAAATAGAAATTAAAAAATAAAGACATTAAATCAATAATTTTTTAATTTTGCCAGAATCATTAGTAAGCAACAACCACTTGCAAAATCTAATTCCAAGGGGGGGGGGGACACAAAAGATAAAAAGACAATAAAGTAATAACATCCTATATATGACTTTTGCAATGATAATATAAACCAATCCATAAAACACAATTACATCCAGATACATAATACCACTGGTCCATTATTTTATCTAATATTTTGGATGCTGTCTTTTAACGTCTTCTGCAGAAGAATTTTCTTTCTCAAAGACTTCAATGTCTTATCAAATTGTAACTCTCCATTGCATTCAAACATCAGTCATAATTTCCCAATGAAAAACATTCAATAATGCATTTCTTTAGAATAACTTTGAGATAAAGATTATAGCGTAAACAAGGTCTCTATGTCCATTCCAACAAAGATATGATTTTAAAATAAGAGACTCTGATTTGGCATCATATTTTTAAGATTTTATAGAGCATTTTTAAATAATTTTTTTCTATTACATCATTATGGATAGGGATTCAGTCTCAGTCCTATTCAATAAATTATGTAAAACAACAGCTATATATTCAACTAATTTAATTGTAATAGTTATGTCCCTGTAATGTCCTATCTTTTAATTAGTTAAAAGTTATGCCAATACATTGAAGTCTGTGCTATATATTTAAAATGTCTCATGTTCTCAAGTTTATAAGTACCCAATCTAAAAGTAGTCAATTTTTTTTTCATATATCTGAGTTTCTTGAATATTATTTACTTAACAATATCTTTATCTGTTGTGTTCCAAACATTAAGTACATTTTGGAGATCATTTTTTGAATTGGCAAGAATAGTTCAATCATCGGCACCCTATTATCAAAAAGTCAAAAAGAAATGAAGATCTTATTTTTGCTTTTGATTCAAATAAAAATTCCATCATAAAACCTGTATTAAATCTTGATACCAGATTCATGAAGCTGCCTACGAACAGTCCCAAATAACCACTCTCATAAATATCAAAAAACAGGTTTTGTTTCAACTGTCTCAATTTTTTTTACCTATATTAATAATACATCCTCTCAGTTCATTATATAGAAGCTGTTTAATATAAATAAACTTTGATGGACAACTGACTAATTTCAAACGGTGGCTGTGGTGCTTCTTAATTCCATAAAACTACCGAGTTTTTGCAATCATTCATCTATGACTGGAAGCAATCTTTTTAACAAAATCTTTGAAATACTTTTGCTATAGTTGATAACAATGAGATTTCATAATAATTTCTGGTCTTGTCTATCCTCTTTAAGTTTCAAAAATTAGAATAACAGAAACTTCATGAGTCCATATATTCTTCAAAATACCAATATTTTTGAAGCTAACATATATTCACCATATTTAAAATTTTCTCTGATTGTACTTTATCAGGACTTGCAACTATGCATTTTGAAAATTTATAAGTAATTTCGCAAAGCTGGATATCTTTGTTTAAATATAAATCAGTAGAGAGAATGGATATACCATTAAAAATCATTCCAATTACTGCACACATTGTTCAAAATATGAGATCAAAACACTTCCCTTACTTCTTCAAAACATCATTGTCATCATGTAAGACAACATCAATAGATTTAATGGGATTATATTATTTTTCATATCTGTAAATTATTTTCAATGCATCAAAAAAAAAGAAGATCCAAATGATTACAATAAGTGAATATGTATACATACATTTCAGTTTTAATACACTAAGCTTTTTTTGTGTGTCAGTCATTATACTTTTGCTTTTAAATTTCTATATTGGTTATAAACTCTGCTATAAAGAAAATGCTATATATTTCTTTTTACTGAAATCATTAGTAATAGAATCATTGTCAGATAACCAATAATCATAAGTCTTTTTATAAATTTATTTAACGCGTATTGATTACATAAATAATATTTACTAAGGTTTATTGCTTTAATAAATATTACATAAGTCTTTTTAGTAAAACCAGGAAGAGCTCTATTTTTATCCATAATATCTAAGAAAATTCTGTTTCATTACTATAATGAACCTGAAATACCAAATTTATAATTTCACAATTTATTAACTGTTGAAATTTAGTACAATTTATCCAAACCACTTTGAACACTTTTTCTCTTAAAATTAACTGACTCTGAGGAAGACTGCAGATCAGTCGAAACGTAGTGTATGTATATGTACAAGTAAAGAGTTATGCTAAAAAGTGTTCGAAGTGATTTGGATAAATTGTATTTATAGGATATTACAGCAAAATAAAGAAAAGTATGATTTTGGTAATATTTATGTTGAAATTTAGCATGAAAAGAAAATGTTTATAAAAAATA
The DNA here is from genome assembly GCA_028023455.1 of Epiperipatus broadwayi. NCBI lineage: Eukaryota > Metazoa > Onychophora > Udeonychophora > Euonychophora > Peripatidae > Epiperipatus > Epiperipatus broadwayi. The sequence goes on along the minus strand of JAQFVV010000010.1, from coordinate 11,155,278 downwards.
AACATTAAATTCTTGTGAAATCTTAGAATTAGTCTAGGAAATATCCATTAATCTGCATTTATAACTGTTCATATGACATAAACTTCTCTAGTATTCCTATTCCTAACTATAATACACATAAACAAATGCCATTATTTTGAATGTGGAAAGATATCTGAGTTTAAATATCAATACCATTATTGCCAAAACTTTTGGCACAAGTTTACTATTTGTATCAGTATGACGTACATTAGTGCTTTCAAGAAGAAAAATTTAATCTTTTAAGGCTATTAAAATAATACTATTTTCTAGCAAGAGTCACATTTCTCTAACTATGAATTTTCTGAATAAAGCATACACTTTACAATAATAAAATGAGCACAGATCCCATTATACACGGATCTTTAACATAATGAGGCCCTCACTGATATGTTAAGAAATTCAGATACTAATATAGGTTTTACAGCAAATCCAACATCATGTAGTCTTCTTTTATTAGTTGATTTGCCCTTCCAACAAAACTTGTAATCATTTATCTATTATAATACACTTCTTTTTTGTGAAAGACAAAATTCAATAAGATCAGTTATATCAACTCAAATCTTGATATGTTTTTAGTTACAAGTGTTGCTCCATCATTCAGGTCTAGAAGTTTGTATCAATAAACTTTTGTTATATCACATGTATGCACATTTTTAAAAAAATAGACTTGAAAATACTTAATTTTATTGCAACTACTGTCTCCTGATTTCCCACTACTAGGGATATTCCACATTTCTATCACTTAAATGAGTAATCCACCAAGCATGGCAATCTATCTAGACTGTGTGTGGCAAGCCAATTTTAGATTCCTATTTCTAAATCCCTTTTATTTCTATAATAAGCAAAGGGATCTTTAACTAGAGTTGCTTAAACATATAATCTTTGCATAGCTGAAATGTTCTCTCTCATATCAAACTAAGAACTCTTAATCTAATAAACTGTCCCTAACCATATCCTTTTAAGACTTATGAAATTGTATTAAAATAAAAATGTTAAAAGGTTATTGGAATTAGAAATAATGTATAAGTAGTTAAAAAATAGAAATTAGTCATATAAATGTATATTTCCACTACCACAGTTTATATAAGGAGATGTTTAATTGCAAGAAAGCTATGTGAAAACTGGGCTTTACAAAAACTTAAGTGACTGAAATATGAGAAAAAGAAGAAATCAGAAAAAATTGTTTGAATAAGAAATATCTAGCATTTGATGAACCAACATCTTATCCTATAAGCAGCAGTAGGTACTTTTGGACATATTCCAAATTAACCCTCATATCTGAATATTATTTCATTATCTACCAATCATGAACCATGTCAGTAGTATGACTGCAACAGATGGCATTTTGACAGAATAACATTTTAAAAATATTACAACTGTCAAAATGTTAATATACAAATATAAATTTAAGATCTTAATAAAAAATGCTAATCTTTGAGACATAATATTAAAATGCCCAAGATATACTTATAGACTCTTATATTGTTTTTAGAGGATATCAATAATATTATAGACCTTCCCCTGATCCAGTATTTATATGTTTCAGAAAGAAAAACATCTGATGAAAAGATATCAACATGAAATGTTTTTTTTTTTTTTACTTTAAATAAATTCTATTTTTTCATAAACTAATACTTATATACAACTCCATGCACATAATAAATATAAAAATAGTAGCAACATCAAATAAAAAGGAAGCTTTTAAGTAGAACAATGCCAATAATTATTGAGCAATACTATATCAATTCCCTATGAAATAGAAATCAAATCTGGGGATCAAATAAATAATGGTGAAGGTTTAACTAAAGCATTTTTGATGAAAAAAAAATGAAAGGCACCAAGAAACTGCAAGTGGGAAAGAATTTATAAACTACTTTCATATAGTAGACAGAAAAAAAAATTAATAGATAGAATACTATTAATGTGATTACAACAGCTATATGCTTCTGCATAATAATTTAATTGATTTTAAGAGTAAAGAGATCTGATTTTTTTTGATATCTAGGAATGATAAGAAAGTTATAATAAAAAATTTAAATAAGCATAAATGATTCATTTGATGCAAATGTTTTTATCTCCAAAACAGTTTAATTATTTGTTGGAATTACAGTACATATTTTTTTTCAATTTGCCATAAATTTATAATGATTGCATGTAGTAAAAGCAAATCGAAAGAATTTCATAAGTTTCACCTACAACAAAAAAGAAGCCTGACAACTTTAAATCAATTCAGACATTTATCTAAGAACACAAAATATAAATAAACTAGTGACCCTTAATATAGTAAGCTACTTTTATATTATTATTATTAAACGACTGCCTTTAGTCAAATAAACAACTTTGATATTTAAAGTTATAAAAACCTGATAAAATAAAAAGGATTTAAAAAAAAAAAAAAGTAATCAAAATGTACAAGTTTAAAATGAAAAAACAAAAATAAACTTCCCACCTAATAATTGTTTCTAAATCAACAAACAGTTCTTGTGATATGAACAAGCTTTCTTGAATATTTCAATTCACAGATAATCAAAAAGTTTATTACTAAATAAAAATGTATAAATTTCATTAAAAAGCATAATCTGAATTATCAAACATGTTGCCTTTCAAATGAATTAAGTAATTTTAATTTCAAACCTGGCTCAAATAAAGAAACTTCAGTTGTTAAAATTTTTTTTATGCCTTCCACTGCTTAACAGTACAAGTATATGGTTAATTACAATTATAAATTACTGATCTCGATTCTGTTTGATACTGAGTTTTATAATAATTTTAATAAATATCATTTATTTGGACACAATAACAATACTAAAAAAGTATATACTTAAAGCAGAATATTTTATGCAAGAGGGTAACTTTTAATATTTGATGAATAAGAAATGAGAAGTTGAATTTATCAAAAAAAAATATCTGGATCTTTTATATTCATTATTGAAAGATATTGATAAGATGAAAGGATCAATTATATATTTGGCAATAAAATCTGACATGTACCAAAGGTTATATACTATTATAGCTATAAGCACCACATAAATCCGGTTAAAGAGCAGCTTGACATTCATATATAATGTTATTGCTAGAGTTGAACTCAATCATCACTGGTCCTTAGATATTAATGTTGATGTATTGCAAAAAACAATTTGATACTACAATTATCTCACCAATGTATTTCCAAATTAAACAATAAGCACCAAAAATTCATAAATGCCTGTTAATCATTTGTTCACTGTATGATTCATAACAAGGATGTCAGTTATCACTGTTACCAGTTATTAAATATACTTTTTGTCATAAACTAAAGATCAGCCTTTCAAGCTAACGTACATGCGTTTTTTATGAATATTAATACTAATAAATGAATACTTTCACTTCCAACACAAGATAAAGTCTTTTCGAAAGAATAGAATGAATCCATCTATTCTTTCAACCCAAATGCTTATATATGGGCAAATCTTAAGTACTGGAAATGAAAGCGTGAGGATAAACCACTCACTTTAAATTACTTTTTACTATGTCTGAATGAATGACGCCCACAAAATTATCTAGAATTTACGAAACGTCATTCTTAAATGAAACTAAACATATGTAAATGAGGCAGACATAGTAAAAAGTAATTTAAAGTAAGTGGTTTATCCTCACGCTTTCATTTCCAGTACTTAAGATTTGCCCATATATAAGCATTTGGGTTGAAAGAATAGATGGATTCATTCTATTCTTTCAAAAAGACTTTATCTTGTGTTGGAAGTGTATTCATTTATTAGTATTAATATTCATAAAAAGCGTATGTACGTTAGCTTGAAAGGCCGATCTTTAGTTTATTACAATTTATAAACATAGCACTATATAAAATAAATGCCTCATTTAAATATACTTTTTGTAAATGACTGAAGTTGTCTAATGATAAATATTGATATTCTTGAGTTTAAGTATCTCATGCCATTAGCCCTTTTATATTAATTTCTGGTATTTTCTTGCAATTAATTTGTAAAACATATTTAATGATCACTTTATAAAAAGACCAACCATCTAGCTTCAAATTTCTCTCTCACGCTAACAAATATCAGTAGCATTGACGACAAAGGATGTCTCATTGCTCTATTTAGTATGAAGAATCATTTATTGGATGATTTCATTGAATATCTCTTACAGTTCATGTGTGACTTCAAGCTTGGATATTCATATATTGAATGTATCAACTCACACCTAATGATTTGCTTGCTGTCATATTCCACTTGGGTGAGGCAATTTACTTTTCACTATTTATATATGCAATCTTTCTTTTATATTTAAAAAAAAGGCAACTTTGATTAATTCAGTCCAAACAATATTTTATGAATACACATAACAATTGCTTATAATCTATTGCAGTAATTTATAAACCCATATAATAATAGTTATCTTTATGACCTCAACTAAGTAAATTTCTCAAATAAGAGTCAAGAATAGACTTTTCGAACAGAGTTTTCAATACATTTTTTTTTATTTTAATTTCCACTATTCAGTTTTCACCTTTCTAAAAACAAAAAACTTTGTTCCAGCTGCAATTTTACTAATATTATTTTTTCTATACGTTATTACAACTAAAAACAACACTAAAATATATACAGAGTGGGCCAAAAAAATTTGATATATTTTTAAAACTTACATTTAAAATATATATTATGAACAAAAACAATTTTTTTTTATATCAAAAATTACTTCTTCTTTTTTTTTAATTAGTCATAAAATTTATTAAAATGTTCCTGACTGCATGTATAAATTTAAAAAAAAAATTTATTTTTTTTTAAATGACTGACACTTGAGATCCACCCTTTACATATATCATTCAAACCTGACATTAATGTAAAATAAGTTATTTTATAAAATAAGAAGTTTATTTTATTATAAAATGTGATAAAAAAAATTAGAAAAGTTTTTCAGCTACTATAAATAAGATAATGAATAACAGGAAGTTAGTTAAAATGTGTTTTAAATTCTAATAAATAAATAAAAACTGATAATATTTGAAGAAAATCAGAATTCATAGAAACAGATAATTATAAAAAGAGCAAAAAAGTAAAAAAGTGATTAACAAAAGGGCAAAAAATTTACAAAATTAAAAATATTGAAGAAAAATATAAATGTATATATTGCTAATAGTTTACTATTATTTTCTTAGTACATAATGTATACTTTTTGATCAAAAACTTTGTAATAACAAACAGCTCTTCAAAAACTCAAGTCTTTTCTTCAATTATTATTAAACAAAAATGTTTAATCTATAGGCATTATTGAATTATGACAAATTAAAATGTCTAATTCTGTTTTTACAAGGTAGATATGCTTCTGAAAAATCGATATAAAAATAAATCATGTAAAAAAAAGACAGTCCTCATAGAAAAATGGAAGATTGCATCCATTAAAAGCCAAGTTTTAAAAATATGACAAAGCAGTTTATATAATAGAATATGTTCAAACAAACTACATAAAAATATATGTTAAAATTCTTAATTTTTGTTTTTTCTGTTTATAAACATTTTTATTTCATAAATTTATATATATATATAATGTAAATTATTATTATAAAGAAAAAATTATGACATTAATTCAGGAATAGAAAAATTAAATAACTTTCGATTGCTGTTAGTAATTAAGGATGAAAAATTGTAATTTATTTATAAAAATTTAATTCAGTAAGTTTTATTTTAATTTTTACTTGATTTCTTTAATTAAATATCAAAATACTTCACCAAATAGCAAAAAAAAAACATTCTCTATTGGAAAAATTATTGGAAGAAGCAATCATGCAATCAAATTGTCAAATTTTTCAAATTCAATTTTTCTCCTTGCTTTACTGTTGTTCTCATATTCCAATAAAAACAAATAAATGTTTAGATTTGTTTAAATAAAAATTCTAATTTTTTTTTTTAGCAAATTAAAAGCAATTTCCTAAAAAACTAAGTAGGATCACCACAGTCAAAACAAATCATGTAAAAAAATAAATGAATTTTTCCAGATTGTAATATTAAATTACTATAAGCCATGAATATGATATGCATGTTAATGAAAGCGCACTGGGCAGTATTAAACCTAAATATTTTTTAAAAACTACAATTTCTGTGTATATCTTCATTACCAGTCATTTATTAAAATTAAAAAATATATATAGAAAAAGAAAAATGAAAATTTTCTCAACCATGTAAGATCAAAATTGTATTTTACAAAAAAGCTGAGCTTTGATTGTATATATGTGTGATGATAATCTGGACCAATTGATGAGTGCTGGTTTAGCACAAAATACTTACATTGGTGATTATTTATCTTTTCGACATGTGTGTGATCAAGTATATCAGCTGTATGAAATAGCATGGATGGTTGAGGGTCCAGTGAAAGTCTGAGTTTAACCCCTATATATATAAGTGCAGGTATGAAAAAGCCTGTACTGTAGAAAAAAAATTCATATTTAAAAATAATTCTTATAATTATCATAATGGTCAAATATACAATACAATTTATTTGTCCATAATTTTATCACAAATACATAAATAAATAATCAATTTTACTTTGATTGATTATTTATTTAATTCTTGTAAAAACAGAATTAAGTGTATTTCATTTCTTATTTCCTTTTTTTATTACAGACTCATAGTTTCTAATATTGCTTATTCACAACATTTTTATGTAATGGCAATTAAAGAAACGTCCAAAAGAAAAAAACAGATGTTTAGTTAATATAATAAATATTTACAGAAAACTCAATAATGAGATTGAAAGAAGAATTTAAATAAATTGAAGAATTTTAAAAGGTTTTTCTATCATATGGCAAAATTAACACTCTTAGGAGAAATCACATTACTACTATAGTAAAGGATGAACAATTATTAGTAATAAAAATAATGATGGTGTCAGTAGTTCAGAGATCACATCACATTCTAGTGCTAAATAACAGATTGTACATAACAGTTTTGTTAAATTGATTAGACATATTTTTCTCCATTTTCATTATTTGGGAATCAATCCCAAAATTCTTAATTTTTGAATCCAACACTGAGTTAAATTTTCAGGGTAAGTTTTTGAATTATAAATTCATCTGCATTCCCGATTAAATAGAAAAATTTAGTCTATTAATTAAAAGCTGCTATTAACAAAATTGTTATAACAATGCTGATTTATGAAATCTTGACAAGAGTTGCAGAAAACTTCAAATATTCTGCAAATGGGTGGAAAACAGTTTCAATATCTGAAAATTAACTACTTTAATTTCTAACCTATTCTAGAGAAAAGTGAACTTCAAATAAATCAACAAAATGTTAGAGCATTAACAGAAAGGAAGAAAAATAAAAAGTTAGAGAAGCTTTCAAAGGTAAATAAAATGATAATAGGATGTAAAGTATTAAATGTTTTAATTTAAAAAGGAAATCTTTTGGGCATATTGCTAAATATTACATAAAGGCTAAACTCTGTGAAGTTAATTAAAAGAGAAATCACAAAAACAATCTCCATTATTTTAGAAAATAGTAAAATAAAATAAAAACTTAAAAAAAAACTGATTAAAATGAAGTGAGATTACAAAAGGTGAACGCATCCTCTCATAGAAAGGACTCGTGTTCTTCCAATCAGATTGTAGCAGCAAAATATCAATCACAAAAAAACCATTAAAATATTATTGAAAATGAATTTTAAAAAATAGAATTTAGTAAACTGGATCTAATTTTGAAAATAGACTTTGATATAATAAAACTCAGCAAAGCAATAAAAACAAAGGATAGTATTGTTAAATTTAAAAAGAATGAAGCTCTTTATAAATAATAAATTTATATTGACAGTATATAGAAGCAAAGATGGAACACAGAAGTTAAGTAAGAACATAGTAAAGGCTGAGAATTTACAGCAAATAAACTCAATTTAGTGCCAAAATTTTTTTTTCCTTCTTTTGTTATTCTATATAAAAATATTCAAATAATAGACATTTGAATGTTCATGTGACATTAAGCACCAGGAGAAACAGATTGAGCTTCGCTCAAGGAATCTTTAGCTCCAATATCCATCACAGTGTTAAATACTACAAAGCAATCTTATTATCAATCCTAAAATAGCCAAAAATGTGTAGATCAAACAAGTCATAAGAAACTTTGTCACCCAAATTTTTCTGAAAACTTTTGATAAAATATAAGCAGAATTATAAATATCCAAAAAATTAAAAGGCCAACTTGTAAATCTCTAGATATTAAATTAATGCTCGCATAAATAAATTAATAAAAAATTATAAGAACATAATAAAACAGGCAAAACTCTCTTTCATGCTAGCATAAGAAATAGTGATCATGTGATGTTTAGTGGTTTAACATAATAAAAAGTATACTTTTGAGAATGCGGATAAAAACTGTATAGTATGTGGAGTGTTGGATCAAAGAAACCAATTAGTTTTTATGATATGGCAGTTGTCACTTTGAGAACTCTGAGTGAGCAATTTCTCAACATCAGCAAATGCTTGTTTATCCAAATTCTTAATTTTCAATATATATCAACAAAATTACCAAGAACAAGTTAGAGATATTTCATATCAAAAAAGCTGTGATAGAAAAAAAAAATTCAATCAACAAAATTTTCTAGATCAAATCCTCTTTTTGACAAAACAATATTTTTAATAATAAAAAGAAAAGAAAGAAAAGAAAAGAAAAGAAAAGAAAGAAAAGAAAAGAAAGAAAGAAAGAAAGAAAGAAAGAAAGAAAGAAAGAAAGAAAGAAAAATAAACTAAATCAAAAAATCAGTGCAACACATAAAATTTACAAAATCATTACAATCATTTATTAAATCAGCAAGATTCCCGAGAAAATCACTCTGAAATTAAATATATGAAATTCTATTACTCTGGGAAATAAGACTCTACCTCATCCAAACAGCTACTAAATTATGCAAGACCATTCTTTAGGAAAAACACAGACGAACCTTCATTCACAATGCTCAATCAACTTAATACTTTACAATCATAAACTAATATCAATATCAGAAGAACATGATATACCAATAATACATATAGCAAAAGATGTGATACTTTAAGCTTACAATAAATCAAAAATCCTCTCAAAATAAGATTATATGTGTTTAAAACGTAGCAAGTATTATGGAAATAATGGTATCTGATAAGGAAATAACTTTTGGATTCAGTAGTTTTAAGAAATTTATAAAGTCATAAAACTGAACCCATTATATGCTTCATTTCAACCCACCGTCTAATTGCTCTACAAATATCTAATAGCCTTCTCTCTAGAGTATTCAAAAGACAAAATGCAACAGCACATAATTCCATCAATATTAGTAAGAAAAATATAAAACTGATTGTTATTAAGGTAGTCTAATTAACCGACTAAACAAAATACAAAAATTTAATATCAAAACCTGATCTGATTTCAAATAAAAAATTCATTATTATGTTGTGGTTATTCTGTTCAATTTTTGCAATAATATTAATATTACTAATGCATATTTGTAATAATAAAAAAAAAAGAGTTGAAATTCTTTTAGCCAAGGATACTTTAATAAAGAAGAATCCACAGAAACAACAAAATTCAAACCAAAAAAATCAGCTCACTGAATCATTCCTTCAAATAATTTACAGATTATATCACTAACTAAATGAAGAGCAAATCATACTAAAGTAAAATTATTACATTAAAACAGGCAAAACTCCCCATACAGTATGAGCAAGCATAAGAAATGGTAATCATGTGATGTTTGGTGATTATTACATTAATATAATCAGTTATAAATAAGAAAAAAATAGCAACATTTTTCATAAATAAGATTTTAAATATATTGAATTTATTTTGGCAACTTCTTCCGATTCTTCTTTTTGGCTACAAGTTAAATCAAACACAACTCATGAAACCAAGCTGAGCACAAGAAAAATTAAGAATTCTAATAACTAGTTAAGATCCACGATTTTAATTGGATTCTTATTTCATGAATGAATGTTCAAACAAGCCATTCTGTGATGTCTAAATCTTTTAAAATTCCTTCTTAATTACAGTATGAAAAAGAAAATGAGAAAAAAATAGAAGTATGAAGAACAAAAGGAATAAAACTATTCTTAAGTAGAAGGCAAGTCAAATCTAAATAAAATCAATAAATGTCTCATAAAAGTTTTCTAAGATCAAAATAGCAAGCCTTTTAGAAAGAATGCCTGGTGGATTTTAACCACAATGATATTCTGCAACCATCAGGTAGTAAACCTTTCTAAAAAAAACTGATTTCCTACATTAATCACTGATTTTTTTTCTTTCTAGAAATACAATAATTTTTACTTTAATATGGATACTTTTTGATTTATTCTAAACAAGTGAACGTTCAGTTATCTAAATCTTCTCGTATTAGAGACTGCTCTTGTCAGTCATATCCACATATATATATATACATTTACCTAATGTTTATCATCATCATCATCATCATCATTATCAACCATTATCAATCCACTGCAGGATGAAGGTCTCTCCAAGTTTAATCCATCTTCTCCGATCTTTAGCTTCTCTTCTCCACATCACCCCTACACATTTTCTTATTTCATCCATCCATCTTACATGTGGTCTCCTTCTGGGTCTTTTACAATCTCTTGGAATCCAGTTTAAAATTTCAATTGTCCATCTATTATCATCTCTTCTAGTAATATGTCCAGCCCAACTCCACTTCAATCTTTTAATTTTTTCAATGAGGTCAGTAACACCTGTTTGTTCTCTTACCCATACGTTGCGTTTTCGATCTCTTCTTGTTACTCCCAACATACATCTCTCCATACTTCTTTGAGTGATCTGAAGTCTCTGTATTGATCTTCTATTAAGTGTCCAAGTCTCAGATCCATAAGTAAGAACTGGTAAAACACATTTGTTAAAAACCTTTCTTTTCAAACACATAGGCATATTTTCTTTTAATATCAAGTTATTTCTACCAAAAGCACTCCAACCAAGTTTAATTCTATGATTAATTTCCTCTATTATGTTTCCATCTGTATTAATAATCTGACCAAGGTATTTGTAACTCTTAACTTCTTCTAATTCATCATAATCAATCTTTATTTTCATATTTTGAGCAAATCGATTAAACATTACTTTAGTCTTTTTAACATTTATCTTTAGTCCTACTTTCCTACTTTCATCTGATAACTCCTGCAACATTTCCTGCAGCTCGGAAGCATTATTTGCAAAAACAACTACATCATCTGCGAAATCTAAATGACTTAAATAATCTCCATTTACTTTCACTCCTTTAGTTTCCCATTTTAATCCACAAAATACTTCTTGCAGCACTGCTGTAAAAATAGCTCTTTACAGCCATAAGGATTCAAAACATAGCAGGATGGAAAGGCTACTATTAAATACGACATTCAACACGTAGAGTATATGGATATCAACATAATTTATTCCTTAATTTTTCTTTTCCTTATTTAATTAACAAAAATTTATCAATATAAAGAACACACCCATTTGAAGTTGGATAAACAGATATTGTATCAATAAAAATATTTCAAGTTTCCCCTTGATTTTCAACCCCTGAATTATTATACAATAGTGAGATAATCGATCAAAAGGCTATCAACGCCTTCTGAAGTCACGCACATATTTTGCAAATACAAAAAAAAAAAAAAATCAGCATTATTTAATAAGTCGTTTTTATTTATGTGAATCTTTTCATTCTTAATATTAGGTCTTCGTTTCCAGATCATTGTAACAAATATGAATTTGTGATATAAATTCCTGCATGTTTTTTTTTTCCCTTAAACAATTGCGACATCATTTTTCATCACAAACTTCTGAACTTTGACTCTTCAAAACACGTAATAGGAATTATAATTGTTTCTTCAAAAATGAGGAAAGGAAAAAAACAAGTTCATAAATAAAAGCAACTATCTCTACCAGATTTGCATGAATGCCGATCAGAATCCCACATACTGGTTTGAAAGAAAAAAAAAGTGCGTGTGTGTGTGCATGTTTATAGTCCTACATATTATATAGTACTAAAGCAGACAATTACAAATACTTTAGAACCTATTACAAAAATACAAATATATTTAATGAGTTAATTTATACAAGTATTTTATTTCTGATTTTCTTAATTAAATACAATGACTATCAAACTCTTTTCAATAAGAAAATATATTTTAAATTATATATGGACTAGTATGCGCCCAGATTACATTCCGATAATATTTGATGATCCAACAAAATACGGTGTCCCTTTAAATTGCTATTATGCAAGAATATATATCCATTAAATTAATAAATTAGGTCTTTTGAAGGCGTGGTTTTATTTACATTAACTTTAAGTTATAAGATAAGACTTTATGATTCATTTTGATTAATAATTTATACATGGCCGGCACATATCAATCATTTTAAATATACACTGATTTTTTAAAACCAATAAATTTTTTAAAACATAAAATTTCATCTTTAGATTTGTATAAGATCATTTGCCCGCGGCAGAGGCACTGGTCAACGTAAACTAGGCCTCATCTATTCATGCAATCACATGTATGAAATTTACGCTTAACCCAAATAATATTACCTTTCAATTTCCAGATCACCCTTGGATAAAGAAGATGATGTATTTTCTACTTCTGAAGACTCTGAAAGTTGTAATTTTACTGAAGAATCGGATTTCGGTGGATAGTCTAGACTGCAATGTGTGCAATAAGTATTGTGAATTTCAATAATGTGATTAGCGAATACAGCATTAGTAGCTTTCTTGAATGGCGATAAATCTTTCGTTTTTGACCACTGATCAAATGCTTCCAAGAGATAAACTCTTGTTGTGTTCCGTTTCTTACTTAACTTTTTTACAGCTGCCCGCCTTTCGGTTTCAGATGTGTACAGTGGTGGTCGGCCACGCTTGGGAAACATTACGTTGTTTACAAACCTAACATATCCACCGCATTATTTCGATAAAATTAGATTAAAATAGTACATAATTTAGAACTTGTTAATTTGCGTTCCATTCTGTAATTATGAGAAATAGGGTCAGGTTTTAGTTCTAGCAGAAACGAGTGACAGTTTTGTTAAAGGCCAATTTTTATAAAATTACGTATTAAAAGCTAACTTACCAACACGCGAAGTCGCCAGTTTAAAGATGATAGACTGTGAAAATCATCTATGTCAGCGACGACTACCGCTATTTTACATAATCACAAATATTGCGGAAATATATAATGTTTATATTTTAAAAAGGAAATTATTTATGAATCTTTTCCGGAAATGTGTAATTATTACTTAACTAGTTAAAGCCCGCCAAAATTAATACTATTTTTTTTTAAAAAAATGCTTTTATTTTTATTCAAGTGCTATTTTAATATGACATAAGAAAGTGCAACTTTTGTTAATAAAGGCGATTATAATATCTAAAAATATTTTTGTTCGATTTTCTGTTATGTTATTATTTATAATTCAAAAATCAAACTTGTATAAATGATGTAGCAGTAAAAAAGAATACCCATTTTATTAAAACTCAAAAGTTTTTACCGCTTTTAGATACAGAATTTTGAGCTATTGTAAAAAATGTCCTCTTCAATCGAATTAATTGTTGTTCATGCATTTACAAATGCACAATTATTTTTTTATTGTCTTTATTTTTAAAAACAATCATCACAGCGGACATTAGTATTGGGTTGTTGTTTTTTTTCACTGTAACTTTCAATCACAATAATACACTTTAGGTATAATATTTACAATTTCCTATTACTAATTTTTGTTAGGAAAATACTTCAGTCATTTTGTATATAAAGGTTAAACAGGTGTAAAATATTCTGAGCACCGCCTTTATTAAATCTTTTCTTTAGGTGCAGACCAGATAGACTGAATTGGATATTGAAATGCAATACAGGCTCCAATATGCTGCTATTGCATTTAATAAGTTAATAATTTGGGATACCACATTATACTGATATAAATATTTTATCTAAATTAGTTGCACATATGCTATTATTCTAGTAAATTCATTTTATAAATTTAGACATGGATATATTACTGACAAAACTTAAGGCATTGAAAAAATTTCATTGAAAGATAGAGGCAAATGTCATTATAACAAGCTGTCTATATGTAGCTTTTTTTTTTAATCTACTATTGTAAGAGAATAGTTTTCATAAAACAAGAAGATCCATATATGTTATCAGTATTATCTTATATATATCCTAATGAACTGCAGTGTTGATTGTTTTCATTAAAAGCATATGTTGAGGATGGAATACAATGGAGGGCTACAATTGTAAAAGATTTTGAAGTTTTTCATAAAGAAATATTTGTTGTAGTAAAATTTAAAAGACAGCATTGTACATCAAATGATAGAAGTTGACAAAATTTTTCTTCAGACAGATATCAGAAAGATCTGTAACTTTTATTATACATTAAAATTTATATTGATATATCTTTAACTCTAGCAGTTTCAATTGTGAGGATATTCTTTTTATTATTAAAAAATTATCTGAAATAGATTATATAATAGTTTCTGAAATAATATCTTAAATTTTTTAGTTTATCAATTTTCAAATATATTTTTCATTATTTAAATTTCTTCCATCATTTTTCCAATTTCATGATATTTTCAATCATTATTGATTCACTGCAGGATGAAGGTCTCTCCAAGCTCAATCCATCTTCTCCAATCTGTAGCTTCTCTCCACATCATCCCAGCATACTTACTTATTTCATCCATCCATCTCACATGTGATCCCTTTCTAGATCTTTTGTAATATCTTGGGATAGTTAAATATATGTATACTTTATATCTCTTGGAATACAGTTTAAAATTTCAACTGTTCATTTATTATTATCTCTTCTAACAATATTTCCAACTCAAATCCATTTCAGTTTCTTAATTCTTTCCATGATGTCAGTAACACCTGTTTATATATATATTCAACTATGGTTTTCATTTTCAATCTTTTCTTGTGTCCTAACATATATCACTCCATATATAATTGAGTCTCCTTATTGTCCTTCTGTTAAATTTATAGGTATGAAAAGGTAAAATATATTTATTAAAAATCTTTCTTTTCAAATATATAGGCATATTTCTTTTCATTATGAAGATATTTCTACTAAAAGCATTCCATCCGAGTTTAATTTTATGATTAAATTTTATCTATTATATTTTAATTTGTTCAGACCACTCAAAGAAGTATGGAGAGATGCATGTTGGGAGTAACAAGAAGAGATCGAAAACGCAATGTATGGGTAAGAGAACAAACAGATGTTACTGACCTCATTGAAAAAATTAAAAGACTGAAGTGGAGTTGGGATGGACATATTACTAGAAGAGATGATAATAGAAGGACAATTGAAATTTTAAACTGGATTCCAAGAGATTGTAAAAGACCCAGAAAGAGACCACATGTGTGATGGATGGATGAAATAAAAAAATGTGCAGGGCTGATGTGGAGAAGAGAAGATAAAGATAAGAAAAGTTGGATTGAACTTGGAGAGACCTTCATCCTGCAGTGTATTGATAATGGTTGATGATGATGATGATTAATAATCTGACCAAAGTATTTATAGTTGTTAACCTTCTAATTTATCATTATCAACCTTTATTATTTTTTTTGAGAAAATCTACTGAACATTGCTTTAGTCTTTTTAAACACTTACCTTTAGACCTACTTTCTTATTTTCATCTGACAACTACTGCAATATTTCTTGAAGCTTGAAACATTAATTGCAAAAACAATCACATCATCTGAAAAATCTAGATAAATTAAATAATCTCCATTTATTTTCACTTTCTTAGCTTTCAATTTTAATCCATAAAATACTTCTTGAAAAACTGCTGTAAAAAGTTTTGGAAATATGAAGTCACCCAGTCTTATACCCTTCTCAATCTTAATCTTTCTACTATCACTATGCAATCTAATATCCTAAGATCTAGGTGCAGTGCTCTCAGATCCAAGGCTCCTCACTGACGAAGGCCACAAGACAGAAACTAGTCTGGGGATATTGGATGAGTAGGCACTAGATGGGGATTTTATGCACAAGCCTTCGGGCATCCATTGATTACTTTAGCTTGCTGTGTGTGGCAATACATATAGTGAGTTTTGCCTGTTTTATGCAATCTAATAATATGATAATATTCCACGTCTACATCTTGATGATCCAATATTTTTAGACCTGAAAAAATGTTTATAGAATCAAATTCTTTTTCACAATCTATAAATCCAAAGCATAATGACAACTCATATTCATTAGTTCTTTCTATAACTTCTCTCAATACTTGAATATGATCTACTGGACTAAAATCATTTTAAAATCCAGCTTATTTTTTTTGGTTGGTTAAAATCCAAAGTTCACTGCAGGCGAGTTGTAATTATCTTTGTAAAAAATTTATGTAGAAGTGATAACAGACTGATAGATTGTAATTTTTTTCTTCCAATCAACTGGAATATTTTATGATTTAGATATTTGGTATATGACTTTGCCAAAAAAAAATCTCTTTCTTCATGTGTTTCTTTTAAAATATGAATTATAAATCTGTCTGAAGCTTTTCCCGTCTTCATACATTTAATTGCATGTCTCTCTTCCTCATTCAAATTTCTAGGCAATTTAAGAAGATATAATCATTGTAGGAAGTATGTTTCCTTGTTCTTTATTGCTATATAATTCTTGATAGAACTATTCTACACATTTCATAATATTATCTCTCTATTTAGTATTATTTCCATCCTTTTTTCTTACTGCAGTTTCCTAACAATACCAAGATGTTTTATACTCTTGAGACTTATTTTTCTATAGTTTTCACTACTAATTTACAATTATAATTTCTTATAATGTTATCAATTCTTTTTCACACCATTTACAGAATTCTAGTTACTCAATCCTTCTTAATGCATCATTTATGTATATTTTCATGTCCCTTTTTCTTGATATATTGTAGTGTCAGTAGAAATTTTTTTGGTCAATTGCTACTTTTTTTAATACCAGCTATCTTTGTTGCAGTTTTTAAAAGTGTGTCAGTTATCTTCCTAATGGTTTTGTTAAAATCTGAACCATGTTCAAAATCTATTAACATTTGAAAATGATTGGCAAGTTGTAATTTAAATTCATTCATATTTTTCTGAAGATTATAAATATTGACTATGAATACTGTTTTTTTTAATAATTTTTGCATCTCTAGTTTTGCATTATATGTTGCATCTCAGAAATTAATGATAACTTTTTGTGTTGAATTTATTAAGAACATTTTAATATTGAAATATATATTTTATGTTAGTCAAAAATAATTCAATTCTGCTATAACTTTATTTGGATGCTTCCATATCTATTTTCATTTAGCATTTTTTTCAAAGAAAGAATTCATGATATAAAGTTTTTTCTGAAAATTCTACAAGTCTATGTCATTTCTCATTTCTATCACCATAACCAAATGTACTCACAGCATTTTCATCTTTCAATTGTTCACCAATTTTAGCATTAAAGTCTCCCATGGCAACTTTAAAATGTTGTTTGGTCTAATCAAAAGACATTTGTATATCCATATAAAAATCCTCTACTTTTTTATCACAATGAAAACTTGTTGGGGCATAAACCTGAATTATCTGCATTTGATATCTACTATTAAGTTAAATAATTAATCTTTCCAATCTGTCTGATGAACCATCAATCTCTGTAATGTCATTCTTCCACTTTTTATTCATAATGAATCCTACTCCACTTGTACCAATATCATGCCTTTGTAGTATAGTACATATCCTCTTTTTAAATCAATTGTTTTTTCACTTTTTCTTATAGCTTCACAAAGTTCAGTAATGTCATCTTCTTTACTTGAAAGTAGTCTGTAGTTTGTAAATATCTAAACAAAATGTCATCAACAAATGACAGCCTGGGTCCACAATCAAGAGATTCTTAGTATCCTCCACTTTGATCATCAACCTCTGGTTTGGATGGACTTTATAGACTCCTGGGAGTGAGCCATGATTTAGTTTTGTTTGTCATGACTGTAAATATCTATTAGAAAAAAAAATTCACACAAACATTCATTCTGCCTTCAAGAAAATTGAACAGGTATTTCAGTTAATAGCTATCAGGCAACTGAGAAAAAAGATCATAGAGTTTCTTGATCTTAAACTCAGAGATAAAACCCAATAAACTTACATTGCTGTCTGATTAGTGTTGGAGAGAAGTTCCTTTATGTTCATATACTATATGAATAATCACATAGTAAAACAGCTGCAACATGAGAACGTATGGAATGGACATTAACAATTTGTTCTGGTAGATTACTTTAAAGTCTCAAAGAGAAATCAAAAAGTCTCCTTTCAGTTAACAACAAATTCTTTTCTGCAGCCTTAATTTTTTGATTTACTGCATTTTAACTGCATCCTATTTTTTAATTTCTATTCCATCTGTACAAAAAATACAATATCATCAAAGAAGAGTATTCCACTCTGTAGACCATGAAAAAATTGATTCATCATTTGCTGAAATGTATTGGAAGCTGTTGTAATATTATAAGATATCTTTTAACTTTATATAATCTGTGCAAGTAATGTTAGCACTAAAAACATCCCATCAATCATTGATGAGAATTTAATCTGAAAAAAGTTTAGCTAATATTTTATATCATTAGTATTTCTTTGAAAGTAATTTTTTGTACTGATACGTTTGTTTAATGTGTTCTGATAATCTTCACATATACATATGTTATCTGAATGGTAAATTCTGGTCATGTTTTTAAATAGTTTACATATAAATTTCATAACCAAAAAACCTTTTTTAGCATTTGCAAAAAATTTTAAATTTTATAAAGCACTATGCTAGAACATTTTCCAAATAGTTGTGAACTATTTTTAATAAACTAATAAAATAGTGTCTTCATTTTCAGTTCCTTGCCAAGGATAGATTCATCAATATTCCAAGAATTTAGTATTTGAATTTCTGTAGCATTTTGTGATCATTAATCACAATATAACAGCTTCATTTTCATATTCTTAATAATTACTTCTAATAAAAGAACATGAGAAAAATGTTGTATACAATGACTTCTCTAATTTTGTGCTTGATAATAATAATCCCCCTCATATCAATCTAATACTGATATCCATCTAAGAAATACCTCATCGGTATGCCAAACAGATCCTTGAACTAGTTCTTGCTAACAGCTTTTCTGGTAGCACACAATTATCCACTGTAGATATTCAACATCTTTTTTCATTTCCATTATACTATTTAAATTAATAGCTTAAATATTTATGTAATCTAAGTCGTCCTTTGAGCTATAATGTCCTGACAGTAATTATATAGTTTGGTGGCTAACTGCAGATACTTTTGACCTTTTTAGAAATAGCTAATAACCATATTATAATCTTGGAATCAATTTGGCACTACTATTTGGTATATCTATTGATTACTTATGCTTACATAGATGGCTCACAAGTAAAGAAATATCAAACGCAGTTTGAATGTAAATCAGACAAATTATTTTGTAAAATAAAATGTATGAACTCTTATTGAAAATGATTGTTAAAAATATAAAAAGTTTGTTACATAGTGACCATATGAAGGCAAATCATAATGCGTAAAATACTACACAAACTCAAATTAAATATTGGAATATTAATGGGATTGATTTCATGATTAGAATAGTCTAATTATTCCTATCAAGTGCGAATAAAATTGATTTTTTTGAAGTGTGTCAAAATCTGCACTAACTGATAAATATAAGCAATGACAAAGATTTTAGTATTTAAGATAATTAGATCATTCACACTCTTTAACAAGTTCTCAAACACTTCCTATTGTTATGCTCATTTATGTTATTATTATTAATAGTAGTAATAACTGTAATAGTAATGATACTAATGTCAATGAAAACCACACAATAGCTACATTTTACTTAGCAAGATCTTAAAATATAAAAAAGCAATTATAATTTTTCTGCTTTTTTTTTTTTTAGGCATATGTATTAGAATTATTTTCTTTATGTTTGTGATTTGTAAAACACCTTAATCCTTTTATTTTGTATATATGTCAAAAAGAAGCTTGTAGATAAAAATTTATATATTTTTTTTCAATTGTATTTTTTTTTTACCTTTCTCTTTATGATGTATCACAATTATATGGTAACATTATAATCACTATATAATATTATTTAATATACTTTCTGTTGTCACTTTTTACAATGCATTAGTTTTTATTTATTCTTTTGACAAAATTTACAAACAGTTTTGTCTGACCTGCAGTTGTCACCAAAACTGTAATAACAAACATATGTAATCACATAATTAGTATATTTTACTATTAATATAACATATTATATATAGTACTTACACATTTACATATTAAGTTTTTAATTATCCAACATTAATCTCTTTTCATATACTATTGAAATACTCCGAAATCTTGAGCTGAATCAAGCCACTATGAAAAGATATAAAGACAGGTATAATAAAACTTAATAGCACTACGCCAGACTTTGGCAGATTCTCACCAGAATCATAGTGCAGAAGGAATGAACTATACCATTAACAGGATTAATATATAAAGTTTAGAAAATATGGAAATTATTGTGGAGAGAAATGTAAATTTATAAGTGTCAGATGTTTCTTTTTTTTTTTTTTGATAGAGGGACACAAGATTCTTTCCTGTTGATTGATTGTGGGTCCATACCTCCTTGAATTTTCTTTTTTGATCATCCCCCTCTATGCAGATAGCTTGAGTTTTTGGAGTATTATATTAAGTTTTACAGTTTACACTTATTTTTAATGGATCCAATATGTCTATATCCTTATATAGTTTTTAAACTAATTTTATAAATTTTTTTTTTTTTAATTATTTGAGCCTTTTGTGTAAATTATTTTTTACATTTTTATGTATTGAAAAGAAAATATTCACATGAAGTTTATAACATAATAAGTCATATCCAAATATTTTAGGTTTTAAAAATGTCTTTTTTCCCTTTTATTTTTATATAGGAGTTTAATGTTTTATTAAGATAAAACCATTTAATAAAAAAAAGTTTAACAAATTACAAAGAAAAAAATATTTAACTGAGTTGCATTAAGAAATTAAAGTTTTACATAAAATAAATTGGAAATCAGAGGTAAAAAATTATATTACATTTTTATGTTATCAGAATTAATTACTTTTAAAATAATCCTTTTTGTGTACTTACATTTTGTTATGCATCTTATTTCTTTATTACAGAATTTTAGTTTGTTTTAGAAAAATAGAAAATTTCTACGATAGCTTTTCTTGAGTATTTATTAGATTAAAATTCTGTAGAAAAGAAACTTTTAGTATAAATAGTGTGCAGGAAAAAACTCTTTTTCTTTTCTGATTCTATTGCTTGTCGTGCAATATAGAAGACACCATCAAATTGATGTGTGTCTGACAGAAACTTCAAGTATTGAGAAGCTTTTCATGCACTGTTAATTTGGATCTAGAAATTCCTTTCTATGTGTATAGCACCAGTTTCATCAGAATGGACTCATTATATATAAAAAAAACTTATCAATAATATGTATTTCAAATATATATGAAAACTAATATGGACAAAGTAAATATCACATGATCACCATCTCTATACTAGCACATAATTGTAGGCACTGGATAGGGATTTTATGCACAAGCCTTCTGGCATCCATTGATTACTCTGTCTGGCACAGGGTGGCAATACTGTATGGAGAGTTTTGTCTTTGTTGACAAAGTAAATAGTTCAAATATATGTGGAAAATCAATTGTGACTAAATATTAACACTCAACTAAGAAAAATATCGAATCCTGCAATGTCAAGTTTAAACTTTGAATTTCAATACAGAACCCTTTTAAATAAAACATATGTTAAAGAATAAATTTTCTTATTGTACGCCAATGGAGTTTACTCACTGTTGCATAAAGACTAATTCAAATAAATGTATCAAAGTCATTTTAATTCACAGACATTTGATGAACTTTATTTAAATTCTAAAATGAACTTTCTTTGTTTTAACTAAATGTTCATTATTTATTTTGCTATTTATTTATTTCTTAACATTTTTTTAAATAATTCATTCTAAATTAACAATTGTTGTGTAAGCTATATTCAATGATTTAAATTGTATTATTATTATCATGTTAGTTTCAAGAGTTAAAAAGAAGAAGAATAAGTTGTGAAAGCTATGCTCCACAGTTGTTTGTTTTGAATTTTTTTAATAAAAATCAATAGTTTTGTCACAGAAATTCTTCTCCTAATACTTAATTAAATTATTAGAATTCTAAAGATAATATTACTTGTGTAAAACTGAATAAAAAATAAATAAAAGTATATATATATCAATGAGAATTATTATTCAAAATTAATATCTGTAGATACTATTAGATTTTAAATATTAATAGGACTAATATTTAAAAACGGAAAAGAATAATTAATGGATTTATTAGCAGTTGTTGAAGCTGATGTTTGAATGTGCCTTTGTTTTATTGATTTGGTAAAATAGGCCTGATTTGTTGAGTAAAAGTTTTAAACAGATTCTAGTTATAATACAATATATATATATCACAGACACATTTTTACAATAAAGAAGATATTGAAGTAGTTAGTAAAGTATTTTCAAAATTTTTCTTACTTTAAAGAGCTCTGCTAATTTGCTCTAAAAAGCTTTATTGATGAATGCCAACTAAACAAAGCATTTAAAAATCTCTATTTTGAAAACCACTCCTTAGCCTCAGACCAATGGTTTCATGCTTTGGCACTCCTCAGTGAGATGCTGGGCATGAAACCATTGGTGTACCCTAGTGCTTTACTGAGGAGTGCCAAAGCATGAAACCATTGGTCTGAGGCTAAGGAGTGGTTTTCAAAATAGAGATTTTTAAATGCTTTGTTTAGTTGGCATTCATCAATAAAGCTTTTTAGAGCAAATTAGCAGAGCTCTTTATTTTTTATTTACAAGCTTAAAAATTAAGTTAATTATTTTATATAGAGTGATGTTTTTTGTATCATGTGATGTATGACTTTGATTTTTTGCTCACTTTATTTTTATAATATTTTGAGGCATGTCTATAGTTTACTAATGATTTATGTGCCTATTCTATAGATTTTGAAAAGTTTTATTGAAATTAGTAATTACTCTCTTATTCGTCTCCTTCACTTTCTTTGCATATCTTCATATAATCATATATATTGCTTATAATACTTCATTCATATACACTTTAATGCAAGTAATTTTCTTAAAAACCTCTTTATTTTCTTACAGTTTTGACTGTCCAGCAATCTTCATCAGAGCTCTATCTTTCTTTCAGTTTTAACTTTAATTTAATCTTCCTTTCAGTTTTAACTTTAACTTTTTTTTTTAATTAAAGTTAAAACTGAAAGGAAGATAGAGCTCTGATGAAGACTGCTGGACAGTCGAAACTATAAAAAAATAAAGAAGTTTTTAAGAAAATTACTTGCATTAAAGTGTATATGAATGAAGTATTATAAGTAATATATAAATTAGTAATTATTTATATAATTAAATTTTTTATATATTTCAAGTATTCTCAAATTGATAATACTCTTAATTTGTTCAATGATGATCATCTAATGCCTTACTGAATATATATTATTAGGAATATTAAGAATGGGTGAAGATTCATGATTAGAGACTGCTAATTTTGTCTGCTAAACAGAATTCTGAAACAACATTGCACATATCAAATTTAGCTTAAACATGCATTAATAGTCAAACATTGGTGATCAAGTGGTTAGCATAGCTGCCTTATAAGCAGTTGTCCCAGGGTTTGCTTCCGGCCGCCGCTTTGACACATAAAAAAAATATGCATTACTAATTGATTTATGAATAAAATGATTGATATTATTGATATTTAGTATTGAAATTTGATCCATGATATTATTCAAAAAGATATTGTAAAGTTTTAAATATGGGTGCATTCATGATATAAAATTTTAGTTATAATCTATTGAGACAATTTTATATATAAACAGTATAAATAAATGTTAAATTATCCCAGTTAATTATAAAATACAATAATTAAAAATAGCCATAATGTATGTTACAATATAACCTTAATGAATTTATAATAAATTTCTGCTATTTGCTTATTTTAATACCATCTCTTTTATTAATTATTGTTATGTATGACCAATTGAATATTATAAGCAGTTTCTAATTATCTATGACCTAGTGGAGATATATTAAATTTCTAGTAGTGATTGAAGACTCTGTAAAACTCTATGGCTGCATATCTTCACTAGTAAATTACAACTTTCTTGTACAAATATCAACAGCTAAACACTCAATGAAGATCGGATGCTTTAAAGTAAGAATTCTAGATGGTAAATCTAATGGTAATCTCTAGTGATAGATGTTGGCCATATCTACAGGTTCTCTGCTATTGTAATATATATGTTTTTCTATAACTTTTCTTACCATTTTTTATATTACAGTGATTTATTTTCATCATTTTAATTATTATATTCTATATTAGCCATGCATTGCCTATTTTTTATATAATTATGCATTGTTAATTTTTTCAAAAAAAAATTATAATTATAATTTTACCTTCATTTCATTTCAAATCTCAACTGTAAAATTTTTAATTTTTTATCTTTTACTCTGTACGTTATCTCTCTCTTTGAATACTTTTCATAATTATTAGTTGTTTTTTTAAATATATACATTTAATTTAAGTAACATTTATAAAAGTAATGTTTTAAAGCCTGTCTTTATTTAAATTTGTTATAATATTCTTATATTCCTAATTATGATAATTCTTTAATTTTCTGTCTTCTCTTATTAGCATAATTAATTATTCTTATGTTATCTTTTTCAAGTGTATGCCCTGTCTCCACTGAATGTAAATAAATTGGTAATCTATTATTTGTGTTGGGTAATCTTGTGTAAATTGAAATTTTTGTTTCATCTACATAATTACTTTTGTAATAATTTACTAAGGCTGTAACCTTAGAAATAAGCGTCTGAAAAATACGAAGGTAGGGACCTCTATAGGTCTTAAAAACACAAGCTTACACTATGAAGAAAAGAGAGAATCATAAGCTTGTGTTTTTAAGACCTATAGAGGTCCCTACCTTCGTATTTTTCAGACGCTTATTTCTAAGATTACAGCCTTAGTAAATTATTATTTAATATAATAATGGGCGTTTAATAAAATTTATAATTATAATTACTTTTGATATTATTTGCTTACATGTTTTACATTCAAATTTATATACTCCATTTATACAATTTTCTTTATATTTAACTTATTTATTATCTAATATATTAAGTTTTTATTATTATTTTAAATTTTATTATATTATTGATTTTCTTATTAATCTTATTAATAATTTTATTTATATTCTATACTATGTTATTGCTATAACTTACATAATTATTTTATTACATATATCTTTTTTATTATTTTATCATTTTTTTTATTATTATTAAATTTATCTTCTAGCAAGTTTATATTATTTTTTAGAATCTTTATTGAGTAATCATTACTTTTAAGTTCTTTAATTATTAAATATACTTATTTATTATAATATTCTATATTTGACCAATAATTTATAGCTTGCTCAAATAAAGACTTTATAATAAACAAGTAGATTTAATCATTATAGAACTTTAAAATAATGATTAGCCAATAAATATTCTGACAAATAATATAAAGTTGCTAGAAGATAAATTTAATAATAATAAAAAAGATGATAAAAGAAAAAAAAAAGATATATGGAAATAATTATGAAGGTATAAAACTTATAACAACAACATAGTAAAAAATATAAATAAAATTATTAATAAAATTAATAAAAATCAATAATATAATAAAATTCAAAATAATAAATAATAAAAACTTAATATATTAAATAATAAATATGTTAAAAATATATAAAATTGTATAAATGGAGGATATAAAATTGAATGTAAAATGTCAAATAATATCAAATGAAAGTACGTAGATAAGACAAAAAATTCAGTTTGGACAAGATTAACACAACACAAATATGATGGATCACTTATTTATTCACATTCAATAGAGATAGGTGTAGTGTTTGTAAAAATGGCAGACGTTGTGCACTCCAGAAAAACTAGAATTTGTTCAAGTGGTTGTGGTAGATCGCGCACTGATAACGGAGGAAGTTAAGTAACATAATGGTGGACGATAATTCCAAGAGATATTTGCTTATTGCAAATATTTCTGGATAAAAGACGTTACCTTATTGGACAAGGATTAATTGCTACAGTTATCAGCAAGCAATAAAAGATGGTGTAACAACTACGCAGGGGAAGGCAGTTATTAGCAGCCATATTGGGAGAACATCGAGCAGTGTAACATTGGGAGTAGTAGAGAGCAGTCACGCAGTAGCAAGTTGCAGACCATGCATTTGGAGAGCATCCGTTTGCAGACCATTGATTGGAGAGCAGTCGGTGCAGACCATTCCTTGGAGAGCATCCGTGGCTGAGCTTTGTTGCAGACCAATTCATTGGAGAGCTTCATTGCAGACCAATTTGTTTGGAGAGCTTCGTGGCAGACCAATGCGTTTGGAGAGCTTCGTTGGAAAAGAACAGCATGACAATTGTATAACGTTATTTGCTGACCGCACAGTATGACTTGCAGTTTTAACCTTGGCACAGTCATAAGAGTGGATATTACAATGGCGCAGTCGCATTTGGAACCTGGGAGTAGCGAATACGTTGAACTACAAGTTTAGCCGTAGATGGAGAAACCGGGTGAAAATGTCAATCCCAATTAGTAACGTTAACAACGGAAGTGAATAGTAAGTCTACGTGATATAACAACGCTGTAAGTTTGGAAATAACAGGAAATATGTTTCAGCCAAGTAGGAATAGAAAAAGAAAACATCAAGGAATTGCAACAAGGGTTTTTCTGGAGTGGAGGAAGGTGTTGTAGTGTTTGTAAAAATGGCAGACATTGTGCACTCCAGAAAAACTAGAATTTGTTCAAGTGGTTGTGGTAGATCGTGCACTGATAACGGAGGAAGTTAAGTAACATAATGGTGGATGATAATTCCAAGAGATATTTGCTTATTGCAAATATTTCTGGATAAAATACGTTACCTGATTGGACAAGGATTAATTGCTACAGTTATCAGCAAGCAATAAAAGACGGTGTAACAACTACGCAGGGGAAGGCAGTTATTAGCAGCCATGTTGGGAGAACATCAAGCAGTGTAACATCAGGAGTAGTAGAGAGCAGTCATGCAGTAGCAAGTTGCAGACCATGCGTTTGGAGAGCATCCGTTTGCAGACTATTCATTGGAGAGCAGTCGGTGCAGACCATTCCTTGGAGAGCATCCGTGGCTGAGCTTCATTGCAGACCAATTCATTGGAGAGCTTCATTGCAGACCAATTCATTTGGAGAGCTTCATGGCAGACCAATGCATTTGGAGAGCTTCGTTGGAAAAGAACAGCATGGGAATTGTATAACGTTATTTGCTGACCACACAGTATGACTTGCAGTTTTAACCTTGGCACAGTCGTAAGTGCGGATATTACAATAGGGCATAAATTTGAAAAAGGTAACCTAAAAATAATTAATCATACCAATACTAGAAGAAATATGAAAATTAAAGAAGCTGTCATAATTAGAAAACTAGGTTAAGTTTAAATAAAGATGTGGGCTTAAAGATATTATTTTTGTAAAAGTTAATTAATCTAAATATATATAATATTAATTAGAGATTATTCCACTACACATGTGCTCTGTAGAATTAAACAATGAGTACTCTTCTTTCCAAACACAAGATAAAGTCTTTTGAAAAGACAAAAAGACTTTATCTTGTATTTCAAAATGAGAGTATTCATCAAGTGTTTAAATCTATAGAGCACATGTTTAGTGGAGTAATCTTTAATTATTATTGCAGTTTAAAAACATAGCATTATATAAATAATTTATTATATATGTTTAATATATAAATATATTAAAAAAGAACTACTAGGTGTTAAAAGTACTGGTCGAAGGAAATAGCATACAGAGTAAAAGATTAAAATTTTATGCAGTTGAGATTTGAAAGGTAATGAAAGTAAAATTATAATATAAGAAAGTTTTTTAAAAAAGAAAAATTACATAACTATATTTAATATGGATACAATTAGAACAGAATAGTTAAAGTGATGAAAAGAAATCAATTTATTACAAAAATGATACTAAAAGTTAAATATAAAAGCATATATATATTGTAGTGATTATATTGGCCATGCCAACATTAAATTATTGTATTTTCAAAAATATGTGAGATATTCATTTATTCAATTTTCCCTTTCATTAAAAATAAAATGCATTAAATTTATTGTGGAGATGATCCCAAAAGATTTATAAAATGCAGTTAAAGTGTTGATATGTAAATCAACTGAAAAAATATTGTAATGAAATAATTTTTTTTTTCTCATTCTCTCCCCCATTTTTCTTTGAAGTAAGAAAAAAAATGAATTTGCTATTAAATAATCTTTTTTATAGATGAGAAGTGGAAAGTATTGTTTTTATTATTCACTTAAAGTGATGGAAAGATTCATTGTATTAAGGTTTTGTCATATCTGACCTTGCCTTCAAAAGTGGACTATTCCAGATTACTTGCCTGATTGTCTAGCACCCAGTTGCTATCCAAGGGATTAAAACCTTCACTGGGGTTCGCACACTGAATCCGTGTATTATTAGCTGGAAGCGAGTTCCTTACTCCGCACGACTATCTCAGCATTGAAGCATATCAACTGTATTTGTACATTTGTTTAACTAATGTGTGTATATATTTTATACTAATAAATTGTACATATTAATTTCTGAATAGTTGTTCTTTTTGTATCTGTTGGTTTGGAAACGAACCTGCAAGCCTAACCAAACACAACAGGTTTATACAAAAAATGAAGTACTAAGTTAAGGTAAATAATTCATTATTTTTAACCCTAGTGCAATTATCTAATCAATGCCCTTTTAGATTTGTTCTAAAACTACTATTAATGAATGGAACTTTGTAAATTAATACTTAAAGAAATAAGGATATGAACACCTTATATAATTACTTCTAGCTTTTCATTTAATGATATTGAAAAGAAAAAAATATTGAAGAGAAGAAAAGTTCTGCAGATGGTGGTAAAGCATTTTTTTAAAGTCAGAATTGCATGCTTTAATATTGTTTCATTGAATTTCAATATAAGCATACGAAAAAAATATTTATGAACTTTTAAAGAAAGATTAAAGAATAAAAACTATTTTCAAACTTGTTAGAAATGATATTATTTTTCTTATGCATAGAACAATGATAGAAATATAATATTGAAACTTGAATTTTTTGGTGTATAAACTCTATTATATTCTATAATAATAAAGTATTTAAAATTATTTCTAGAAAACCTATCTAGAAATAAAAATAATTCTCTTGTATACGAAAAGTTATAATATGAATTTGAAAAAAAAGAAAGCATTCAAATTTTTATTGCAGTCTTTAAAGTGAAAAGTACTCTAGAAAGGAAATTCCTGGAGAAGATTTTGATGAGTTATTTTTGTGCTTATTAATTGATTTATTTTATTTTTTTCATTAATAAAATTATTTTTTTCATTTCCAAACTTATTTATTATTATTTCATACATTTACTATAATAATAATGGAATAAAAATATTTTTATTATTTCATGAAAAACACAAATTGTATACATCTTATACATAATACTTATTAATAAAATAAACTAATAAATACTACAATACAACCCCTAGAATAACCCCCCAAAGCTCCAAGAACATGCTCTCCTATGTGTTATGACTGGAACGTATAGTAGCTAAGTAAGTGAATATTTATAAGAGTTATGAGTTCTAGATAAATAATTTTTAACCTCATATTATTTTATTTGTATATTCTACTACTTTTGCAGCTAAGAACAAAGTTATCATTGCAATATATATTGTAACCCAAATCTTAGGTCACAATTAGGCAGATGAGTGCATTTGTATAGATGTACCTTTATAAACAGTAACTAAAATGAACATACAATTGTTTTATTCCTCTAACAACAAAAATAATTATATAAAATCATGATATGTATAAATATTACAATGGTTAAATACTTTAGAGTATATATATGGATTTACCAAAATAATCTTAATATGTTTTATGTGCACTGGCTGTATTTCAATGTACAATGGATAAAGACTTACTATAAGCTGAGTATTTTTATTCAGATACAGTTTCTTATTCCCATATTAAAGATAAGGTTAAATCACTTAATTCTTTCAGGGTTCTTAGATAAATCTAATTAAATTATGTACTTAATGAAATATAAAATTTAATTTTAGGATTAACTTATCCAAGATATGATTAATGTATCAAAGGGATTTTGTTGCACCTCACCATATCTTATTGAATTCTGTATTTCAACTAGAGATAGAAATAATAAATACAAATGGATTTAATAAACAAAATTAATTTTAAAAAATGGAAATATGTCCTTTTTTATTTTGATAATGTGTAAAAGATGATGATTTCAGAAATGAGAGACAACTGTATTATAAATATAACAACTGCTTTATTATTAATAAAAATTATATAAAAGCAAAACAACAAAATATTAGTGAACAATAACCATACTTCTAATATCAAAAGTTCTTTGCAAAAATAATTACAAATATTATTATTTGTTCTTTTTAAATAATCTGCCATTGGGTTATGGTTGTAGTTAATAAAGTGTTGCAAATACAAAACCTCTATTGGAGAGGGTTGTATGCTATTCATTCAATGCATTTCACAGTGATTACTCCATCAGCAATTTCATTTCTAAGATTGGTCAATTCCTTAATCCTTTTTAGGAACAAGCAAATTATTTATCTAGTAGTTGTATCAATGTTGTATAAGTACATTAATTCATAAAATCTGACTATTGTATCTCTTAGTGCATGACTTGCTACATTGTCTAGTTTATATGTTATGGTTTTAATTTTTAGTTAGGAGTAAATGTCTACCAATAAATAAAATCTAGAATTATTAATACCACAAGTGTTTTGCTGCATGGTAAAGTAATTATCAAATTATATATATAATCTTTACTAGGCACAATGAGGGAAAATATTCCTGATTATTTAATTACTTATTCAGGATGTTTATGATTGTATAATGTTAGGCTAAGAACAAGAAATAGTAAAACAAAGTAAGTTAAACATAATGGGCTATGGGGTTTATAAATCAATTTAACTTAATGCAGCCTATCTCCAGTACAAAATATTATAACAGACATTACATTTATACCTACATCTCATTAATATAATATAAGATAGTTACCTGTACCTTTTTATATATCGGCATTTTCTTGAGACCTTTATTAATATTATAATTACAACAATAATAACTATAAAGCAAATAATTCCATAATTTCAGAATAAAATTCAACCCCAAATTCGATGCACTGTTCAAAACATTATGTTTGGACGTATCATACTTTTGAAGCAGCATCCAAAGATTACAGACATTTTACTGGCAATAATTTTAATAATATACACTTAACATTAAATCCACATGATGGAGTAATCCATTTGGAAATTAAAATTCTAAGCACAGATTAATAGACTGATTTTTCCAAAGATTTACATACATAACAATATTTAGAGAAGAGTTAGAAAAGATATTTAAAATCATTCTAAAGTATTCCAAGAAAATGAAATCAATATTTTCTCTCTTCTATTTCGAACAAAATCATCTTTTGAAAGTGTTAATTAAAGAAATTAATATTATTTTTAAATAAAAAATATTTTTTTATTATTGATATGTAAACAGATTATAATTTTAATATTTTTAAAAAAGTTGATAATTAAATTTGTAGTCTAGTATCAATAAAAAAAAAACAAACTATAAGTTCAAATTTACAAAATGAACCTAAAAAATAACTATTTCCAAGGGATAAAGCATTGTTGTTAACGTTCGTCATTTTATATGATTATCTTAATTACAAAATTAAAAATGTCCTGCTTGTGTTAGACTTGAAAAACATAATCAAATAATGGACCATTCAACTTTAAAAGTATATAACCAAGTAATTGAATATTAAATAATCTAACAGACAGTGATTCCATTTTAAAAATGAAGACCCACAAATGAATTTAACATCAGTATCCATTCATATTGGAATCCAAGGTGAAGGTAAACCTTTACTATAAACTTTTAATCATCCATACATCTTTTAACATGAGTTCAATTTTAATATTGTTAACATTTTACTTATATTAGTTTTTCTTTGTAAAACAAGTATGATTTAATAAAATATACAGAATTTGGTTATTGTCGATCATAGTATGGTTATAAATAATCGAAACAAAATAATAATTAAAATTATAGACTATTCTTTAAATTATTTGGTAAAGCTTCGTTTAAAATTCTTTCATATATCTGAAGTAATACATCATAGTGATGTGCATATTGCTGTGGATACAGTATAGTCACATATGCCAGCTACCCTATATATAATTATGTTATTAATTGATGCATTTAAAAAATATTACATATCAAAGTTTAAACACATTTTTATATGAAATTAAGCAATGCTCTTATAGTGTTCAAATATTTGCTGATATATATCAAAATGTAAAAATAGAACATTAAACGGAAAAAATTATATCGTTGAAATAAATAAATGTGTTTTTAATGACAGAAGTTGATGATTTAACTCTCTGGAAATGCAACAAAATACTTCATTTAAAACATATATTTGAATAGATAAAGATGATTAATTGTCAAGCGTTGTTAGCCGAGAGGACAGCACAGCGGCCTTGCAAGCACGTAGTTGGTTGCAGACAGTTGTTGCGGGTTCACTTCCAGGCCGATTCTATGACATATGGAAAAAAAAAGATGATTAATTGAAATGTCTCTTAATAATAAAAGTATTATAACAATTTCAAGTCATTTTTATTTTTAAAATGCCCTCTCTATGTAATTTAGCAAAGTCACATGCACGATCGATTCAATAGCTTTATTTCCAAGATCAATTCCCAGATCAAAAATATAAATCCCTTGGCCATTTGAATAAAGCTTGTATTTATGTCATTTTAGTGTTTGAACACTTCTTCAGTTACTAACAATATGATTTTTTTATAGTTAATATCATATGCATTTATCTCCATTGGTCAGAAAAGATTTTGCCAACTCTCAGTTTTATAAATTTTCATGTGCTAAGTAGATTGTAAGAAAAGTTTTTTTTTTAAAATGTGATTTAAAATTTTGTTACATTAATGTATTCAATTCTACGTACGTGAACTAGAAATTAGTTATGTAATCTTTTGTTAAAATACCGTGTGCAGTTTTTTAACCCATTCAAATCAACAATTTAAAAAATCTATAAAAGCTTTGAAATTCATATTTCACAATAATAATATTTTAATTTACAGATTCCTTATATATTTATCAAACTAATCATAATTGCAGTGACATAATGGGGGTTGACAACATGGTTGTAAATCTGGATTACTTTTTCCAAGTTCTGATAAAGAAATAAGATTTTTGTTATGTTCAGTAATAATTTGATCAACTTCTAATAAAATGTTCTTATAATTCTGAGAGTCCAATAATAAGCTTTCTTTGGGGTCAGATGATAAATTATATATTAAAGGAGGATTATGTGCTTGAACAGTTTTTCCTTTGCAATTGTAGGATATATATTTACTTTCTTTTGGCACACCATTTTGACAGTTCCGTTCTATAGTAGATTCATTGGCTAATTTCTGAGTGTAATAATGTAGTTTTAAGTCACCATATCTTACAGCCATTATTCTGTCTGAGCAGTAGAAATAAATAATTTTATGAGGACTAACATTGTTTTGCCCAAATAAAATGGATACTATACTTTTCCCATCAATCATTCGATTATCAGGCAGATTAGCACCAACTAAATCAACAATTGTGGGAAGTACATCTATACTGGATACCACACTATGAGAAATTTGTCCTGGAAAAATATGATTTGGCCACCAAGCAATAGCAGGAACTCGAAATCCACCTTCAAAAGTATTTCCTTTACCACCTACAATAAAATTGTTTTAAATGTTATTATTAATAAAGACATAGTAAGTAATTCTATGTGCAAGAAAATGCATAAGACATTTTATTTTTTAAATAAAAAATATAGATGTTTGTTTTTAGTAAAGTTCTTATTCAGAGAGACGTTAACAGTCAACAAATATTAGAATGCAGAAAGAATATGTATATTTGTAAGGTATGTGTGGAAAGTTTTGCATAAAGTCAATAGAGTAACTCTACCCTAAGGTATTATGATTAAATGATAATAACAATAGCAATAATGTACCATTGCTTGCTAGTTCTTCACTTAATGATGTGAAACTCTTATTCAAATTTGTGAAATAGATATAAACTCCGAGATGTTAAATTATGTTTGAGAGGGAAACATGACAAATTACTATCAATAATCATAATGGCCTACTGCAGATTTATTCCACTTTTTATTTGGAGAAGAACTTAAATATAAAGAAAGGAGATCCTAATCTATTTAATAAAATTAATTTGATTATTTTATAAATGACTTACTTTATTCAAATGAAAAGCAGAATTTGATTTAAATGTCAAACTGTAATGAAAATTAAAAATAAGTAAAAAATAATTCTGAAGAAACCTAAAATTGTCAAGAATAACATGGAGTGGATAGACCCCAAACAGAAATCTTTTGGAAATGTGATATAGATTTTTTTGTTTACACTTATATATATATATTGTGACCTCAACTTTATTTCATTTATTAACTTCACTTTACATGCGCCAAACTTCACTGTCTATGTGTGTAACCTCTACTTCCTTTCATTCCATTTCAGAATTCACTTTGTGTGACCTCTACTTTATATTTCATTTCAATTAGCTAGTCGATTGAATCTAACCTTGGGATCGAACAAGGACGGCCAGTGTATTTTCTTCGCGATATTAATAATAAGACTAAGTATACCTGGGTGCCAAATTGCAACTATAAATCATAATGCCCACTAGAGATCATCATCATCATCCATGCTTATGACTATAGAAGACAATGGAGAAAGTAATTAAATTGTCTCTCAAAAAAAATATAATGTTGATAAATACAACTCAATTTATTGTGGTCTTGGTTTCAAACTTAGCAACAATTATGCAAATGTTTCTGTGACAAATTCTTATTACTAAATGAATAATAATGAGACAACGAGTGGTAACTACGAAAATGTTGTATACATTTCTAATTCACATATGATTAAAAAATAATTTAGTAATCGATGCAGAGAACTCCTGACTTATGTTTATAATATAAAATTATTATTTAATTTAAAGTAGGATAAAGAAATGTTATAAATAAATCCTATCCATTTAATCCTACTACTTTATTTTTTGTTCTCAGTATCTATCACTCTCAATAGTTACAATTATAAAACATTGAATGTCTGTTATGTTCTTTATATATTCTTAACTGATAATTCTTAATCCTATTCTCTTAAACACACATACAAGCCTTCCAATCGACTATCAATTCATGATCTTTATTATAATAATATTTCCTGAATTTTAATACCTGCACTACTTGACTTCCAAGCTAGCTCTTAGATTTAATAATCGAAATACTCCTTCTCAAGGTCTAAATTTGCCAACGAGGTGCAATTATGAACGATTACATTGCAATGGATATGATCCCAAAATTTTCTAAATTAAACTTTAATGTCAATTTACCAGTGGCAATCATATTAAATACTGAAAGCAGGAAAGGGATTTTATGTCTGCTCCCAATATTCACAACATTGCAATGAACCAAATGACTAAATTTAATATACCTAAATTAACTATTTTCTCTCATCTTATTCTAATTTATATCATCTGTTTGCCCAAATTTAATTAATAATTTTAAATCTATTACATTTTTGCCAAAGTAAACTATGGAAATAAACCATGGACAATAATCATAGAAATCGATCAAGGAACCCAATCATGTAAGTGAAATATGGAAATAAATCATAAAAATAGATTATGCAAATCGACTATGAAAATCAATCAATATAAAATAAATTATATAAATTTAAATTATGGAATCAATTAATATAAAAATGAATAATATAAATCAATTATGGAATCAATCAATATAAAATGAATTATATAAATCAACTATGGAATCAATCAATATAAAAATGAATTATGTCAATTTAAATTATGGAAATCTGGTATTAGTTCAAGATATAAGTGTTCTGGTGACTAGAACATCAAGAAAAGGGAGTTTTCCATCAGACTCTGTCTCCATTGTAAATTTAATATGAGGGTGCATACAGAAAGAATACACACATGGACAGTTATTTACATTTACATTCTCATCATCACCCAACTCAGATAGTTTCTGTAGCCAAAACACTTTTAAATAGAGCAATTAACCTTTCAGATAAGTCACATCTGAAAGAAGAAATAAATCATATTAACAGGGTTTTATTAGCAAATAGTTATAATTATAAATTTATATATAAAAAAAGCCTTATTTCAAGCCCAAAATGGACAAAATAGGAAACAACAAGATGATAAATCAGCTATTAGGATTTGTGTTCGATATGTAAAAAGAACTACAGACAGTATTGGACATATATTAAAATGCTATAATATAGATACAGCATTTTCTACTCATTAAAAGATCAGCAATATAATAACCAAGCCTAAGGATTCAATCCCTCTTGAATCTCATAGTGTTTATCAAATCTTATGTAAAAATTGTAAAGATTCTTACATATGTATGAGTAATCATTGCATCAGTGTTAGGAGAGATGAGCATGCTAATGCAGTTAAACAATACTCATCATCATCAGCACTCTCACTCCATACTATAGATTCAGGTCATAAAATTGGTTTTTCTATTACCAGGATTATATCCAGATGTGATAATCTCTACCAGTGCAAAATTAGAGAAGCCATTGAGATACTTAAAAGGCCAGATTGTATCAATAAGCGAGATGATACATGCAAATTTCCTATTTGGATTTTTAAAAAAAAAAACATTCTTAAATTTAACATTTTTGAAATTGGTGGAACTTTAATGTTTATTCAAATCAGTGATTGTAGTACCTCTACAACCATCTTTCTACCTTTTACCACCCAGTGGATGACTTGTGTGACCAAGTCGAAATGTCGGAATATCAATAATTAAAATTTTTTAACATGGATGAACCAGCAAAATATGTCTTTTATATATGCACCCCGTGAAAATCGTTTCAACATATATATATATATTCTTTATTAATTTCATTTATGTATTATGAGTCACCTTTGTGTTCTATATTAATAAAATCTCTCTTACTGATCCAGATATATCTTGTAAAAGTAGTGACATTTCAAATTATATGCACCCTGAGAAATTAAATTATTGATTAGTAGTTTAACTTTAGTTTTCATTTCTTATTTGATATGCATCACCTTGATCTCTTATTTTTATTCTTATTGTTTATTTGATTCATTAAAATCTCAGGATTTAAACTCCCTTCTTTAGTTTTTAAAACTTAGAACCCTTTTTTTTCAGTAGCTAATTTTTTTTTTCCTTTAATTAGTCAAGCTTAGAACCCCTTCACTTTTATTTCAATAGTATTTTGCTTTTGTTTGGAATAATATCAGATTGATAGTTCAGGATCTCATTCATCATTACCAATATTGTTATCATAGTTCAGTCATATTTTTTCTTTTATTTTCATCATCATTTCATCTTATTTCATCATCATAATTTATTTAATTTTCATTGAACCCCTATTTTATCACAATTTTAACTATTCATTACTCTAACACATTTCCGTTATATTCTCCTCATTCTTAGGTCCATTCATTATTCATTTTCATTAATTATTATTTGCTGTTCATCACCCATTAAATCTTATACATCTTTATTCATTTATCATTCATTCCATATTTCTAATTTCATAATCATCTCATAAATAAATGCCTTCCTGATTATTAACCATCATGTAGAATGGCAAGTTAAAAGTGTTTGTCTTTTAATATCTTGTTTTTAGATATTGGAAATTAGTTTAATCAATGTCCTTTATCTAATGTTAGATATAGGAAATGTGGGGTTAATGTGATGCAAAGTCGATAGTGCATTGTAGCCTCCCTGATATCTACTCATGCTTATGCTAATCAAGCAAGTTATTATCCTCTGTTTTACTTTTATGTGTACTTTATTATATTTGTCTGATGAGGTTGGAGCCATTATGGGAGGTTACAATATATATATAATGTTTTGGGATTAATTCATTGCAACTGGTTAAATATAATTATTAAATTGCCCTCTGGCATCAACACATGACATGCCTTTAAAAATGTATTGTCATGCTAGAGAGCAAATTAATTATATTTAAATATGTGCAATGAGTTATTCTCAAAACATTACATAAAATATTTGACACCATAAAAAGTGCAGACAGGAAAATCTACTTCATATTTCCAAAGATTTATACTCAAGGATATACCCACTCCGCGTTATTGTTGATATATTACATTTCTTTAGATAGTAATATAAATACAGGTTTCATAGTCAAAGAAATCTGGATAGTTTCCAAAATAAAATATTATAATAACTATTTAGGAATAATTTTTGAATTGTGCATGCTGAATAGTATATGTTGTAAAAACTGTAAAGTCTAATTTTACTCTTTACTATAATTTTAACATGCTGTCTTTTTGAATTGTACATTTACAAGTCTACATTATGAATATATGCTAGATATATTCTGCTTCACTCAATCAGAGAACTGCTCCAACTGAACTGAAATTAACAGATGATAATGTAAAAAGTTTATTTATAAGTTGTAAAATAAAAGATTTAATTCTTTACAATTGAGAAATGTTTTGAAAAATGTACATTGTATAGTATATATCAGATTTATTACTGATAAGAAGTCTTTCATATTTTAAAAGCTTAGAATTTACCCATGTTTGATTACAGATATCTATTATTTAATTAACTATTGCTATGCATAAACATTTTGAGAAAAATCACTAAGGTAAAAACTCAAAATTTTATCTAGTTTTACTTTAAAAAAATGAAATTATAGGATCAAAAATATTATTACTCCTAATTATTTACAAGTAGTTAGTGCTCAAAAATTAGATGGGAAAGGAAGAAAAAATTTTAAAAATATGAACTCTCTTTTAATAAATATGATTTCTCTATGTTTAATGAGTAGGACATATATTACATCTATTTCTTCAAAGCTCATACATGCAAAAAGTAGAGCTATACAGATTTTTTTTTTCAAAGCAATATTTTATTATTATATGACAATTAATGAAATGTTATAGAAAACAGTACTTTGACATTATTTCAGTTTGTTACATATATTTACAGTATTGTTAATTTGTTTATTGCATACCTTGTATATGTAAAAGATTTAGATACATAGATATATAGATAGATAGATAGATAGATAGATACATAGATAGATAGATAGATAGATAGATAGATAGATAGATAGATAGATAGATAGATAGATAGATAGATAGATAGGTAGGTAGGTAGGTAGGTAGGTAGGTAGGTAGGTAGGTCGGTAGATAGATAGATAGACAGATAGGTAGGTAGATAGATAGATAGATAGACAGACAGACAGACAGATAGATAGATAGATAGATAGATAGATAGATAGATAGATAGATAGATAGATAGATGGATAGATAGATAGATGGATGGATAGATAGATGGATGGATAGATAGATGGATGGATAGATAGATAGATGGATGGATAGATAGATAGATAGATAGATAGATAGATAGATAGATAGATAGATAGATAGATAGATAGATAGATAGATAGATAGATAGATAGATAGATAGATAGATAGATAGATAGATAGATAGGTAGATAGATAGGTAGATAGATAGATAGGTAGGTAGGTAGGTAGATAGATAGATAGATAGATAGATAGATAGATAGATAGATAGATAGATAGATAGATAGATAGATAGATAGATAGATAGATAGATAGATAGATAGATAGATAGATAGATAGATAGATAGATAGATAGATAGATAGATAGATAGATATTAATGAAATACAGCTACTAAATTAAAGATTTGGGATTTAATATCAAATGGTTCATATTAGGGATATTTAAATAAGAAATAAAGATTTTCTCATCATGTGATATTGTCTTCTCTCACAGCAGTTGAATAAGTGCAGCTGAGCTAAAATATATGTATGCAGGTATTGGCTTAATATTTTATTATGTAGCAATTGATAAAATATTATAGCAAAATATATATGTTGATTGATTGTAGATACCTGCATGTACATATGTAAATTTATGTTTTAATACTAATATCAAAAGATATTAAAAATTAATCAAAAAATAATTGTTCTAAGCTAAATAATATATTATTATCTACATTTTTATCAAACCAAATCACACAAAAAAAATGAAATTGAATTAGTTTCAAAGATTTATTTTTTAAAAAAAGATCTTGAAGGTAACAAAATCTTTAAAAGTTTTTTAAGTATTTAGAAGTCATAATCTGAAACTTATTCAGTGCTAAAGGAACAATATATTTATTTTAAGCAATATTAACACAATTAGCATGACTAGAACTTATCCGGGAAGTGTTTAAAATTATATAAAGTTTACCCAAAAAATATTAAGCCAATATATTGCTTTGGCATTAGCTGTTAGAGGAATAATTATAAGCAGATTGTCTAGTCCCAAATGCTAGTTTCAAATCTGAAGGAACATGTAAAAATCTAATACCAGATAAAAATTACTAAATCCATAACTTTAAAATTTTAAACAAATTTATTTTCAACTATATTACCATTTTTAATGCCTATTACATGTTCAATTTAAAGAAGCCTGCAATTTTGAATCTTTTTAATGTTAAAGCACTGAAAATAAATAAGTTTTCTAAGGAGAAAGGAATCTAATGTCATAGATCCAGTTAAAATGAATATAAATATAGTGCCAACATTTTCCATTATAATTAAATTTTCATTCCATGAACTAGATAAGGGCATATCTGAGAGATTTATATAATTTTTATATTATACTAAGTAAAAAAACTTACAGTGAAAATAAAAAACTTGAAGAATGTAAGTGAATTCAAATAATCCAAAGTCAATAGAAACATTAATTATCACAGAGGCAAAACTCTCCATACATAGCACCACTGAGTGCAAACTAGAATATTCAATGGATGCAGGAGGGTTTGTGCATAAAATCCATATCTAGTGCCTACTCATCCAATATCCCCAGACTAGTTTCTAGCTTGTGGCATTCATCAGTGAAGAGCCTTGGATCTGAGAGCACTGCACCTAAATGTTAGGATCTAATGCAACCATTCAGCAGTCATCTTTTATCTTTTTAGCTCACTGATGAAAGCCACAAGCTAGAAACTAATCTGGTGATACTGGATGAATAGGTCCTAGATAAAGATTTTATGCACAACCCTTCCTGCATCCATTGATTATTCTGGCTTAAACTGAGTGGCACTACTGTATGGATAGTTTTGGCTCTGTGTAAATAGTTTGGGTAAGCATAAAGAATGGGTTTCATGTGATGTTTAATGATTTAATACCAATACTGCCCAATAGTATTATGGTGACAGTGGTTATTATAGAACCAAAAGACACAAAAAGGTATCGATGCTGAATTAAGTTCAAATCTATATGAGTATACAAGCGAATGAGCTTGAATTGAAAATATTAGTGTGTTTTCATTTTGAACTTAAAGCTTTAA
The DNA here is from genome assembly GCA_028023455.1 of Epiperipatus broadwayi. Lineage (NCBI taxonomy): Eukaryota > Metazoa > Onychophora > Udeonychophora > Euonychophora > Peripatidae > Epiperipatus > Epiperipatus broadwayi. The sequence continues at coordinate 11,113,622 of JAQFVV010000010.1, read as the reverse complement.
AGTTAGCTAAAAAAAAGGTGGCTGTTGGAGGATTGCATTAGATCTTAAGATCTAAATGCAGTGCTTTCAGATCCAAGGCTCCTCGCTAATGAAAACCACAAGCTAGAAACTAGTCTGGAGTTATTCAATGGGTAGGCACTTGGTAGGACTTTATGCATAAACCTTCCTAGATTCGTTGACTACTGTGGTTTGCATTGAGTGGCGCTACTATATGGAGAGTTTTGTCTCTGTGTAAACAGCTTATATGGTGATTATGCGATGTTTAGTGGTTTAATATGGATTATTGTTTATTATAAAATGTAATATCTGTTTATGGTTTTCATTTACGTTTTGTACAATTACATAATTTAAAGATATTTTTTTGTTTTTATTATTGTTATTATTTATTTATTTATGGATGAGTGTAATTAATTTTTATATCTATTCCCTATATTTATAATATATTCTTTGTATCAATCTTTGTAAGTTTTTCTCTGTATGATTTTTTTTAGATGTTTAATATATATACTTATTACTATATTTTTTATTTTTTGAAAATTAATAATAATTCTTATGAATAACTCATTGCACAAGTTCTGTTTGCTTGGAATTATTCTCTCATATATATATATATTGTAACGGGCACATATGTACATTACATTGTTTTTTATTATTAATCATGAAAGAAAAATAAAAAGTTTGCATTTAAAAATTTTCTTTAAGAATTAAAAATTGAAATTAAATATCATCTTAAACTCGTATATATAAATCGCACAGATAATAAAAAAATTATTAAAATAAAACTTTATTAAAAATAGAAAGGTATTTTAAAAACAAAAACCTAAAAAGATTTAGAGATAAAAATATATCTTTAATCTTGGAAAACACATTAATTAATCAGAAATGGAAATGATTGTTTTAATTAGTTAAATGTAAACCAGCCTTGGGCATTTAAATGTAAAAACATTGGTCAGATAGGAAAACAGTAGAAACTTTTAGCAAATAAAAAGAAATCCCTATGGAATCGGACCTCAGCGAAAGGACCATCGCATCAATGACGTAATGTAAATTCAATCCTTCAAATTAATATAAAAGGACAAGTTTGAAAATTATTAGATTATTGATTATTTATGATGTGACAGATATGTGTTAGTGTGGAAGTGAAGGAGAAGGGATTGAAAAGACGCACTCTTCAATCCCTTCAGTTCTGCTAAGAAAGAAGAAGAAATGAACTATCGTTTTCTACATTGAGGACCAGTTAAAGCAAAAACCTCTGGATGGATAAATAAATCAGCCTTCAGAATATCAATCTCTTTAGGACGGCATGGGAATTCACGTTCATGGCAATCAACAGATAAAGTTGGATGTTTTAAAAATCGTAAGAACTTTATAGTCACTTGAAACAATAAGAACTCTAAATTTTAAAACTTTTTAGTAAATAATGCAATAGAATCCTATCTGACCAAACTAAATTCTTTATTAATAATGTTATTTGATGTATTTTTTATTTATTTATTTAAAATCATTTCCATTTATTTACTTTTGTTCTTTAAGTTTATTTATGATTTCTGTTTTCCGATAAATTAAAATATATCAATGTTAAACTTAAGTCGGGCGTGAATGGCTGTATAGATTTGTAAAGTTATATTAGGGGAGGGTAATCTTAGGTTATTTGTGACGTTGTTAAATTGGGTCAATGGATTGGATATATTGATGTAGTTAGTAGATGTAGTCGGAGATTCGCTACTGGCAGAATTGTTTATATATATACGCCACACTCACCCATTTGCCTATGGAAGGAATTATAAGACGGAGAACGCAGTTCCTTTCTATGGAGTTTTTTTTTTATTGTTCTTCTTGTTAGATAGATGTAATATTCCTATCTGACGAGAATCAATGTTTTCTCTTAATCTTTTTGGTGCTGCCGTATTCTGTATTACATTGAATACATCGATATATCAGATGAATTGATGCCGGTTTGACTGCGAATTTTAGCCTGAGGTTAAATAGGGATAGAATATTTTATTTTCAAATGCAAGTCTATGTAGTCTATTCATACTTGACCCTAAATAAAAATGCATTAAATTTAAGTTGTTTATAGATGCTTGCATGGATTGGTTATCGGTTAAGTATGTTTTGGGTTTTCATATTTGATCAAAATATATAGACATTCGATAAATAATGATACCTTACGGTGAGTATCTATAATGTATTTATTCGGATGTCTTTTAAGTTATTGGTGACAATGCAAGTATCTTATGGTGAATACTATTGGGTTACTTATAAATTTCCCTCTGCAATTGTCGGTATCAATGATTTTATATTTTGATTGTTTATGTTTATTTTGAAATGTTTTTAACCATTGTAATCTATGTAACCGATTTATACTCAACATTTTAAAACAAACTTTTATAAACTCCTCTGTGCGAACTTATAAAAAATTAAAATGTAAAGTTGTAAAAGTTAAAATGTAAATTAAAATCAAAGTTAAAAATGTAAGTTAAATTTTAAAAGGTAAACTGATGCTAAAATAATTTTAAATCTTATATATGTGCGTTAATAAATGTTTGTATATTAATTACTGGCAGTGGCTTATTTTATTCTTTTTTTTTAAAAAATATAAGTAGATAAGATATTATATTATTAAATCTCTGCTACTCCCTGAGCTAGTGACTTGGGCTAACGACCGGACTCAAAATTTTAAAAAAAAAAAAAAAAATTATTTTTTTTGACTTACGTATCTGCCTACTTTATAAATTTTTCTAGGTTCAAATGCCTAGATGGCGCCCTGTAATGCAGTTTATGTAAGTCTCTGTTCTCCGGATCATTACAATATATACACGGAATTCATGGGATTTGAGTTGATGATGTTTGCTTCCGCTTTGTTTTTTGAGTTTAATGACAGTTGAGGCAGGTTTAAGAAATTAACCGAAAGTACTTCTGCGGATTGAAAAACTATTTATAATAGTTTATTACCGTTATATTTATTATTTTTATTATGACTACATATATATTGTTTGTTTAATAAAATAAAAATAAGTAAAAAATACAATTATTATTACTATTAATGTTAAATATAAAATAATGCAGAGAAAATTTAAATTAGAGGTCAATTTATGTTAATCTCGAGAGGGTGAGATTTATTGGCTAAAACCCTTAAGAAAGGGATCATCATTGATATTGGAATTAAATTTTTTCAAATAATATTATTATTGTAAAAAAAAAAGATAGTTAACTTAAAATAACTAATTTAAATTTTGTTTTTGAACAATATATGTCTGGTTAAAGATGAATTGATACTGTATTTTAATACAAAATAGGTTTTATAGCTAAATATTTTAAATTGAGGAAAAATAATATGAAGTGGACAAACTACATAGAAAATTTATTATGCAATTAAAACAAAACTAGATATTTGAAAGTGTGGGAGTTTGTTCAGATATATTTTTAATTGGAATATTAATGGCCATTTGTGGAGTCGAATTTTAAAATTATGGCGTTTGTTGATTTATTAAGTTTATATTTTATAATTTTGTCTGTGCATTCAAATGCACTTATTATTTGCTATTATTCTCAAAGACTATTATTGCCTATGTGTCTAAAGGCATTTATAAGCAGAAATAATGCTAAAATTAAATTTTAAAAGCGGATAGTAATATATGTGGGTGTATTGCCATTGGCAATTTGTATTCATGCTTAATTTTGATGATAGGATTTTGTAATTTGATGCTCTTCATTTATAATCTCAATAGTTGAAAGTGTCTGAAAGCCATCAAAATATAAAATAAAGATACACACTAGTTATGTTAAAAAATTAGCAGGCTACTTAATTCATGTGACAAACATAGATCTCAGCATTATCAGAATCTATGAGAGCTACTTCTCAGTAGTTCTCTACAGGCTACTGAAGAATTAAGTTAATACTTAGTTATCACAATCCTGAGAAGGAAAAATTCAAGATAACTATTGTGATTATACTTGAGAGTCATCAACTTATTTATCTAATAAAATCATGGTTTTTTTTAATCAATAATAGAGTAAATTCTAGTCTCAGGCTGAGAAATATATTACACTTATATGTTCAAATGTAACAGATGTATTTGATTGTATTTTTATATTGGACTATTTCCATCATCTAATATGCGGATTAAATGGCTTTAGAAAAATTTAACTTTAGTTAAATATTCCAAATACATTCAACTGTTAGTAATAGCACACAGATTACTATATGCACAACATTTCGAGAGGTATTATTCTCCCCTCTTCTTCAGGTCTTGCTGTCATGACCAGTGACAGCACTAGCATGGGATTTGAACCTGGGTCCTTAGATTCTTGATTATTGAATTTTAAGGTAATGACAGGTTATTACAATAACAGTCATAATCACCTTTATATTTTTATCCATTTGAATATTCTATCATCTATTTTATTTTCATAAATTCTGGTTAACTTGTGTATACTTTTATTATATGTTTAATTAAGAGATGAGCATGAGAGTAAGCACACTGCACACACATATAATGAAACCATATTGACTTATATAGTCTAATAGGCACATATGTCTGTGAAACATGAACACATTTCTTACAATAATATTCTAATAAACTGTTTGACAAAATAGAAACATTGGACTTCATAAATATAGTGATGTTTGAAATAATTTTAAACTTTCATTAGTATAGAATATTTAATTATTTAAAGGTAAAAATTTGTTGACACATAATCCAATGATAGAATATTTTTTTCAGATTTAATGTTTTATTATAAGTATAGTTATTAATCTACTCAATTCAGTTTGTATTACCTGAAAATTTTGCATGATTTATTCATGAATATTTTACTGCCTTTGTAATGCTTCATTTTTCTGCTATTAAACTAGTTTCTTTGAATTGGTGTAGGAAATTTAGTGTTGACAATTAAATTTGTATATATTATAAATAAAATTTCATTGGCTTTATAAAGACAGGATTCAGTATTATTATGATGTTTTAATTTAACTGAAATCTATATTATTAGTAATTATTAAACTATCACAGATCTAATTGTATAACTGAGTGTTGGTGGAATAACCCAGTCCAGAAATGTAGTATTTGAGTGTGAAAAGGGATAATTATAAAGAGACTAATAATTTAGATATTTTATCCCCAAATCATTAAGTCTGTTTACAGCTTAGCAGCATTCAATGCAATAATGACAATGGAGCTTATCACCTAGAATGGCCAAAGTATCCAAATTGATCCAAATCACTAAGTTCAGTTCAGGAAAATGGTATATACACAATACTGGGCTACATTACGTCTTTAGATAGATAGATAGATAGATAGATAGATAGATAGATAGATAGATAGATAGATAGATAGATAGATAGATAGATAGATAGATAGATAGATAGATAGATAGATAGATAGATAGATAGATAGATAGATAGATAGATAGATAGATAGATGGATAGATAGATAGATAGATAGATAGATAGATAGATAGATAGATAGATAGATAGATAGATAGATAGATAGATAGATAGATAGATAGATAGATAGATAGATAGATAGATGGATAGATGGATAGATGGATAGATGGATGGATGGATGGATGGATGGATGGATGGATGGATGGATGGATGGATGGATAGATAGATAGATAGATAGATAGATAGACAGACAGACAGACAGACAGACAGACAGACAGACAGACAGACAGACAGACAGATAGATAGATAGATAGATAGATAGATAGATAGATAGATAGATAGATAGATAGATAGATAGATAGATAGATAGATAGATAGATAGATAGATAGATAGATAGATAGATAGATCACACACAATTACTACTAGTAATAGATCATCACTTTGGCATATAGAGATTATAATCTCCATTGAATATAATGTAGCAGCAATAATAAGTAAAATATAAGGTTAAAACAAATCTAAAAGCAAATGTAGAAAGAAAAAAGTTATTAAAAAATATTAGCAGCTGGTATTTCAGAACTTGGAAATCATTTTAAAACATTAGCAGACTTTGAACATGGTCAAATCTGAATCAAATCAATAAGAAGAAAATGCATACTCTATTAATAAATTACACACAAATATCTAGTACAAATGCAACAGTTCACAAGAAAATTTTCAACTGAGATATAGTTAATATGCAAATATTAAAAAGTAATCCATTTAGTAAAATTAAATATTGAAATTTTGTAAAATGACACAAAAAGAGTTAAGGTTTATACAAGGAAATATAACCATCAAATTACAGAAGAGACTAAAATTATCACAAATACAAAACAACATTTGGATATTAGAAGTAATGTTTCAACACTAGAAATGAATAATAGCATTATGTTAAAAAGAAGGTTGGTATCATAAAAGATGTTGAAGAGTTCTAAAAGAATTTATATAATGGTAAAAAAAAAATCCTACAATTACAAAAAGTTCTGATTTGCTAAGCACTTTAAAAAAAGAAGAGAGAAATGCAACTGAATCTAAGATGAAGGGAAAATCCCCAGAACATGATGGAATTATTATTGATATTTTTAAAAAGGCAGATGAAAAAATAGAGAAACTGTTGTCAAAACCATATATAAAACATTTAATGATAGAGATAGAAAAGAATATTGGAATAATGCAGCAATAATATTAATATTTAAAAATGGTGAAAAATAAAATCACAAATTAGAGATAATTTTATTTATTTTATATAAGATCTTTACTAAGATAATTACAACATATCTACAGAGAATTTGTATTCAAACCAATCAAGATAATAAGCTGGACCAAAAGTGTTTAATAAAACAAATCACATCCAAGCATTAACAATAGATATATGAAGAACTGGTGAATGCGAGTTGTCATATTTGAATTTGTAGATTATAAAAAGACATTTGATTCTATAATAATGTTGATTAAAGATTTGGATTATAAAAATATAGATTGAGATAGCCATATCCTGAAGAATATTTATTAAAATGCGACTATAATTACTAAATTACATGGTTCTGCTAAGAATATTAACATTGATAAGATTGTATAACAGGGTGATGTCACATCTCTTAACTTCTTAAAGCAATTTTAAAAAAGTATTTTGTGAATTAAAATACAAAGCTAAGGAAACAAAAAATAAATAGAGATTACTTGAATTATTTGTGTTTTGTAATTTTTGCAAACAATGCTTCAATGTTTTAGGAAATGGTATGAGTTGTCAGAAGAAAATGAAAAAGTAAAACTAAAGAGAACTGCTAAAAATATAAATAATAGTCATTGTTAATTAAATGTTGGACTATTTCCATCTTCTAACATTAATTGTTAAATGTCTTTAGAAAAATTCAAATTTTATTTACGTTTTTTTTTCAAATACATTCAGCTGTTAGTAATGGCACATAAATTAATTAATAACGTATTTCAAGTAATATTATTCTCCTCTTTTCTTCAGCTGTTTCTGGCCTGAACAGCATGAGAATCATACCTGGACCTTCAGATTCATGAATATTGAATTTAAAATGGTGCTCAAACCAATTAGGCTGTGGGTTTTCATAAAAGAAGAAAGCTGGGATTGATAATCATGAATTAGAAATACTGAATAACTATAAATATTCTAATCATGTTATTACAACAGATGAAAATATGATGATGACAAATTGACTATAGAATTGAACATAAGATGTTTTTGGGAGAAATAATCTAATATTAAACAGAAATATGCATATGTGCTTAAAAAGAAATATATATATATATTTTTTTCCATATGCCAAAGCATTGGCCGGGCAGCGAACCGGTGACAACAGTTTGCAAGACACTGCTTGCAAGGCAGCTGCGTTGACCTCTCGGCTACCAACGCTTGCATTGACAGTTCTTAATATGAATCTGAGACTTGGATGCTTAACCAAAAATTAATGAAATATATAGAGATGTTGAAATTAAGTAAAAAAAAACATGGTTAGAGAATAAACAGATATCTTTGATATTAATTTAAAAATTAAAAAGTTTAAAATAGAACTGGACTAATCATAATGCTAGAAGATATGATTATAGATGAACGTTTAAAGTCTTAAATGGGATATCAAGAAATTGCAAAAGATATAGAAAAACTATGTGATATATATAGATGAGATTAAGAAGTTTTCAGAAGTAAAATGAATAAAAGAATTTATAGATCATAAAAATTGAATTTAATTTGGAGAGACCTCTGTTACGCAATAGATTGATAATAGTTGACAATGATGTTGATATAAAGAGAGAGAGAGAGAGAGAAAAATAGGAAATAAATCATTTCTAAAGAAATTAAGATGGAAAATAAATTTTTTGATGTCATATTATAGTTTTATATATATATAAAGATTCCTTAATTACTTTAATGTAAAAACTATACTCTGAAGTGTTAAATATTTACCTATGGTATTATTCTCAAAATTTATCAGAAGTCAGTCAATAAGTCTCTCTGTACAATAGTGCCACCTAGTGTGAGATATAGTAATTAATCGATGTCAGAATGTTTGTACATTTAAATCCCTATCTACTGCCCACTTATTCAATATTGCCAGACTAATTTCTAGCTTATGGCTGTCGTCAGTGAGAAGCCTTTGATCTGAGAGCAATGCATCTAGATCTTTGGATCTGATGCATCTATTGATAACTATAGCTTGCACTAAGTGGCACCATTGTATGGAGAGTGATACTATTTTCATAGTTTATGCAAGGAAAAGAAATGTTAGTCATGTGATGTTTTAATGGTTTAATTCCTATGATTACTTATTCATAAAGTAGTGCTTTCATGTTTTTTTTCTGAAAAATTAAAAAAGCAATTTGTTTGTATCCATTGTGGGTAAGAGATGTGTGGTCATATCCTTGTTCGTGGTATTGATGCTTTAAACATAAATTTCTTTCTATTAAAGGCAATCATATCTTTATAAACTTATGAATGTTTACAGCAATAAATCATGCCAGGTCACCCTGCTTGTAGACTATTCATGTTAGCATGAAAAATCAATGAATATTAAATAGTAATGACAAACTGGTCTCAAGAACAGGTTTTGAATATTGTTCTTCCTCAATGATGGCTTTACATATAGTTACAGGCATTATGACAGGTTTATGCAAATAGGCAGATTCTTGGGCAAAGAATTGGATTTTTACATTGCTAAACTGTATTCCTTACTGAGGAAAGCAATTATCAAGAAACTAAATATCAGTTTAGCATTTAGCATCCATTGATTATTCATATGTACATGGATAATTCATGAATAATGCAAACTCATGACATTTTTTAACTTTTTGAACTAGAACTCACTTTAAAAAAAAGTTTAACGACTTAATCACTTTAACTTCTTAGAAATTGCAATACATTTTCATTGATATTATGATATTATATTATTAATACTGACAATTAAAATGCAATTTTTAAAAATCTTTTTAAAATTTTAATCTTTGTGATGACTCTTTTACATTTTTGGGCTTAATGGCCAAATGTTTTGGGTATAAATCTCTACTTTTTCTCTTCTTGAATTAATTTAATTATGAGACATATTACTATTACTACTACTGCTGCTACTACTGATGCTGCTGCTGCTACTACTGCTACTACTACTGTTATTGTTGTTCTTATTATTACTACTACTACTACTATTCCTCCACCCCCAACTCTGATTCTGACTGTGACTACAATGACTACGGCTACTGCTACTGCTATTACTACTACTATGATGATGTTTCAAATAGTAGTTTTATTAGGCAACAGAGTGTTACATAGCTTTACGTTTGCATACATATGTTTCCATTTACAGTTGTTGAGTTTACATTAACAATTTGATTTATATTCAAATTAAAAGGTCAAGAGAGAAAAAGGGTTGATTACAACTTTCAAAGAATCGAAAGGTTATGACATTAATGCACATAGTGTATTACTACAATTGTTTAAGTTTATCCATTGCATATGTGAATTCAATTTACAAGAGGAAAAAAACAGGGTAATTTTAATAATTATTGCACAATGATTACATGCATATGCAATACATATAATTTTAATTTTTACAGATATGTATTGGTTCAAGTTCATGTATCATTATTCTGGCTATGGTTGCTTTTGATGTTCTGCCTGTCCATGAGCATATTATTTTTTGTTTTCTTGTGTTTTGCCAGTCTTTGTTTGTGGATTTTGGAAGAACATTTAATTGATCTTTTTGTTTCATGGTTTTAATTTCATTCAATTAGTAGAATTTCCATTCTGGAATTGTCTTTTAATCTTTGTTGTATGTACTACTTATTTTGTCTGTCTGTTTGTTTTCTTGTCTATAGTTCTGATTGGTGTCTTAGTAGTGACCATGTGGCTGCATATATATGTGGATTTCCTATTTCATTATTCTATTTCTTAACTGGGTTAATTTGTTATAGAAGGTGAATGGGTGGTGTCTTGTGTTGCCACTCATTATAATTGTACATTGTGTGCACCAAAATGTGTACAGTAAAAATATTGCTGTTCTTATTCTTGGTATTGATTTTCCTTGGATATTTTCTGATAATTTTTTTAACTGTGGTATTTGGCTGTCAGTATGTTCTACACATTATTTTTCTTGTTTTTTCTAAGGCTATACATTGACAAATTAAGTGTTGTAATGTTTCTTCTGCATGGTGGCAGAGTTTGCAAAATGGGTCAATTGTAATATATATTCTTTATGGTAGATGAAATAGGTTGTTGCATATAGATTAATTTTTAGGATGAAGTCATAAAACTTGGGTTCCAGTGCCCATTTTTTGTTTTGTAATCATGTATTAGTTTTCTATTGTTTTTAGCATTGGGGGGTGGGGGTCATCATTGTTCTGATTTTGGTGGATTAGTGCATAAATCTCCCAATAGGTGTATTTTTCTGCATATTGTTCAGGTACTTGCTTTATAGTTTTATGTTGGTGAATAATTTATGAAGTATATAGATGCTGTGGAGGTGACTTGTCTGTTGCATGATTTGAATTAGGCATTTCAGTTTTGGGAAATGCTTTAATGTGGTAATTACCAGATTCTTTAGTTTTTGTATGTGAAAAATGTCTATATCATGTAATCCCAGACCATTATTTACAAGGAGTTTATTAAGCCACTTGGTTGATATTGCAACTGTTTCTCTGAACAATAGAAATTGATTGCAGATGGATTTGATTTTTGATTTAAAGACTTTGGAAAAAGATATGATGGGTAGATAATATATAATTTTTATTATGATAAGTTGTTTTATTAGTTGTACTTTTGAGTATATTGATAAGTAGGCTTTTAATAAGGAGCTGGTGATCTATTGAGCTTCATCTCTCAAGTCTGTTCTGTGTGTGACATCTCATACCTGTAATCCCTAGGTAAAAGGAGAAACTGAGGAAAGCACTCTGTTTAGTTTGGTGTATGTGCGCGCATGGTTTACCAGTGAATAGTAAACAGGCTGTAGTCTTGTTTACATTGAATTTTAGCTTGTATTCATTTGTATGTTCTTGTAAAATTCTTTGCAAAGTAGGCATAAGCTTTTTTGAAAGCAGGAAAACAGTTACATCATTCACGTATGCTATGCATGTGATGTGTTGTGTGGTGCCAGGTATTGGTATGCCAGTGAATGCTTGTTGATCTTTTGTAGTAGAGAGTTGAGGTATCATATAAATAGCAGTGAACTGAGTGGGGATCTTTGTGATATAGATTGTGTGGGAACAAATGATGGTGAATTTCTTTCATTGAGTATTATATGGATTTCACAGTTTAGTAGCAGATTTGTTATTAGGTGTAATAGAGTTTTTGGTATTGTAGTGTTTGCGAGCACATCTATAAATATGAGGTTATTTATTGAATTAAAAGCTCCTTCAATGTCAAGTTGGAATGCTAATTGCCCATATTTTTTCTTTCATTTTACTGAGTTCAGAATTGCCTTAAAAATTAGTGCTTCTTGGATTGTTGATGAGTTTTTCTTGGTGAATTGTGCATTTGAGATTAATGGCATTATGTGAGACTCTGTTCTTTCTTTAATGATATTTCCTATGATTTTAATTGTGAGTGGTATCATGAATATTGGGCAAAGGTCGCATAAAGTGGGAATGGCTCTTCTTTCTTGTTGTTGAAAGTATTATCGCGATTGGATATACTCCTTCTATGGGTTGAATCTTTTGTGATAAATGATTTGCTAAGTCACAGAGATATTGTACTGTGTATTGACTGAGATGCTTCAAGATAAACGGGAATTCCAGGGCTTCCTGGATGACATGTGCGTGGAAATTTTGGCAGTTGTGTTAGAAAATTATTGGTGGTAAATATGGTTTCTGTTTCCATTGGACCAAATAGATTGGATGGTCTGAGTAGTTGCATTCCTTGCAGCTTTTGTTTGAAGTATTCATAGACAAATAATATATTATGAGCTGTATACATTACCTCATTTGCTTGTATTGCCATTGGGACTTTGATGTTGAGTGGATTTCCCAATGCCCATCTTATGTATTCTCTGATCCAGACATGTTGTTATGTGAGACATATTTTGCTTTTTTTTTACTTTTAAGTAGTTTTTAGGGTATCACACATTTTGTTATATGCATGCAAGAGATTGTGTACATATTGTGGTGGTTTAATCATAAATATTCAGTTATGGAGTTCCATTGCTAGTGCTAGTAGTTTGGATGGCAGCTGATGTTTCATTGTTATGTGGTTAATATTGAATGAAAGCATATTTATGTATGTCAGGTATTTTTGTATGGAATTAAGATGCATTTTTTGGATTTTGTTTAACATAATGTATGTCTCTGAAAATAGAAATTCTAGGATGGTTGCTTGGAGTAATACTCTTATTGTTCTTGTTAGTGGAATCAATCTTTAAAGTTCTTAATTAATGTTATGATTTTAACAATTGTTCAGTTCTATTGCTTACGGTATAATAGTCCATGTTCCCATTGGCAATTCCCATGGAGACTTTCCTGGAAGACCGGTCTGACATTTTGGAGGTAGCATTTGCTGGTTCTGTCCTGGTATCACAGTCTTTGCATTTTTTAAAATAAGTGAATGAGGACGACAAGAGCGTCTTGTCGCCAGACTCACCAAAATCAATTTGGAAAAAGCTCTCTCTGACTGGAACTCAATATTTTTTTCTTTTTATAGTCCTCCTATGGATTCCATGAACAAAAAACGTCACTGTTCTGTTTTTTTGTTATGGTCCGGGCCTTTATTTGGCTTCCATTGGTCAAGCTAAAATCCCTTTCTTCTCTTATCTAACTTTCCATCTGACTTTTTAATTAAACAGCTTTTAGATAATTAATAAACAATCATTTCCATTTATAGATTACAGGAATTAATTAATACCTGTTTTTATTTTAACTTACGTTATTTTTTTATTAAAATACTTTTATAAATCTTTTTTTATAAAAAAATACATTCAAATACCTTTTTTTATTTATTAAAAAAAATATTTTTAAAGTTTAGCATCTGTGCGAATGTATATACGTATAACAAACATTTTTAATTTTAGCGTTTAATTTATTACTTTTATTTGCGAACTTTTCAGTTTTTATTTTAAATTAATGTAACGACATATTTATATATCGTTACAATATATATATATAAACTTAGGCTGATCACAGATTACTGCAATGTAAATTTCAAAGCTGCATATCAAATGCAAAGAGAGGTGGGACTTGATGAAGCTATTACTAAATTTATGGTCATAGTAGCATGAAGCAATATGAGCCCTCAAAACCTACAAAAATAGGATAAATAATACTACATTGCACTGACCCTAAACTACTAACTTGTGTACCTCAAGCTTAACTCTATAATGAATTTAGTATTTCATTCACTTTTTATTTTATTTTATTATTTTATTTTGTATATAGTGACTATTTTAGTAGTACATTTTAATAAATTACAAACAGTATTGAAGTTCTTTATTATAATATTCAAATTATATTAATTATTGATCAATATTAAGTTATAGGGGATGTTGTTAGGGATGACATATACATTGCACACCCTTGTATGGAAATACATTTTGAAGGGCTACAGAGAAAAATGAAAGGTACTAATGTCTTTATTCTATGAAGTGTTCAAGTGATAAATTACCTTAGGTAAGTGTTATTATATACTTATTTTTTAGAAATTTTATAATGAATCCAATTAACCCACTAGCAAAAATATAATTTTAAATTGAATGCATGATAATTTAGAATTTATGAAATAATATGAAAATAATTATTAGAAATATTAACTTTTATTATTTTTTTTATTACTTTGAATATCAAGGACTATATTTTTTTCTGCTTAATTACATTCTTTGGTGTTTGATCTTTAACACAATATATATTATATCATTTTTTAGTAATACAAACATATATTTTGATAAAATTTGTGGGTTAACATAATTATTTAAATATTCAATATGGCCGCTCTGTCAACCTAAAAGTTAAAGTACTTTGACAAAACAATAAAGTAAAATACAATTACATTTATTTATGACCAAAATACTTTAAATAATTTATTATTTAGATTTGCATATGCTTATTTAATCTTAATAAATATAATTTGCAAAGATAGTTTAACTCAATGAAAATTTCTCCTTATAAATTTTTATTATTATTAAATATCATAAAAAATGAAATATCAGCCTTATTAGCAAAGCCAAAGGTTACAGTATATATATATATTTAGGCCCATGTAGCTATTTTAGTTGGAGAGCTGAATTTAAAGACATTAGATGACTGAAAGTTTCAGTTCTTCTTAACATTTAAGTATTAGATAAATGCTTGGCTGGAGTTGGTATTTTTGAATCTGGTAGCCTGGCTCCTCACTGAGGAAAGCCATGGCTCAGGGACAATCTGGGGGTGGGGACAGTCATAGGTGGGTATTTGAATGCTTGTAGCATTTATCATATAAAAAATAAATAAAAAATAATAAAATAAACTTGTTTAAAAATATTGGCATGCTCTTTATTACATATTGTTAAGTACAAACTATATAGGTCATGTAATATGTGACTTGGATATATATATATAATGAATAGAAATGAGGAATTCATATCCTGGTAAACAGAGATAATCTTTAACTTCTGCTGTTGCCAAGAAATTATCAATTACTACTAAATGTCAATCTCTGAGGCTCCTCATTTCTATTCTTTATTATAATACTAATCCATGGAAATATTTAATTCAATATATATATACTCTCAAAGTTTATATTTACATTTGTGTTTAATAAAGTTAAAAGCACTAAGGCATTATCTTTTATATAATTTTGTTTTCTTTTTTTTTCTTCATATTAATTCAATATTGCCATTATAAATACATAGTTAATTTTAAAAACTTATAATGTTTTATCATTTACTAAGGTTTTTTAATTGTTTATTTTAATTTTACTTATTAAATTTCTATTATTTATCTAAAGAAAAAAATGTTTAATAGGTGAAAAAAATTAGATTTTTAAAGTTAGCTATATTTTTATAATTATAATAATATTAATTAATATGAAGGAAAAAATTATATAAAATGGTAAAAATTTATGGTCTTTAAATTTATTATAATGAGATTATACATTTAGCATATATATAATAGGATACAAAAAAGATTCAATTTATGATTAGCTACAATGCTTATTTTGTTTATTTTGATCAAAATAATTTTGTGTTTTCATGTATACATATATATTTTAAGCTCTGAAAAAGATTGCTGGTTAGTCAAAACTTTAATTGAGAAAAAAATAAAATAAACATTGACTTAATGATTAAAAAAACTTTAGGCAAATATTGAATTTATTTAATTGTTTTATAATTGTATCAATGTATAAAAAAAACATAAGGTGAAAGAAAGAATTGACACTTTTTAAATAATATTATAAATATTAACTTAAAAATTTACCTTTAAAATATCACCATAATTACTAATAAAATTAATAACAATAAAACTTTTTTTTTCTTTAAAAAATATAGTTCCAAAAATAATCTTTCATATATAAAATCTGATAAAAATATTGTCCTCCTTTTTTCTTTTTAAAAACTTTATTTATTCACATGAATCTATATATATATACTTAAAAAATATATTATTTTCATCTTTCCTACATTTTGATTACTTTTATATAGTCATCAAGATGTGCAAAAAAGATATATATACATTTTTTAAAACATAATATAATAATATCTCTTTATCATCTACCTGTAATTCTTTTATATAAATTACATTTCCTTACCTCTCTATATTCTTTTAATTTTTATATATTACCAATTTTTTTTACATTGTTAGTATTGGTGTTTTTGTTAATGTTTTTATAAGATGTAAAAAAACAAACAAACGGTAATATATAAAAATTAAAAGAATATAGGGAGATAAGTAAATGTAATTAATAAAAAAATAAAAAAAGAATTATAGGTAGATGATAAAGAAATGTTATTATATTATATTTAAAAAATGTATATTTATATTAATAATGTAGATATAAATATATTTTGTAGATCCTTGATAATAACTACAGAAAAGTAGTTGAAACTAGGAAAGATTAAAATAATGTACTTTTGAAGTATATATATATATATATGGATTCATGTGAATAAATAAAATTTTTAAAAAGAAAAAAGGAGGACAATCTTTTTATTGAATTTTATATATGAAATATTAACTTTTTTATCAAGCATTGGTGGTCGAGAGGTCAGTGACGGCTGCTTTACAGGCAGTTGTCCTGGGTTAGCGGGTTCGCGTCCCGGCTGATGCTATGACACATGGGGGAAAAAAAATATTAACTTATTTTTTTTATTTGATTTTTTTTTGTAGAAATGTATATACTTTTAAACTTTTTAATAATTTAACTTATTTTTATCACTTTAATTATTTTATTACAGTTTTAATCATGCAGTACTTAATTATAATATAACTATATCTTTCTATTTTCCCCCAAATTTTTAATTATTTTTTTTATAATCTTTCATCCCTTCAATTCTTAAACTTTTTAACAGACAAAAATTAAAATCGTCTTATATTTTATATACAAACTTTCTTAGTGGGTATTTTTTAATCTAAATATTTATTTAATAAACTATATTTTCATTTACAAATATTTAAATTGGTCAAATATTTTTAATTATGATAGATTCTTTAATTTTTCTATCCCTAATAGCTTCAATTTTCCTATTTCTTAAGAATAGAAAAATTAAAAAAGCTATTATATTTAAAAATATTAGACAAACTTTAAGTAAAGATTTGAGCTTTAAACATTACTTTTATAAAAAATATAGTTTATTAAATAAATATATACATTAAAAATAGATAGGAAATAGTTTTTAAAAATCTCATAGAGAGACTTAGTATAGAAAACTCTCCATACAGTAGTGTCACCTAGTGAAAGCCTTAATAATCAATGGATACAGGAAGGTTTGTGCATAAAATCTCCATCTAGTGCCTACTCATCCAATATCCATTGATTAGTAAAGCTTGCACTAGTTGGCACCATATGGAGAGCTTGCTACTGTTAATAATTGCTTGTGTAAGCTTAGGAAATTATATGTTTGTGTGAGAATTAGTATATAAAATATAAAACGATTTAAATTTTTGAGAGATAAAAAGTTTTTAGAGTTGAAGAAAGATAGGATTATTAAGAAAAAAGAATTAAAAACATTGGAAAAATTAGAAATATATAACTGTATTGTAATTAAGTAATTCACGATAAAAATAATTTAAATTATTAAAATGTTATGTAAAATAATATATTTATTAAAAATATATTTAAAAAAATCATATAAAAATAAGAATACAAAATACGAAGTTGAAATTTATAAGAACATTGTTGAGAAGGTGTAAAAATATATAAGTATTAGTGTAATATTAAATAATCATAACTTTTTTAAATATCCATAATTGAAATAGAAGTAACTATCTACTACTCAGATATGTGACATCAAAAAGAATGAAAGACAGAATGATACCACTCTGTAAGCTCTTTTATTATAAAAGCTTAGTTTTGATGTAGTTTTGAAATTATAGGGTGAATTATTGATTTAGTTTATGTATAGATAAAATTCACTCTATAATTTCAAAAGTACATCCAAAACTAAGCTTATATAACAACAGAACATAAAGTCACAGTGGCATCACTCTGTCTTTTACTATTTTTGATATCACATTACTCGGTGGGCAGTAGTTACTTTCATATTAATTACATCCATTTAAAAAAGTTATAATTATTTATTATTATATTTGTAAAAACTACTATTTTATCTAACATTCAGATTTTTTTTTCATGTGTTATAGCAACGGCTGGGAAGCGAACCCGCTAACCCAGGACAACTGCTTGTAAAGCAGCTGTGCTGACCTCTCGACCACCAATGCTTGACAATCAAAAATGATATATAACATTCAGAGTTTGTTCAAAGTAAGACTCCAAGAATGTGATTTCATATTATTTAGATTATACATAAATTAAAACAATGAATAAAATTCACCATATAATTTCAAAACTACATCAAAAACTATATTTATATAATAAGAGAGCTTAAAGATAGAATGGTAATATTCTGTCTTTCATGATTTTTGGTGTCACATAACTTAGTAGAGGTAGTTATTTTTCATTTCAATTATATATAACTATAAAGTTCATTAAAATATTTGTTTTCATAAAATTTGTAGCGTAAATTATTATACATAGGGTGTTATATAATTATAATTAGTCATGCATAAATATGTACTAATTTTTATGGGCATAGATATTTGAATATTTTAGCTCTGATGAAGATTTCTGATCTGTTGAAACTGTAAGAAAATGTCAAGGAATATATTTTATTTGATTGCATTGTAAATATAGACTATTGGATATGCTATAGAAAATAATATTTATTTAAAATTTGTATTGTTATAACAGATTTTTAGTTACATTGCTTGTATATTCACAAAAATATCTGAAAAAGTATTACCATTTTCAGTTAAATAAGGATGAAGTAAAAATGATAGGGGAAAAAGGGAAATTCTGGTTTTAACAACTTTAGGAATATGGATATTGTAACATATTATAACCTTTTTTTATAGTTAGAATATCAATACTCAATTGACCAATTCAGATTTACCTGAAACCTTCTCATTAACTAAAATAGCTAGATACTCATTTACCAATCATTATTGGATGGTAGTCGAATTGGCTATGGACCATATACCTGAAAAAATTCTAAGACTATTTATGACTAAAAAAGTTGCTAAGATTTACTAAGTGCTGACTTGATTCCAGATTCTGGACAGGTAGATGCACTAATATTTTAAAAGAACTTCATGGAACATCAAATTTATTTGTTATTGACTTTGAAAATGATAGCCTTTATTCCTTACTTTTTGGATTATATTAAAATTAACTGTCACTGTCTGATAAGGTATTAATGTTACAGTTAAAATAAGTTGACTAATTAAATAAAAATATATTTAAAAATTTGATATTTATATTTTTTTAAATATATAATACCCACAATAGCATTAATATTTTACTTTGTCATTAAGATTGGAAATAAAATAATATCAAAATGAATAAATAATTATGAAAATTGTATTTATTTTAGATTACTATTATATTTTAAAATAAAATTACAATCATTTTTTCAAATTATGTTCAATGGCTTTTTTTAAAAATAAATAATCAAGTTTTTATTTTAAAAGAGAAAAATAACTCAGGTTTTTTTTTTAATTTTGATGATAAAAACTACTTTAAAAAGTATATATATTTTATTATTATTATTTGTGTACAATTATAATTCTGTTAAAAAGTAATTAATCTAATATATCTGATTAAAGTGATTTGATATAAAGACACCATATGTCCATGCTATTTTATGGTGGTATTGGTGAAATATGCATTCAATATCTGGGTTGAAAAATATACTGTGTACTATTTTATTTTTGGTAATTCACTTTGTTTATCTGCTTCAATTAGCCATGCACTTTCTTTTTCTAGCAATTTTTCAAGGTTTGTAAATATATACATAATAATTTTGTTAACCAAATCATATCTATGTTTAGTGCTAATGATAAAAGAATAATGTAAATTAAGTATTTTAAATGCTAAATTAGAAATGAAATGAGTTCATTAATAAGCCAATAAACATCACATGACCATCACCTCTTATGCTTGTGTATAACTGTTGTCAAAACAGGCAAAACTCACTATACATATTGCAACACACAGCAAGCTGAGTAATCAATGGATGCCAGAAGGCTTGTGCATAAAATCCCCATATAGTGTCTACTCATCCAATATCCCCAGAATAATTTCTGGCTTGTGGCCTTCGTCAATGAGAAGCCTTGGATCTGAGAGCACTGCACCTAGATCTTAGGATCTAATGCAACCCTCCAGCAGCCACCTTTTATCTCCACTCAGTGGAGATCAGTGGAGATAAAAGGTGGCTGCTGGAGGGTTGCATTAGATCCTAAGATCTAGGTGCAGTGTTCTCAGATCTAAGGTTCCTCTCAGTGGAGATAAAAGGTGGCTGCTGGAGGGTTGCATTAGATCCTAAGATCTAGGTGCAGTGCTCTCAGATCCAAGGCTCCTCACTGATGAAGGCCACAAGCCAGAAACTAGTCTGGGGATATTGGATGAGTAGGCACTAGATGGGGATTTTATGCACAAGCCTTCTGGCATACATTGATTACTCTAGCTTGCTGTGTGTGGCAATACATATAGTGAGTTCATTAATAAATATATTTATTTTCAAATTTATATTTGTCATTATAAATAAAGAAAATACATAAGATTTGTTTTACTTTCATATCATTGCTTAATAGATCTTGCAAAATTGCAAAAGCATAATCCATAGAAAAATAATCCAATGGTTTATTGCTCAGGCTTTCATACGAAGTTTAAGCATCAAAAGTGTCAGTATTAGGTCATGATCCATGGACCTGAATTCCATAATCTACCATTCTATCACTGCACCAAACCATGTAAAATACATATTATATACAATAGAATTAAGATTTTTTGCTTTGTCATTAAAGCATTTCTCAGTGAAAAAAGGACTTAATCCATTTAATATTTTCTTAACAGCTGAATTTGATCTCTAACCTGTCATTATTGGAAGATACTACTACATGTATATTTAAATTCTATCTCAGACACTGTGTATTAAACGTATTACATATTTACACAGATGTGTGTTTGTATTCAGCAGAATGATCATCAACAATATATTTTATACAATAATTAGACTCAGCATTATAAACTTTTGGTGCTTACATGGAAATAGATACTGTTATCATTTTTAATTCAATTCCAAACATTGAATATTGTAAGCTGTCTGAATTCAATGGTAGTGCCCAGAATCTTAATCAAAAAATACCAATTAGCTAAAAATTAGTATAAAAATAGTGTTTATTTAAAGACCAATGTTACCTGCTGTTATTTATAACTGAAATTGATATAATAATTGATAATTGCTGATCTAATATTAGCCTTATAAAAAGTTAGCTTGAATTGAAATGTAAAGATGTTTTAATTTTTATGTTGTTGATCTTTTATAACGAAATAGAATAGAAACTGTGAAATTCCAGCACCTTTTAACAGAAAAGAATCAGTTAATACCACATGCAAGCTGATCTCATAATCAATAATTTTTTCAATGCTTTGGCATTGGAGTTGGATAATAGATGTCTTGATTTTTTTTAAAATACTATATTTTACAGAAAACTAAAAATTATGTTTGCCTCAATTCATCACATATAGCCTATTCCACGCCAACTTCACCCGCTTTGCCAATTTCTAGCTGATGAGAGTTTAAGTATTTTTTTATAATCTTCGTTTTCTAATGATTGCCAGACATAATTTACAGGTTATGAATGAAGTTGCCGAGAGGTCATCGCAGTCGTCTTGCAAGCAAGTAATTGGCTGCAGACGGTTGTGGGTTCATCTCCCGGCCGATGCTATGGCATATGGAAAAAAAAAAAATATGCTAAGATTTATTCGAATTTGGGAAAAAAGTTAAGTTTATTCAATCTTGGATTCAAACTCAAATTATATATATATTAGGCAGATGTAACAGCACAGGAACCTTTCATATGCATATGCAAATATATCTATGAGAATATCAGATTAAATATTTTGTAAAATGTAATCTGTTTTTAATAAACTTAAATTTTTTATTTTAAAAATAATAAAAATATTTGACTATAGTATTTTACCTTAAATTTTTTTTTATCTGTGTGTAACAAGAATGTACGTGTGCAAATAAAAAGAATTTTTAAAATGTATACTGAAGATATTTTGCTAACCTTTTAATATTCCCGGACTTCCTCCTTCGAGGCATAGTTCTATATGAGGCCCATTATCAGAAATAAAAAAGGCTAACGTATTTTCTTCTATATTATACTGTTTAACTGTAGATAAAACATCACCAACAATTCCTGCCATTTCATTAATCATGTCACCATACAAACCTAGCAAAATAAATATCTTCATTGTTGATATAAAGTGAAAATCTACAAAAATTCCTATAAATTATTGAACAGCGCTTATTCTTAAATTGTAAAATTTCAATTCAACTTGCAGTAATAAATACTTTCTTTAAAAATATATATTAAATAATAATAAGAGAATATATAAAAACAGATAAATGTGAACACACAGATGTGACCTTTACAACTTACGGCTGATTAGGTTACATCTTATATAGCTCTTCTATCTATGGATATACATTATGCAAATTCACTTTAGAATTGTATATTTTTCACCTTTTAATATGTACATGAAGGAGGGGTACAAATGATGAGCTATATACTTTATCAGATGATGATGTAGGTTTTTGATCTTTTTTATAATAAATATTTTATTTTGAATTTTCACTTATTGTAAAATCATCATTAAAACAGGCAAAACTCTTCATACAGTTACCTCTCACTATATGGAAAGGTAGGCCTCAACATGATCATAATGCCAAAAATCTCATATTATCTTCCATTCATTAAAATTACAAAACAATTTCAAAACAAAATTAACCGATTATGTACCAAACTTCTCTGGAGAGGAAGAACAGTGACAATTAGCTTGTGAGATATCCAATGGCCATGCGGGTACAATGGCCTGTCATTCTACTCGATACAGGCAATCATATTACAAAAAACTCACAATACTCTGCATAATCTTATACACTCCTTCAGATACTCCAACATTATTGAAAAAATTGTACCGACTGATCATCCACCGCTTTTTACCAGGTCATGGGTATCATTACTAGTAGGACACTTAAAACTATATAACCCGATTATGCCCTCTAATCTTGACCAAAAAATCACTCTATGGGAAGCATACAACCTAATCAACAGCTCATTAAAAACAGTCTAAACATAACCAACCAAAGACTAATTACATACTTCAAAAGATGGAGTCTGGAGCCCAAATTCCTTAACTTCATCATTAAAATTAATCTTAATGGGCTTCCCACAAATGGGTTCTTTATCACCAGAGATATTTCTAGCATCAACCCAATATGTGGTCTGTGCTCTCATGAAGAAGAAACCATAGAGCATATTATACACTGATGCCTAAGACTAAAAATGCTGAAAGATATGATTATCATCAATTCCAACATAAGAACTGACATGATTCCCTCACTTGAAAATACCATACATAACAGAACATTTTCAATAATAAGGCTTTCTATATTTTTCCTTTGTGCCATATGGATTGTAAGACACAAAACACTCATGGAATTTCCACTACTACAAGTTATACCATTGTTTTATCAAACACTCAAAAAAATCAAGAAACGTGATCAGCTCCTTGCCTCCAGTAAAACCTTTGATGGTACCTAATTGTTAATTTCACTACTTTCTTTCTGTTTATCAACTCCAACCAACCTAGCCTTTTAGATCAGGCAATCTTAAAAAATACTTATGCTTATATAAAACACTCTAACCATGTTAAACAAGTTCTTTGTATCACACACACTATACAAATTTTCTTCACTATTACCCAACCACATAAGTGGTATAACAGTTGCATTCACATAATTCATTCTAGCCAGATGTCAAACAGAACATTAATATAATCATGTTATTGTACAATTTTTATTTTCATCAGAATGGAATCACTATATATTGTTAATAAATTATTATTGAAATGAACTCTCCATACAGTAGAGCCAATCAGTGCAAGCCAGAGTAATCAATGGATGCCAGAAGGCTTGTGCATAAAATCCCTATCTAGTGCCTACCCATCCAATATCCTCAGACTAGTTTTTGGCTTGTGGCCTTCATCAGTGAGGAGCCTTGGATCTGAGAGCACTGCACCTAGATTTTAGGATCTAAGGCACTAGATAGGGATTTTATGCACATGCCTTCTGGCATCCATTGATTACTCTGGTTTGCACTGAGTGGCACTACTGTATAGAGAGTTTTGCCTGTTTTAATAACAGTTATGAGAAAGCATAAAAAATGGTGATCATGTAATGTTTAGTGGTTTAAAATCAACATTACCATGCTCTATATGGACTGGTGCAATTGTAGATTAATACCCAATTTGTTTACTTTTGATGATTGAGTTTGGAAACAAAAATGAATACAGCATATTACCTGACCTTATTTCAATTATACTAGTTATTTAATTTGCAAAGTCAAACTAATACACAATTAGTATTGCTGCCAGATGTAATCATAAATCAATATTTCTTTGCTCAATATTAATATCTAAAAAGGAAAGAATAACATTTGATAGTAATCTTTGGCAGACTTAAGAGATTTTTCTGTAATTAATCTAACAAACACATTTCCAACAAGTAGACTATTTTTTTTTGGAATTAAATGTTTAGTTTTATCCATGCAAACAAATCTTTTTCCAACTATGTTGTTCACGCATAGGCAACATGTATATTGCATTTGATTCTTCATGATTTTCTGCACGGGATACATAGTTTTTTATTTAAAATTTTGTATTTCTCATTCATTTATTCTTTCTACTTTTTATTACATAAAACTTATACGATGTTTATATGGATGTTCTTTTAAAGTAATTTTATTTTGGAATACTTTGTATTAAATAATTAACACAATTTGATTTCCAATTGTCACACTTTCTGCACCCACAGCTTTTATACGTCAATTTTAAAAAAATACATTAATAATTATAATAACTGAAACACACAGGCTTATTATATACCTGTGTCTATATATGTAATATATAGGGTATATGAGCACAGACTTTCACATGACCCACCACTCTCCACACCATCTCATAACACTGCCTTTGAGCATTCCATCATCAGATTTTCAATTGGCTGGACGGTTGAAGAGTTGGAGTGTGGAGTAGATTGAAGCCTGTCCATTAAAGTATGAGGATTGGCTATCTTAATATATATCTGAGCACTTATAGCATATATGTGTAGAGATGGTAGTCTGGACCAAGTGATTATTGCTGGTTTAGCATGAAATACGTATATTGGTGATTATTTATCTTTTCAACATATGTGTGTTCAAGTGTATCAGTGTTATGAGATGGTGTGGACAGTGGTGGGTCGTGTGAAAGTCTGTGCTCATATACTCTATATATTACATTAATAATTATTACAAATTATTTGTGACGATTGAGGTTATTATCATTTTTAGACTAATTGTAAGTTTTAAAACAGGTTAAATATTTATATATTTGGTTTTATTATTCAATTTAATTTATATATATATGGAATATCGTTTTAAACTATATTTAAAATATTTACTTCAACGCACATTCTTGAAACATAAATAAAGATCGCTGAAAAAGTCAAGACCTTTAAAATTAAATGTTTGTGAAATTTTTCTTTTGGTGACAAGCTCTATTTTAAAAAAAAATGGTTTTTTTTACTGATTTATATATTTTTCAAACAACAATCATTTTTATTCCCTTCTAAAATAAAATCCACAATCTTGGTATTTAACACGCAGGTTTCTTATGATATGATAAAATTTTGGTCAGAATGAGTTTCCAAACCTCCATTATAGGCTCAGATTAATGACAACATGTCTGACTATTTTGTGATTCTTCCACATTTACTCTAAGATTTTTTTAGATATATTTCTGAAATAGTCACTATGAATGCCTTCTGATTGGGAAATCAACTTCTAGCATTATACATTAAATTAAGCTACCTATTTATTGACTGTTGCATAGAATAACAAATGATTATAGTATTTTAAAAAAAGAAAAAAATGATCAGTTCTGAGATAAATATTCCGTTATCACCCTAATGAATAAAGCCAATTACAAAAATAGTATTTATATGACTCCCACAAGTTGATGTTGATTTGACAAAATCAAACATCAACAACAATTATAATAATATTAATTCTTCTTATTATTTTTAGGATACATAATTCTCTAGCTGATGCTTCCAAATTCATTCCAGCTCACAGATCCTATTATTTTTAATGCACAGAATTTAACAATAATATATATAATAATGTTAATAATAGGGAAAATAATTTTGGATACTCTTTTTTTACTTCTAGTATGAATGATAACATACTTCATTCTTCAGTGATAACAAAAATTAATATATCTGCTAGCTTGAATAATTCTTATTTTACTGAATTCTTCTCTAATATTTATTCTAATATCAATATAAAAAACAATAGATATTTTCTTTCTAATATGCCAGAGAATCTTATTCATATAATGTTAAATTGTTCCTTGAAAATACTTTAAGAACTAACATTGTTTGTCATAAAATTAATATGAATAATATAAAATATTTTTGCTTTTATATTTCTGCTTTGCACATAAATACAGTAAATTAATATTTAATATTGCAATTCAAATAATTCTTCTTACACTTTTTTCAGCAAAAACTTTTTTATATTATTATTACAGTTTCGACTGTCCCTTGCAGTCTTCATCAGATCTTATTCTCTTCTTCTTCTAATAATAATAATAAAAAGTTTTTGCTGAAAAAAGCATAAGAAGAATTATTTGAATTGCAATATTGTATATGAAGATAACAGAAATAAAGGAAAGGAAGAAGGAAAGTGTTTAGAAGGGCTAATTCTTTAAGACTTTGATTGAATTTATATTCTTATCTCTTTGTCTATCACTGACTTTCTCTTTATTCTTCATCCTCTTCCATTTTTCTCTTTATTTTTATTGGCTTTATTTTTATTATTTTCCTGGTTACCATGGCATGCCTTTCTGTTTTTTTTTATGAATATTAGGCAATTGTCAACTAAATATGCCAAAATTAAACAATTCTTTTAAACAAAACACTTTGATCTTATATTTCTTACAGAAACTTGTTTAAATCAACAATTTCCTGACTGTAATTTCCTTGATAAATAGATTTAATATTTTTACAAATTCATCAGATCTATGGAAATATTGCTTGAGGAAGTGCACAAACCTTTTTGCATCCATTGATTACTCTGGCTTGTACTGAGTGGCACTACTGTATAGAGAATTTTGCATGTTTTAAAATTAATTCTGTTGAATTCCAAAAGATCTGAGACTTATTTTCTAGCAATGAATCATTTCTTCCTCATTTAGAAATGATCATTGGTGAAGCTTTTAAAATTATGGGTGCCATCCTTAAATATAGTTATCATTTCAGTGATGATCCAAAATTGAAATTATTTTTCTCATTGGTTCTTCCCATCATAAATATTGTTCAATGAATTGTAATCTTAATTCTAAACAAGGCTGTAATTTATTACAATCAGTATCTAATAAGTTCTCCAAAATATGTTTCTCTGGAAAATAAAGGTGTTCTTCATCTTTCTTCTAGCTGGAAATACAAAGATCTTAAATATCTTTATAAAATCTTTAATCATTAAGTTATCCTATCTGATATAATTTCAACTATTATAATTAGGTCTTATGAGCATGATAATCAGTCTGATTTTGTCTATTATATATAAACTTGCCATTCCAATGTCCTTAAATGTTCTCCTTTATTCATGCTACCCTCTTTATACAATCATATTTTTAATAATACTAATCATTTAAATTTAGATTAGAAGCAATTTTGTAATATTCTTAAATTGAAATGTCATTGTTGACAAATTTAAATTTATTTTATTTATTTATTTATATATATATATTCTTCTTTGTTTGTTATTTTCTTTTATTATTATGTTATACACATAATG
Source organism: Epiperipatus broadwayi (assembly GCA_028023455.1). NCBI lineage: Eukaryota > Metazoa > Onychophora > Udeonychophora > Euonychophora > Peripatidae > Epiperipatus > Epiperipatus broadwayi. Next base: position 11,085,591 of record JAQFVV010000010.1, on the reverse strand, counting down.
TTTATATCCCTTTACTATTTTTATATGTAAACTATAATTGGATATACACTGTTGTTTAGCACTTAAATGAATTGAATTGAATGATTGTTATTATTCCATTTAAATGTTTATTTAATGTACAATTCAATAGCAGTAAATGCCAATTATTGAATACACAGAAATTACATAAATAGTACAAATAAAGTTAAAAAAAATACATACATATTATAATTTATAAGGGATTTGAACTCAGACTTTTAAGCTCCCTGTAGCTATTCACTCCATCTTATACAACTGACAGTCATGTCCACATACATGTGAAAAAGATAAATGATCTCCAATATACATATTTCATGCTGAACCAGCACTCATCAGTTGGTCTCACATATATATAATCAGTGCTAAGTTTATATTAAGATTGCAAGTCTTTATATTTTAATGGACAGGCTTCAATTTTCTCCGTCGACCAACTCTTCAGCCATCCATATCATTGAAAGTCTGATGATGGAATGCTCAAATCCTTTGTTGATAGCAATATTGTTGTCATACCCATGTTGACTTTAAATCACTCTGATCCCTCACATATAATACCTTAATATATCCATTTAAATACACAGAAGAGGGGTGGCAGAATACAGACTGAATATGTAATGCTTAAATATAAGTATGTGGTCATGTGTTAGCTCTATAAGATGGAGTGGATGTAGGGTGATTGAAAATCTAAGTTAAATAGCTGTATGGCGCTTGAAAGTTTAAGTTCAAATACCTTCTAAATTACATTAAGTTCAGTATAGACAATATACTTTTTTTTTACAATCGTTATACTTGTATTTAAGTATTACATATTCTGCCTATATTCTGACATCCCTCTTCTGTGTATTTAAATAGACATATTAAGGTATTATGTGTGAGGGGTCAGAGTGCCTTAAAGTCAACATGGGTATGACAACAATATTGGCATCAACAAGGGCTTTGAGTGTTCCATCAGATTTTCAATGGTATGGATGGCTGAAGAGTTGGAGGATGGAGAAGATTGAAGCCTGTCCATTGAAGTATGAAAATTTGCTATTTTAATATAAACTGAGCACCGATTACATATGTGTGTGTGGAAGATGATCTGGATCAACTGGTGAGTGCTGATTCAGTATAAAATACATATATTGAAGATCATTTATTCTTTTTACATGTATATGATCATGTCTGTCAGTTGTATAAGATGGAGTGGATAATTGTAGGGAGCTTAAAGTTTGAGTTCAAATGCCTTCTAAATTACATTAAGTTCAGTATATACAATATATTTGTGTTTAAATATTAAAAATATCATAAATAAAATTATGAAAAAATAAAATGAAAATACTAGAAGAAATAAGATATAATCTTAATAAACTGATGATCATGTTTTCAATAAGGACATTGTTATAGTTTTTATTACTTGGATTGAAATGATTAGTATTAAAAAAAACCTTTATTCTAAGAGACCAATAGTCAAAATAATGAAGAAAATTTAAGATTATTTGAGTAACATGTTTTAATATAAAAAAAGATTCAAAAAACCTAGTTTTATATTTTGCAGAAATGAATAAAATATTTATTAGCAAATTTTGATAAATTACTAAGAATTTTATATAAAAATGTTAAGCATTGGTGGTCGAGAGGTCAGCATAGCTGCCTTACGGGCAGTTGTCCCGAGTTAGCAGGTTTGTTTCCTGGCCAATGACACATGATAAAAAAAATACCATGCTATTATTATTTAACCTGATGTGTCTATAAAATTTATCTTTTAATAATTGGATTTCAATAATATTCCATTTAAGAGTGAGGACTCCAAATAACAGCTATATAATCAACAATAGTAAAGACAAAATACTTAAATAATTCATATTTTATCATTAAATAGTTTGCTATACCTAACATTTACCCATAATTTTGAGAGCCCTCTTAACTATGTACTTGATATATGCATGAAAAGGTCCATTATTTGTAAGTATGACATTTAGATTTTTTTGAAAAGTATTACATTTAATTTAGTGATTATCAGTACGTTATAGATACAAAGTTTTAAAAAAAACACATACCTCAATGTAAACAATGGGAGTAAAGCACTTTTCCCAGGCCATGACTTGAAAGCACTCTAAATGTTGAACAAATGAATCAAGAATAGGATAAATCCAATAAAAATGAATCCATCTATTTTTAGTTGCTCTGATGTTTATAAGCATACTTTTGTCAACATTTTTGGTAATTCAGAGTGAAATTAATTTATCAAACAAATGAAATATGGCAGTTAAAAGTTCTTAAACTCATAATTAATAATACAAGGTGTAGACAACATATCACTTTTAACACCTTGATTGTAATAATTAAACAAGATTTAATATGTAAAGTTTAAATCACACATAGCTCCATGTATATGTAAACAAAGGGAATAAATCACTTTTCCCCAAGCTATAATTTAAAGTTATAGTCTCCTCTTGTTTATGAGATACAAAGATAATTCAGAACTTATTAAAATCACTAAACATCACATGATCACTACCTCTTATGCTAGCACATTACTGTTATTAAAAAGTCAAAACTCTCCATACAGTAGTGCCACTCAGTGCCAATCAGAGTAATCAATGGATGCCAGAAGGCTTGTGCAGTAGATAGGGTGGGGATATTGGATGAGTAGGCACTAGATAGGAATTTTATGCACAAGCCTTCTGGCATCCATTGATTACTCTGGTTGGCACTGAGTGGCACTACTGTATGGAGAGTTTTGCCTATTTTTAATAATTTATTAAAAATATGATACTATTAAACATTTGTCAATACTAATCACCATTTTATTATCATTGTGCCATGTCATAAATTACCTAATATCATCAATTTGTAGAGAAAATCTTGCAATCCTTAGTATAACATAATAAAAATAGAGATGTAAGATAAATCCTAAGATCAGTCATATAAATAAGAAAAATAGTAAAGAAAAAAGTACTGCCCTAAACGAAGTTTAAATTGCAGTCATATAATCATCATCATCAAGTAATAATAATAATGAGAATCTGTCTCCAACATTTATAAAATATCCTAATAAATTTTTTGAATATTTCATTAAGCTGGATATTGATATGCACTCATATCTTTATTTCTCTCATTTCATTCAAACTTGAAATAAACAAATCTTTTAATATACTTAATATAATAATCATTGTTTTATTATGAATCTTAAACATGAGTCATTATAATAATTTTTGTAAAAGTTGATAGATGAATTAAATCATTTTAGCATATAATTTAAATCCACAAAATGATCATCAATATCTAAGAACTTTTTATTCAACCTTCCTGCATTCACATCTTTACACTATCCACCTTAGATAAATATATTAATAATTATTACTAATCATTTATTAAGCTAGAGATTATCATATCATTCCTAGCCAAGATATAAACTTTAAATAAAGTTAAAGATTAATATAAATGTTTTGTTTTAATTAATTATAAACATAGAATATTAGGTGCTAATTTAGTACACAATCTCCACCATTTTTAATTTGAAAAACATGATGCTTTTTATATATTAAAAATACGTGGGCATCTTATATTTTGAAAATATGTAGGTTTTTTTGCTTTTTATAGAGATGTGACATGAGTTCTGGTAAGAAAAATTACAATTAATTATAAAAATAAAATGTTTTATTTTAGATTTTATTTTGACATTTATATTTTTACAAAAATGAGGCTTACAAGTTATAAATTTAATTTGATAAAGGTAGCGCACCATGCTTCTTTTGTAACCTGCATGATTTAATAATGCATGTTAGCTTTTTATATTTTTAAAATATTTTTTTTTATTATGTGATCTATTTTGTAAAGTTTTTTGCTTGACAAGATTTATAAATTTTTTACATTTTGGTTTTTTAAATATCTATACTTTTTATAAGTTAAAAATACATGATGCTTTTTTTATTTTGTAAAGTTTAGCTTTTGATTGATTACAGAAAGTGTTTGTGTAAAATTTTTGTCACATGACCTGAATTCAAAATTTTCCCACTTTTGGCTTTTTTTTTTATCACTTAGATGTGTCAGATGATGTTTTTGGTCATTTTTCAAATTAAAAAATGGCAGAGATTATGTACTAGATCACATACTAAATTAGCACCGAATATCATTAATCCAACTTTATTCCTCTTTTTATATGTGCCTTATCACTTTTAGATATATTTAAAACTTTTATTCCACAAAACATTCTTGAAACATATGAATAAAGATCTGAACCTGCATTCTTCAATTAATCCCAGTCACAATCTCTTACATGTCTTCAATACTAATCAAATTTTCGATATTATAGGGTATTTCTCAATTGAAATCTATCATATTGCACATTATCTCTTAGTATAAAAATTTCATATCACTCTCTCTTACTGTAAGTACATTTCCTCAAGTAGATTCACGTCTGATATACATGAATAGTAATAGAGGATAACTGAAATTTTTGCATGAGGAGATAGTTTGCAATATGATAAAAATTTTGATTAAGACATACACTATAAAATTTGAAATTAGATTGGTTATATACATTTTTCAAATCAATTATTACTTACATAAATATATATATATTTAACAGTCCAGCAAATATAGCCCTTCATTCTAGCTCAATGTATGAAAACCAAAACAGTAATGGTGAAATATATCAGCATAAACAAATGAAATTGTAACATTATAACTTTAGAATAACACCAATATTATAGTCATATCACCAAATACATTAAATTTATTATTGATTTATCCCAACTTGCAATTATTTATAAATTTCAAGTGCCATGAAAGTCAAGATAGATACTCATCACATAGTTATGCTACTTCGCCCCATCTCATTGCTAATATATTAAAGTTATACATTATGAGACAAATATTAAATATTGCTGAGAATAATAAAAAATATAAATTCATTATGATATCTAATATGAATTAATCTATCTTAAATTCAAACTAAAACAATATATAAAATTGAGACCAATGACTACCATGGCAATTGATAACAATAATTTATAACATGAAATATATGTGAAACATAAAAAAGCACAAATTAAATTACTAATAATAAAACAATAAATTAATTAATTGATACCTAATGTGTACAGCATTTTGGTTACTCGTAATTTTTCTTCCTATAATTGTACTATAGCTCTTTTACAAAATAACCAAATAAAATAAAAATATTTTGGGATTAGCTTTGCCATGATGTAATCGCCTGGCCTTAATTATTCTAACTTTGCAAATTCTTCTAGCACTTTAGGTTTTCGTAATAATTTTGGCTGCCTGTAGTTGCAACACGGCAGAATGCTATACCTTTCTCCAATGGGAAGGGGGAGGATGTTTGTGACAGCAGAATGCCATAGTTGTGAGTTTTTAATATAATTCGCAAAGTTAGAATAATTATGACTGGCGAATTACGTCATGGTAGCGCTACTCCAAAAGTACCAAAATAAATGTAATAAAAAATATTTATCTTAAGGAGAAATAATTTTATAATTTCAATATTAAGATTTATATATATATATGTAAAGAATTGTTAAACATTTGCAGAAACAATAACACACACTGTCTTAACCATACATATTAATTAATGGTATCCTGTGTGTTTACTTACCATTTTATTATTTATGCTAAAATTATTAATGTTTTAATTATGAATCTGAGCAGAAGTACAGAGATTAATATTTTTGTTACCTATCTATATAAATCAGTTGTTACAACAAAATATATTTTATGTACTTCAAAATGATTATTTATAAGTGTGTACATATTTATTTATTCCATATTTTAAAAAAAGAAAAAACTATAAATATCCAACTGTAAAATTATGAAGATGCATACTATTCTTTTTTTTAATGTCTTTAAAACTCATCGATATTTTACGTGTGCATAAAAAATCTCAAATATTCTCCTATCAATAATATTTTTTTATAATGTTATTATTTAAATGGAATATTTTTTAAAACAGGCGAAACTCTCCATACAATAATGCCACTCAATGCGAGCCAGAATAATCAATGGATGCCAGAAGGCTTGTGCATAAAGTTAATATTTATTAAATAAGATATGTGAACTATTGTATCTAGAACTCTTTATAGTTTTTTAATTAAGAATATAATAATAATAAAAAAACTAACAATAAATCATCATTATTACTTTAGCTTGTTGAAAATTGCACTGCAAAAGGAAATGATTTTTTAATTTGTTTCACCAAATCGGCAATTTTCTTTTTATTGGAGTTCATTTTGTGATCAGATGACAGTACTCCTACTGGCATTACACAATACTTGAAGTAAGTTTGATTGCTTTGATAAGTGTATCCAATTATTGTGTCCTTTGTTTTAATGATAAAATCATCATGAATTGAATTATAAGATGATATAGAAAGTTAGTATAAACTTGGTTAATCCATTAATCTGGTAAAATTTTAAATATCCAGTTCTTTTGGAGAAATATGTCTTTCTTCTCTTACTTACTTCTATTTAGGACTATATGTTGTTTGTAGTTTTTCAAAATAAATATGTTTTAATTTTTTTAGATTTAGGAGACAAACTTTTCTGTTATTTAACAGTTCATGAGCTTTCCGTATATCTCTTGTTATTCTTTTTCCCGTCTTCTCCTCGATCAGACAATAAAATCACGATTTTTTTTTTTTATATCCCAGCTTTCAAACCGATTAAAATAAACAAAATAAAACTTTACACATTATTTTTTAAAAAATAATAACACTTTATCAGACTAATTATTTTATTTATCTTTATTATCAAATTTAATAATTAATACTGTTATTATTATATTTTATTTTATTTTGTAATGAAATAATTAAATGTTAATGTGCGTGTGACTGTTTACACTTATTCTCACACGCACATATATATATACTTACACACTTTTTATAACCATGCTACCTATCCATAAATAAAATAAAATTATATATATATTTTACTATTATCTTTTTAACTGTCTCTCATTTTAAACTAAATGTTACAATATATATATTTTAATTTTTATCACAGACATCTCTTATATTTAACTCCGCATATTTCAAACATTCATCAACCCAGAAACTCAGACCATTTTCTCTCATTGTTTGATGCGCAAATTTTAATTATCAATTGAACTGGAAGCATAATATATAACAAATTAAGTAAATTGTAGTGAAATATAAAATTATATTCCTCATGAATATATGACAATTAATAATTAATATTTTAATTTAAATTTGCTAAGTCAGGCTTTTGATGCAATGTATCTTTATCGAGGCTATTTTTTTTCTACTTTTGTTTTTCTTCCATCCAACTTACTTAATGTTTTTATTACTACATTCTAAAAATCTCTAAACACTTTTTCCCTTTATTGTTAATTCTCTTTTTCAAATATAATTTTAGTGAGCTACAAAATCCTGTCTCAGAAAAGATCAGGTAACTAAGCACGTCATAATAATGTATATTGGGTAATAGAATAGGTCTGAGAATATTGGATAAAATACATGAGCTTTATATACATGTGTGTATATATATATCAGAATCTCTGTGGGTTAGTCAAAACACTTTTTCAGATGATCTCCATTTGATTTCATTAATTTCATAGCAAATCAATATATATATTTAAATTTGTCTACGTTTTTATTTTCTACATTTGTTTACCTTCCATTGACTTTACTATTTTGTTTTATGACTATATTTTAAAAATTTCCAAATGTCTCCCCCCTCCCCTTATTTTTATTTTTTTCCTAAATAATTTCAATGGACTGGAAAATCTAATTTCTGAAAAAAATCATGAAGCTAAGAATGTCATAATGATATTTGCTAAATACTGGAAAAATCCAAAAATGCTTTATTTAGTGATTAGAATAAAATTTTGATCCAATTGACTATAGTTTGGCAATAAGCTTTAATCTAAATCAAATAATTTTACTTATCCATTGTTTAAAACCTATGGTATAAAGTAACACTCTTTTCTAATACTTTTTTCTTTCCTGTAGAATTTAAATTCTATTTTTCCAATCAATAAGCTATTAAGTAGTTTTTCTGATTGATTGGGATTATTTGGTAGCAATTATTATTGGGACTTTTTCAGCTACTTGCTAAATTTCTGATGCAATGCCTTCTGTTCAAGTGGCCTTATCTTTTGGATGGGTATATAAATGTAAAAAAATTGATTAAGTTGAGATTGTTTGTAATAGAAAAAGATGTTGAGGTAAAGAGAATTTTTAGTATTTTTTAATATTTTTTGCATTTGTTTGGAATATGTGATATTTATCATTATATATTTGTATTTTTATTTTTTTTTAAATTTTTTTAGTATTCCTTGAAAAAGGCTATATAAAATAGTCGAAATGTTGGATGTATTTTATTTTTATTATAGTCATATTAAAACAAGTTTTGAAAAGAAGAAGTTTGATGTATTCATTAACATATATGGAAAATTATGAACTATTTTGAAAAGAAAAAATATATCGATGATATTTTAAATTCATTGACTAAATAAACATATATCCTTCCAAAAACACTCGTGCAACAAAATCAATCTATATAAATAAATACTAATATACAAAATAAAAATTAAAAATAAAACACAAAGAATCTAGTCAAAATGTAAACATTAAAAGTATATGGGAAATAAGTGGATTTGTGGGTAATGTTTAGCTTAAATGTGTTAGTTTGTAGTTCTTTACACTTGAGAAGTCTGCTCATAGCAGTGAAACCATTGGTAGTGTTTTAGAGTTTTTCTTGTCTAGTCTGGTTTAATTGTGAATTTGGGTTAATTTTGATTATTTATTGATTAGTTTAGCTTTATGCTTTTAATGTTTATATATATTTTTTTATGTTTCGATTAACTATGTTTTTATATGAAGTACAGAAAGAAGATATATCTTGAACTCTCTTACATTTTGGAAAGATAAACTTTCTATAACATTTTTTTTGTGTGCTACATAAGCATTTAATTAGTGGAAATTGAGGTGCAATTACCTATTTAAATATCAAGTTAATGTCAATTGAAAACCTATTGCTTAAAGGGTAATTGGATTATATGCATATATTTTAAATGTTTATTTGTCATATACATTTTTTTGATTTTTATTAATAAATCATGAATTAATTTAAAATGTCATTCAATTTTACAATGCAAATTCATTGGTTAATCATATTTGGAGATGATATTCACTAATTGGTTATACCACATAAGTCATTAAAAGCAGTTATGAAAATAATTCAGAAATTATAAACACAGATTCGATAAGTATAATTATATATTACTTTTTGTATTAAATGTAATGCTTATTATCTGACCAAGTATAGATCTTATACAACAATAAACTGAAATTCTTAAATATTTAATAACTAACTAAAATCTTATTGTAATTATTTTGTTAGAAACAAGTAATAGATATACTAAAATAGAAATTATACAAGAATTGATTTGATGATTGACAAATATGCAAATATGATAATTATTGAAGATGAGTAAACATAATTGAAATAAAATATTCATGTATTTTATTTTAAGTCAATATTGATTAAAATAAATATTATATTAAGTTAATGTACATCCATAAAGATCATAATCTTATTCACTTATAAAGCTGGTAATAGTAATATATTTCAGTCTGTTATGAATTAGAGTGATTTGCTTTAATTATATTTAAAGTTTGTTAGTGTGGATTGTAAACTTAGTTTGAATATTAAATTTTAATATTAATATTTGACTATAATAATTCTAACAATCTTTCATATGCTTTGACAGTTAATGTCTAAAGTTTTAATAAACTAAAAAATAATTGGATCTGATTTGTCAGTTGTTGGAATAAGCATCAAATAGGAATCTATCATATATTTTATATATTGTTATGATTGGATATTGAAAATCTTAAAAGTTATTTAATAGGATGATTTGATTTTATAATATATTAAGTTGGTGAAAATGGAAAGATACATTGGGTTAACTGATTTTGTATTATTAAGTATTTAAGCTTATTATAATTGACTTAGGTAATAAGAGTATATTAACATTAGTGGAATAGCAAGGTTGCGTTAGCAATACTTTTATTTTATTTAGTTTTAATTAGAAATCAATTATTAAGTTACATATTTTGATAGATATCATTAATATTATAAACTTGTAGAACATATTAAAATTATTATTTCACTAATCTATGAATCATTTCATTTAAATATAAATAGAAATAATGTTTAACTTTTAATACAAGGGTATATTATTATAAACAGTGTGTTGATTCATAAGGAATATTAAAGTTTTTCTATGTATTTCTTTGTCATTATTTTCATTCTATTACAAGGGGTCTTTATTACAGGTGTATACTGTTATTTATAAGACTGTGGTATTTTGTTTCATTGCTTTATTTTTGATCTATTACAAATAATGCTTATATTTTAGGACAGTTTGAAATAATAATGTTTTATTGGTTTTCTATCCATTCTAAATGCTATTGAAATTTATGAGATTCTAACAAAGACTATTATTATTATTTTATTAACTTAAGTGTTAGATTGTTATTCATTGATTGATTTGCATTTTAGTTTATTATTTTCATTATAAAACAAATGATGTTACAATTCATGGGCATTATTTTAGGATTGTTCTTTCTTAGTTTATTTTTCTTATGCTATTACAAATGATGATCATTAAGTAGGCTATGTTTCGGATATAGCATGTCCCATATATTTATTCTGATACAATATATATATTGAACTGGATGCTTTATCCGATTCAAAAGTTTCATCACAAAAATAAAAACGTTTGTTTTAATAAAGTTTTAAAAGAAAACTATTTAAAAGCTTTGTATACAAGAGTATGTGCAATAGTGCACACATGCAGTTATGTTTTAAAATTCTGTCATTTCTATTTTTTTAATAGATTTTTTTTTAAAAAGTAGTTTTCTTTTGGTCGCTTGTTTTTTGTTTGTTTTTTTTATCAAACTTCATCAACACTCCTTTAACACTTCAAGCAAATAATTTGTATGTATTATAACAGTTTCAACTGTATTAGCAGTCTTCCTCAGCAAACTTTTAATTTTATAAAAATATTCTAAATTTAAAAAAAAAAGTTAATCCTTTTTGAACAAAGCATTTTAGTTTTGAAATTTTTTTTTTTTTGTAATTGCATTCTTGTTGTTGTGATTGTAATCAATTTTTAATTTATTTTAACTAAAGCTGAGGCTTGTTTTTACATTTTTTAAAAAAAATTAATTATGAATAAGATTAACCCTGGTCAGAATCTCTAAGATTGAGTTGAGATAAAGAAATGCTCTGGTCTCAAACTACTAATTACAAGATGTTATGGAAGATAAGAGCTCATATAAATAACCCTGAGATTATGGTCTCAGGATTCTTTAGCTATTGATGTTTAGTCTGATTGTTTAGATTTACTTCAACATTTAGTATGCCAATTGGGAGACTTCTTTGAATTGCTGTGCTGCTATAACTTCTTAAGGTCACTGTCAGAATCTGGGAGCCATCATCGATAATATTATTTTGCTGTATAGAAGATTCTGCTGAAATTATCTTGTGGACTTCTATTTGCTAAAAAGAATTTTTCCTGAAGAATGCCACAACTATATGCCATGATGAATTGCCTCAACATCATGTCATGCTAAACCAACTTAAAGATGAGCCCTGGATCCCAAATCATCTCTGCAAAATCATGTCTTAAGAGTTCAAACCAGAACTGATCCCTACCATTGACTTTTATTTGATAAAAAGAATTTTTCCTGAAGAATGCCACAACTACATGCCATGAAGAATTGCCTCAACATCATGTCATGCTAAACCAATTTAAAGATGAGCCCTGGATCCAAAATTGTCCCTGCAAAATCATGTCTTAAGAGTTCAAACCAGAACTGATCCCTACCATTGCCTTCTGTATCCTGAACAAAAATGGAAACCTAAAGTCTTCACCAGAATTCTCCAGTAGAATGAATTATGGGTGCTGTGCTGAAAGACATCAGCCAATCTTAACCTTATATCTCAAGGTAACATGTTTCCTTATTCTCACCAGGGTGACTCAGTGAGTAATATATGAATATATTTATAGCTGCATGCTTTCAAGCCAAGATGTGTAATGCTGGCTTATATATTTAAAAGCTAAGTAGAGAAGAGGGTGGGTCCATCCTTTTCTTATCAAAAACTCTGGCATGTGTTGCAGCTTGATCGTGCTTCAGACTGCTGTCTTAACATCTGATTGGCTGTCTGAGAAGCAACAGTAGGTGCATGTGAGAGATTGGCAACCTCTCAATTTATTACTGATTTAACAACAATATGTGATTTATACAATATTATTTACACACGTTGCTTATAACTTATATTAACATCTAGAAAACTCTGGCATAGTAAACTTAAGGTTTTGCACTGTACTATCGTAAATTAAGACACAGAGTAATATATGAATATATTTATAGCTTCACACTTTCAAGCCAAGATGCTTAAGACTGGCTTATATATATAAAAAGTTAAGTAGAGAAGAGGGTGGGACCATTTTTTTCTTATCAAAAACTCTGTCATGTGTTGTGGCTTGATCATGCATCAGACTGCTGTCTTAACATCTGATTGGCTATTTGAGAAGCAACAGTAGGCACATGCAAGAGATTGGCAATCTCTCAATTTATTACCAATTTAACAACAATATGCAATTTATACAAAAATATTACTTAAAAAGTAACCTAATTTTATAATATCTTTTGCCTAGTCAATTGAAATATTTTAAGCATTTATTATATGTATTTTCTGATTGTATTTTAGTGTGTCTTGAAATCTTAGTTTTAAGATTTCATGTTTGTTTTGAATTTATATGTCAGGGCATGTACTGAGAGTTAGTTCTTAAAGCCATTTACTTTTAAAATTATTTCACTTTCTTGATAAATGCTTGGGCAGAGGTAAATAATTTTCTGATTACTTACCTGTCTCCTATTGAGACTTTTAATTATTATTATGGCAGCTTAGTTTTGACCAATTGTTTGGTTGGTTATTCACCAGTTATATATGTCTGTTTTCTTTAGATCAGAGATTTAATGTTTTTTCAATTTTAAATTATCTACACCAGAGTATTTTCTAACTTTTCTATTTTCATTAAATTGGAGATTTAAGTTTTCTATCATACTTCAATTTGTACTCTGTCATATTCACATATCATATTTATTTTTCTTGCATTGTAATCAACTATGGAAATCTTCAACATGGTTGACCATGCAGTAGTTCTGCAGATAATATGATTAACTAGTCAATAATCTGGTGATCACTTGCCCATGCTGTTTTCATTGATTCATGCAGAAATCCTTCATTTGTGATTTGTTTTAAAACTTTTTGAATAAGGAAACTAGAGTTGCTTAGGTAAATCTTCAGCTGAAGAAAAATCCTTACCTCTCTTTTAAAATGCTATTAGAAAATTAGTCTGTCTGCCAGAGCATTAATGTTTTATTTTTGTTCGTACATGCTTGATAAAAATTTAATAAAACCACACTTATTTTCTGTACATCTCTGTACTTGAAAGTTTTTTTTTATATTAATTTTGATAAACTTTAAAATTATATTAGCTGTTTGTCCAAGTTTTATTTTCTCAATTGTCTGAACAATATTATCCAGATGTTGCTCTCCCTGGGTCTGGTTGGTGCAAACCAACTTCATCATTAACTTTTGATCATGATAAATAAATTTTCCAGGTACACAGTGACCTGATGATGCCCTCTGTGATCAAAAGGAGAAATAACCAACCATTACATAGCTATTTAAATTTTAGTGCAACCAATGTAGGGCTTTGAGTTTAAAACCCATGAGATTTTGTTCAGACAATTGAGGAATATTTCATGTGTAGGAGGCAAGATTTCATAGGTAGGGATCTGTTTGTGTTAGTTATGGTATGGATTGTTGGGGCAGTTTGGTGTGAGGGGGTTCATCTTTTTTTTAATATGAAAAATTAATAAACAGTTAAATAGCATTTTTTTGTTTCTTTGGATTTATTGTTGAACATAAGAAACTTTAAAAAAAAATATTAAGAAGTTATATTTTTGTAAAAGTGAGAATAAAAGTTAAATAGAGTGGGATTTGAGCTTATTTCTAAAATGGGAGTGGTTGAAAAAGAAAAGGAAGTGGTAGAGACTCACATGATGATGAAGATGATGATAGATATGATGAGAGAAATGCATCAAAAAATAAAGGAATAAAATAGAGAAATGCATAAGGAATTCAAGCAAAGTCAGGAAGCAATGCTGGCAGAACTCAGAGCAGAAATGAGGAAAATGAGACATGAAATAATGGGAAGAGTTGAGGAAAATCAGCTAGCTATTAGAATAGTAGAAAAAGATCTGATTATAGAAAGGCAGGAAGTAGATATAGTAAAAGAAAGTATGAAAGAAAAGAAAGTTGAGTTGGAATCAGATAGTGTTGAAATGGACAATACTGAAATAAAGATGGAAATGGATAAAGAATGGATACAGATAGATAGTGTGGAGAAGAAAGTAGAAAATCCAGAAGAAAGTTATAAGTTAAAGGCAGAAATTAATATAAAAAAGTTTGTACAAGAAAGTAAAAATAAAGTGATTAAGATAACTGTTCATTTTAAACATAAATATAAAATAAAGAAAAAGATTAAGGAGTATAATTTTAAAATGGAGGTGGAAGCTCTTTATAGGACCATCTTATTAAATACATGCAAAAAGACTATACAAAATGAATTGTTTTTATTCACTAATGTTCATGCGATCAGTAATAAAATAAAACAGTTTAAAGAAATGTGGAGTTTTGTTGGGCAAAAGAGTTTTCAGATATATGAGTCAGAAAAGAAAACAGAATGTGAAAGGGATAAGAGAAAAATTTATGAGCAAAGAAAATACAGGAGAGGAGAAATAGCCTATATCAGAAAAACTAATTAAAGGAGAAAAATAATCACCAGACAAAGGTTAAGGGGTTTAAACTTAGAGTAATCGGATGGGTTTAAAATAAATAAACAAAAAAATTGTATTCATGGATTATGAAATAAAGTTAAAGTTGAAATAAGAAAACAAAATATCCTTTCAGATCACAGGACAAATATTCATCTGAGTTTTTATAGGGGTTTGTTAAAATGTTTAAAGTTTTTAAAAAAAACACAGGAATGCTTTTATTTTATTTTTTCATCATGTGTTGGGGCAGTTGAACCGGATGCTTTATCTGATTCAAAAGTTTTATCACAAAAGTAAAAACAACTTTTGTTTTAATAAAGTTTTAAAAGAAAACTATTTAAAGGTTGTGTATATGAGTATGTGCAATAGTGCACACATGCAGTTATGGTTTAAAATTGTGTCATTTTATTTTTTTTTTATACATTTTATTTTTTAAAGAATAGTTTTCTTTTGGTTGCTTGTTTTTTTTATCCAAGTAATTAAAGGCAAGAAAACTCTTAAATTTTATAAAAATATTCTAAATTTAAAAAAAAAAAAGTTAATCCTTTTTGAACAAAGCATTTTAGTTTTGGAAAGTTGTTTTTTTTGTAATTGCATTCTTGTTATTGTGATTGTAATCAATTTTTAATTTATTTTAACTAATTATGAATAGCCCTGGTCAGAATCTCTAAGATTGAGTTGAGATAAAGAAATGCCCTGGTCTCAAACTACTAATTAAACAATGTTATGGAAGATAAGAGCTCATATAAATAACCCTGGGATTATGAACTGAGGATTCTTCAGCTATTGATGTTTATTCTGATTGTTTAGTTTTACTTCAACTTTTAGTATGCCAATCAGGAGATTTCTTTGAGTTGTCATGCTGCTATAACTTCTTAAGGTCACTGTCAGCATCTGGGAGCCATCATCAAGAATATTATTTTGGTGTATAGAAGATTCTGTTGAAATTATTTTGTGGATTTATAATTGCTGAAAAGAATCTTTCCTGCAGAATGCCACAACTATATGCCATAAATAATTGACTGAACATCATGTCATGCTAAAACAACTTAAAGATGAGCCCTGAATTCCAAATTGTCCCAGAAAAATCATGGCTTAAGAGTTCAAACCAGAACTGATCCCTACCATTGGTTCTGTATCCTGAACAAAAATGAAAACCTAATGTTTTTCTCCAGTAGAATGAACTATGTGTGCCATTCTGAAAGACATCAGCCAATCTTAACCTTATACCTTGAGGTAACATGTTTCCTTATTTTTACCATAGTTTTAAAGTCTCAGCTTAATCTTAAAAAGTAACCTAAATTTTATATCTTTTGCTTACTGTTAGTGTCTTGAAATCTTAGTTTTAAGATTTTATGTTTGTTTTGAATTTATATGTCAGGGTGTGTACTGAGAGTTTAGTTCTTAAATCCATTTACATTTATAATTATTTCACTTTCTTAATAAATGCTTGAGCAAATGTAAATAATTTTCTGATTACTTACCTTTCTTCTATTGAGACTTCTAATTATTATTATAGCAGCTTAGTTTTGTCCAATTGTTTGGTTGGTGATTCACCAGTAATATATGTCTGTTTTTCTTAAACCAGAGATTTAATGTTTTCTCAATTTTAAATTATCTCTGCCAGAGTATTTTCTAACTTTTCTATTTTCGTTAAATTGGAGATTTAAGTTTTCTCCCATACTTCAATTCATACTCTATCGTATTCACATATCACATTTATTTTTCTTGCATTATAATTGACCATGCCAATCTTCAATGTGGTTGACCATGCAGTAGTTCTGCAGACAATATGACATCACTGTTCAATAATCTAGTGATCACTCACTCACACTGGTTTCATTGATTCATGCAAGAATCCTTCATTTGTGATTTGTTTTAAAACTTTTTGAATAAAGAAACCAGAGTTGCTTAGGTGAATCTTCAGCTGAAGGAAAATCCTTCCCTCCCTTTTAAAACTCTATTAGAAAATTAGTCTGTCTGCCAGAGTGTTGACATTTTATTTTTGTTCATACATGCCTGATAGAATTTAATAAAATCGTGCTTATTTTCTATATATCTCTGTACTTGAAAGTTTTTTTTTATATTAATTTTAATACACTTTAAACTTATATTAGCTAACATTTGTCCAAGTGTTATTTTCTCAATTGTCTACAATATCATTGAGCTCTTGCTCTCCCTGGGTGTAGTTGGTAGAAATCATCATCATCATTAACTTTTGATCACATTAAATAAATTTTCCAGGTAGGCAGCACCTGATGGCACCCTCTGTGATCAAAAGGAAAAAGACCAACTGTTATAATATATATATATAGTATCATTAATTGATATCTTTGGGTTTATACACTTTAATATTACACGTATTCAGTGACCAAATTAAATCCACTCTGATAATTTGTTTATTGGGAATATGTTAGATATTTTTCATAAAAGTAATTATTTTTCTGGCACACAACCCTGTTTAACATAGCTAACTTTTACCAATGGTGGAAGAAAGAAACAGTTATTAATTTTTTTATTAGGTTCCAAGAATCTATATGCTAATCCACTGACTCTCCCCACCTACCTTTATTAGTTTCTATTAAATGATAATTTGTTACACTCTGAGGGTTATATTTTTAGATATAGCATTGGAAATTTATTTGGCAAAATAATAATAATAGAATTTAACTAATAATATGCTAATAATAAATTTAGATAGACATCATAAATATAATAAATATTTCTAATTCTAATGAGAAAATAAAATATAATTTTAAAAATCAGCTCAGTATCAAAAGCAAATGTTCTTGGGATTCTAATTGTCTGTAACATGATTAAACAAGTCTTTAATATTACTTATAGTTTCAAAAATGTGATCACTTATAACATATGAGATAAAGTTTCTTACCGGTAAGTTTCAACTGTTCAATTATAGCATTTAAAGAATTCCATGCATGGTTTTGTTTGTCCTGAGTGGGATCTTTTGTATGATATTATAACAGCTTGTAGACAGTCTGGGGATTCAAAGATTCAGGTAGATGATGGCTTCATCCATGGCATTATCACAACTTTAGGAAAAAAAAGCATCTGCAAACAAACTCTTCTCACACGTTATGCCAGTTCGGCCTGCTGGTGAGAATAGCTTGCTGCATTTTATATTTCCCTCAAAAAGAACAAAATCAGTTTTGATGAAATTGTTTTTGTAGATCAGGCAAAAGAAGATGAAAACAAAAGATGTAAGATTAAAGATCTACAAAGGGTTTGCTTTTGTACCCTCCTTGATTTTTAGTCTACCGTGCACACATTGTTTACACCTTATTACTTTTGACCAATTTATTGTAATTATTGTTTCTATAATAATTCCACCACCCCCCTCAGTGGCCATCTTTAATTATGGTGAAGTAATGCTGTGATTTTAACTTTAAATAATGTTAATTGTTTTACGATAAGAATTTATATTCTTATCTTAGCAAAATCAAAAGTAACATTTTGTTATTCTCTTTCTTTTTATTTCTTTAACTAAAAAAAATATAGTTTACATCGTCTAAAATAAATCAGATTATTCTTAAAAAAATACTATTCTCTCTTTTAAGAAATTTAATAATTTTTAATTCTAAATTACCAATACTGACTGGACCACAAATATGATACAACCCCTCTGCAGTTGATGGAAAGAATAAAATAGTATGTTTAGCCTCTTTTTATTCTTAATAACTTTTAACTTCCCAAATCAATCACACTAATCCTGTCTTATTTAATTATATTCAAGGCCTTCAGGGTTAAGTCCATTCAGTTTATTATATATGACCTGTTTAATGCCCTGGCATTATAGGTCCCCTTCTTTCCCCTTTTATTTGCAAAAGTAAATGCATTTGGGCCATTCTCTTTAACTATCTGATGTCCTTCATACAAATTCTGAAACTTTTTACAGATACCTTTCTTAGTTTGGCTAACTGGGTGTACTGTAACCTATACCTCATCCCCTTTTCTGAAACTGATAGCTTTTGGACCCTTTCTATCTGCTCTCAGTTCATCAGTGTGTCTTATTCTCCATGTTGCCTTTCTCTGATCCACATCTTCATTAATACATTTGGGGATGACTGGCAACTTGACTTTGTACAGTCTTGGCATGTGTTGTCTGAACTGTAGTTGAAAAGATGTGAAACCTGTAGACTTGTTCTCAGTCCAGTTGATATAATTAATCACCTGTGGCAACTGTTTTACCCACTCTTTATAGTTAAATGATGTATACACTTTGGAAAGATGTCCCAATTCTCTCATCACCCATTTTCACAGGTTTAACTGAGAATTACGAACAGACAATGTGCTGGGTTTCCATCATTCATGATGAAAGGAGTCCCATGATCAGATAAAACAGCCCTCAGTTTACCTATCTTAGGGAAATATTGTGTCTTTAATATCTGTACGGTGTTGCTTCCATTCACCTGTGACATAGGGTACACAAACATCCACTTTGAAAAAAACATAAGTATTAATACATATTTCATATTTCAAAATGCAGATAGTGGCCTGTAAAAATCAATAGCTATCAGGTCTTTAGGTTTCTCAAGAATTATGGAGTTCAATGTACTCACATATGATTTGTTGGCAGATTTTGTCTGCTGGTGTACTTCACATCCCTTTAACATATTGCCTTCCCGATACTTTATATTTGGCCAGCAAAACCATGTTTTCAATGGTCTTTCTATTTTGTTAATCCCTTATTTCCCAAAGCTCTTAGGCACCACCATTCTCTACATTTTCTCTTTTATATCCATTAAATACTACAAAAAACCCTCTCTCAAGTGGTACCTTCTCCCATTTTTTCAGACTATTTTCCCTTGTCTCATTTTCACTTTCTTCTGTTTCCAAATTATTTATAACTCTTTGGTAACTGGAGTCTTGCTTCTATTTGTCACCTAAGTGATTAAGTTCATCTTCAATGGGGTATCTATTTCTATGCCTACTGCCACCAGACGTCATCTTCCATTTGCAATTGACTCGAGATCTCAGGCCCAGGATTGTGACTCAAGGCATCAGCCACCACATTTTCTGTTCCCTTACAATATTGTACAGAGTAGTTAAAATTTTTAGAGAAAAAGGATCCACTGAATTAATCTACTATTGATCAAATAGCTGTGGTTAAGGAATTTCAGACTTTTGTGATCAGTCCTGACTATCACTTCTGACCCTATTAAAAATTGCTAAAAACTCTGGAATGCCCATACCATGATTAATGCCTTATTTTCTGTTACAGGGTAATTGATCTATAGTCCCCTAGGGCTCTGCTAATAAAATACATTTCACCTTGGCTAAAATTAACCTGAGATTGCATCAGTACTGCACTCAACTCATATCTGCTGCTGTCTAGTTGTACTATAAAAGGTTTCTTTAAGTCTGGGTACACCAACATTACCTTGCTCAAAAATTTTTCTTTGATGCCTTTAAATACTGCTTCATGTTTGTCCATTCATTCCTATGGAATACTTTTTCATAGTAGCTGCAGCAATGGCTCCATATCTGTTGTAAAGTTAAAATTTGCTATAGAAATTAGACAACCCTAAGAAGGACCCAATTTGTCTTATTGACCTAAGATTGGGAAATCCATAGCAACCTATATTTTATCAGGATGGGACTTAATCCCCTTTTTTCTTATTAAATGCCCCCAAAAACTTACTTCCATCACAGCAATACAACTTTTCTATAAATTAATTTGAAATGCCCTTGTCATTGCATTCTTGTAGAAACATTTGAAGATGTCATAAATGTTCCATTGGGATTTTGGATACAATAATGACATCATCCTTATAAATGATAATCAAACTCTTTATTTCCAGGGATAATACTCTACCAATTCTATCCAGACATTTCAATAACTCTGCTCCACTGTTCTTTAAACCAAATAGCATTCTGGTAAACTGGTAATATATGCTGTTATAATGGAAAGTTGTATACTTGTAGTATGCTGAATGTAGTTTAATCTGCCAATAGCTGGCAGTCATGTCTAACATTGAAAAAAGTTCTTTATTGTGGAACTTGTTCAATAATTCATTTATAGGTGGAGAAACATTCTGATCAGACTATGTAATCTTATTCAACTGTCTAACATTTAGGCATAACCTTACTGACCCATCTTTTTTACTATCATTAAAGGATTGTTATATGATGATGACTCCTTCATTATCACTCTCCAATTCCTCCATTTGTGGCAATTGTTTTTCAACTACTGTTCTATATTGATAAGGTACAGGATAAGATCATGACTAGTATGGTGTGCCATTGATAATTTTAATTCGGTGTTCATATCCTTTAATTATCCTGGATCTATCTGAAAATTTTGCATTATATCTCTAGTAATTCTTTCAATGCCTTTTCCCATTTTCCTTTATCTGTTCTCCCCTTGCTCCATATCTCTGCTTGTATCCTCTAAGTACTTCTCTCAGCAGCATTCTTTCCCTTGACCCAAACTCACTACTTCTCCTTCACATGTGATACTGCCTTCTTTATAGATGATAAGACACTCTGTTTTGTGCATGAAGTTCAGACCCTAATATTATATCATATATGAGTCCTTTCAATATTAGCAAAATATGTTGGACATCTCTCTTTCCTACTCTTACCCATACCCATATCTGTTCATCTCTAGTTGAGCCTTTTGCTCTTGACCAGCATTGCTTGGCTTTCTTCACTGGCAGAGTTCAAACATCTTGTTGAATCATGCATTTGTATATATTCTTATGACTGATATTTGATTACCCAAATCAAACAATACATACACTTCAATATTGTTAATCCATATCATAGTTTTGGGGCATTCTTGGGATGCAAAGTTTATCATCTTATACCACTGTGTCTACTCTTTTCATTTCTACTGCCATGGTTTTACTATTCTTAATTTTCTACAATTTTCTTTACTATGAATTTTCTATCTTTCTTACTCATATATTTTACTTGAATTTTATTTCCTTTAACACTAACTAATATTTATTTTATTATTTTTATTTCACTATTATATTCACTGACCTTCTTCTCCCCATTGTCACTTTCCTTTTGAGCTATTTTCTTTACCATATGTTTGCCTACTTTCACCTTCCTCCCCATTTATGTACACAGTAAGATTTTTTTAATGACCCTGCTTTTATACTTCAAAATTTATTCCTTCTAACTCCTACTCTAATCTCGGGTTGTGAGTTTCCAAACCCTATGTCTGGGCTGTGCTTATGGCACATAAGCCTCATGTTGAATGTTTGTCAAGCATTGATGGTCAAGCGGTCAGTGACAGCTGTTTTTCAAGCAGTTGTCCTGGGTTATAGGGTTTGCTTCTCAACTGATGCTATGACACATGAGAAAAAAATGTATATATTACACATATTTGGTGGCCAAATTAAATCCGCTCTTATAATTTGTTTATTAGAAATATGTTGGGTATTTTTCATGAAAGTAATTATTTTTCAATCACACAATTCACTTTTAACATAACTAACTTTTACTAATAATGGGAAAAAGAACCAGTTTTTAATTTGTTTATTAGACACCAGGATTTTATACACGAATACACTGGATCTCACCAACTATCTTTATTAGTCACTATTAAATGATAATTTGTTACACTCTGGAGGATTATATTTTTAGATACAGCATTGGAAATTTATTTGGCAAAATAATAATAATAGAATTTAACTAATAATATGCTAATAATAAATTTAGATAGACAACAAAATAAGTTATATTCATAAAGTTTATTAATTCATAAATATAATAAATATTTATAATTCTAAGGAGAGAATAAAATATAATATTAAAAATAAGGTGAGTATCAAAAGCAAAGGTTCTTGGGATTCTAATTGTCTGTAATATGAGTAAACACAGTCTTCAAAATTACTTATAGTTTCAAGAATGTGATTACTTATAACATATAAGATAAAGTTTCTTATCGGTAAGTTTCAACTGTTCAGTTATAGCATTTAGAGAATTCCCATGCATGGTTTTGTTTGTCCTGAGTGGGATCTTTTGTATGATATTATTACAGCTTGTAGGTAGTCCAGAGATTCAAAAATTCAGGGAAGTGATGGCTTCATTCACAGCATTATACAATTTCAGGAAGGAAGAAAGCATTGTGAACAAACTATTCTCTACTCACATGTTACAACAATGCAGTCCACTGATGGAAATAGCTTGCTGCATTTTAGATTCCCTCTAAAAGATCAAAATCTGTTTAGATTAAATTGTTTTTGGAGGTCATAAATAACACCAGGCAAAAGAAGATGAAAACAAAAGATGTAAGATGAAAGATCTACAAAGGGTTTGCTTTTGTACCCTCCCTGATTTTTAGTCTACCGTGCACACATTGTTTACACCTTTTTACTTTTGACCAATTTATTGTAATTATTGTTTCTAAATTCATCCCCCCCCCTCAGTGGCCATCTTTAATTATGGTGAAGTAATGCTGTGATTTTAACTTTAAATAATGTTAATTGTTTTACGATAAGAATTTATATTCTTATCTTATCAAAATCAAAAATAACATTTTGTTATTGTCTCTCTTTTTATTTTTTTAACTAGAAAAAATATATAATTTACATTGTCTAAAATAAATCAGATTATATTTTTTAAAAATTCTCTCTTTTAAAAAATGTAATAATTTTAATTTTAAATTACCAATGCTAATTATACAAAAATACGGTACAATATGTATATTGTAATTTGATAGAGCATTTCTCTTTCATACCATTTCATTGATGCATTATTTTTGAAAACTGAAAGAAACCACATATTTTAGTATCACAAGAGATCAGATCGGGTTGTAGACAAAAATCAGTTTTATTACCCATGTCCAACACTTGGCAGTACCTCTATTAATCAAGGCCAATGTATTACAAATCCTATTAATTCTTAAACCAATAAACATCACATGACCACCACTTCTTGTGCTTGTGTATAACTGTTTTAAAACAGGCAAAACTCACTATACATATTGCCATACACAGCAAGCTAAAGTAATCAATGGATTCCAGAAAGCTTGTGAATAAAATCCCCATCTAGTGCCTACTCATCCAATATCCCCAGACTAGTTTCTGGCTTGTGGCCTTCATCAGTGAGGAGCCTTGGATCTAAGATCTAGGTGCAGTGCTCTCAGATCCCTCTCAGATCCAAGGCTCCTCATTAATGAAGGCCACAAGCCAGAATCTAGTCTGGGGATATTGGATGAGTAGGCACTAGATGGGGATTTTATGAACAAGCCTTCTGGCATCCATTGATTACTCTAGCTTGCTGTGTATGGCAATATGTATAGTGAGTTTTGCCTGTTTTAAAACCTATTAATTCTTACAATCTCTTATTTATCTCAATCTTCATCCCTGGATTCAACCCAGCTGATCACAAGACTTCATATACATAATTATGTTCTTGATGTAACATAATGCTTCTTATGATTTTAATCATTTCTAGATATCATGTTTATCAGGCAGCTTCATTTATTTCATTATCACCATAATCACATAACTATATTATGATTACTTATCTCATCATTATTGCCATATATTATCACTTACCTCGTGATTTAGTTCTACTATCACAATCATTATTATCATGCATATAGCATGAACACACACATTCCTGTTTAGATAAGAAAGATAAAGAAACTTCTAAGATGTAAAACTAAATATAAATACAAATAAGCAAAGTTGTATTTTAATATTGCTACTATTTGACCTAAATAGAAAATCATTTGCTTTGTGATTATTACTATTAATAAAATGCTTATTATTCGATTGAGGTATAATGAACCTAAACCAGACTCTCCAATACTGTTTGCTATAAAAAATGATTATATATGAATTACATTGCAATTTTTTATTTATTATATCTTAATCCCAGGATTAATAAAAACTGTTCTTTAATATAGACATATCTATCAGTTACTACATTTCTGAGAATGATAAAATTATTAAAAAATAGTGTACAGTCATTTCATATTTTCAATGCTTTAAGTTAAAATTAAAGAGAAATATGAGAGATATTTTTTTAATATCATTAACTTAAGAGATAGTTTTTAAAAAATATTAATATTTCAAATTATAAATAATATTTGTCAAGTGTTGGTGGCCTAGCAGTTAACATAGCTGCCTTCCAAGCACGGCTCAACGCATTTGACATATGGAAAATATAAATAATATTTAAGACAAAAATTGTAATAAATTAACATTAACTTATTATAATTTAAGGTTTAATATTTTCTAAAAAATATGCTATTAATTAGAAATTATACTTTTTACATAGTATGTATAATTTAAACTTCTACATTAACTAATATACTCAACTTTTATATCTAAAATTTCTGACATTCAGTTTCTCAAGCATCTGCCATATTATAATGTATTTTTTAGTTTAGTGCATTCCCAAACTTTTAACAGTAATGAATTTTAATTTGGTTGAATTTGCCATCATTCTTGTTGCACTATTCTCTTCATCTAATTTTCTTTCAGGTATGATTTTATTTATGATATTTGCAGTTTTAAATATTTTTTTATTTAGAAAACTTTACATATTAACAAATTACTTTGGTCTTTAAAGATTCTTGGGACTTGTAGAAGTTTAGACTACTTCTGACTTCACTTTATGCAACTCTAGAAAAAAAGGCATTCTCATAGACACTTCAAGGTTTTAAAACAGGCAAACTCTCCATCAGTAGTGCCACTCAATGCAAACCAGAGTAATCAATGGATGCCAGAAGCCTTGTGCATAAAATCTTTATCTAGTGCCTACTCATCCAATATCCCCAGACTAGTTTCTAGCTTGTGGCTTTCATCAGTGAGGAGCCTTGGATCTGATAACATTGCACCTAGATCTTAGGATCTAATGCAACCCTCCAGCAGCCACCTTTTAATCTCTACTTAACTACGAAACTATGAGTCTGAAATTGAAAACACAATAATGTTTATAATCCAAGCTCATTAGTTTATATAGTCATATAGGTCTGAACTCAGTTCAGTACCCATACATTTTGGTGTCTTTGTTTCTTTAATAGCCATAGCCACCATTATCCTATTAGGCATGATTGATATTAAACCACTAAACATCACAGGATCACCATTCTTATGCTTGCTCATAAGAAGCATGAGATGGTGATTGTGTGATGTTTAGTGGTTTAATACTTCAAGGTTTTCCCATCTGCCAGTTCTTCCATTATGAAGAAGTAGATTGCTACCCACCTGGACAAGCTGTGGCAATGCAAAAGGGATATCTAGTCACAAACCTTGATTCTAGCTAAATTATTTATGTTTTTTTTATTATTTTCAAAGATTTTCACTGTTTCCCATTAAGGTTGCAGTTTTCTTCAATTACAGTTAATGGTATTATAATTTCTAGCAGCTATATTTTTCTTCCTTTTGCTGAAACTCCTTTGTTTTCAAACGATCACAATTTCAAGAAACGTGGATTTGTTTAATCAATCTATATGGAATCTCTCCATTTATATCTTCTTTTCACATGCTAACATGGAATATACTCCCTTCTTCAAAATCTCTTCTTTTATCATAATTAAATAACTTTTCAATACATTTACATTTAATAAAACGTTTTCCAAAATCTATCTTTTTTTTTTCATTGCAAATTTTATGTTATATAATTATTTATATATATTTTAAAAGTGATACCTTCTTAGCATCTTTTTGCAATTAAAACAGGCAAAACTCTCCATACAGTAGAGCCACTCAGTGCAAGCCAGAGAAAACAATGGATGCTATACAAAAAAAAAAAACTTTGCCGCTAACAAAATA
Organism: Epiperipatus broadwayi; assembly: GCA_028023455.1. Lineage (NCBI taxonomy): Eukaryota > Metazoa > Onychophora > Udeonychophora > Euonychophora > Peripatidae > Epiperipatus > Epiperipatus broadwayi. Next base: position 11,058,939 of record JAQFVV010000010.1, on the reverse strand, counting down.
TTCTTATTTAAAAGTATTATTTCTAGTATTAACAAACTTTTAGTTTTAACAAAAATATTTAATTAATTTGCAAATTTTATATATCTTACTTATGGTATGCAACTGAACTAAAAGTTAGTCCTGTTTTTTTATTACGAGATTCCCCAACCTGAATAAAATAAAAATAGTTACCATCTCTACTTTTTTATCTGGTTAAATCTAAGATTTATTCATTTTCCCCCACATTACTATTTTTCATGGGATGGTCATGTATTTCTATTTTCAGGCAAAACCCACTATACGTATTGCGACACACAGCAAGCTAGAATAATCAATGGATGTCAGAAGGCTTGTGCATAAAATCCCCATCTAGTGCCTACTCATCCACAAGCCAGAAACTAGTCTGGGGATAATGGATGAGTAGATACTAGATGAGTAGATACTAGATGGGGATTTTATGCACAGGTCTTCTGGCATCCATTGATTATTCTAGCTTGCTGTGTGTGTGGAAATACGCATAGCGAGTTTTGCCTGTTTTAACAAGTTATACACAACATAAGAGGTGGTGGTGGTCATGTGATGTTTATTGGCTTAAAACCAATCCTGTCTAATAGAATAGTGGTAACTATGGTTATTAAAGAACCAAAGACAGCAAAATGTATGGGTACTGAACTGAGTTCAGACCCATATGACTATATAAGCTAATGGGCTTGGATTAAAACATTAAGGTGTTTTCAGTTTAAGACTCATAGTTTTGTAGTTAATTGGAGATAAAAGGTAGCTGCTGGAGGTTGCATTAGATCCTAAGATCTCGGTGCAATGCTCTCAGATCCAAGGCTTCTCACTGACAAAGGTCACAAGCCAGAAACTAGTCTGGGGATATTGAATGAGTAGACACTAGATGGGAATTTTATGCACAAGCCTTCTGGCATCCATTGATTATTCTAGCTTGCTGTGTATGGCGATATGTATAATGAGTTTTGCCTGTTTTAACAACAGTTATACACAAGCATAAGAAGTAGTGATCATGTGATGTTTATTTATATTTTCAAATGGTGACCCTTAACTTGTCTTCTTTTTACATGGCTTTTTCATGCAGTAGGTATATAGTCAGTGTAAATTATATGATCAAAAAAAGTATTTATGACACTTCTTTTATTCTAGGTTGACATACTCCTTACTATATGTAATTGGTAAAGATGAAGTTTATTATAAGATCACTCTCCTATCTACGCAAGACTCCTATTTTGTATAAGTCTACAGTACTTCTACTGAAATTCCTTTATGACCTGCAAAGCAACCGTCTTCAGAGCCAGTATATTAATCTAAATATCACAATATTAGTTCTGCAAAACATCACTAGAATTTTATGTCACTAGTATAAAAAATATTATAAGTAGCTAAATCAGAGATTTTCACCATTTGAATATGGTTTTGTCAATTGAATGACTATAATTCCACACTTTTTGTGCAGAAAAATCCACCTTAAAAATTTTATAATAGTTAATAATAAACTAACTTGAATTCAGCAATGTCTCAACAAAACATAATCTTCATCTTTGCTGTGAATAATAAAAACAGAAACTGTTCTTTCATCCCACACCATCAATCTACCTTATAACAAACTCTCTATCATTAAATGTTATTAATGTTTTTGTCTACTTAGTGAGATATTTCTTTTCTTCACTGATACCTTTTATCTTATGCATCTTAGTTTTTTTTTTCCATTTTTAATTCAGATGCAGATTAAAATTTATCCTACTATCTTGGTTCCTTATCCATCAGATGTGAACATTTTGGATAGATTTTGTCATGTATTTAGGCAGTCTTGTCCTTTAGATACAGAGTAATCTATATATCAGGTCTTCTGACTTACTGTAATAAACTATCTCTTTTGATTACTATTGAGCTTTTTTGCTATTTTCTTTTTTCCTCAGTCATGGGTCACAGAAAATATACAGAGCTATATTTTGACTGCTTTGGCATAGTACTTAGTCATCTTACTTTTCGATATACTGAAAACTTTGATAGATGATGGTATGTCATTTTTACCCTTATAATCTAACTCCTTTTTAGTCAGCCATTTTTGTATAGGCTTTTTCTTTGTTGATTTGGGCTTACACTAAGTTCTAGCTAGGTTGACTCTCAACCCACTCTCTTAAAAATAAGCATCTACTTTGGACATATCTTCTTTTTTCTGGGCAGTTTATCTTTTTTATGTCATTGCTTCATATTTTCATGTTGAGAAGGTCTCTTAATTTGTTCCACTCATGTAATTTGCATTAAAGTTATCTTTATTCTTGTATAAATTTTTATTATTATAATTTGAAAATTCAGTCTCTTTTTCATGTTCTCTTTGAATTAGATTGACAATGTCCATTGAATTAAGCAGCTAAGCCAACTACTGTATCATTATTTAATCATTGGACATGATTATTTAGCCAATTTTATAGGGCAAAGATAGTTTCCAAATTATTTTGCTAAATTTGATATGGTATCTATTTTTAATGATTTGAGGTTAGCCACTTCTATCTGAATAAACTCTGTAGCTTCCTCCTGATCCTATGCTGTATTGCTTATTTGGTCTTATTCTTTTGTACAACACTCCTTCAATAATGTTTTTTATAATCCTCGTGACAATTAAGATTGGCTTAGAAACTTATAAAACAGGATTTCTTCAATGACTAAAATCTCCCTGCCAGTTCTTTCATGTGGGTGTTATATTATATCTCCATCCAATTCACACAGAAATAGCTATCAAGACTGTCCAAATGGTTCGTTAGTATTTTTCCAGAATTAATGTGGAAAGTTTTTATTTTCAAAAATCCTAATATTGCCATTTAACATGCTGTATCTCTTTCTCTTAGATTTAAATCTTTTGTTAGATTTTGATTCCTCTTTGGTTACTTTTTTTTTTGCAGCAGTTTTTCAAGCTATTTCTTCAACTGTTTTCTTTTATTTAAATACTTCTTTATGCTAAATGCTTTAGTTCAGAATAAAGTAGGGGACTCTGGAATTCACTCTATCATCTTTTAGTGTTTAAACTTCTGCATTCATGAGTAATAAAGTATTTGACTATTTTTTATAATAGATACCTATTTTTAACTGTTGCAAATCTTTGACTATTTCCTTCTGGATTGCCTCGATTTGCTCTTTCAAACTCTCATGTTCATTTCTTCATATTGCAACTTCATTGATTTATATTTCATTTTAGTTTCTTTTAGAATTTTTTCCACTTTTCCTCTTTACTCTCCCTTCTTCATCAATTATATTTTATGTTTTTTCCATGATTACTTGCCTATTCTCTTGACTTTTCTTCACAATAATTTTGATTTTCTCTCATAATTCTTCTCTAATTTTGAAACTAACTTTTCTTGCACTTATTTCTCATTATTTGACAATTCTTTCTTAATACATTTTATTTATCACTTACCTTGTGTTTTATCGACTGTCACATTTGCTCTTTCTGAGCTCATTTTTGTATATGACTTTTTTCAGCTGCAGGTAAATTCTATCCAGTATCTATTTTTCCTTAACTGTGTAAGCTTGTGGTTAAGACCTGTAGAGGTCCCTACCTTCACATTTTCAACTGCACATGCTTTAGGTTTACTACCTTAGTAAATATTATTTACTTCTTGTGATAATTTATTTTTCAGTTACTTTATCATTAAAACATGCATTACATTCTCCTTTATGCATACAATAAATCTCTCTTCTCAGATATCTATATTCTTTCTGTTTTATATTAGTCTTATATTAATTATCCTATCTTATTATTGGTACTCTTACCTGACCTGCACGATGGCCGCTAGAGATGATGTTTATTTGAATATTCGTTTAATCACATTCCACAGAGAAAACATTTTTTTATCTCAATCTAATCACTTATTTCACAATATTAAATTTCACTTTTTGTCTTAGGCTATATAATACAATACATATATTTGTTAGCATCATTTCACCTCTTTGGCTTACAAGTGATTTACCGAATTTTTCTCGGTCTGATAGCATATCTCACAACCAAGCATCTATTATTGCATTTAAACTCTGTTTATTTTTATATTCAAAGGTCAATGACTCAAGTAACCCAATGGGAAATTATGTTGTAGCATCACTTCTGTAACTGATTATAAGGTTAGCATTGCTGAAATAATGTAATTTGTAGATGACACACAGACATACAAAACAATATATTTTGAAATAAAATACATGTATTGCAAATGAAATGTTGATGTTAACAAATATGAACTTAGATTTAAAACTTATCTTTATGAGAGTTGTTGAATATTTTTTAATGTAATCTGAAATTATTGAAAGAACAACTTAATTACTATCTAGTAAATGTTATTTTATTAAAATGGTCAGAGAATTGATCAATGTAGTTATCTACTACATGAAAATAGTTAGTCAAGCATTGGTGGCCTAGTGGTTAGTATAGCTGCCTTCTAAGCAGCTGGCCTGGGTTTGCTTCCCAGTCAATGTTTTGATATATGGAAAAAAATAGTTATGAAATAGAAGTGTTGTTACAGTTAAATTCAGATTTATAAAATATCCTTGCTGATACGATTCTGCTACTCATTAAAATGTCACTCTTCTGATTTCGAAATTATAGATTATTTCAAAAATATACATGGGAAAATTAAGTTATAAAACAGCGGTTCTCAACCTGTGAGTCGTGACCCCTTTGAGGGTTGAACAACCCTTTCACAAGGGTCACCTAAGGCCATTGAAAATTACAGTTATGAAGTAATAAAAAAATAATTTTAAGGTTGGGGGTTACCACAACATAAGGAACTGTATTAAAGGGTTGTGGCATTAGGAAGGTTGAGAACCACTATTACAAAATAAATAGTTACTTTAGAAATTGCTAGTCGAATAGTTTTATTATCTCCAACAAACCTTTGATTAACAAGAATACTATAGTTTAAATCTATAATGAAGGGTTGGTTGTAATATTGCTCTAACAAGCTGAATGTATCATTATTTTTAGTAGATTTGTACCCACCCTCAGAAGCAATTTAACATTATCATTTTTAACATGATTTTTTTGTAATGTTACCCATCTTTTTTCTTTAAAAGTGTTAGAAAAAAACTTACTTTTAGAGTAATATTTAAAATTCTTTTATTTAACTTAAGACTTTTATTTATTTGTTTCAAATCTTCTGACTTTTAACCTACTACTACTGGAATGGATTTTCTTCAAAATTTCTATAAGTGTTCTGTTTTGATGGCAGTGCAATGTCAAAATGCAATATTTCAGAGTTGTCCAACCTAACAGTGTTGATGAGCAACATATAAAACTGCATTGAAATTGGATTGGTAAGTTTTAGTGATGTACAATAGATGGTATTATAATTTTTTAAAAGTATGTTTTCATTTAATTTGATGGCAGTTGATTAAAATAGAAGGAAAAAGAAAGGGAGGATGAAATCTTAATTTCTTTTGATTGTTTAACTATAACTTGATTCTTCAAACCATTGATTACATAAACACAATAATCTTGGAACTGAGTTTTAATGTGCATGAATTTAATTTCAAATAGTAGAAACACAGTGATAGTGTTTACATTTTCAGTTTTTAAAATTAAATACAAATAGCTTCCTGTTTATGATAAATAATTTTGAAAAATTGGAGTGAATATAGGGATAGACTTGAATACTAAAAAATTATATAAAAAATATTTTCTAAAAAAGCACCTTAATTCAATTTGATAAGTAATGTACTATTGTTAAGTGTAACTTTAAATAAAGTGTGGGATGTCCATAAATTAATTAATCCAATCACTATTTTTTATGTATAATAAACATCACTTGATAACCATTTCTTATGCTTGCTTGTAACTGTTATTAAAACAGGCAAAACTCTACATACAGTATTGCCACTCAGTGCAAGCCAGAGTAATCAATGGATGCCAGAAGGCTTGTGCATAAAATCCCCATCTAGTGCCTACTCATCCAATATCCCCAGACTAGTTTCTGACTTGTAACCTTTGTCAGTGAGGAGCCTTGAATCTGAGTGCACTGCACCTAGATCTTAGGATCTAATGCAACCCTCCATCAGCCACCTTTTATCTCTACTTAACTACAAAACTATGAGTTGTAAATTGAAAACATAATATTTTCAATTAAACTTATCAGCTTATATAGTCATATAGGTCCAAACTCAGTTCAGTACCTATACATTTTGGTTGTCTTTGGTTCTTTAATAATCATAACCACCACCATCCTATTAGGCAGGATTGGTTTTAAGCCAATAACAGTTATAAGCAAGCATAAGAAATGGTGATCGTGTGATGTTTATTGGCTTAAAACCAATTCTGCCTAATCGGATAGTGTTGGCTATGGTTATTAAAAAACCAAAGACACCAAAATGTATAGGTACTGAACTGAGTTCAGAGCTATATGACTATATAAGCTGATGAGCTTGAATTAAAAATATAGTGTTTTCAACTTAAGACTCATAGTTATGTAGTTAAGTAGAGATAAAAGGTGATTGTTGGAGAATTGCACTAGATCCCAAGATCTAGGTGCAGTGCTCTTAGATCCAAGGCTCCTTACTGACAAAGGCCACAAACCAGAAACTTGTCTGGGGATATTGGATGAGTGGGAAATTGTTGGGGATTTTATGCACAAGCCTTCTGACATCCATTGATTACCCTGGCTTGTGCACTGAGTGGCAATATGTATAGAGAGTTTTACCTGTTTTAATATTTTTTATGTAATAGTTATTGAAATGATTAATTTATGGGTACACTACATTTTTTATTTAAAGTTACAAATAACAACTAAAATTAAATTATCAAAATATCATATGATTACCATTCTTTGCATTTACACAAGCTGTTTTTCACAGAGGCAAAACTTTCCATACAGTATCGCCACTCACTGCAAGCCAGAGTAATCAATGGATGCAGAAAGATTATTGCATAAAACCACTATCTAGTGCCTAAACTAGTCTGGAATATTGTATGAGTAGGCACTAGATAGGGATTTTATACACTAACCTTCCTGCATCCATTGATTACTCTGGCTTGCACTGAGTGGTACTGCTGTATGGAGAGTTTTGCTTCTGTGTAAAATTAAATTCCCAACCATAACATGACCACCATTCTTTATGCTCACACATAAAAAAGAATTTTTTGTTTTTTAGTGGATTATTTATCAAATTAAATAAATAAAAGTGTTTTTATATCAAATATTTTTATATTTACTATTTACAAATGACATAATTTTAAAAACAGTAGTGGAGTTAGCTTATATTTTTTACAGATATACACTCTTCTAAATGTTTTCCAAATGGGGGCTTGATTTTTTAATGGTGCAGCTTTCTTTATATTGGATTTGCTTTTGAGCTTTTATAAACTAGTTTTTTCTTGATTTGTTATGCTTGAGATATTAGTGGATATAAAGAAAAAAATAACAAGAAAATGAATGGTAATAATTCAGGAGCATTTTTATTGATAGAAGCCAAAATCATTCATTTGAATAGCAAATAGTGAGCGAATAGCAAATAGTGAGTGGTATTAATAAAAAAAAAAATTATGACTTATCTTTGAAGATCAAAACATTGACTAATCTGTCATATAATACTGAGAATCTCTGCAATATAATGAGTTTGAACTTGTGCCATTATCACTGCAAGATCATTTTAAAAATTATGGAAAGATCCAACATTTTATATCAATGTTTGAATATACACAGAGACCAAACTCTTCATACAGTAGTGCCACTCAGTGCAAGCCAGAGCAATCAATGGATGCAAGAAGGTTTATGCATAAAATGTGATATTTAGTGTTTTGAAATATACCTGGATGGATGTATTCAGAATATTGAAATAAACTTCTGCTTAATTAAGTTGAACTATATGGCTCTATGGAACCTTATTGATACTATATTAAATACAATAATTTCACCACATTGTTCTGGCTGCAAATTCAAATTGAGTGTAATTCACTCTTCCATTAAATTAATGAAACAAATTATTGCTAGATACCCTCATAATATCCATCCACATGAAAAAAAATTCTATTTGGGTTAAATGATAATTAGAAAATTATCTTTTGATCATTTCATATAAATTCTACAGTATTCAAGGTGAAACTCTTAAATGCTAAATATCTTTTTTTTTTTTAAAAAAAAAAAAAGTGAGTCATATATAATCTTATTAAAACAAAATTGGAAACACTTTTTTTCTTCTCTCATAATTAAAAACAAAAAAAAAGCTTTAGTTTGGAATTGCAAGTGATAAACATCTTCCAAATTAGAAATCTGTGTTCTCTTGTTTGTGAATCCATTATGGTTTTTATGGGAAAACTTTAAACAAATTTCTGATGAAATAAAGAAAAATCTTTTTGACCCCAAAAACTGTTTAACCAATTACAATGATTTTCAATCTGTACTTTTGCACATGTTACTAGTTTTTCAATCTAAATATGTTAGATAGCATTACATACTAACTATGTATTCAACGGTCATCCAGTGAATATTGATGAACATAACTATAATTAAAAAAATATTGAGTAATGAAAAATTTTAATCAGATGAATAGCTTGATAAATTGATGCTTAGAAGAGTTAGAATATAATAAACATTCTTACAACTTTGTTGTATTTTTCTTATACCCTTATGTTCTTTGTTATAAATTAACATAACATTCATATATAATATTGAATTTTAAAAATCTTACACTTTTCAGCAAAAAAACTTTTATTATGATGAAGACTGCATAGTACGGTTGAAACTGTAATCTATAATAAAAGTTTTTTTGTTGAAAAGTGAAAAGTGTTAGATTTTTGAAATTCAATATTATATATGAAGACAGCAAAAACAAAAGGAGGAAGAAAAGAATTTAGAAAGACTATATAATATAACATTCATACTGTAAAACAAAAAATGTCATTTCTGCATGGACTATATTCTTTATATTATAAGCTACACACAAGAATTCATGTTTATGACTTGCATGGTCCACACATATTTCAAATATGACACCTGATTTCATTAATCCTTTGTTTACTAGAACTAATTTCTCATCATGCCTACTGTCATTTGAATTGTATTCAACTTTTGTATATTTCATTTTACAGTCGTTATAACTTTTATTATTGAACTTTACTTTACATCTGTAGCTAACTAGTTGAACTTATTTTTACATATTTAATTATTTTACATTATTGTTAATGTTTTTAGATCTGTAAATGAGTTTATTTTTGCGCGTATGCACACACTTGTGCTATGCATAAATAAATAAATTTGTCAAATGATTGAAAGAAATCCTTCATAAATTACATGTAAATAAATCGCTTGCTCGTTTTATGATTTAATTTCCAAATGTATTTTCATTCTTCTATCTTTATAAAGTGTCAATATGATTTTAAAGTACTGTATTAATTAAAGTACGATATATTCTTGTTACTAATCACTATTAATATTTCCAGTATTAAAAACCAGATGGCACAAATGAAAAGATTAAAAGTAAACAAATTGATTATGAATAAATTTATTTGCAAAATGTATTTTCTACTTTGGTGAATTTTCTCCTTATCGAATTCAGTCTTTGTCAATTCCATTCAAGTAAATAGATAAATTTTTAAAAAACATTTGAACTAATTGCATTTATAAATAACTAATTGTACGTGTTTATAATAATGTATTTAGAAGTGTAAAAAAAATTAACTGTTTAAAATAATTTGGGTGGATATAAATTGGAAATAAAATTCTGAATAATATTTAAATTCATGCTTACTCCAAAAAATATAATTATTATCATATTTGTTATATACGGTATATAATAAAAAAGAACTGAGAATTAATTACATAAGGAAAGTATTTAGTGGGTAAGGAGGTTGATAAAATGGATAAAACAAAGTGTTTTTAAATACAGGCAAAGAAATGTTTAAGATAATGAAATTTCAATGCGTTATTTTCTTTTCCCAAAGATTTAACATTTCGTATATGCTTTATTTATATCATTCTGACAATTGTAATCCCACGAACTGAGAACAATCCTTAAAATAGCAGGGGAAAAAAACCAATTAAATAAATCCACTTTTCTTTTAAGTCTATAATAATATTTTATTTTATACTTCGCCTGACTGTTTTGACTGACCAGTTTCAAAACTAAAATATATTAGTGTACACATGATTGTATAAGAAGATAGTTTTTTTAATCAATATAAATAATGCTAAATAAAAATTACATCTCATTATAAATTGAATTCTTTTTATATCCCGTCATATATATTCGATAAGATATAAAGAGGATTGAATTTATAATAGAATATAATGTTTATTTAGTATTGTTAATATCGATTAAAAAAACTATCTTTGCATATATTGAGTTTTGGATTTGGGGTAATTTTGATTATTTATTGACTACTTTAGCTTTATGCTTTTAATGTTTACACTTATATATATATTAGCTTTGAAAAAGATTGCCAGTCAGTCAAAATTGTCTTAATCAAGTATAAAATAAATTAAGCATTATTATAATGTTTTTAAAAAAGTAGACTTATTTTATTGTTTTATAATTTTATCAATGTAAAAAGAAGATATAAAATGAAGAGAATATATAATACTTCAACAAAAGACCACCAACAAATGAGCTATTATAGGTTTATGAGTAAAACTTGCTTAGCCTCAGGAATTGTCAATTAGTAGTAATTGAGAATTTCTTGGTAATAACGAAAGTTAAAGCTTCTCTATTTACTGGATATACCAACAATCCATAAAACATTTATTTCAATATATATAATAAAATAAAGTCATATGTCACATGACTTATATAGCTTGCATTTACAAATATGTAAAATAAAGGGCATGCTAATAACTCTAAACAAGCTTTTTTTTTTAATGATAAATGTTACATGAGAAAACATTCAAATCATCTTTATCTAGGATTGTCTCCACCCCTATACCAATTTCAAGCTATGGCAATTTGGAACATATCTTTTTAAGTCAAGTCAAAAGGTGTGAGTACATGATTATTGAAATCATTTATAGCTGGATATAGAATATATTTTAATGCATTTAATATTTAAAAATTTATTTCTGCTTAATTTTGTGCTATTTACTCAGCAAAGAATGTTGAATTATCTATTTTACAAGTTGAGCATAGAAAAAGGAGGTGTCATTTTTGTGATTAAGCTTAATTATGTAGCATACAGTTTGCTTCATTGATAAAGCCAAAAATAAAGAAGTTTTGTAGTATAGAAGAGAGATGAGTTGTGGGTTGTTCAATAAGTGAGATATCATCATCAGTTGTTGTAAGTAGTATAGAAGAAAATATAGTAGATGAGTTTATAAAAAATAAAGGAATTATAGAGTATTATAGGTATGTGGATGATATTTTTCTTATTGGAAATAGTAGAAGTATTGATAAGGTTTTTTAATGAATTGAATAATAATAAAGATAAAATTAAGTTTATAGTGAAAAAAGAGATAAATGGATTAAAATATTTAGATATTTTTGTGGAAAGAGGAGTGATGAATAAAATAGTGGTTAAATATTATATTAAAGATAAGAAAATTAGGAGTTTAATTGATCCAAAGTTATACCAACCATGGTCTCAAAAAATAGGTGTTTTAAAGGGATTTAAGATTTAAAATGATAAACCTACGTAAATAAGAAAGAGGCATATGCACAAAAATTAAAAATAAATAATGATTATGTTAAAATACAGTACAAAAAATAATCAGAAGGGTTTGGGGGAATAAAAATGTAAATAATAGAAATAAGTATGATAGGAGTAAATATAAAGATTGTAATTGGATATCTATTCCATATTTAAAGGAGATATATAAAAAGTTAGTAAAAGAAGAATTACCAGGTAGGGGTAGTTTATAAAATTTGGATGTGAAAATATAGTTCAGAACCATATATACATTAGATACTGGTCATAAAATGGAATGTGAGAAGAATATTCAAGTTATATGTTAAAGATTATCATAAAAGAATATTTTATGAAATTTTATATATTCAGGCAAATTTAGATACATGTGTTAATAACTGAAACACATGTGTTAATATAATTAAAGATCCAGGAAAATTATGTGGAAAATGGGTATCATTAGATAATTGAAAGATTTAAAAATTATTGTAAAATTATAAATGGAAATTTATAGAAGTGAAAAGGGGAAGGGGAATTAAAAATATTTTTAAAAAATATTTAAAAAATAAATTTTTTTTTATTTTTATATAGGTATATAAAAATATATGTATTTGTATGGTTTTAAATAATCAAAAAAGCAAATCATATATAATGTTTTAAAGTTTGTTATGTATTGTATTTTGTTTTGTTTATTTATTTATAGGTTATATATATATAATACTAATAATATTGTTTAAGATATTATTTTTTTCCTATAGTACAGGCTTTTTCATACCTGCACTCCAATATGTGATATATAGGGGTTTGAAGTCAGACTTTCACATGACCCTCAACTATCCACGCTATCTCATACTGATGAACATTTGATCACACACATGTCAAAAAGATAAATAATCACCAACGACATGTGGGATCAAGTATGTCAACAGTATGAGATAGCATGGATAGTTGAGGGTGTGAAAGTCTGAATTCAAACCCCTAATATATTGTTTAAGGTAAAAAATGTCCAGTAGGTAGAATGAGTGTAATTAATTGGTCATGTGTGCAAGATGGGTGAGAAAGGTAATGCGATATGCAGAAGATTTGGATAAAGAATTTATGTCAGTATACTTGTACAAAAGGTGGGATGATTGTGTTAGGAGGATTGTTGAGTGTTATAGTGATAAAGAGTGGGATGGAAGAATAGATGCATTAATAAAGAATAGGGAGTTGGAGAGATGGAGAACTATTATGAAGAGTAAAATGAGTTTAAATATATATAGAAGTAAATGGAACATTGAGTGTGAGTTAATTTATGATAATAGTAAGGAAAGTAGTTTATTGTTTAAGGTTCGAACGGGATCTTTAGCAACAAGGGAATATACACGTAAATGGAAAAATATGGGTGATTTAGTCTGCAAGTTGTGTAAGGAAGGCATAGAAAATATTAGGCATCTGTTACTTCAATGTAAATGCTTGAAAGCAGAAAGGGTACAAATGATTATATAGAAAGTGAGTTATTGGTTTTTATGCTAGGTTTGGGAAAAGATAAGGGGGGTTTAGATATGAAGGTCATGGAGTTGACAAAGATTATGTTGTGGAAATGGGATGGAGCTGATTATGGGAAAATTTAGGGTGGAGAATGGAAAGGGAAGGTAAAGTGGCTAACAGGTTTCTCTGGCCATAGTTGCTGAGAGATTCCTGACTCCGTATAAGGAGAAGTCACAGTACATCACATCATGTGTGTATAAAACTTTATATTTTAAAAAGGTCTCAATAAGAGATGAAAGCCGGTTTGATATTTAAATAATTATAATTATAATTAATTGTTTGTTTTAATCTTATTTAGATTGAATATTATATTAAATATAATCATTAAAATTGGGAAAAAATAAATATCTTTATGGTTTTCTTTCATAAAATAATAATCAGAAAATAATAAATTCTTTATAACAGCTATATAAATATCAAACTTTTTTATACATTAAAAGCCATTTTCAGTATCTGATTTGGTGCCCTTTTCAACTACATGGAGATTTTTTTCCTGTTTACTAATAATCTATTATGTTATTATATTAATTTAATTTAATGTAATAGATTAACATTTGAAAAGGGCACCAAATCAGGTGCTAAAAAAGGCCTTTAATGTATAAAAAATGTCTATATTTATATAGCTGTTGTAAAGAATTTATTATTTTCTGATTATTAATGTATAATATATAAGAGAGATTCTGAAAACAGTAAATCATGACTAGAATTTGTTAAAACTGTACTGTATAATTCATTATTTGAATATGGTATAGTCTAATAATATAAAATTGTGCAAAATATATGATTATGGAAAGTAAAATATACTATAAAAATCAACTTTTGCAAATTTGAAAAGAAGGATAACAGAGTTCTATAAAATTTTAATTAAAAAAGTTTATTGATAAATAATTGTGGACCAAAATCAGAATTGAAAAACACCTCATGATCGAAGATAAAAACCCAAAGCTGTTTATAAAACAATATACTGGTTTATTAGTACAAATGAATAGAAAAAGAAACTATAAAACAACTGAGAACTAGTTTAATTTCATATTATTCATTATTCCTAGAAATTCACCTAGATAGATCTCTCTACACTGTCATATTAACTGCAAATAGTAAGAAAAGGTCACAAAATAACCATTAATGTCTGATCTCAGGAAATACCAATCCAGCATTTTGAAGCAATAATTTTATTATAAGTCTCTTGACAACTATAAACAAAAATGTCTACACAGCTATCATTCTTATGATGGGTTGTTGAGCAAAATTATTTGGGTTGTATCTTTTGGAGTGCAAATCTTAGAAGAAAGGAGTAATATGTACCCAGAATGACTTAGTTAAGAGTTCTGCATGTATGTGTATGTATGAAAATATGTGTCATCTGTTCTACAGTATAATAAATTAAAATCCTGACCTGTAAGCCCAAAAACTTGAAGAAACACATCATGAAAAAGTGATTGATTATCATATATTAAATTTATAGTGAATTACAATATACAAGCAGTAACTCTAAATCAAATAAGAGGCAATATGGTATTGGATGCCTTATTATAGATGCATCAAAATGAATAAAAAATAAACCAATAATAAATATTGCAGCATAAAATAAAATATCTACTCTATATTTGAAGTTGTGGAAAAAATATATCTACTCTTTTTTTTTTTCGTTAAGAAGAATATTCTGGTAATAAATATTGGGATATTTTTATTATTATTTTTATCTAATGATATATATACTGGCAATTGTATCTGTATTTTTTGGGTTCATCCATATATAATTTTTATTATAAATGTACTAATGTTTCAGCTTAATCATATAAGACATCAAGTGGGTGAATTATGCAAACATTGATTTATAACTATGTTAAAGTCTGGATACATATTACCCATTTCCTCTAAGAGTTGCATTCTAGATAGGTACTCACAGCTTAATTATAAGAATGATAAACCATGTTGCATTTTTGTATTTTTGAGCATCTTTACAACCATATTTTTAGTAATCTATACAGTTGATGGCTAGTATGGTCAAGCCAAAATATCAGTATAATTATAATAAAAATCATACGTGGATGAATCTGAAAAGTATATCATTTATATCTATAAACTATAAAAATCATATATGTATAAACATATATAATTAACAGTATAAACAATATTGTAGAAGCGCTTTCGATTACATAGTAATCCTCATCAGCTTTAACTGAATTTAAAGCTGATGAGAATTACTGCGTAATCGAAAGCGCTTCTACAATATTGTTTATACCATTAATTATATATGTTTATATGTTTTTATATATAATATTTTCTATAATGGGTATTGTACTATTACATATAATATATGTATATATATATATATATATATTAATAAAAACCTATATAAATTTTTTTAATAATTCAAATAATTGAATTTTATGATATTAAGTGTGATATAGATTATTTGAAATATGTATACTGTTTTAAAAGTACTTCTGACTATTATTATAATATATATTTTTATTTGAATAAGTGGTAAGATGGTGTTTAGCAGCTTTTAGATATATCTCAAAATCAAAATATTAATGTAATTATAAGAATTTAGTACTTCCATTTAGAGAATAAGCAATGGAGTTTCTTATATGAGTACTAATTATTGGACCACTCTGAGTTGCGTATAATTTTTATATAAGGCATGAATCAGGGTCATTTTTTTACTTTTATGTTGTTTTGTATATTATGCATTTATCATATTCGTAGTTATATGTTTTACAATTATCCAAATCCAAGCTCTTAATTAAAAAAAAATCCAAAATTATGACTATAGAAAGTATCAAATTATAAAGTGATATTATAAATATAATAAACAAATACTTCTTGTCTTATATTTGAAATAACAAAAAATAAAACATAATGACTGTTGTTACTGATAGAGATACTAAAAACTTATATAATATTAATAAATGCTTAGCACTTTCAACCTAAGTCCTTATCAAGGCAAAAAATGTATATAAAAACTAATTGATAAATGTTGAAATAGCTATTACATAGACCAGGAAGAACTAATAGGAAAACTAGACAATTTAGAGACACAGGATAAAAAATATAAAATTAAAGAATCATATGTGATCAAAAGTACTCTTTGATTGACTAGTTTTCCTATTAGTTATCTTGGTTTACATAATAGCCATTTCAACATTTATTGATTAGTTTTTATAATATACAGTTTTTGGCTTTGATAAAGATTTAGGTCAAAAGCACTAGGCATTTATTAATATTATATAAGTTTTTTGTATCTGTCAATAACAATAACTGTGTTGTTGTTGTTTTTTGTTATCTAAAATAACATCAGTATTTTCCAAAGCTTAAAGATGCTGCTATTTGGATAATTTCCAAATTGTCTAAAAAATAAAATAATCCAAAGGATTTAAGTAAATTTTCTTAGACACAGAATTACAGAGTGTCTGTGGAATGAAATTATCATCAGTCAATTTACTTTCATTCCAGTCAATTTAAATGGTTTTAAGATAGAAATAATAGTTATTCATTTTCATTGATATCTTGCAAGCAAATTGTTTTCCTTTATATCAATCTATAACAGAGGTGGCCAAGATGTCAACAGTGGTTTACCAGTTGAATCTCTGGAAGTTGACTACGAAACTTACATTAACATTGATAATTATAGTGATAAATTCAGAGATGATTTGAATATAAAAAATAATAAAGAAAGTAAAAATTCAAAATAATTCTCATGTAAAAATAGTTAAATTTAAAATAACACCTGTTGTTATTGTCGATCTCAAAAATAAACACATGTTGGAAGAAGCTGAAAAGAATTAAGTTATTTTTTTATAATGCTAGAGCTAAAATTCTTAAAATTATTTAATTGCCATTTTTCTAGAGGAGAAATGAAAATAACTTGTCCTGGAGAAAAAAGGATTTTAATGAACTGATTTTAAAACAAAGAAGTTGTGAACTTTTTAAAACACTTTATATAGTAATTTAATGAATATTTTATAAAACAACATGGAAAAATTGTAATACTAGAGAGATCTGAGGTAGTTTAACAGTAATCATAGCAAAATATCTTCAATAGTTCATATATAGAAAAAAATTCATCAGTTCATAAGTATCTTCTAAAAACATCACCAATATTTGTGAATACCTAAAAAGCCATTATAAAAAAAACACCAATTTGTAAGTACATTCTAAAAAAAAAAAACAGGACTTCAAACCATTATTTTTTCCCATTCCAGTTTTTGTTTTGGCAAAAATGTTTTTTTCTGGTTTCCGATTCGACACTTTGAAAAAAAATATAGGCGCTCTCAGGTACACTTTCATCAAAAAAGTCACCCCTAATGTCTAAAAGTTTGGCCACCTCTGTTCTATAATAATATCATATGTGCCAGTAATTAAACTGACAGTCATATAACTCACCCCCAAGTCACACTTAACATAATCATCAATTCTCATCAATAAAGGGAATTCTATTTACTGTAACCATCCACAATGACAAATAATGGAGCAAAATTATATACCAGTTGAGAATTTTAATTTAAGCTGACTGGAATAAAGTTACATTTTTTTTATTTGATTGATTTATAATTTTATCTCTGTTATTTCTCATTATCTGAGTTAGAATCTATTTGAACAATTTAGATGAGTATATAACGTAAAATGTGGAATGCCATTTTTATAATTTAATCTTGATAATGGTATATGAGATCTAGCAGAGCATAGTAAACATGATTTGGAAGTGAGTGACATAATTATGTATGATAGCCAGTTTAATTAATGACATCTTTGGTTTATTATACATTTATTTAAAGTAGAATAGATTGATTTTTAAAATATAAACTTTAATAAATATTAACTATGCCTTGTAAACAATTTAAATTATTTAGCCTGATTTGCTTAATATTGCTTCATTATATATCATTGTCTAGTTACAATCTATTTAACCAGCTTAGATTGGGATAGAAAATGGAATTCTATTTTTTATCTGTATATAATTTAGCCTTGATAATGATTAATAAGATTTGACTGGGTATTAAAACATGAGTTGTGAATGAGGAACTTAATTATATATGATAGCTAGTTTATTTATTGGCATATTTATTGTATATTGATATATAATAGTAATAATACACCACTGAATATCATCTGATCATTATTTCTTATGCTTGCTCATAACTTATTAAAACAGGCAAAACTCTCCATACAGTAGTGCCACGCAGTGCAAGCCAGAGTAATCAATGGATGCCAGAAGGCTTGTGCATAAAATCCCTATTTAGTGCCTACTCATCCAATATCCCCAGACTACCTTCGTCAGTGAGAAGCCTTAAATCTGAGAGCACTGCACTTAGATATTAGGATGTAATACAACCCTCCATCAGCCACCTTTTATCTCTACTTAACTACAAAACTATGAGAATCAAATATAAAAGAATAATATTCTAATCTAAGCCCATTAGCCTATGTAGTCATATGGGTCTAATTTCAGTTTAGTACTCATACATTTTGGTGTCTTTGGATGAGTAGGAAATAGATAGGGATATTATGCACAATCCTTTTGGCATCTATTGATAATTCTGGCTTGCACTAAGTGGCACTACTGTATGGAGAGTTTTGCCTGTTTTAATAACAGTTATGAGCAAGCATAAGAAATGGTGATCATGTGAAGTTCAGTGGTTTACAAGCAATTCTGCCTAATAGAATAGTGATGGCTATGGTTATTAAAGAAGCAAAGACACCAAAATGTATGGGTACTGAACTGAGTTCAGACCCATATGACTACATAGGCTAATGGGCTTAGATTGAAAATATTATTGTGTTTTTAATTTGATTCTCATAGTTTTGTAGTTAAGTAGAGATAAAAGGTGGCTTTTTGAGGGTTGCATTAGATCCTAAGATCCAAATGCAGTTCTCTCAAATCCAAAGCTCTTCACTGATGAAGGCCACAAGCCAGAAACTAGTCTGGAGATATTGGATGAGTAGGCACTGGATAGGGATTTTATGTGCAAGCCTTCTGGCATCCATTGATTACTCTGGCTTGCACTGAGTGGCACTACTGTATGGAGAGTTTTGCCTGTTTAAATAATATTAATAGCTTGGTATCATTTAATTTAAGCTAACAGAAATAAAGTTCCATTAACTTCTTATCTAATTTGTAATTTTGATCCACTATTTATCATTGTCTGAGATAATATCTATTCAAAGAGTTGAGGCTGTATACATAATTTAGCTTTGACAATGATTGGTAAGATTTGTTTGGGCATTTGGTGGGTGAGTATCTTAATTTTATATATTTTTGTGGTTGCCTAGTAACATGCTTTCTAGGCACTTTTATTATTATATGAATTTACTCATTTATTTCAATTGTTTACTTTTTAACATATATATATATGTGTAATTAAAAATCTAGTCAGATTATATGTAATCATGTGATGAAATCCTGTGCTCTTTTGTCAGAATTACTTAAAATTGGAAAAACTCTATACAACATAAGAAAGCAGACCAATCTCTTATTACATAAATATATTTCAGATAATTTATTCTCACCAGGGATAAGGAGATTTGAATATCTATAACTATAATACATTAGAAATATAGTTTATTGTATTAATAGATGTTTTTGTGGGCTTTTTATTTCGTGGTGTAAATTTTATAATCATACAATCATAATTAAATTTCATATTCAAATCAGTTTCACAACGTTAAACATATCTTACAAAGTCAGACAATTTATATCTCATTTGCAATCTTTACACATTTTGTCAGTTTTAAGTGGTGTTTGCCAGAGAATATTAAGATTTACTCATATGATTACATAGAATCACACATATGATTGTTAATTATCTATTTAATTTTTATATTTGTAATGCTTAAGAATATATGCAAAGGTTGCAATTTAAATAGAAATTATCTTTACCTTTTATAATATGTATTTTATGTTGTCATGGTGATATGAATATAATATTTAATTATGATTGTGTATTTATAAAATTCACAACATAAAATAAAGAGATCTATAAAACATCTACTAATGTAAAAGACTACATTATTATTCCTAGTGTGAAAGGGGTTGAATTCAGAGGATCCATTCATTATCCAAAACATAATTATGTCAGATAAAATATTGGTCTATTGATAAAATTTGTCAATTTTTAAGTCATTCTTCAAAAGAATGCTATGATTAATATATATATATATTATTTTCTAGAAGCTGATATTAACTTCTTGGACAGTCTTTTAACTAAATTAATCATAATCTAAGTGCCTATTGATAGTTATTTGAATTGAATTTTAAAATAGTGCTAGAAATTAATATCAGTTTTTAGAAATAACTACATATTAAATAAATGCATTTATTAATATTCTATTGTACATATATCATACCATAATAACAGCCAAAACTTCATACAATCAGATTTTGTGTAGCATTTTTGATTTCTTGTATAATAATTTTTTAATTTTACCTGAATGGTTTAAAACAATTTAAAATTGCAATCATATATACCTATTAACATATTCACACTTTAAAAATAAAATATATGATATAAGGTTAATTATATATAGAGAGAGAAGAAAAGATTTTTAAAAAAGCCTTTAAATAATGCATTGCAGGTACAAGTATCTCTTAAAACAATAACAAATTTTCCTCAGGCAATAGTGCCACCTAGTGCAAGCTATAATAATTAATAGAAGCTAGATGTTATGTATTTTAATCCAGAGTCTTCTCATCTAGTATCCCATTGTTGTTGTTTTAATAGCTTGTATAGGTATAAGAAAAAATGATCATGTGATGTTTTAATGGTTTAAAAATATGTGAAAGGGAAGACATTGTTTTCAAAGCTTGCTTTTTCTGAATGGTAAGGATTTGAGCAGGTTTTCATCCTTGTTTATCTTCTATCTAAAAATATTGTGATACTCTTATCTCATGCAATAATGGATGACTAGTTAGATTGCATTACAGGGATATGATTCCAAGTTCTGGCATAGCGGATTGTTGTACTAATCATTATATTACAGTTCTTTTATTTATAGGCTATATATTATTAAACTTGAATTGATTGTATTACTATATTAAATATTAGAAAAAATTAAATGAACTGAGTAGAAATTTTAGCAAAAAAAAAAACAATTATTAGCGAAACACAAACCTCTCTTTGATGAATTTTTAAATTTTTCGGAACTGAACATGGCTGCATGTGCATGTGGAAAAGCCATATACAAAAAGAATGGTTTTGAGTTTAAAACGTTGCTTTTTATAAATTGTTTACTGTCTGCTATAAATTTGTCTGCCAATTGGTTCAGTTTAATAGGCTGTTGGACTACATTGGTACCATAATATAGAAAACATGCCTTTTCATTTGGCTTATTTAGATGAAGCTAAAATAAAATAAAAAACGTATATAAAATTAAATATTTAAATTTTACAATCCTTTAATAATAGTTACTTATATAATTTTTGATTAAAGAAATTAGATTAGTGTTTTCTGCATATTTACAATTAGCCTAATAATATTTTGGCTAATAAAATTTGTAAACTAAATAATAAAAACCTAAGAATGATTCCAAATAGAAAAATGTCATCCACTATTTAGTCAACAAATCATATTTATACTTATGTTTCTATTGGAACTTTTGTACTGCATCGCTTAAAAATTTGAAAATAAAAATTTTTGCAGACGAAAAATGCGAATTTTTAGGTTCAACCATGTGTTATTAATATTATAACACTAGTGTTTTAGTTGTAACTCATCTTCATCATTTTGGTAGTAAGAGTAGCTCAGTAACTTTTGCTGAGTTTTATGATAGCAATTAAAAATGACTTCTGATGATCATGATATATATATTGTATTTTAGAGCAGCAACTACTAAGCTGCTGCTGCTGCTGCTGCTACTGCTACTGCTGCTACTGCTACTACTGCTGCTGCTGCTGCTGCTGCTGCTGCTGCTGCTGCTACTACTGCTACTACTGCTACTGCTACTGCTACTGCTACTGCTACTACTACTACTACTACTACTACTACTACTACTACTACTACTACTACTACTACTACTACTACTACTACTACTACTACTACTACTACTACTACTACTACTACTACTACTACTACTACTACTACTACTACTACTACTACTACTACTACTACTACTACTACTACTACTACTACTACTACTACTACTACTACTACTACTACTACTACTACTACTACTACTACTACTACTACTACTACTACTACTACTACTACTACTACTACTACTACTCACTACTACTACTACTACTACTACTACTACTACCACTACTACTACTACTACCACTACTACTACTACTACCACTACTACTACCACTACTACTACTACTACCACTACCACCACCACCACTACACACCACTACCACCACCACCACTACCACTACCACTACCACTACTACTACTACTACCACTACTACTACTACTACTACTACTACTACTACTACTACTACTACTACTACTACTACTACTACTACTACTACTACTACTACTACTACTACTACTACTACTACTACTACTACTACTACTACTACTACTACTACTACTACTACTACTACTACTACTACTACTACTATTATTATTATTATTATTATTATTATTTGGAAGTATTGTTTGGTATAAATTTTGTACAGTTGTAGAGATTTTCTAGTATAGAGATAACATGTAATATTAAGTATGAATATAGAACAGACTGAATACCTAATATTAATTGTAAGATGATTATGATATAAAATGGGTAAATGAACACCATAAATTAAATAAAATGAATAAATAATTGGGTAAATGACACCATAAATTAAATAAAATGAATAAATAAAATAGAATGAAAGACCAAATTTGAATATTCTTTACATTTATTAAAATTTATCATGTAGCTCTTACTATAGCCATCTCCATGCTGCACAATTTTATTAATTATACATTTTCTTACTACTATTGTTTTTATTATTTGTGCAGTCAAAATGATAAAATAAATAAAGAACAAAAGTTATTAATTAGTTAATTAATTAATATATTTATGCTTAACTACTTACTAGTAATTAGTAATATATTAACCTTTTTTTTTATTTCTATGTTAGTGAATATCAGTTAAATTAAAATCAGATTAATTTGGATCAAGACATAACAGTGGAGAACAAAAAATATTAATTAATTAATTAAATATTTGTGCTTAACTATTTATTAATAATTAATAATATAATAACCAAATTTATTTTTATGTTAATGAATATGAATCAAATTAAAATCACATTGATTTGGATGTGACATAACAAGGTGTGTCTAATTAGAAATTAAGCTTGTAATTTTTCCCAAAATAATACATCTTTGTAGGAAAACTGATTAATACTTTATATTAGTTTTATGATATGATTAATAAACAATTTATCAAAATTAAGATTCTGCAAAGTCCTTCTTTATTAAAAAGACCTCAATGTTTTCATTATTTATTATCATCCTGACCCTTTTGGTTCCATTTCAATAACTGAAAGTGACTAGATAATTAATATTAGAGGCACAGTAATCAATTTGAGACAGGCACAACAGATTAAAACAAACTTAATTTAAAGAATTGTGTTTAAATATTAGTAAGTAGTGTTGTAACTGGTAGAAATGGATAATTTGGAACCAGACTGAGTAGGATAAGCTAGTGTTATTAATTTTAGCAAAATATAGGTTTATTGGTATAATAAAATTGTATATTAATAAAGGAACATTTTTTTACATCAGTTTTGTGAATAGCAGTTCAGCCATTTTGTTGTGGTGATTCATTTAAGAGCTGCTTTAGGTTTTATTTATTTATTTATTTTAAATGCTGTATAGAATTTTAATTTGTAATTTGTTTAGTTTAAATGTAAATCTGGTTCTCTTTTTTTCTTTCTAAAAAAATTTAATCTTAATTTATTGTTTATTATACTGACCTCCTCTCTCTATTTTTACAGTACAAATAAAATAATGAAATTTAAATGTTTAACAGCTGTATTTGTTGATGCTTAGATTATTATTTATGCAATAATTTATGACTTTTATTTACATTTTTTTTAAAATTTAACTCATACCTTTTGATCATCACATTCCCAGACATTAGTAAAGGGCAAAATAGTACCTACAAAATCAAAACCATGATGATTCGGTAAATGACCTCCATCAGTAGAATTGACTTGATTTATACCTGAAACATAATAAAATTGTCTTAATAAAATAATTTTATAATTATCGAATTGTATGCATTAAGAAATTTTGAAATAAAAAAAAAGTTACTGAATACAATTTTCCACATTTTAAAATATATTACTTTAATAAAGTAAAACCTTTTACTGGGGAAAAAAGAAAGAAGAGAGACATTTCTTCTGTAGTGAGTTACTGAAAAGTTGTTCCAATTTTTGTTACTACTTTTTAAATACTATATAAAGTTCTTAATTGTAAGATTTATTTTAAATGCTAATCTAGTTCTGATTTTAACACATCCCTCTGTCCATAACCTAGTATTTGAACCTGTCAGAAAAATTTTGGATTTTTAAGATTCCAAATAGACTTTGAGATTTTCTTTCAGGTATATAGTAGATAGCTAATCCAATTAATTACTTCATGTGAGTCAGCAGTTTTCTAACTATTTTTATCTAGAGGAAAAATAACAAGAATGAAAATACTCTAAAACATCTCACCAATTGGCATTTATCAAATCTGATGAAATACACTTCTTTAATATTTTTCTAAAACAGACTATTGGAGTAGATTGTGTAAATGATATTAACTTTTTATATGCAATAAGAAGATGAATATAAAATAGTAGGAATTTCAGAATAATAATTAAAGCAATTAAATCATCTAAAGCTGTTATTTTAGAAGGTATCTATTTCTTATAAAGTATTTGTAACTAAGTAAGAATATTTACAATCTTTTATTTATAATTCATAATCATTAAATATATATATATATCATCAGCATCATCATCATTTTAACGATTATTGGTCCACTGTAGGATAAAGGTTTCTTCAAGTTTATTCTATTTTCTCCAAACTCTAGCCTCTTTTTCCACATTATACTAGCAAACTTCCACATTTCATCCACCCAACTCATATGTGGTCTGTTTCTAGGTCTTTTGCAATATATATTGTTTTTATATATTTTATGTACTATTTTTTTTAAATCATTATTATACTTAGTGTATCTTTGAATACATAAAGAATATACAGAAAGCAAACAAGAGTGTTTTATTAAATTAGTATATTACACATTTGCACCACCATTTCCATTTGTAGTTCATCTTGCTTAAATTGTTTCATTTGCATGTATTCATTTTGCAGCCAATGTTGCAACGATTATAATATATGAAACATTATTTTTTAAATTGTTTAGCAAAACTCGCCATTAAATATATGCAAAAAAATATTCATTCATTATATTGTAAATAATAGTTTCTGCTCACTTTAGTAAAAGATGCTTATTAATTTTGTATTTTGCATGAATAATTAGATACTGATTATTTTTTTTTAGGATTAAAAATAATTTCATGTCCTACTGTTTGGAAAGCACTAATTTGATGATTCTGAATGCAAAATTACACTTAGTTGATCAAAGTGAAATTTTTAAAAAAACTTTTTCCATTTAGAAATCAAATTATTGCCAGATCTGGAATCTGCCATTCAACCACTGCTCCAAATTACATGTGATAAAAACAAATTCCATTCAAACTTTGAATTATTGGATTTTTTAAAATCTGATCCTCTTAGCATTCAAATTAAAAAAATCAATTTGAACTGTAAGCGATTGTATTTAAGATTTTATTTATCAACTTTGGAAAGATGGGATAAACTTCAAATGATTTAATAATTTATCACATGGACTGTATTTTAAAAAGTTTTTTACCAAGGTTAGAATCATCAGTATTCTTTTCTTAATTAAGCATCACATGATCATTTCTTATGCTTGCTCAAGCTGTTAAAATAGGCAAAACTCTCCATACAGTAGTGCCACACTGCACTGAGTGGCACTACTGTATGGAAAGTTTTGCCTGTTTTATTCTTTTTGTGTTTTTCATGGATTTTTTAAATATAATTAATTATTATTTATATTTACTTGATTTTTTTTATATATTTTGTTTCCTTTCCATCTGTTATTCAGCTTGATAGTTTCCTTCCTTATTTTTTTCTTATCTTCTTACAGTTGTGCTTCCATGTTGCTAGTTAAAGATTGTGAGTTAATTGATTATTATCATCTATTAAATACTTTTTAAGAGAGTAATTATTCTTTGAAGTTTATTGAAATGCTCTTACTTATTATTTCTTGTGGCAGTGGTCTGCACACTTTTCTTTTGGGTGGGCTATAACTTTACTTACTGATCTCCTTGAAAAAATTAAAAGACTGAAGTGGAGTTGGGATGGACATATTGCTAGAAGAGATGATAATAGATGGACAATTGAAATTTTAAACTGGATTCCAAGAGATTGTAAAAGACCCAGAAAGAGACCACATGAGAGATGGATGGATGAAATAAGAAAGTTTGCAGGGGTGATGTGGAGAAGAGAAGCTAAAGATCGGAAAAGATGGATTGAACTTGGAGAGACCTTCATCCTGCAGTGGATTGATAATGGTTGTTGATGATGATGATGATGATTACAACTGTACATATTATTTTGCAGTTTGTGGATAACATTTAATAATGATTTAATTATCAATCGAATTGTTTAAATAATAACTAATAATGCAATACTTTAACTAGCTCATACACATCTAGAAAAATTAATACTTAAATAATTTATTTAATAAATTAATATAATCAAAACACAACTTAAATAACATGTGACTAAGATTCAAATCCAATACCCAACTCATTTATCATTATATTAATTTAAAATACGACTAGTTCACTTTATTAATAAAAGTGGTACTATAAAATACTAAAAATTATAAGACTCAACACAAACCATTTAGCAAGGTACACAGTTTAAGATTAAGAATATATCCCAAAAGATACACTCTCAATGGCATAGAAATATCACCCCTACCTAATCTATTAGTACTATCTGTAATACACTTATGACTAACATAATACACAAAATAAATTCTAATTAAACAATTATAAAATTTACAATAAATCATTAAGTAATATTTACTAAGGCTGTAACCTTATGAATAAGCGTCTGAAAAATTCGATGGTAGGGACCTCTACAGGTCTTAGCCACAAGCTTACGCTCAGAAGAAAAGAGGGAAACCTTCTTTACTTCAACCTATTTTTATATATGAATAGGTGAAGCTGAAGTGGTTAGATCTAAGAGTGTGAAGCTATTCAATACTTCACTAATTAAGTCCACAATTCTTATTATACATTAATACTCGCGAAATCTTACGATTTACAACGAGTCAATGGAAAGATCTTATAGTAAGAAATCCATTACGATAATTTAAAGTTGTAATTATAAATTTTATTAAACGCACATTATTATATTAAGTAATATTTACTAAGGCTGTAACCTTAAATAATTACTATTCTTTTATAAAAAATATAATATTAAATCTATCTCCCAAATAAAATTATTATTCATTATCATGTAATCTAGCTTTTAAAATTATCATTTCAGGATCGTCTTATTGTGTGATATGCAGAAGAGAGAGGTTATGCATCAGAGAAATGTATGGATCGATGATGATTAAAAACGATAATGATAACTGCTAAAGTAGATGTTGAAAGTAAATAGCAAATATCATGATGTTTTGAAGTTTAAAAAATATATTATCAATTTTAAAAACTAACAAATAACTAACTTACTACGAAACAATAATAAACAAAATAAAATATCTTTAGATTCTTAATGTAAGACATCTACTTAATTTTGCTCATCAATAAAACACAATTGAAATTATAAACTCTTATAAACATAATATTTAATCTCTTTAATAAATTCAAAATATTTTCATGTCATATTATGCTTTAAAATTCTTATTATACTTTTATATACCATCTTCAGAAATATCAAACTTTCAATGTAATTATCATATCAAACAATTTTTAAATTGGCAATAACTACTTTTCATGTTTAGCTGTAATAATATTTTCTACAATGATAATCTTAATATTCATAATATATTTATTATAAATCATGTGCCATTAATTTAATCATATAATTAATTTTTTATAATACACGTGTGTGGATGAGAAGATTAATAAATCACTTGGACATAATAAGTAAAGAAACTCTCAAGACGTGACATAATTTCAAAACAACATTAACACATTTATTTTTAAGAAAAATATTATTTAAATTTACAAAATATAAGTTTACATAATCTAAATATTCAAAAATTTAAAAGATAAAAAAAATTATATTCAAAAATATTTACATAAGAAATAAAAAAATAGTCTTCACTCCGACTATTTACCATAAAAAATAATATAAAATATAATACAGCTCAATAGTAATATTATTACCATCTTTTAAACTTATAATAGTAATATTTATCATCACCGTCGTAATTTCAAAATAATATTAATAATTACTAGGGTTGGATACATAAAGTTATACTTAAATAATAGTATATATTTCTATACTTTAAAAATTATAATTATAGTGATATTCACCACCATTGTAACTTCAAAATAAGATTAATAAACTATTAAGATTTGATACATAAAATTATTCCTAGATAAAAATAACGTATTTTTGTACATACTTCAACAAAACTTTTACCTTTATCATCCAGATAAATCATCAATATTATCATATGGTAATAAAGAAAAATATATCTATTAGTATAAATTCGTTCTCTATTTTGTAAGTCATATACTATGAAATTTCTATAATAACTCTATAACTTGATTCATCAGAATAAACAGATTATTTTAAATAATCGAAAATTACATGATCACCATCTCATACTAGCACATACTTATTGTAAACAAAGGCAAAACTCTCCATACAGTAGTGGCATTCTCAGATCCAAGGCTCCTCACTGATGATGGCCACAAGCCAGAAACTAGTCTGGGGATATTGGATGAGTAGGCACTAGATAGGGATTTTATGCACAAGCCTTCTGGCATCCATTGATTACTCTGGTTAGCATAGGGTGGCTCTACTGTATGGAGAGTTTTGCCTTTGTTTACAACAAGTATGTGCTAGTATGAGATGGTGATCATGTGATGTCTAGTGGTTTAATACCAATCCTGCCTAATAGGATAGTGGTGGCTAAGGTTGTTTAAAAGCCAAAGACACCAAAATGTATGGGTGCTGAATTGAGTTCAGACCCATATGACTATATAAGCTATTGAGCTTAGATTGAAAATATTTTTGTGTTTTCAATTTCATTCTCATAGTTTTGTAGTAAAGTAGAGTTAAAAGATGGCTGCTGGAGGGTTGCATTAGATCCTAAGATCTAGGTGCAGTGCTCTCAGATCCAAGGCTCCTCACTGATGATGGCCACAAGCCAGAAACTAATCTGGGGATATTGGATGAATAGGCACTAGATAGGGATTTTATGCACAAGCCTTCTAGCATTTATTGATTACTCTGGTTAGCACAGAGTGGCATTACTGTATGGAGAGTTTTGCCTTTGTTTTTAATCGAAAATTACTTATATGTATCATATTTATCTATCTTAGTTTGCATCATATTAATATCATTCAGATATCATACTCATTCATCCTATCACCATCAAAATATACACTTGATATTTT
The DNA here is from genome assembly GCA_028023455.1 of Epiperipatus broadwayi. Classification (NCBI taxonomy): domain Eukaryota; kingdom Metazoa; phylum Onychophora; class Udeonychophora; order Euonychophora; family Peripatidae; genus Epiperipatus; species Epiperipatus broadwayi. Next base: position 11,029,160 of record JAQFVV010000010.1, on the reverse strand, counting down.
AGTGATATCTATTATTACTATTAAGAATATTAAATCATTCCATTATCTTTATCCATATTAAATAAATATCATTTGTGATAAATCTTTTTCTCCTCTTGCTCTCAACAAATACTAACAACATTTTATAGTCCAGATATTATTCTTTCAAACATATTATAACTATAGCATTCACAATGCAAAATCCAGTGTTAATAAACAGTAATTAAAGTGAGAGATACAAAAACTACAATAATTCAAACAAGTAAGGAAATATCGTGGTTGCAGTGCTTAAGGCCACATATTTTTGTGTCTACTTTAATTTCCTGTCTATGAAAAAAATGCATACAGAAGTCTGTTAACTGTATTTTATTTATCAACTCGCATCATATTTTACAGATAATATTTGTATTCAAACATTCCTATCCCCCAGGATTTCATTTCCATACCTACTACTATCCCAAAACCACTATGATTTATCTTCTACAATCAGAATACTTTCTTTAACATTGTAAACAAATTCTATCATCTTGACATAAAATAATTTCTAAACTTCATTTTAAAAAAATATCTAATATAATATCAAGAAGATTCAAAATATTATACACACAAATGATTTTAAATAGTTCATCTTTATAATACTTTCATTCCAATACTTTATTATATTAAACACTTCAGAGATCAACATATTCATTTGTATCTAAACAGATATGGTCTGGAATAATATATTTATAATTAAACATGATATTTACACTTCAGCATTCATGAATTATCTAAATAAATTTAGATATCTCATATAATATCATGATATTCCAAAAATCAATTAATATATTATTAATAAAAATAATCATACCATCTGGTTTCAGTAACTAAGCACCATAATAGGGAAATAAACACACATAAAATATTACTATAGATAAATAATCATTTACCTTAATCCTAAACATTAGGATTAAATAAGGTGAATCCATCCTCTTCATTGATATCCATGCATATAAAAAGTTATAGGCATTTTATCTTTTTAGAAAATATTAAATTTTCTGCCATGTATTTATTTTTCTTTATTTTAAAAAAAGTATTCAAATATTTTAAATAAACCTTATCTCTAAACAAATATTAATTCACATATTTTTTTTATATCTAAACAACAAATAATAAAAATAAAAAATAATAAAAAATTTAACTACTGCAAAGTCCTTGAATTGCTTATTGTCTGCTGCATTAAAGGGATAGAGCAGTTACCATAACAATTCAAGTTCACTGAACAGAGATTTTTCCTCTACTCATACACTCTGGACTCCACAAAATGCAAAATGTTATATCAATTAAAATCTAATAGAAATTTTGTCCATCTCTTCTTGATAAAAGTTTCTTTCTAATAAAGTTCACTTTGTTCATCAAGGAGGATACAAATTTCAGGGAAAAGTTCATAATAAAATCAATTATTCTACCAGGTAATTTTTCATAGTTAAACACTTTCCTTGTTCATTCAGGCTTTTAATGAATCACTACACAAAATATTTTCTTTGGGAAGCACTTGTTAAAACTTGATAAAATAGTATAATTAATACTTTTAAATTTTCAACAAATAATTTTTCAATTAAAAATTCCTTTTTCATAGATACACACATCAGGCTAATATTATCTTTTAATACAGAATTCTTTTAATTTTAACATTTCTTTTTTTCCAACATGCACATACTACTTGCAAGATTTTCATAATTTTTAGTATTCAAATAATATTTTCTAGGACTTGATAAGCATTTAAAAATAACATTAAGAGTTCCCTTCTTCTTTAGACTAATAATAAAATCTTATACTAGATTTAAAATACTTTATTTTCATTTACACATTATTTGAACAATATTTAATATTCATTCAGTCTTTTAAAAGTTAGTAGCAGATATAAATAATGCATTTGCAGATAATATGTAGAAAATGCATAAATATAAAGTTCATTTTCAAGCATTAATTGACCTGCACACATTCTTCTTTCTTTTTACTTTTATTTTAAATAGGAGGTAACTTTCCACATAATTTTTAATGATTCTCCTCCAAATAACATGGGTATACAAATTCCACAAAAGTTTATATTTTTGAGGATTCATCATTAATATCAAGTAAAATTATCCTTTCAACACATCCATACACATATAATTAATCAAATATTATCCCAAATCCAAAACTCAATCAGATTGGCAAAGAAAATAAAAACTAAAACACTACCAATGGTTTCACTGTTACAAGCACTATTCATGTTCACATGATCACTATCCCCCATGCTTGCTCTTAACTGTTGTTAAAATAGGCAAAAAATCTCTCCATACAAATAGTGTTACTCAAAGCAAAACAGAGTAATCAATGTATGCCAGAAGGCTTGTGCATAAAATCCCTATCTAGTGCCTACTCATCCAATATCCCCAAACTAGTTTCTGACTTATGGCCTTTGTCATACTACTCCATACTACTGTATGGAGAGAATTTTGCCTATTTTAACAGCAGTTAAGAGCAAGCATGGGAGATAGTGATCATGTGATGTTTAAAGGTTTAATACCAATCCTGCCTAATAGGAAGGTGGTGACTTTGGTTATAAAAGAACCAAAGACACCAAAATGTATGAATGCTGAACTAAGTTCAGACCCATATGACTATATAAGCTACTAAGCTTCGATTGAAAATATTTGTGTGTTTTTAATTTTATTCTCATAGTTTTGTAATTATGTAGAGATAAAAGGTGGCTGCTGGAGGGTTACATTACATCCTAAGATCTAGGTGCAGTGCTCTCAGATCTAAGGCTCCTCACTGATGAAGACCATAAGCCAGAAACTAGTTTGGGAATATTGGATGAGTAGGCACTAGATGGGGATTTTATGCACAAGCCTTCAGGCATCCATAGATTACTCTGTCTTGCTTTGAGTGGCACTACTGTATAGTGAGAGTTTTGCATATTTTAACACTATTGATGTTCTTATGTCTGTATTGGGTAAGCATGGGTCATTGTCAAAAATTAAAACTTAAATTATTAAAGATTTGCTTTTATTATTAGAAGATTCTATGTACTTTATTTATAATTGTAATTTTTATAAGATACAGGAAGGGTGAGTTATAGGCTATATTAATTTTCCTTTAGTTTGTATTAATTATTTGGAAGAGAAAATTATTATTAAAAAGAATTGTTTATATTTAAAGTAATTTGTTAGACAGGTGAATGATTGTTTGTTTGTAGTTAAGAATGATAAATTGAAGGAGTTGGTAAATGTGTTTAATTGTTTTGATCCTTCTATAAAATATATAGTAGAAGGAGAGGAGTTAGATTTTGTTCAATTAAAATTTTTAGATCTGCTGTTGATTAGAAATATAAGACTAATTGTTTAGTATGTAGTCATTATGGTTAGGTTCTATAATTAAACCTGATAGCTATCAATCTGTATCTCATAAAGTAACTGCTTTAAGAAATTATTGTTATAGAAATAAGAGATTAAATAATTCTAGTGGGGTAGCTTTTTCAGAAAGGTCAAATTTATAGATTATTTGAGCGTAGGCCACTCTGATAAATTTCTTAAAAGTATTTTATTTAATAGTAATATGTAAAGGATAAAGAAAAATATGATTTTATTTCTTTGCCATTTAAATTTTCTTCTTATGAAAATGTATGTAAAAATAGTAATTTGTTTAGAAATAAGAAAATTGTTTGGAAAAGGGGTATTAGTTTGATTAATTTATTAAATAATATAAATTTAATCAAAAATTCAAGCTATTGTGCGCTTTTTACGAGTGTAAATAATAAATGAGCACTTTCACTCCCAACACAAGATATAGTATTTAGGAAAGAATAAAATGAATCCACTTATTCTATCCAACCCAAATGCTTATATATTGCCCATATCATATATAATAACACAGCAAAGGTACATCCACTTTTTCTTTTAAAATATATATGTTCTACAATAATATCAACAAATTAAAAATCCTTCTCTTTTTTCTTTTCAAAAACTATTTTTTTATATCTCAATGCTGAACATACATATCATCATCATCATCATCAACCATTATAAATCCACTGCAGGATGAAGGTCTCTCCAAGTTTAATCCATCTTCTCCGATCTTTAGCTTCTCTTTTCCACAACACCCCTGCACATTTTTTTATTTCATCCATCCATCTCACATGTGGTCTCTTTCTGGGTCTTTTACAATCTCTTGGAATCCAGTTTAAAATTTCAATTGTCCATCTATTATCATTTCTTCTAGTAATATGTCCAGCCCAACTCCATTTCAATCTTTTAATTTTTTCAATAAGGTCAGTAACACCTGTTTGTTGTCTTACCCATACATTGCGTTTTCGATCTCTTCTTGTTACTCCCAACATACATCTCTCCATACTCCTTTGAGTGGTCTGAAGTCTCTGTATTGCTCTTCTATTAAGTGTCCAAGTCTCAGATCCATAAGTAAGAACTGGTAAAACACATTTGTTAAAAACCATTCTTTTCAAACACATAGGCATATTTCCTTTTAGTATCAAGTTATTTCTACCAAAAACATACATATATATAATACAAAACTCCAACGTTTCAACTGTTTTTATCTCATACAGTCATTTTCAAGGATCTGCAAAGACAATATAAAATACATATTTATAAATAAACTTTAATTACATAAAAAACTTCCTCTTACATTAGCATAAACAGTAACAAACATATATAAATATATTTTACTTACATCTCTCTCCCACTGCTATACTTTATTACTCTTTGTTTTACATTATTTAATAACAAATCTGTCCTAAAATCATCCAAGAAACTTTCTATACAAATTTAAATGTTAATGTAAGAGGAAGTTTTTTATGTAATTAAAGTTTATTTATAAATATGTATTTTATATTGTTGTTGCAGATCCTTGAAAATGACTGTATGAGATAAAAACAGTTGAAACGTTGGAGTTTTGTATTATATATATGTATGTTCAGTATTGAGATATAAAAAAATAAAGTTTTTGAAAAGAAAAAGAAGGATTTTTAAATTGTTGATATTATTGCCCATATATAAGCATTTGGGTTGGATAGAATAAGTGGATTCATTTTATTCTTTCCTAAATACTATATCTTGTGTTGGGAGTGAAAGTGCTCATTTATTATTTAACACTTGTAAAAAGCGCACAATTGCTTGAATGGCTGATTAAATGTATTACAATTAGAACAGCACTAAAATAAATGTTTATTTAAATAATATAAAGAAAATTTTTGCTAGGAAAACTATTCCTAGAGTAGTGTATATTATCCCTTGTTTTTGTAAAAAGATATATATAAGTCAGAGTAGTTTGAGCTTAAATAAAAAAATAAAAGTACATAAAAGTAGGGTTAGAAATAAATATCTTAATTCTATTTTGTATGTCCATTTAAAAGATAGAAGGCACACTATTAATTTTGATGAAGCTAAGGTTGTCTTCTTTGAGATAAATGAAATAAAAAGAAAAATTAAAGAATCTTTATTATTAAAAATTTTATGATTCTGAAGCAATTAACTTGTTTGAAAGTTCTTTTAATATTAAGGATGATAAGTAAATGGCATTGTGGGTAATGTTTAGTATAAATATATTATTTTGTAGTTCTTTATACTTAAGGTCTGCTTATAGCAGTGAAACCATTGGTAGTGTTTTAGATTTTATTTTCTTGGCTAGTCTGTTTGAGTTTTGGATTTGGGATAATTTTGATTATTTATTGACTAGTTTAGCTTTATGCTTTTAATGTTTACATATAATTAAATATAAATTTCTTATGACTCCTATGTATGCTTTTCTTTTCTATATGGTTCCATTTTTGATATCATCTTCTCATTATTAGTATACCGATTAGATAACTCATGTTTGTCTGCATCAATTACCAAGGTTTTATTAAGCTTTATATGTATTTATCAATAGGGAATAGATTCTTTTTTACTCCGTAGTAGAATAAATTAAATTGACTTCTTAATATTATAAATCATTTGAAAATATAATTTACTACTTTACTGATAAGAAAATAAAATATTTTTTAAAAAATTATAACGTTACTTGATTGGAAATAAAAAAAAAATTATAACCCTTAATTGATTTAAATTGAATTGATTCAAATGACTTGACTCTGCCTAACTAACTTAAGTTGAACACCTATATTTATAACTTTTATTCCTTATCATTTGATTGGCTATTTTAATTTTTCCAGATAAACTAATTTACATATAAATTAATTTCTGTCTAAGATTTTTTTTTCTTAAAATAATTTACCTAATTAACTTTTATATTAAATAAATTTTATTTAACACTTTATTCAACTACAATATTAAAATACATTTATTTTATCACTAAAATATTATTAACCATTTTAATACTAATTTTAAAATATAAAATATTATTTAAACAATATAACACAAAAATAGCTACATTTTTTAAAACAGAATCTATAAAATAATTTGCAACATTACTGGGACTAAAATAAGAAATTAACTGCATCAATTTTTATTAACAAGGAACTAAAATTAATTTAATGTCTGAGTATGTGTGCACAAAAAGAAATACACACACATTGCAGACTTTATGACATCACTTTGAACATTGTAGAATAATTAAAAGTACGTTAGTATTATTTAACCGATGATGTATTATAATTACTGATTTTCCTTCCGGTAGATGTCATCGATGATAACATGACAGCATTGTCATGGCAACCAAGACACTGACATGATTAATCCATGGGAGAGTTAATTTTTGGATTTTTTTGACCCATGAGATTTAAAAATCGGAGACAGCTTTGGGAAATTTTGTCATTTGTGTAATTTTGCTACCCACAGCATCACACTGATTTTTTTCGTTGAGATCTAGCATTATATTGAGAATATTAGCATGTATTTTTAAGAATTTATATTCCATATTTTAGTGTGTTTTCCATAATTTATATTCTTTATTTTGATTTTATTTGACGTGTATTTTACACATTGTCATATTTCTGTTTTTGCTACAAATTTCTAATGGCTGAAACTACAGATCTTAGATTATGGAATTTGCTGAGTACCAAAGAAGAAGCTATTATTTTCTTTCAAGACCAAGGACTTCCCAAAAGGAAACTATGTCAAAACGGCCATGAAATGAAAAAATATATACACAACTTGGTGAAGCAATGGTGATGTAATGTGAAAGATTGTCTGTCCCAAATTGCAATAAGAAAAAGCACATGGTTCGAGGGCTTCAAAATTACTTTCGTCACTGCACTGTTTCATATGCAGTTGGTCCAGAGAATTAACATCCATAGCATTTTGTGCAGAGCAATTGTATATGGCCAAAAAATGTTTGTGGATTGGAACAACTACATCTGTGAAGTAATTACATGGAGATTATTAAGAAATGAAAGGTGTAAAATTGGAGGTCCCAACACATTTGTTGAGATTGATGAAAGCCTGTTCACAAAGCGGAAGAACAATACCAGAAGAGTTCTAACACAGCAATGGCTATTTGGTGGCATATGCAGAGAGACTGGTGAATGCTTTATTGTAGCCATTAGAGATATAAGTGTGTCCACTTTCATGCAAGGAATTTTATAAAATGTGCACTAAGGCTTAAGCATTTACAGCGATTTCTGGAAAGAATATAAGAGTGAAGAGTTAGCCGAGGCTGGATACAAACACCATCGAGTTAACCACATGCACAACTCTGTAGACCCCTCAACTGGTGTACATACACAAAATATTGAAAGGTTGTGGGATTTGGTCAAATGGCACAATAAAAAACACAGAGGAACAGCATGTCAGCACCTGGATTCATATTTGAGTGAATTTATGTGGAGGCGGTCATATAAAGCTGATTCTTTCGGTGTGATTTTAGAACACATATCCCAATTCAGTCCACCACAGGAACACTATTTGTAAATAATTTTCATTTTTGTTTCTAATAAATAATGTCACTTCAATGTATATTATTTTGTAAATACTTCTGCAATTATAAAAAGTACAATTAATTAATTTTATTTTTAATTTCTGAATTATATTATACAGAAAATTTTTTTTGTAAATTCATCCACAATTACAAAAATTACAATTAAGTACTTTTGATAATTTTTAATTTCTGAATTATATTATAATTAAATATAGACATTAAGTAATCCAAATGCATGTAAAAGTACGGCATTTTATAAATCATTGTTATTTTGTCTAAAAATGGCATAATATAGCACCTTTTAAGTTATGCTCCAAGGTCACCATTAATGCCAGATTTGCATTAAATCGGGTGAAGTACCTAATATTGTCTATTAATTTTAAATTTATAAAAAAAAAATTGTTAATATTTCTGCAATTATCAAAATTACACTTATTTTCTTTTAATTTCTAAATTATTTTGACATATGCATGTACATTTTTTAAAAAAATTTTCTCATTTTCATTTTTTTTTAATTGAAAAATTTGCAATATAGTGTATCTTTTTAAATTATCAAATTTACACTTAATTACTTCTAATTTCAAAATTATTTTGACATATATTATGTACTATTATGTATTTTGACGTATATTCAATGTACTATTTTCATGCAAGTACATTTTTTTTTAAAAAAAAATTGTAATATAGAGTACCTTTTAAGTTATTCTTCAGGTCACCATTAATAATGCTAGATTCGCATTAAATCGGGAAAAGTGTTCTTTATTTGTCTATTTTAAATTTACAAAAAAAATTTTGTACATATTTCTGCAATTATCAAATTTACGCTTAATTACTTTCAATTTCTAAATTATTTTGACATATGCATGTACATTTTTTTTTTCCATTTTCTTTTTTTTTTATTGAAAAATTTGCAATAAAGAGTATCTTTTTAAATTATCAAATTTACACTTAATTACTTTTAATTTCTAAATTATTTTGATGTAGATTATGTACTATTAAGTTGTATATACTATTTTCATGCATGTACATTTTTTTTATTTTTTTCAGGACCAACAAACATGGTGGTGCTTGTTATCTACCCGATGGTCATCTTTAACTGATGATGTATTACACTTACCGATTGGTGTTCGTTATCTACCCGATGGTCATCTTTAGTATTTTCCAACTAATGACATATTACCCTGAAGGCATATCAATCTAATCTTGTGATCTTTAATGTGCCAGGTCCATGTGATCTGTGGACAAATTTTAGCAATTGCATTTATCCGCAAATCACTTGGAGATGTTATCTTAAAGATCGGAAGATCAGATTGATATGGCTTCAGGGTAATATGTCATTGGTTAGAAAATACTAAAGAACCTATAAATAATCCTTATTTAAAATAATTAACTGAGAATAAAATTATTTAAAACACATTAGAAAAACTTATTGAATATTAAATTTTACAGTTAAAATTATTATTTATCATTATAGTTTTTTAACTTTAATAAATACTAAATAATTTTATACTTTAAATAATAAATTATAGACTACTTTTATTTATAAATTGAGCTAATATATCTTTAAAATATTTTAGATATACTTTTTAATCAATTATACAATATATTTAAGCTTGTCTTATGCATAAAATTAATATAGAATGATATTGATTGATAAGAATTTAATTTTTTTTTTGTAAATGACTGCATTAAATTTTTTTTAGGGATCTGTGGCAAATGGCATGATCACAATATATATATATATATATATATTGTAAGCGGGAACCCCTCTCACCATCCCGAGATTACGGGCTTCGAAACAAACATGACATAGCGTAAGGCTTTATTTTTTTTCTTACATCGACAGTTATTCACGATCCACATAAGGGGGCGCCAGATACGATTATTTAAGTTGATTTTAACTACTCGCATCACCTTACATCATGTCAAAACGATTTCGAAGTCTAATCCCACCCACTAGCTCAAAACTCCCAGCATGGACCAATAAGGTGTCTCAAGGTTGTTACATGTTTGTTTCTAAAATGACTCCTCCCGGAGAAGACGCATTGTCCGCTAATTAAAATCAGCAAGGTTTTCTACTAAGTCGATCACGGCATAAAGATCGTTTATTGGTTATCACTGACCTATGAGGTTGTTCGCTTACGCCCCGAACACAAGGCTTACAAGTTCATCCCCCCGCTTTATTGTATATAACATAATTTATTGACGTTTATTTTGATTATAGACCCGCCCGCTCTTAAATCTATCTTAACTAAGGTGAAATAAGAAACATCGTGACTTACGGCACGATGGTGACATAATTAATAAAATAACTAAATGAAAATTAAAATTAACTAAATCTACTTCAAAGATAAGTTATCAAAGAATAAATAACTACGGTTTTGATTGTGTGTGAAAAGATTTGAGATATGCTCGACTTGATAAGATATTGAACAAGTTTATTAAATATGAAAAGAAACATTATTAATTTATTTATTACAAACATTATTAATTGATTTATTACAAAACATTATTAATTGATTTATTACACACGCGCACATACATTCACGCCCACAGAGAACCATAAGTATTCATAACACAATTTGAATAACGAGAAAGTTCCTTTCTATTTGATAAATATATAATCTTTCCTTAGCTTCACTTAAGTTCAAAGTTCATGTTTACAAAGTTCAGTAACAAAGATAAACTATCATGACGAGGAAAGTCTTAAGATTTATTTGAGTAAATTTATGTTGGTTAATTACGAGATTGCCTTACGAGTTTATTAATTGAGTGAGTGAACAGAATAAAAAAACATATTTACCTAGGATTTGTCTTGGTTGCAACGAAGGTCGATTGGTCTGGACGAGTTTGGGTATTTCACGGAACATTTCTTTTATTAGGAGCATTCACTTAACACGACGATGTTATCAGAATTTCATAGCTTCGGAGATATTTCAGTAGCGGAGCGCCGATCAGTCACTGAAGGGTTTATTAGCCCCTCATGACAGTCGACGCTCTTGGTATTAATTTCATGATGATCATTTTAAATATTGAGGAATAACCAAGCTAATTCAGAACAATTCTAATTTTAAATAAAAGCATAAGCATCGGAATAAATGAGCAGGTGGTAATTCAGCGTACTGAGAATTGGAAAATAAAAAAAACAATAATGAAAATGTATTAATCGAAATGAATCGAATCGAACTGAATCCAAACAATTCTTTCCAAAATTCTTTCCAAAATTTAATTCATTGAATAGGTTTTGACTAGTATTTATAAAGGTTGATCCATATCTTGGGATCCAATCTACCCCCATAGTTCCCTGTTCTTGGAGTTGTCGTTCAGGTCCGCGTTTGAGGTACCTGCTCACTCACTCTTTGTGCTAAAGGCAATATTTATTTTGGGACAATCTCATTTTGCAATCTCACTCAACCAACCTTATTCCTTCACACCTCGAAGGCATGCGTGTGTGCGTGTGTTTTACTAGAACAATACAAGTTATTTTAAATTTAGAAGTCGAGCATTTATCTTTTCCTCAAATCTTTTCTATAAGTTTTATTCTAGCTAAAATTATATTTCTAAAATAAACATTTTTTAATTCCCCGTGGTGATTTTGATTGATAATTATTTTTATTATTTTAGGAGTGCATATTATATTTTATTATTTAGGAAAGCAAATTATTTTTTGTTATTATTTTTATTATCTAAAGGCTTTAATCATTTAATTAGACGTTTTACCGTCTGCATTTTATCAATGTGTTTTATAAAATGTATTTATGAGAGAAAGAAAACTATTACTAATTACGAAATAAAGTTACGAGTGTTTTATGTTGCTGGCTGGTGTGTGTGTGTTTATCGATGTATCCTAGATTTAATATTGATGTAACGCTGTCTCGTTACATATCTCCCCGCCCGGTGTAGAGTAAAATCCGATGCTGCGGGTTTTAGCTCGGTGAAGGAGCGAAATTATTCTGCTCTCTTCAGTGCTCTTGCATTGAACGTTCCTTTTCCGTGGGTCAACGCAAAGGCGTTGTTTCCATATGCCCTGACGATCTCGTATGGGCCCTCGTATATGTCGAGGAATTTTTTGTAGATGTTTTGTCCGGGTCGACTGACCGGGTTGGCCTTTACCATCACTCGATCGCCCACTTTGAACGTATTCCGGGTGGGCTTCTTGGTCTGCGTTCGCCTCTTTCCCATGTGCTCCAATCTTCGTAGCGCTATTTGGTTGTCTTGTTTCCTATCGATTTTTCCGGTTCGGATGGTGGGCCTGTCATCGTATGGGTAAGGTATTGGTTGCCCATAATGGAGTCGGCTTGGTTCAAATCCAGTTGATTCATTTTTTGAGGAGTTGATCATTCCCGTGATCCGGGGAATCTCCTGGACCCATTTCCGGTGATCTCCCGCAGTATACACACGGAATAACCGTCCCAATTCCCGCATTACTCGCTCGCACGGGTTGCTCTGCGGGTTCCGGATCGACGTCATGTGGTGTTTGATCCCGGTTCGATTTATCCACTGCCGCCAAGTTTTCGACACAAATGGTGTGCCATGATCCGATAGGATGTACCTAGGCTTCCCAATGATGGGAAACTGTTTTGTCTCCAATAATTTGATGGTCTGGTGTGCGTTCGCCCGGGCCATGGGGTAGGCGGCGACCATTTTGGAACATAAGTCGTATGCGACTAATATATATCTCTTTCCCCCGGCCATCGGTAACGGCCCGTAGTAATCGATTGCCACGGTGTGGTTAGGTTCCCGTATGATAATTGGTATCTGAGGTCCTTCATTGGATCGATTTAGTGGTTTGGTCCTCGCACAGACATCGCATCCCCGTAATCTTGCGGCGATGTCCCGGTGCATTCCAGGCCAGTAGAACCAATTGCTAAGGTATCCCTCAGTCTTGTTCGCTCCATAATGTCCGCGTTCCCGATGTGTCTCGTCGATCATTTGATTTCGCATTTCTTTCGGGATTATAATCCGGGTTTGCTTCCCATTCCCTGTGTTTCTTTGGAGTAACCCCCCCAGGGTGATGCATCGGTCCCGATATTTCCATAGTGGACCCCCTTCGGTTCCTTCTTCCCCCTGGTAAGAGCCCGCCTTCGACTTCCCTTTACGTAAATAACTGATTATTCGTTGGCAGTCCTCGTCCTTTTCCTGGCTCCTTCGAATGTTGCCTGCTTTAAGCCCTCCCTTCTTGTCCTGTCGGGTCGTTGCGGCTATGTAGGCGAACTCGCTTGCCTCCGCATTCGTCTGAGTCCCCACCGGGTAACGGCTCAGCGTGTCCGCGATCACGTTATCCCTTCCTTTGCAGTATTCTACCTCATATTGAAATTCCTGCAGGGCTAGACTCCACCGCACCAATCTGTTGTTTGTCAGGAAGCTTTTGTTTAGGAACTCCAGACTCCGGTGGTCAGTGACGACCCTTACTTTGGACCCGACCAGGTCCGATTGCCGGAACTTTTTGAACGCCCACACTATGGCGAGGGCTTCTCGCTCGGTGACCGTGTACCTTCTTTCCGGGTCTTTAAGTAGCCGACTAATGAACGCCAACACTCTCTGTTCTCCCTCCGGCCCCTTCTGGTACAACGTGGCCCCCAGCCCGATGTCACTGCTGTCCGTTTGTACCCAGAACATCTGGTCGAAATCCGGGTATGTCAATATTGTTTGTTTCAGGAACCCTTCTTTTACTCTCCGGAAACTCCGTTCCCGCTTCTCGTCCCACACCCATGCTTGCTCCTTTCTTAGTAGTTGTAACAAGGGCTCCATATCGTGGGTGAAGTTCTCGTAGAACTTGTTATAAAAGGTACACATTCCGAGGAATGCCTTAATGTCCTTCTTCTTCTTTGGGGTGGGAAATTCCTGGATCGCCTGGATTTTTTCGGGGTTAGGCCGCACTCCATCCGGGCTGACTATGTGTCCCAAGAACTTGACCTCCTGTGTCGCAAAATGGCTCTTCTTGATGTTGATTTTGATCCCCTTCTGCTCGCATTCTTGGAGTAGCCTTTCTAAGTGCTGGCAATGCTCCTCGATGTCATTGGATGCTATGATGATGTCGTCCACGTACATCGTCGCAAATCCTTTTACCTCGTCAGATAGGGTTTGATCCAGGCATTGTACCAAGCCTGCCCCACTGTTCTTTAATCCGAAGGGTACTCGGTTGAACTGGTACGCCCTTCCGTTATATTTGAATGCGGTGTACTTTCGGTCGTCGGGGTGGAGGCTCATTTGCCAGTAACTATTGGTTAAATCCATCGTGGAAAAAATCCGCTTGTTCCGGAACCTGGTCATTAGTTCGTTCATGACAGGTGGGGCGTTTGTGTCCGGGATCGTTACCTTGTTTAGTTGCCTAGCGTCGAGGCACAATCGTATTGACCCGTCCCCTTTTTTCACGGCTAGGATGGGATTATTGTACGGCGAGGTGCATTTTGAAACGACTCCCCACTCCGTCATCTGCTTTAACTGGGTTTCAATTTCTTTCCGGTATTGGAATGGGATCGGGTATGCCCTCGTCTGATATGGGTGGCTGGTGCTCAATCGGATCCGGTGTTCGTATCCTCGAATTACTCCCGGTTTGTCCGAGAAGACACTTTTGTGCGCCCCCAATATTTCCTGAATTCTTTCCTTCTTTTCTTTGTCTGGTCCAGTTATTTCCTCGATTCTTTTCCGATCCCCTTTTATCGCGATGCACTGCAGCTTCCTTTGTCTTTCTGGTTCTTCGTCCACTTTGCTTTTGAAAGGCACCGTGACTGTGCTGATCCTCGCTAGTTCGGTCCCGTAATCGATGTTACATTTAGCCATTTTCATGAAGTCTGATCCTAATACTAAGTCATGGATTAAGCCTTCCAGTATTAGTACGACCTGGGTAAACTCCTGTCCTGCAATGCTGATATTCGCCCACACTTGTTTGGTTTGTATTTTCGCCTTTTTTCCATTGGCCAGTACAATTTGGGTCCCTTTTAGCGGTAGGATTTTTATATCTGTTGGCCCTTGGGCGATCTTGTTGAAAATTTCCTGTGCCATTACGGATACTTGGCTTCCCGTATCCAGCAAAGCCCTTGCCTTGAACCCCTGGATTGACACGTCGATTATTGGGCATTCCTGTCTTCTCCGAGGTCCTTCCCCCCCCCATCTTGTGTCATATTGGCTATTCTGATCCCATTGTCCTCCTCTTGGTTAAAATAATCGTCGTTTTCGATCGCCTGTAGTTTCTTCAGCACTCCTGTTATTTCGGTTTCCCTTTCAATGATTTGTTTGATCTCCCTGGGTAGGTTGCGTCCCGCTATCCTAATTTGCTGTTCCTCTGGTATTTGGTATTTGTCTATTTTTTTTAGTCTTGCCATCTGTCTCTGGACGAAGGTACTGTATTTTTCCTCTTCTTCCCTTTTGTTTTGTTCTATCTCCCATCTTTCCCTTTCCTGCTGGGCTACTCCCCAATATCTTTTCATGATGGCCCTTTGATATTCCTCGAATGTCTCTGGTTTGTTTTTCATTGTCTCCCACCATTCCACAACTTCCCCTTGGATGTGGCTACATGCGATCGCTATTTTGGATTCTTCGCTGAACTGCTCGCATGAAAATAACCTCTTCAAACTTTCTATATATCGACATGGATTCTCATTTCCCTTTCCTTTGAAGTGCTCTATTTTTATCCATTTTCCCTCCATTCTGTTTGTTGTCTCGTTGATCTTGATTTATTTGGCCTATTATAATTTTTTCACTACTGTTTACGGGAATGTGGTTCTTTTTTACTTTTGATTTATTTGTTTTATGGTGACAGCGACCGATCGGCGTCCGCTCCCTTATCTCCTGCTATGCTTTATTTGTTTTGTTTATTTTGCTCCGGTTCCCGATGTTTTGTTTACCCATTTGCGATGTTAAGAATCGCCGCGATTTTGTTCCGTTTGTTTATTATATATATTTTTTTTTTCAAGCTTTTTGTTTACATAAATATTTCCGCGTCTTCTCCCAGTTCGGCCGCTTTTGCTAGTATCTAGATTTGCTTTTTCTTTATGTTTAGAAGCTTCATTTATACTAGCCTCACGTTGGAAGCGCCAATGTAAGCGGGAACCCCTCTCTACCATCCCCGAGATTACGGGCTTCGAAACAAACATGACATAGCGTAAGGCTTTATTTTTTTTCTTACATCGACAGTTATTCACGATCCACATAAGGGGGCGCCAGATACGATTATTTAAGTTGATTTTAACTACTCGCATCACCTTACATCATGTCAAAACGATTTCGAAGTCTAATCCCACCCACTAGCTCAAAACTCCCAGCATGGACCAATAAGGTGTCTCAAGGTTGTTACATGTTTGTTTCTAAAATGACTCCTCCCGGAGAAGACGCATTGTCCGCTAATTAAAATCAGCAAGGTTTTCTACTAAGTCGATCACGGCATAAAGATCGTTTATTGGTTATCACTGACCTATGAGGTTGTTCGCTTACGCCCCGAACACAAGGCTTACAAGTTCATCCCCCCGCTTTATTGTATATAACATAATTTATTGACGTTTATTTTGATTATAGACCCGCCCGCTCTTAAATCTATCTTAACTAAGGTGAAATAAGAAACATCGTGACTTACGGCACGATGGTGACATAATTAATAAAATAACTAAATGAAAATTAAAATTAACTAAATCTACTTCAAAGATAAGTTATCAAAGAATAAATAACTACGGTTTTGATTGTGTGTGAAAAGATTTGAGATATGCTCGACTTGATAAGATATTGAACAAGTTTATTAAATATGAAAAGAAACATTATTAATTTATTTATTACAAACATTATTAATTGATTTATTACAAAACATTATTAATTGATTTATTACACACGCGCACATACATTCACGCCCACAGAGAACCATAAGTATTCATAACACAATTTGAATAACGAGAAAGTTCCTTTCTATTTGATAAATATATAATCTTTCCTTAGCTTCACTTAAGTTCAAAGTTCATGTTTACAAAGTTCAGTAACAAAGATAAACTATCATGACGAGGAAAGTCTTAAGATTTATTTGAGTAAATTTATGTTGGTTAATTACGAGATTGCCTTACGAGTTTATTAATTGAGTGAGTGAACAGAATAAAAAAACATATTTACCTAGGATTTGTCTTGGTTGCAACGAAGGTCGATTGGTCTGGACGAGTTTGGGTATTTCACGGAACATTTCTTTTATTAGGAGCATTCACTTAACACGACGATGTTATCAGAATTTCATAGCTTCGGAGATATTTCAGTAGCGGAGCGCCGATCAGTCACTGAAGGGTTTATTAGCCCCTCATGACAGTCGACGCTCTTGGTATTAATTTCATGATGATCATTTTAAATATTGAGGAATAACCAAGCTAATTCAGAACAATTCTAATTTTAAATAAAAGCATAAGCATCGGAATAAATGAGCAGGTGGTAATTCAGCGTACTGAGAATTGGAAAATAAAAAAAAACAATAATGAAAATGTATTAATCGAAATGAATCGAATCGAACTGAATCCAAACAATTCTTTCCAAAATTCTTTCCAAAATTAATTCATTGAATAGGTTTTGACTAGTATTTATAAAGGTTGATCCATATCTTGGGATCCAATCTACCCCCATAGTTCCCTGTTCTTGGAGTTGTCGTTCAGGTCCGCGTTTGAGGTACCTGCTCACTCACTCTTTGTGCTAAAGGCAATATTTATTTTGGGACAATCTCATTTTGCAATCTCACTCAACCAACCTTATTCCTTCACACCTCGAAGGCATGCGTGTGTGCGTGTGTTTTACTAGAACAATACAAGTTATTTTAAATTTAGAAGTCGAGCATTTATCTTTTCCTCAAATCTTTTCTATAAGTTTTATTCTAGTTAAAATTATATTTCTAAAATAAACATTTTTTAATTCCCCGTGGTGATTTTGATTGATAATTATTTTTATTATTTTAGGAGTGCATATTATATTTTATTATTTAGGAAAGCAAATTATTTTTTGTTATTATTTTTATTATCTAAAGGCTTTAATCATTTAATTAGACGTTTTACCGTCTGCATTTTATCAATGTGTTTTATAAAATGTATTTATGAGAGAAAGAAAACTATTACTAATTACGAAAATAAAGTTACGAGTGTTTTATGTTGCTGGCTGGTGTGTGTGTGTTTATCGATGTATCCTAGATTTAATATTGATGTAACGCTGTCTCGTTACAATATATATATATATATATATCAGGGACAAAATGTTCACATATTTAATGGAATGAGTGCTTCCATAGAAAAATTCACTAAAACTTTCAATTTAAAATTCAATTTAAAAAATTCACTTTCAATTTTTTTACCAACAGTTGAATCGTTTTTATATCTGGTAAAGAATGAATTTGACTAATGCATTTTTGATTGATTATAAAAAGTTTAAACACTGTTAAGATCTAATTTACAGTTAAAACTTTTAAGAATGCTAAAAGCATTTGGAAGATAAAAATATATTGATAATGTATTCTCTGATTTACAGATAAGAGAGTTTCAGATTTTTTTAGTTGTGTGTAATATATATATTGTAACCTAATTAATGAGTTCAAATGATATTACTATACCTGAGTAGTCCATAGAATGATCATAAGTAAAGGTTCAAAATAACTCATTGTATTAAGTAAATTATTATAGCAATGTATTATATGAAATCACGTGAAGTGAGTACACTCGTAATTCAATAAAATATAACTCAGGTATACAGGCAGTAGATCTTATCCACTTTCATTTCTTGGTTTGATGTTAAGTGCATGTTTAAACAAATACTAAGTGAATATGGTCTAGCAGGGCGCCACTAGATTATCTGAATCTAGAAATGGTTATATCCAATAACCTTTCACATGTACCGGGTTTGAATCCCTTCTTGGTACTTTATTTATAATAAAATGGAAGATTTTGCTTTTTTGAGCCATATCACTATATGCACTAATATTTAGGTAAAAGTAAAACATCTATAAACCAAAGTGGAGTATACTAGACATAAATCATTTCTCAAATCTTAACAAAACAAATGTGTTTCAATATTTTTATAAGTTTACTAGCTCAGATTATATATAACTAATTTAGGATGGCCATTCACTCATCCTGGCATGAAATAGATGACGGGATGTGGTGATAATAATACTAAGAAATCACTAAATATTATAAAATCAATATTTATTTATGGCCTTTAAACAGTTAAACAGCTCATTAATTAAAAAGTTGATGATGATGATGATGATGATAATAACAATAATGACAAGGGTTTCAATTACAGCTCTAGGACTAAGTCTAAACATAAAACTAAATTTTATGAAGAAATTCATAATTATTGCTTAATTTTAGCATACTTACTTATATCTTAAATAACTAATATTCAACCATTGATGATGATGAATAATCACACTTAACCAAGACTACACTTAATGAAATATATACGCCTCGTTTAATAAAACAAACTAATATTTATTACTACAGTTCTAACATATACATAAAAATTTCTAGATAAATATGAAAATTGACATGAATAATAATAATAATTGATTATATTACAATCCTCAGATTAATTTTACGTTCTTCCCCCTTTCCCTTCAAATGTATTTTGTATTAAGTTGGACGTCACATTAACCATGAAAAGTATTTCAAGACACAAAATATTATCTGCTCATTAACACACATACCTAAAAAATCCAACATGTAAATAGAATAAAAAAAAAATGTTAGTAAAATTGAAAGAGCTAGTTTTAGAAAAGAGTTTTAAATCATTATCTCCCCCCTCTCTTCTACCTCTGAAATGCTATACTTAATGAAACAAACTAATCTAATATTCTAACACTACTTGTTACTCTACATTCAATCGCAATTATACACATATAAAATATCATTATGTATGTGCGTGTTTTATCCCATAATAACAAAATATTATTCAAAACCAAACTAATAATAATATATTAGTTAAAACTAAAATCATAATACCATATAAAAAAATTGTTTTACACATTAATATTGTAAAATTAATAAACAAATAATTTTCATACATTCAAGATAATTTATGAAGCTCAAAGTTATTATTAGTAAGACATTCTTGTTTTAATCGATCTGAATAGTCTTTAAAAGTTCTTTAAATAAAATATACCACTTTATCGCTAAAATGTTTATTAAGATTGAGATCATAAAGAAAATAGATATAAAAAGTCATATTACCGATTTTTTTGTTTGTGGCGAATTTTCAAGGGTTCAAACTTGTCTTGTATAATGTTTATATTTCTCAGCTACCATTTCCGTTTTACTGGGAACAATCTCTTTCTTGAGGTGGATAACTATTTGATGATGGTGACTCTATTGAGGTTATTTGCTTTAGTGGATAATTTGGAAATCATTATAGTAAATTTTCTTCTCTTCTTGTCAAGCATGTGGATGAAACACAGCAGTTGTTTTCCCATTTGTAAATTTTCTTGAGTTTAAAATCAGTTGTTGGAACAATTAATTGGACTTGATGATTAATATTTATCAGTAGATTAATTCATCTTCTTTGAATGCAGGTGAATGCTTTCTTCCTTCTATTAAAAATATCTTATTTATCTGGTCAGTTGAAAGGTGTAGAATATTATTTAGACACATCTTTCCTTTCCTATGTGATGTGCAGCTTCTTCCAGATGGTCTGGAATCGATGGTACATACATATAATTTTTCTAGCCCGCCATTTCTTATATTTTTAACATTCAATTTGATAGTTTAATAATCTAAATCAATCACAATAATAATCTAAGACAGCTTTTTATATCCAATTTTTAGCTAACTTAACCAATCAGAGATAGCATCACTTGCTATTTTTGGACAAATTTGTTTTAATTAGATCTCTAATTTATTTTCAACCAAAGTATTTTTCAACTGAAAAGTTTAATCCTTTTTCCAGACACTTTTGTTTTAAAAAAAAAATAGACTCAATTCTTATTTCCTTTCTTTTGTTTTTTTTTTTTTCTTTTTAACATCCAGGTAACACTTCAAATCTTTGAGCTTCCTTCTTTAGATCTTGATAAGACAAATTAATTTTTAGAGTTTTCACCCATTATAAGATTCCAGAGTGAAACAATCATTTACAAAAAAAAAATTGCTACAAAGATTGATATCTGATTAAACAGATTTCCTCTTTTAACAAACAATTGTACAAAAAAAATAATTTAACAGATTTAATACTTCCTTTTCTTTCAATATTTAGGAAATGTAAAATTTTGTATGTAATGTACACACATCCTTCATTCTTTCAAATCATTCATAAACTAACCTTAAATACTATAATTGCTAGCTTAGTAATTATAACCCAATTATTTAATTAAATCTGTAACTTTTAAATCCCACTTATAATTAAAGAAAAGCAAAATAAAAGTATAGAATAAAATATTAGAATTGATCAAGCATAGGTTAGTTTTAAAGAAAGTTAAAATGTTTAATATTTGAAATATAAAATAATTAAATAATTTACACATACATTGCCTATATGTATGCATTATAACTTTGCTTTTTAATAGAAAATTTAGATATTAAATAGTTTAAATGTGTGTATTATCTTTCTATCAACACACAAACAAGTAAAGCATGTAATTGTTGACCCATTCTTTCTCTGTTTAAAGCTTTTAGAACTGGACCTTGTAGGGTTTAAACTTGGATGCCCTACAACTTCCTTTATGGTTATATAAAATTGTGATGATGATTTTGTTTGACCTTTTCTACATGCACATTACTATAAATTTGGCTAGTGACCAAATTGTAATGGCACAATATATATTAGGTGCTATTATATAAAAATTGTTGTGGCAAGTGAAATAAGAACATTATTAAAAAACATTATATAGTGTGCTTCTGTTCCTTAAAAAGTCACGCTTCGGCACTGATATATATATATATAATGTAATAAAATTTTTGCATACAAAACTTTATGAAAACAAAGTGCTATTCTCACTTTTATATGTGAAACTTATATTTATAATGAAATGTCACATACCCATGTTAAGATTAATCAGTGTAATAATTTGTATGAAGCAAAGAAAAAAACATGAGTTACTACTACTTGACTTAATATTAGAATTAATATATTTTTCTTCTTCTTCCTTCTTTCCTTATGTATTGATTTCTATATTTATATATCATACCATTTCCAACTTCTTATACACTTAACAATACCAATTTTTTTATACCAAAACTTTTCTCTTACAGTTTCAACTGTCCTGCATCATCATCAAAGCTACAATATTGAAATATGTAATCACACAATTAATACATTATATTTATATACATAATCAAAAACATACATTTTAACCCGGCCATTATAAATAACCATTTTCCATTTTATTATTCTAGTCTTAACTAATTTTATTTTATTTATATTATGTTATTATTAAATTATTCTAAAACTATTTATTATAATTTTAAACCTTTAGTCTTTAAACTCTATTATTTAACCTACCATTTTATTATTTTCTTTACTTGGAAATAGGATTATAAAGATGTAAGTATTTAGTAATGTAATCAAAAAAGGTAATTTATAATGTAAAAACATTAATAGTTAAAAATATAGTAATAAAATAAAGAAAGTTTAGAAGTAATTAAGAAAATATAAGTAAAAAAATAATAATAAAATGATAGCTTAAATAGTAGAGTTTAAAGATTAAAGTTTTAAAATTATAATAAATAATTTTAGAATAATTTAATAATAAAATAATATAAATAAATATAAAATATAATTAGTTAAGAGTAGAATAATATAATGGAAAATGATTATTTATAATGGTCAGGTTAAGATGTATGTTTTTGATTACGTATATAAATATAATGTATTAATTGTATGATTATATATTTGGATATTGTAGCTCTGATGATGACTGCAGGATAGTTGAAACTGTAAGAGTAAAGTTTTGGTGTACAAAATTAGTACTGTTAAATGTATAAGAATTTTGGAAATGGTATGAATTAATATATTTGAATTGTGTGATATAGCTTCTCAATTTCTTTTGGAAGTCGTAGATATATTGTCTTTAGTTAACACATATTTCTAATGTAGGAATAAGATAGCAAACTTACGATTAATGTGAACAAATTATATGTGGCTATAATTCTGATTTTCATTATGCGATATACAGAATGAATATGCTTTCTTTGACCAATGCTGTAAATGAATTTAAATGTAACAGTGGAAAAGAATAGATACAAATAATCATTATAGTTGCTTAGCCCATTCTTAAATATGGGTTTGTTTGATATTTTTAGTAGATAGTGCATTTATTAAATCTATTATTGATTTTCTGTATAATGATGTTACCACTATTTATTTACTAAGAATCCTATTTTTACAAAGTAGAATGAATGAAGACAAAACTCTTTCACAGAACAAGAAATTTAATGATGCTCCCTGATAGTGATTTTGAACAGAAGTCTTTAGAATGGCAATGTGGATTTACATTATGAGGAATAGGAGTAGAAATTATAATAAGACTGCTTTACTTTCAATGACTCCGTTTTTCTAATTCAATAGCATCCATAGACTTTAAATATATAAAATAAAGATAAACAAACATATAGATTATAATAGATGCTGTTCTGGGTTTTAATGATGACGTTAATGTGACACATAGTACTTTAGATATTGATGAATATGATTGGACAGAAAAACTCTTAAATGAATAACAAAAACTATGCGGTTTTTTTAAAAAATTTATTTATATAGTATTCAACATATCATTATTTATCATTTCTATATTTATTTGTTATTATTTTAATGTAAACTTTTACTGCATCGCTCTCCTCCAGAATTAAAAAATAAATTCTCATTGCAATAATTGTTATTTATAAATAAATTTACTATACAAATAACGTTATCTATGAATTATTACCATATCTGTATTTTGTTTTCTGTTCTGAAATCTTTAAACGAGAATTTGTTTATAAAAACATTAAGATCTTTAAGATAAAATGTTATTAATTAAACTATTACAAAATAATATAATGCATGATTAAAATAATTATGTTTACCTAAATGCCATTTCCCACTAATTCCTGTTGAATATCCAAGCGGTTTTAATACTTCAGCAATTGTAATCTCACTGTCAGGTAGGCCCCCATTATCAGTAGGATTCAGTACTCTACGATCTCCATACATACCTGTTCGAACTGGAAGACGACCTAAAATTTAAAAAATCAACCATTTTAAAATAATCTTTTTTACAAGCCCATATGTAAATATATACGGCTATAATATAAAAACCTTAGACTATAACAATTACCATATCCATTCACTAGGGTTTAAATCTGGGGGAATTTGGACTTTTTTTTCAGATTCTGAGCAAACTTAAGATTATTTTTCTAGTAAAATAAATACAGTTTACAAACTAGCTATCAATTTATTATTTTTAAAGAGTTAATTAATTTTAAGTAGAGACTAAAAGAAAAATTGCTAAAACTCCCATCATTCAACTGTGGTTTGCTAGTATGTCTTTTTTTTCATTGTTTCCTACTTGGAAGACTGATGATAATTTTAACATATATATAATATAAAAATTTTCAAATATTAAATCTATAGTAAGTATTAATACTATATATAAATATAGTTATGTGTTGAACTATTTCTATCATCTAGTTGAATTGTTAAAAGTTTTTAATAAATTTCAAATTTTATTCTTTTCAAAATACATTCAGCTGTTAGTAAATAACACACAAATTAATATAAAACACAACATTTTGAATAGTATTATTGTTGCCTCTTCTGGTGTTCCATGTCCAGTAAATTGTAGCATGGAAATTACCTTTAGATTATTGCCTACTGAATTTAAGATATCACTCTAGCCAATTATGGTATTCTGTCACTCAAAAGTGACAGGCAGTGGAAATTTTGTATATTTATTTATAAGGGTCTTCCTGATATTTTTATTATTTTCTTTTAAAAGTAAGGTGTCATGTCATATGAGCAGCTTCTTAAAAAATTTTCTTCTTGACTTGACAGTGAAAATAAACATCAGTCAAATGTAATAATCCATAAAAGTTTGTAAACTATTCATTATTTTGCTTTCAAAAGTGGAAAAATCAGAATGATCCTCAAGGATAAGTATATAAATTTTTTGTAAATGAAATTAGTTGATTAGAATGACAACTTAAATCCAGTACACCTGGGTCTTGTTTTATGCAGATTATTTTAATGCATTTTTGATGTTATGTGATTCATGTTTCTTCTTAACATCTTTCATATTTCACTATATTTATTAAATATCAAGAAATTTAAACTATTAATAACTTATTTTGACTTGAAATACTTTTTTTTTTCAAAAATATAATGTTAAATTGTGAATATGGCCTGAAGCAGTATTTATACTAAGGAGTAAATAATAATAATATGATTTATACTTACATATAAAAATATCGCAATAAATATTCAAAAAATTTAAACTTTTAAAACGTATTTTGTTATATATAACAGAAAGAAATAATCTTTTAGATTTTTAAAATAAAAAAACGAAGATTTTATAAACTGAAAATAATCTTTCTAATGATAATGTATAATCTTTTAGTTTGGATTGCAATAATCATTTTTTTAATATAGAAACAGAAAACCATTAACACAGCAAAAGCCTGAAAGTGGCGCTAGTTGTACATCACATCACAAATAAAAATAAAGTGACTAACAAATTTCTCTGGGCATCTTGACTTCGTTTAAGGAGAAGCCACAATACATCACATCGAATCTGATTTCTTACCAGTTTACAAGCGAACGCTAGCGGTAATGATTAAAATATGTATAAAAAATATAAAATTAAATACTGTATTTAATAAAAAAAGTAAAAAAAAGTTTGCCTTGAATTAATTTTTTTCAAATATTTGAAATTTTTTATTAGTCATACTTTATTTGCTTATTTTTTTAATGTGAATTTTAAAGTAATTTTTCCTGGTTGCTTTGCTTTTATGCACATTTTGAAAAGTACAGAACCTATCTCCCATTTTTCAAGGTAAATTAAGTCTATTTTTGTGTGATTTTTTTTAATGTGGGTTTTCTGTGGAACCTATCTACCGTATAAAACTAGACCCAGGTGTATATATAAATATAAAAACTCTAGCTTGCTGTGTGTGGCAATACATATAGTGAGTTTTGCCTGTTTTAACAACAGTTATACAGAAGCATAAGAAGTGGTGGTCATGTGATGTTATATATAAATATAATGATTACTAGTTTGACTTCCATGCTAGTTTTGACTGTTCAAGCCAGAAACATCTAATTAAAGCAAAGAAAATACCATTTGAAACATTGTGTTCTATATTCCCTACATGTTATTACTAACAGTTGGCAAAGTATAAATAATTTTTGAATTTTTCTGGAAACATTTAACAATTCAAGTAAATGGTGGAAATAATCCAACATAAAACACAAGTAAAATGTCATTACAGACCTTCAGGCAATTAATATATTTATATACATAATGATAAATAATACTTTTATACTGAATAAATATAAAGCCATGTGATAGTTATCAAGTCTATTTAATTAATATTTGAAGTGCACTCTAAAAGAAATGGTTTATTTTTTTGCTGCAAAACGTTACTGAACGTGGTAGGTAGGGGGCAGTTCAGTTATTAATTAAATAGATTTGATAATTATCATATGACTCTATATTTATTTAAGTATAAAAGCATTATTTATTATTACATATATAACATGAGATTATTTATTATAGAGTTTTAAAAATAAGTGACATATCTCTATGATATTAATATCAGCTCTTTAAAAATCCATTTACATTAAAATATACAGGCTGATTTAAGATTGCACTCTGGCTCTTGTTGTTCCTCATAGATCTAGATAAAAAGATTACTGAAAAAGTTACTGATGGAAGATAGTTCAACTATTAATTAAATGGACTTTGAAATTATCATGTCTTTATATAGTATACAAGATTTCTCTCTTACTGTAAATAATTGATCTGTTTCCTAACTACAGTCTTTGATACCTCATAATTGATTTAATACTTATTCCATTAACTAAAGTTATAAACAATAATCCTCTATATAATAATAAAAAACACAATAAGAGTCAGTCCTCTTCTTATATAAAAGTAGATTTTATGCTAAGCTTTTTGAAGTAATAAAGAAAAATTTTGTTATTTAACTCTAGTAAGTGACTCTGTTTCCTAACTACAGTGTTTGATATATTATAATTGATTTAACACTCACTCCTCTAACTAAAGTTGAAAACAATAGTTCTCTTTGAAAATAATAAAGAACACAGTAAGAGGTAGCCCTCCTCTTATTGCATAAATTATTAAATACAACTGTTTTTTTAGAGGGTAGATCTATTATTTATAGCAAAAGCACTTCAAGAGAGTAATATCAAGTATTGTAATTGTTTATCATTATATGTATGTATGTGTAGGTCGGTGAGGAGATGGCTACAAATTTAGCATTATTTCAAATTTCAGAAAAATAAAAACAGAACAAGTAAATGTATATAAAACTACTTCTTTCAGTGAAAAAATCTTTCTGGAAATTGAAATGAGTTGCTAATCTGCAAAAACGATAAAAAAAAGTTTGAAATCTTAAACAAGTTGTTGTTGTTGTTGTTGTTGTTGTTATTATTATTATTATTATTATTATTATTATTATGATGATGATGATGATGTTTCAAAAGGCCTTTATTGTCTCAAAAGAATTACAAATTTTGCATTTACATAGTTTGTCTACATATAATATCCTGGATTGTCCATTATCATTTGAACACCATTAGCAAATCAATTACTTATAATAGAAAGGAAAAAATTGTTGCTAAATTGTCCTTGTTGCTAATTTGACATGCATATCCTTCTAAGTTTTTTTATAATGTTTAATTTCCTCAATTCACTATAACATAGATCTAATCTTAAGTAATGACCAGGTTGCTGCATAAATGTCATGTCTGGCCAGTCTCTTATCCCTTTTCTGTATTATTTCAAGTTTATTTGAAAAAGTAACTGGATGTCTCCTGGAATTGTTACCAATTAGAAAAGTGCATCTAGTACACCAGTATGCATATAGCACAAAGGTTGCTGCCCTGACACTTGGTGTTAATCCTTCTCTAAATGCAGAAATCAATTGATGCATTGTTACATTAGACCTCCTGTAACTGCTAGTTATGAGATTTCTTATCTGCCTAAGTCCCTCACAGTGATATAGCAGATGTGATAGGGTTTCCTCAGCTCGATGGCATAACCCACAAAAGGGATCAATTGATGTATACAGTCTTTTATGGCAAAGAAAATATGTGGTAGGTAATGCAGATAGATTAAGTTTTATTAGAAAATTGAAAAACTTTGATTCTAAGGCCCATCGTTTATACCTTTTAACCAATTGCTTATTATTAATTCCCAGTATTGGTTCTAAAGCAATTGTGTTATTATCTTCATGCATTAATTCATAAATTTTCCAGTATTTGTATTTATTAATAAATTGCTCTGGGATTTTTGATTCTGTTTTACAAAAATGTATTAATTGTTCAAAATATGATAATTTTTTTGGTGGTGGTTTATCAGTTGGAATGACCTCTATGAGCTGCTTAATTTTTGGAAATTGTTTAATAATATCAATTATATTGTTCATCATTCTCTGTTTTGCAAAAATACCAATATCATGTAAGCCCAAACCATTTTTATTCAATGGCTGACATAGTTTTGCCATTGATATTGCCACGACTTTCCTTGACCATAGTAGTTGATTGCAAATGGTCTTAATTTTGGAGATAAAAGCTTTTGAGAAAGCAACCACTGGCATAAAGTAAACTATCTTAGTCATCATCAAACTATTAATCAATTGAATCTTGGAATATACTGACATATAGGTATTGGATAGAGAGTCTGCTATTTTCTGTATTTCATTTTTCAATTTGTTCTGCAAATGACATCTCATTCCAGTAGTCCCTAGATGGAAATCCAAGGAATGAGCCTGGCTTTGCCTGGAAAATGGATGTGCATGGCCTTCCTGTGAATATAGTCCATGCTGCTGTTTATTATTATTATTATTATTATTATTATTATTATTATTATTATTATTATTATTATTATTATTATTATTATTATTATTATTATTATTATTATTATTATTATTATTATTATTATTATTATTATTATTATTATTATTATTATTATTATTATTATTATTATTATTATTATTATTATTATTATTATTATTATTATTATTATTATTATTATTATTATTATTATTATTATTATTATTATTATTATTATTATTATTATTATTATTATTATTATAATAATAACTATAACATTATGGGGTGGCACTGCAGCATATTTTTTGAAGTCATTGCAAACACTACAAAATTTTACGTTAAGAATTATTTTGTTTAAACCTTTGGATTTGCCAAGACTTGAATTATTTAAGTGTGCTGGAGTTTTAACTATTCATCAATTATTTTTAGTGAATATTTTGTGTTATTATATTAAATACAAAAAAATGAATAAATATAATTCTTCATCAATAATGGTGACTAGATCAAGTGATTTTGATTTATTATTTGAACCAGTGTACTTTAAAACTCATTGCAGATATCAGAAATGTTATCTTGGTCCAAGATTTTATAATATTTTTATAAGAAACATTGGATTTAATGTTAATGACTTATCAAGGAAAACTTTGAGAAAATTAATTATGAACTGGATTGTAATTGATGATAATCAAAAACTTTTTATTTCTATTTAATTATTTTATTGTATATTAATGTTTTTTATTTTATTGCACATGTATTTTTGTTAAGCTCCATGCGTGATTTATTTATCACAAGGAGATTATATGTTTAATAAATTAAATAAATTAAATTAAATTATTATTATTATTATTATTATTATTATTATTATTATTATTATTATTATTATTATTAGCTTGTTTAGAGTGTTAGCATGCTCTTAAGTTTACATATTGGTAAATGCAAGCTATATATGTCATGTGACATCTGACTTTTTATTATTACTATTATTATTATTATTAATTTGCCAATGTTTTCATAAATATCATTTGGTACTTATATATTAGACCTGCAACATATTAGACCTGCTATGCCTTTTCACATTCATGTCAATCCACAGATAACTTTCTAATATTGTGATCTGACCAAATAATGTGTATATTTGACATTGTACAAACTTAAACTGATAAATTCGTCCTTATATAAGTACCTATTATTTTCATTTATTTCTTGCATTATCTGCAGTTTAATATAGTAATAGAGCTCAATTTGACCTTTCTGATATTCAAATACCCCATAAACTCCTAAACAACTAATCATTTGATTATTATTTAATTTTTCTAAAACTTTATAAACAATTGTTTTACTGTTCTAGAATTAATTTAATTCAGTAATTGACGAAAATCTGAAATCATATTTAATAAAAATTTGTAGTTAAATGATGAAAAAATTAAAGTGTTTTAATCAAGTTTATATTAGCCCTAGGCCAATGACTCAAGGTGTCTATATATTATTATTTTTTTAGGATTAAGATTCATTTTAATTTTGATAAGTATTTTAAAACTACTAATTGTTGAAAGTTTCAAACATGTTTTCATGGTGAGTAAAATTTTCTATCATCGTTATAAAGATAATTTGATTTCAATGACTAAAAGAATTCTAACAAAATGAAAATGTATATAATTTTTATTTCATTCATTAGACTAGAGATTATCCAATAATGAATATTTCTGTAGAATAATGTTCACTACACCACTGTCGTACAAAGTTGGGAATGTTTACTATCCGCTTATGGCAGCTTTAGTGTTCATTTCTTGTTAAAAGAAAAAAATCTCTTTCTCATAAATACTTCCACATTTATAAATGGAGTTACTGGATTGAATCATTTTGGGTATAAAAAAAGTTTTTTTCATCATTAAATGTCTCTTCATCATCATCATTTTAACTACTATTGATCTACTGCAGAATGAGAAATGTCTCTTCATCATCATCATTTTTAACTACTATTGATCTACTGCAGAATGAGGGTCTCTCCAAGTTTAATCTAATTTCTCCAATTCATAGCTTCTCTAACTTATAAAACTTTATTTTATCCATCCATCTCACATATGTGTCTCTTTCTAGGTCCCTTAGATCTCTTGGAATCTAGTTTAGTTGTTGTGCATCCATTATTTTTTGTTTTAACAATCTGTTCAACACAACTAAAATTTTAATCTCTTAATTGTTTTAATGATGTCAGTAATACCTAACTGGTCCCTGACCCATGTATTTTGCTTTTTGTATTCTTTCCAATATTCATCCTCAATATATTATTGAGTGATCTAAAGTCTCTACATCAACCTCTTGTTAAGTGTTATAGTCTCAGATTTATGTATTAAAATGGTAACATATATCTATAAAAAAATCTTTTCAAACAATCCCTTTTCTGTTGGTATTAAGTTCTTTTTATCAAAATCATTTCATCCAAATTTTATGTTTTCATCTGTATTAATAATATAACCAAGATACTTAATATCTAAATGCAAATATAGTGTATATACTTAACTAGATGAATTAAAGTGGATTTGAACTCAGACTTTCAAGCTCTCTACAATCATCCACTCTATCCAATATAACCTATACCCATGATCACATACATGTGAAAAACATCTCCAATATACATATTTGCTCACCCAGCACTCATTAGTTGGTTTGGATCATCATCTCCCTCACATGTATATATAATCAGTATTCAGTTTATATTAAGATAGCAAATGTACACACTTTAATGAACAGGCTTCAATCCTCTCCAGCCATCCATATCACTGAAAATCTGATGATATATAATTCAAAGCTCTTGATGAGGCCAATCTTAGGTCAATCTGATCCCTCATATGTAGGACCTTAATATGTCCATTTAAATATACAAAAGAAGAGTAGGAAGAATATAGATGGAATCTTCAACCATCCATATCATTGAAAATCTGATGATGGAAATGCTAAAAGCTCTTGATGATGGTCAATATTATAGTCATATCCATGTTGACCTTAAGTCAATCTGACTCCTTCTATGTACAATCTTAATATGTCCATTTAAATACACAGATGAGGAATAGGCAGAATACAGACTGAATATTAGTATTGAAATACAAACATAGAGTATATGCTTAACTTAGATGTAATTAAAGGGAATTTGAATCCAGACTTTCAAGATTTCTACAGTCAATCATGCTCTCATATATAGGAATCTTGAAAGTCTGGGTTCAAATCCCCTTTAATTACACCTAGGTTAAGTATATACACTATATTTGTATTTCAATATCACATATTCAGTCTGTATTCTGACCAATCCTCTTCTGTGTATTTAAATGGATGTATTAAGGTTCTACATATAAGGGTTCAGATTAACTTAAAGTCAACATGAGTATGACTGTAATATTGGCATCATCAAGGGCTTTGAGCATTCCCTCATCAGATTTCAGTGATACGGATGGCCAAAGAGTTGGAGAGTGAAGAGGATTTAAGCCTATCTATTAAAGTTTGAAGATTTGATATTTTAATATAAACTGAACACTGATTATATACATGTGTGGGAGATAATGATCTGGACCAAATGATGAGTGCTGGTTCAGCATGAAATATACATTGGAGATCACATATCTTTTTTCACATGTATGTGTATCAGTTATATTGGATAGTGGATGACTGTAGGGAGCTTGAAAATCTGGGTTCAAATTCTCTTTAATTAACCACAAGATATTTGTAGTTGTTTATTTTTTTCTAATTCATGATTATCAATCTTTGTTTTCTTCTCTGTGAAAATCCATTAAATTATTACATCTGATTGGCTGTCACTTAAGCATTTTTAAGGTGCGTCTGTCGAAGGTTTTAGCCTTTCATGTTATTATTAGATCATCTGCTAGCACTTAATATATTTAATATATTTACATTTGTTACTATCATTTCATTAGATTTAAAAATTGCTTTGTGGTAAATCGAAAGATTTCACGTTGTTTATTTATATATAATATTTAGTGAATTAAATGTGAAGATGTTTTAAGATTCAAGCTCTTAGTTCGGAATGCTTGAGTCTGACTTATTTATATATAAATTTAAGTAGAGAAAATGGGTTCCATCTTCTTCTCATGGTTCTGCCTTGTATTCTTGAATTGAGTGTTCCATGTGCAGTCATTATTACATCTGATTGGCTCTCACATAAGCATTTTAAGGTTCTTCTGTTGAAGATTTTAGCCTTTCATGTTATTATTAAACATTATTTTAGTGTTTTTTTAGTATTTATTATTAATCCTAACTTTTTTACTTTTATTTGAAAAATCTTGCAATATTTTCAGAAGCTCTGAAGTATTATTATTTGCAAAACCAATCACCAGCCTCTAAAAAATCTAGATCTTCACGTATTTTTATTTACTTAGTTTTCCATTTCAATCACAAAATATTTTTTGTAAAACTGCTGTCAAAACTATTTTATGTGATCAACATTAATCTTATTATTATGACTGTATAATGTAATCATTGCCATTTCATTTTGATAAATTTTATTCAGAATATAACATTGTCCTGGGTCTATGTCTTGATGATTCAATGCTTTAAACACTATGGAAATGTTTATAAATGCCTTTTCATAATCTACAAATCCAGCGCATTATTGCAATCCATATTTATTGTTCTTTTAATAACTTCTTTTGATTTGTGGATGCTCTTCACTATCCTATAACCACTTTTTATTAAAAATAAATCCCACTCCATTTGTGCTTCCAACATTTGTGCCTTTATAGTACAATATATATCCAGTTTTTAAATCAGTTGCCTTTTCACCATTTTTTCTAATATCATGAAGTCCAATAATGTTCCATTAAACATTAGACAATTTTTCCAATTCATGCAATCTTTCTTTACATGGAAACGATCTACAGTTGTTAACAGCTAAATAAAAGATCATTAGTGAATGATAGCCTGAGCTTGCAATCAAGAAATTCTTATTTTTTTTTACGTTGGCTGATGATTTTATAACCTTCTAGGATTAAGGGGCATAATTTAATTATGTCTTTCATAGTTATAAATATCCTTAAAATAAAGGTCATTTTCATATATATTTATGTTGTTTTCAAGAAAACTCCATTGACATTTCAGTTAAAAACTATCATGCATTTACCATATGAATAATCAAATAATAGCAGTAACTGAAATGGCAAGAATATATGAAGTGGACATTAAGAGCTTAATCTGCTCAGTTTCATTAAGGCTTCAAAGAAAAATCAATGTATTCCATTTCATTTAACAGCAAATTTCTTCCTGTTGCTATAAACTATTAATATACTTTTATCAATTTTCCACATACAAAAAAAAATTCTAATTATATTTAGCATAATAATGCTTTTTGAAGGAGAGCATGAGTGAAGAAGATGAAGGTGTAACCTTTGAAGGGCTACAACAGTGTATTGACTTTTGTTTACATAAATATAAATTCCACTGAGATCTAATATTAACGAATGACTAATGTGATGATTTTTCTCCATTCTTAAGATTTTGACATTATGGAAAATGTTTTAGAGTTTGTGAGTGTATTTTCTTATTTTTATGATTTTCCGTTTCTATACTTGGAGAGTTTGTTTAGTGCTATTTGACATAACTGTCACTTCCTATTTGTTGAATTTTAACTGTAAGAAGAATCTGATGTCATTACAAGTTTATGCTACTTTCCATTTGAAAAGTAGTCCATTATTTAGTATTGTAGAATTGTTATTTTATAGATAGGGGAGAATTACCAGGTTGATGTATTTTTTAGGGTGAACAAGAGTTGGAGAAGAAAGCTATTTAGAAATTATTTATGACAATGGTGTATGTTATTAAAAGAGATGATTAAAAAGATGCTCTTGAGTCACAATTTGTGGAGACACATTTTGTTGATCTTGTCTATTCTTCAAATTTGGTTTAAAATCTCTGGCATTTATTGTGGGTTTCTATGTATTTAATGATTATGTACCACAATTCTTTGGCACCTGAAACAGAATTATATAAAATAACCATAAGTATTGATTATCATATAATACAGTATGATTTTTTAAATTTAATATGATCTTCTAAGTTTTTGTGAAGAAGTGATATGCTTTGTAAATATTTAATATCAAGACTTCCACTGTTTTTCCATAATTAATAGTATCATAGTTTTATAGTTAAGTACAGATAAAAGGTGGCTGCTGGAGGGTTGCATTAGATCCTAAGATCTAGGTGCAGTGCTCTCAGATCCAAAGCTCCTCATTGATGAAGGCCACAAGCCAGAAACTAGTCTGGTGATATTGGATGAATAGGCATTAGATAGGGATTTTATGCACAAGCCTTCTGGCATCCATTGATTACTCTGGTTGGCACAGGGTAGCACTACTGTATGGAGAGTTTTGCCTTGTTTATAATTAATTGTAGAAAGATTCTATTAAATGCCAATAAAATACCCTACAATTAATATTTCATATATAGAAGTTTCTTACAGAAAAATACTATTTCAGAAGTAATAATGAATTAATTACAAACTGAAAGAAATGGGTAAAGAAAATTAAAACAGACTGATAGAAACAAGACATATAAAAGGAAAAGATTTTATAAGTGTAGTGCTTATAAAAGCTTGACAGCTCCTCCATCAGAAATGCCTATTATAATCTTTTTTTATTTTATAATACACTGATACTCATCCTTCCTATATTAACTGTGGAACTTTAATCTTTAATATAACTAGAAACCAATTTATCAACAATTATTAAATGGGTCTTTTATTGAGAAAGAAAAGTTCTATGATTCAACTAGACTTGGAAAATAATCAAGCCTTGCCCAGAATACCTTAGACTTCAGGACATTAAAATGGCAGATAAATGGGATAAATACTAAGCTGTAGGGTCTTGAAAGCTTTTTTGAAAATCTAAACACCAGGTTTGCAAAGTCTGATGACTTTATCTGACCCCCTACATAACAGCGTGAATAGAAAATAGAAGAGAATAAAATCTAAGCAGTCTAATTCAGTTTATCCATCAGGGTTACTAATAGATTGGACGTATAAATTACTAAATACTCAGAACAACCACAAACATAGCAGATAATCAATTAGAAATTAATAGTCACTAGGGTTAAATAACAAAATTCTTTATTACTTCACAAAGATTAGCATAAAAATCTACTTTAAAAAAATAAAAAATTATTTTTATAGGGATTTTGGGTCAATTTGTGACAGATTTCTTCTCAACCCAATTCAAAATATTGATAAAACTGATAACTATATGTTTTCCTGTAGGTTTGTGATGATAGTGTTTTATTTATATTTTTATATTGGACTATTTCCATCATCTAATATGAGTATTGAATGTCTTTAGAAAAATTTAACTTTATTTAAATATTCCAAATACATTCAACTGTTAGTAATAGCACACAGGTTAGTACATGCACAATGTTTTGAGAGGTATTATTCTTTCTTCTTCTTCAGGTGTTGTTGACCTGACCAGTGACAAGTACTAGCATGGGATTTGAAACTGGATCCTTAGATTCTTAGAGCATTACCTTAAAATTCAATACTCAAGCATCTAAGGGTCCAGATTCAAATCCCACTGTCACTGGTTAGGCCGGCAACAGCTGAAGAAGAGGGAAGAATAATACCTCTTGAAACATTATGCATATACTAACCTGTTTGAAGTGCTAACTAACAGTTGAATGTATTTGGAATATTTAAATAGTTAAATTTTTCTAAAGACATTCAAAACTCATATTAGATGATGGAAATAGTCCAATATAAAAATACAAGTGATAACTAGATTATTCTAATAATACTGAATTTTGAAATCTATTTAAAATACTAGATTTTGTTTAAAATTGCATGTTATCCATTGGGTACTGCTCAAAATCCTGGCATCTTTAATCTGACAGTGAAAATCTTGACTGCTCAAAATCCCCACTGCTAAAACACTGACAATTCAAAAGCCAGACAAAGTAAAATTCCAAAAACATAAAATGTTGTAATTTTTAATTTATTTTAATGAAGAAAATTTGTTTTAAAGATTGATTTCAAATTTAAATAATTTGTTTTATATATATTAAAAATAAAATTACTTTTTTATGCAACTAAAATACTTAAAAAGATACATTGTGTGTTACAACAGGAACATAATCCAATAAAGCTAGCTCTATTGTTAAGTAATCAGGCAAAACTCTCGATACAGTATTGCCACTCAAAAGAAATAGTGATCATGTGATGTCTATTGTTAAGTGAGGTCATGATTCTATTTTATCTCTCAACTATCATTTTCTTATAATTTGGTATGAAAACATTTTATTCTTAATAAAAAAAGTTTATTTATCCATTGACATTATAAGTTTTTGAGATTTTAAGTTATGGAGATTTTTTACTGTCGGAATTTTGAATAGTCAGCATTTATGTTATTGTGATTCTAGATTGGCAGAATTTTGAATTGCCAGGATTAAAGCTCTCGGGAATTGGGGATAAACCCATTGTTAAATATATCTTGTCCTTCCTTTACACTCTATATTTAATTGTTATAAAAAGCTGCTACATTATTAAGAAAATGGAGATTGTAGGTTGAATTCAGTTGTAGACTCATGGCCTAATGAGTCAATACCTTATGAATTCAGTAACTGAAATACAATCATTTCTTTTTATTTAAACTTTCAAGAGTGTATATTTGTTTCTCCAATGTACTAATTTTTAATGTAGCCCATAATATGTATCACTCTCTTTGTTGAAGTCTGAAAGGTTATGTAATAGCTTAATTTTTTGCAAAACTAGAATTAATTTTGAAATAATATATTGTTTAGTAAAATGATAATCAAACTTGTGAACGTTTTTTCACATAGAAAAATTAATTAACTCACCAATATTTTTAGATTTTATTCAAACCTATTCTTGTTTTGTTTTTTTCTCATGTGTCATAGCATCAGCCGGGAAGCAAACCCGCTAACCCGGGACAACTGCTTGTAAAGCAACTGTCGCTGACCTCTCGACCACCAATGCTTGACAACTTATTTTTGTTGTTGACCAATATAATGAAAAAATTTCGTATCTTGCTTTACAAATGGTAGCACAGTCTTTGGTATTAAGAACACAGTTAGTATGACAATATCAGCAATTATTTAACAGTTATCTTTATATATTATACTTTATAATTGTTTTGTTTTCGACAATCATTGACACTTGTCTTATGTTCATTGGTAATTAATAAATTAGTCTTGGGCTGATCATGATTCAGATATTTGATTTTTCAATGTAGATTCCTTGAAATTTATAGTTAAATTAGCCAATGGGATTTAAAGAATGTATTAATAAATTTAAATAAAATTTCATTAATAAATTAATAACGTGAAAGCATTTTTAAAGTGTATCTGTTTGAAGTTATTTATTATCTGTTTACGCTTAAATTTAATATATTTAATAAATTAATATAATATTGCTGAAAGCAATAAAATGCATATTTATCAGTAAAGTAAAAAAAATTCTGTGAAATTAAACGAAAGATCGTAATGAAACAATTTTTTTAAAAAATTATTTTCAGCTACTTTAAATATTTATAAAAATCAGATATACAGTATTTAAAATCTCTATCCAGAACACTCTCATCTCCAGACCAACTGGTTTCGAGCTTATGGCTCACGTGAAATAAGTGTTGGTCTTTTGAGTTGATATTTTAAGTCTAGTGTCCGAATATTCTAGCTCTCCACTGACGTGAGCCATAAGCTCGAAACCAGTTGATCTGGAGATGAGAGTGTTCTGGATAGAGATTTTAAATATTTTCTCATACCGCACTTATTAATTAAGAGCTTGTTTGAGCTATTGGTACGCTCTCTGTATTGCATTTTTGTAATTACAAGCTTATAAAAGTAATGTCGCTTTATATATGACTTGCTTTTTTTTTTTTAATTATTAAAAATCAGATATAAAAAAATAAATGGTAATTATATAGATCAGTTTAGATTTGCAGTCATGTAATTAAGATTTGTTAAATAAATTTAGACAGTTTTAAAATAGGTTTGTATTTATCAGAATGGAGGTAAGTAAAATTAATATGTGTACCAATTAATTTGCATCCAATAGCAAAGAGGAAAGGAAAATAATATAAATGACTTGGAATGCTTTTAAAAGGCTCAATATTTTATTTGTAGAAACTATGCTTTTATGAAGTAAAAAAAAATCAAATAGATTTGTGAGAATAGTAATAACAAATTAAATAGGAATAGGCTGAGTTTATAAGTGATGGATTTGTGCAATTGTAGATTTATTAGATTAAAAGATTTATCCAATTACAAGGAAGTCTTCTTAAAAACATCTCATAGAGAAACAATGAAAAAAGCTACTCGTGATGGTGTGGCTTTGGCAACTTTTTTCTCCTTATCTTCTATCAAGAATATTTAGATACCCATTCACTGATTCATTTTGGATGATTAGTCGGGTGACTAGATAGTTATTGGAAAAGAAAATCCTAAATCTAACTAATCTACAAAAAATTTCAAGTTTTACGAACATCCTTGTATACAATGAAACAAAAACACACGAAAAAGTTTGAGACGGATAATGAAATCAAAATGTTTTTATCAATTGTTATGAGTTAAAATAACTTATTTATAGAGAAGTAGGAGAACCACTTTGCTTTATAAGCGCATTTATAAATGACAGTAATGATTAGACATGTGACTAATTTAATCAGGTGCTGACAATTAGCACTCTAACATTATCTACTAGATTTCATTTCTAATGTGAAAAATATGTTGTTGTTTTTTTACCCTAAATAGAAATGTTTACCTGTAAGTAATGAAGCTCTGCTAGGAGTACACATAGAGTAGGAACTATACCACTGAGTAAAGAGCATCCCTTCCTCGGCCATTTTATCAATTGGCCCATATTCTTGTGTGGGATGTCCATATACCGCAAAATCTCCATATCCAACATCGTCGGCAAAAAATAGTATAATATTTGGTTTAACTTGTTTAATATTCATTCTTTCGTCATTAATAATTTCAGATAGAAAATCTTTCTGATTGTATGTTTTAATAAATTCAAATAGAAAAACTGCATATAGAAATATTTTTAATTGTAACTGCATTTTGTTCTTTAAATTGAGCAAATTAAACTGTGATATTTTAAGTACATAAGTAAAGAGAACTTTTCCAATTATTTATCATATTATAATAAAATTCTTCATTAAATTCTATAGAAGGCCGTCATTTAAATATTATTGCCAAAGGGTTTGAAAGAATATATGAATTAACATTTCGCATTCAATAAGGTCTACAGGTTAATAGTGCGGAACCAACACAGATTTAATTAAATTTCAATAAAATCTTTTTCTACTTTGAAATAGCAAATAAAAATTTAAAAAAGAGTAAATTCTGACTTATCGACCAGAATATTTAAATACTGCAATTACAGAATAAAATGCCAAGTTTATTTTATTAATTTAAGATTTTACACAACTCAAGACTAGAGGGTAACTTTACTTTCCTTGTTATATGAATATTGAATTTCGTTTTTTTCCCCTTTCTTTTTAAGTAATTCATGTTTTGCATAACGTAGACTTTCTTTTACCTCATCAGCAACACCCACTACTAGACCTCTGCAAACCAAATATTCTTTTTAACACAAGCCCCCCACTAACTTGAAACACAGTTTTCACTAGATAAAAAGAACGTTTTTTTAAAAAAATCAGTCAAATGGTTTCTAATCCATCTATCATTCATTCTGTCAAGTTGAGCTTTTATTCAAGTTTTTGTTTTTGAATCAATTTTTAACATGAATCGAATTTTTTTTGTGTGTTTTCCAATCAAAACTTTAAATGCATTCAAAATAGTAATAAAAAATATTTATTTTTATAATTCAGAGCATAGTTTCAGCTGCGTCTACATATAAACCAACTGATATACTGTATATATATAAATTATAGAATTTATTTCCTCCAATTCATTTTAAAGCAAGTCTAAAACGGCAGATTGATTTTCTCACGTATATATTAGGATGGCAAAAATTACAAGACCAATCAGTATGTTCTTCAACTTATTACTGATCTTTTATTGAAAAGGCACATCTGGATGAATTACTGAGACAGTGAGTGGTAAAACAACTTCCTAAAAATGTATTTTATTATGAACTCAAGCATGGTTTTTTTATATGAAACAGACCCCATTTACATTATAAAGAATATCCCAAACATTATAAAAAAAGTTGCAGACTATTTACCTTGAAAAATGATTTGGCTGTGGATAAAACACAGTGTAGAACTCCAATTAACCATGGTATTGAAGTCTTTCAAAAACCAATAGATTAAATTAAAGGATCCAATAAGTGATTTATGTGGAATAATCATAACAAAACTTATTTTGAACTTTTGCTTTTTAACTTTCTTCATATCAGAGTTAGAATGGTTGTATTCACTTATAAATAGCTTCTAATGAGATGAGTATATATCATTCATATCTGACTGTCTTATTTGTTGTTCTACCCATTATATAAAAAAATAGTATGTAAATAAGCATTTATTTTTATATAGCGCTTATTTTTATATAGTGTTTACAATTGTATTACATTCTAATATCAGCCTTTCAAGCTAATTGTGCACGCGCTTTGCGAGTGTTAATAATAAATGAATACTTTCCCTGCAGACATCGTAGATAGTGATTTAAAGTGAGTGTTCTGTCTCACGCATTCCTTGCCAGTACTTCAGATTTGCTCATATATAAGCATTTGAGTTATAGGAATAGGTTGATTCGTTTTATTCCTTTTCTTCCATAGCGTAAGCTTGTGGTTAAAACACCTGTAGAGGTCCCTACCATTGCATTTTATACGCATATTATCGAGGTTATAGCCTCAGTAAATATTACTTACGTAATCAATGTGCGTTTAATAAATTTATAATTACAACTTTATATCTTGTATTGGAAGGGAAAGTATTCATTTATTATTAACACTCACAATTAGCTTGAAAGGCCGATATTTGAATGTAATAAAAAAATAGTATAAAAATGATAGGTGATAATGATTATCAGATCTCAAATGGGTGATCTTTATACCAAAATGCAAAAGTAGTGCTGAAGACAGTATTGGAACTATCTAACTTGTGGTCAATTTGGAAATGCAAAATATATAACCAAAATGATTCTATTTGTCAAGCATTGTTAGCCGAGAGCCGCCTTGCAAGCAAATAGTTGGTTGCAGATGGTTGTGGGTTCGTGTCCTGGACGATGCTATGGCATATAAAAAAAAAATGATTCCATTTATGAAACAGTAATTTTGAAAGTTGTTACCCTTTTTCTTATCTTGTTTGTAATTAGTTGCCTAAAATGTTTCTAACACTGGTTACGGAAATGGTTTAATTCATATCTTAATTTTACTAGCAGTAGCTAAGAGTGCTATAAATCTCACTTCTCTGACAAAATTAGTAAAATAAAGATACAGAATAAATATTTCTCCTAGCCAGCATTATAAATATTTTAGGAAACGATAATGTTTGTGGAATAAAATCAGCTTTATTTTTACATGAGGTAACAAGAACCATTTCATGAGGGTACTACAAATCTTATTTCTTAGGTTAACTAATTGGACAATGAGGCAAAATTCCTCCTCGGTATAACCATTTTTATTTTTATTTTTTGGGTGTCTAGATCAGTTTTCAAAATCTAAACCCAAATCATATACATAATTTGTGGTTAAAGCAAGAATATTCCTGAGAACAAAGAATTGATATAAACATACAAATATATTTGCATAAATAATTTAAGAATTCAAATTAAACATGCATTTAATAATAATACAAATATGTGCCTTCTAAATACAAGCATACATATGCACAGATATAAGAAATATAGTCCATCTATACTCACATATGTAACATTTTGTTCCAAATTCTATCCAATATTCTTAAATCTAACTTGTCATTTTCTTATATATATCTAATATAAACTAATTTTATATATAAAATAAAATTTGTTAACTCACTATTACATAAAATGATACTTAAACCAAAATAAAAATTATCAAAATTAGATTATGCAAAAACAAAATAATGTGATATGATTGAATATTTTGTTATGATAAATCTTTTGTGAAAATACATATAACTCATCTAAAATTTTCTTTGTATCTGCACATTTATAAAAAAAACATTTTGAATATACATATGTATTTTCAAGAACTTAGTTTTTCACTTTCAAATTTCCTGTAAAATAAGGTAAATTTCTGTTATTAACACTTTTTTAACTAGTGGGTTCTTGTTTGGAGATGAATTTGTATAACTGTCTGGGCTGACATCTGACAATTTCAGCTAACAGTTTCTTGCAGTTTTGGCTAACATCATCTAATATTCCAAGTTTGACTATATTTACTTTAGATAGGTACTTCATTTAAAACTTCAGATAATTTTTATTTCTTAGATTTCATTAGAATCAACAACTGAAAAAAAAGAATGTTAATTCTATCATCTTGCTGAAATCACTGGCAACTCAGATGAAACTTTTCTTATGTGCTAAAAGATTATTATGTAAGTTATACTTATGTTCTTCATAGTGAAACAGTAAGGTCTGCTTTGCAGATCTTCGTTTCACCTTTTCTTGCCTATTTCCTGCCCTCATACCTTAGTTTGAACCCCAATCTATCGTAGTGTGTCTGCAATACACTTATATACCGAAAATCCCACCTAGTTTTAAACCATGAGTACAATGCTCATATTATACATATAAGTCATTCCCAGATAAATAAAAGATTATAGATTATGTATATGTTCACATAATCTTGATTTATTAAAAAGTACGTTATATAAATCGTAATTGCGCACACACTATGATATGCATTTTAAAACATATCAAAATTATAAATTGTTAAAGTTATTTTGTTTGAATCTATTTACAAATATATTACTGTCATAATATATTTTGATTTGAAATAAAATTCAGTTAGTAAATATTCGTTTAGTAAATACATTCAAATATTGCAATTTAAAAAGTAAAATCATTTTCTTTAATTTAATAAAAGTTATTCCAAATATTTCTGTTTAAATAAATCAGGGACAACAGTTTAATTAGTTAATGTTCTATAAGTTTATCTAAAAACAGCAGATGTCCACTTAAGGTTTTCTTTAATTAGTAAAAGTAATTTTTAATTAAATCTAGTTTGTAATTCGAATGTCGACCGGGAAATTAACAAAAGAAATTAATTAATGTTGAATTCCTTTAGACATTCGGATAGATTTAATTACAGCTGATAAGTCCGATATATTTTTGTAATGCTCCAGGGCAATTCTATTGTTAAAGTCTACTATAAAAAAGAAGGGTTTTCTTTTGTTTTTTTTTTCTTCTAATGTTTCTAAGAGAAATCATTCTGAGGTCTAATGTTTCTAACCAAAATTATAGTAGTAATTTGTAAATCTTGACATGACAGAGTAGAGTGCAAGAAGGCT
Source organism: Epiperipatus broadwayi (assembly GCA_028023455.1). Taxonomy (NCBI): domain Eukaryota; kingdom Metazoa; phylum Onychophora; class Udeonychophora; order Euonychophora; family Peripatidae; genus Epiperipatus; species Epiperipatus broadwayi. Next base: position 10,984,896 of record JAQFVV010000010.1, on the reverse strand, counting down.
ATTTCTCTCAGAAATGGTCATATGCTGCCGTAGACTATCGGAAGTTATCACACAGGAAACCCCGGAACTGCTGCCGCTGCCAAAAATATGAACATTTCCGGATTTTGCTGCTGAATTATAAAACCTGCCGAACATCTACCTGAAAATGCTTCTCCAGAGGTAACCCTAAATTAACCCAAGAGCTCTTGTAATAACTAACATGCTATAGCTATTTAAAATTGTTTTCCTTATATTTCACATAACTTCATTATGTATTTTTTTAATGTGTTTAAATATACTCAACATTTTGCTCTCTATCCTTGGGTTAATATTTTCTATTTATAAAACTTTCTTTTATTTTATTATGATAATGTGTCGGAATCGTCTTTGACCGAGTGAACTATTCCCTTTATTGAAAGTAAGACGCCGCTATTAAGGCATATTTTAAATTTATAATTTTCCAATTTTATTATCTTGCAAATCACTCGTTCGAGGGCGATTCTATTCTTTAATATATAATATAATCACAGTTTAAAATCTACATGTTATTGATTTTAATCTAATATGAGAGTATGTGTGAGGTCAATGATTAAATGTGTCCCCTAATGCATGATTGCATATATAAATCTATACTTACTTTTCAAACCCACAAGCATGCATTTTCCTATTTTAATTACCGTTTTCTACTTTAATTACAAAGTTCATCATTGACGTCGAGAATGTGCGGACCCTTTTAAATGAATTTTGGGAATTTGATTGGGCATTTCTCTTAATCCGAGTAAAACCCATTCAGTATGTTTTTATATACACTAATCTCGTATTGCTGGTAAATGAATTGGTTGTTGAGACCGCTTTGTTTTATTTTTCCAAGGATTCTTTACACGGCAAAGTCCGTTCTTTTCGCTTGTTGCAAGTTTCCAGGCAGAGGGTGTCCCAAATGACACCCCTGGGAATTAAACGCAATCATCACACAGTCGCTAAGTTTCGGTTGTTCATAAAATACTTTCCAACGGGTTAGCGGCGAGATGCCCTCCGTAATTATTCCGGATCTTCAATAGTGTTTTATTTTATATTTATTTTACAAAGCATCTGTGACTTAAACGTGTCACACCCTCCAACTTTAATAAATTCATTATCAGCAATACTGACCTCCCAATGTAACTCTATTATTATTATTCTCAAATAAATGCCTTGATCACATTCCCATTTTGTTGCTTAGTAAGCTTTTGTCCGTGCTATTCTCGAAATCAATAAATATTTTATAACACTTAATTTCAAATATTTTCTTAAACTTGTATAATTGCTCAAAGCCCCTCGCACATGTTCCTATCTCGTCAAGCACATTATCGTAATGCTATTAGCCCGAGGAATAGAATACATCACTTTGTTTTAAAACCTTTCGTCATTTATTGAAATTAATGCCAATAATTATTTAATACGCGTCCCTGTCTCATATAAGCAGACAGTGGCGTTATATATATAATTTATATGAATAAATTTTGTGAAATTATTTAAAACTAAATTTGATCTCTTATTTTATTTGATTCCTATCACTGTCTCGGTCTATATATATATTTTCTGCATTTCTTTTGTAAATCCATAGACGTTAATTAGCCACCCAAACTTCTTTTAGTATAGAGTCTTTTGTTTCTCCCTGACCACCAGGCACCAGTCAAAGGTCATACTAGTAGTGGCATCAGATGCGTTGTCACGTAGATGGCGCTGTGAAATTTGGGCTTTAGATTCGAACTTAGTATATCTAGAAGGCAACCCCTCCTAGAATGTTCAGTTTCGTGTCTGGGGTTTGAATTCTGCAGTGTGTTAGCGAGATAGACGATTCTGACTGTTACAATAGTAGCGACTATCTTTCTTCTGTGGGATTCAATCTTTTTTTTATTCAATTTTTAGAATAGTACCAAGACTAATATTAAGCAATTGCTAATCATAATTCCAGTTAAATCTTTTTATATAAAGACAAGCACTGACATCAAGCGTGTTTTTTTTTTTTTTCAAAATAAGCCACATCATAAATTTATTGACTTTCTATTAATATCTTTATCTTTACATCCCCTTAGTTAATTTTTAAACAGAGTTTATTTTCTTATTTACAAATTTGTTTATGCTAAAATAATTACAGATTTATTAAATTATTTATGCACTTTATTCATAATAATATTTTTGGCAGTTTGACAGAATTTGCACTTATTTAATTATTTTACAACAGATTATTCAAACTGTTATATATATATTGTGCTCTTTTCTGTAGGTCAGTAATAGTTCATAACAGTCAATTACTAAAAAATTTAAATTTTAGAATATGTTATTTTAATATATTAATTATATTTTGTCAATTATAATATAAAGTACAATTTGAAGCTAAAGAAAATACGTAGTATATAAAATTATAACGAATCATTTAAAAATAGTTATGTAAAGCTTTAAATATTGTTGCATATGGTTGTAAAAGCTGGCCATATTAAATAACACAGCTATAAATAATTAAAAGTATATTTAAAAAGTTCGATTTTAATAGTTTAAAACTGATAAGTTAATAAATACAGTATTTATTTTTATAAACTATGTTTAATAATCAAAATTAATATCGTATATTTTTAAAAATAAACTTTATGATGGTGAAAATTGTATTTAATTCTATATTTTAAATTATTTTTCCAAATTTTTATAATTATTTTTTTTAATATAATAAGTGTAGCAATTTTATTAATCTAGGCAGAGAAATAGATTAAAAATCGTCTGTCAAAGTTATTGATCATGTGACTTGTATAATGCATACTTTCACACACACTGCTTGTTGAATTAATAACAGAGTTTAAAATGTTTTAAAAGATTGCATTATAGAATTGGATGGGATTATCACCTAGTATAAAGCAAATATTAAATATTAAGTTAACTATCATATAACATGTTTTAAATAATGTAATGAAGACGAATACAGTTAATAAAAAAGTTAAATATTTTGTTTAAATAAAACTAGATAAATGGAATATTAAGAATGGAATAAGTTATTAAAATGTTATTTTAAAAGTTATTTTAAATGATTAAAGTTGTAATTATAAATTTATTAAACGCTCACTATTATTTCAGTAATAGTTTTAACAAGGCTGTAAACCTTAGCAATGAGCGTCTGAAAAAATCGTCACTAGGGACCTCTGTAGGTCTTTAAAACACATGCTTACGCTATGGGATCTCTCTTTTCTTCATAGCGTAAGCATGTGTTTTAAAGACCTACAGAGGTCCCTAGTGACGATTTTTTCTGACGCTCATTGCTAAGGTTTACAGCCTTGTTAAAACTATTATTTAAATGATTAAATAATTTAAATAAAATAATAATTGAATTAAAAGTAGTATTTTAAATAATATTTTTAAGTTTATTACGTCATAATTTTTATTTTGAAACTTAATTCTCTAAAACTAAAAATATGTAAATTTGTTCTCAAACTAAAAGTGAGAATTGACCAATCAAATGACATATTTTCTAGAATATAAATACGAATTGCATGGGGGGTATCAGGGGAGATTAATAATGTATTAAAACCAGAGAAAGGTATATTAGTAGTTATCAAAGAGATAGTATTTTAAAATTTTTATTTTACTTTCTTATAGTTTTATTTGCAAAAGAAAACTAATTGATATTTTAAGAAGTATTTTGCAAAAGAGAGTTTAAAAAAATAATATATTTAGAAACTTCGTGAAAATGGTTTGCTAGTTTTTTAAAGTACTTACCAGGATTATTTTATCTGAAATTTGACCTAAACTTCACAATGAAAAGATGGATATACTGTAGAATAAAATGCATATAAATTCTAATAATATAAAAATGTTTTTGGAATATTCTGATGCAGCTTTATTAGTGCTTCACCGGAGAACTATTCTAGTGCATAAAAATCATAGTACAGACATTATACTGATACAGTGCAAAGTTATTTTCTATTTAAAAGGGAAAAATTGGAGACACATTATTATTTAGATAAGCTTATTCAAGATTTATTTTTAAAAATAGTAATAAGACAATTATATCTTATGAATCGTTTTATATAATATTATATCCAAAGGAGTAAAATGTTATATCCTTTCTGAAGGTAACATTTTTTTAAAAAAAAATATTTTAAGAATTAAAGAAAGAACCTAGGGGAATATGTTACAGAAGCGTTTTTTGATATTAAAACCTCCAGTCTTAGAATTGTTTAAAATGTATTTAGAAAAGATTTGTTTAAAAGTACTTGAAGTTTTTTTTTAAAAGTGATTTATATAAAAATACCAAACAAAAGTTTAAATTTATTAAGGATGGAAACTTATATAAAAAAAAGTGAACACATAATTGAATAAAAAATGGATTCATGGAAATATTGTAAAAAAAAGTTTACCGAATATTTTAAAGTTAAGTTAGATGGAGTGATGCATCGGATATGCCGCAGAGAATATTGGCAGAGAATATTGAAGAAATTTCACGGGATTAATTAATATTATGATTTAATATTTATCCTAAATACTAAAACCAAGGATTATTTTCTATAAATTTTATTAAATGGATTAATATTTATTTTTATTTTTAAACTTTAATGTGCTTGGAGGAGAACATTTTAAAACTCTAGAGAAAATAATGAACATTTTGGACTTATCAGGAACTATTGTCAAGAAAATATGTAATTATAGTTTTGATTCCTTTTATTTTATTAATCTAGTTTAAATCTAAATTTTTTTTATAAGATTGGGAAAACATAAAACATTAATTTGTTGATGATATAAAATTTTATAATGGAATAATCTAATAATTTAGATAAGAATATATTTTAAAATAAAGTGTATGAATGTATATTTCTTTATGTTTGCAATGATCGGTATCTAGTGGATGAAGAAGCCTACTGAATATGATGACCAGATAAAGGTTATTTTGGTAATAGTAATGACTATTAATAATTTATAGTGTATATTGTTTGTTTTCTTTAGATCATCCATGGATCGTAAGAATGAAGTGTAAAAGTTTTTTTATTATATGTAACGCATTTCATACAACAATTTAAAAACATTATGAGATAGGATTGATATGAAAATATGCATACGACGATTTTTTTTATATTAATGATATAATCCAACATAATAACAAATAATTATGTGGTTCTTTTAAAACTTTTCATGTTATTGGATATTCAAATATTGTCTAGTTAGATTGTATATGATTAAACATACAGAATGATGAAGTAGACAAACTTTTCTTGTGGAACAATGGGATCGTTTAATTATCAATGGATTTTATTTATTGTTTTGTAAATGCAGATAGTTATTTATCGATGTAAGATGTGGAAAATCTTGAGAAATAATGTTGAGATAGTGGCTTGGAAGTACTTAGTGAACAGGAAACCAAGATGATGTTTTTAAGAAATAGGATATGATAAGGAATAGAAATAATATTTAGTCTTTATGTGGATATTAGCATAGTTAACAAAGTCCTATGACTGGTACACATTTTATTTGGACAGTGTTTATATTTCTTTAAATATTTGATGTTTGAAATAAAGCTGAAGAAATATCTTTAACATCGTTTATGTTCTAGAGGATATTAGACAGGTAAATGCCATACCTCTATATCTTGTTAATGCACTGTGCCATATTTTTTGAGATATGTTATGAATGATACTATAGCTTTCTTCCTTAAATCCTATGCATCTATTTCACTATCTTTATTTCATGTAACTGCATCGTTCAATAAGATATTTTGAAAAGAAATGATAAATAATTTAGAGCTTAGGTTATGCTATCATTTTGTATAAGATTGGTTTATTTGGTTATAAGGAACAGAATTTTATAACTTAAAATTGAAGGTCCAATATATCCTAAGGAAGGGAAAGAATCATAGAGTATATTTTGAATTTGTTTTGGAAATGAAATATAAATTTTAGAATGGAGTATCTAAACAAAGATATTTTTCTTTAAAATGTTAATTATTTTTGAATGCTTGATTGTTATTTTGGGAGAAAAATAAGTATTGCATATTTTTAAAATACAATAATACAAAGTAAAATATATAAACAATATGCATAATATGTTTTTGTTTATTGAATAACAGGAATATATTGATTATTATACTTGTCATACTAAAGTAAGGCTAAATAAGAATATATTATGATTAGTAAACATCGTGTGATAAAACACTAAAATTTAGTACTGAATTTTGGATGAATATTTTATGTAACATCTTTGACTTTGCAAGATGATTTTTTAAAAATATTTTGAGAAATCCATACTCATTATAAAGTTAATTTTGTTTTTCTGTAGAATGTTTTCCTATGAATGTTTTAAAAATAAGATAGTTTAATAATATTAAGGATGAAATATTTTGCTAATAAAATAAGTAAATATATTTGCAATAAGTTAACCATAACGAGAAAACAAATGGTAACATTTTTTTTATTTTGTCTTAAGTCTAAATAAAGATATAACTAAACTATAAATTATATTTATATAACTTAGTAGATAAAAATGTAAGAATAAAATAAGGATATCCATTGTAAATAATGTACATAAATTGTTTATTTTATTTGTTGTTGTTAATAAACTTTGTTAAAATTTGTTTTCAAAATTTTTGTGTCTGGATTGTTTATTTCTCCACTTCACTGCATGAAATCACGATATATTCATAACAATTGAAACAAAAATAAAATTTTGCACAAAAAGATAAACAGAGAAGTATTTTAAGAATTTTAAACATTTTATTAGTATTCTTTTAATTTAATAATTATAATTTTACATTGTTTTATTGGTCATAAATCAGTTATCACAATAGTATACTGAATTATATGCTATCAGTTGCCACACATCCTTTGTTTATCAGCTTATCATATGCTACCACGTATTTATTATATTATTACATGAAGATAAAAGATTATATAAAATTATTTTATTATTTTATTATGATAATAAAAATATAACGAAAAGAAAAGATATCCAGTAGTAGTTAAACAATGAAGATTATTATTATTATTATTATTATTAATTCAGTAGTAGATTATGATATAAAATCCCTTCTCATATTTTACTACCATATTTTTTATTAACTTAGAATAAACTTTACGAACCTGAGATTTTTATTGAGCTAGATTATTATAAATAGAAGATTAAGATGTAATTATTAGTTTAATCTTAGTGAGTAGAAGTTATTAAAGTCGTAAGAATACTATGAGTTTGTTATTTGAAATAGTAATAAGGGGGGATAGTGTTCTTATGCCATTGAGGTAGTATCCTGTGGGATATTGGCTCAATGTAATCTATCTTGTCACCCGTATTTTCACTTCAAGTCTCATGAAAATATTAAATATTTATTTAATTTATTTTTATAAACTGAACCTTATTCGTATTTTAAATTTGAGCTAGTGAAACATTTTAATTTTAATGCTGAATATTTTATTTATTAATTATTAACTGAGATAGAACCCATTTTATTTTATATCATATACTATTCTGAAGTGAGGATGCACAAGACCAGGTTAGAATATATATATATAAATAATAGCTTGTTTCCTGCACACCCATCCACCCCTTTTTTAGAAAATCAGAATTCAGTTTATATAAGACAGAAATTATAACATATAGGGTATATTAGCACAGACTTTCACATCACTCACCACTCTATCTCATATCACTAATACCCTTGAACACATATGTTGAAAAGATAAATAATCACCAATATACGTATTTCATGCTAAGCCAGCAATCATCAGTTGGTCCAGACTATCATCTCCACACATATATGCAATAAGTGCTCACATGTATATTAAGATAGCCAATCTTCATACTTTAATGGACAGGCTTCAATCCATTCCACACTCCAACTCTTCATCCGTTCATACAATTGAAAATCTGATGATGGAATGCTCGAAGGCCACCCTGAGGCCGAGATTCTTGTCACACCCATGTTGACCTAAAGTCAATCTGACCCCTCATGTACAGAATATAATCCATTTAATATATATACAAGGGATGGGCAGACATCTCTACTATGTAATAACTGAACTACAGGCTTATTATATACCTGTATCAACATATGTAATATATAGGGTATATGAGCACAGACTTTCACACAGCCCACCACTCACCACTTTATCTCATATCACGAATACGCTTAAACACATATGTTGAAAAGATAAATAATCACCAATATATTTCATGTTAAACCAGTAATCATCAGTTGGTCTAGACTATCATCTTCACACATATATGCAATAAGTGCTCAGATATATATTAAGATAGCTAATCTTCATACTTTAATGGACAGACTTCAATCCATTCCATACTCAAGACAGATAATAAAGTAATTCCTTTACTTTTTAATACAAGATATTATATCAAATACTAATCTTATTATATTACTAAATTTTCAGATCATATTTTAAAACATTTATTAATCATTTTTACATTAAATAGTATAATAGCTCTGAAACAAATTATCTTGACATATATATGTATTAGACCATTTTTTAAATTGTATATAAAGATAGGTTGTAATATACCATGCATAAATATGCAATATAGAATATTAAGAATGTAGTACTGAAATGGTCATTTAATGTGTATTTAAACAGTTCCAAATTGACTCATTTATCAAAGGACATTGAATTACAATAACATGTAGTAGTAGTAAAAGAAGTAGTGGTAGTAGTAGTAGTTATAGAAAGTGTTAATCTTCAGTAAATACACAGTTATAAATAGCTTTTCTTATAATAGCATCTAAGGGCATATATTTATAAATTAAAGCTTCAATATATATTGTTTTCATTCACTAAAAGCATATTGCAGAAAGTTAGAAAATATTTTAATTCCTGCATTAAATTATTTGAATGATTATAAATATTCATCAATTGTATAAACATTGAATATAATATAAAAGAGTGGATGATATGAACTGAGTCAATATGCTATGTTCAATATTACAAAATGGCCCTACTGATAACTAATAAAATCAAGTATTTTAATTAACAATCTTTAGTGACAATGTTACAATAGTTTTATATGAGAGTAACCAAGAATGTGTATAAAAATATAAAAGAAATATTTTAATTAGTTTAAGGGAAGTTTGGCACCATATTAAATTTTAAAAAAACTGACTTGAGGCACAATTTTCACAATAACTTCAGCTTTCATAATGTTAAAGCAAAAAGCTTTACATTGATAGAAACTAGAAAAACTAAAGAAAACAATACCATTAAAAAGGTAAGGAAAAAAATTTCAACATCCTGAAATAATTATTACTTTATTGTTTGTTCATAATTTCTAATTTATCATTAATTAAATTTAAATTACATCTTCATTGTTAATTTCTTTGTATACTTCACAAAACTTTCATTCAAACCATAAATAATACTTCTTACCTGAGATAATCCATACCTTCAGAATCTACAAATATAGTCGTATAAGAATTCTTCATTTTTATCTTGTACCCCAAAAGTTAACAAATCTCAAGATGTCTATAAGAAAAAGATTCATCGTAATAAAAGATATAAAATAAATCATTTCCAGAAGATGGATATGCATTTGTCATCATAGCAATTGGCTTCTTGTCTATCCAAAACTAGAAATTAAAGGCTACTGTCTGTGTCAATGATAAAATAAGTTTCATCTCTTCATTTTATATTTTTTTGTCTATACCAGTGATGTTTATATTCTTTGTGCACACTAATAATGCTATCTTGTTATATTTATTATCCCACAGAGATATAATTTATTTGCATATAGCTGATTTTCTAGCTATAGACTTGAAAATAATGTGATGTAAGATGTGGCAAAACTACTAACTCCACAGCATGAGTACCAAGGCATAGTCAAAAATCAGGATTTGATTCTTTGCCTGCATACAATTCCATGTGGTATACATAACCATTGTTTCTATCACCACATACATAACTTGAAACTTCTCTTTATTGGTTTTAAGAGTTTATATTTTCACATGGTACTATGCCCAGTAAATTGTGTGATTGCTTTATAAACTGCAACCATTATGCACATCTGATAATCAGTTTTAAAATTTACATTCCACTGCTCTATAATAACTTAATTTATATATATATATATATATTGTACCGTTTATTAATATATGGTACAAATATATTGGCATTTGGTAAAAGCTAAAAAATAAAAGTAAATTTAGATTTTTTTTTTTAGTATAATTTATTTTGTTTAAAAAAACGTACAATGAAAGTTAAATTGTTCTTTCGTAATTTTTTTTATGTAATTAGAAATAAAAGTTAAAATTGGAGAGAACAAACGACATGCAGATTACTAATTCTGATAAAGTAAAAGAATTCAAAAAGTAAAAAGATAAGCTAAAAGAAAAATATTTCAGCTAATTAAAGATCACAGAATTATGCTAAAAGAATAAAGACTTTGTAATTGAAAAATGATAAAGAATGTACAAGATTATGAACCTAAATGCCATGATAATAACATGTGCAGAAGTCTGAAAACTGGGCCTCTAGTATAAAAAGGCAGAGACCAGTTTGACAAATGTCTTGTTTTTCGGTTTTTTCCTTTGGCTGGTTTTGGATTATTAAATCCAAGACCACTTCACAATGAAATAATCCTTTATCCGGGAGTGGACCAGGGCTTTAGCTGACATTGTTAAGAAGGTGGACACTAGAAAAGCTTCTGCGACTAGCCTTCGGAAAAAACTACAAGATCAAATAATAACCAATGGCCGAGCTCATTCTAACCAAAAAAACTATGCATAGTAAGCTACAACTTTTTCACTAAACTTACCGGTAAGTTATGACTCTTTATTATTCATGATTGTGACTAAATTGTCAACAAATCATTTTGCAAACAACTCGTAAAAATATACATATAATAGAATCCCGATAGAGACTTTAATTTTTCTGTTCAAGAGACTTTTATTTATCCAATAATTTTTTAATTGTAAAACTTGTTTTTTATTAATGTATTCATATTTGGAATAGTGTGTATTCTCTCCAGTTTATTTAATTCTTAATTTAACTTAAAAATATTTTTAGTTTGTTAAAATAAAAGAGATTTTACTTTTATCAACAATTTTCATTTGTATGTTATTAATAATAGTTAATAAAATTTATTATTAAATTTATTAATATTAGTGTAGTGAGATTTAAAAATATCATTTACCTTTGCCAATATGTTTAATAAGTTCCAGAAAAAATGATATTTTAAAAAAATAATTTTCGTTACGGTAAAATCTAATACCGTCTTTTGAAAACATTTTTTCTTTTTAATTTACAAGTTACAATATGTTTGACGCAGAATCAGTGAGTCTAATTGACTCTGGTGCCCTCATTTATAAATTAAAAACTGATTCAGCTCGCAATTGTACTTGTAACAATTCTAGGCCGAGTTGATCAGGAAATATAGTTATGTTTTTGGAAATAGAAATACAACATTCTTCTTTTTGCATAACTTGATCAACTCGCACATTTTATGTGTATAGAGGCCTAGCAAGATGGAAAACGTTATAGTGGCAACCCAACTTAGGCTTCGATACAAAAAAAAAACATAACCTGAGATAAGTTGTAATGATATAGAATGTTACAATGATGTCCCAAAAAACTCATAGCCAGAAAATAAATAGTAGTTTTTTTTTTAAAAAAATTATAGAAACTAACTAACTAATTAAACCCTGATTATTAAAATATAAAAGATATTTTTTTTAATATGACTTAGAGAAAGAAAAAATATATGTATATTTTTTTGATATGTCTAAAAAAAAAAAAAAAACACGATTGTGGCTGATGTAGATGTAAGTCACAAGTATTTGACCAGGTAGGTGGTTACTGAAAAGGGGAAAAAGTGTAGCCCTGAGTCCTAGTATGCAGTATATAACATAAGGTCGTCTTATATGCCCATCAGTCTATTTCTAGCAGGGATGCTGATAAAAGAGATTGGACCAAGTTGCTGCGAGCCTGTAAGACTCAAAATGATGAGCAATGCTCATTTGTGCTTATAACTTGGGCTTCTTATCGTTACTATTACAATGAAGCAAAAAGGACACAGATGAATGGGGAAATATTTCTCATTCCCACCGTGTTAGATCTAAAAGTGGGTGTTAAAGCCAAACATCGCTTGTGAATGAATCTACGAAATATATCAGCACGCTAATAAAAAAAAAAAACACGAATATGAATTTGAAAACTTAAGAATAAAATTAGTGTAAACCCCTATTTTATTCTCATCTCCTGACCCTGGTGGTATTACCATTTATTAATATATGGTACAAATATATAGGCATTTGGTAAAAGCTAAAAAATAAAAGTAAATTTAGATTTTTTTGAGTATAATTTATTTTGCTTAAAAAAACGAACAATGAAAGTTAAATTGTTCTTTCGTATTTTTTTTATGTAATTAGATATAAAAGTTAAAATTGGAGAGAACAAAATACACACAGATTACTAATCCTGATAAAGTAAAAAAATTCAAAAAGTAAAAAGATAAGCTAAAAGAAAAATATTTTAGCTAATTAAAGATGGCAGAATTATGCTAAAAAAATAAAGACTTTGTAATTGAAAAATGATAAAGAATGTACAAGATTATGAACCTAAACACCATGATAATAACATGCACAGAAGTCTGAAAACTGGGCCTCTGGTATAAAAAGGCAGAGACCAGTTTGACGAACATTTTGTTTTTCTGTTTTTTCCTTTGGCTGGTTTTGGATTATTAAATCCAAGAGCACTTCACGATAAAATAATCCTTCATGCTGGAGTAGACCGGGGTTTTAGCTGACATCATTAAGAAGATGGACACTAGAAAAGCTTCTGTGACTAGCCTTCAGAATAGACTACAAGATCAAATAATAACCAATGGCCGAGCTCATTCTAACCAAAAAAACTATGCATAGTAAGCTACAACTTTTTCACTAAACTTACCGGTAAGCTATGACTCTTTATTATTCATGATTGTGACTAAATTGTCGACAAACCATTTTGCAAACAACTCGTAAAAATATATGTATAATAGAATCCCAATAGAGACTTTAATTTTTCTATTCAAGAGACTTTTATTTATCCAATAATTTTTTTAATTGTGAAACTTGTTTTTTATTAATGTATTCATATTTGGATTAGTGTGTATTCTCTCCAGTTTATTTAATTTTTAATTTAACTTAAAAATATTTTTAGTTTGTTAAAATAAAAGATATTTTACTTTTATCAACAATTTTCATTTGTACATTATTAATAATAGTTATTAAAATTTATTAATATTAGTGTAGTGAGATTTAAAAATATCATTTACCTTTGCCAATATGTTTAATAAGTTCCAGGAAAAATAATATTTTAAAAAAATAATTTTCATTACGGTAAAATCTAATACCGTCTTTTGAAAACATTTTTTCTTTTTAATTTACGAGTTACAATATGTTTGACGCAGAATCAGTGAGTCTAATCGACTCTGGTGCCCTCATTTATAAATTAAAAACTGATTCAGCTCGCAATTGTACTTGTTTCAATTCTTGGCCAAGTTGATCAGGAAATATAGTTATGTTTTTGGAAATAGAAATACAACATTCTTCTTTTTGCATAACTTGATCAACTTGCACATTTTATGTGTATAGAGGCCTAGCAAGACGGAAAATGTTATAATATATATATATAATTACTTGTTATACAAACACAGACATGCAAGTCCAAACACAAATACACTAATACATATATAAACACACTAATAAATTATTAAATCTTTTAAGAATCATTATGTCTAGAAAATAAAGTTGTCTCAAACTTGGATCAAAGCCCCAAAATTACATTGTACATAAACCATTACATTATATTAGAATATAAGTATAATTTATACAGTAGACATATTAATACAAATGTAACACATTAATAAATTATAATTTATAAAAATAATAAAACTGCAAATAATAGAAAAATTTAAAATACTACGCAAATAATAATAAAAATGTAAATGGAATACTTACGAGCCCCAAAATTACATTATACATAAACCACTGTGTCATATTGGAATAAAATTATAATTTATACAGTACACACACACTAATACAAATGCAAACCCATTAATAAACATATCAATAAATTTTAATTTCTCAAATAATACAACAAATTAAAATACTCTGCAAATAATAGAAAAATTTAAAATACCTAAAAAAAATAAATTAAAATTGATACTTACAATTTCCGTTTTTATCGGAATGAAGGCCTTGAATTATCGAGACATTATTAATCCATTTTACTTTAGAGTCTTGCTGAAATGGAAATTGTGCCTTTATCTTCTTCATGGAATCTAGTAAACGGAGCAGAAAAGAAAAAAAATTAAAATCTACTAAGAAAAATATTAATAAAAAATCTAAATTTTGTCTGATTTTAATATATAATATGCCATTTTAAAAAGAACTTCAAACAGCAATGAATGCTGGGATTTCTGTTGATGTAATGCTTATAGTTTCTATGCAATTTTAAAATGAAACAAAATTTCAACAAATCAGCTGTCGCTAGCAGCTATCATGCTGCAGCCACTTAAGTCATTAAATAGCACATGTGAAAAAAAACAAAAGTGGATACAAAATTTTAGTTTAGAATTATGTTAATTGGAGATAAGAAAAAAGCAGGTCATATTTTATTTTATATGTGGTGAATCTATGAACTATTTTGTTTCTAACTGTCTGACTTCAATTATATGCTATGCAAAGAAAATGTCAACAAAAATGTAAATATCTAAACAAAAAAATCATTATATTTTGCAAATTTTATATCAACAATCATTTTTTTCTCTGAACACTACATGATCATGTTTTTTTTAAAAAAGTAAAATTTGTAAATAAAGTTTACAATACACCAGAACCACATATAATATATATATATATTAATGAAACTTTTTCTGTTTATGTTGAAAGCACATATGTTTTATTCTTCCTTTATTATCCTTTATCCAAATTTGAATATAATAAAATATTTTCTGAGAAGAATGCTAAAAGTTTTACAGAATTGTAGATCATACTAAAAGTTGATATTAATTTTAAAACATCAAAAAAATTAGAAAGATCCTAATTTCTTCATAACAAAGCCATTTTTATGCTTCTATAAGAGAAAAAGTTATTGAAAAAAATAATATCATACAGAACTTATTTAATATCGATAAAAGTCAGACATTTCACTATTTACTTTATTTTAAAAATAAAAATACAATAGTTTTTTTTCTTATTCTTTTTGCTTCAATGAATACATGAGTGAATACCCATTCAGTAAAATATATATCCCCTCAATTTATGATTAATAACTATGATTATTTATTTTTTAAAATTGTGTTTATACTATAATTTTGATTTATATATGCATACTGTACATATAAAAAGCTTTATATGTATGTGTGTTGGAAAGTTAGATACACTTCCTGTTTTATAAAAAATACACATTCTATTCCAATCAATGTTTATGAACAAAATGTGAATGGTACATTTGAATGCAAGAGAACAAAAAAAATAATTGAAATAGCACATGAGAAAGAAAAATTTTGGGCACAAAATTTTATTTTTGGATATAATTATATCAATAATATATTAACTTAATCCTTGATTTATATTATTTGACAATAGGGGGGAAAACAGATTTGATTTGATTTTCTTTTGCATTACAAAAACCTTGATTGTAAACAAATAAATTCATTTTAGATTGAATGAAATAAATTTACATTTAACTCATTCTTTTCATAAAAAAATAACAAGCATTGTTAAACAATATTCTATGACCTGTATTCAATTCAATATATAATTTGGTTTATAAGAATAGTCATTTGTTAGGTGGAATGAAGGTTGCATGGAAGAAAGGTTCTGATTTGAATTCGTTACTTAATGGTTCAAAACAGGCTATTGATATTAGGTCTATTCCTGGTATTTCTTATAAGATTCCATGCAGTTGTGGTAAGTTTTATGTAGGCCAGAGTAAGTTTAGCCTTAATGAAAGGATTAAGGTTCATATAAGTGGAGTTAAACATAGGTATCTTAACTCGGCTTTATATATTCATGAATTGAATACAGGTCATAGAATATTATTTGACAATGTTTCGGTTATTTTTTATGAAAAGAATGAGTTAAAAAGAAGAATAAAGAAGACTTTGATGATAAAACTTCTTGATTCTGAGGCTATCAATCTTATGAAGACTTCTTTTGATATTAAGGAAAGGTGGTTTGAAATGAATTATGGGAAGGTTTGTTTGTTTGTGTATATGTTATTTCCTTTAGTTTGATTTTCACTTGAGAAGGTCTATTTGTAGTAGATAAAACCATGGTTATGTAAGGATTTTGGTAAAATTTTGGATTTAATCTAGTATTGTATTGTTTGATGGGTTTTTTCTCATAATTCTAAAAGATTAGCTGGTATTTTCTTTATTAACTTAATTGAGTAACTTGATGCTCTGATTTACACATTTAATACTGTATAATTATATTTTTCATATAATCACTGACTTTGAGAAGTTAAGCCTAACTTCCATAAATTTGTCTGTTGAAAAGAGTTCTTTTATGTTCTTTCTTTTATTAATGTTCGAGATTAGATAATTTTTTATTAACAAATAATTGTATTTTTTAAAAAAAGGAAATATATATATTACTTAAAACCATTTCTCTATAGTTATTTAAATATGTAAATCTTTTCCGATGTAAATGTTCTTAGATTCCTTATAATATCCCCCCCCCCTCTGTTAATAAGTGTTGATTAGAATCACGTGGATTAGAATCACGTGTTACTTTGAAATAAATATGAGGTAATTTTTGAAATATAATGGTTCACTTTTGTAATGGTCACGTCATTCACTTATTTTTCATCGTCTCTGTCAATTGGTTATATTATTATTTTGTTGTGGATTCTATAACCAAGTTAATTAAGTTTTGTTTTGGAGAACAAAGCAATATATGCTGCTAGAAGCAATCTTTATCCAAGCAATTAATTTTCAAGTTATGCTATATTACCTTAATCTTTCTGAATGACTACAAATGGAGGAAAGAAAGGCAAATTTTCTGTGGAGACAGGCTGAAACTTATATTAAAATTTCTTTCTACTTCTTCTCCTTATTTGCATTGATTAATTGTATATATATATCATATACTCCTTAATTAAGACTTTGCAATGCAATTTTAACATGATTTATTTCTTCTTGCTTACAGTTGCAACTGCCCTGCAATCGTCATCAGAGCTACAATATTTAAACATATACAATTAATACCTAACCATACACACACACACACATATATATATATATATACCGATACATATACATACATACACAAATACATATACAAAATAAATTCTTTGAGTAAATTTTTTATATAAAGGAAATTAATTAATTATAAATATAGAATAAAAAATATTAGTATTTTTAAAATATTGAAAATCCAGGTTTAAAATTTCATTATTATTTTTATATATGTATTTGTATATGTATGTATCAATATATATATATATATGTATGGTTAGGTATTAATTGTATATGTTTAAATGTTATAGCTCTGATGATGACTGCAGGGCAGTTGAAACTGTAAGCAAGAAGAAATAAATCATATGTTAAAATTGCATTGTAAGGTGTTAATTAAAGAGTATATGGTATATTATATATAATCAAAGGAATTCTATGTCTTATATTCTTACAAACTTTGTCAATTTTGCTAAATCTTATAATATTTTTGTTATATCCGCACTTACGACTGTGCCAATGTTATAACTGCAAGTCATACTGTGCGGTCAGCCAATAACGTTATACAATTCCCATGCTGTTCTTTTCCAATGAGTGCTCTCCAACGAATCGGTCTGCAATGAAGCTCTCCAACGAGTTGGTCTGCAATGAATGCTCTCCAACAAATTGGTCTGCAATCTCTCCACTGAATTGGTCAGCAACGAATGCTCTCCAATGAATTAATCTGCCACAAAGCTCTCCAAACGAATTGGTCTGCAACGAAGCTCTCCAACGAATTGGTCTGCAACGAAGCTCTCCAATGAATGTTCTCAATATCTCTGCTGCAGTCTCTTTCAGCTACACATGTAAACTACATTTCCACTGGGCGCTGATCATTAACCTTTTAACCGCTAATTATATTATTGGTTGTATGAGGTAAAAATCAAATCTTTTAATTGGCCAACTCACAAACTGAAGACAAAGCCTATTGTTAAAACATATTCGCCTATAATATTAAATTCAACTCAGATACGTTTATAAAAAGGATATTACTAATTTTTCAGGTTATGAAGAGAACGAAAGTTTTTTCAAAAATAAATTGCTATTTATTTATTCTAAAATATTCAATTTCAGCAACATAAAAGCTATAATATAAACAAAAAGGTCGACTTTTACGTTATAGAAAAGTAAATATTTCTTTTAAATATTTCTTTAATATTTTTACTAAAATCTTCAATATTTTTCGAAAATAATTTTGTTTTTTTAGTATATTTTTTAAAAAACTAGTTTAATTTCTGAAATTATATTTTTTTAATACTTAAAATTGCATTCGAAATGAAAATCTCAGCGTTTTTCTTTATTTTCTTTGATCAGGCGGTTTCTTTGTTCTTTCCAGCCAATCAGAATGTCTTTTTCGGCTGAGAGCATGCTAAGAACCAATCACAAGTAATGTTCTTTCTTTGTTTAGGTTTAAATGCGTTTTTTTTTTATTTGTAAAATAATTCGGAAGAGGGCACCATCTTACAGAACTTTTAAAAACCTATTCAAAACCTATCAAACGAATTTTTTAGCATAAGAACTGGCAAGGTTAGAGTGACGTCAGATGTCGACAAGGAGCTTCGTAGGAGGCGGGAAAAGGATTAACCGCCAGCACTAATGCGAGATATCTCTACTTAAATACTGCTTGACTGCTCTCTACTGCTTTCTATGTTACACTGCTACTCAACTGCATGTGCATGTTCAAGGAGATAATATCCCAGGTACTCGGTGCCTGAAGGTAATCCAGCCGACTAGGACTGTGAACAGATCGTACTGATCTTTTATTATTTTATAACACCCAACTGGGCTTTTCGTGATTAAGTAATTTATGCCTGTCGCAGGTAGAGTGAACTTATTTATAAACTTTTAACTTTGGTACGCAGGGAGCATTAGGATATTAAGATCCCCAACTGTTCTCCACATTATATATATGTGTGTTAGCTATTTATGTATATTAACCTATTTATTGTATATTAAATTATTATATTCAATACCTTGTCTGCTGACTAAACTAAATTTATCATTGCTGATCCGTATGCAAAAGCTGGGACACAGCAAATTAAGTGGCGCAGTCGACAGTATCCGCACTTACGACTGTGCCAATGTTATAACTGCAAGTCATACTATGCGGTCAGCAAATAACGTTATACAATTCCCATGCTGTTCTTTTCCAATGAATCACTCTGCAACGAAGCTCTCCAACGAATTGGTCTGCAATGAATGCTCTCCAACGAATTGGTCTGCAATGAAGCTCTCCAATGAATTGGTCTGCAATGAATGCTCTCCAATGAATTGGTCTGCCATGAAGCTCTCCAAACGAATTGGTCTGCAATGAAACTCTCCAACGAATTGGTCTGCAACGAAGCTCTCCAACGAATGCTCTCAATATCTCCACTGCAGTCTCTTTCAGCTACACCCGTGAACTACATTTCCACTGGGCGCTGATCATTAACCACCAGCACTGACGCAAAATATCTCTACTTAAATACTGCTTACTCAGTACTGCTTGACTGCTCTCTATGTTACACTGCTAGATGTTACCCAGTCTTCTTATCGCTCTCTGACAACTGCAATGATCAATCAATGCACTGACCAATAAGGTAACGTCTCTTATCTAGAAACATTTATAATTAGCAAATATTTCTAGGAATTGATGATCGCCATTACGTCAATGCACTAATTAAATTCCTCAGCTATCGGAGCGTGATCTAAAAACAGCCTTACGAATAAATTCTAGTTTTTTCTGGAGTGCACAAACATGTCTGCCATTTTACAAAACACTACAATTTTATTTATCATATTATTTTGCTATGAACTATATTGATCTTACATGATTAATCTAAGGCTAAGATGTTTAATTATCATCATAAAATAGAATTATGAATTTATATGTATTATATTTTACTTAATTTGATGTCTGAATTCGAGTATAGCTTTACTATGATACTCTATTATGGAATATAATTACCCTTGGATATATGTGCTTATTTTATTTACACACCGGCTCTGATATACATATTTACAAACTACCTAATGTATTTCATTTATACTGCATTTATTATAGTCTGCCTATATAAAGTATAAATTCCTTTTATTTGGATGCAAGTTTGATATATAATATTCAATTCGTTTCTTTAATTTAAACGATTACTTTAATCTTTGCGATGTAATAAACGCTCCTTCCATTATATGATAAATATGATTTTAAAAAACTATCTAGAACGAATTATTATTTATCTAACATAAATTCATTGTGGAAGTTTCTCCGATCTCTTAATGAAGACATGTATGTAATCATTTGGAATCGTTCTTGAAACGTACTTTTAAATAAGAAACAAGATATGCGGTCGTTAAAGTGATCAAATTTGCAATTGTGGAAAATCGTTTCACTCCGGAAAAGAGGAAACTACAGTATTCTAAAGATTTTATATATTTTTTTTATTATTAGTTATGTATTTTCAGCATTTTGTTAATCTCAGTTTAATTTGTTCTTTATTTGGGTATATTTAGCATATAATCATGTATTTAAAGGTGATGTATATACATGTTTTTACTAATGGTATGTATATTTTATAAACGTCTATAAGAATAAAATTGCTATTTTATATATTGTATATATGTGTTGAACGGTGTATAATTTCTATTATTATAAATTTATTTAAACGCACATTCATTACGTAAATAATATTCATTAAGGCTGTAGCCTCAATCACATGCGTATAAAATGCGATAGTAGGGACCTCTACAGGTCTTAAAACTACAAGCTTACTTTTGGAAGAAAAGAGGGGAACCCTTCTTTACTGAGGTCCCTACTATCGCATTTTATACGCATGTGATTGAGGCTAGAGCCTTAATAGATATTAATTTCTATTATTATAATTTTAAAATTAGCTGTTTATTTGTCTCATACCTACGTTTGTATTGGTCTTTTGATTATGTTTATGCTATATGCGTTATAAATGAGTAGATGGGATTTGAGATTTGTTATTTAATTATTATCCCAATGCTTTTCTTTTCATTATTTAGTATTTTTATTTTTAACCATGTATTTATTTTGCAATTATATTGATGAGTTCTCGCTTTGCTTAGATATTATTTGTTAAGCCTTTCCTTATGTTAAAATAACGGTGCACTTGAATATGAATAGCGTGGAGCCAGTATTGCTCTGCTCACTTTAGTGTGGGCTTGTTTTTCTTATCATCGTTGTTCCGTAAATATTTATGTATACAGTTTGGGTATTATAAAAGGCTTCTGTGCGATTATATTCCTGTACACTTATTATATATTTTCATATGATTGAGTGTTGAGTACTTTTCTATTACACAAACTTTTTTTTTATCTAAGACTAATGCAATACACTTGTTTATATTATATACCGTAGATATATTTTATTATATTACTAGGTACGGTTATATTATTGGTTCATCCAGAAGCACTGATTACAGTTAGTATCTATAACTGATTACTAAATTCAACTGTATGAGGTTTCTCTTTATTTATTTATCTGTAATCTAAATATATCACTGATACGGTATATCATATATGTGCATTATATTTCGTTGATGTAATAAGTGATGTAAAGATTTATTTAATTTATTCTTCTGTAAATAATAGTAAATAAGTTATACATTTTTGTCAAATTATATACTAAAAGAAGTATGTTTAATTTTTGTAATAAATATTGATTTTATTGTTGATTACGTTTCTGTGTCCGTTACCATTTGTCACATCCATATACCAGAAAATCCATTTAAATAATAAAAGTGTTTGACGTATATGTAAGAGTACATATTATTTAGAAATTGTCACATGGATACAGTTCATGGAATCTATTACATATGCAATTAGATTTATATAAGATTACTTTGTTGATGCTGTTGTTATTAGAGTATTTAGCGATGTGTTTGGTACAATAAAATGCACTTTTCCCTACTGCAACACTTTCGCTTTGCTATTATTAGATAATTATTTTAAATTTTAAGAAAACTATTTTATTTAGTTAATGATATCAGAACCAAAATAAGAGTTAACCTTTGCTAGCAATATTATATTTAAACTCATCTTTAGATAAATCTGTACTTCATCTTAAAGGAAGAAGGTGATGATGATAAGAAAATAAAAGTCTCATTACTATTATTGCTGTTAATTAGTAAAAGAACTTAATCTATATTATTATTTTAGATTATCACTGCAAAGTTAGTATTCTTTACAACTGAATTATTTAATATTTAAAAACCCTGAGATCATTATTATTTATTATTATTGTTTATGGAATGTAACTAAGACTTATCAATCAGCCATGAATATCTTATAAATAATATATTAGTTATTGTATACTCAACCCATAAGAGAATTTATTTACTTATTGTTCACTTAGTCTTGTAAAAGGACTTTTCTTCGATTATATGTTTATTTGATGCCTTAGAGATCTTATACTAACTCAGATCTGTGTGTAGACTTATATTTTATTTTATGGTTACTTGGTCAATCTTTGCAAGGTTATATTTATGCATTTTGGCCTACTCAGTGTTTTGGCTTTTGATCGGCCATAAGATACCAATCGATTGCAGGTTACAGTATATATATGCACAATTTTTGAAAATGTCTCGTAACATAAATAATAGGCATTTCTTCAAAAAATAAATTGTTTACTGAAATAATTACACAATATATTTAATTAATGCTAATTTTTCATCTTAATTAACAATCACATCATTAAATTAACCTAAAGTACATAATTATATCTGCATCTTACTTTTATAGATCATGTAACCTTTAAGCATTTAAATAATTTAAATAATACTTTATTAATAATTAGTTTATTAACAAGGACTCTTTCTTTTTTACTAAAAGCATGTAAACCGTTAATTTTTTTACTGGTATTAATGAAGCCATTTTTTTTTATTCATTTTTTTAAAATCACATTCATAATTCAAAATTATGTTATCACCAAAATGAAAATTATTAATGCAATTACAAATGTGATCTCTAAAGGTAAAAAATGAACAATTATTTTTAGACTTCAGTTAACTCTATTAGATGATTTATATTCCCAGTGATCTTTTTAACAAGCCATAACTATTCTTTCCTACATACGACATACCACAGTTCTGTATGCATCATATTTTATATATGATGTTTCTTTTAAGCTTCTTAATTCAAAAATGATTCTATTTGCATTTAAGAAACCTTATTATGTAATATTTACTAAGACTGTACCTTAGGAATAAGCGTCTGAAAAATTCAAAGGTAGGGATCTCTACAGGTCTTAAACACAAGCTTACGCTATGAAGAAAAGAGGGAATCCCTTCGTTACTTCAACCTACTTTTATATATGAATAGGTGAAGCTGAAGTGGTTAGATCTAAGAGTGTGAAGCTATTCAATACTTCACTAATTAAGTCCACAATTCTTATAATACATTAATACTCGCGAAATCTTACGATTATGTAATTCTGAAATAATTTGAAAGGAATTTCCTTTGTAGGTTTATTTTATAGTAAGAGGAGTTTATTTTTATAGTAAGAGATAAAAATACAGTTTATTAACACACTGTAGCTTTTTAAATTTTGCTTTATAATTATTGCACTAAAATCTGTAATTCACTTTATTCTACTTCAAATCATTTATTGCAAGCTTCTATAATCTATGAAACTAATCATTAATTCAGAAATGCAATTGTATATCTAATAATCATCTTTGACTCTTTACACTTTTCAAGCAATTGATCTAAGATTCAAAAACCCTAAAGTTTTGAACCCAAGCCAATTACTCACAATTCTAACTCTCAAAGAGCAACTACATATTCAGGAAATCTTAGTAATACACTAACTATAAACATCTTAAACTCTCTTGTAAGAATGACATATACCATAAAATGAATGTGATTTTTTTCAGTTTATTATTAACAAATGCACTAAAAGTACTAATTCATTCTATTTACCTTACTCTGAAGTGGTCTATTGTAAGCTGAATTAATCAGGATTATATTCAAATCCCCCAATCTTCTTATATTGGTGTTTATTTATCTTTTCTACATGTGTGTGGTCACATGTGTCAGTAGTATGAGATAGTGTGGATAGTTTAAGGTTACTTGAAAGTCTGAGTTCAAATCGCCTATATTCACAATTAAGTTCCAGGTATAAGAACTCCTGTATTTCAAATCTTATTTTAGCTATATCAAGTAAAGTAAAGTGTCTTAGGTTTAAAATTTAAAAAGGGTTCTTGAATATCAATTTAGCTTGAATAATATAAATTGTTTAAAAATTGTTAATAGATGCATGAATGCAATTTTGCTATTCATTCAAGAGAGTCAATAGAAACTAGCCTAGAAATTTGAATATAATACTACTCTCTAATGATTATTCAAGCTATAATAGATAGCTCTAGATTGATTAAATAAAAGTGAATTACTTCTCGTAATGCAAATATTAATAGTAAGTTTTACATTAATTGATATAATATAATTATTCTGACTTATTTATAAATAAACTCATATATAAAATACAAAAAAGGAGAGTTAGAACATAGTTATAATAACAAAAGAAAATTAGTACAAAAAAAGTTTTATACAAATTATATCACTTTAATATATTTTCCATTTTAAAAATGAGAAAATATGACTCCTTTTTTATGCAATTTTTTTGTACTATACATTCTATATGAGTTATCAGAGTATATGTTTAATTAGTCTGCTTAGTGTATAACTTATAGGACTTCATATAATTCAAATAATATATCAAGGAAATAATAACAAATCTCCGTGATTTCTCTTTGTGATTTTTTTTTTCTACTATTCATTACATTAAAATGGAGTTTTCCAAGTTTGTCTGGGGTTATATTTTCCTGCTTAATAAAAACCTTAAACATTAAAAATTTCATTTTTTATTTTCCATTTAAATATTTAATTTTTTTAACTTTTATCTTCATGTTCTAGTACATTTGTTAAACTCTGCTTCATATAATCATCCTTCTGGCTTTCTCCTGCTGTGAAGACTATATATAAAAAGTTCAAACTTCTTCCAAAGTAACCTTTATTAGTTAAAACATTACAAAAATTTTCGGGTCTACTTATCCATTGACAATTACAAAGCGTTCAATGTTACAAAGGCAAAACAATTATTAATCAGGTTTGTAAAAAGTACATACCCTCAATAACAACTATATCCATAAAGGCTTGCTACAATGTTTAAGGTGTATGTGTACATGGGTCTATATGGCCCAACCACCAAAAAGTCATCCATCACCCAATGTCCCCATCCCTGGGGCCTCAAAGCAAAGACCCAAATGTTTCAGCTGAATAGGCAGACATCCAGCATTGCACCAACCACTACAACAGGCAGCGAGGTCCAAGGCCATTAGACATTAAGTCCTTGATGGCAGCCGAGCCATGCTGAGCCCATTCCAGGTACCTCTGTTTCCCAATTCAACAGTCCAAGTGGGCAGGGACCACTTTCAATCTACTTGCTCAAAATTGAAATGCCAACTGGGGAAAAAATTAACAAACAACTGATTATCAAATTCCATTTTTGTATTAATATCATCTGCTATATAAAATTCCTTGTATAATTTTTTAATAATGATTTCTCTTCCAACACTGCTGAATTAATTTAAGAAAAAAATAATTGTTTTTCTTTCACTTGATTACAATTAATTCTGTCCTTGAAATCTATTGATTCAAATTGCTTCATTGTTCGCATCATCTAACAGTTTTTTGGAATATGTTATTCATTTCAGATATTTTCATAGTATGATTTATGATGTAAGTTTTGGCAATATTTCCAATATAATTATACAACTTTGTGAAATATATACATAATCATGCATGGAGCATTTTTTAATTAGATCTTCAGAAACTATATTTTCAATCTATAATATTTAAGACATTCCACTTATCTTCCACAATCAGTAATATACATGTAAAATTGTCAAATGCCAAATAGTGAGTATATACTCAACTGTTTTTCGAGAAATCAATTTTAATCTAACTTTAAAGATGTTGGCTTCATTGTTCTCCTATTTCAGATTATTGTTTTCTTTAGCTTCAGCATCTCAGCAATGTCTTTGAAACATTAAAAACATTGGTGGTTAACCTTGACAGATTTATATTTAATTAACTTGACAATAAATGAGATTAGTTTGATTCACATATCTCATAATTGCAATACTAATTTTTATGATGATACAATTTTGCATTAAGAGTATTATAATTTAATGGAAAAAAATTTAATGAAATTTCTTTCATTAATACCACTTTAACTAAAAACTTGATAAATTGGGAATTTGCATATCTGAATATTCATTGGATATCTTATGAATGTTATAAAAATAAAAAGTAGATATAATTAACACTTTATGTAATTTTAATTATCATTTGTAATACTTTTATACATTTTAAAACAGGCAAAACTCACTATACGTATTGCCACACACAGCAAGCTAGAGTAATCAATGGATGCCAGAAGGCTTGTGCATAAAATCCCCATCTAGTGCCTACTCATCCAATATCCCGAGACTAGTAGAGCACTGCACCTAGATCTTAGGACCTAATGCAACCCTCCAGCAACCACCTTTCATCTCCACTTAACTACAAAACCATGAGTCTTAAATTGAAAACACCTTAATGTTTTCAATCCAAGCCCATTAGCTTATATAGTCATATAGGTTTGAACTCAGTTCAGTACCCATATATTTTGGTGTCTTTGGTTCTTTAATAACCATAGCCACTACTATCCTATTAGACAGGATTGATTTTAAGCCAATAAACATCACATGACTGCCACTTCTTATGCTTGTGTATAACTGTTTTAAAACAGGCAAAACTCACTATACGTATTGCCACACACAGCAAGCTAGAGTAATCAATGGATGCCAGAAGGCTTGTACATAAAATCCCCATCTAGTGCCTACTCATCCTACCAAATAGGATAGTGGTGGCTATGGTTATTAAAGAACTAAAGATGCCAAAATGTATGGATACTGAACTGAGTTCAGACCCATATGACTATATAAGCTAATGGGCTTGGATTGAAAACATTAAGGTGTTTTCAATTTAAGACTCATGGTTTTGTAGTTAAGTGGAGATAAAAGGTGGTTGCTGGAGGATTGCATTAAAACCTAAGATCTAGGTGCAGTGCTCTCAGATCCAAGGCTCCTCACTGATGAAGGCCACAAGCCAGAAACTAGTCTGGGGATATTGGATGGGTAGGCACTAGATGGGGATTTTATGCATAAGCCTTCTGGCATCCATGGATTACTTTAGCTTGCTGTGTGTGGCTATATGTATCGTGAGACTTGCCTGTTTTAAACCAGTTATACACAAACATAAGAAGTGGTGGTCATGTGATGTTTATTGACTTTTATACATATGTGTGTATGTTTGATGAAGTTAGATATTATTTTTTCTTCTTCCTGATTTATTATCTGTCTAATTATTTCCCTATAAATATGATGCTCACTACTCAAAGTGCCCTCAGTCAAATAATAAAGCAGAAAGAACAAGAACATATTTCATCAAGCATAATGGTCGGGTGAATCAGAGTCTTTCTGTATCTGCCGTACAGGACACCACCAGGCCATTCGAACTTGGAAAATTTATATAGTAGGCAGATACATACTGTTAAAGATCCAATTTTTATTTTATATTGA
Organism: Epiperipatus broadwayi; assembly: GCA_028023455.1. Classification (NCBI taxonomy): domain Eukaryota; kingdom Metazoa; phylum Onychophora; class Udeonychophora; order Euonychophora; family Peripatidae; genus Epiperipatus; species Epiperipatus broadwayi. The sequence continues at coordinate 10,957,078 of JAQFVV010000010.1, read as the reverse complement.
CTATTTGCCCCTGCCACTAGCTCAGGGAGATGCAGAGATTTATAATATATAAATTCTTATTTAAAAATATTTTCAATATTAAAAAAATAAAAGAGGCCACTGCCAGTAATAACACACACAAACATTTATTAAACATATATAAAATTTAGAATTATTATTTTAGTCTAACTTTTACTTTAGAATTTAATTTACATTTAACTTTTTATTTTAGACGTTCGCACAGATGAATTTATTAATATTTTATTTGAGTGTCGAGTATGGATAGACGACATAGATTGTACTCGAAAAGAAAATATTCTATATCCCTTATTCAACCCTAGGCCAAATGTTCTCATTCAGACTCACACCAATCCATCTGACATATTGATGTATTTAATGCAGCATGAATACAACAGCACAATACCATACTGTCAAGAATGCACATCTGAACAGCATGGTTATAAAGAAGAAATTGTCTCTCGTCCAGTACAGGAATGTTACATATGTCTGGCAAGCAGAACAATAAAATACATAAATAGAAAACTCCATAGGAAGGGATTGCAGTCCTTTTTGCTGACTTACCATCTCCTTCCATAGGCTAAAGGTGTGATCCAAGGAGCAGGGAATATGTCTTCTTCCGATGGTCAGTATGAAATGGGACTTATTTTGCCCAAGTGCAGCGTATAATGTGATCCTGCATGTAGCAGATCTTCATGCTACATTTACTAATTACCCCAATACATCCACTTTAACTGTGAAACGAATAACCTAAGATCAACCCTCCCTTTAATTAAAATAACATAACTTTAAGAATCTATGCAGCCATTTATGCCCGACTTAAATTTAACATTTATTAAAAGTTGAGCTTAACAGAAATAAAAAACATAATAAAAGAACAAAAAAAATTAATGGAAATGATTTTAAATTTACATATCATAAAAATAATTATTAATAAATGATTTAGTTTGGTCAGATAGGAATTTCTATTTCTATTTAAATACTAGGAAAGTTTTATAGTTAAAGTTCATTAGTTGGATATAAGTTCTTATGGTTTTAAAAGAGAAAATTCCATACTTTTTTTTAGTTGCTTGTAATTTGGATCCCTTGTTAATTCCCACAATGTCTTTGGGGAGACCGGTATGCTGTTTGCTGTTCTATTGGTCTTCATCCGGAGGTTTTTTGCTGTAGCTGGTATGATTCTTTGCTGGCTTTTATTGCAAGACCCTGATGTCCTGGGGTCCACAATATAGGAAAATGATATTTCATTTATTCTTTTAGAAAAACTGAAGGGGTTGAAAGTGCGTCTTTTCAATCCCTTCTCCTTCAACTCTTCCGGACTTAACACATATAGCACACATAATTTTTTATTTCCACTCTTTCTTTTTATATTAAAATTTCAGATTAACTGGACATGATGCCGTGATGATGATGATTCTTTCACTGTGGTCCATTTCCTGAGGGATTTTTTTTATTGGCTATTCTGTTCCTATTGTTTTTCTCTCTTATCTGACCTTTAATTATAAATTTTGAGATGCCCAAGGGCTAGTTTACTTTAACTAATTGAAAATAATCATTTCCATTTTACACAATAGCATTAATTAAATTACATACATTCTTAAAGATATATTTTTATCTTTAAGTTTTTTTTCTGAAAATTTAGTTTTAAAATACTTTTTTTTCTTTAATAAAGTTTTCTTTTAATAATTTTCTATCTGTGCGATTTTATACATATACGAGTTTAGATGACTTTTAATTTTTAATTCTTAAAAACAAATTTTTATTTGTGAACTTTTTATTTTTAATTTTATTTATTATATTGTAACAGCATGTGTGCCCATTACAGTATATATATATTGTACTGGTTTGAAATCCCATCACCTTATCCATTTAAAAAAAATGATACAATATATCTGTATTCGTCACAAGCATGAAATGACGTGTACATTTTTAAAATGGGAGATCGATAATAATTTTTGATAATACCTGTGGTTAAATACACACGAGTATTTTTTTACTAATTATTAGAGGAAAGAAATTTAATTTCAAGTAAAATCAAAATCTTCCCTTGTTAAACTTTTTACACTTCCACCCCAATATCTATTTGCCCGGTAGACATTTTCCCTCGCTCTTCGCATACCTTTAAAAGATTATATTAATCTAACAATCCTTAGCGCCACCCCCAACATAATAAAAGAAAGCAAAAAGTTAAATCATTTTCCCTTCCCTATCCGCTGAGAGAGTATGCAAAGAGGTTATTGTACATACGTTTAATTTGGATGAAGGAAAACTGGGTGACAAGTATATTATAATTTAAGTCCCTGATATAATATCCCAGTGGCTAGCTCAAATATAATTCCCTATCTCAGGTACTTTAGGTAAGTGTTGCTATAACTTTTTATAGCCGTGGTAAGCAGATATTACAAATAGGTGATTGCATATTATTATTATTTTGCGTTATTCTACAATAAATTATATGATAAACCAATAAAGTATAAGATAATATATTTTATTTAACTACCCCCCTCCACCACACACAGATTTAAACAATACAATATTTAGCTATAAATTCATTATATGGCTTTCTATTTTTAATTTTATGGTTCTACAATAATCATACAAGAATATTTAAATCCTTATATTCAAAATCTACATTTAGATTAAAAATGAATAAAGAAATTTAAAAAAATCCATTTTCTAATTCATACGTAAGCTGACTTATTTACCATAAAAGACAAAATGGTTAAAGATGGATGCCAATGGGATGGTCTATACTTCCCTCTCCCCGCACAAAACAATGACTGTTTCATTTTATAAATTCTCCAAAATCATGCAATAAGTTATACATAGATCTAACCCCTTGAACTTTCCCCATTTGCTCATATAAACTCTTAAGATTATATACACCTTTACATTTGGGTACGTAAAGTAATAATTTACGTATATATTATTTTTTTATATAAAAAATAAAATAAAAAATGTATAGGCTGGCCATATAGGTCACTCCATTTAAGGTGACGCTGCCATGATTGAAATTAAATAAGACATAAAGGTCAAAATGAGGGAAAAGAACAAGAAAATAATAAAGTGAGATCTACGTAAAAGCAATATTACTTTACAATATTTTATACAACAAAAAATGATTATATCCTATAATGTGTTAGTAAATATCTGACAATTCTACTTGTTATATCCACATTAATAATACAAACAATAAACAAACAAAAAAAGTATAAACATTCTCTTTTTTGTTGTCCTCATCTCTAGCTGCTTACTCTCCAGGTTCAAACTTCTGGGCGGACCATCTAAACTACCAGAAGGGATGGTGAAATTCACTTTAATTCCTGGCCATCCTTGTAGAGTCCTTCAATCAGGATACACTGGATCTATAACACATACATCTTAGCGACTACATATCTGAACAGGCGGGCGTACTGCTACAGTTCTTCTACTCCATGATTCTATGGGCGATTAGATGAAATCTGGTCATCATTTGTAAAGATGTTCCTTTATTGGATAACTTAATATAAATTACCAATACGTTTGACTTCCACAGTAAGTTTATTCTCCATGAAATGGATTAATATCTTCATTCTTTCCTTTCTTCTTAAATATGATTTAATGATAATACGACAAGAATTACTTTAACTATTAGAACTTTGTCTCTGGTAATTCTAAAATTACACTCCTTGGTGCTTCATTGTTTATTATTTTAGTAATGGCCATCCAAAATGTTTTTGTTTTCTTTTGATTAACCGCTGAACTGCGTATGATTAAAATGATTTCCAAAATCATATGGGTGTCAGTAGCTTTAATTAATAACTACACAACCCTCGAAGAAAAACATTCAACAAAGTTTATATTCATTTCATAACCGGCGGGTCCAATAAACAAAAAAAATTATAGGCATCAATCTCCTTCTTGAATAAAAAAAATATGTATTCAGCAATCCAACAGCATATTGAGCCAAAAGAATAAATGTCTAATAATAATCTCCCCACAGCTTACAGGTAGGTTCTTGCAACTCTGTCAGTTCAAAACTAATAAAAACTAATAACCAAAGAACTAATCCCCCTACGTTTCACAGGTAGGTTTTTATATTAGCCCCGTCCACCCACAAGTTTCAATTGCTTACATCCACCTTTGAGCTATTGCGTGAGATAAATTTTTATTTTTCATACATTCTTTTACAAAATTTTGCTTCAAAAATCTCTTTTTAGGAATTTCATGACTCCATATTGGCAATAGACCACCCACATTCTTTAGATAACACTTGTAATTTGATTTACAAATTAATTAAAAATTTTACTCTGCCTGATTACATACAAAAAAATAGAAAGACAATGATTAATTAAATCCACCTTTTAAATGGAAGATTCTTTTCACATATAAGAAAAATATATATTTTGTTTTTTAAAAAAAACATTTTAAAAATTATCAAAAAAAAAATAAAAATGTACAGAAATATTTATACATATGTGTATTAGAACATTTGCAATAAATATGATACATATACCAATAAATACACACAAAGAGATAAATACATAAAATATTCCACTGCGTAACAAATTTTAATTCTCTAATTTCTTTACATAACTTTAAAATACTTTTATCCAAAGAATATACATTCATAGTGTGTGTTAAATATTTCAAAATAACTAATATATAAGTGTTAGTTATGTATGCAAGGAGATGGGAATCTAGTATAGACCAAACTCTCATGGTTTATTCAATGAATTTTATAAAGTTAGTTGTGCCAAATTGGCATCTTATGCATGGACATTTTATGATCTGGCACAATATATATATATATGTTTATGCACCACCAAGTTCTCATAGTGATGAAGTAGTAGAAGATTTTTATATGGATGAGTAAACAACATTTTGAAATTGTTATGGGAGACTAATGCTAGAATTGGTAAACAAATGAAAGATGAAAGTGTTGTAGGTAATTTTGGTTATGGTAATAAAAATGAGAGAGGACATAGACTTGTGGAGTTTGCAGAAAAAGAAAAACTTTATATTATGAATTCTTTTTTTGAGAAAAATGTTAAAAGGAAATGGATGTGGAAGCATCCAAATGAAGGTACATCAGAATTGGATTATATTTTGACTAACAGAAAATACATATTTCAAGATTGTAATGTTTTTAATAAATTTAACACAGGAAGTGATCATTGATTAGTAAGATGTAAGATACGTGTTAATGCAAAACTAGAAAGACAAAAATTATTAAGATAAACAATATTTACAGTTGATATTCCTAATCTTCAGAAACATTCTAATGAATTTAAATTAGAACTTACAAATCAGTTTCAAGTATTAGTAGATTTTGAACATGATTCAGATTTGAATGAAATTAATATGAAAATAACTGATACACTTTTAAAAACTGCAACAAAGATAGCTGGTAGAAAAAAGCAGCAATCGACCAATAAAATTTCTACTGAGACTAGAGAATTTATGAAGAAAAGAAAGAATATGAAGATATACAAAAATGATGCATTAAAAAGGATTGAATATTTCAAATTTTGTAAAATGGTGCAGAAGAGTTGAAAAGCTGTAGAAGAGAATAAAAGTCTCAAGAGTGTAAAACAACATTTTGGTATTGGTAGGAAATTTATATCTGCAATAAGAAAAAAAGATGGAATTATTACTAAAAAAAGCATCAAATGGGTAGAAGACTTCTATCAAGAATTATATAGTAATAAAAAAATAAGTACCTCATATATCTATTATATCTTCTGAATTGCACAGAATTTTAAATAAAGAAGTGAGACATGCAATTAAATTTATGAAGAAAGGAAAGGCTCCAGGTAATGATGAAATTATAATTGATATATTAAAATAAGCAGGTGAAGAAATAGAATTTTTTTTAGAAAAGTTATATACCAAATGTCTAAATAATAAAGGTGTACCTTATGATTGGAAGAATGCAGTATTAATATTTTAAAAAGGTGATAAAGAAGATATTAGAAATTACAGATGTATCAGTCTTTTATCAGTTTTTATACAAAATTTTTACCAAGATAATTACAACTTGTCTACAGAGAACATTGGATTTCCACCAATCAAGAAAACAAGCTGAATTTAGAAGTGGTTTTAGTATAGTAGATCATAACCAGGTATTGAGAGAAGTTATAGAAAGGACAAATGAATATGAGTTGCCATTATGCTTTGGATTGTAAATTATGAAAAGGCATTTGATTCTATAAACATTTCTTCAGTGAGTAAAGCATTGGATCATCAAGGTATAGATCCAGAATATTGTTATATTTTTAAAAATATTTATAAAAATGCAACAGCAACAATTAGATTACATAATGATACTAGGAAAGTCAGCATTGTGGGTGTAAGACAGTATGACTCCATCTCTCCAAAACTTTTTACAGCAGTGATGCAAGAAGTATTTTGTGGATTCAAATGGAAAGCTAAAGGAGTGAAAGTAAATGGAGATTATTAAGTCATTTAGATTTTGCAGATGATAAAAAAAAAAAAATTAGTTGTTTTTTTTTTTTCAAATAATGCTTTAGAGCTGCAGAAAATGCTGCAGGAGTTATCAGATGAAAGTAGGAACATAGGACTAAAGATAAATGTTAAAAAGATTAAAGTAATGTTTAATTGATTTGCTCAAAATATGAAAATAAAGATTGATTATGATGAGTTAGAAGAAGTTAACAGCTACAAATATCTTAGTCAGATTATTAATACAGATGGAAACATAATGGATGAAATTAATCATAGAATTAAACTTAGTTGGAGTGCTTTTGGTAGAAATAACTTGATACTAAAAGGAAATATGCCTATGTATTTGAAAAGGAAGATTTTTAATAAATGCGTTTTACCAGTAATCTTACATATGGATCTGAGAATTGAACACTTAATAGAAGAGCAATATAGAGACTTCAGACCATGCAAAAGAAGTATGGAGAGATGCATGTTGGGAGTAACAAGAAGAGATTGAAAATGCAATATATGGGTAAAAGAACAAACAGGTGTTACTGACCTCATTAAAAAAAGTAAAAGTGGAGTTGGGCTGGACATATTGCTAGAAGAGATGATAATAGATGGACAATTGAAATCTTAAACTGGATTCCAAGTTATTGTAAGAGGCCCAGAAAGAGTTCATATGTGAGATGGATGGATGAAATAAGAAAGTGTGCAGAGGTGATGTGGAAAAAAAAAAGCTAAAGATCGGAGAAAATGGATTGAACTTGGAGAGACCTTCATCCTGCAGTGGATGATAATGGTTGATGATGATGATATATATACAAAAATATTAAACACTTTATAATAAACAAGGCAGAGTTTAGATTAAAGATAAAACAGGCTTTGTTTTTAAAAATATATTTATTTTTGAAGAACTGAACTTATAAATGAATATTTTTGAGATATCGCATTTGCCTTTGGATAGAGGCCTTATACAATAATAATTTATAAAATCATGAAAATATTTATAGACTGAGACAAAAATAAGCCACTCTTTGAGTGCAGCTATAAATTTCAAATGTAAACTTCTCATAGAAGACAGTTAAAACAGGTACAATATGAAATAAGCTATTGACTAATACTTTTGTAGTGTAATTTTCATTACATCATTCTCACGCCAGATATGGAATATTTTCTATTTGCTTTTAACACCTTGTGGAGGGATAAGCTATTGACTACTTTAATATATTATATCTGATGTAACCATTTTGTTTATGACATTAATTTGTGAAAAATATTTAAAAGAATTTTTGAAATTTCTTATAACTCATACGTCTTTAAATAAATTTTATTATAACTACATTATTTAAATAAAAAACAAACGTATGAAAAGAAGAAAGTCTTCATATTTTATTGTAAATTGGGTCGGATAAAATTTGAAGACTACCCTTTTTTTACAACTTTCATGAGATCTATTTAAAGATATACCAATTCATGAAAAAATTCAAAAAATTATTTATTTTAAACATTTTTCACAAATTAGTTAATAAGATTAGGACAAAACAAAAAATAGAGACAAAAATATCTTCACAAGAGCTTAAAATAGCAAAAAAAAATTATAAATAACGGAATAATATTTTAAATATTTAATTATTTTGTAATTATTTAAAATATTTACTTACTAAAATGCCATCTATTTAAATTATTCACATAATTCAAGGTTAAATAAATATTCATTTACCACTTACATTATTTTTAGTTCATTTTTTCCTTCGGGCTTTACAAATTGAATTATTATAGAATTTTTTTTATTAAATCAGATGTTGCTTAAGCATTAAATGAAGATTTACAAAAAAAAAAAAACATTTATATATATAAGAATAGCAAGTAATAAGCAATTATCATTAAAGAGACCTAATTATTGCTTGGCCTTGTAATCCTACTTCCTAGATACCTAAACCTGCCTTCAGACAAATAACACAAATACTTCCATAAATATATACAGTACTGGATTTAGACTTGTGGCCTTAAGTAATTAGTACAAAAAAGACCTCTCCTCTTTCTGAAATGTCACATATAAAACCATAAATTATGTTTTGACGCAAAAGTGAAATCATAGTTTGCTTTGCAGTTGTGTAAATCCAATCTTATGATATATATGTTTTCAAACGAATATAAACTGTGCATATATGTCAACAATAAAAAAGAATCTAGATTTTAGTTCAATTATCTATCACACAAATAAGCTTACTTTTTTTTTTAACTTTTGTTTATGCATAATGAATCACCTTGTCACAAATAATAATTAAAAAAAAAAAAGTGACTTGTACTGAGAAAATATTTACTAACTTTATAAATTATGATTTATATGCAAAAGAATAATCAAAAAGTAAGGGCAATTTATTTTTTAATAAATTGTTTTTAAAAATAAATGGCTTTACTTTTGATTTGGAAAATAATTCCAATGTCAAAGGAATAGTTTGTGTGATATATATATTAATCAATTGTAAGATTTTATTTGACAGTAATAAATCCTAAATCTTCTTTATGTAGTATAATTATAAATTTATTTTAAAAGCACATTATTATATTAAGTAATATTTACTAAGGCTGTAACCTCAGGAATATGCATCTGAAAAATGTGAAGTATAATAACTATATCTTTCTTATTGCATTGCCAAATTCATATAATATTAAATTATCTATGACAGTTTCAATTGCTCCAGCAATCTTCTTCAGAACTTTCAGTTATATCTCCAAATCATCTATGCTCCTTATTACTGTTTTACAATGCTTTAATTACACCCCACTATGCCTGTTTCAATTGCCCCAGCAATATTCTTAAGAACTTTCAGTTAATTTGGAGATATAACTGAAAGTTCTGAAGAAGATTGCTCGGGCAATCAAAACTGTCATAGTTGTTTGTAATTAAAACTGAAAGTTCTGAAAAAGATTGTTGAGACAATTGAAAACTATCATAGTGGGTTGTAATTAAAGCATTGTAAATCAGTAATGAAGAGATTAGATGATTTAATAAGTCCTAAACTATGTTTTTATCATTTAAATGTAATTGTCGTAGATAAATTTGAATGTATTATGTAATTTACTATAACATAGTGTTCTGAAATTAATATAATTTAAATACTTATAAAGATTTCAAAAAGTTATATATAATTTAATAAAACAATAGAATAATTTTTACAATATTTAGCTATTATTCTTAATTTTAATAAAGACATCATTTCAGGCATATTTATATACTGCCACAAGTAGTGATTTTTTAAGTATCTAAGAAAAATTAATTAATTCACAAGTCCTTCTAATCTACTGACATATAAAAAAAATAATAATAATTTCAAGATCATCACTGTATTATATAAAATGATAAATTATGCATTCTAATATGCTTAAGAAATGAGTTTAAGATTACCATGACTTATATCTATTCAATAAAAATTTATTGCAGTGTATTTTTCAAATTTAAGTTACAGGATTATATTTCTGTCAAATGCTACCATGCTTTTTAAAGCATGAACTGTTAAAAAAAAATTCTTGATTGTACATTTTATGGTAGATAGATAGATTAAGTGATATGTTTAAAATCAAAGGTAAACTACCATAGAGTCAAGATGCAAAACTTTCTATACATATTGCCACTCAGTGCAAGCCAGAGTAATCAATGGATGCCAGAAGGCTTGTGCATAAAATCCCCATCTACTGCCTACTAAGATCTAGGTACTCTCAGATCCAAGGCTACTCATTGGCAAAGGCCACAAGCCAGAAACTAGTCTGGGGATATTGGATGAGTAGACACTAGATGGAGATTTTATGCACAAGCCTTATGGCATCCATTGATTATTGTGGCTTACACTGATTGGAAATATGTATAGAGCAGGGGTCCCCAACCCTATGCCTGCAGGGGCCATGGCGCCCGCAGACAATTTTACGTGTGCCCGCCGCTATTTGAACATGATAAAAAATTATTTATCTGATACAAATAAATTTAATTTTTAAATTTTCTTATAAATTATTGTATTATATTGTAATCAAATTGTAGAGCATACTATACTTTTACAGCGTAAAAATATAAACATTAATTATATGTTAAAATTTTAATTTTGAAATAAATATTTTTTTGTACATTATGTGTATTATTAACAATATTCAACTATAAATTTACATTGAAAAAATAAATGGTGCCCGCAATCTGGTTAAAAAAAATAAATTGGTGCCCGCCGCCTGGCCGGTATTACAGAATGTGCTCTTAAGTTCAAAAAGGTTGGGGACCCCTGGTATAGAGAGTTTTGCCTGTTTTAATAACAGTTATAAGCAAGCATAAGAAAAGGTGATCATGTGATGTTTATTGGCTTAAAGTCAAGATGCAATGGGATAATTGTTTTATTATTATTATTATTACTATTATTATTACTAAGACTTCAAACATTATTGTATTTACTATCAATGTGGGTGTGTGGATATAAATAATATTCAAGAATTAAAAAAAAGTGTGTTAGAAAGACGCTGAAACATCAAACAATTAAATGTTCGGATTCAGTAAATTTTTTTTAATAACAGATCGCCAAGCCTAATAAAATTATTAATATTAAAACATTTATAAAACCTTATAAAGTTAATAATATTTATTGACAAAAATTTATTTCTCTAATAAATTTAAAAAGAAGATAATTGAGATTTTTTTTTTTTAATAATTAGTTGATGTAAAAAAATTGAAAGAAAACTTTAAAAATCTTGCCTACTTATTTACGATACTATGAAAATGCCGGTTATGTGGAAAATTTGACGTCATCTCAAAAAAACATAATAATCAGCCAATTAAAAAATAATCTTTAAAAATTTTCAGTGCAGTCTAGGTTCAGGTGTATTTTTCTTAAAAATCACTATATTGTACTTTCCTACACGAGAATGTCTGAGTAGAATGTTACCGGTGAGTCTGTCTAAATCAATGTCAGGTCTCTACTTCATCATGTATGATCTATTAAAATAGAAAAAAAAAAGAGAGGAAAAAACAATGCTTTTTTTTTTAATTTTTCAGTCAAGAAAATCTGCAGTTTGTAATATTGAAATTCTAGAACATAGGATTAAATTTGTCTAAGAGATTGCTAAATTGTGTTTATTCAACTTCAAAAAAATATGTTTTAACATCTATTTTATTAAAAAAATTGTAGGTATTGCCTCAGGATTTTATCCAGTGAATTAAGTACTTGGCTGAGGATTATGGAAATAGTACACTGTTAGATAAATAAAAAAAACTGAAATAACTTCTTTAAAATATTATCAGAACAAAAGCAGTAAAGTAATCAACATATTTTCTGTGTTAAAGTGTCATTTAAAGATTTGGTTCATATATATATACAACCGAAAAAAGAATGAAAGAGACCACAAAAATTGCAAAATATATGTTTTATACTGGAGATAAAAGATTTTTCATAATGGATTAATTTGAATAGGATGACCTTGCTCTTTGTTAAACTCAAATAAAAATTCCATAGAGAGTTGAATTTGCAGTTGTACAAGATTACTATTATTTTATAAATTCGGGAATATTTGATATTTGAGTGCCATATGAACTTTATATGAATAGTGTGTTATTTATTTTATGTTTTACTTAATGCATTAAATAAATTATTAGAGTAATAAATGTGCTAGATAAGACCATATAATTCCAGTGGAAACCCAGATAGTATAGTTTATATTTGATATTTAAACGTAAGGTGTGACAGATAAGGAAGAGTGAATCCGTCTTAAATCTTCTGTGTAGGAGGGAGAAATTGTATTATTAACCATTACTTTCAATTTTGAGATATAAATACTATTATATTTCATTATGTGCTTTTAAAGGAACCACAGTCTAAAAATTAAATTGGTAATTTTGTCGGATTATACGTTTAAAGTAAAAAGAGTGATAAAAACCCAGCAATCAATTTCTTCCAAAATGTATGTTATATTGCCATATATATTGTGATTCTATACACCAAGTGTAGTTATATTCGATTTATCACATGCACGTCCAAAGGAGCTGAAAACATTCAGCCTCTGTGTATGGTGATTATTATTATATGTTATATATATTGTAACCAACCGCTCGCCCTCTCAACTACCCATCGTGCCGAACCCGCTGCGGCACTCAAAATTGTAACCGTAAATTGTGTGGTCCCAACTACAGAAACGCAAATGCACTAAGAATCGTAACTTCTATCACTGATCAATTCCCATTTGCACATTGTCAGCTATTAAGAGCTGTATCCAAAAGCATATCATGCTATCTATTTTATGCACGAAAGACCACAATCAACATCTGGGGCAACTTACCACAGACCAAACTAATGATCTAACCTAAACTTTTTTATGATTTAATTTGATCGCAGCCAGGGTGTACCGCGAAGAACTACCATAGTATTATGATAAAATACTTTAATCAAATTATAAGTGTAATGTTATTATTTTTAAACCTTAATTTGCAATTTTTATTGTATGAGACCCAATGGCCGACCATGTACAAGATGGCATAATTTGTGGAATTACATAAGATTATGAAATTTTAAACCATCTATATGATTTCTAATACAAATGCTAGTCTAGGTAAAGCTTTGCAATAAATAAACATAAATACTTGGGTTCTTTTTATAGTTTACTATATCACTGAGACTCTTTTTATACTGACAAATGACAATTTAAAATGTTAAGTAAATATATTCAATCATATCATCATTTGGCAAATCTGTTTACAGGTTTACCAATCAATTTGTATTGTATACTAGAATCAACTACGCAAAGCCAAAATGATGGAAAAGGTAAATGGGATTTTATTGTACCTTACACATCATAAACTACCAAAGACGAAAGCATCTAAATGATTTCTCTAAATATCACTAAACTCTTATATCATGTTGACGATAGTATGTACCTCAATGTATGCTCTATCCAAGGTTTATGATTTCTGATTTATGAATGACACATAGCAACGGCACAGTAAGTTTAATTATAAATCAACGTTTATTTACAAATTTATGAATAATAAATAATTAATTCCAATGTTATAATTAAAAAACATAAATAAACAAATAAAATAAATAAATTATAATTCCATCGACTTTCTTCACTAGCATATCATAGGTACGGTTTTAAAAACCTAATCATACCTTATTTCAATTTGATATAATGAATCTTGAGCAAATTATACTAAATTCAACATCAACTCATGAAGTATTTAACGTCATTTCCAGATTCAATAAATCCATACCGTAAAATTATAATAATATAATAATTAATATTATATCCGTAGGATTTAGCTATAATGAAATCATTAAATAAAGTGATAATTTAAACTTACACTCCGGTAAATAATAATCAACCGACAGTTAATTATTATGAAGTAACTTGAATAGAATGTCCTGCTACAATTTGACGATCTAACTTATGAATTATGCTTACAAATGGAAGAAGATGATTTAGCAGATTAACTAAATACTTTGCCCAACTTATATCTATGAAGTAAAACATATTCCTGTGGATGCGTTCATCTACACATAGGAATTAAATAATACTAAACGCTTTGTGGATTGATACACCATCATAAAGTAATACGTATAATTACACAATTCCGCGGATTAACCACCAGCGCTGGAATGAGTGTAAAATACAAAAATGGCAATTAAATAATCTGCGGATTAACCACCAGCACAGATTAATGCCTTTTAACATTCTAAAACAACATTACTATTTACTTCACATTAAAGTGCAAAATCATCCTCCTCAGTTACTCTGATCATTCAGAAAACACTAACACTTTAGCAAATGTGGGTTCTTGCATAATAAAATGTTACACTAATCAGGACAACTAATGTACTAACTTATCTTACTTAAAATAAAACATATGTGTAATGCAATATAAGTAATATTAGCATAGGAATATAAATCTGGAAAGACTCACAAAATACCCCACAAAGATTGATACATCTCATGAATTCATTTAGTACTTTTCAAGCCCTTTTCGCAAGCGCTATTCTCTTGAATAAGTATTTTATTCAACCCCTATTAATTTAAACTTAATAAAATATAACTTATGAACTTCACATGCAAGTTCATATAACGATAAAATTAAAGTAATGAATTATTCGTCAAATACATAAAATCCAACAGGTGTGTGTGTGTGTGATATAATTTAAATGTATAGCATTTTATAGTTCAACATATGAATTTTAGCAGGTGTGTGTGTCACAAATTAGATTGTATAGCATTTTATAACGACAAATATGATCCGTGAAATCCATGTACGATGTGTCAAACAATAAATGTACGAAGTAATAGCTATAATTATAGTTGAATTCCATACATGTAATTTTATCCATTTGTGTTAGTTATCATAATCACTATTAGATTAACGATTTACGTGGCTCCATAAATAAGAAACAATTTCAAAACATGACAAGCAGAATTTAAATGAAAATGTTTTTCAAAAGTTATTAATTTCTACATTTCTCTATTAAAAATATTCCAAGTTTCTCACATCCATGCTAAATATTTATTTATCCACGCTTAAATCTAGGAATAACAATTATAGCAATTTATTTAATCATTCCACACTGACGATAAAATTAGAAAATAGCTTTGATCAATTATTGAAGACTGTTTATTATCCAAATGGCAAACAAATTAACTATCAAATATATTACTGGCATTATAAAGTTAAATATCAATCAATATTATATTTTTATTAGAATTAGAAATGGAAATATTAAACTAGGTTGATAACTTTAACATTTTACTTTAATTTAAACTTCTTCTTTTTTAAAAAGCAAATTTTCATATTTATAAAACTTCTGTAATTAAAATACTTATTTAATTTTTCCAAATTGTAAAACAATAAACATTTTAAAACATACCAAACTCTTGCAATTAATTCTTTTAAATTGGGAAGCTCCGACATTTTAAATGTAATATTGGGAAATTATTACCGGTGATTCGATCCACTTGGCCAGCCGACTTGAACAGTCTTTTAAATTTAGCAATTCATCTTATAATTAAATACCACGATTTTATTTTTACGTTTATAGAAAATTTGTGGTAATCAGTTTACTTGTTAACTATTTTAAAATAAGCTTATCAAATTTACACCATTTGCCTTCTTACCATTTCTTTTCTTTCTCCCTCCAAAAGCAAACTAACAGACGATCTCCTCTTAAATTCGCGCTCTTTTCTTTTATTACATTGAGACGCATACGTAATTACTGTATTTATTTTTTAATAATTTATTTTAATTGAACAAATGGTTTTTTGTTAATTCAATAAAAATAATTTTTAAGAATACTTTAACAAATAAAAATAAAATATTATTTTTTTTTATAATATTTTACCAAATTTTAATGTGTTGTCAAAATTTTAAAAAGTTAAACATTTTGATATGAGTTAGCATATGGAAAGAAGCAAATTTAAATTTATTAAAATAATATAAGAAAGTAATCTGTTCAAAGTGCAATCAAGCCAATCAAATTACCAAAAGAAGAAAGAGAAATTTTTATACCAGTTACATCAATTAATATATTTTATACTAAAATATATGGTTACAATATATATATAAGGAAATTTTATTCTATTGCTATATTGAATGCTACAAATACAAAAGTAACATCAATTACATATCTATTTGAAGTGAAATAGATACAACTTTCTCCCATGTTGCTCTTGTGATATAACTTGGAGCAATTAGTCAGTCCCTCTTCATGATTTTCTTAAATTTAGTACTATGCAGGTCTGTTATCCCTTCAATTATTACTTTACATCTGACATACCACAGGGCATAATTCATGAAAATTACCAGTCTAATGTCTGTAAATAGACCATGACCTATATAGTCTTTAATTCATTTATAGTTTTAATTTGTATTGCTGTATCATTCATGAGTTATCGATCTGTAATTTGACATATTGGGACATCTAAGAAAAATATGGTCAATTGATTCCTTCTCTCTCACACACATCTGGCACACAGGATTCATCTTGAAATTTCTCCTGTATGCCAAAAGTGAGTTAGTAGGGAGGGAGTCCAGGTTGATTTTTATTAAGAAATCTTGAAGTTTTGCTTCAATGAATCAGAATTTTGATCTTGAAATCAGTTGCTGATTAGTAATCTCGAGAGATCCTTTGTTATTTTCCCCATGTATTATTTAATGTGCATTCCAGTATTTAATTTTGGATATAATTGGGTTTTCATTCAGGTTGATAACTTTCTGAGTTTTATCAAATAATGAAGCCCACCATCTATTGTTAGTGGGTGATGGTCTATCCGTTGGTGTGACAATTTCTTGATATGAAATAGATGAGTATTTATTTTGAAGCCAGAATAGTAGGTTATAGTTTCTCTGGAATATCATGGTTTTGATACAGTGGAGTGAAAGGCCGTTGAGCCTTCTGGGCATTTGGAGTTTTTGAAGGCTGAGCACAGTAACCTTTCGGCCCCAGCATAGTTTTGTGCACCGAGAATTTATTTTTTGATAAATTTTTGGGAGGGGCAGATAGGTAATAGTTAATTTTTGGGAATATCAATGAGTTTAAAAGTCTTACCTTACCATGAAGTGAAATATATATTTTAGAAAGAGTGGTTATTGTACAGGAAATATCTGTTAACAGGGATTCTTCAATTTCTCTCCTCATAGCAATATTCAATTTTGAAAAATTAAAGCCTAGGAATTTCTGTGGATCTGCTGTAAAATTTGAAGCAATTTTCCTCCCAGTTAGCAAACTCCAAGAGGCTGATTTGTCCTTATTGAATTTGAGTTTGTATTTGTCTGAGCACCAAGCTAATATCTTCTCTAGTTTAGTGATCTATTTCTTGGATAGCAGACAGATGAATATGTCGTCGATATAACAGATGTTTAATCTCCCTTCCCATGGCAGATACAAACACTCCAGGCAATGATCTCTCAATATCCATCAATAGCAGGTTGACATAGGCTATTTTATATATATATTATTGATATTTACATGAAACAAACGTTATTTTAAAATTATATTGTATTATTATTTAATCATCGTCTTAATGTAATTTAAGTTCAGATCATCCTATTACACTGCTGATTCATCTAATGTTGCACTTAAATATTTTATTATATTTGCAATTTGAGCCTAGGAAATTAAAGGTAGAAAGCACATATAAAATCCCTTATATGTATATTTATCTACATTAATGAATAAAATTTAAATTCCTGAGAAATTATGTGTTTACATGTATTGTTTATTTTATTTGAGAAATCTGGAGTGAGTGCATTTGTGTGGGTTAGGGTCTTATGAATGCTCAACTAAATGTGAATTTGTTTTAAATCCATGCTGGCATAATTGAAATCGTGCCTTTTAGCTTTTCTCATTCTGATTTCCATTTTAAAACAGTTAACCTCTCATCACATCTCTTCCAATCCAAAATCAAGTATTAGAGGTTACAATTTGGTGCCGCAATGTTTTGGGCCATGGTTTAAATATAGTAAAGATTAGTATTCAAATCCAAATGCATAAAAAAAATACTGTACTTTTTTTATAGCAGTCAGTTTAGTAAATGAATTGACAATTTTGTTCATTAATAATGGAAGAATGAAGTAGTAATGTGATTATTGGAATTTATTAATTTGACATTAAAAATTTATATGATCTAAGCTGATGACAAAGTCAAAGTATAGCTTTTGCATGATGAAATTGGGGCAATAATCTTTATGATCTTATAAATCCTAAAAGAGTAAAGCATCAAATATCCATAGATGTGAAGAGACTAAATGGCATTAGGTTCAAACAAATAGGTTTGCCAATGGTTGTTTAGAATATTCAATAATTGATATTTAGTTATACCCAAGTTGAAGTAATATGTCCATTGAATGGAGGAAGTTGGGTGCCTACATTGAGATTCCTAGATAAATAGTTTATGATTATAATATATATTTTGGATTTTACTACATTTATTATTATTAATTGGTGTATTTCAAAATTGTAAAATGAATGAAACTAACTCAATCACTTCAGGTGAGCCTGAAACAGAAATATCATTTAGCCTAGGCCAAATTGGTCAAATGTTTATGGAGAATAGTAAAAAAAATGGAAGAATTTAAACATGAAATTAATAAGAGAATTAATAAATTAAATGAAGATAATGGTAAAATGAATGAAAATATTAATAAATTAAATGAGATTTTAAAAAAGAGTTGAGGGATAATCAAAATAAAGTGGATGAGAGAATGAACAAATTAAGTGAAAACCTTAATTTAAAAAAAAAAAGGTGATTTAAATGAAGTGTCTAGAAGTGAAGTGGAGGTTTAAGTAGAAAAATTGATGCATTTGAAAATAGTTGTATGATGCAAAAACGAATTCAGATGAGAGGTTAAGACAAAACTAAAATAAAGTTAAATACATATCAAAAATAATCTGAATATAAATTTGTGATATTAGAAGAGAAGCTAATTAAAGTTGATGTTAATCTGAGAGAAAAGATAAACATATAAAATGCCAATCAAATATAACAGCAGAAAGTTTAGAGATGTTAGAGCATATGTTAGTTCTTTATCAAGAGGAAATAAAAAGGAAGTTTAAAGAAAACCATACATTTCAATTTCAACATGGGGGAAAAATTAAGAAACTCCAAAAGGAGTATAAAGAAATTTTTATCAAAATACATGAACTGCCAGAGCAGACAAATGAGCCAGATAATAAATTTGCAGTTGAGCTAGAAATCATAAAGTAGTTTAAAGAGGAAAGGAATATTCACAGGGAAGAAGCTAAAAATAAAAAGAATGCTAAAGCTAGCTAAGGATGATATGAGAGGAAAATCAGATTATCAAATTAAGGTTACAGCTCATCTGAGAACCGGATTAATAATCCCTGATAACAGTTCAAGCCAGATTAAATCCAGAGACTCTCCTCAAGAGACAAATGAGGGTTTGCTCATTAAAAATAGTCAGTCCAAAAAGCATATTTTGGAATCCAAAGATAATGCAGTAACCAATCTCCTTGTTCTAAAATTTATCAAATAAAGATGTTCAGAGGAGAACACTATGAAAATCTTTCAGAATACTTAAATAAGTTAGAAAAGATGTTTCAACTGAGTTCAGCTTAGTAAAAAAGAGAAACTGGACATTGCAAGTAATCATTTATGCAATGCAACCAAAGATTGGTAGCAGTCTTTATTTGTTAAGCCACAGATATATGGGGATTTAAAGTACTTAATAATAATAAGCTTCTGGAGAAAGGATTGACAAAACAATGTCAGATGTCAAATCTCCCAGGAAAAATATGCATAACTAAGAGAAATTATACTCAGTTCTTCTGCAAAAAAGCAATAGATTGAGAACTTTAACTACCATATCACTATTAGAATGAGATAGTGCATATTATATGCCACGATCTGCCAAGGCACATTGAGCAGACTTTAATAGTAGCTGATTGGAATACTATAGAAGAGGTAACATGAATTCTTGATGTTTTAGAGACCAGTGAGAGATCATATGAGTCTAGGCATAATCAGGTGAAAGATCCTGCTCAATATCCTGTATCAAATGATATGCCTCTATCTAATAATTGAATGCTGAATAAGGACAGGTATGGAGTTCAAAATAGACATATTCATAGACAAGCATTTAGTAAAAATAACTACCTATCCAGGAGTAGGAAAAATGAACTGGATACTGCTAATAATAAAAATAGCATAAGTGAAAGTACCAAAAATGGAGTTCAAACCATTCTGAAAAAATTCTTAAGGGCTGACAAAGCCTCGAGTCTATATAAATAAATAGAGATACAAAGAATTAAACAAGTCAGTATAACATAATATTGAAAGTTGTAGAAAGAGCAGAAAGATTAATGTTTGGCAGATAATTAGAAATTGATGATAGGCAATGACCTTTATTGACAGTCAAGTATGATGTAAGTGAAAGGAATTGTAAACAAAAGATTTTTCTTAATAATTTAAAATATTGTTTAGTTACGTCCCAATCAAGAAAATGTTCACCCAAGGAGAGGATAGTTATAGAATTATACTTTTATACAAATGCTATCATGTTCTCTAAAGTATGAACAGTTAAAAAAAAAATTATTGATTGTATATTTTATATAGAAGGCAGCTGAAGTGATCATGTTTAAAATCAAAGGTAAAGTACCATAAAGTCAAGATGCAATGAAATAATCATTTTTTGATTATTATTATTATTATCATCATCATCGATATATATCATCGTTGTTTTTTACTGTGTCGTAAAGTATCAATTATAAATACCCGCTTGGCTAACAAATTTCAACTGGTGGTTCAAGATTTTTCTTTAGAAAGCAGTCGCAGGTAATTTAGGTACAATGGACTCAGGCTCTTTAATTCTTTTGTTACTGAATGTTCAATTGATGTTAATAATTTATCTTTTTATATTTTTAACAAATATTTAAAATTTTGGTTATTGTCTCATGTGTAACATATTGATTAATTAATGTGTATATATATTTTGTTTAATATGTATGTGTATATCTTTTTGGTTGTATTTATTCTTATATTATTTGTTTTGGTTTACTTGTTTTAGTATTTATAGTATAGTAATGTATTTTATTATTGTTGTTATTTTTGTTGGTGTTTTTGTTTTTGGTTTGTAATTAATAATTTAAGAAAGACTCCTAGCACAAGTTTATCTTGTTTGGAGTATTTCTCTTTTTTTATTTTTATATATGTATTGTTTGATTAATAATAAATAAATAAGTTGTTGTTGTTGTTATTATTATTATTATATGTTATATATATATTTATTATTGATATTTCCATGAAATAAACATTGTTGTTTTAAAATTATATGGTATTATTATTTAATCATCATCTTAATATAATTTAAATTCAGATCATGCTATCATACCGCTGCTTCATCTAATGTTACACTTCAATATTTTATTAGATTTGCAATTTGAGCCTATGAAAGTAAAGGTAGAAAGCATATATAAAATCACATGATCACCATTTCTTATGGCGAGTTTTGGCTGTTTTAATAACATATATAAAATCCCTTATACACATATTTGCCTACATTAATGAATAAAATTCAAATCGCTGAGAAATTATGTGTTCACATGTATTGTTTATTTTATTTGGGAAATCTGGAGTGAGTGCATTTGCATGGGTTAGGGTCTTATGAAGGCTCAACCATACGCGAATTTGTTTTAAATATATGTCGATGTAATTGAAATCGCGCCTTTTAGCTTCTCTCGCTCCGATTTCCATTTTAAAACACTTAACCTCTCACTTACTACACCTTTTCTAATCCAAAATCAAGAAAATAAAGAATTATTTTCTAACTAAATAGTATTTCTTTTCTATTAAATTATAAATAATTAAATGCCTGTGTAATTACACAGCTGAAAAATGGGAAATCTCGAAATTGGTCTGCTATATTTTTCTTTTTTCAAATGTCATCAATCCACTTCTAATAGATTTCCAGTAAATAGACTATTTTTTTGAAATTGTCAAAAAATTAGCAACAAAAATATTGGTGGCCGAGTGGTCAGCACAGCCACCTTACAAGTAGGTGTTCCTGGTTCGCGGGTTCGCTTCCCGGCCGATGCTTTGACACATGGAAAAATATATATATATTGAAATTACAAGAGAATTGTTAATCAACACTAAAGAAAAAATTAGCAATATTTAAGCACAAAGAGAAAAAAATATATTAATTTGTTTTGTAAAAACCATTGAGAATGTTAACATTATTTTTGAAGTAATTAAAATTAATCAGAGCATACTAAAAAATATTATTACCAATTTAATCATTAGTAATGCCTTAAAAAACCCAATAGGAATGGCATGTTAATATAATGAAATGGCTTTAAATGATATTATTGAGGACAATAACTAAAACACAGAGTAGTAATGGTAGTGTCTGAATAAATTCATACTAACATAAACTCTATTAAACAAAGCAAAGCAAAAGCTCCATATAGTAGTGCCACCTGTGCTAAACAGAGTAATCAATGGATGCTTGCTGGTTTAATAAACTCTATTCATAAATGTATGAAAGCTACTACCACAAATGTTAGAAATGTTTGTAAGTAGAAATAATCAAACAAGAACTGTATTACTAGAAACAGTTAGAATTCCATTAATCATTAATTAAACTTCTATTTATCTAAAAAAAAATTCAAAGGGGTTCTTTATCTTTCACGATAAAATAAATTAATATCTATATACATTTACATACAACTTTTTTAAAAAGTAGAGAAAATAATTTCAGATAATATAAAGATAACCAATGGACTTAAATATGGATATTACCTATCACTTATATTATTTGAATTGTATCTAGAAAAAGCTCTTAAAATATGAGAAAAAAATTGGGAATTCTTCCATACAACAGTAAGACACTTTATACATTGTGTTATGCTGATGATCAAATAAGTTTTCTCAGGATCATGAAGATTTGGGTGATATGGCCAGAAAATTAAGGGAAATATAGGAAATGAGGCCTGAAAATAAATATAAAAAAATATTTATATTGTAGGAAATCAACAGAATATAATATTGAAAGACAGATAAATGGTTGGGAAATGTAAGAAATATAATTATTTAGACAAGAGAATCACACAAAGGGAAATAACAGCTAAAGTTATAATGGAAAGAAATATACTGGATAGAAAAGCAAGTGTTGAGAAATGAAATATTGTGGAACTAGAATAAATCAAAAATCAATAAATGATAAGTATATGACATTTTTATATAAAGAAGTGAAATTTGGCAGTTGAAGAATAAAAAAGAGAATTGTTGACTATAGAAATGTATTACTGGTAAAGATCAGCAGGAAGATAAAATAGAGATTTTTATAAGCAATAAAAAAATTTGAAAAGTAGGAATATTGAACATACAATAAGAAATAACATAAAAACAATTGGAATATGTACATGCAAGATGATGTCTCAAGAAAGAGCTAAACAAATATTAAATTAGATATTAACACGAAAGAAAGGGAATTCAAAAAGAAGTTAGAAAAAAATTGATAAACTAGAAACAGAAATTTGTGGGAAGATTTATAGCTAGATAGAGAGGTCATAGACTTTATAGACCAATAAGATTTTTAAAAAGCATTTAGTAAATACTTGTAAATTAATAAGACTAACAGCAGTGAACTGCCTTTTTTTTCTAATTCAACAGATTTTGGATTTACAACAAAAAGATAAAAGATCTATTCTTGAAATTTGAAAAATTTACAAATCCAAAAGAATCCTGAGATCAGACTTCAGATTAGTGATATTTTACCTGTACCAATGTAAAGATATCATTTTTAAAAATAAGTACCAAAATCTAAAACTTTTCACTTAATTAAGGGCAATCTATGGCAAAAATGTTTTTTTTTTTTTCAGATGAGTCTTCTATTTCATATCAGTTGCCCAAATTTTTATCTAAAGAACTAAAAGGTAATTAAAAAAAACAATGCAATTAAAATCTCTAAACTAAGGGCAGTCAGTTTGCCATACATTTGAGATGGTGATTAAAAGCATGTTCCTATCCCAAAGTTTATTATTTTTTATATTTTAATAGATTGCTATATTATGTATTTTATATACAGTATATCTTTAGAAATTTTTACCATTATTTTTTATTTATAACATATCCCTGTAGAAACTGGGGAGGGGAGGGATGAAATAAATAACTCTTAGTATTCATTTTGACTAAATCAGCTATCCATTTCTTTATTGTCACATATCATTGATACGATTTATTTAATTATGTAAATTAAATAATTTAATTTACATATACTGTATTGCATTAAGCTCATCTAATTTACATATGTAAATACATAGTGACAATATATGACTATTGGAAATAGATGTCCTGATAATTGAAAAAAAAAACTGGTTTGATCAAAACATATATTAAGGACTATTTACATAATTTTTCAATATCTATAACCTTACATTTGAATATAAGAAGTTCTAATAGTAATTTCTATAGATATATGATTATGCATATGAGTAGAATGAGATAATGATTATATAAACTCTTATGCAAATTTATAAAAACTCATAACATGTATTTGATCTTTAATAAAGTTTATATCTGAGGTTAAAAGAAATAAGTAATAATTTTAACATAAGAGAGACTGTTTTAGGATTATCTATAAAGTATAGACATTAAATGAATGACAGTGGCTTCAAATAAATGCTGGTTAACTTTATATATGTGTTTGTTACCTGTCTGAATTAAGACAGAATTTTCAAAAAGTAATTATTTTGCTTTTTTGTTATTCATTATTGTTTTATTATATATACAACAGCATTCTATCTGCATCATACCCTGTTCTTAAAATTGGTAGTCTAACCTGATGTACACGATGGCCGCTAGAGGCGCTGCTTCTGTGTTAGCACACAGAACCTACAGGGTAGGGGCCTCAAAAGCAGAAATGCTTCTTCCAGCCGCTAGGTGGCGCTGTTCACCATGCGTATGCACAGGCGGTTGGAAGAAGCAGCACCTCTTGTGGCCATCGTGTACATCGGATTAGACTACCAAACGTAAACTGTTAAATAAAACAACATTGATAAAGAATACCTGCTTAGGTTATAATTCCTGTTTGACTATTTTGTTTTCAAACAATATGTATACTTATATACATCAATAATAAATTTTCGATATTACTAATAAAAAACACATTAAAAAAAACAACATAAATATAATTATTTATTTTAGTTTGATTCAAAAAAGTAATTTTAAATAGAATGACTAATAGATATAGATTAAAATTATCATGAATTTTTCTCTCATTTTTAGGGCAAAATCTTTGAAACAATCTAAAATAAGTAATTAGAAACAATCAAAATTAAAATACTAACAACAAATACAATGAAAGTTATATTTGCTCTAATTAATAAATTACAATTTTAAATTATAATATGTCATAATTTAAGTAAAAATACATTTACTTTGAAACATAAAATAAACACTGCTTTCTTCCAATATATTATTTATAATTTCTCCAACTCTAAAAAGCATGTCCATATCAATGACTCATTGTTTTTTTTTTAATCATCATTCTTTTCACTACTTCTATAGATTTTAATTAATCTAGAATAAACGTTCATTCTCTTCAAACTTACATTTCAAAATAATTATTAGAGTGGAGGACAAAATTGTATGCAATATATATTTATACACAACAATTTTTTTATTAATTCTAATTTTATGATTTCACAAATATTTTTTATTTTCACTATTAAGTCTCTTTATTGAATTTTATTCAAATTGCTTTTTCATTACCTTCTTTACTACTTAATAGCATTGTACTTGTTTAAAATTATTAATTTATTTTACAACTTTCTCTATTACATTTTCTCTTTTATTTTCACCATCTATTCCAATAATTTTATTTTTAATCTTCATCCCAAATTTCATCAAATTTGTTAACTGTTTTGTGAGAGTCTCCCTAATTATCTGAATCCTTCTTTAAAATAATGCAAATTATCCACTACTTTGAACACTTTTTTTAGCAAAAATCGTTTATTGTACGTATGTGCATTCACAATCTTAATAGGTTTTTGCTAAAAAGTGTTCAAAATAGTGGATAATTTGCATTTATATAAGATATTGCAGCAAAATAAAGGAAGTGGTGAATTTGATAATATTTCTGAATCCTTCTTTCATTATTAACTTCTACTTTGCTGTTGTAGTTCACTGTTGACGACAGTTTGCAATTGTTTGCCATCTCTTATTTTAGAATCTCAATTTTAGAGCTTTATTCTTACTTTTTTTGCCACAAAATCATTCAAATAATCTAATTTCATTTGATAATGTCTTTTTTACTTTGCTAAAAAAAGATAATATTTGCTACTTTTTCTAAATATGGCAACTTTTAGGACATTATTTACATCTTTTATTTCTAAATTTAAGCTGAACCTCAACTAAATTGCATGTAAAGTATTTAAAATTTTGTCCATTCAAACTCTGTAAGAGAAATTAAACTATTATATAAAACAAGCATATATTTTATTTAATAAAACTAGTTTTACTTTCAAAACTGAAATATTTTCATATATCAAGTTAGAGCATAATCAATTTTATGTACCTGTATTTTTTATTAAATTATAAAGGTTTTATAAATAGCCTAGAAAACTGAAAATATGTTTACTTATAAAAACTTCAATTAATTAACCATTGTAATATATATATTTAGATAGAATTAAAACTTCCACTCTATTCTTGAAGCATAGGAATAAAGATAATCTCTAGTCTAACAAATGATTAGTAATAATTGTTAAAACTTTTTTTAAAGCTGATAATGTGGAAGATATGAGTTCAGGAAATTTGAAACGTGTAGACAAATTGTAATAATATATATATTGTAACTATGACAAATCTGATGCAGCTCAAATGTGTTTATATTACAAAGCTGTAGAAAAATTATTGTTTAATAAAAAGTCATATAAATTGACTAATAAATATAGAAACTGTCATTTGTGTGTGCGCACATATATATGTGTCACTTAAGAAATATAAAATGTAAACTATTTAAAGGTTAAGTGAAAAATTAATTTATGCATGTTATTAAAGATTATTAAATATTTACTTTGCAATATGTGAGAAAGTGAGTGATAAATTACATTGTAAAGAAAGAAAAATACAGTTTATAGAATTCCAAAACATTTTAGTTTGCCTATGGTAGTCGAGAGGTCAGCGACAGCTGCTTTACAAGCAGTTGTCCCGAGTTAGTGGGTTTGCTTCCCGGCTGATGCTATGACACATGAGGAAAAAAAAAAATTAGTTTTGGATAAAATCTCCCACAGTTTTATAGAAAATCTGATGGTGGATCCAAAAATAGTATTACTTTTGGAATTAATAGAAATAGGTAAATTATTGAGCTATAATTAAAAGTCGGCAATGAATTTTCCTTCTTCCTATATTATTTATGTAATCAGAATATAATGTATGTAAAATTTGTAACCACAACATGTTTTGAAGAGAGTAAACAGGGCATTTTTAAAAAATATATATCATTGTAATGACACAAAGGACAGATTTTCCCTAGCTGATAGCATATATATTGTTTGAAAACATGTTGTTTGAAAAACATGAAACAAGTATAAATAGATAAATAGGTCTGAAACAAGAAACTAGGCATTTTTAATTTCTATTATTATTATTATTCTGATGTTCACTATTTCATATTGCTTTGTATTCCAGTATCATCTACTTTTGAAGAATGCTGCAGTGGCCCATGCTGAAGAAAGAAACAACCACTGGTTAAATGTTTTCCACTGTAACTTGGATAGCCACATTTTGCTGGGTTTTTTTTTTCAATACTCATTATAATAGCCAGTATGATGATTTGATCTAATAGAAGGCATTCTACAATGTATAGATAAGCACTAGAAAACCCTCTCCCCCCAGTCAAAATGCCTGTAAAATGCAGTCAAATCCAGAAACTGACATTGAAGTTTCCAAAACCAGCCTATGCAATGCCTCTGTAATGCCATGAAGGAAAAAATGAACAGTGTCATATAAATTACCCAAGACCAACTGATATTATACCTCATGTAACACCACCAGTGCTGCTGTATTTACTCTGGCTTACATCTCCAGAATTCAAGGAAAAGGACTACCATTGTTGGAGGAACTAATGAAGACAACAGTAAAATATTAAAAGAACAATATCTGACAAAACCATGATTTGTGATCATTTCAATATTTAACAGTGGTAAGATCTTATCATTACAAATACTATAAGGCCTTAAATTTAAAATATCTTTTCCTATGATATTTAATATTTTGTGTATGTGTTAATAGTTGTGAGTATATATGCAACAGTTTTATTTATTAATTATTAATAAATTGTTAAATATTTTTTATCAATTCATTTAATTTGTGTTTGTAATTCAATTCAAATATAGGTCTTTTTACACACATATGCTAGTTAATATCCCTAGCCTTGAGAAATCATGCAGTTGATGGCAGTAATAATTGATGATGATTGTTCCTTTGAAAGTTTTTCATAACTTTCTTTTTAGAAAGTTTGATGCTATTGAGTTTCATTTTATTGAAACTAAAAAAACAAATAAAATGCTTTTGGGAATACTTGTACCTTTAAATTATAAATCACTCATCATCACATTAGTTAATATTATTTTATATTTGAATTAAATTTTTTATTTGAATTTTATTAACCATTCAACTTTCATATTTATCTGAATCACAATTTATGATACATTGAATAGATCATTATATATGTAGATATTAATATATATCTATGGTATCCAGGTTCAAACTCTTCTTTCATCTAATATAAAAAAAGAATGGAAAGTTACCATTACAATATATATATATTTATAACTGTCAATATAATATCAGATATTATTTTAACTTAAATTCTTAATAAAATACTTTTTAAAATTATTAAAAAGAGCTTTCTAGAAAAATACTTCAAAGATTTAAAAAAAAAAACAATAATAATACTAAGAGCTGAGTGAAAGTAAAACTTGGTTTTATTTAGATTTATATTTTGTATAATCAAAAAAATTATTTATCACTTTATACTTAATCAGCATAAAATATAGAAGTATATAATAAATTGGTAAAAAAATTTATACATGTACACACACATACATACAACACACATCTGTATTTTTAAAATAACAAATAAAACAGTGATGATGGATACAAATAATGTGATGTAAATGATTTTGATTAAAATGATTTAAATTTTTGGTATAAAAATTTATTTAAAAAAATTATATAAGTACTTATTCACTTATAATATAGTTAAGATAAAATCCGAAGAGTCTAAAGGCATTAGTGAATTTTCAGATTCAAGTTGTAATAGTAGTCTAGCTGGAGCATGAGGAGGATGGTGGGTCACAGGTGTAGAATGAGTGGAAGGTGGGTGGGGCATAGAAGAGGTTGGTGGTAATGGAGGCATTGATGGTTGAGATGAAGAATTAATATGCTGAGGACTTTGTTTTAGAGATGGATTGGCAGGAGAATGATGTTTAATCATATGATGATTGAGAGATGCTTTTTGCCGGCATGTAAAAGTACATAATTTACACTGAACTGGCTTTTCATCTGTATGTTGTCTTTCATGCACTTTAAGGTTATCAGCCCTTTTAAATCCTTTTCCACACTGTGTACATAAAAAAGGCCTTTCTCCTGTATGTTTAATTAAATGTTTTTTAATTCGTGAGGCACTACTAAACCGAAGGAGACATCCATCATAGGGACATGGAAGTAATTTGGCTGGTTTAATATTTAAATGTATTCGTTTTTCATGTAATTTTAAATCATAAGCTGTTGCATATTTTTTGTTGCAGTTTTCATGCAAACATGCATATTTCTTATCTAAGTGCATAACTTGCATATGTCTCTTAACATTTGTTTTATTGTTACAAATTTTTCCACACTTTGGACACATCCACTGATGATTATATTTTTCCTCCAAGCTTTGACTTTTCCTGGGTCTACCTCGCATCCTTGGTGGCCCATCAGGAGGACTGTCTTTTAATTTGGGAGTTTTGTGAGATTTTTTAGAAATTAATGTGTTTGAATTTTTATTTCCTTTTTTTGAACGAGATTTTTCTTCCTGAAGAACATGTATAAATTTTTCACTAACAGAAATCACTTTCCGTTCATGATGATTTTTAAAATTATTCTCAAAGTTTCCATTAGAATTGTCTTTGCTAATATTGTTACATAATTTTTTTGGCAAAGTTCTCATATCTGAAACTTTATCTTCAGATTGAATGTCTGTATCCTTTTTTCTGACCTTGTTTGGTCGTAATGGTTTGCGTGAATTCTTTTTCTCAGGAGGAATTGTTTCTATAGTTCCAGTTTCAGGATTTGTGAATACCATTACTGGTTCCAGAGATCTAAAAAAAAAAAATCATAATTTTTTTTTTGTAATTAAAAAATTCAAAATTTTACTATAAATAAAATTTAGCCAAATAATATCATGTGACTCTCATTATCACTAACATCTGAAATAATTAATAGCAATAATTCACTCTCATAATTATTTTGTTCCAGTTGACTATTGTAAGTTTCACTGAAGATGGAAACAACCAGAACTACTACAAGTAATTGCATATAACATTACTATCGAGTGTCCACTGATCATTCAAGCTTACAATAGATGGTACAAATTAAAATAAATAAAGTGAATTACTGCTCATAGTATACATAAATTTTATATTAAATTCTATTTTATATAATCACAATATTAAAAAAAAAATTAATGTTTAATCACTAGGGATCATGTTACATTTGATCATAGTGGAAATGACAGGTTGAATTTCAATCCAGGGACTTTTAGCTTTATAGTTTGTCACTTTATATCCTTGTGCTAAACTGCACAGGACAGCACAATATTAAATGTTTAATATTAAAAATTAATATGCAATAATGTTTTCTTATCATTGCAGCCAAAAAATTTATCTGTTTTTAGACCATAATAAGACTTGAAAGTCACTTAAAAAAGATATCTATTGGTTTTTAGAACTTAACTAATATTTTAGCTAAAGATTATTTATCAGAACACTTATGGAAAGCAAAAAATGTAATTTTTAGGATTTAATAAAGTGGTGATTAAATATTTTCCAAAGATGTGTGAATATGTGATCACATGCATCAACCTATAAAATTATTGTGTTTTAATTAATTAAACTCAGAGTTCAAATATGATATCGACAATCTTTAATAAAAGTTTCCATTATAAATAGAAAATAAATAAAATACATTATAATGATTCTTACAAAGAATGAATTAAAATTCCCACAAAATATACTTTAATTTCAATGATGTATCTAAGTGATAAAACAATTTCAGGATATCAAAAATGGATGTGATCCGTTTTTTTTTTCTTATTAATTTATTGTTACAAATAAAAAGTCTTAGAGATTACTTAAAATTTGTGAATCACAATATTTTAATATTTACATAAAATGAAAATTATCCAATCATAATACAGAGATTGGATTAGGTAGTGGAATATTTTAAATATTAATGTTACATTTTTGATGTTATGCAGCATATACATTGAAATGCATAATTATATTTCTTTTAAAAATAGAACGAAGAAGACAAGGAAATTGGAATCAATTTCAAAGCTTTTTAAAAAAATGTTGAACTTGTCTAAATTTAAAAAGGATTAAATTATTGACGTCCAATTAGGTGAAACATTGATATCTAAAATTGCTGAACTAATTAATGTTTCATAACTGGTAAAATCAAAATTTATGACTGCATTCTATAAACATGAGAATAAAATATGGTAAACCCTCTCATGTTTAGAAATCAATTCTTATTGAGAAGGATCAATGATCATTATAAAGAATTACTTTTTGAAAATACCAAAACCACAAATCATTACACAGATTAGTACACAATGAATACTTCTGAATTTATTAAAATAATATAATGTGAGCCTCATAATCAGAATATTTTAAGACTGCCATATCAAAGATAATGTTTTCTGATGTTATGATTTATTATGCAAGAATGCTAATGATATGAACACATGAACTAACCAATGGGTAATTGGAAGTATGTTAAACAGCTAGACAAGCTGAAACTTCAAAAAAGTTTATGAGAAAAATCTTTAGGGTATAATCCTTTAATTAATTTATTTACTAAGTGGAAAAAATAAAAAAAGCTGCCATAGCAAAAGATTATAGCATTCCACTAACACTTAAAAATTGAATGGAAAATTCTAAATGCATATGAATTCGGCTTTTTAAATACTTGCTCAAACAAAACATTGACAAAAATTTTAATGTTCTATTTTATATATTTAAAGCAGTATAAATGGATTTTTATTTATTTAAGAATACGTCAATACCAAGATTGCTATCTTCCCAAATACTGATTTTGAGAAGTTAAGTCTAACTTCCATAAATTTATCTGATGTTAATCTATTAAGAAAAAAATAAATAAATAAAAAGTCATTGCTTTTTTTTCTTTTTATTATTATTCAAAGTTAAATAACTAATTTCAAATGCCTTAATTAACAAATAATTGTATTTTTTAAAAAAAACATTTAAAATCACTTTTTTCTGTATTTATTTAAATTATATATAAATTATTTCCAGTACAAATGTTTTAATTCCGGTTAGTTATAATAACCCCCTTTCTGTTAATTGCACTAATTGGAATCACATGTTACTCTAAAAATGAGTATAAAAGGGGCAATTGTGAAGGTATAATGGTCATTTCTTCATTATCACTATAAATTGGTCACACTAATATTGTTTTCCTTGTCAAATTCTACAACCAAGTTAATTAAGTTTTAACTGTTTTGGAGACAATAGGTGCTGCTAAAAAGAAAACTTATCCAAGCAATCAACCTCTTCTCAAGTTGTGCTATTTTACTTTAATCTCTCTAAATTTCTGCAACAGAGGAAAAGAAAGCAACTTCTCTGTGGAGACAGGAGCTGAAATTTTGACAATGCAATTTGAGGTATTATATGTCTTGTTATCTTGTGAACTTTTTTAATTTCACTCAATTTTATTATAATATTTTCAAATTAGAAACTTATTATGCCATGAACTATATTGATTTTACTTGATTAACCTTTCCAAAATGCAGCATTTCTGATGTTTTTCTTTGTCTCACATATCAGCATAAAATATATGATAAAATGATTATTTCTTTTCAGAAAATAATAAATTTGACTTCATTTGATAGATATTTTGGTCTACTACTGAAATAAATTTTAAATGTTCACATTTTGTTTCTGTAAATATTAAAAAAATGAGACTGCAATCAAAACAAAAACATTACACCCCATTCTACATCATAAAGATTATTTTCAGTTTATAAAATCAATGAAATATTTGTTTTTCATTATTTTTAAAAACCATATATAATAGTACAGCAAATATACCATCACTTTTTCTTTTAAAATATATATGTTCTACAATAATATCATCAAATTAAAAATCCTTCAACTTTTTCTTTTCAAAAACTTTATTTTCTTATAATACTGAACATATTTATATAATATAAAACTCCGTTTCAACTGTTTTTATCTCCATATAGTCATTGTCTCAAGGATCTGCAACAATGAAATACATATTTATAAATAAACTTCAATTACATAAATACCATCATCTTACATTAACATAAACAGTAACAAACACATTAAACACGTGAACAAATATTTATTTATTTCTTTTACATCCAATGAATTATGCTTAAAAGTTTAAATTTTTTGAATATTTATTGCTAAATTATGATATTTTCTTACTGTATATAACATAGATTGTTTACTGTCAAAGCTAGAATTTTTTAATTTGCTTGAGGCCGTATTTACGTTAGCTGCTAATATAACATTATATTTTTGAAAATAAAGTATTTCAAGTCAAAATAAATTATTAATAATTTGTATTTCTTGATATCTAATAAATATAGTGCAAATTATTTTTAAAAAAATATTTAAAACCATAATAAATTTGCAAATAAACATGTTTTTGCATCATTGGAAACTGCAATGTCGTAAAACACTGAACATTTTACAGTTTTGGTAAGAGACAATGGCTGAACATGTTAAGGCAGGGATTATGTCTATTGTAAGAGCGGGAATTTTGAATTTCCTGCTTTTTAGCATGGAAATTTCGAAAAAATAATTATTATACTAAAATATACCATTTTACACGTATTTAAATGTATAATTCTTACAAAAAAATTCACTAGGGGATGAATTAGCCAAAAGATGAAATAAATTGGTTTAACTGGTCATACGGTTAATCTATGGCCAAGATGTTTATAGCTCATTATAAAATATAATTATGGATGGATGTTTATCATATCTTGCTTATTTTGTACCTGTATTAGAATATATGTTTTGCTTTATAATACCTTATTATGGAAAATAATTACATTTGGATATACATATTAGTTTATAATGAACCTGTTATATTTATATGCCAACTCTGATATATATATATTTGCAACCTACTTAATACAACTCATTTGTATAATGCATTTGTGATTTATCTGTCATGATTATAGTTTGCCTATATAAAATATAGAATCCCTTTTTATTTGGATACAATTTTAATATACATTTTCATTGCAAGATACATTCAATTTGTTCTTTAATTTTAATGATCACTTTGATCATTGCAAGGTTATGACATGCTGATAAAAAGCTTCTTCCTTTATAAAGTCAACAAGACTTTTTAATATTTCAAAGAAAAATTGACATCCTGCTATATTGTTTCATCAAATGCAAACTCATTATTATGGAAAATCTCCATTCTTCTAGTGAGGATATATATTTGATCATTTGGAATCATTCTTGAAATGTGTTCTTAAATAAGAATCAAGATAAATGGTCATTAAAAGATCAAACTTGTAATTAGGGAAAATCATTTATTCACAAGAAAAAGAGAAGACCTCATATGATTTTTTTTTCTTTTACACTTTACTATTGTGATGTTTGAAATGTTATGTGCATTTAATATTTATCAATCTCATTTTATTTTATTCTTTATTCGGGTATGTCTAACAGATATAACCATGTATTTAAAGACCATGTATATAAATGATTGTACTCATGTTTATAATATTTTAAGAAACCGCAGTGGGGGTTTATGTATGTTTTATAAACATTTATAAGAATAAAGTCACTACTTTGATATTGAAGCAGTCATATATATATACATTCATATATATAAGCTTCATGTGTATATTGTTGTTACTAAGTTGTAATTCTAAGGCATTTTAAAAAAAATAATGTATAAAGAAATTTAATTTTACTATAAAATTTAATTTTATTACACAATTTAATATTATGATATAGTAAGGAGGGTTTCAAGTCAGCAAAGAAAATGTAAATAATTGATTAAAATCAATTGATGATAAAAGAATGCATAAATTAAATTCTAATTTTGTAATTATTTTAGGGAAAAGGGTGACAAGAAATGTATATTTACCATGGAGATTAGATAAAATCAAACACATTCGGAATTTCATTAAGAAATGCAATTAGTAAAATTTTAAAATTAAACTAAATCGAGATTGCGATAGTAAAGAAAATAATTTTCTCTTTCGGAAATTAATTAATCAATTTGGAAACATCAGATGCCTTTGTTTTTGAGTTGTATATATAGGGGCTAGAAAAAAAAATTATTGTAAATTTCTTGTAAAGTTTTTTTTTAAGCTGTTAAATTACATCATGCTATGACTTGTGATTAGACGACCACAATTTCTCTGGCCATCTCTATGAAGCTAAATATGGACTCTCCTGGTACTATAGCATGCAATGCCATTAAAGTCGATGATCCAAATTGCTGACATATTATGCCATTACTATCAAGAAAAAACACCCAGTATATAATGCTACCGAGTGACCAACTAGCCAATTCTAGTGTTTGTCAAAATCCTTCATGAAGGTCTGGTAAAATAATTTAATTTAACTCTATAAATTTCAATTTACCAGTAAAAAATTAAAGCCTCAAATGGCAGCATGGTTGATGATAAATTAAAGCTCTTTAATACTCTATTTTCTTTGCTTCAATAATTTATTTATTAACTGTTCTTTAAAAAGTGTGTTTTCTTCTAGTACTATATAAATATTTTTATTGTATTATTAAAATGTTTTCTTATTGTAGAATAATGCACACTTAATTAATTATACATATTAAGGAAGATTGACTCTTGTAATACTCAATCTTCTTAAGTTTGCTAGACTTATTGTTTAAGAATCAGACGGAGATAAATTTAGTAAAATATTTCAATGATTAAAATATTTGATGTTATCTAAAGAAAAGTCCAGTAATTAAATAAAAGCAAGATATTTAAATCCCTCCTCACTGATTCTAATTTTTTTATTATTATTATTTTCTAGTTAAACTTATATATTCAGAATCTATTATTTCAAATAAGCAATCCATGCCATTAATGCAATTACAAATGGTTCAGAAACAATTTTTTTAAAAAATAAAACTGAGTTAGCAAAATAAAAGTTAAAACTTTATTTTCTTTTAGAAGGGACAAGTATATATGTATACTGCATACATGTGATTTATAATCAAGCTTTCAGTTTTAAAATAAAATTTAATATTCGAAGTTAAAACTTCATTTCTATTTTTAACAAATACATATATATATATACTGTACGATACGATAGTTTAATTCTTTAAAACTTTTAACACAATTTAATATATTATCATTGTAGGCTATCATATCAATAATTCCTTATATATATAAGACCTATGGGGTAGATTTCTAATTAAGTAGGGAGTAATCTTTTTATAAATTTTTATATTTTAATAACTGCGTAGGCCATGATTTAGCCTCATATAATTGATGTTTGCATATTATAAACTTATGGTATGACCACATTTTATTTTATATATATATATTTAATTTTAAGGCCAATCTCTAACTTCATGAGTATTTAGTGTGTTTCTTCAGCAGGTGTATATCCCTGCTTTAGAAAATATAATAACTGGGTCCCTCTTTTTGAATATAATCCACGTAAATGTGGGAATATTCCTTTCTACTTCAGACCCAGTAAACCTTCATTTTGTATCACCAATTGGGCAGTGGATCATTCCTGCCTGTTGGTGAGAGTTATTAATAATTATAGTGAAGGTGTTCATTCATTCCTACAATAATGATCCATTTATTTCTTAGAGACTGGCCTCACAGAGATGAGCATATTCCAGTCTATCTCTCATTGGATTTATTTATTACTGTAGCAAACCAGTACTGCCTTCTTCTTTGTGTATATTAAAGCCTGATATTTCAGCATTTATTGGTCATGATCATGAGAGTTAAGCATTTATCTATTTAGCCATATTTTCTAGAATTAATTAAACTTATCCTGCTTCATTTGTTATCATGTACCTGCTTGAGGGACATCTGCTCCAAAGATCAAAATAGATATATCACTTGAGGTCCCTTATTTATATATATGTTATAAAGTGAAACTTTTACATATGTAATCACCAATTAATGTAATTTCCACTATCTTAAATAAGTCCAGCAACCAATTAAGTGATAGGCATTTCTTTTGTTTGTAATTTAAATATTAATAAAGTGTGTATCATATATATCTGTTGCATTGGGTGTTTTGTTTGCAACAGGGAAGTCATATAGTTAATAATCTAGTTTTAAGAGTCTCTACCTCTCCCTGATCACCGAGCCTAAATATGAAAGTGAAGTGGTATGTGGGTTGGAATGAGTTGTGGTGGTTTAAATCATCCTAGTGGTGATTTTGCTATTGTCAACTCATTCCGACCGTTACATACGTATTATATATTTTGCCTTGGATTAGTGTATAATTTCTGTTATTATTATCATAAATTTCAAATTAATTATTTATTTATCTTTCATGCATACATTTGTATTGGTCTTTTGATTATATTTTTGCTATATGTGTTATAAATATGAGTAGATGTGGCTTAAGATTTGTCATGTAATTGTTTTTCAATGTCTTTCTTTTCATTATTGGTATTTCCACTTATAGTCATGTATTTATTGTGGCAACCATGTTAATAACTTCTCATTTTACTTAAATATTATTTGTTACAACTTTCCCTATGTTAGCAGTAAATACTAAAAGGGAAACATATGTGTAGCATCGAGAGTATTACTCTACCCACTTTAGTGTAGACTTGTTTTCTCATCACCATCACCCATAAATATTTAGGTATTCCAATTTGTATATTATAAAAGGCATTTGTGTGATTACATTCCTCTACTGTGTGTTGAATAAAGTATTGAGTTTGTATTCCTCTACTCCACCAGCTTTGTTTGTCTAAGACTAATACAATGTACTTCTTTGTAATAGATTATCTAAATTATAAATTAAATATTAAAAAATTGTACACTAATTTCAATGTAAATATATTTTATTATACTACTAGCTACAATAATATTATTAGTACATTCAGTTGTGCTAATTAACCTTAGTATGTATCACTGATTATTAAATTCAAACAGTAAGAGGTTTTTCCTTATTTTTTTATTTGTATAATCTAAATATATCACAGATATGGTATATTAAATATGCATTATATCTAACTTATGTATTAATTGGTGTATAAGTTTCTTTAATTTATTTTTATTGTAAATAGTAATAGTAACTAATTTATTTTTTGTTAAATTGTAAACTAAAAGAAAATATATTTAGTCTTTGTAATGAATAGTTCTTTTATTCTTTAATCATGTTTCTGTGTCGCACATCCATATATCAGAAAATCCATTTAAATAGTAAAAGTTTTTAAGTGTATATAAGAGTACATATTTTCAAAGTTGGCACATTGGTACAATTCATAAAATCCATTATATATGCAATTAGATTTATATAAGATTACTCTAATGATGCTCTTGTTGTTGAAGTACTTAGTGATGTGTTTGGTACAACAAAATACCCGTTTATCTACTGCGTCACTTTAATTTTGCTATTGTTAGATAATTATTTTAAATTTTAAGAAAACTTGATTTTATTTATTTAACAATATAAGAACCAAAAA
This sequence comes from Epiperipatus broadwayi, assembly GCA_028023455.1. Classification (NCBI taxonomy): domain Eukaryota; kingdom Metazoa; phylum Onychophora; class Udeonychophora; order Euonychophora; family Peripatidae; genus Epiperipatus; species Epiperipatus broadwayi. The sequence continues at coordinate 10,918,198 of JAQFVV010000010.1, read as the reverse complement.
TAAGAGTTAATCTTTGTTGGCCAATATTATATTTAAACCCAACTTTAGATAAAGTGTTGATATGATGTTAAGAAAATAAGAAGCTCATTGCTGTTATTGCTGCTATTTAGGTAAAAGAAACTAAATTATCTTATTAATTTAGATTATCATTGCAAAGTGAGTATTATTTACTACTGAATTATTTAATATTTAAGAATCTGAAATTATTATTATTATTCATTATTATTGTTTGTAGAATAAAACAATGAATTATCAATCAACCATTGATCTATCCATGTCTTTTAAAATAATGTATTAATTACTGTATGATTAGCCTATGAGAGAAGATTCTTTATGTTATATGTTTATTTAATGCATTAGAATTCTTGTACTAATTAAAACCTGTGTTTAGACCTACACTTTATGGTTGCTTGTTCATTCTTTGGAATGTTACAATATATATATATATAAATTATTAATCAATGTCTGTATTCCAATTATAATAAAATATATATAATTATTCAAAACAATACAATAATTAATACAGTAACAATATTTTAAACAAATATATACCAATTTAATAGAAGTACTTTCAACTATCTATGTAGTCGTTGTCAACTAGACTCAAATTGTATTAGAAAAAACCGTTACAAATGTAAACAAAAGTAATACGTCATACATCAATTTTCCCACAATTCATTAATTTTTATATTGGCTGCCTGTCTATTTATCAACTGTTGCTTTTCACTTTTTATTAACATAGCTTCTTTAATTTTGCGTTTATTATTATTTCTTTCAATACACAGAATTTTAACTTTATTAAAATCAAAATCAAAACCATAATTACATGTTACATTATGATCAAAAAATACTGATGGTGATACATCATCATTTCTAACATTCTCTTGTCTTGATTTTTGCACTCGTTTATATAATAACAAATGCTCCCTTGATCTTTTCTCCAATGTACATCGAGATTCCCCAATATATGCCTTTCCACAAACACACAGCCATTTATATATTGCACAACTTTGATTTAAAATACTACACCTATTTTTTGAATTATTTATTAATCTATTTAAATTAGGAGTAGTATAAAATGCAACTCGACATATATTTTTATATATCTGTTTTATAAATTTAACCTGTTCATTACAAATAAATGGTATTGATATCCAAGTATATTTTATTTTATCAATATCTATAGCATCTAAAATATTTCTATTATTATTAAACTTAGTAACAATATTATAAATTAATTTATGATCATATCCAACATTTAACAAATCCATAATAAATACATTTATGTTACTTATTTTATCAGAACTATATTTACATAATTTATTATTCCTAAATAAAAATGATTTTAAACCGGATAATTCTTAATACTAATATATATTGCCAAGGTATTAAAATTTATTACAGGTATGTTGATGATGTTTTCGTTTGTGGAAGTTTAGATATTATAAATGTATTATTCAATGAATTAAATAGTTTAGAAGGTTTAAAATGGAGTAAATCTTTTGAAGAAAAAAAGTCAATTCAGTATTTAGATATTAAAGTTACACGTAATAAAAATAAATTAGATTATTGTATGGTAATAAAAGATATTGAAAAAAGAGGATATATTCCTTGGTATTCAAATGTGCAATAACACATAAATTATCCGGTTTAAAATCATTTTTATTTAGGAATAATAAATTATGTAAATATAGTTCTGATAAAATAAGTAACATAAATGTATTTATTATGGATTTGTTAAATGTTGGATATGATCATAAATTAATTTATAATATTGTTACTAAGTTTAATAATAATAGAAATATTTTAGATGCTATAGATATTGATAAAATAAAATATACTTGGATATCAATACCATTTATTTGTAATGAGCAGGTTAAATTTATAAAACAGATATATAAAAATATATGTCGATTGCATTAATACTACTCCTAATTTAAATAGATTAATAAATAATTCAAAAAATAGGTGTAGTATTTTAAATCAAAGTTGTGAAATATATAAATCTATGTGTTTGTGGAAAGGCATATATTGGGGAATCTCGATGTACATTGGAGAAAAGATCAAGGGAGCATTTGTTATTATATAAACGAGGCAAAAATCAAGACAAGAGAATGTTAGAAATGATGATGTATCACCATCAGTATTTTTGATCATAATGTAACATGTAATTATGGTTTTGATTTTGATTTTAATAAGTTAAAATTCTGTGTATTGAAAGAAATAATAATAACGCAAAATTAAAGAAGTATGTTAATAAAAAGTGAAAAGCAACAGTTGATAAATAGACAGGCAGCCAATATAAAAATTAATGAATTGTGGGAAAATTGATGTATGACGTATTACTTTTGTTTACATTTGTAACGGTTTTTTCTAAAACAATTTGAGTCTAGTTGACAACGACTACATAGATAGTTGAAAGTACTTCTATTAAATTGGTATATATTTGTTTAAAATATTGTAACTGTATTAATTATTGTATTGTTTTGAATAATTATATATATATATATATATATTGTCTATACATACACATTAAAGGCCTAAAACTAAACTAGTCAATAAAGTAATCAAAATTACCCCACATTCACAACTCAACCAAAGAAAATAAACTCTAAACCATAACCAATAGTTTCAATGCTATAAACAGTTTTCTCAAGTGTAAAGACTACAAGATAACAACATATTTATACTAAACATTACTCACAATTCCATTTACATCCCATACACCTTCATATAAGTTAACTGCTTCAGAATCATGATTTTATAAATATGTTATCCTGTAGCCCTTTACACTTGAGAAGTCTGCTTGCAGCAGTGAAACCATTGATTGTGTTTTAGAGTTTATTTTCTTTGGCTAGTCTGGTTGAGTTGTGAATTGGGAATTAATTTTGATTATATATATAATTAAAATCTTATATGGATGAACCTGCAAAATATGTCTTTTACATCTGTAATCTGTGAAAACATTCAGATGAACATATATATATATAAGTACCTCCTACAACTACTATATCTTCTGAATTGGCTCAGGATTTTAATGAAGAAGTGAGTCATGCAATTAAATTTATGAAGACGGGAAGATATTAAAAATTACAGACCTATTAGTCTTTTATCAGTTTTATACAAAATTTTTAGCAAGATGATTACAAATCATCTACAGCAAACTTTGGATTTCAATCAACTAAAAGAATAAACTAGATTTAAAAGTGGTTTTAGTACCACGGATCATATCCAAGTATTGAGAGAAGTTATAGAAAGGACCAATGAATATAAGTTGCCATTATGCTTTGGATTCATATGCATTTCTTCAGTGATTTAATCATTAGATCATCAAGGAATAGACCCAGGATATTGTCATATACTGAAAAACATTTATAAAAATGCAACAACTATTACATTACATAATGATACTAGGAAGATTAATATTGAGAAAGGTTTGAAATAGGGTGACTCCATACCTCTAAAACTTTAAATGGAGATTATTTAAGTCATCTAGATTTTGCAGATGATGTAGTTGTTTTTGAAAACAATGCTGTAGAGCTTCAGGAAATGTTGCAAGAAGTTATTAGATGAAACAAATAAAATAGGACTAAAGGTAAACATTAAAAAGACTAAAGTAATGTTCAATGGATTTTCTCAAAAGATGAAAATAAAGATTGATAATGATAAGTTAGAAAAAGTTAACAACTACAAATGCTTTGGTCGATTATTACTATAGATGGAAATGTAATGAATGAAATTAATCGTAGAATTAAACTTGGTTAGAGAGCTTTTGATAGAAATAACTTAATATTAAAAGGAAATGTGCCTATATGTTTGAAAAGAAAGGTTTTTAATAAAGGTATTTTACCAGTTCTTATTTATGGATCTGAGACTTGGACACTTAACAGAAGAACAATACAAAGAGTTTAGATCACTCAAGAAACTATGGAAAGATGCATGTTAGGAATAACAAGAAGAGATCAAAAACAAAATACACAGGCAAGAGAACAAACAGATGTTAATAACATCACTGAAAAAATTAAGAGACTGAAATGGAGTTGGGCTGGGCATATTGCTAGAAGAGATGATAACAGATGGACAGTTGAAAACTTAAACTGAATTCAAAGAGATTATAAAAGACCTAGAATAAGACAACATGTGAGATGGATGGATGAATTAAGGAAGTGGGGTGTATGTGAATAAGAGAAGGTAGAGATCAGAGAAGATTGATTGAACTTGGAGAAACCCTCATCCTGCAGTGGATTGATAATGATTGAAGATGATAATATATATATAGTTTATATAACAATAATGTCTATCTTCACTTAAAATTCAATTTGCAAACATACATAATTTAGGATAGCTGTTTTTTTAACAAATTGTGAATTGTTATAATTGTAATTAATGTATTTGTAAAATTAAAGTATCAAGTACTTCAATCCAACTTTACATAAAAAAGTTTGCTAGAATGAAAAAATGAAATCAAATTTTCTCATTCTTTTTTTCCTCTAAAACAATAAGCTTTTTCTTGAAAGTTTGTAAAAAAAATTTTTTTTTTCCTTTTCAAACTTTGATACTATATATGTGTTCTAGAAATAAAATTATATGATTTTGAGAATTTGTCGCAAAAGTAAACTAAGTATCTGTCTTTAAAATAGTGTAATATGATATCATGCTATATAGGTAAAATATAAAATAGCTTTAATAGATTACTGCAAGAAAATACTTCTAATATACCTCTACACTGTTGTGGAATAATGAAGATAATATTCAAGAAGCTAGTCAGTTGCAAATGGATAGTATTATTCAGGTTTTACTCTTTTGTTTTGCCCTGAGCTAAGAACATCTATCAGCCCATTTTGTGGTTATCAGTTAGATGGTTAACTGGATTAGCAATGACCTAACTACTAAAAAAAAATTCCAAGTTCCTCTAGATTCAAACCTTAGTTCATAAGCGTGGTAGAAAGATATGCTAATTTCTACACCATAAAAGCTTTATATGTATGTATTATGTATATAAAAAAATGGGGGAGAAGAGGTCAGATGTATTTACTTACTGGTCACTCTGATTAGCTGCATTTTCTTTTGTTTCATCAATTTCACATTCTACAGGAAGACTGATATAAGTGTAAGAACTAAAAAAAACAAAAGATTTAAATCTATAAGTGAATTAATTGTAAGATAACATTAAAAACATTTTAAGCAAAATTTAATTTTTGATTAGCCTTATTATTTCAAATTAGCTACAACAATAAATGTTAGCAATTTAATCCAATCATTTCCTGACTAAACTAAAAAAATTAATCTGGCCAATTGAGAAGAATTGTCATTTTACCTATCACTTTAATACCTGAATGTTATCTGATCTCCAGATCATCTGACCATATATTAAATAAATTTTATGATTATAACAAATATTTATTAATAATAAACAAGTGATTAATTTTCACTAGTAAAAGGTATATCATAAGTAAAACAAGTCAAGTGAAACTTAAAAATAAAAAAATCCATTATTGAAATGATTAAGAAAAAATGTAAATAAAAAAAACACCTTTAAATACCATGCAATTATTCAGAATTGTGAATATGACATAAATTACTAATGCGTAATAATCTTAAACAGTCATGGGGTTTTAAAAAATATTATTGTCATAGTGCATGAATGAACACAAAGGATTTTGAAAATAAATTTTGTCATAAATAAGAATGACAAAAAAATTAATAAGTTTTTAAAAAATATTATAATGAAAATATAATAGGACATAACTTTTATTAATAAATAAAAATATATACAAATTATCATTCAAATTTATACTAAAAATTTAAATATATTCAAAGTTGAAAATATTAGCAGTGATGTTCTACTTTGTGTCCTATTTGAATTTGGATGATTTATTATCACCAGATGTCATGAAAAAATTAAATCATAAGAAATAAAAATATATATTTATTATTAAATTTAGTAGTCTTTTAATGGCAACGCAATATAAAAAAAATAAATCATAAGTAATAGGTTTATTATTGTATATAGACCTTATTTAAAAATATTTTTACCAAAACAAAGCAATACAAAAATTAATTCATATGACAGTAATTAAGTAACCTAAAAGAAATTAAATGCAGGCATGAGCAAATGTGAAATCATTACATAAAGAACATACTACAATAAATAAAAAATCAAAACAGGACAATTTAAATAGTATGGGCATAAACAGAGAATGTATCAGAAAATTTTACTGAAACAAATATTAAATTGGATACTGAAAAAAAGAAAAAGAATGCCAAAAAAAAAAAAAAAGAGTTGGTAAAAAAAAATAGATAAAGAAATTAGAAAAATTTGCAGGAATATTTATAGTATGACAAAGTCTTAGCAATTGAAAATTAGAAGACATAGAATTATTAAAACTGAGAAGAAGGAGATAATTAAGCTAAAAAGAATTAAAGTATTTGATGACAAAAAAAGGGGATGGGAGTAAGAGGGATTATAATTTTATTCTGATAGAATTAGGGCTATTGGAAAAATTAAATTAAACTGAGTGTTTAATAATATCTTGGAAAAAAATATTTAATATAGTGAATTTAAATTTTATAAATGGACAGATAAGTGTTTATTGAGAACTACTATTTTTAATGAAAAATAAACAAATTTCTTTCTAAAGTGTAAAAGAAAAATAAAATAAGTATTAACTAAAAAGAGACTGTTGAGAATCACATAATAGAGGATGTAATGATTAGATGGAATAGCTACTTAAAAAATAAAATAGCTTGAATAGAATTAAGCAACAAATAAAGTCAACTTAATAAGAATTTGAAGTGAGAAGATATGTGATTTTAAAAAAAGGTTTTAATAAAACTATAGATAAAATTCTACATGAATAGAAAAGTGCTAAAATTAAATTATTATACAAAAAAAAAAGATTTTAAGTTATTAACTATCTATAGACTAGGAACAATATATTTGGGATAGTCAAAAAAAAAATCATAGATCACATGACCCTATTCTCTTAAGCTTGTAAGTTATAAACAATGAGGATTGCCAATTCCTCAACAAGTTTTGTGTTAAATGCTTAGCCAGAAAAAGCATTTAAAATATCTCTGTCAGGAACCCCCCCCTCCCAAACCCCTGACCATGGTTTCGTGCTTTGGCACTCCTCAGAGAGGTGCCAGGGTAGATCTAGTATCTGAATATATTTGGGAGTTTATAAAATATTTTCATATTAATAATTGAGAAAGATTCACAATAAATGTCATTCAGGGGACAGATAAAAAATAATTTAATTACTGTTATCCAGTTGATTGAAATGCTTTACAGGAAAAGCAAATCATTATTTGATTGCATTTTTAGATTTAGAAAAGGCATATGATAGAGTTGATAGGAATAAAGTGCGGAAAAAATCTTAAAAATATGGAAACAGACTTAGATAAGAATGATTAAATTTCTTTACAATATAACTTTTAAATAATAATAATAAGTAACTGGGGTTATGCTGGTAGGTATCAAATTTAAAATCATACTGACATCATCATTATTGTTTATGTTATTCTTAAGAGAATTGGTAGATAAGGAGTTTAAAGTGGCATGACATTTTTTTACAAATAGTATAAAAGATAGAGCTGTTATTAGAGCAATATGGAGAAGTAGAAAGTATAAAAATGTAAATTCATTTTTAAAAATATAAGATTTTATTATTTAATGAAAAAGATAAAATTGAAGAATGAAAATTGGAAAATGTCTGTCATGAAGAAGTGAGGGACTATAGGTATTTTATTATATGGAAAAAGAATTATACAAACAATTGGGAATTACTAATTGAGGAAAAAAAGCAAAAAAATAGAATGGGATTAACAAAATCTGGCATTCTTTCCATATAATGAATATGATATGTAAAATTGTTTGGAAATATGCTGCAATACTTGTTTTAACATTTGAAAATGAAGCACTTTATATTAGTCAGGGGATTTGGAAATTTTTAAATAGAAAAAAAAAGTAGTTAGATATGTACTAGGAAATAAATTGTAGCCAGCAAATAAAAATATTCATGGGAAATGGGGAGAACTTTTTTTTAAAAGGAGAAATTAAAAGTATATTAAAAATAGTATTTAAAGGGATTGTGTCAGGGGTGGGCAATTGTTTTGGCTTGGGGGGCACAAAGATTGGCAGAGGGCTGAATCAGGGGCCACTTTGTGGAAATGAAGGTTAGTGGAGGGCCGCACCTTTTTTTCATGACACAATAAATAAACTGCTTTATTTCTTGTATTATCAAAGAAATATTTGTCCATTCTTCATTAAACACATGACTTTCATCACCGATTTTACATTTTTTCGGGGGGTTCATGGTTTCACTAAAGTTGGAAATATATATATTTGCTAATGCAAAGTCAAAATTGAAATTAATTAGATCAACTGGAAAAGCACTGCACATCGTATCTACACTATGCATGTGTATTGATGTGGCCATCCTAGTGGAAAGTATGAGACAAATCTTTGGTCACACATGAAGGAAATCTCAGTTCAAGATGGATTTTTCTGATGGTCTTGGTGGGCCGCATAAAAACTCTTAGCGTGCCACTATTTGCCCACCCCTGGATTATGTGAAAAGGATAATAACACATTGGGCAAGAAAATTTTACAATATGCTTAAGTTTATTTTTATGTATTTATATATTAAATGATATAAATATGCACAGAATGTATTACAGGTGGGGGCGGGGTTTATTTTGAGATTAAAAACTATTTATGGAAAATGAATATACAAGAATGTAGGAAAAACTGTAGAAAATATTATTATTAGGCATAAGGATAGGAACTTTGAATATCAGAAGAAAGCATATATATAATAAGAATTTGTAATACAGAGAGTGTACCAATAGTTCAAACAAGCTCTTAATTGATAAGTGTGATAAGAGAAAATATCTAAAATCTCTATCCAGAATACTCATCCCTTTTCTCTTATCACACTTATCAATGGGGATAAGAGTATTCCGGATAAAGATTTTAAATATTTTCTCTTACCGCACTTATCAATTAAAAGCTTGTTTGAGCTATTGGTATGCTCTCTGTATTACATTTTTATAAATACAAGCTTATAAAAGCAATGTCATGTTATATATGATTTGCTTTATTGATTATTAATAAGAATTTGGAAAAGTAGCTTTTATGAAAAGGAATGGAGATTATTGAACATTTACTTTTGGTGTATAAACATTGAAAAACATAGGTAAATTTAAGACGAGTAGAAAAAAAATTAAGAATAAAAGGAAGAAAGAAATAGATTTCATGATTTTGGAAACTGTTAGAATAGAATAATGGAATTAATGAAACATCTTTTACTAATGCAGAATAATAATAATATGAAAGACTGAAACCTTTGACAGATGCACTTTAAAAATGCTTATAAGATAGCCAATCAGATGTAATAATGACTGCACAGAAAACTCTCAAGGCAGAGATTTTACAGGAAAAAAATGGTTCCCACCTTCTTCTCTACTTAAATTTATATATAAATAAGCCAGTCTCAAACATTTTGACCTAAGAACGTGAAGCTTTAAACACCTTCACATTTAATTCACTAAATATTATATATAAATAAACCATGAAATCTTTCGATTTATGAAGTAAATAAATAAATCCCAGGTGAAAGAATGATTTGATATTAAAGAGTAAAAAGTAAATGATAATTCCAGAAGGAGGAAATATTTAACTTGGCTGTCAGGTATATTGCAGAAACTTATAATTATATCTAAGGAGAAGTGATTTTATATCAGATCATCACATAAATTGTAGCTCTTTAATATAATAAATGATATGTGATAGTGTTATCTCTGTATGTGTGCTTTTTTGTTTCTGTTATTAAAACACTAAAATTTAGTGATTTTTAACTGTTATTTATTAATTTCACTTTTTATTGAGTATATAAATCTATAATTAATATATAAAATAAAATAGTGAGAACATCACATTAAAATTTTCATTATCACTCCCATAAACATTATTGTATATATTTACATTTTTATGGAATATAAATATATAATTTATTTTATATTTTTATGATTATTTTATACAAGTATATATTTTTATCTATACACTTAAATTAGAAAGCAATTTTATATTTCCACTTTATTTTCAATAACATGATAAAGACAACAAAAATAACCATCAACCTTTGTTAAATTATGCAGACTGCTTAATGTTTAAACTATACTGAGATATACTGATTTCATAGTGATACAATGTAAAATAGTTTCTTAAACAAAATCAGGTTCCTGTGCATAGACTGTAAATCCACAAACTTTATAAACTAAGTTAAACATTGCCTCCAAAATCTTTATATACTATGATAAATTCATCTATTTCTTCCTCACTACCCAATTATTTTCTAACTCTAATTCATATCTTTTTTACCTCATATCCCATTTTAATAAAAGCTATTTCATTAGTTCCATATTCTATCATTATATTCTCTAAATTTGTTATAAAGAAGGAAACAAAATATCATAAAATCTCCATTTCTTTCACTCTATATGCCTTTAAATTTTTTCTATTCTTCATATAATTTTATCCTAATTCTTTCAATATCCTACACTTCAAAAATAGATCTTCAATATTTTCTCTTCCATTCCCATTATAAATTAAAACTACAATTCAAATTCTTATTCCATTTTTGCCTTCTTACCTTGGTAACTAAACCTTATGCCCTTGTACCAAATAACAGCAAGTTCCCTTTAATGCAATTATATATTCTTTTATATCTTGTACGTTTGAAGTGTGAAAACACGATTTATTATTATATTGAACAAACGTAAAGTATAAATATACAGGTTATTAAATATACAGGTTATAACTCCAAATTATTTTTTTCATTATATTTGTTTCCCATAACTTTACTTATTCCATTTCTTACATGAAATTAATCTATCTATTTATTCTGAAAATTGTAAAATTAATGCAAATAATGGGTACAGACTACCATCTTTATTGATCTATTTAATAATTACAATGAGTAAGAAAAAGTAATCAATAAAAAATAAAATTTTCACTTTTTTTTTTTAACTGAGTTTATATTAAATAAAATCAAGAAAATAATGTTTTGCGACATAATTTATTGACCAAAAAATTATCAATTATTTAACAAAAAAATATATTGAATGCAAATCCATACAAATTTCTCCATTTATCCTTGAATTTATGATTACAAGTGTATATTACATATCATTGATTTTTATTTTATAAAATTTTCTACATGGACTACATTTTGCTTTCTTTAATATTTTTGTTGCAAAATATATAATTTTCTTAATTTTATTTAATATAAATTTGTAACAGAAATTCAAGAAAAAATGTGAACATTTTTTATGGATTTTTATTAATAGTCATGGATATATATTTTTTTATTAAATCATCATCAACTATTATCAATCCACTGCAGGATGAAGGTCTCTCCAAGTTTAATCCATCTTCTCCGACCTTTAGCTTCTCTTCTCCACATCACCCCCACATACTTTCTTATTTCATCTATCTATCTCACATGTGGTCTCTTTCTGGGTCTTTTACAATCTCTTGGAATCCAGTTTAAGATTTCAATTGTCCATAAATAATTATTATTATTTTGGTAAATAAATTATTTTTATTGCAAAATATATTATTTTCTTGATTTTATTTATTATAGATTTTTTTTTTTTTTTCACTCTCGGAAATATTATGTAGTTCCATCAAATGGTCAAACTGTACATTATATTAATACTGTAAAAAAAAAAAAAAATTGCACAATGTCCAATAATTTTTATTATAGACTGCTATCTGCTTTTGAACACTTAAATTTCTATTTTTTTTAATATAATTCTTATTATGTAAATGAATACATACTTTCCTTATAATATTAAAGGAAAGAATGTATTTATCTATTTATGCTAATTTTAATTGAAAAAATTAAATTATTTTTGTTCTGAAATTGTAAAATTAATCATCTATTTTATATGTGTAAATTTTTTTTTTTTAATGATTTAAATGTTATAATTATTATTTCTTTATTTTCACAGTTTTTCACATTTTATTTCATGTATATATATACCTTTTATATTTTCACCATCTTTATTTAAATTTAATAAATTATTTGTATTAGATTTTTTTATATATACAAATTTGATTTTTTGTTTAAATGTTTTATTTAATTTTTTGATCATTGTAGTCATTGTTTATATGCACTTTTGTTTTGTTTTTTAATCTAATATATATATATATAACTTTTTGATTTTTTATTACTAGTATTTTCTTTAATTTTGTTTATTTTATTAAAATATTTGTATTTATATTTTTTCATAACTTATTAAAGATAATTATTAATTATGGATTTTTTAAAAATTTCATTTTTTAATAAATATTTATTGTCTGTAAAATTATAGCTCTGTTTATTCTTTTTTTTTATTATGTTCTCTTTGTGAATGTTATCAGTGTCAAATCTCAAGTTTGTTAAAACTCATATAATATAGATATGTTAAATAAACCTTGGTGATGACAAATAAGAAAGTTGAAATGTAGGAAATTAATAACTAGCAACTAGAAAAACAATAAATTTTAATAATAGGTATATTAAAAAATTGTGTATGTAATAACAAAAGAAACACTATTCAATTAGAAGCTCATGGTTTACAGCAATATAAGAGAAGTAAAAATCTACTAAATAAATTATGTCATAGTAATAGGAGACAATAAAATGTGATGATGAGACATATTAATGTCAAAAAACGAATATAGACAAATGTTCTAAAAAATAAAATTTCATTAAAAAAAGAAATTAATACAAAATCATTCAGTGACAGCTTAATGCTTTTCACATCTTAAAAAAAAAAAGTAAAGATTTCACTTGTAATATTTTAATGTAATATTAAAAGGCATATAGAATATACAGATAATTATATAGTTAGTTGTTTAGGGTAAACTTTTTTTTTATTTTGTTGAAAATTTATGCATGAATCTTTACTTTTTCATAATTTATGCATGAATCTTTACTTTTTCATAATTTATGCATGAATCTTTACTTTTTCAGTCTGTTGTATAATTGCACTAAATCACATAAGACTACCACAACTACTAAGAAATTTATATGTTGAATTAAAAAATAAAACAGCTGCACATAATGAATGGACTAAATATTATATCTTAGTACATTAAATTTATTGTTTAGAAAATTACATTTTTAAAAATAAAAGTCTAGAAACAGATAATGTAGATTTTAAGTTACCTTTTTTATTTATTTTTAAAATATTAAAAGCTAAATGAAAAGATTTTATATATAAATATACTTTTATTCTACTGCAGGACTTCTTTCAATTTAGTTTCACTTCCTTTTTTAACTTCTAAAACATCTTTTTTCCCTACTATATTACTTTTTCTAGATTTGTAATTAAAAAATTTTAAAAGTATGGTTTCTTTAGGCATGAATATATTATATTAAGGAACTAAAGTTTATATGAGTTACAATACTAAAGAGTCTTGCTGTGAAAAAAACCTGCACAAAGTATCTTGTATTGATCATAGTTTATAATTCAAAAGTTAACTATTATATAACATTAAGATTTTATTTCATAATAAATTTTGCAAAGAGCATTTTCATATTCTAACTATACATATATTGAAGTTTTATAACTTCAATAATGTCTCTGATAAATGTTTTTGCAAACATGCAACATAAAAAAAAATTACATGAATTATTATCAATAGTAATTATGACATGACTACTGAAATTAAAATAAAAGTTTTTGCAGTATTTGAAGCTCAAGATTCATTATAAATCAATTATGCTAAAATAAGATATTCACTAATCATTAAGCACCCTCTACTGAACTCATTGTAAAATAAAATATAAATGTTACAAATACATAATAGCTAACTTTTGAATTGTAAACAATTCTTAAAACATCATGGGAATGTTTTCAGGGGAACCCTCTTAATAGATTATATTAATATTTTCTGCAATGTATATTATAGATAATCCTTAATTTTTATATTTAATAATTGCATCTTCAATTCTTTTAGGACCTTTATTTCTAATCCTTTTTGTATGGTTCACCCTTTTTAAAAAGTTTTCAAACTCATTTTAAAATCTTAATATGTTCTAAATTTACTTGATTTTAAATTCTCTCTTCCATTATATTTTTATATTATTTATTTTTGTTGAACACTAAATTCAAAAATATTTATACTTAATATATAGAGGCCCCTCATTCATAGAATGGTTGAATAATTATGCAAGATGTAAGTATTTACAGGAATATAAATGCATAAGCTCACACATAAAAACAAACAAATATACAATGTGATTTTAAAAATATAGTAGCTATTTATTCCACAATACAGAGTAATTAGTAAAAAATACATTTAACTAAAATATATAGTACATATATAAATTTTAAAAATGCACAAAAATATTTAATTGTTCTTTTACAATCATGCAGATAAATTTATAAAAAATAAATATTTTTTTAATCATTAAATGATTTTTTTTTATTTTTGGAAAATACAGTTCCACTGTAATATCCATTATTTCAAAATCTTTATGCTCAAGTTAAGTATTTTGATTTGGGCTGGTAGCTTGATAATAAAAAGGTAAAAAAAAGTAGCTACTAGAGGAAAGTTATTAGATCCAAAGGTTCAAATGCATTGTTCAAAAAATCCAAAAAGCTCCTTGATGACGAAAATTATAAACTAGAAATTAATCTGGAGATACTAAGTACTGGATAGGGATACATTAAGCACTACCACATACCATCTATTGATAATGAAAACTTACACTAAATGGAATAGAAATCATGAGAAAATTATGCTATTTCAAAACCTTCTGATTCAATAATCTGTGGTTTGAAAAAAATATTGAATAAAAAATTAAAATTTCATCAATTTCATACACGTATTTCTTCTTATATAATAGTAGCCACTCTTTTTTCTATCATTCTATCATGCACTCAATGCTGTTGCCATAACTGCAGCTCCAATGTATGCAGTTATGATAGTGTATTGCAGTTGTGAATTTGAAAATTAAAATATATGAGCCCAACGTGCAAAATTAATGATGATAGCAATTCTTCCAAGTTTAAAAGAGGTTCTAGTTTTTTGAGAAAGCAGTGGAACTGTTAACTATGCTGTGTAAGAAAATAAACAAAAATTTAAATAAGCACACAAAAAAAAGCCCATTAAAATTCACAAATTTTATGATATTTAAACAGCCTTTTTCTCCTACCACAGTACATGATGATATATATTAATAAAATTTATTTGGTTTATGTTGAAAGGACAAACATCTTATTCTTTCTTTATTATCCTTTCTGAATTTGATGTGCAGTATTTTGCATAATAAATTATTTTCTAGGAGTAATACTAATTTTTTTACAAAAGTTTAAACATAATTAAGGATAATACTAACTTAAACAAAAAAAAAATGATCATAATTTCTTGTTAAGAGACTAGTATATTGATTTTATAAAAGTTTTTAAAAAGAAAATCACCCAGAGCATATATAATAGTGAGAAAGTCAGACATTTTGCTATTTATTTTAAAAATAAAATTACAGTAGTTAGTTTTTTCTTATTCTCCTTGCTTCATGAATGCATGAGTGAACATACAATCAGTACAATATATGTAAATGTATCCCCCTAGATTTTTTATTAATAATTATATTATTTTTTAAAATTTTGTATATGCCTACATATGAAAAAGTGTCTATGATATATACATATGTATGTTGAAAAGCATTATACACTTACAATTCAATAAACAATATATATTCGATTCTAATCAATGTTTATCAACAAAATGCTATATATATTGAATACAAGGAGGGCTTATACATGAAGCTGAATAAGAATAAATTGTTGATTTATGTAATAAAAAAAATAAATTTAGGATTGCTTGTGTTCCTAAAATCACTAAAGTTACAACTATAATAAGTGATAAATATTTATTGAAGACTGAAAAGCTATTATATTCATGGGAAAAGAATAAAAACAAAATTTAAAAAAAGATTTCTTTGGAGGGGGGGGGATTACGTTTTTAAGACATCCGCTATTTACTGAAAGTAAAGAATGGTTGCATAGATTCAGAAATTGATATAACAGAATAAGAAATATTTCAAGGTTTCTGTTAGCCTTGGCAGAATTGGTATCATCATCATAGACTTTAGTCCTTTTAAATAAAATTTTAATTTTCTAATTAAATTGACAAAACTATTTTTGAAAAAATTGCATTCAAACAGAAAAACCAAAAAAATGAATAACAAAATGAAATTTTAATTTAAATTTTTCAATTATTTTTTTAAAAAAATCATTTCCACTTTAAAACAAAAAGCACTGCTAATTATATTATTAGTAATAATACACAAATAGACAACACAGGTTAGTAGATTACACAATGTTTCGAGTGATTATTCTCTGCTCTTCTTCAGGTGTTTCTGATCTGATCAGTGACAATATTAATGTTAATCGAACTTATATATTTAAATTCTTGAATATCATATTTTTAAGACAATGCTCTACTTTGGCAGGATAATCTAAATAATTAATTGGAAGTAGGGGATGGGAAGATAACAAAATTGTTAAAATATAATAACTATAGTTTTTTTCTGCATAACTATTATTTAAACAATTTTAATTTAAAACAGCTGTTCTCAACCTGTGGGTCACGACCCCTTTGAGGGTCGAATAACCTTTTCACAGGGGTTGCCTAGACTATTGGAAAACACATTTTCAATTCATAACAGTAGCAAATTAAAGGTTGGGGGTCACCGCAACATAAGGAACTGTATGAAAGGTCACGTCATTAGGAAGGTTGAGAGCCATTGATTTAGAAAAATCTCAAATGATTATGGAGCTTAATGTATGTTAGTAATGTCAGGTCATTCTATATTAAAAATTTCAACAATCCTTTGTAAGTCCATTTAAGTGCAACCAATGAGGCATTTGAGATTCATTATGATAATAATTTGGAACACTTCTACTTTATTATCAAAGTCTCTGGATATATATTAAAGAGTAGGACTTTTAGAATGGAAAATTTGTGTCCACCATCTCAGTTGTCTCATTCTTAACTAAGACTAATGATCACTGTCCTCACATTACAAATTATTTTCATTCTATTAATATGAGAATTTGTTTTAAAGTTTCTTCTGACAAAAACAAAAAACTTGTACATCATACATTTCTCAATCTTTGAAAATATCTTTGTTAGAAATATTTTACCCAATAAAAGCATAAAACAATAGAACTTCTGAGTGTCTGATATTGGATTTGCATTTAAAAATGCTTTTTAAGCAATTTTTTTTCTTTTTTATTGAAGAAACCAATTTCTATGGAATCATTATCAGACTTATTACATGTGAATAGCAGTATTACAATTTCTTTATAATATTGCTGGAAATTTGCCTTTGCTGTGAATCTCTTTATATAACTACAACCAATGTTATATATAGCCTTTTTATACCATTTTATTAATTTCTTTTTAATTGCCAACACCTTTACATATAATCTGCTTTATTTAAATACATTATCTACAGAATTCATTCTATTTAAAACAGATTTCTTTTTATATATAGACTTTCTTTTATCATTCTTTCCCTATATAATTGGAATTTTTCTAACATTTTGATGTTATATAAAAAGAAACAAATCTGTTTCAAATAGAATGAATTCTGCAGATAATGTATTTAAATAAAACATATTATATGTAAAGGTGTTAGCAATTAAAAGATAATTAGTAAAGTTGTATAAAAAGGCAAAAATATAACAAATTGATTGTAGTTATATAAAGGAATGAGTATGTAAAAGGTAACAAAAAGTTTAAGTATATGGAAGTAAGTATATGTAGTTTTATATAATGTTATATGCATATAAAAAAAGATTTCTTGATAGATGAAAAAGAAATATTGTTTTTTATGATGAGTATATATTTTTTATAATAATAATGACATAAATATATATATTTTTATAGGTACTTGAGAATGACTGCAGAAAAAAGCGATCAAAATGTTAGAAAGATAACAGTGTATTAGAGATGTATATATATGGCTTAATGAGAAACAATAAAGAGAATATTATATTTTAATTCCATTTACTATGTTTTGAATGATTGACACTTGCAAAATTTTTATACTGTATTATTAGATGTAATGTTAAACATATGTAATAAGTTATTTATTTATATAGTGCTATGTTTTTAATCTGTAACAATAATTAGTGATCACTCCACTAGACATGTCCTGTATAGATTTTTAACACGGAAAACTCTCCTTAATGTTTAACATTACATTTAACAGTGACTTGTAGTAAATTGTAAAAATTTCACAAGCGTGAATCATTAAAAACATAATAAATAGAATTAAAGTATTTAATTAATATCTTCGTGGTCCCATTTCCAAATGCCTAAGATTTGCCTATACATCTACCTTTTCAAGACTTTATCTTGTGTTTGGAAAGAAGTTTTCCGTGTTTAAAATCTATACAGTGCATGTGTAGTGGAATGATCCTTAATTATTAATACAGTTTATGTGGAATATGAAAAGTAAATCATTATTTCATTATATTTTTCTTTTATTGAACAATTTTAACACAAGCTAAATAGGATTAATTACTAATTTATTAATCTTTGCTACATATGGAAGTTTAATGGTTGGACTGTGCTTGCATTTTTTTATATAAAATCAGTCTCTATTGATGTTTGCAAGTACATTTCATACCTGCATTCACTCTATTTCTATATTTTATTTTACTTTGCTACATAAGTTGAAAATTATTTTTTATGTAAGTAAGTTGTGATGAAAACCATGAGGATCTTCATTGCTTGTTTAACACATTATAGAATATTCTGTATTAATTTATAAAATCAAAAATTACTTCTTGCTAATATTTAATTTTTAATGTCAAATCTGCTGAAATGTCAACTAAATGCTTTATTTTCTTCATTATCAAATGATCTGATTTATTATAATTTTGAAATGGATTTATAATTCAATTATAAACACCAATCTCTTCTATAAAATATTGTCTGACCTTCAACTGGGAAATGTATTCTAATGAGTAATTTTTGACATTGTTATTTAAATTTTATTCATTCTCTATTAGGAAACTATCAAGTTTTTCAAAATATAGTAAATTATTTTTTTTACATATAATTTCCACATATGTATTTTTAAAAGAAATGCATTATTTTTTTCCATTAGTTTTAACCTTAACTTCTTGAAAAGATCATTAACTTTATTAAAAATCAGAAATAAATGTCTGCCACATAGGCTATCAATTGCAATCACATTTCATTGTCCAATTTTGGAGCATAATCACGTTGATATTCATTTTTTATTTAATTCATCTTCTAACTCAAAAAAAATTCATTCACGATTTTTCTCTTGATGATTATCACAAATTTGCATACAATAGCAAGTTTTTCCACTTCCTAAATTAATTCATCACACTACAAAGTAAATAATCTTGAATTTAATCCTTTGAATTTGATAAAAGGTATAATTTTTATATTATCCTAAACCTCCTTTTAATATTTTCTATATTCATTTTACCATGAGTGTATAGTGATGAAAACAGCAATGGGAATATTTAATGTATTATTTTTATAATTATTTATAATATTGTATGTTGGTTTAAGCCCAATAATGAATTATACTTTATTTTTATGAACATGCAAATATAAATCCAAGATTTTTTCATATTCATTCATGTCATTACTAATAAATTCAAAAAATTTTTCTCACATAATTCTTTCTACAAGATCTTTGCAAAAAAGCATATTCCTTTGGATTGAAGAATTAAAAATATAACAGATCAAGATCTGTAGATTCATCCAGTTTAGTCATATAATAATGGTGAGAGGGCTTTAAATAAGATAATTTATTTTCACAAACAGTACATTTCCTTAATATGTCTTGTAAGTGTAGAATCGAAGAAAAATACACTATCACTTTCTTTATCATATTTTTAACAAAACTTGCAAGATATATATATAATGCAAGCTTTCATTAACTTTTCACCATTATATATGCATCACTTTCTTTAATAATTCAATAACTATTGAAAAAAACCTCAATATATATTTTGTTATATTTTTCATGTCCTAACATTTACATTAAAAGTATTCAATACTTTTCTTATATAGATATAGATGATTAGACTCCATATATCTTTTAAATTTTTCATGATTTAAACTACTATTACTAATAGCTTTTTCATATTTAACACGTAACCCATTTGACTCATCTTCATTCCCTATCCAAATAAAACCAAATATTATAAAGTTTTCATCATATTTTTGCCTGTTTTTATTAATAGATATATCTCCAGATGATAAATAGATATAAGATAACCTAGCATCATTTGTTAGAGATTGTTTTTCATTGTCATTGTTTGTCATGAATTCATCTTTTTGCTTAAATTTTCCAGTTTTTAATCATTCATTTCTAAAGGTTAAATTAAAAAAATTTTTTAATTTTAAAAGTTCATATAATACTAAATCATCCATGCACTTTACTACTGTTACACAATGCTTTATTTACCACCCTCTTTTACAGTTTACAGTTGAAGTTAGGAGATATAAAAGTTCTGAAGAAGATTGCTGGGAAAATTGAAACTGTAAACTGTAGAAGAGGGTGGTAAATAAAGCATTGTGCAACAGTAGTAAAGTACATGGATGATTTAGTATTATATGATATACATTTGGCAATGCAATAAGAAAGATTAGTTATTCATTTTAAAAGTTGTGAAAGCAAATCATTAAAATCAGCTGAAATTTAAAATTAAGACAAACAATAAAAATCAAAAAGACTTCATTTTGTGTATAATTATTTCTAAATGAAACAAATTATATGAAGTCTAGATTCACCATTAATTAATCTCTCATTGCATGCAAATACATTATTAGTGCATGATCATCAGGCACTAGAAATAAGTGAGCTTCTGCACAGACAGACTGTTCATATGAGCTAATTCCAGGTTTGGCCAAGAGATCTAATCTGGATGCAGATCCTCGCACTCTGGTTTAAAGAAAGTTACATTATTGTATAATGTTCTTAAAGCTTCTATTATTTAAGAAAAACAAAATAGTCAAGTAATTGTTCTACAGAAGCAAATTGCATTAATTTAGGATACATAATCCCACAAGTTTGAAATTCAGCCATCTTACAAGACTAAATTTTATTATTTACATCTGAGTGAGCAAAGTTATGTGTATTCGTAAATAGTTTTATTACATAATAAGTATATACAGTTTTAAACAAGTAATAACAGCTATTTATTAAAATAAAAAATATTATTATGAATTAACTACTTTGAATTTTTAGCTTTTCAGGTTTTTTTCTCTGAAAATTATTTTTAATTTTCATCTTGTGAAACTCTGAAGTAGTTGCATGGAACCTAAAAGTTCCATAGAATATAATTTGAACACCATTAAGTTTGATGTCAGTTCATTGATTGTAAAGAATAAAACAAAATATAGCATGATGAATATTTTACAAAAAAATCTTGTAATTCAAACAACACCTTCTAAATAAGGTTTTTTTTATATCCAAAATAAGTAATCAGAATTGAGTCAGCAAATCATTTACTAAAAAAAAAAAAAGCTGTTAACTAGTGAATATAAAACTTTGGACTGTGAGAATTTTATAGATATCTGGCAGTTACTCCAAAGAAAAATAAAAAAATACAAATATATATTTTGACGAGCAGAGATGCTTTAGACAAATAGTAGTGAGTTTATTGATCTGGAAATAATTTAAAGCACAAAGCTGGGTTAGGATTTCTACCAAGAAAAAAGCAGATTGGTTAATATATTTATGTCTATTAGTGCTATCTTACTATATGCCCCTGTATCAAATACAAGGATTATTGTCAGGAATTCAAATGCTAAGAAAGAAAATGGAAAATGGTACTTGAAGATGGTAATAAGCTATGGTAAAATAAAGTTTTAGAGAGAAAAATTATCATAATGAAAGATCTACAGTTTGCTTTAGAATATAGGATGATTTGCAACACACAATTCCAGCAGATGATATATATATATAAAATACATATTTTGCGGGTTCATCCGTGTTAAAAACTTTTAATATCAATATACTGACGTTTCGACTTGGTCACACAAGCCATCCACAGAGTTATAAAAAGGTAGAAAGACGGTTGTAGAGGCGCTACAATCACTGGTTTGAATAAAACATTAAAAATCCCACCAATAGCAAAAATGTTAAATTTAAGAATGTTTTTTAAAGAAATCTTTCCAAATAGGAGGAAGTTTGACTTCCTCCTATTTGGAAAGATTTCTTTAAAAAACATTCTTAAATTTAACATTTTTGCTATTGGTGGGATTTTTAATGTTTTATTCAAACCAGTGATTGTAGCGCCTCTACAACCGTCTTTCTACCTTTTTATAACTCTGTGGATGGCTTGTGTGACCAAGTCGAAACGTCAGTATATTGATATTAAAAGTTTTTAACACGGATGAACCCGCAAAATATGTATTTTATATATTTAACCCATGCAAATCTTCGTTTTAACATATATATATATATATCACAGATATGATACAACAGCAGTACAATAGTGATTTAGTGGTCTTCACAGGACAGATATAAATCCTGATATTAGTTTAGCAATTGCAAATACCAATCTGAAGCTTAAGAAAAATAAAACTAGTTTTCAAAATTAAAGAAATCTAATTAAAATGATAAAGATAGAAGAAATATCATAGATATTTAAAGAGAAATTAAGAAATATGCCAAAAAAAAAATCATTAGTACTATCTAACTAATAAAAAATTTAAGCAGTCATAATTATCATTTTCAATGAAAGGATAAAAAAAATTGTATGGTTAGCTTCGGAGGTATGTGACATTCAAACTAAAAATTGATTCAAAAGCCTTTAGCTCTTGAGTTATTATTTTAATAAAAATGGAAATCAAAATTATAGAGTATATCACAATTTTCATTTTGAATACCTCAGTCTATACATACCAATAGTAGCTCTCTTTTATAATATTGTATGGACACCATTCCATCAATAACCAGCTACTTTCAAACAATGCCACCCACCTTTTTGTTTAACTGAATCAAATCAATAAAAACAATATATAAATCATATTTTTACTAATAACTCTTGCCTGGGGACAAAATACATATTTATGACCAAAAATCATATTCCGAAAATCATTCATCTACAACTGGCAAAAATGTATTCAATAAAATTTTTGAAAATACTTTTGCTCTAATGGATGAGTGATATTTTATGATAATTACTGTACATTTTTTTTCTATTCCTTTATTTTTTAAATCGGATCATAATCAGTTCAAAGATGAGAAAATTTGTTTATTCAGTAAATGTAACAATTTTGTTGCATTCCACTGTGGAGTAAACTTTTCAGATACTTTTTCACAAATTTAAAAAATACTGTTATTGACATTTATTAGATCAGTATTGATGACTTTTATATTTTCCCTTTCTTATTCTGTTTTCCAACTAGAAATAGCTAAATACCCATTTACACCAATACTAAATGGCTAGCTAGCTTTGCTATGATCTGGGTATTTGAAATATTTCTGACTGGCTTTAAACCTTATGATATGAGTATGGCAAATAATTAGTTATCTCTTCACCATTACAATTTTTTTATTAACGTTTTAAAAAATTTCTAATAAATTTAAAATTAAGCAACCAAACATCACATGATCACCATTTCTTATCCTTGCTCATAACTGTTATTAAAACAGGCAAAACTCTCAATACAGTAGTGCCACTCAGTGCAAGCCAGAGTAATCAATGGTGGTTTAATACCAATCCAACCCAATAGGATAGTGGTAGCTATGGTTATTAAAGAATCAAAGACACCAAAATGTATGGGTACTTAACTGAGTTCAGACCTATATGACTATTATATAAGCTAATGAGTTTTGATTGAAAATAGTTTTCAATTTTATTCTCATAGTTTTGCAGTTAAGTAGAGATAAAAGGTGGCTACCGGAGGGTTGCATTAGATCCTAAGATCTAGGTGCAGTGCTCTTAGATCCAAGGCTCCTCACTGACGAAGGCCACAAGCCAGAAACTAGTCTGGGGATATTGGATGAATAGGCACTAGATAAGGATTTTATGCGCAAGCCTTCTGGAATCCATTGATTACTCTGGCTTGCACTGAGTGGCACTACTGTGTGGAGAATTTTGTTTGTTTAAATTTAAAATTGTTGACAAAATTATTTTTTTTATTTATAGCAAAAGAATAGAAAACATTTTTTTTCTTCTTTATTTATAACTCTTCTACTGGAGAACATAAATTTTCATTAATTCACAATTGTAGAGTTGTAATTAAATTTTATTGAGCACACACAAAGTATATGTAAATACTTAAATAGGCTTTAATCCAGGCATGGCCAACATATGGCCTGCGGGCCGGATCCAGCCCACGATTAAATTTTTAATATTCTCCAAAAATCATTATACATAAACTACAATATCTAACCATTGTACAACAATGAAAGTTAAAATCTCAGTTACTCAGAAGCGGAAGTGTCTTTGATTATTGGAAATAGAGATATTTAAGAAGATAGTGATATGCAGAAAAGAATTCCGTATGTGACTAATCTAGGGTTAACTTACAATAATTGGTTGAATGGATTCGCGATACTTCTTTATTTTTTAAAAAAATTCCATTACAAATATTTACAACTTTTGTACTCATCTGTACTCGATATGAACTGTTTGACATTTAGCGGCGATGTAAAACCCACATTCTTGTAGGGAGAGTTTGCCAGTGCGCACCCAAGGTGAAGCAATTCATTATTTTTGTGGTCAAGTGTGCTGAATCAAGTGGCATTGTAGCATAGACAATAGCTGCAGTTGATAACTGAAAACGTGTCCAGACTGTTTGTAAAACGAAGTAATTGTTTTATTTGCGATATAACCCCTTCAAGCTCATTCTATTAATTAAATATTGTTTCGATTGATTGGATACAGTTTGGATATTTATACAATATGCAATTATATTTTTATTAAAATATTATTGTATATTAAACAATTTTTTCACTCTAGGGATGACTTCCAGAAAACAAAAAAATTATCTTGAATGCTGTATATATGATGAATGGAAGTGGAAATATTTTTTTACTATATACAATAATAAGGTGGTTTGTCTTATTTGCAATTCGAGTGTAGCTGTTTTAAAAGAATACAACTTAAGAAGACATTTTGAAACGAAACATGCAAGTTACACATAAAATTTAAATGAAGAAACCCGAAAAAAACAAGCCGCAGATCTCATAGTAAAATTGATCCAGCAGCAAAATGTATTTACACAGCAAAATCGATTACAAGAATCTGCTACTGAAGCAAGTTTTCTAGTAGCAAAACGGATTGCTAAATGTGGAAACCTTTTGCTGAAGGAGAATTTGTAAAAATTGGATGTTTGTGATGTAATGTGTTCAGAAGCTAAACATAAAGTTGAAAATATAAGCCTGTCTCGGCAAACTATTGCCCAAAGAATAGAAGATATGAATGGTAATTTGAATTGGCCCATTTTTATGCAATAGCTCTTGACGAAAGTTGCGATGTAAAGGATACTGCTCAGTTATTAATTTTTGTCAGAACTATCACTGAAGATTTTCAAATTTTGGAAGAACTTTTGTCAATTGTTCCTATGAAAGACACAACCAAGGGAGAAGATCTTTGCCATGAGGTTGAAAAATATTTTTTTAAATACAATATTGACTGAAACAAATTGGAAAATGCAACAACAGATGGATCACCAAATATGATTGGAAAAAATACTGGTGTCATAAGATAAATTGAAGACAAAATTTCTGAAATTGATCCAAATCATAAAATTATATCCATACACTGCATTATTCATCAACATGCATTATGCAAAAATATTTTAAAAATTGATCATGTTACAAACGTAGTTGTGAAATTAGTGAATTTCCTTCGATCAAAAGGATTAAAACACATCAATTTATTGGACTCCTTGAAGAACTAAATACCAGTTATGTAAATGTACTATATCACAATAAAATCTGTTGGTTAAGCTTGGGAAAAGTTTTAAGATGTGTGTGGGATCTTCAAGAGGAAATAAAAATATTTTTAACATTTAAAAGAAAATGAGGATTTTCCTGAATTATCAGAACCAAATTGGATTTGTGATTTAGCATTTTCTTTGGATATTCTCACACATTTCAATGAATTTAACATATGTTTACATGGGAAAAATGTATATGCTCATGATTTAATACAAAGGTTAAAATCTTTTCAAATGACGCTTAGTCTTTTTTCTTGAAATCTGGCTGAATACCAATTTGATCATTTTCCAACATTAGGGACCGTATCATTAAATATTCCAAGAGAAAAGGTTCAAGAATTTAATAACAATATCCTTCCACTAATGACAGATTTCGAGCAGCAATTCGATTGCTTCAAGAAAATTGATAAAATTTTATCTATTATCCAAAATCCATTTTCTGTACATGTAGATATTACTGTTGATATACAATTACAAATAATTAATTTACAATGTGATGAATTATTATATGAGAAATATTGAGAAGAGCAAGAAAATTTGTGCAATTTTTATAAGCAATTGAATGATGGACAATATGGAAATTTAAAAAATCTTGCCAAGGAATATTTAGTAATCTTCAGCTCAACTTATATTTTTGAACAAACTTTTTCTTTAATGAATCTAAATAAAAGTACAAGATCAAGATTGAATGATTTACATTTAAAGGCTGTGTTAAGAATAGCTACTACAAGTATAGAGTCAGATATTAAAAATATAATAGGCAATGCAAAGTGCTTCAACATATCACATTAGTTTTTTTGTTAATTTGTTGTACTAAATTACTTACATTTATTCATAAACAAATTACATAATAAAACTTTGTTTACTTGAATGAATCATTTTTGTATTTAACATTTTTTAATTTCAATATTTCATCCGGCCCGTAAAAAAAGTTTTCTTTCTAATCTGGTCCATGGGCAAAAACTGTTGGCCATGCCTGCTTTAACCTGTAACGAATGCACCTTTAAATTTCTAGTAATCAAGCAATATTATTTTGCTGATAGAGGGACCTCACAAACTATGACCCAAGATAGCGACTTTTATAAAGATAAGAGCAGCCATTTTATCTTTAACCTAAATTTCTACTTATATATGCCAATCTGAAGCATCCTGATTTAGGAGAGTGAAGTTGGTGTTCTTTTCACTATTTAAGTCCACTATTTCCTTTACTAATTAACTTTCATGAAATCTTGCGATTTACAACAAGTTAGTATTGCGATCTTAATACTGGAAAATCTATAAACTATTGTAGAGTTGTAATTATATTTTATTGAGTGCACAATGTAAAAGATCTTTAATTATTGAACCAAAATTCCATATATATATTGATTGTCATAAAGAGCTTTAAGATCAGATATGGAGTTGAATATGACTACCTTATTCCAAATTTCTTAGCTTTACTGCTCTGTGTTATGATTTTAAAACATCAATGATGATGACTTTATTCACATTAAGCACAGCAACACCTAATAAGGGTGCAACTTTTTGCTCATGATATTCACAAGAAAAGTATTTACATTTACTGTTTTCTCTAAATGGTTATAATAGTTAATCCTTTCTAACTAAAGATAAGAATGAGAAAAGTTGCTTGATATCTCACACTTTCAATATTACTTTAGAAATATAATCTGATGATTATACAGACTTTCAACTATTGCAGTTACACAATTATGTACATGATTTTTTGCTAAAAAAATTAATGCAATTTTAAGAGAATTGCTAATACATTTGGTGAACGAACAAAAAGGCTGTAGAGATATCAGACTCATATACTAAATATTCTCTTAAATAGACATAAAAATGTGGACAATAAATTTAATGTGGTAGAGAGAAGATCAAACAATTCCTACTGTTTAGCCTTCAAAAAATTATGATAAAATGAATAACAAATAAGAAATAGTTGTGCAAACCATAATTTCTTCATTCTGCAGTGGAAATTAGGGTAATTAAAATACATCAGAATAGATAGCAGCCACAATTCTAAACAAATACTTTTTGATGAATTGACTAAAAGAAAAAGATCAAGAAGTAGATCAAAACTAGGGTTCAAGGACATCTATAAATGCATCTCTGAAAGATGGCTTCATTAGCCTCAATCAGTGTAAAAATTATTAGAGAATTATATTGCATGAATGCACATCTTTTGAAAAACAAATGAAAGATAGACTTTGGGTTAAAAGATGCAAATACAAAAGAAATCAAACCATTAAACAAAAAATATGACTAAGTTCTATACTTTTAACTAACTATGTTAGTCAAATGTCAACAGATTCAGTCATGAAAAAAGCTTCTCATCAAATTATTTTAGAGTTAATTCCCGATATTTATTTACTCACTAGATGTTAAATTACCAATATAGGTGTTATTTTTATTTAAAATAAATACTAATAGTTTTAAATTTTGTTTCCCAAACATAATTGCCAAAAATTTTTATATCATTATTTAAAATTTACAATTTGTTTTTATACTGATATTTGAAAATTAATTTTTAAAAAACAACAACACTACTTATATAATTACTATTGTTGTTAAATAAGAAAAAGGCATAAGTCGAAATAAATGAAATTATTAATATTGTTAATTAATATATTCTTTTCAGCCAAGTAGTACGATGTTGGCAATAACTGAACTGTCTGTCATAATAGCAAAACATTATTTCAAATTGTGCAGATAAAAGTAATCATAAACTATTCTCGTGAATTATGTTGATAAATGTATGAGAGTACAGGAATCAATTTGACGGCACCTAATAATCTTCATCAATTATCATCTCACATAAGTCGAGTTTGAATTAACTTGACATGATATACTTGTCAATATAATTTAATTTAATTACAGAAATGAATTATAATCAAACCAAAATATAAATATTTACTAATATATTTACTTTTTTTTTTTTACTATCTATCAAATTAAATACAAAAAGCATTTAGTAAGAACATTTCGTAATGTAAGCATCGGAGAATCAAATGTATTTATCCTTATCTCTACGTTTTAGAGAAGAAAAAACCAAAGCACTTGCAAGTTCTCAAATTAACGAATCAAATAATTGCACTGATGTTTATATATATTGTATATTTCGAATTTTTTATACAAATAATCATTAGAATAAAATTTTAAATTTAATACAATATTGTTATAAATTATCTTCGAAATATAAATACAAAACTTTTTTTTTTTAGAATTAAGTCAGTTTCACTTATTTTTATACAATCTTTCACATTGACTGAATAAAAGTTTTGTTCAGATGTTTTATAACTAAAGAAAGAATAGGAAAGTGATCTTTCACTTCAATAACATACTTACAAAGTAAGTGTATAATTTAAATCTACATATTTAACAAAAGCATACTTGGTGCTGGAAGATGTCTCCTCGTCCATTGGGTTTGACACTATAGGTGTAAAATCATCATCAGACGATTCATTATCCGTTTCAATTTTAACGTTATCACTTTCAATTTTAGTAACTGAGGTATTATTATTTGTTTTACTCTGACAATTTTTACAAAAAGAGTCATGAATATCCAAAAGATGATTAGCAAACTGACCATCATTATCCGCACTAAATGCCGATGCTTTTT
The DNA here is from genome assembly GCA_028023455.1 of Epiperipatus broadwayi. NCBI lineage: Eukaryota > Metazoa > Onychophora > Udeonychophora > Euonychophora > Peripatidae > Epiperipatus > Epiperipatus broadwayi. Next base: position 10,888,562 of record JAQFVV010000010.1, on the reverse strand, counting down.
TAATATTCATCCATCTATCAAAAGCTTCCAATATAAAAATTCTAGTAGCAATCCGTTTACCCATTGATTTCATTTTACTTTCATCGGTAAGTTTAGAGCGAGGCTTACTAGGTTTATAGACACGTTTTTGTCTCTCTTGATTATTAGCAGTCTTTGTAGTTGACAATTTTTCTAACGCACTCTCCATAATGCTTTTATCAGCCTCGATTTGACTACCATTACTATGGTCTTTTGTACATTTTCCGATGCATTTTTTTTAAAAATTTCATAAAGAAATAATAAAATATTTCATTAAAAAATAATGAAATCATGTATTAAATAAAAGAGATACTCTTAAATATTACTTTTTTTAATGAAAGGAGGAGAATTGGAGAAAATACTGGCTTAGCATAGCGCCAGCTGCACTTCTCCTCCCTGTTGTTTAACTTAACAATAAAATTTACTTTCATGACACCTATAGGACAAATTCAAATTTATTTGTTTATGTTATAATATTTTGATTGTGAAACTGAACTTCACACAGTAGTTCAAAGTTGCAAGAATAAAGTAATTAACTAATAAATTCATTTTAATAAATAAATAAAAAAGTTACATCGAAATTAAGAAAACAAATATTCTTATTCTTTGTTATTAATTGGTATATGACCATATCTAAAAGCGATCAGCATTGTCGAAAAATTAAAGAATAATTCTACACTTAAAATATCAAGGCATAGTTATTAATTAAAGCAGTAAACAGAATTATTACTGTTAGTTTGAATCTTTAATTACTGAAAAATAAACTTGACTTAACTGCTCATAGACCATGAAAAATGACGTGAATGAATGACAGTCTCCCTGTGGCTCTTCCTGCAAGTGGCATGCATTAGCATTAAAAATGAATTATCTCCATTCTATGAATCATTTTTCACTTAAATAAACTCCTGGTTAAAAACCAAAAATTATTAAAATGCACAACTTTTAACATAAATAGCAATATTATGGAGATAGCCATGCTAGAATTACAGTAGTAAAATTCTTAAATTTTTGAATTGCACAAAGTGCTGATGCTTTCTGCAGAGTCATCATTTCTTCACCTGGGAAGTGCAATAAAATTACTTCATCACATGATCACCATTTATTATGCTTGCCCAAGCTGTTAAAAACAGGCAAAACTCTCCATACATTAGTGCCACTCAGTGCAAGATCCAAGGCTCCTCACTGATGAAAGCCACAGATAGAAACTAGTCTGAGGATACTGGATGAGTAGACACTAGATAGAGATTTTATGCACAAACCTTCTTGCATCCATTGATTATTCTGGCTTGCACTGAGTGGCACTACATGGAGAGTTTTGCCTGTTTTTAAAATTATTTCATCTTATCACTGAAAATATATCAAAATGGAACTACAAATTAACTATTACTTCAGGAAACTCATCAATTTTCTAATAACACCTTTCTTCTTAAAAATCTTGATTTAAATTGATTAATGATAGAATGCTTTATAAACATTGTATGGTCATTTTTGATTCAAATCATTTTCTAAAGCAAACAACTGCCAAGGATAGTTCAAATGATATTGCAATTGCCATTTAGATAATCTTTCTTATGCAATATTCACAAAACACTTAAGTCCTACTCTTCTCTTACAGATATTTCTGCATTTTCTGTATTTATAGAAGATTTCAATTCTCATAGACTTTGGAGATATATAATTGAGAATCAAGCAGATTGACAATTTTCACAATGCATGGATTTAATCAAGATATATTTTTTTTGCAATGTCAAGCAGGAAAAAATATTCTATTCAAGCAGATGAGCAATAGAAACAATTTTATTTATGGTTTGTTTCAACAAGAAAAAAAGATTCATAATTATCTTCTGAACTGCTAATATTGAATCAGTTCCCCCATAGACAACATAAGCCAAGTTTAATCACTTTTGGAATCCACATTCCTATTATGAAAATTATCCTATTTTGAAATAAAATTTAAGAAAAACTAAGTACATATGTTGAACAGAATATTATCAGAATATTTCTAATTTTATTTTGTTATGATAGGTTTTAATAACTCATACCAAAGAGTCATTTTTTGGATTTCAAAAGCAATTCATTCCTGGTTAGAATAAATCCAGCAGTGTTTTTGTAAATAATTTCTGCCTATTTAAAATTGTTTATAAACTTTTAAAAGCATTAGATGTTGCCAAAAAAAGATGATGAGAGATCAGGAGAAGTGAAATCAAGATCTAATTATAATGCTGATCACTTTTACATAGTTATGGTGAATATGGACATACTTCTAAAAGACCTATTAAATTTGTTACTACTCTGGTTGTCAATTTTATATATCAAATTCCAAGACTGATAATAGAATAAGAAAAAGGGTCATTAGATTATAATTATAAGTTTCTCTTTTACAATGTTCTTCTAATATTAGTTTGGTAAATGCTGTTGATGTTGGAGAATTTGAACTTGCCCTTGATTGTTTTAAATGGGAAAAGATCCTAGGAGTAGATAGCAGATTTTGTAAAAAAAATATCTAAAGCTAAAACATGGATGATAAAATTATTCATTAACATTATTCATACAAAAATTATTCCAAAAAATTTGGTATAAAAACAAAACTATAATAATCTTAAAATCAAATAACCTAGCAATGAACCAAAAAAAAATATTGCTTGGTATCATCATTATATGTTTCTGCAAGTTGTTTGATAAATCATGGTTTAGGTCAGGAAGAAGCTACTGTGAACATGTTTTATCACTAAAATCTCACTCTGGAAAAAACTTTCACTATAAATTAAAAACTACTGCTACCTTAATTAATCTAACATCATCTTAGGATTCTGTTTGGAAAAGTGGTCTTCTAAAGGTTTTTAAAATTTTTAAATGCAGAAAAACTATTAATTTACTTGGAAAAGTGCTCTCTAATAGAAAATTTTAAATGATAATAAATTATAATCTTATAATAGATACAAATTTTATAGAGCAATCTAACACAAAGCTCAGTTCTCTCAGCTACATTATTTAATATATTTATTAGTGATTTTCCAGAAACCGAATACAGAAAAATTACCTATGCTAATGATATTGTTTGATATCTCAAAAGAATTCCTTTCTACTCTTTCAATAAAATATGAAAAGATTGGACATCTTTTTCAAAGGCATAATACAATAAAGAGCAGTATACCCATTTTTCCAACTAAGCAACAATGAAATATTTCATAATCTGATATAACTTTTAATAATAATAGACAGAAATATAATTCTATCCTTTTTTAAACAGAAATTTTGAATCATAGCTAGCTTATTTTTTTCATTTATCTGAAGTTAGATTAAGTTTAATTTCTATGAATAACTTCTTTGGAAAGCTGGATGGTACTGCTTGATATTGTGATACAAATACTTAAGATTGATTCCTTAGCATTAGCATATTCTTGCTGATGATGTATAGAGAGAAAAAGTTCCTACACTAAACTTCTGGCTATTCAATTAAATGTTGTCATAAGATATATTATTGCCATATTAAATCTATTATTTTTCATTGGCTTCAAATTCTTTCACATATTTCTTCATAAAATACCAAAGGAGACATTACCTCCTACAAAATGTACAAAAGACTGTTAAGCAGATCAGGCTTATTAATTATTCAAGATATAGTTTCATCATCTAATGACTTATCTCAAATCTATATTCTTTTTTTTTTGGATGCTCACCCACAATCTATAATCAAAACAGTATATGCAAAAAAAAATGGAATTCTTAAAGAGTTTCAAAGAAATTTATTTTTTCAGATTCAAAAATAAACTCATCTGGAATTGATCCTTATTTGGAGTCTTATCAATAGATTCAAGAGAACCAATGATTCTTGTGCTCATATTTTTTATAAATGGAAGTTAGAGACCAATGACATATGAAGATGTAGAGAAATACAAATCTTATAATTAATTATTGTATAATCTATGGTACATTGGCAAAATTGAAGAACTTAATAAACCACTAGTAATTGTATCACTTGGTTGAAATCTATATCATCATCAACCATTATCAATCCACTGCAGGATGAAGATCTCTCCAAGTTCAAACCATCTTCTCCAATCTTTAGCTTCTCTTCTCCACATCACCCCTGCACAAGTTCTTATTTCCTCCATCCATCTCACACATGATCTCTTTCTAGGTCTTTTACAAACTCTTGGAATCCAGTTTTAGATTTCAATTGTCTATCTATTATCTCTTCTAGCAATATGTTGAGTCTAACTCCACTTCAGTCTTTTAATTTTTTCAATGAGGTTAATAACACCTGTTTGTTCTTTTACCCATATATTGCATTTTTGATCTCTTCTTGTTACTCCTAGCATGCATCTCTTCATATCTCTTTGAGGGGTCTGACGTATCTGTATTGCTCTTCTATTAAGTATCCAAGTCTCAGATCCATAAGTAAGAACTGGTAAAACATTTATTAAAAAACTTTTTTTTCAAACACATAGGCATATTTCCTTTTAGTATCAAGTTATTTCTACCAAAAGCACTCCAACCAAGTTTAATTCTATGATTAATTTCATCCATTATGTTTCCATCTGTATTAATAATCTGACCAAGGTATTTGTAGCTGTTAACTTCTTCTAACTTATCATAATCAATCTTTATTTTCAAATTTTGAGAAAATCCATTGAACATTACTTTAGTCTTTTTAACACTTATTTTTAGATCTACATTCCTACTTTGATCTGATAACTCCTGCAACATTCTCTGCAGCTCCAAAGCATTATTTGTGAAACAACTACACCATCTGCAAAATCTAACTGACTTAAATAATCTCCATTTACTTTCATTCTTTTAGATGCCCATTTTAATCCACAAAATATTTCTTGAAGCACTGCTGTAAAAAGTTTTGGAGATGTGGAGTCACCCTGCTTACATCCTTCTCAATGTTGACTTTCCTAATATCATTATGTAATCCAATTGTTGCCATTGCATTTTTATAAATATTCTTTAAAATATGACAATGTCCTGGATCTATACCTTGATGATCCAATGCTTTAATCATTGAAGAAATGTTTACAGAATCAAATATCTTTTCATAATCTACAAAGCCAAAGCATAATGGCAACCCATATTCATTTGTCCTTTCTATAACTTCTCTCAATACTTAGATATGATCTACTATACTAAAAACACTTTTAAGTCCAGCTTGTTCTCTTGGTTGGTGGAAATCCAATGTTTTCTGTAGACAAGTTGTAATTATCTTGGTAAAAATTTTGTATAAAACTGATAAAAGACTGATAGGTCTGTAATTTCTAATATCTTCTTTATCACCTTTTTTAAATATTAATATTAATGCTGTATTCTTCCAATCATCTGGTACATCTTTATCATTTAGACATTTGGTATATAACTTTGCTAAAAAAAATCTATTTCTTCACCTGTTTTCTTTAATATTTCAATTATAATTCCATCATTATCTGGAGCCTTTCCTTTTTTTATAAATTTAATTGCATGTCTCACTTCTTCATTTAAAATTCTGGGCAATTCAGAAGATATAATAGATATAGGAGGTGCTTATTCTTTATTACTATATAATTCTTGATAGAAGTCTTCTACCCATTTCATGATGTCATCTCTCTTTTTAGTAATAGTTCCATCTTTTTTCTTTATTGCAGATATAAATTTCCTACCAATAGCAAAATGTTGTTTTACACTCTTAAGACTTTTATTCTTTTCTACAGCTTTCCTTGCTATTTCACAGTTATACTTTCTTATATCATTTTCAACTATTTTCTGCACCATTTTACAAAATTTGAGGTATTCTATCTATTTTAATGCATTATTTTTGTATATCTTCATATTCCTTCTTTTCTTCATAAATTCTCTAGACTAAATAGAAATTTTATTGGTGAATTGCTGCTTTTTTCTACCAGCTATTTTTGTCGCAGTTTTTAGAAGTGTATCAGTTATTTTCTTATTAATTTCATTCAAATATAAATCATGTTCAAAATCTACAAATAACTGAAACTGATTTGTAAGTTCTAATTTAAATTCATTAGAGTGTTTCTGAAGATTAGGAATATCAACTGTAAATATTGTTTTTCTTAATAATTTTTGTCTCTCTAGTTTTGCATTAACACATATCTTACAACTTACTAATCAAGATCACTTCCTGTGTTAAATTTATTAAGAACATTACAATCTTGAAATATGTATTTTCTGTTAGTCAAAATATAATCCAATTCTGCTGTACCTTCATTTGAATGCTTCCATGTCCATTTCCTTTTAACATTTTTCTCAAAAAAAAGAATTCATAATATAAAGTTTTTTTTTTCTTCAAACTCCACAAATCTATCACCTCTCTTATTTCTATTACCATAACCAAAATTACATACAGTACTTTCATCTTTCATTTGTTTACCAATTCTAGCATTAAAGTCTCCCATAACAATTTTAAAATGTTGTTTACTCTGATCAAAAGCCTTTTGTACATCCATATAAAAATCTTTTACTACTTCATCACTATGAGAACTTGTTGGGGCATAAACCTGAATTATCTGCATTTTGGTATCTGCTATTAAGTTGTATAACTAATCTTGCCACTCTGTCTGATACATCATCAATCTCCACAATGTTGTTCTTCCATTTTTTATTTATAATCAATCCTACTCAACTTGTATTTCCAATACTTGTGCCTTTATAGTAGAGTACATGTCCACTTTTTAAATCAATTGTCTCTTCACCTTTTCTTCTAACTTCACAAAGTCCAATAATATCCCATTTAATATAAGATAGTTCTTTGTTCACTTGAAAGTGATCTGCAGTTGTAAGTACCTAAGTAAAAAGTTGTCATGAAATGGCAGCCTGGGTCTGCAATCAGGGGATTCTTAGCACCCTCCACCTTCGGCCACCAACCGCTGCCCTGGTTGAAGACTTTACAGCCTCCTGGGAATAAGGGCCGTGATTTATTTTTGTCTGTCATGATTGTATATATCTATTGGAAAAATATTTATCATTGACACATTCATTCTGCCTTAGCAGACAACTGAGAAAACCATGGTGTTTCTTGATCTTAAACTCAGAGGTAAACAGCCAATAAACTCACCTTGCTGGCTAATGTGTGTTGGTGAGCAGCTCATCCATGTTAGTATACTATATGAATAATCACATAGTAATAACAGCTACAATGGCAAGAACATATGGAATGGACATTAGGAATTTTCCCTGCTCGGTTCCTTTAATGCCTCCAAGAGGAATCAAAGGAATTGAGCAGGGCAAATTCCTAATGTCCACTCCATACATTCTTGTCGTTGCAGCTGTTATTACTATGTGATTATTTATATAAGTTACTTTATATTTTGTTTATAATAAAGTTGTCTAAAAAATAAAAAATATCTATATGCTAAATAAATCAGTTAATTGAATTAGTAGTTGGTTGTTATCCATAAATCTTATTTGCCAAAAAATTATATGATATAAAATTTAATCAACTCAACTTATGAGATTTTATTCCATTAAAAAAAATCTTTAAAATCATGTATGCATAATTAAATTATTCATTTACAGAATTTATCATAAAGAATGCTCCAAAAAATATTATTGGATACCAAGAAAATATTGGCTTATTTAAAAAAACTCTTTAGCAATAAGTGAGAAAAAGCAAGAGCAATTTTTAAAACAGCACTGAATTTTCAAGAGCAATTGAATGAATTTCCCAGTTCAATTATGATAATATAAGCCACAGTATTTTGACTACTCAGATAGGTTGATGAATTTATTCTAATCAATTTCTGGTGATTAAATTAAGTAACTGCTAAGATAGTAAATTGTCATTAAGATTCACAAGCTTTTTTCATAAATAATAATGAACTAAATTATGGAGCTTAAATGTATGATTATTGACACAAACAATTCTTCAAGTCAGTAAATACAATATTACAGTGACAAAGACTTTCACTACATCTAGTTATAGAGATTGAATTTCCAGAATGTAAGTTTATGAATTTACTGCTATAAGTATATTTCCAATAAAGTATTATTTTAAATAAAGTACTATTTTTAATGCAGTATGCATTAAAAATTATTGCAATTTCCCCGCTTAAAATTGTTACATTGTAAATAATTATAGTGGTCACATTGCAATATCATAGTATATCACCAAAGTCTAATATCATTCAACATTAAAGATTGGTAAATTTATAGTATTTGCTCTTACTTTGTCTAACCAAGAGTACTTAATTAATTTTTCTTGACACAATATATTGAACATAATTTTATTCTTAAATAATTATTTTTATTTTGGTTAAGATTGCTTTAGTCAAAACAAAATTCTATTACAATTTATTGCATTTTGCCAATCAGGTTTAGGATTTTTTTTTTCAAACAGTCACCGAAACTACCTAACCCATTACGATTATTATTCATTAAATTGACATTATCTAACAATTCTCAAGACTGGTAAGTAAATGCCTTCTACTTCAGTAGTGTTCTATGAGAGTCTATTAACTATAACTTTTCCTTATATTAAACTATTTAAAAAACACTTTATCTTTTCTATTTATTTGTTTGAAAAAGGGTTGGCATGAATATAGAAGATCCATATCAATTTCAACTTCCTAAAACGGGCAATAACTTTAACATGATTCCAGATTTTAAATATATATAAAATTAAAAAAAAAAACAAGCATTAACAGTAATACCATAAGTTAAAAATATGAAGTTTGTAATTTTAATAGTTTACTTGTAATATAATTATGCACTATTAATAAAAAAACTGTAAAATGAACTCTATCCTTTATTAGAATGAAATGCATGTTATATATAAAAAAGAACTATAAAATAAAAAGTTTAAGAGGTAATCTCTTTAAAAAATTAGTCGGATATTACTTAAGTTATTATACTTGTTTTCCACGTTCATCATTATTGCCTTTATTGTTCTGAATGTGAAAAAGTGGAGTAATTGGTTTGTTAAATTATATATATTTTCCTTTTTTTCTGGTTCACAAACTACTATATATTATAACTTTTCTATTTATATAGAAATTTACATTTCTTTGAAATTGCTTGTTTTAATCAGATTTTTATTATTATTATTATTATTATTATTATTATTATTATTATTATTATTATTATTATTATTATTATTATTATTATTATTATTATTATTATTATTATCATCATCATCATCATTATCATTGTCATTATTATTATTATTATTGATTTATTTAATTTATTTTTGTAGAAAATGTTGGAAATATTGATTGATTTTAGTGCACAATATAGTTGATTCTTATTAATTTTTTTTAAATTGATGATTGTTGTATTTATTTGTTTAATATCAGAATTTCAGTGAATTCAAGATTCATCTATTCCAATTCATCATAACTTCCTAGCATGAGATAACAATGGCTATCTCAACTAATTCAGTCTATGCTGTATTTACAGAGAAAGGAATCCCACATTAAGCAGTTATATTAATTTACAGTTAAATGATGTGTGTTGAATAAATATAAACCTTGAAAATATATATCTATAGTTCATTGATTGTTCATACTTTTGCAAAGTGTAAAAAGTATTTAGAATCTACTCTACATTGCATGAAAAAGATGTAATGAAGAAATACTCAATTGGTAACACAAGAGTAAAGATTTAGGTGATTGATACCTTTAGATCATCTGACAAGTGAAGATTATTTGCAAAATTCATGCAAAGAGAAAGCAGTTGGTTTAACTTTCTGCATTGATGGATGCTTGTGATATATAACAGAATTGAGATGAGAAACACACTAATAAAAAATATTTTAAAAACCTTGACAATCTATATCTACATTCTTACAAAAGATATTAAAAGAGAGTAAAAATCAGTCACTATGTGGAAGTGGTATAATAAAGAATGTACAAGATTGGTGTAAGGGAAATGTTTTGATGTCAAAATAGGCATGAAGATTTGGGTACTTGCTACTTCTAGCTCATTTGATAAGTAAGACATGAAATGCATGCATAGTGAAGGATGGTGATTTCATTTCTTATGCTGATTGTATTGCAACTGTTGAGATGAAGAATATACTGATAAAAAACAAAAAAGTTTGAAAATATACTTTAAATACAATATCCAACAGTATTTTAGATTAAATTATGGCAAATACATTTATGCATAATCGGATCATTTATATCAACATAATATTATATCTAGAAAGTTCCCTTTTTCATCAATTTCATTTAGTTTTGTTAACAATTTCAGATTATAATCAGGGTCAACTCTATGCTTAGTACTATAGACAGTGGCTCACAAAACCAGAATTCAGGGGACATTGAATCAACAAGAATAAAAAATAAAACTGAATTATATCAAAACTCAATTTAAATGCATTTTCTATGTTTATTTATTCCTTATAGCATGATCTTATATATGACATGAATTTATGTTCTGAACATCTAAATAAATTTGTATTTAACTAAATAGTCTAAACAATGAATACTTATTTACATTTATTTGCGCACATTTTGACAAAGATATTTATCATAGGTACCATTGTACAAGCCAAGTTTAGTGGTATAGGCTAAATTTTAACACTATTATTCCTTCATTGAAACAATGAGGAATTCAAAAAATAGAAGATACTAAATTAGTATTTCCAGTAAATTCAATGGCATACTTTCTCCTTTCATTTATGGATGTATACTTCCATAAAAACTTATAGCTATCTACCTGTTGTAATGAATTTCCTTTGGAAGATAAATAGTGCTACACTCTGTTCTTAGAAAATTTGTATCAAGTAAAGTTTACACATTACTTTCTCTTAAACCACTAAACATCACATGATCACCATCTCATACTAGCACATAATTGTTGAAAACAAAGGCAAAACTCTCCATACAGTACTGCCACCCTCACTGATGATGGCTACAAGCCAGAAACTAGTCTGGGGATATTGGATGAGTAGGCACTAGATAGGTATTTTATGCACAAGCCTTCTGGCATCCATTGATTACTCTGGTTGGCACCGGGTGGCACTACTGTATGGAGAATTTTGCCTTTGATTACTTTCTCTTATTATTACCACTGCCTCCTGATTTACCACTGCTAATGGTTACATCATTATAGAGAGTATGAGATAAAAACTTATAGATTATATTTTCTAGACCTTTTACCATTTCCATGATAGTCAGGTGAGTTCCTAAATAAGATTTCCTAAACATACAATATTTGTTAAATGAAATGCCAATCTCAAATCCAATTGCAAACCAACTTATTACCGATTGTATTTCCTCAAGCAAAGATTATAACTAAGAACTGTCATCCCACTAAACAGGCTGCTATTATTCCTTTCTTAATTTTCTAGAGCTCGACCTAAAAAAGGGAAAATAAAAACAAGGAATTTGAACTAGAAATGTTGTGCTTATAATTAATAAATGCTTATCTACTTGTGTTGCATAAACACAAAATGCAAAAAAAAAAAAAATGTTGAGAGTATGTTCAGGCTACAGATGATTTCACAGATAGTGAATAATGATGACCTTCAGATGTAAAGATTAATTGTGAATAACAAATAAACAATGCTTAATCAAAAGTATTTCCTACTTGGCTTGTGGCTATGATATTTGTTCATCAAAGACTAAGTACTATTTCCCATACAAGCAATATTTTCTGACTCCCTTTATTTCTTCTTCAGTCATTTAAGTTAGTGAAGATTCTGATTATTATGACCTCATACTGCCATCATATTCCTGTATTAATTGTGACAATATATATAATATTCTTAATAATGCATACTTTTTAAAAATATTAATCTTTTATGCCTATGATAATATGAAATATAATTTATATACGTTAAGTTCTCTGTCTAAAAGTAGACCTAGAAATCATGACACTAAACCAGTAATGTAATCATTATTCTTTACTAATATAATTTAGTCATGTTAATTTTCTTACTACCACAATATAATATAGCATTTTGTGGATTAAAATGGGAAACTAAAGGAATGAAAGTAAATGGAGAGTATTCAAGTCATTTAGATTTTGCAGATGATGTAGTTGTTTTTGCAAATAATGCTTCAGAGCTGCAGGAAATGTTGCAGGAGTTAGCAGATGAAAGTAGAAAAGTAGGACTAAAGATAAATGTTAAAAAGACTAATAAAGATTGATTATGAAGAATTAGAAGAAGTTAACAGTTACAAATACCTAGGTCAGATTATTAATACAGATGGAAACATAATGGAGGAAATTAATCAATTAAACTTGGTTGGAGTGCTTTTGGTAGAAATAACTTGATACTAAAAGGAAATATGCCTATGTGTTTGAAAAGAATGATTTTTAACAAATGTGTTTTACCAGTTCTTACTTATGGATCTGAGACTTGGACACTTAATAGAAGAGCAATACAGAGACTTCAGACCACTCAAAGGAGTATGGAGAGAAGTATGTTGGGAGTAACAAGAAGAGATCGAAAACGCAATGTATGGGTAAGACAACAAACAGGTGTTACTGACCTTATTGAAAAAATTAAAAGATTGAAATGGAGTTGGGCTGGACATATTGCTAGAAGAAATGATAATAGATGGACAATTGAAATTTTAAACTGGATTCCAAGAGATTGTAAAAGACCCAGAAAGAGACCACATGTGAGAAGGATGGATGAAATAAGAAAGTGTGCAGGAGTGTTGTGGAAAAGGGAGGCTAAAGATCAGAGAAGATGGATTAAACTTGGAGAGACCTTTATCCTGCAGTGGATTGATAATGGTTGATGATGATGATGATGATGATTTAACATTATGTTATAAACTATTACCTCTCTATTCATACAAAAAAAACTCCTTACATTATTTACTATATTGAAATTAAAAATAAAATACATGGTGAAATGTAAATTTGTTGCCTATGTAAGTTTTAAACAAATTACATTGAAGAGAGTAAATAAACATCACAAAAATATAATATAATCCAAAATAGTATTTCTAAATATTTTTATTAACATATTATTTGTATTACAATTAAGTCAAGATTTTTCATATGATTTCAGGTCAATTCTGTAGATATATTTTTGAAACTTGTAGCATTTAACACTTTTCAAACCACAGTGTTTTAAAGATATATTTTTTCTTTTTTTGATTATTTAACATTGATCTACGAATTTTATAACCATTAGATATCTTTTGAAAACTTTTTTGTGGCATCTTCTGTTGAAATTTTGATTTACTTCCGGATAAATCAGTCCATGTTTCAATATCAGGTGTGAACTGGTTACTATTAGAAACTCTCAGAACCAGCTGAGAGACGACAGGAGAGTGCTCAAAACAACTAAAAATAAATAAATTTAAATGTTTAAAACAAAATTCATTATAACAAATTGTATAGTTTCATTAAAAAAATATTTCTACTTTTTTAAAATACTCATTCATATGCATGCATGCACCTTTATAATGATTATTTTGAAGAATGCATATATATATAATCAGTATATAGTAATTATTTTCAAGAATGAATATATACATATATAAAAATTAATGCAAAATAATACTTATATAGAATTTAAATACAAAATTTTAATAATATAATGTACAGATTATTTTACATTAACATCTAGAATGGCAGAGTATGGAAACATATTATATATATAAATTAAAGTCAGTCAACACTTAGACAACCCCAATATCAATAACATTCAATAATCTCAATCTGTTGTCAAGGCAACCTCATTTTAACAATATTGTAGAATCCCACTTTTATTTATGGTTCAATATATTTATATAGATACTAAAGATTGCAACTTGACCACAGAGACTGAAATTATTGATACAAAGAAGTTTAAATAAACCTTCTTAAATAAGTATAAAATCTGTTCTGAATGCAGATTAATAAATAGTCAATTATAACATTCAAACTGCCATTATAACTTTTAAATTGCACCCAATGTATTACTTAATAACAAGTGTAATAATGATCAAAGATAAATGGGTTTATAAGTTATTATTAAAATCAGTCAACACTTAGAAAATCCCAATATCAATAACAAACAACAATCTTAATCTATTGTTAAGGCAACTTCCTTTTAACAATAAAGGGTGAATTCTATCTTTATTTATAGTCAAATATAATTATATATATGCACTAAAGATTGCAACTTTTACCACAGAGACTGAAATTATTAATATATATATATATATATAGTAAGTATGTGTTTTATGATGAACTTCTCTGCGAAAAGACAATGATTAGCCAGGCAGCAGAATATTATGACAAAACAATAACAGTCTAAATTATTATCAGTAACTTATCATTTCTGGCATATTCTTTAACATTTTTTATTCTAACATCTCAGTTTTAATGTGCTAATTATCCTTTTATGTCATTAAAATAACTATATATAATAACATTTGCTTGAAGGTTTGTGATGATGGAATTTAGTAGGAATTACATGTTAGACTATTTCCATATAATATTGAATATTGAATATCTTTAGAAAAATTGAAATTTTATTTAAAACATTCCAAATACATTCAACTGATAGTAATAGCACATGGATTAGTATATAATTTGAGTGATATTATTCTCCTCCCCTTTTCAGTAACAATATTAGCATGAGAATTGAATCTGGACCAATAGATTTGTGAATATTAAATTTAAGGTAATGCTCTAACCATCTCAAAAGTTACCTTAAATTCAATATTCACAAGTCTATTGGTCCATGTTCAATTCCCATGCTAGTATTTCATTGGTCTGCCAGAAGCACCTAAAGAAGAGCTAATAATACCAATCGAAACATTGTGTTATATACTAATGTGTGCTATTATTAGCAATAGAATGTATTTAGAAAGTTTAAATAAAATTTACATGTAATTACTGCCTATATATAATAATCATTTTGAGAATAAAAATATATACAAATTCAGAAACATTTACAAAATAATAAATTATAATATACTGTATATGCAATATATAACTTACAATAGATATACAGAAAGTCTTAAACTGAATGCCAAGAGATTGTAAAAAATTTAGAAAAAATTGAATGGATAAAATAAGGAAATTTGCTGGAATGTTATGAGAAAGAGAAGCTATGGATTAGAAAAACAGACATTTTTTATTATAAAAGAAGCTTCAAAAACTTTTGGTTTTTTCTACATCTGGAGGTATAGGTGGCATCCAAGTTACTGACCTTCATAAGACAGATAAGTAATTGGCTGAAAGATCATCTGGAGGAAACACTAATTTGAGATGTATCAATCTGGGGAAATAAATTTCCAATATAAATGTATATATTAATATTTTATATTAACTTCTCTTATATATTTAATAACTTTAATATACAAAATTTTATATTAAGAATTAATTTTATAAAAAAATTTATAAGAGGAACATATCTCAATTTTTATTATGGTAAATAAAAAATGTAAACACTACAGGCTATTAGAAATGATATATGAACTTTAATATTTCATTCTATACTTGAAATTATATATTCTCTTTTGTATTTCAAGAGACATTTAATGTGAAAGCATAAATATAATAAATGGATTACTCCTGGTGTGAAAAAAATACTATTTTCATCCAAAACTATTAAATTTTTATGTTGTTTATACCACATTATTATTGTTAGTAAATAAATCTTATTATATCTATATTTTGAAGTATATTGTTTATTTATTTAGCTCCCTGACTGGTCGTCAGAGACTCTCAGGACACAGCAGACATATTAAAAAGGATTTGTTAAAAATTGATTTTGATTTAATAAATAGATACACTATTGTATAATGATTTCTTAACATCAGTTTAAAATAAATCATTTTTGTATTGAAAAACAAAAAGTTAGATGTTAATATTTTGACATATTTATGAATAAACGAAAAGTATTAAGTTATTATTATATATAATACTTACAAACTAAATATATTATAGATGGAATTTATTTATTTTGTTTCCATTTTAAGATCTAGAAGTAAAATAAAATCTTTTTTTCTTAATTTAGGAAATATATTCTGATTAGAAATAGTCAAAATAAAAGTCATAGATCAATTCATAGATCACATGACCCTATCTCTTAAGCTTGTAAGTTATAAACAGTGAGGATTGCCAATTCCTCTACAAGCTTTATGATAAATGCTTAGCCAGAGCCAGCGCTTAAAATATCTCTGTCAGGAACCCCTCCCCAAACCCCTGACCATGGTTTCATGCTTTGGCACTCCTCAGAGAGGTGTCAGGGTAACCTGACACCTACCCTGACACCTCTCGAGGGTGCCCCGAGGCCATGGTCAGGGGTTTGGGGAGGGTTCCTGACAGAGATATTTTCCTCCTGGCTAACATTATCAAAAGTGGGAATGGAATCTCACTGTTTATTCTGATTAGAGTTTTATTTTTTTAAATATTCTAAATAAATAAAAAAAAAAAGGGTTATCTATCTGTCTTTTTACACTTAGAGATTTTTTTTGAGAGAGATTGAATAAATTAGTTAGATAGTTCTGCAATATAAAAGAAAATACATTCATTCAATTATAAATTATGCTTTTAAAATATATATATATATTTGATGCAATATTAGTTCATTTTAATTCACAAGCATTTCTGAATTTGTATTTTATATTTATATATTACCATAAATTAATTTAGCAATTCTTAATTTCTGGTCTTGACCAAGAATTAAGTTTTTATTATTACAATATAAAGAAAAAATGAATGAATGAAAGGGGGAAGGGAGTAAAAATTAAGAGTGAAATTTTTATTAACACATCTTCCCCAAAAACAAACAACAATAAAAATTGTTTATGAAAATATATGATGTAGAAATCTTACATCAAGTTTTGCTGCCCTCTGGTATTCCTTGGCTCCATAACTCTGAATACATTTTAAATTTATTTTAAAAGAAAACTAGTTTCATAATACCTAACATATAAAAGAGACCTATACAAAACTAGTATGAGAGAGACAAGGTCACATCACAAAAAAGATTGAGAAAATATTAATTCATTCAATCTTCAAAAAAAGTTGTGAAAAGATAGATAATTAATCTGTTTTCACATTTATTTTTTTGTAAATTTAAAAAGACTCTGGATATTATTTCCTAAATTAAGGACAATATTTTATTTTCCTCCATATCAGAAATATGGGTAGAAAATAAATATGTTCGATATACATATATGCAATTGCAGTATTTAGGTTATAAGTAATAAATATAATAAACACAAGAATGAACTAATAAAGGCAAATTAAAATTAAATGTTAAAAAATCTACATCATTGGTAATATCAAATATTGTAAAAAAAATGACATTTTTCAATTTATTCAAGTAAATCCGTTTAGCAGTATTTACTACGGTTATATAAATTCATTTAAATCTGACATTGTATTATTTAAATAGAAGATTACTTAATTTCTAATGACTATATAAAACATGTTATTTGTTTATACATGTGATCTAAAATATTATCATCCAAATTTGTTTTTAAAGCAATAATTAACAAATGTTTTTAATGATTATATCTCTAAAATCAAAAATTATTTTTAATAAACATTTAATAATATTACTAGGGTGAATTAAAAACAATTGGCAAATTATTTCTCATTTCCGTAAAGTAATCTCTTTTAAAGATAATGACACATTTTTATTTGGTAGAAAGAAAAAATCAAATTCAAAGAAGCATTTTTTTTTTAAATTTTAATTTTTTTATTTCTTTATAAAATTAATTTAATATGATGTTTGCATATTAAATACTATTAAATATACAAGAGTTTTTTTTTTTTTTAAAAAAAAAAAAAGCAATATATAGAATTAAGCATTTTTTCCTATATATTCTGCCCATGCATAAAATGTGCATTCAATTTTTTTCAATAAAAATGTCATATTTTTTTGAAAAATTATTATAAAAATCTATAAATTCTAAGGCAATATGTCATTTGCTTACACTGAATGTTTCTTATATATGTAAGTAGGATTTGAACTCAGGATTTTCAGTCTATTCATCTTCCACTCTATCTCAAGCATCCAATCAATACATATGATCACAAATATGCAAAAAAGATACATGATCCCTGAAATATGCATTTTGTGCAGAATCAGCACTCATCAGTTGATCCAGATCGCTATCTCCCACACGTATATACAATCAGTGCTCAGTTTATATTAAGATAGCAATTTCTCAAACTTTAAGAGACAAGCTTTCCTATTAATATAATATATGGAATATATAATGTCCTATAATATGACAAGTTAGATTGACATAATGTCTGCATGGATATGATAATATAAAATCCAACAAGATCATCAGTATTTCAATGAAATGGATTATTGAATAATTGAAAGACTGAGAAAATTGATGCCTGCCCATTAAAGTTTGAGGAATTGCTATTTTAATAAAAACTGAGCACTGATTGTATTGTGTGGATGATTATGATCTGACCCAACTGATGAGTGCTGGTTCTGTATAAAATACATATATTGGGGATCATATACTTTTTTCACATGTGTGTGGTCGTGTGTTTTGGTTGCTTAGGATAGACTAAAAAATCCTGAATTCAAATTCCTCTATTTACAAAAAACTATAAACAAGATTATCTATAATAATAAAAAGAAAATACTAATACTTTAAAGAAAATTGCTTTATTAATTATTTTAACATGAGAAATTTAAAAATTATCTTGTTTATTATTATTTTATTCATACATTGTCTTGTTTTCTATACCATCAAAAGTATTAAAAATTTCAGTCTCCTTTAAAAATTTTATAATGATTTTTTTTTTGACAATGTCATATGATTTCTTCACACAATCACATACCTGACTAATGCTGGTCTTTTTTATTTTTCCTATATGTATTAAATCATGATGAAATATCATGTAACCAATGTAATTTTTTATATATAACATGCATATAAGGTGCATACATTTTTTTCACTCTTAAATTCAAAAGAAAAATGTGGGATATATATATATTCATATCAGGAATTTTGCTTCACCATACCAAATTATTTCATGATGGCTTTTCTTTTATTGATCTTTCCTTCAGTTGATTTTTCAGTTAATATATAGACAAGCTATTCCTCCCACATTCTCACTGTTTGTGATTGTTATGTAAAGTATAACTTTAAAAGTTTTATCCACTTAAGAGTGCTTTCAACTATCCTCATAGTCTTTGTCAACTAACACTTTGAAAGGCTAATCTTCCCACAATTCCATGATTTTAACATTTGCTGCCTGTCTGTTAATTAAGTCATATTTGTATTTGTATATTAGCATAGTTTTTGCCTTTTATTGTTATGTTTTTCAATTTGCAATAATTTTACATTATTATAATTGAAGTTAAAACCATAAATTCATGGCTTATTGTGGTCATAAAAAATGAATGTTGAAACATTATTATTTACTTTGCAATTTTGTTTCAATTTCTGAACCCTTTTTAATAACAGCAAGTGCTCTTTAGTTTTTTTTCCCAATATGAATCTCAATTCCCCTATATATCCATTACCACACCTACATATCCATTTGTAAATGATGCAATTTTTATTTATAAATGAGTTTTTTTAGAGTAATTTATTAATTTGTTTAATGTACAAGGTGCATAAAATGCAATGTCACATATACCTTAGTTTGATTCAGCCAATTTTGTTTTATACTTAAAAGAAAAATAAATTTAATGTTAGTCATATTCAGATGTATATAGTCAGTGTAATTAACTGATTATCTTGTTTGCTTTTGGGAAGAAATTTTTTTAAAATTTAAATGAAACATCAAAAACTTTTGTTTTGATTTATGTTTTTATCTTGTTTTTCAATTTCAATGTTGAAGAAGGAAAATAGCTGAACAATTGTTTCATCAAAATTGATCTAATTGGTTATTATTAAATTTTGTCATATAAGAGACAGGATTGTGATTGGTTGAATACAGGGAAGTTCCAAAATTAGGACTGTGGATTAATCAGAAGACCTAAGGGTATTGTAAGAATCAAGCATTCCTGACTCACCTGTTGAAGAGGACAATCAGTTCCAAGCCAGCTACTGAAGAAAACAGTAGGAGGAAAAAATTTTGTTGAAGAGAACAATCAATTACTGATAACGTTGTTGAAGAAGACAGTAAGAGAATTTAGCTGTGTACATCATGCTATAAGTTTAGAAAAAAATGTTTTCTAAAATAAAGACAATTATGTACTAAGTTTAGCTAAAATCTAAACACCATCTTCCTCCATGTAACCTGCCTCACTAGAAAAATGTAAAGAAGAAAAATGTCCCTGAAATAATCTGCAACAAAATCTTGCCTCCAACCAAGAGCATGAGTGTTGCTATGTTAGTCTGAACTGGAAAAAGTTATTGGAAAAAATGGATAAATTCTTGTTCTGCGTGTTAGGCTGAAATACTTATTGCAAAATGAAGAAAAATAAAATAATTGTGTACATTAACTTGGAAGTGAGAAACCTTCAAGAAAAATATATACCTGGAAAAACTGTAAATTACTTATGCAAAGAAGGACTCCAAAAAATAAAACCATAGTATAAGAGTTTTTTTTCTTTAAATGTGTGTATTAAATTCAAATTTATAAAGGAGTTTTTAAATAAAGTAGTAACTAATAATTTTATTATTAGTTTTTTATGCAAGTGATTTTTTTTCTGTCAAAATTATAGAAAGTTTTTTATAAGTAACCTAAATTTTATTAAATTTGATGTTTTTTTTCTTATTAATTTGGTTTGTTTCTCTTCATAATTATACAAAGGGTCAAGCTAATTTATCTTTGATTGTGAAATAAAAAAAGGTTAAGCTAATTTAAAATGCTCTTATCTCTGACTACATTGAAAAGTTGTTTTTCAATTCTTATTGGAAAAAAATTAATTTAAGGAAAGCAAAAGTTAATTAAATTAATGAATGAAAATCAAGTAGTTAATCATTTTTGCTATACACAATTATATGTGATAATATGTTGAATTCTTTCCATCATTTATCAGTAAATGTTGAATGTATAGAAAAAATTTTAAACTTTATTTAAACTTTTCAAATACAAACAAATTGTTGCTAATAACACAAATAGACAATACAGATTAGTAATTACATTATGTTTTAAAAGTTCTGTCTTAAAATTTAATATTTGAGAATCTAATGGTGTAAGTTTGACTCCTATGTTAATATTGTCAATAGTTGAGCCAGCACTATCTGAAGAAGAGTGGACAATAATACTATTCAAAACATTGTGTAATTACTAACCTGTGTTGACTATTTGTGTTACTACTAACAAATTGTTTGCATCTGAAAAGTTTAAATAAGGTTTAAATTTTCTATACATTTAACATTTATTGATAGATGATGAAAATAGTCCAACATATTATCACAACTAATATACCATCATCACAAACCTTCAGGCAAACATAATATTTTTCATAAGAATATATAAATTAAAATTATCATATTATCATGTCATTTTTTTAATTTTTATTATTAACATGTTAATTTATTAAATAATTGTTTTGGAAATA
The DNA here is from genome assembly GCA_028023455.1 of Epiperipatus broadwayi. Taxonomy (NCBI): domain Eukaryota; kingdom Metazoa; phylum Onychophora; class Udeonychophora; order Euonychophora; family Peripatidae; genus Epiperipatus; species Epiperipatus broadwayi. The sequence goes on along the minus strand of JAQFVV010000010.1, from coordinate 10,867,150 downwards.
TTCTACTGTTAATGTCTTTATTCCTCAAGCTATCTATTACATGAATTGGCAGTGTGTGTGACTTGATTTCATTACAATTTAGTATTTTAGGGAATTGTAAATTATTACAAAATTATTTAAAGTCAAGTAGAGTATGCTGTTATATTTATTTATCTCTTGTTCACAATCACAGCACTTTGAGTTCTTGCTTCCTGATCTACTTTAGAGCATAATGTTTAATTCTTTTGAAGTAGGGGTTTACATTGGTCTTTGAACATACAGATGATAACTCTGAATTGCACAAGGGAGTCATCTTTAAAGTCCATACACTATTTTATTTTCATTAGAAATTTAGTTTATAATTGGCCAGTATATTCATGGAATCATAAGGACAGAACATTGATAATATATTTCACTATCTCAGCATTATTTATTATGAGTGATTGATTAGCATTTATGTATGCACATCCAAATAATTGTTATATTCTGCCCTGATTTTGGCAGTGACTAGATAAGTAGCTTGTTTTATACTAAACTTTCTTTAAATCTAGTCATCGAAGTTGACTGTTGATGATTAATGATTATTCTTCTATAATACTAGTAATGCAGTTTATAAGTATAGTTATTATCCCTACTTACATGGTTAGTCTCATGATGACTCTCTGCTCTTATTCTACTTTCACAGTATTGCTTTTATATTTAATTTGATGTATTTAATAGGGCTGATGATTGTTTTCCATCTCCCCATATTACTTCCATCTCACCTTTACTCAGTACTATTATAATATATAACATAGATGTTTTATGTGTATAATATGAATATACAAATTAAGATTATAGTATAAACAATTCAGAGGAAATCTGCTGTTGTCTTGTGAAGAAAAAAAATTTTAAAAACTGGATTAAACTTGGAGAGATGTTCATCTTATAGTGGATTATTAATGTTGAAAATGATGATGATAAAAACCAAGATTTGAATAAATAATAATGTAGTTATTAATATATATGCTCTGTGTGTGCTCATTCACTTACATTCAGTCAAAAATAGAAATAATAAAAAAATTATAGTGAAATGTCAGATTTTGCTCTTCTCAAGTTGATATATAAAAACAATTCACTTTCATCATAATTACAGGCTCTAAATGATATTCTTTTTTCTCAATATTTTTTTCCTATGGAAATATAATAGTAGTCTCATTATCAACAGATATAGCCTATCCACGTACTTTTATATTTTGAATTCTGTATCAAATTCAAGATCTTTAAAATTACCCCTACTTGCAGTTAACCATATCAAATTATACAAACACACTTTAAACTTTCTACATATAAGAATGTTTTGTTCAGGAAGGAGTAAATTAAAGGTTTTTTTTTTAATTTTCTAAGCTTTTAACTTTATTTTTATAAACATTTTATTACATTAAATATATGCAAATTTGTTTGGGGGTGAGTGGGGGGGGGGGTAAAATGCTTTGAGCATACGCTGCAGAAATGTCATTAATAAATAAATTTATTCTGCTATCATATCATAAAATGTATTAAATTTATAAATTTTAATGTTTTTATTTATTTGAATGTCTTTTTTTGATAGTGCATAATTAAAATAATATATATTGATACAATGCTTATTGTGGCTTCACTATATACTATACAATTATTTTATTAATAACACTGCAAAACTTTAAAATATTATTTTAATTTATAAGTACCTAATGATTTTTTTTCTTTAATATTATTTAGAAATGTTCGTATAGTTTATTTATGATTGAAGGTTAAAGATCACGATGAATTTTTTTTTGGATAATAAAAGCATTTGAATAATTGATATTTGAATTAACATATTTTATCTATATTTAAAAATACTTTCTTTCTTTTTTCATTTGTTTAATTTTAAAAAAAGCTATAAAAAATAAAACATATATTTAGCTCTTGTATAATCACTTCTATTCTTTTTAAATGTATATTTTACTATTTTTGTATATATAAATAAATATATATATTACAATAATTATTTTTACTCTGCTAAAAATATTATTTCCAATATTAATTCTATTTTAATTTTATTTATTTTCTCTATTTTTAATTATAATTATTTTTATTATTCAAATTATTAAACATTTATTTAAAAAAAATTTAAATCATTTTCTATTTTTAAACTTAAAGTTTTTAATTATTATTCTTTTTTTTATTTTTCTTTCATTTCTATTTTTAACATATTGTACCATTCTAATACTACTACAATAGGGTTTGCTATAACAAATATAAGTGATTCCAAAGTTCACTGATATCATTTGTTTGCTATATTTTATAATGAAGTACGTGTTTTTTGGGGATTATCTGTTACAGACTCATAGTTAAAGTTACTCATTCAAAATGGATAAAATGTAAAATCAAAAATATAAATGCAACAATAAATATAAGATTGATTGCTGTACATACTTTGCAATTCAATTTTTAAAAAAAATGAAAATCAAATTTTGAAAAGTATAAAATAAAAATGTAAACAAAATTACTCTAATCATGATGCAGAAATCATTGATTTATATTGACAATTTCTTTTTTCTTATCTTATTTTTTATTGAGACTGTGTTCTAATTCCATTTTCTGCCTCAAAGTGAAAATTAAAATCAATTGTCTAAAAAAAAAAATCAAACCTATCCTAATAATAATCACTTTATTTTTACTTTTACTTTCTCACTTTGAAAGTGTATTACTAGAATTAATCAGCTTCCTAATTCTGGTTTTCTAAAAGGTTCTAAAATATGCACATTCTATGTCAGTCAATAGAATTCAACATAATATTTTTATTCATTAACAGTATTATAACTATTTCATTTGAATTTTTTTCTTGATTATTCTACCTTTGATTTCTGTCTCAATTAAAATTATCTTTTTAAAAGCAAAAATAAACACATGCTAATAAAACTCAGTTTTTTAATTCCAATTTTCAAAAAGATTTTGAAATGCTTTGCTTATATGCATTTATATCAACCAATGATATTTATCATAGCATTTTTGTTTACTGATAATTTTACAAATTTTTTCATTTGGAATTTTTTTTCCACTATAAAATTATTCAGCTTTTCAATTCAGATTTTCAAGCTTATAGCTAAAACTATTTTATGTCTACAGTAAAATAATTAAATAATAATGACAGCAGTATAGTGTATTTTTTAAAGTAAACAAATTAAATTAGTAACTTAAATGTTAACTGTTTCACAAAAGTAAGCTGTGATAGTGCTATCATGTTTGACATTTTAGGCAGTGCAATGGTGCTATGATGGCTACTTTTCTATATTGTTTTACAGCATTGTATATATTAAATTGCAATGTGTGTCAGGTTGTAGTGATTCTTTCTAAGAAGCTTGTTTTTAATGCATTAATTTAAAAAAAATCTAAGAGATGTCAACAGTATACAGACTTTTACAGAACATTATCTGTGATTGACAGCATATTCTATTGTTCTGACAAAATTATGAAGGCAGTAGTGATTTGTGATGGGATGATGCTTTAGATTCATTTCCCCTTCACACAAAATGTGATTTTCAGTAATTATTAATGACTATGGTGCTATATTTTTGTAAGAGACTTATTATTAAATCAAAAACTACTTCACTAGGGGAGGTTGTCCTTGAAAACATTTTATTTTTAAGACAGCTTTTAGAAAGTATACGAAGTATATTATGAAAATCAGAAATTACAACAGAAAAGCTATTAGAGGCTAAAAAGAATTAATAATTAATAATTTATTAACTTTTAGATTTTTTGTTTCTTTGATGATAACTAATTCTAAATATATCATTTTTAATAACATAAAATTCTAATATCTAATATTTCATTCTTTTAACTTTTTTGAATAGATATTGTCAAGCCAATAATGATGTTTGCCTTTGTTATCAATAAAATTGTTAGTTAAATACTTATCTTCACAAATTTACAATATTAATTTTTCATGTTTTAGAATTATAATTATTAGAAGTTTAAATATAACATAATCTATACATAAATGTTGTAATATATATAAAAAAGATTTAATTGCACAAAAAAAATCAAACATGGCATCATAGTAAAAATATTCATCACTAATCTCTATTCAAAAATTTGGGGGTCAGGTTGACACTGAAAGAATTAAAACACAATAACAATGTCTTCATTGTAGCATTTGTTGTTTTTTTTATTGTAGAATTTGCTTTTTTTGTATAAATCTGAATTCAGTAAAAAAAAAAAGTGTTTATTGTTCAATTTGTTGTCAATAAAAACTTTTATTGTAATAAATTTCACTGTCTTTAAAAATATTATTTTCTTTTGTATGAACATTACTTTATGTTTTTAATATCTTTGCTGTTTAAGTTTTACTTCTAATATAATATTTGTTTTTATATTTATATTTTATTATTAAGATGATAGTTTTAAATTCAATAATAATAATATATATATACATGCAGATGTCTAAAAGTTTCAGATCTTCTTGACATTTAACTTTTAGATAAATACTTAGCATGAGTTGGTTTTTTGAATATAGTGTCCCAACTCCTCACTGAAGAGACCCATAGGTTGAAACTGGTCTGGGGATGGGGACAATCTAAGATAAAGATGATTTGAATGTCTTCTCTTGTAGTAGCATTTATCATAATAATTAAAAAAAAGCTTGTTAGAGCTCATTAGCATGCTCTTAATTTTATATATATGCAAAAACAAAAATTACATGTGAATAGACTATTAACTAATAAATGAAGTAACATTTTCATTAATAAATTTGAAAAAAATATAAAGGAAAATATTAATAAACCAAATATTTTATAAACATATATATATATATGATTATTTGTTAATATACAATAAACTTAGTAGACAAATTACATTTATAAAAGATTTAAAAAAGATAGATGAAAAGTTAAAATTTATAACAAAACACAAATTAAATAATAATATTATTTTATTTTGAATATTTTAATAAAAAAAACAGGGACATATAAACAAAAGTAATTGATAAAATATAACAAAGTGAATTTAAATATAATATTCATAGAATTAATAGTCTTAAAACTAGAAAAAATAGTGGTTATTTTCTGGAAAAAAAGTATGTACTAAAGAAATTATTAAAATTATATAAAAAAAATACAAATTAAGTAATTATCTAATAAATACAATTAAATATTATGTAAGGAAAATAAAACTATGAATCAAAATAACCAGTGTTTAAAAAAACATTTTTTTTTAAAGATAGAAATAAAACAATTTATATCAATACAAAAATTAAAAATAAAAATATATTTCAGAAAATTAATAAATTATATACAGAATAAATTTTATAAAATAAAAATAGATTTTAAAATTAGTGATAAAAATATGATAGAAATTTAATAAACATATTATAAATGATAATAATATTTAAAATAATATAAATGACACTTTTAAAATAAAATGTGAACACTGTTATAAAAATAATATGTTAAACAACTGGTTCAGCATGAAATACATATATTGGAGATCATTTATCTTTTTCACATATGTGTGGTCATGTGTATTGTTTATATGACATAGAGTAAATAGCTGAAGGAAGCTTGAAAGTCTGTGTTCAAGTCCCTTAGCATTACATGTAGACTCCAGATATATAAATTATACTTGTATTTAATTAAATATTACAAATTCAGCCTCTATTCTGCCCATCCCTCTTCTGTAAATTTAAATGGGCAAGGTCCAATACATGAAAAGTCAGATTAACTATAAGTCAACATGGGCATGCCAATGATATTGGCAAATCAATAATGGATTTGTGTTCCATCATCAGATTTTCAATGGTAAGGATGGCTGAAGAGTTGGAAGGAGGAGTAAATTGAAGCCAGCCCATTAAAGTTTGAAGATTTGATATCTTAATATAAACTGAGCACTGATTATATATATATATGGGAGATGATGATCTGGATCAACTGATGAGTAGAGATCATTTATCTTTTTCACATATGTGTGTATCAGTTTATGAGATAGAGTTGATAGCTTAAGGGATCTTGAAAGTCTGTGTTCAAATCCCTTATGATAACATCTAGATTCCAGGTATATAAATTATACTTGTATTTAATCAAATTTTTAATAAGGAAAATTAAAATAAGTAATTATAATCTGTTTAAATTTTTAAATGATTTTCATCACTGTCAGATGCTAATACGCAATAATCAATGAAAATAGCAAACTGTAGATACTTTCTGCATTCAAAAGTGTATACTTTTGTATGCAATCTTTTGCTATATAGAGAGACTAAAGCACTATAGTATTTATTTCCTTATGCTGTAAAAAATACTGTAGCATTTTAGTCTCCATATATAAAGAGATTACGTACAAAAAGCATACACTTTTGAATGCAGAGAGCATCTACAGTTTGCTATTTTCAATTTTTATCGTACAGTTTGCTATTTTCATTAAATACTATCTATTAGCATCTGACAGTGATTAAAATCATATAAAAATTTAAACATATTTCCATATATTACAATTTCAAATATTTCCATCTGTTAAAAAAAATTATAAATTCATATTATTATAATATATATATTTAAAAAATAAAAATAATGGAAAATATTATTTAAGATTTAAATACTTAAATATTTTAATTTTTATAATTTTTTTCATTTCCTTTATGTCAATCAATAAGAAAATAAATAATAGGGATAATAAAAAAAATTATATTAAATGCTTTTATTAACTATGCATTAAAAAGAAATAATTATTTTTTCAACCACAATTGGAGTTCTTAGATTTAAATAAAAACAAGAGGGGGGGGGCAGAAATTAATTAGGTCAATCCTTTGTTTTAAAAACGTTTGGTTATTACGAACTTCCAAAATGTCCATGAATTTGCAAATTGTAAACATCCGCTTTCAACATAATATTAATGGAAATCTAAGCAGTCTATGCATGCACTTTTTACACCTTCAATTCTATCTTTCTTTCTACTTTTGGATAGGTTTTATTTTTCTACGATAAAAAATAAAAATGTTATGATAATTTTTGTGATCAACTAAATTGAATTTTTTGTTTTCTCTTAGTTTTTTTCATTTTAAGAGAGTAATATTCTCCCTGAAAGTTACATTTGAAAAAATTTGTATTTTTTCCGATGTATTTTGAAAACAACATTATTGGGGGCCATGGTAAGTCTTTATTTTTATATATTTTTTAATTATTATTTTATTTTTATATACTTTTTAATTATTATATAAATTTATATTTGATAAAAAATATACTCCTATAACAAATGATAAAGACCACAAGAAAATGCAATCATACTCTGATGATCAAGATTTGAACCCTGTAATGGCAGATATGTCTATGATAAACTTTAAAGAGCACAAAGAAATGCAACCATATTGTAAAAATCAAGATGCAAGCCTTATAATAACAGAAAACAAATGAGAATGAACATGACCAAACAGAAGCACAACCATACCTCAGGGATCAAGGTCCGAACCTTTTTAAAATGCTACTAATACCATATAAATCATCCATAGACAAAGAAAAGCAAGGCAAGGCATCACAAGAACAAAGTTATCTATACTCAAAGTGCTTGACAATTTTAACAGGGAGCAAATGGTGATGAGAAAATGAGCAACACATAGATCCAAACAAAAGAAAAGAAGACTGATGAACCTACACCATTTTAAGATGGGAAATCAAAGAAGGACCCTAGTACATGGAGACCTATATACCTGGGGAAGGAAATGTTATCACAGCAGACCCTATGAACCAGGAAGAGATCACTCAGTAACAAAGTGACAAGATCCATGGAAATACAAGCCATAGAATTAAACATGAACTAAAAGAACATGGAGAAACCTACAATAGTTAGTTAGAATATAGATAGATCATTAAATACAGAAAAGAATAGGGCAGCAGAAATTAAGGCTAACAGAATAGTAAACTAACCCATACACTAACATGCCAGCTAGAAAATGTCAATGATCACTCATTCACTATGAAAGAATAAGTAAATTCTCTTTTTTGGGGGGTTATTTTTTTTGTTAGGTAACTTGACGGATGTGAAGTGGTGCATATCTGCATGCAGATATGTTTGCTACATGTTTATTCAAATTTAAAAGTATTTCCAGTATATGTCATATATTTCTATATATTGCACACACTAGTACATGCACACATACTTGTGAGTGTGTGTGTACAATTCAAAAATCTTTTAAGTTAAAACTTATTTTTAATCATGCTGCATTTTAAAGTAAGTTTTAAAAGAAAATATTTTATTAAAGAATATGATCAATTAAGTAATAGGAGTGGAATGTACTCTATATAATGGGGAATAGGCCAGGTAATGGAAACAAGCCAATAAATTATGTAAGTGCCTTATTTCCTAATCTAGTGAAACAATAGGATGAAAGAGTTACATTTTAACACATTTTTATATCTACACATATTTTGTGGCAGTACAAAGTACTGTGAAAGTAAAATTAAGATACAATAGCAATTAGAGAAAATTAAGAAAAAAATCCACTAAAAACTAACAAAGTGCACCCCAGGCATAAGTGAATAATATATGAGGGGAATGGTGTATTGTTAAAAAACATAAAAGGAAGAAAAGTCATTCTGGCATATTTTGTAGAAATTGTTATAAAAAAAAAATATTTTATTGAAGATTTGCAGTTTCATTGAAAGACCATAGAAGACAAACTCAGCTTAATTATATATAAAATGTATATGGTACCTGTAACCATGCATGAGTAGTTGGCTGTCCACTTCCCTGCAATTATCAGGCAGCGGGCATCCTGAAGTTCCATTCCTCATTAAGATTCAGCCACCTTTTACTATCACCATGCTAATCTCTACATCTAAAAAGTCCTTTGATAGTCTTCTGAGAAGGAATCCCAAAGACCTACATAATCTAGCTGGTAATATGTATTGGATAAGTATTTTTAATCATGTAACAAATTAATTACTTATTTACAAAGTTTTAACCTATTAAATCTTATTTAATATGTATATATCGAGGTTTTACTGGCTTGAAACATTTTATGCCACAAATATAAATTTGCTTATTGTATTTTTATCTTATTTATATTCACTTAAATGATGGAGGGAGTTAAATTTAAATATAGAGTTGTTTACTCTTCCCCACTCTCAATGTTACCCTGGGACAGTGCGAGTTTGGGAAGATGCCCCATTTTAAAACTCTAAAACTGTTAAAATAAATTGTAAACAGATTTCTTTTTCATCACTATATTCCCCAACATGTCAAGTAAAATTTCATTATTACATTTCTGAGAAGTCATAATTTTTGGTTACAGAAGGATGGCAGGTATTTAGAATTTAATTAGATATGTAAAATTTAGAAACTGTGTTTGCCTATTATGTTTAATTTAAGATCATTTTATACTTGAATTGATATGTCCAAGAAAATATATGCAAACGTAAATGATTAATCTAAAGATCAGATTATACTTAAATTTATATGTTTAAGAAAATATATATGTAAATGCATTTATGCCAAAAAACCTTACCTTGCATGGTAGAATAAAGACAATCCTATTTATAGTTTCAATTTTATATTTTTATGAATGGAAAATAAAATTAATAAATCCTCAGTATTGTTATCTATCGTCTTTCACACAAAGGCAATATAGCAATATTATATAAATGTCTGTGCTGTGTTATTTATATATGCTACATGATATGTAAATTTAGAACACTTGTATATCAGTAATGTAAGCACAAACCGCAATCTATTAATCACATTATAAGTTATAATAATTCCCCATGTTTCCTATATTGGGATATTAAAGTTTTAAGTCAAGATTTATTAATGAGTATTATTTGTGAGTGGATTATGAATCTTATCCAAAATTCTTTGTAATTATCCAGGGAGACTCTAGTTAATAAAATAAAATAAATTCATGATATTTCATAGTGAGGGTGGAAGGTTAATCTAAATATTATTATTTATGCTTACAATGTTTGCATTCCTGCTCCCCATTTGCTGTCTCAGTGCATCATCATTATTCTACTTTCATTATCATTGTATCTCCTTTATAGTTCATGCATCATATGGTCAAACTGCATAAGGGCAGACCAGATGCTGCATGCCTGGATTCTTAATGCATGGATTAGTGCCAGTCTAGGTTTTCAGCAGGAATCTGGAACTCCTTGCAACCCCAAATCCCAGATTTAACACATCTTCACTCTCTCCACTGGAATGCACTCATGGTCAGAAGCAGATACTCCTCTGTGGCCAGGGACATCCACTTTTCAGAAGAGAACCATACCATTTGATTTCTAAGCTGATCTTAAATCTTATTCATATCTAGTATGACCATGATCAGTGATTATAGTGAGAGTATAACCCCAATATTTAAATTATTCATTTATTTTAACCTCCACCTATGCCCATGCATCCCTGGATGACTGTATAATCAAACCTGCACACAGTAGTCCCTGTCATAATAAATTTCAATTAATTAATATTTCAAAAGCCATAATGACTGATACTTATGTATTAAGATTAATCCTTGGTTAATGTGGATACACACCCTAATATGTAAATCACCATGACTTCCACCTGTAATAATGAAAAGACCAGTGAAATCACTTTTTGTAATAAATTAACTTGTAAGCTCCCTATTCATTATATTCAGTCCGACAATAAAATTTTATTATTATTATGATTAAATATGAGTATGTTTCTATATATTGGAACCATAGGATAATCATTTAGAATTAAATTTTGTTCAGTATTAAAATGAGCATCCCAAGCTTTGAACCCAATCAATAGTAAGGTATGCCTAACCATATCTATAAAATTAATATACATTATCTGATTTCATAGCATAGCTAAATAAGGTTATTATTAGTAATGCAATATCAATGTGTATACTTGTGTACTAAGGTGCTGACCCTGAGCTGTAAGAAGAATCCTGGGAGTTCTTGTTTGAACACTGAACTATGTTTGAACCCTGAGCTATGTCATGCTATATGAGAAGGAAAGCTGTGTTACATCAGGGATGTTAATTAGGTGGTTGAGACTAGGAAGCCCATGTATGGGTTTAAACTAGGGGCATGGGGGTAACCCAGTGACTGCTGGTCGAGAGTCCTGCTTGGCCTTTTGGTCTTGTTGATTGATTATACAATCTTGACCATTACAATATATATATACACACACACAAATTTGAAAGTCTGTTTGTTACTTAATAACTCAACAAATATTGCATCAACCTTGATGAATCTTGCATGATTTTTTTTTTTATGAGAATTATTCAAAATTATCAATATATTATTTCATTAAGAAAACAAATTGTATGTACTAAAAAAATCAGGGCAATATTGTTAAGTTATTAAGTAATAGACAAGCAAAATTTCAAAGTTATATAAATAAGACTAATAAAAATATATTTGAAAGATTATTTAAAATATTGTAGTAAATAATTTTTAATACAAACAATGTATAAAGCACTTAATAAAATATTTTTAAGATATTACACACACTGATATTATTTGTATTTTTATATTGGACTACTACCATCATCTAATATGTGTATTGAATATCTTTAGAAAAAATTAATTTTATTTAAATATTCCAAATACATTCAACTGTTAGTAATAGCACATCAAGTAGGTTAGTATATGCACAATGTTTTGATAGGTATTAGTCTCCCCTTTTCTTCAGGTGTTGCCAGCCTGACCAGTGATAGTACTAGCATGGGATTCAAACCTGGGTTGTTAGATTCTTGAGTTTTGAATTTTAAGGTAACACTCTAACCAACTGAGCCATCCTGCCAAAGGCAACAGTCTGTAGAAATTTCATATACTTAATGAGGTTCATCCTGATTTCTCCACTTTTTCCTGAAAGCATAGTTGATGAGTGCTTTCCATACATTATGTATAGTCACACTGGGCTGGCTTATGGGATTTTTTACCATTATCATGTGAGAAACTTCTTTAAATTTTCTTCTTTGTACCTTTTCTTCTCTATTCAATGTTTTTGAATTTTCCCCACTGAACATATGTCCATTGGCACTACATGGTCTGCTACCTTAGACACATCTGTTTTCTCTCTTCTAATCATCAGTTTATGTTCTTGCAAGTGCTTTTGAATGGGACAGTTGGTCTCACCAATATACGTTCTTCCATTGACATGGTATTTCATAGATGCAGTTTTTTCTTTTCATCATTTCAAGTTTAGGTTTTGTAGAAGGTAGAATTCCTCATAGGGTAGTAAGGTTCTGGAAAGCTGTTCTGATGCTATACCGATAGCAAATTTTCCTTAATTTGTCTGCTATTTTTGGAATGCATGGGTATGCTACAGTACCAATAATTGTATTTTTTTCTTGATGGTTCTTTTAGTCTATTTAAAGTTTTCTTAATAACAGCTAATGGATAAACATTTTTCATGAGTTTGTTCTATATAGATTGCTTTTTCCAAATTGCTGGTTTTTGAACAAACTTCTTTTGCTCTGTCCCATAGTGATAGTATAACTCCATGTTTTGTGTTTCTGGTGTGATTGGATGTATAGGCTAGGTATTTTCCTGTATGTGTAGGTTTTTGGTAAACTGTAGTTTTGATTTTGCCATGAGGGAGTCTTGTCATAAGAACATCTAAGAATGCCAATTTTTGTTCTTGTCCTGATTCTATTGTGAATTTAATTGAAGGATATATATTGTTGATGTGTTTCCAGAAAGTTTGTAGCAGTGTTTTTACCATGTGGCCATATAACAAATGTATCATCCACATAATGAAGCCAAACTTTAGGTATATATTGAGTAGTTTTTATGGCTAAGGTTTCAAGTTATTCCATGTAAATATTGCTAATCAGGTGAGACAATGGTGAACCCATAGCCATTCCTTGATTTTGTTGGAAGAATTCTGTTATATTAAAAGTATGTTGTTTTTATGCAGAATATTAATAGTTGCATTATACAGGAAGAGCTGTTCTAGTTTGGAAACTATTAACACCATTTAATCTTTTCATTACAAGAGACAATGCTTCTTCACATGATACATTCGTAAATAAACTTTCCACACCAAAGCTTATAGTAAGTCAGTTCTTTCAATTTTCATGTTCTTGATTAATTCTACAAAGTGTCTAGAATCCCTGACAAAGTACTGGGTCTTGTATGCCAAAGGACTTAGAACTTTGAGCAGAAATCTTGCCAAATTTTGGCAAGGTGAATCTCTAGAACTAACAATAGGTTTTAACATCCAATATAAAAATACAACTAGAACACCATCATCACAAATCTTCAGAAAAACACTGATATTATTTGTTAAAGTAAGTAATTTAGAAAAACTTTGTTTGAGTAATTGGTCATATGCATGTAAAGAAAGTAATACAAAAGTAAAGATCAGCAATCGGTGTTATAGTATAATTCAAATATTTCAATAACAATTAGATATTAGAGCTCTAGAACAAATAACTCGAAATATTTAAATTAAGGAAAGCTCTATTGTGTATAAGTTTCTGGTATTCTTTTATCATCTATCCTTTATATAAAGATTGTTTGTTATTTCATTTTTCAACACATAAATCTTGCATGGTTTCTTTCCCCTTTTTTGGAGAATTACATAGGCTACAAATTTTTGCTTTATAGCACTTAATTGTTTTTAAAAATTTGGTAATTTAATGAATGAAGCTTCAGGATCAACTAGTTATATGTATATGCAAACTAAAGCTCATATGATGTAAATTATTATTATAATTACTTCTACTATTACTATTAATAGTATTAATAATAGTGCTAATAGTGGTAGTAGTAGTAGTATTTTTCAAACTTATTGACAATTCCTAGGATATGATAGGTTACAAATAATGATCAATTCATACAACTTGACAAATTGTGCATTACAATAAATACAAGTTTTCTAGAATGAGAAAAACAAATATTATACATTGTATATATACTACTTTATAGTCAATGTATCTTAACATTTGAAAAGAGAAATAATTAGTACATTTAACTATAAGTTGGAGCATTGACAAATAAGGGACCATGTAACTGCAAATATATCTAGAGAGATAACTTTTTATCTCTATTTTATTCAGTCCAATTTGTTTTAAATATGCTAGGGTGTCTTCTAAAATTATTGTTATAAAGAAAAGTATATCTTTTTGCACTACAAGATATATAGTATAAATATAGTACAGTGGAGCCACAAATTATGCTTTATCTAACTACATGATTTCAAATATACAATATTTAAAGAAAAATGTAACCAAGTAAACAAAAAAACCCATTAAAATTTACATATTTAATAGTCTTCAGCAGCCATTTTTTCTTCTCTGAGCATTGTACATGATTATATTCATTAATAAAATTTGTTCAGTTTTTACTGAAAGTATATATTTTATTCTTTATTATCTTTTATAAATTTGATGTGCTACATTTTGCATAATAAAATATTTTCTGAATGTAATGCTAAAAGTTTTACAAAATTTTAGAACATATTAAAAGTTGATACTGATTTAAAATCATCAAAATAAGTAGAGAGATCATAATTTCTTGATAACAAGACCACTATTATGTTTCTATAAGAGAGAAAGTTATTGAAAAAATAATATTGCTTAGAGCCTACAGTGTATTTAATATCTACAAATATTGGACATTTTGCTATTTACTCTATTTTAAAAATAAAAATATGATAATTAATTTTTTATTGCTTCATTGAATGCATGAGTGAACACATACTCAGTAAAATATATATAAATGTGTCACCTCAATTTATTATTAATAACTATATTATTGTGAACACATACTCAGTAAAATATATATAAATGTGTCACCTCAATTTATTATTAATAACTATATTATTTTAAAAAATGTTGTTTTTATTATAATCTTGATTTATATGCATACTATACATATAAAACATCGATGTTAAATATGTGTGTGTTGAAAAATACTGTAAACTTGCAGTTCAATAAAAAATAAATTCATTCTATTCTAATCAATATTTATCAACTAAATATGAATACATTGAATGCTAGGGGAGTTTAAAACAAAATATAGCATAGTTCATAGCTGCATGGTACTTATTTTTACAAAGCAAGCCTTTGGAAAAGATTCAGTGATTGACTGGATTGTGTAATGGTTTTTTCAATCTACTTTTATGGGATATGGTCAATTGTAGACTATTACACTCAAAGAAAGCATGTTTTGATACTCTTTTCCTTGTAACACAGCTCACATTTAGTTTTCATGTTGGCAAGAGTTCTCTTATATCTAAGAAAGTATAGGGTAGGCATTGACCACATACTTATATTTAGCATAAAATCAATATCATATCTTATAGGAAAATAATTTTAGTGTTAGTGATTACATCTAATGGTGTGACTTATTTTGTATATGAACATTTTTTTGTTGGTGTTATATTGAGCATTGTTTTAAAATGTGGAAATAATCTTGTCATGTATAATGTGAGGTTAATTGTTTTTTGTATTTCTTTGTATAAAAACCATCCTACCCTAACAGCCACGATCCAAACCAGTCTAGTCAACCACTCCCCAAAAACAAATTGATTTTTATATCTTATAGACATAAATTTAATGCAATCCAAAATCTTTTCAAGTATTATGAAATTGTAATTTGCTGAGTGAAATGGTAATAGTTTTTGTTCCCTCACAAGAACTTTTTACATAGTGAATAAATGTTTGATATGAATGATTGTGTGTAGTACTTTGTGAAGTAATTGGTAAGTAGTATGTGATCTTTGTAATAATAATAAGTACGTTTATAAGAACTACTTTAGAATATAATGAGAAATATGCATTGAGGGAGTTGATTTGGTATGTTTTATTGCACTTGTTTATTTTGTATTAGTTTTTGCATAGCCATATTGCTTAAATGAAATGGGAATTCTAAATATGTTATTGACTTTCCTGGAATATATTTATATATGGTTTCACATGTGTATATGTATCACACCCATGATTTATCTAGGTTAAATTCTATTTCTGGGAAATTTGTATATTTCTTTATGATTTTAATTAATGTATAAATGTTTTGTTATTGTTATTGTTAGGGAAACTAATATCTTCAGTCATGCTATGCAAGGTATACAATAACCCTGTGTGTGCATGCAGATACCTGGAAAATAGTTTTCTATGTTGTAGAGGGGTGGATTTGTATATATATATATAATTAATAATAAAGCATTATGCAGTGATCCTTGTAATAATGATTGATGTTGGTTAAATGAGGAAAACATTTTTCCATTTAAGATTATATTTGATTGAATACAAGTATATTTTATATATTTGCAGTTTAGATGTACCCATAAGGGACTTGATCACAAAATTTTAAGCTCCAGCATGAAATACATATATTGGAGATCATTTATCTTTTTCATATGTGTAGTCATGTGTATCAATTGTATGAGATAAAACAGATAGCTGAAGGGAGTTTGAAAGTTTATGTTCAAGTCCCTTTTGGTTATATTTAAGGTTATATATATATTATTTAATAATAAATTTTTAATACATATAGAATAGATTTAGGTATATTTATTTTTTCCAATGTTTGTATGAAAATATTAATAACCATTGAATCAAAAACTCCATGTCAAGCTGTCCTGCCATTTCCCATAGTGTCAATAATTGTTTTGAACAAAAATGCTGCTTTTTTTATTGATGAGACTTTTTTAACAAATTATGACTGAGACAACAATGGTAAAAGGTATGTTTTCAATTTGTTAATATATTTTTAAGCAGTTTGACTTCTAATGAGTCCATATGTATTATTATTGTCACTATTATTTTTACTATTATTATTATATTGATTTGAATCATTTTATCTTACAATCAATAAATAGATAGTATTGGAAATCTTAACTGCAACATTTTGTACTATCATAATATTAATATTTTAGTTGGTAGTTTGTGGCCACTAGGTGACTCTGCAGAACAACCAAGAAGCCTGCAAGTGATAAATTTCTATACAAAAATGGCTGAAATCAATGACCATTCTAATTTCAAGGAAAAAAGAAATTAGAAAGAAAGGATAAAGAGACTATAAATGCTCTGCAAATAAGTTTTGCAATGGTTTATAAACCAGTCTGTGAACTACTAATACATCCATACATAGAACATACTAGTCCATTTTCCAGTTTATTTGATATTTTGTAATATTATCTTTTAGCTTCTTCATCAGAAGCCTTTTTTATTTTAAATATTTCAATGGCATGTCTAATTGTAGCTTTTTAATGTATTCTATTATCTGCCATAGCTTCCCAATGGAAATATTTGACAAAATACTTTAGAATGTTTTTGAGATAATTTATAATTTAGACATGATCTATTTCTCCCATAAAAATCATCTCAAAGCTTGCATTATTCATTTATTTTGCATGTCTAATCCAAAGAAAATGTGATTTTCCGATAATGACCTCTATATGATCATATCCAGCAAATTGAGGACATATTTATTATGATTATGATCTTACTATTGTATTTTTTAAATTTTATAGAGCATCTTTAAATGAAATTTCTCTAATGCCTTTATATTGCACAGATAGGGTATCCAAATCTCAGTTCCATAGAATAAATTAGGTAAAATAATAACTCTACTTATAGATAACTTACTTGCAATAATTATTTCCCTGTAATGAAATACTCTCTCTTTTAACTTATTAAAAGCAGCAGCAGCACCTTTACATTTATGTTATATCTCAACCATCTAAGTCCACCTTTCTACTTATAAAACTACCAAGGTATTTAAACCAATTTTCATTTTCAAGTTAATAACAATCCAAGCTAAAAGTTGCTGAGGATTTTTCTGTCAGAATTTGTTGAACATTAATTAATAAACCAAAGTCTTTATATGTTGCATTCAAAATATAAAGCACTTTCTGTAAATCATCTTTCAAACTTGCAAAAGCAGTACATCATTCTGCCAAGCAAAAAAAATGTCACAAATTTCCTTTTAATCAAATCACTAATAATAATATTGTTATCAGAAAATGTCATGATTCTTATTTTTAGTGAATCCAAGCTATATTTACTTACATCTACAACAGACTCCTTAAAAAAAACTCCATGCTTCATTAATATGAGTCTTGAATATTCAAATTAGCAATTTTAGTTTTTAATAGCTGTTTAAATTTAGCATGTATAGTAGATTCTTCTAAAGAATTAACATCAATTTTCTTGTGAATATGATTGGAGTAATATCTATTTTTAATGTAACTAACAATTTAATCTTGGAGCATACTAATCTGTGATCTATCCAACAATCTGTACTTGTAAGTGTTCACAAAGTATGAGTTCTTATATTCTGATTTCTAACCATATTGTAATTTATTAAATGTGATTGCTTTGAGTGTGAATGCATCTGTTTTTTATAGTAGTTTTTCTGCCTAAATAAACAAATTAAAAAATATAATGCATCATCCATTTTTACATTTTTCAATGTAAAGAAAGTTGTTAAATTTGTCAAATGTGTTGAAATGTTGGAGTGAATTTAATATCAATATCAAAAGATAAGATTATGCCTTAATATTTATAAAGTTATAATTCTAAACTGTGTAGAAAATGTAAGTAAATTAAATTATTAATAGGTTCCTGCCAAATGACACTGCCTCCTAATGATCATATGAAAAACATTCTTTATATTTTAGAATTTTCAAAATGATTGGGTTTTTTTTACTATTGAACCTATAGTGAACAAATTTTGTAACATCTTTTTACATCATTGTTATAAATTTCAATATTTTCTAATAAAACATTAAAAATAAATAAATAAAGCATATGGGGGAGGGGGACAAAAAAGTATACATGTGAGTATCCTGAAGACCGAGTGAAGTACAAAAGTTTTATTCAATTAATTAAACTGTTAGTAAAAAAAAAGAAAGGTAAGCACTGTTAAGGATTTTAATACATATTAAAAAGTTTTAATTAACTATAACTTTTCAGATATGCCAAACCCTACTCACCTAATATAAACCTTTGTGAAAGAAGCATAATAATTTTTGTAATATCCGCACTTACGACTGCCAAGGTTATAACTGCAAGTCATACTGTGCGGTCAGCAAATAACGTTATACAATTCCCACGCTGTTCTTTTCCAACGAATGGTCTATTTTGCAACGAATGCCTTGCTCTACAACAAATGCTTCTACTCTGCAACTAATGCTCTGCTCTGCAACAAATGCTTCTACTCTGCAACTAATGCTCTTCTCTGCAACTAATGCTCTTCTCTGCTGCGGTCTCTTTCAGCTACACCCATGAACTGCATTTCCACTGGGCGCTGGTCATTTACCGCCAGCACTGATGCGAGATATCTCCACTGGTGTTAAACAGATGTCTACTCTAATACTGCTCACTACTCACTACTGTGTGACTGCTCTCTACTGGAGTTGTCCTTTAATTACACTGCTCGATGTTACCCAGTCTTCTTATTACTCTCTGACAACTGCAACGATCAATCAATGCACTGACCAATAAGGTAACGTCTCTTATCTAGAAACATTTGTAGTTAGCAAATATTTCTAGGAATTGTCAATCGCCATTACGTCAATGCACTAATTAAATTCCTCAGCTATAAGAGCACGATCTAAAAACAGCCACTCGAACAAATTCTAGTTTTTCTGGAGTACACAAACATGTCTGCCATTTTTACAAACACTACAACATCTCCCTCCACTCCAGAAAAACCCTTGTTGCAATTCCTTGATGTTTTCTATTCCTACTTGGCCGAAACATATTTCCTGTTATTTCCAAACTTACAGCGTTGTTATATCACATAGACTTATTGGGATTGACATTTTCACCCGATTTCTCCGTCTACGGCTAAACTTGTAGTTCAATGTATTCGCTACTCCCAGGTTCCAAATGCGACTGTGCCATTGTAATATCAGCACTTACGACTGTGCCAAGGTTATAACTGCAAGTCATACTGTGCGGTCAGCAAATAACATTATACAATTCCCACACTGTTCTTTTCCAACGAATGGTCTATTTTGCAACAAATGCCTTGCTCTACAACGAATGCTTCTACTCTGCAACTAATGCTCTGTTCTGCAACAAATGCTTCTACTCTGCAACTAATGCTCTGCTCTGCAACGAATGCTTCTACTCTGCAACTAATGCCCTACTCTGCAACTAATGCTCTTCTCTGCAACTAATGCTCTTCTCAGCAACTAATGCTCTTCTCAGCAACTAATGCTCTTCTCTGCTGCGGTCTCTTTCAGCTACACCCGTGAACTGCATTTCCACTGGGCGCTGGTCATTTACCGCCAGCACTGACGCGAGATATCTCCACTGGTGTTAAACAAATGTCTACTCTAATACTGCTCGCTACTCACTACTGCGTGACTGCTCTCTACTGGAGTTGTCCTCTAATTACACTGCTCGATGTTACCCAGTCTTCTTATTGCTCTCTGACAACTGCAACGATCAATCAATGCACTGACCAATAAGGTAACGTCTCTTATCTAGAAACATTTGTAGTTAGCAAATATTTCTAGAAATTGTCAATCGCCATTATGTCAATGCACTAATTAAATTCCTCAGCTATCAGAGCGCGATCTAAAAACAGCCACTCGAACAAATTCTAGTTTTTCTGGAGTGCACAAACATATCTGCCATTTTTACAAACACTACAATTTTTTTTGTTACCAGTGCATTTTTCAGATAGCTGGAAATTCTAGCTAATCTAAGATTTTTTATACAGTTACCCTACAGCCAACCTTATTATCCATATACTTACTGGTGCATAACTATGCTAGTCTAGAGACTAAAACAATGTATAAAAATTTTAATCAGAAATTGACTAACATAGTAAATATTGTCTTTTACTTTTTTTCTTGTATAGAATAATCTTTGCATTGAAGTGAGCTATTTAAAGAACATTTTATCTATGTATAAAATGTATAAATTTATCTACATTGTGGATGATAATTGTAAAACTGTTTACTAATAGCACAGACATGTACTAAGACCAAATTTAAGTATTTTTGCATATTTTCCTAGATGTATTATATTACGGCTATGATTATGAGGCATGGATCCTCGAAAGTGTTAAGCCTGTTAGTATTATTAATTAACTTATATCTTCTCCATTAAAACTTTATTTATAAGTATGTGTTTGTTTACATATTAACGGGAAGTAAAACTGTAGTTATTAATAATAATAAAAGATAACGTGATCAAACAATTAAAAAATTAAGTATTTTGGTATGTTTTTTTAATATTTACTATAATCTTTGTATATATTAAAATGTACTATCTGCAAGAAAATCTTTGGCTGGAAACAAGATAACAATAATTTAAAAAAAAAACTCATTAAGTTGGAAATGTAATCAAGTCATCAGATAGTAATTGGTCATAGTCAGTGATAGATTGAATATATAGTATATATATGTGTGCGTATTAAGACTTTTATATCTAACTTTACATCAGACATGGCCAAGATGTCGCCCACAGTCTACTGTAGCCCGCAAGACCTCTGAAAGTAGACCATGAAACTGTCATGAACACTGACAAATCATAGTGATAAATTCAGAGCTGATTTGAATATAAAAAATAATAAAACGTAAAAAAAGTAAACGGGCTTGTATTTTCTAATTAGCGATTCTCTACTTCAACTTACGATAATGTGAAAACCATACACAGTATACATGCTTACTTTGCATGATTCGATTCAGCGTCCATGTTCCATTCTGACATTGTAAGTTTCATTTCTCTATGATAATAAATAAAGATTTTATGATGATTTTTCTAAATAGTACTTTTTTTTTCATTTTTGTTATACTCGAGGTTTAATGTTTACTGAAAAATTTATAACAAAATAATGGTTATTCAACTGATTCAAGCATTGATTGCAATTTCTCCTCATGGGGCTAACAAACTACATCATTTTGCTAATTATTTCTTAAAAGTAATTATAATACCTTTTAAAAAAAAGAATTAACAAGCCATCTTTGCTCATAAATATAGAAATTATCTTTATCGCACAATCTTTTTTCTGATGAATTAGACTTTTGACGATTGAACGTTATTACTAGATTTTCAGTCACTCTTAAGCATTTTTTTAAAGTTATTATTTTATAGAAAAATAGTTGGAAAAAAATCATTTATGATATTCCTTTTATATGTTTTCTTGTCTAAATTTTAACAATAAAAAAAAGCCAAACACTAAAAGTAAAAATTGCAATAAAATTTAGCCAATTAGATATATATGTGTGGCCACAGTTATATATGAGCTGTGTATCAGATATATAGAGAAGTATAGTTCATACCAGTTACAATTAACATTTAATAATGTCATTCAAAACCAGTAAAAATATTTCAAATGATGGTTCTGTGGCAAATAGCTATTAGGAACTGCGTTCAAATTATGGATCTGTGCAGATAGGCATAATGTCCATGTGTACCGTATAATTTTTCATAGATAAAAATACAACTTCTGATATCTGGTTATTAAAGTTGTACTCTTAGTAGTTTTATAATATTCCAAAAAGAAAGTACCATGTTGCCTGCCTATAAAAAAGACACGAAAGTTTTATTTATTGACAAGAGTGCTGATTAGACACAAACCAGTGTTCAGAGAGTGCTTGTTTATTAACTAAAATTGATAATGTATTCTAACCTTATTTATCTTTATTTAGGAGTGTTATCTGATATGCGTTTCTGCAACATCTTTCCACATTGTTGCTTTGACTTTGTGATCAGATGAGGAGAAATGATAATGATATATCTAGTTTATGGATTATCATTGTACATCAACATGCCTTGTATTCAAAAGTATTGAAATTTAATCATGCTACAAGTGTTGTCTTCAAAATTGTTAATAAGATCAAAAAGGTTGTTACATCAGTTCCAGGATTTACTAAAAGAATGTAAGAGTGAATTGTTATTACATACTGATGTAAGGTGGTTATGTCGAGCAAAATTTTTAATCAGATTCAGAGAACTTTTATCACAAATGAAAACTAAAGGTGATTCATATCCAGAACTGAATTACTTCTTGACCTCACCTATTTGTGTGATATTACAGAAAAACTAAATAACTTAAATATAGAACTACAAGGAAAAGATAAAACAATAATAGTTATGATAAGCACTTTGAAGTCATTCAAGAAAAAATTAAGTATGTTCATAATGCAACTGAAGTGTTGTGAATTAAAACATTTCAAAAATATGGTTGACGAGTCTAAAGATAGAAAGAATCTAATCTACAACAAATATGTTGAAAATATAATATTCCTCATAAAGGAATTTGAAGGAAGATTCTTAGAATTTGACAAACTTGAAGATATTGTTAGTTTTTTGTCTTATCCATCAATATCTAAGATATGGCTAAAAAATTAAGTGAATTTATACATACAGATTCAGTGGGCCTGGAAAAGAAATAGTAAATATTAAATGTGATATACATTTAACATCAATGGGTTCAAATGAGAGCTTTTGAACATTAATAAGCAAGGATAAATATCCAAATATTTGGAGAGTTGCTGCATATTTCAATGCATTTTTTGGTTCAACATATTTGTACAAATCAGCATTTTCCTGCATGAATGCGATAAAAACATAGGGAACAGTTATCGGATCTACATTTGGAATCGTGTTTAAGAATTAGTTTAAGTTCATACGAGCTAAATTTTGACAAACTTGCCGAAACTATGCAATGCCAAGTGTCATCAAAATAATAAAAAATATATTTTGTTTTTACTTTGTAATTTTTTTGGTTTGTAAAGTTTGCATCTAATTTATTTTAATAAAATTCTAAAACAATTTCCGTTTTTTCTCTCTCTACATTTTCTTGAATTTTTCTTTTAAATTTACGACCAGCTCTTGAAAATAATTATTTATAAGTAATTCAGTAATTGTAATTTAATAAATATTTTACAAAGCGCTATGGACAAATTGTAATAGGATCGTATCTTATTGAAAAAAAAATCATCAGTTCGTAAATATCTTCTAAAAATGTCGCCAATATTTGCGAGTACCTAAAAAGCCCTTACAAAAAAAGAAACACCAATTCATAAGTACATTCTAAAAAAAACAAGATTTCGAACCGTTTTTTTTTTTCGTTTGATAAAAATGTTTTTCCCGGTTTGCGGTTCAAAATCCTGAAAAAAAAACGTAGTAGCCCTCAGGTACACTTTCACCAAAAAAGTGGTCCCCAACGTCTAAAAGTTTGGCCACCCCTGCTATACATAATAATAAAAGAAAATATATTTTTTTATATATAATGCTACTTTTACTCCTGAGGTCAAAGGAGGAATATTGATCTGATTATTGAATAGCTTTTAATCTGTGATAATAAGTTATTTAATAAATAAATAAACTATTTTATCCATTGCGATTCAATATATAAATATACCCACATAAAATCCATAATTTAAAAATATTAAAATTATTTCCTGTTTTTAAAATAATATAATGAAAGAATAATTAAAATAATGTTATAATACCTACATAAAAGCTTTTATTGATTTTTACCTGGAATTCGTCTGCTTTTCATTTTGAAATGAATTAGATGTTTCGAAGAAGTAATTATGAAAAACAAGATCTTGGCAATTATCTGTGGTAATAAATGTCTTTATTCTATTATTTTTTTGTTCTTGATGAGAAATTAATTCGTTCTTTTCGAAAATAAATTTTCCAAACATTTTTTGTAAATTTAAAAAAAAAGTCGACTAAATTTTGAACATTAAAAAAGGTCTAACTATAATAAATTGGAAGGATGCGGCCGTTAAAAGCCTCGTTTTGATTTCATCCACTGCGATAACTACTAAAGGTTACTTAGTATCCTAATAAGGAAACGCTGGACTATTTTAAAGAAATTCTATTTATATCAGGACATAATATTGTGGTTGTGTTTTAACAAAATTAAACTAAGCATAATTTAAATTTTCAACTATTTTAATACATCATTCTTAGAAAAGCTTACGTTTGTTTGATCTGTCATAACATTTATGAATACGAGTGCTTAAAATCACGGCTGGAATATTTGTTTTGTTTAGTAAACTGAATGATTCAAATATAGATATTTTTCAATACAATTCGTTAAAATGAAATAAGCAATGCTATCACTTTTAATTAAATTGATAAAATTGTCATTGGTTCGAAATTTAAAATGCGTTGCCTTTTTTTTTTAATCTATAAAAAAAAACCCAGCAAATCTTCATTTGATATATATACCCAAATATAATACTATTTTTTTTAAAAAATTAAAATTGATAACTTAAAAAATAATTAATAAAAGTATCTTAAAAAAAAAACTATTTTTAAAAAAATAAATATTCCATCTACCTTATTGATAAGTACTTAAGAATATCAAGTGATTAAAAAAAAACCATCTATAAACATATACTCGGTGTTGTATTGTAATGATAAAAATAATTGCATGGTTCAGTGCAGAGGTGCAGTATCAGACACTGGAGCATAAGATCTGGGATCGGATTGATTCCAGTGCTGGCATTTCATATGAACCGCATTTCTTATGAGCTTCCGAATAATAAATCCATACGATTGTTATTTTTACAAGCATAACAGACCAGCTGTTTAAAAAAGTTTTCCAAAACTTAAGTAAAAAGATGTTCGATTACAAAAATATCTACAAGATTCGAAAGGTAACAATTCAATTAAGTTTTTTTTTTTTTAGGACTTACTTGTAAACAAGGTGTTAGCTACTTTTAAAAAAAGTTAATATCTAATATAACTATATATTTGTTTTAATAGTATTCCTAGTAAGTCCTTTTTTCTCTCTTAATACTGTTCTTTATTTCTATTTTCATTAAATTTTAATGTATATATCTTTGATCAGGCAAAACCCTCTATACGTATTGCCACTCCGTGCAAGCCAAAGTAATCAATGGATGCCAGAAGGTTTGTGCATAAAATCCCCATCTAGTGCCTACTCATCTAATATCTCCAGACTAGTTTCTGTCTTATGGCCAGTGTCAGTGAGGAGCCTTGGATATGAGAGCACTGCACTTAGATCTTAGGATTTAATGCAACCCTCCAGCAGCCACCTTTTATCTCTACTTAACTACAAAACTATGAGACTTAAATTGAAAACACCATAATATTTTCAATCCAAGCTCATTAGCTGATATAGTCATATAGGTCTGAACTCAGTTCAGTACCTATACATTTTAGTATCTTTGGTTCTTTAATAATCACAGTCACCACTATCCTATTAGGCAGGATTGATTTTAAACCAATAAACATCACATGATCACCATTTCTTATGCTTGCTTATAACTGTTATTAAAACAGACAAAACTTTATACGTATTGCCACTCCATGCAAGCCAGTATAATCAATGGATGCAAGCATCTTACTCTAGCTTGCACATAGTGGCAATATGTATAGAGTTTTGCCTGTTTTAATAACAGTTATAAGCAAGCATAAGAAATAGTGATCATGTGATGTTTATTGACTTAAAACCAATCCTGTCTTATTAGGATAGTGATGGCTATAGTTATTAAAGAACCAAAGACATCCAATGTATAGATACTGAACTGAGTTCAGATTTATAATATTATATAGGCTGAGCTTGGATTGAAAATATTATGATGTTTTCAATTCAAGACTCATAGTTTTGTAGTTGAGATAGGTGGCTGCTGGAGGGTTGCATTAGATCCTAAGAACTAGGTGCAGTGTTCTCAGATCCATGACTCCTCACTGACAAAGGCCACACCAGAGACTAATCTGGGGATAGCCTTCTGGCATCCATTGATTACTCAGGTTTGCACAGAGTGGCAATATGTATAGAGAGTTTTGCCTGTTTTAATAAGTTAGAAGCAAACATAAGAAGTAGTGATCATATATTTGGCATTATTTACTCTATACTGATCTCATAGTTTCATTATTTTTTAAAGCCGAGATAAATGGAGTAAATATTCTACATCTATCATTCCACTGTCACAAAGATTACATGATAAATTTAGATCCTTACTATTGCTTTACCCCCCCCCCCACTCTCTCAACTTTCTTTTCTTGCCTAAAACAATAACTCGTGCTCTTTATACCTAATATTTTTCGGTTTAATATCAACTGTTTTTTTTTTTTTAATTATTATTTTGCTATTCACGTTCATCTTTGATAGCTTTTCTTTTTTACTGTTTTGCTTATACTTTTAACTTATTGTATATTTAATAATTTTCATATAATCACATATGTAATCTTTTATATTTGTTTGATCCCCCTTCACCTAAGATATTTCTCCCACTGTATAAAATCTCACATCTTTGTGAATTCTATCTCAAACTGACAATGATTCTCTATACCAAATAACTTTCAATACCATGTGAAAGATTTAGTACAGCTATATAGTATCATATTTCATAATTTTTTTACAATAACATTTAATATATAAGAATAATCTTTTAATTTTTGTCTTTAATTATCAAATCTTTTTTTTTTTCTAAAATTAAATGTACCTTTTTGCATAAATTGACTTTTTCATTTCTCCATATAACTGTCTTTGATTCCATTTTAAATTTCATATTAATTTCTCTTTTTACATAAGTTTTCTATATTTATATGTCATAGACCTTATTTTGTTTTTAACTTTATAAATGGTGTATTTTCATTACATTGACTTTGCAGGTGATATTGCTTTGCCTTATGCTATAGTTTTATATATTTATCTTTAAAAAAAAAGAAAATAATTTACTTTTGATTAGTTTTATCAATTAATTTGAATGAAACAAAAACAATACATAGTGTTTTTCTGAAGGTTTGTGATGATGGTGTGTTCTAGCTGTATTTTTATATTGGACTATTTCCATCATCTAATATGTGTGTTGAATGTCTTTAGAAAAGTTTAATTTTAGTTAAATATTCCAAATGCATTCAACTGTTAGTAATATCACAGAAAACAGGTTAGTATATGTACCAACTGTTAGTAATATCACAGCAAACAGGTTAATATATGCAGTGATATTACTAACAGTTGGTGCATATACTAACCTGTTTGCTGTGATATTAACTAACAGTTGAATGCATTTGGAGTATTTAACTAAAATTAAATTTTTCTAAAGACATTCAACACACATGATTAGATGATGGAAATAGTCCAATATAAAAATACAGCAAAAACAATACATTTTTCTTATAAATTTGTTCTGGATTCTTTTGATATCACTATTTGTAATAACTTTTTTTTATTCCAGTAATATTTGCGCTTGTGCTAATGTTTCATTTGTTATAATTATTATTATCTAGGTTTATATATTGATTCTAGATTATGCTGTTTTATTGAATCAAATGCTTTGACCAATATCAATAAAAACAACTGCTAACAAAACAAAAAGCATAATTATAGGGCTTCTTGATTCTCTAAAACCATACTGTTTCTCTGATAATCATTCAGCTACGACTGTAGGCAACCTATTCGATAAAATTTTTGAAAATATTTTTGCTATAGAGGACAATATTCCATAGTAATCACAGAAATTTTGTCTATTTGCTTTATTTAAAAAAATAGAATGATAGAAATATTCTTAAGATCAAATGGCACAACTTCACAAGTCCATAAATTCCTAAAAAAACATCCAATATTTCTGTAGTAAACATATCATCACCATATTTTAAAACTTCCAGTATTTCGTCCGAATCTGCAGTCTTTCCATTTTTAAGATTACAAAGAACTGTTTTCATTTCTCTGATAGATATATTTGTTCAAATCTATATAATTAGGTAAATTGGATATATCATTAAAAGTCATCTCAATTTTTATATCATTATTCAAAATGTGATCAAAATGTTTTTTCCCTTTAAATATTATTGTCATCATATGAGTGGCACTGCTGCATTTAATAGGATTACTATATCCTCAGGTCCACATGTTGCTTTCACTGCATAAAAAAAGATCTAAGATAATCATGATGAACAAATATTACTTGTTTTTAGAGTTTTAATCTACTAATCAGTTTTTAAGTTTCCTGACAATTAAATCTCTATTTGTTATGTCATTCCACATTTACTGTTCTGCCAAGCAGAAAATGCTGTTTTTTTTTTAATGAAATCACTAATAATAAGATCAGTCCAAAACAATCATGGTTCTTTATTAGTAAACCCAAAAAATTGATTTACTTATATTGCTAACATACTTCGCATGAGAATTTTATGCCTCTATATAAAAATTCCAGATCTAAAGTAGCAATTTCAGTATTTAATAGCTGTTGAAATTTAGTACATATAGTTAATACTTTTAAAGAACAAACTTCTTTTTTTGTGAATATGGTTGAGTAAAACTTGAGACCTGACAATTAAGTTCATCAACTCATCCTAGAAAGTGCTACAAGCTTCATTATTGAATATCACAGTGGTCATGTTTGAAGTCCCCCAAAGAAGCTATGTATCAATGTCAGCACTTAATCTTCAAAACAATTTTGGAAATCTTATTTGGGAGTGACCATCAGATTGTTACTGTCATCAAAATGTCTTCCTTTCAATCCTTTATTTTCAGGTAAAGAAAATAATCATTGGGAGTCAATTCAAATGAATAGGGAGGGTGCTCTCGTAGTTGTTTCTTGGTTAAAGCTCTATTATAGACAGTGTTGCAAAAGTTGTTGCATTTTTGCACACAAACTTTATGACAACTTAATATTACCCTACACCATTCTTTTATAAGCCAGAGCTTGAGAATCATAAATCTTTTGTCATATGTTTATGATTACACCCCTCCACAATGTGTTAAAAGCAAACAGAAACCAATTCCTATCTTGTGTGAGAATGGTATAGTGAAAATTGACTATATATATATACTATTAAGTGGATAATCTTGTCTAATAAATGACTAAGAAAAATTAATGTATTAAAAGATTCTTGTTTTTCCATTGATGTTTATACTGACAATTTGATTAATTTTTGCAAAGTTTAAATCAGTCCTGCTCATTATTAGTTACAGACCTTTCTTTCCTCTCAGAAAATGTTTAATCCTTTTGTACACTGTAGTTTTCTTCCTGGCATTATCTTTGTAACTTCTACAAACATGTCGCTGGTTTCATTTCCATTATTGCCAAGTTTAACAAGAAATTTAATGTTTGTTACTCTAATTCAAGTTCAGACATTATCATTATGGCACACAAAAACATGTAACAATAAAGAAAGTGATTTGGCAAGATGCCACATGACAGCATAAACACTGCTGTAAGATACTAATATACAAAGGTTATGAACTTAAAATTTGTTTATGCTGCCAACATAGGCATGCAGTGACAAGTTTACAAACTTAAGTGCGAGACCTTATATTTTTTTAATGCAACCGTCATTTTAATCTTGGATTTCACTAATTTATTATCTATCCAACAATCTGTATTTTTAAATGTTTACATAATATGAATTTCTGTTCTGATCCCTAACTATAATGCAATCTATTAATTGTTACTGTTTTGAATGCAGATGCATCCATGTTCTGTTAAAGCATTTTTTCCTACTGGAATAAATAAGTTAATCCATGTATTATTTGAAAATTCAATAACAGCACTATTTAAATTTATAGCACCACTACTTTTAACAACTTTTTGGCCAAAGATTAATACTTGAACCAACGTGCATTAAATTCATAAACTTATTACTGTAAAAAATACAATCTTTTAATGGTTTTAACACTTCTTTCCAGCAAGGAATAAAAGCATTCTTTCTCCGATATTTGTTAGAACATATGCATTAATAAAATAAAAGCTGACATCGTTGTGCAAGACAAATTTTAACATCATCAATCTTTAGTTACGAGAAATTCCAATAATAAAAAATACTAAATTAGACTTTACAGTAAATTTAATACTATAGTTCTTTTTAGTGATTAATCTGCCTTTTCAAAAAAAAACAACAACTTGGTTCTTTAACCATTCTATTAAACTTAGAAATTTGATCTTAAATCTTGGCAACCCCTTAGCCACCAAAAATTTATATTTAGGAGAAAAAAATAGTTTTGTAATCTTTATTTTTAGAATATCATTGCCTTCTGCTTCACCACTACTACTGATATTATTTTTATTTCTTTAATAAGTAATCCACTAAGCACTACAACTTAATCACATTAAGACAAATCACTTTTAGATCAATTTTCCACATTCTTTCTACTTTTGTGTTGGGCAAGGGGATCCTTAAATACATATTTTTTTCCAGTTGAAATTTCTATCTCAAATATAGTTCCAAACACTCATCAGTAATTGTATTGCCTCAAACAAAACACAATTAAAAACTGCCAGCTTACTAAATTTGCCCCACCATTGCTTTCTTAAGGTCTTGAGTTTAATAAAATAGAAAACTGGAATCAGAAATGCTCTGCATTATAATCCCATTATCCTGTCATAATTAGTATAGGGAGATAACCGATGGCATGATTGGTCCACACACTAACTTGATTGAAGGTCAATTGGAAGACAAAAACGATTACTTGTAATAGAATATCTTTGATGAACCAACATCCTATTCTACAAGGCATCAGGAAGTATTGATGCTCATATCTGACCATTTCACTATATTCATCTGCAGAGCCCTTTGTTAGTCTGAACACACTATCCGACAGCAAAATTTTTTATTTAAAAACATAATTTGATTTTAATTAATTATACAAACTTCAGACTTTGTTAAAACTGCATTATAAAAACATTCTTCAAGTTTCAAATTTATTTGTAAAATAAAAAAATATTAAAAGGTACAATTTAGAAATGCAATGTCCATGGATAAGGATTTAGAAAAGTTTTTAATAAATATCCTGTAGAAATGGGGCAGATTGGCTTCTAAGCTTTAAAAATGTTTTTCTGCTCATTCGGTAAATAACTATTCAGAAAGGCTACAAAGAGCAATTAAAAGAATGTTTTCAGACTTCAATATTCCATTTTACTTAGTCGTTAGTTTAAGCATTCAATCATCTAGTACATAACTAAGTTAAAAGAACACAATTAAATCAATAGGAAAACATCCTATTCTACAGTGTATTAAAGTAAAAAAAAAAAAAAACCAATGTGGAGGAATACATTTCAATATATTTCCATTACAATGGTAAATCAGTTTTCTCAAGATGACAAGCTAAGAATACCAGATATGCGATGGCTCATTACTGTCCAATTATGTAGTGCCCAGAAGAAATAGATAACTTGCCAAGATCTAATATAGAACTTTAATTTTATACTTTGCTGTATAAAAATTGCCAACAATGCACAGAATTAAACTGTTTGGGGATCTTGTGTGACCTATTAATCAAAATTGAATACCAAGAAATTAGTAAAACCCTATAAGAATAATGATGAAAAATAATGCATCGATATAAAAACAATTGTGCTATGCAGTGAATTCGATTAATTAATGATGGATCTTCTAATTCAAGAAAAAAAAAAAACTACAAAAGTGCTAGGAAGCAGCTTAATGTGCATAAAATGACTCAGTAAAATAATATCTAAAAAAATTGGAACTATTTTAATTTTAAAAGGCCTAGATTTGAAATAGACAAATTGGAAATTCCTTTTTGAAATTTTGTAAATATTCTCATTTCTTCAATTTTTTTTAATTTTTATTCATGATGAGATTTTAATTATTTCACTTCAAGTTTTTTTTATATATGATGAGAATTTAATGATTTTTCTTTTATATTTTTTCAATATGTTAAAATTTAAGTTGTAATGTAGGTTGAAATATTTGTCAAACATTGCTAAGTCTGTAACTCAATAACTAACTTCATGAATATCAGATAATAATGAAAAAAAAACCAACAAAGTGATTAATTGAAGGACAAATGTATATCTGACACATTTTTAATTCAAATGAAATATGCACATATATAATCATGGTGTAATTAAGTCTATTTTAATTCCATTAATATATTAATTTGTATTTCAGCCTATTGTCATCTACATATATATTTTCCTCCATGATTAATGCATTAAGAGCAGTTAGTTTGTGTGAACATCATTCTAGATATCTATGCTTTATGCTAACAAAAACCAGAAAAACAATAACAAGAAAGAACTTAATAAAATACAAAAAGATCAGGATAAAGTCTAATGAATAGCCCATAAGGTGATGCCCATTAGTATGAATAAAAAGCTGTTTTTCTGGATTTTTTACTAAGCATTAGAAGCTAGATGGTGCAAGTGAAAAATCCATTGTGATGGAATAATTCTAAATATTAGAATATTTGATTTGATTAAAGTTAATTATTTGATATATATTTTGCATCACTCTTAGTTATCCTAACTATATGTTTCTGTAAGCTACTATTTGACCCAATAAAATAAAAGATTTCAATTGCAAGTTTTTGTAAAGACTAAATATGATCAAGGATTTAATAACTAATATTTTTCAAACTTTAGTAATCATTCATCTAAAACTTCTGCTCAAAAAAATATATGAATAACAATCTTATTCTCCAAGGCAATTTATCTTTATTATTATTTAAGAAATCCAAAATGAAGTCATCAATATTTCTTTAAACAAAAAAAAAAAAAATCAATTACAGTAAATAAAATGGCTAGGATAAAAACAGGATGGATTATTTTGGTACATATACATCAGTTTACATAGTAAAGTTCCGTCTGATAATTCAAAAAAACATTAATTTTACAATATACTTTGTGGACTTTGAATGTAACTTACTGTGTGATATCTATTCATTAGGATCAATACAATCAGTGACAAATTTTTTGATAAAAAAATCTATTAGACTCTACAGTAGGCAATCTACATTACTATATAAATGTGAAAATTTATTTGTGATTTTATAATTCAACAAATACTGCACCAATCTTGAAGAACTTTAGATTTTTTTCCTTTTTTGTATAAAATTTTACTAATATATAATTTTGCTTTGTTTTAAAAAAATTTCTAATTTGGAATATAAAATTGTGTGGAATTTTATATCATAATTATTTTCAAATGACATCATAAAAAACCAAAATGAGGGCAGAACAGATTAAAAGATTACAGTTAGAAATGTTTTTAAATAAAAAGTATAGTTTTTGGTAAAACTTCATTTTGTAAATATATTTTAAATTACCTAAAGTGCATTTATAACCTCGTACTTAATTTCTCATTTGAATAATAATATAAATCATTTATAATGAATTTGATAAACTTTTAGATTTAGAGTTTAAATATGTATTTAAGCATGTGTTAAAGTAAAATTTTAAATAGCATCAGTACAACAAGAGAAATAGTACTGAAATTGATAAATTTTTAAGATGTCAGATTGAATATATTTAACATGAAAAATTTAATTTTAAAATACTGCAGATACAGCAAGAGAAATAATGAATGATAAACATTTACAATTTTCCTCATATGATAAAGCAAGATATTGTGGCCTCGGTATTGAAATAACATATTAGAGAAATGAAATATTAGTTGTCGGTGATCCAGGTAAAAATTTATTAAATATATTTTAGATTATTTAAACTTCATTTAGAACATGTATTTAACTTTTCTCACTTTATCGTCATTTTAAAAATTATTACATGAAAAATATAAAATAATTTATTTTAAAATTATTTTTTATTTATTGTATTTAATAAGTTATATTTTTTGCAATATTCTTACGTCATGTAAATATTTCATAAATATATTTTAATTATCAAACTTTCTATTAATGCGAAAGTACAGTTAAGAGTTTGAAAGTGGAATATATAAAATATATAATTAGCAAACTTTCTAATAATAGAGATGGGATAGTTATTTTTATTTGATATTTAGTATATTAAAAATAGAATTTACATAATAAAACATTAAATAAATTTACTGCTCAGATATCCTCCTTATATATATAAATCAGAAATATATTTTAATAATCAACTGCATTATATTACTTTTATTTATTATTATTCTACTAATAAGTGCTGAGTCATGGGTCAGTTTTGTTTATATTAGTATAATAAACAATGTAATGTAGTTGAGAATTAAAATATATTTAAAATAATTTTTGGTTGTGTTCTGATCTATCGTGTCAGCCACTTGATGGCACTATTTCTAGATAAATTGCTAGAAATAAGCCGTTTTCCGCTGCCACAGCCAGATAGCTTTCTACAATAAAACAGCCAGTTTACTTGGCTGCCAGCTACCGCTGTAGCTTTTTTCTATGCTAAAAGCACAAAAAAATCCATTTATTGGCTGCCGTAGTTGGTTGTGGTATGCCCTTTATCGTAATGCTGGGTTGTATATTTTTGCTACAGTATCGTGTGTTGACTGCATAGTGTCTAAATAATTTAACTTTTCAGGTCAACCTTTTTTTGTTTCATGTGAACTGATCTACTGGTACCTTCTAACACTTTTAACAGTGTCGTCACTGTTCCATCATGACTGTTAGTGTTACAAATTGGATTTTAGGATAGGGCACTGCACTATTTTGAAAATCACGATGAAAGTAACGTATCGCAAGAAATCGTCTGAGACAGGGAAGATGGCTGCTTCCAACTCTCAAAATTGCCAATTGCCAGACACCGGAGTCATATTTCATTATAATAGTTTGTTATAATTATTAATAACTTTATTTGGTAAATTGCAATCGAATTTACTTCCCCCCACCCCAAAACGCAGTGTCTGATTAATTACTGTCCAAAAAAGGGTAAAATATGATTTTTTTCTTAAAAAACTACTGTAACTTTTCCGATACGGAAAAAAAAAAAAAAACAAACAAGCCCATCTCTGATTAATTAGTGTCCAAATAAGACTCCGCTACATTTACTATTATTTGTAATTACACCGTCATTCAGTCAAAAAACATCGTAAATAGTAATTTAAAGTGAGTATCTACTCATGCTCTCTTCAACAGTTCTTCAGATTTGCTCATATAAAAGAATTTGAATCGTAGGAATAAGAGGGATTCTTTTTATTCCTGCATAAATACTATATCTTGGATTGAAGAGGAGAGTATTCATTTATTTAACACTCTCAAAAGGCGCTTGCTCAATTAGCTTGAAAGGCTGATATTGGAATGAAATATAATTGCAAGCACGGCGCTAGATAAAATATTTGCTTATTTACTCATAATTAAGTTTCAGTAAGAATGACGTTTAGAAATTCTAAGTAATTACACCGACGTCATTCAGTCAAAAAACATCGTAAATAGTAATTTAAAGTGAGTATCTACTCACGCTTTCGTCAACAGTTCTTCAGATTTGCTCATATAAAAGAATTTGAGTCATAGGAATAAGAGGGATTCTTTTGATTCCTGCATAAATACTATATCTTGGATTGAAGAGGAGAGTATTCATTTATTTAACACTCTCAAAAGGCATATGCTCAATTAGCTTGAAAGGCTGATATTGGAATGAAATATTATTTGTTATTAAAAAAGTAACATAATTTTATATATACACACACAAAAATAGTACAATATAATTTAATTTTTACACCCCCAAATCACAGTGACTGATTAATTACTACTGACCAAAAAAAGGGGGTAAAATGTAATTTAATTTTGTATTTAAAATACCGTAACTTTTCCAAAAAAAAAAGCCCATCTCTGATTAATTACTCTCCAAATTAATTACTGTCCCAAAAAGATCAAAATCGGCTTTCATTGTAAAATTTTGTTGGAATTACTGTCCAAAAAGTCTCCAATGTACTATCATTTGCTATTGGAAAGTAACGTACTTTTTTATTGGCACCCAGACAAACAAAAAAAGCCAGTCTCTGATTAATTAGTCCTAAAAAGTCTGTTTACATTTTTATATTCTTAATTTTATGGACATCGTAGTTGTATAGAATGGCTGACCCGGGAACATTATATCAATGTGTTCTTGCTTAGCATCAACACCATCAAGCGGCTGACACGATAGATCAGAATAGATCAGAACACAACCGAATTTTTACATGAAACAATTTACAAAAAGAGTTACAATAGTTATTTTTATCTGAATGTTGATAACTCATGTTTATTATTTCATGTAAATATTATTTAAATATATTTTAATTATCTACTAATATGGGCAAAACCATGGAAACAGTTAGTTTGTTTTAGAAGATAAATTGAAACATAAAACAGCAAATGATCAAGATAATTACTGATTTTTTAAAAGTTATCATTTTTATCAACAATATAAAAATTTAAATATATTACTTTTAATTCCTATTAATCATCCTGAATTAGATAAGTCAATAATGGATTTCAGTAGTTAGTACTAAAAAATGTTCTGAATTCACAAAATTTATTTAGTATGTTTCCAATTTTTTTTTCAAATTGTATAAGAAGTAATATATCATTCTATTATCATTTAAAATTTTTAATTATATTTGTTGATTTTAAATAATTTCTCAGAAAATCTAGCACAAAGCTAATACCATCCATTAGCAAATAAAAACTTGTATAGTTGAAATACTAGACTATTAGCTAAATATTCTGGGTTTTTTTTTTTATTTTACTAAAAGTAAATACCTAACCATCACATCTTAGATAAATATATCAACCTTTTGTGTACACTCACAATATGAAAAGATATTACATTCTCTTTATTAATGTTAATGCACCAGTTGTTGTTTTTTTTAAGAAAAAAAACAATTCTCATTGAAAGCACTTTTTATTCAATTAAAAAAAATCAGTATATTATTACAATTCATTTTTATCATAGTAAATTTTATAGTATATATACTTAAATTAGATATAATTAAGAATATTTGAACACAGACTTTCAAACTCCCCTCAGTCACTTACTCCATCTAATACAACCAATACACATGGCCACATATATATTAAAAAGATAAATGATCTCCAATATACATATTCTGTGCTGAACCAACACTCATCAGTTGGTCCAGATCATCAATTCCCACACACATATATAATTAATGCTTGGTTTTATATTAAGATAGCAAATCTACAAAACTTTAATGGATAGGCATCAATTTTCTCCACTTTTCAGCCATCCATATCATTGAAAATCTTATGATGGAATGCCCAAAGCCCTTCTTGATGCCATTATTTTATTGTTATACCCATATCCATTTAAATAGACAGAAAAGAGAATAGGCAGAATACAGAATGAATATGTAATATTTAATACAAGTATAGAATATATACTTAAACTAGATATAATTAAGAGATTTGAACTCAGACTTTAAAATTGAGGGAAGTTTGAAAGTCTGAATTCAAATCCCTCTTAATTATATATTTTATATTATAGGCTGCCAATTCTAACTTAACAAGTTAACTAATTATTATTAAAAATGATTCTTTGCTTAGCATTAAAACGTCATTAGTGTATTTTTTAAGTTGCTGTGCATTTGCTAATAGAAATTCTAACATATCTTACATTAGCTATTGAAAAGTCTGACTTTAGTTTTGGCCATATCATGTTTCCAGTCTTCTTTTAAGATTGGTCAATAATACTACTGCAAAGTTGTTTTTTTTTTTTTCTGATACAGATTTATTACAGAATTTGTTTATTCAAAATTGATACAGAATTTGGTTAAACATACCAAATAATGTTATGTATTATAAATACTTATTAGCAAAGCTCATATATAAATGTGTTATATATTTAGAATTCAAATGGTAATATTAATTTTTAACAACAGCATATATCTAATAACAAATTATTTAAATACTAAATATTACAATCAATAAGAAAAAAGTTTTTCATACCATGAATTATAGTAGATTTTGCAGCATCTTAATTCTGGCCTTTCTATAATCTCAAGAGTAGTAACTAGTCTATGCACTTGTTTATATACAAATTTTATAAATGTAAACATTGAAATTAAAAATTTCCAAGTATTACTCTAGATAAACTTCAGATATGATGCAATAGGCAAATAATTAATTAAAATGGGCAAATATAAACTGAAATTTAGTTTGAAAAACATGGAACCTTTTAATTAAGTTAGACAATAATACTAATACTAAATAATATGATTTAAATTTACAATTGTCAATCTTAATTGATTGGTTGCCTAATTACATTACAACTCAAATTTATATATATATTGCTTACAATAACCCCTTCATATACACTTTTATGCAAAAAACTTTTTTTAATGATTTCTTTATTTTCCTGAGTTTTATCTAGATCGGTAGTAGTCAACTGGTCCCTACCGCCTACTAATGGGCGTTTCAGCCTTCATGGTGGACGGTAGAGGTTTTGTCCGATACTGAAGCACTTTCTTTTTTTTAATTTAATTGACTTTTAAAAAAATTTCATAGCATTATTTAAAAACACTTTCATTAGGTTTTCATAAAATTCCTGTTACAATTTAAATTTCTGAAAATTTACTATTTGTATCTCCCATGCATAAGTTTAATTCACATTAAGTGAAACTAAATGGATCTATAGTGTGAATACTAACAAAAGAGCCTTGTCCCAGAATAGCTTGCACCCCTCCCCCCAAACCCAATCCATAATGCAAGAGAAACCTGCGCACATGACAATTTATGGCACAGTTAGTTTGCAATTGCATTGGTCAGTACGCAGGTAGATTTGTGAGAGTGAGCATGTGCCTATAGCTTCAAACAAAATATGAAATATTGTGAGTCCATGTCTCAAAAAAAGAAATACACTCATGGCTATTTACCAGAGTATCTAAAGATGGGTTTCATAGAATCTGTTGTAAATAAATAACACCCAATGTGTTTATTGTGTTATAAAAAAACATCCAATGATGCAATGAAGCCAAGTCGATTGTGAGAACATCTTGCTACAAAGCATCCAAATGATAAGGTCAAGCCCATTGAATATTTTCAGGAAATATATAAAAAATTTCAAAATTGTTCAACAATCATTGCATCATTTAAGAAACAACAGGCAATGAACAAAGATGGATTGTCTCTTATTCCATTTCACACTTAATTGCAAAAAGTGATAAACTGTAATAATACCCTCTATAAAAGAATTTATCTCCAACAGTAAATATACCTGAAATTTTAAAGAAGTTGCCCCTAAGCGAAAGCACAGTAAAGCGACGAATTGAAAAAATGAAAATTAATGTTGAAAAAAACTTATAAGAATTCTCCAAAACTCTTCATTTTCCATGCAATTGGATGAGTCTACCATTGAAGATAATAATGCTCTATTAATGGCATATGTAAGTTATTTTGATGAAAACAATATATTATGAGAAGAAATGCTATTCGCAATAAATCTCATTACAGATACAAAAGGATTATCTATATTTAATACTGTGAAATCACAATTTACAAAAAATATTCCTTTGAATAATATTATTGCATGAAGCACCATCAATAGTAGGCCGCTATCAAGGATTTGTTGTTTATTTGAAGGAAGAAGTGCCAAATGTTTTATGTATTCATTGTGTGGTGCACAGACAACATCTTGTAGAAAAACATCTAAGTACAAGTCTCCATTTATCATTAACTATAATAATTCGAGCTGTAAGGAGGATCAAATCCAATGCAAAAAATGGTAAAATATTTTGACATCTTTGCCAGAACAATAATGAAGATTTTAATACATTACTTGTGCACACAGAAGTTCAGTGGCTGTCAAAGGACACAACTTTGGCTCATTTTGTAGCATTATATGATAGTCTCATACAATTTTTTGAAAGTAATTATGAGACCAATCTGTGTCAACAGTCAAAAACAGTAAAGAATAATGCCTTTTATTTGGCAGATATTTTCAAGAGATTTAATGATGTCAATTTGCAGCTTCAAGGAGTTAATAAAACTCTTATAGGTTGCCAAAGTATTTGTGTCATTATTTATTGACAAACTTGAACTACTTCATTATAATCTATTTAAGAGAGAATTTCATCAGTTTCCTGAATTATCATCAATAAAAGATGATCTAACTCCAGAGGATATTGACAGATTCAGTAGCCACCTCAATGAACTTAAATTGGACATGGAAAAACGATTTCAAGATATTTTGAAATTGAAGGTGTATGACTGGATGAAAAATCCTTTTACCACAAATATTGAAAAGGCTACTACAACTTGCCAAAAAGAACTGTTAGAAATTAGATATGATGAAAAAAGTAAATATAAATTTGATAGTGATGAATATGAAAACCTCAAAATAAAAATGCCTGTCTTATATCCAAATATGTGGAAAATGATATATGACCAAAGAAAGAAACTACCTGAATATTTCCAAAGAGAGGAGACCTTCATTTGTTCCTTAAAAAAATTGAGCCAGATATCCAGTATTTAGTTTCGCAGCATCAGCCTCAGGGATCTCATTAATAATTTAATTAATTAAATGTAATTTCATCAGACTTCATGCTTCTATGTATACAAAGTATAAGTAAAAAGATAGATTTAACTACAGTAAGTTGTTTTATAAAGATTTATTCTGCCAAACTTAGCAAAAGTCCACCATAAAGTATTTGGTAAGTAATTATTATTATATGCTTTAGCTTGCTGTAACTCTGCTTTATAAATTTTATAAAGTAAAGTTACTTTATAAATCACCATTACTGTGAAACCGGTGGACGGTTAGAAAATTTTACTACTAACAGAGATACAAAAGTGGGTGATGGGTATAAAAAGGTTGACTATTCCTGATCTAGATAAAGATAAAATAATTTCCATTATACTTTCGATATAAAAATACATCCAACTGAGTTTGAGAATTCTTCAAATAATTATGAAGATCAGTAATCTTGTAATCTTAAACTGCTAAGGGTATTATGGAAAATACTGAAATGTCACCTAAACAAACTATAAATATTAATTATTGAAATCACATACATTAAAAATCCTATTTAGATAATAAAAAAAACAACTTCAATACAGACTTTAAAAATATAAAGATATA
This sequence comes from Epiperipatus broadwayi, assembly GCA_028023455.1. Lineage (NCBI taxonomy): Eukaryota > Metazoa > Onychophora > Udeonychophora > Euonychophora > Peripatidae > Epiperipatus > Epiperipatus broadwayi. Next base: position 10,825,525 of record JAQFVV010000010.1, on the reverse strand, counting down.
TTCCACATTTTTATAAATTTTATGATAACCAACAAATTTCCTTGAGTTTTAAGATTATTTAACTTCATTATCAAATAAATAATTCACAAACACTAAGTGTATACATGTAACTTAATAGCTTTTTTTTAATGCAGATGATTTCTTAAATATTTGATAATTTTAAAAACAATTATTTATAATTAAGATTTGCATATTTTGGTGTCAAATCACTGGTGATAGAAAAAAAAAAACAGTAATTTTGGTGATAAAAAACAACAAAAAAACAGTAATTTGTGCACAGCACTATAAAAAATCAAAAAAAATTATGTAATAACAACACACATAATCAGTACAAAATACTCTGCAATGTCTTTGGAGTGTAAGATTATTAAATTAATTTCGGTCCTGACACTTCGCGTGCTTGAATTGTTTATAAACTCCAGAGCAATGAAGCTATCTAATTGTTTATTTATCATTAATAAATAGTAATGCCCAAATAAAAGATTAGAAAATACAATCTTAAGATAGAAGCTATCAATATACATATTAAGTTATTTCAAAAATAAAAAACAAAAATTCAAGAACTGAAAAAATTCAATTGAAAGTAATTCTATAATCAATACAGAATGCATGCAGTGGTTGTTATTTGATTCAAAATTCTAATCCAACAAAACTGCATATATATAAAGTTATATTTCCTATAGATACAAAAAAAGACAATTCTACTCCCAATTTTAGAAACAAATTTAGAAAATTCAGAATTATGATCACAAATTGAGGATTTTAGATATGAAGTTGATAATTTAATTGCAAATAAATTATGAACCCCTAATGATCAATTATAAAATCAAGAACGCATCCACTTGAATGTTTAAATAATATTAAATTATTTTTACAATAAATTGTTTAATATTTGAATACAACTACAATTTGTATACTTGGAGTTTAGATGTAATATTAGGAGATTTGAACTCAGACTTTCAAGTTCCCTTAAGTATTTGAAAGTCTATGTTCAAATCCCCTATATAACAATAAATTTATTAAATCATTTTATCACTTACATGATAATAATAATAATACAACATGATAAAGTTTTGTAAACCAACAACCTTCTTTATTGCATTACATTACAAATTAAGAAAATTGAAAGGAAAAAAAGTTTAACTACATGATAAAATTTTATCTCATTAAAAGTCTAATCTCCTAATTCAATTTTTATCAAAAGTGCATGAATTTTTCCAATTTAATCTTAGGAATTAAAAAAAGATCCTATAATTAGGAATCATGTAATGTTAGAGTACTCCATAAAGAATAAATAGAACATCAATTTCAGTCAATTGACTAAACTATGACCTTTTTTTTACATTATTCAATTGACAATCAATCCAAAAACTTTTCTCAAGTTTAATTCTTAAATATTTTTTTACTAGATCTTTTCTCTGTGACTAGGAAACTTCCATGGTTTTAGAGGAAATCTTGAGAATGTTTAATGATGTTGATCACTAGCCTCTTAGATGCGTTTTTGCATTGTCTTTATTGAAAATTTTTTTGTATTAATTGTAATAGAAATTGCAAATAAAAATATAGAATGAAAATTTGGTGAAAATTTAGCTCCATACCTGAATGGTCAAAAGAGAACAATTGGAATGCAAGTACTTTCATTTAAATTTTTTTTTTGAATAACAATTTGATAATCAGCCAAAGATTAATGCAAAATCAAGAGCACTTTTCACCTAAGAAAATTCGGATTTGCATTTTTTCTACCAAAAAATTGCTAGAGATACAATTTAGAGATCTTATTGAAGCTCAAAAATTAAAGATTACTTAAAGTTCGGTTACCTTAGATCCAAAAAGAAATAAATCTCAGTTCCTAAACAAATCCCACAATATGACAGTCAACATTTTATTATCAAAATGCATTAGTATACGACTTTGTCACCACTAGTGTATGCAAATCCCTAACATAAAAATTTATTTTAACCAACATATTGATTTATTTGAGAATCCTTCAACCAGTAAAAGGTCAAAATTGACATTTTTAAAAATATATTTCTTTTCAGCATGTTCTAATAATCAATGTATGGATGGTGGATGAAAATAAATCTCTTCAGATTATGATCCATAAAATATTAGATGTTTTTTAAGGCTTTAGCAGTATTAAAGATAGTGCACCAATAATTATACAATTTAACAAAAATACTGAAGAAAACAACCCTATAAAGGATAGCTTCTGGAATCTCTGTGTTATTTTGTCATTGGTAAATTAATTGCAACTAATATTTTCCAACAAGGATTAATATTTGTCTTCATTTTCCATTTATCACTGACAGAAATTTTCTCAAATCTTTTTTTAATTTTTTTTTTAAAAAAAAAAGACAATTGAATTGTGCTGTATTACAAAATCATTTATTCAATCAAAATTTTTAATATACGATTCCAATATTTATATTGAGCCAATATATAAGGTACAAAATAATTTTTAAAAAAATATGAACAACACTGATCACCAGCTACAATAAAAAATATTATAAGATATCGATCTGAAGGTAAGCGAATTAACTAAGCAATAAAGTATTACAATCAAGTGAGCATTTAATTGTCAGTAATAGTTTGTCATTTCTTGTCATACTCTTAATACAATTAATTTCATTATCCTAATTTTAAAGATAGTATAATGATCTATGAATTCAATGTGCAGAGTTCTACTTTGCTAGTTAGTAACAATTCCCAATTCAATTTACAATTGAGAGTAACCAAGTCTTAACCAAATAAGTGAGAATTATTCACTATGAAATCAAGGATCTATATAAGAGCTATATGTACATTAATTTTCTATCTAAAGGCAACTAAAGATAATTAAGTAATACAGAACTATGGCCAAAATAAAACATTTGTTATTCATCAATACAATAGTTTATATTTACTGGCCATCTTTTGTTATAATTTGTTCTGACATTTCAATATTTAAATTTATGTCATCAGTAACTCTTACATGACAATAGTAAGGCTCTCAAAATAAAAATTCCGGAGCCATAATTATCCAATTTTTTTTTTAAAAACAAAATTAAAAACCTCAATAGCATACTAAAGTACCACTGCTAATGGACAGTCATTGAATGTCACAGTTCATCAATTGTCATATGCTAAAGAAGTCAAAACAGATATAAGATTATAATGCTACATTTAAAAATAAATATTAAATACAGATATAGGTGCAAAAAGCTTGCAAACTTTTATAAAATCAAATGCTTTAACTACTGATACAGTATAACTTCAAATTTTTTTTGAATTGCTTTGATTGTTATAACTATTGATCAAACAAAATTACCATTTATGAAAGTTTCTTACTTTTTCTTTTAATATTTATTATTCTACACATTCGTCTCATACCAAAAAATTTTTATTATCAGGGATCTCACTGTGTAAATAAAATATAAGTCTATATCTATAATAACTGTATAAAAGAATAATCAAAGATAGAATTATTTCATATAACTTTACTGTAATGCAGATTACAAAGTGCAATTCCTGCGTTGCATATTTACTCTTAACATCTATAGAACAATAATTTCTTAATAGAGTAATTAATAATTTTGCATAAATATCCAAGTTAAAAAAAAACCTCATACAAAACAAAAATTTCTGTATTTTCATTCAAATCGATAACAATCATAATGCAAATCAAGTAAATGTGACAGTTAACACTATAAATAACCAATAAATATCTTTCTCATAAAACAATCATTATTTCAGTATTTGTTATATTAATTTAACAACTAACTACAATCAAAATTTTTTTAAAAAAAACATTTAACAACCTTCTCGACATCAGTAATTCTTTTTACATATGAATATATTGGAGGAAAAATGAATTAACAATTACCTTTAAAAATAATAAATTGCCTTTTTAAAGATAATTCTTACTTTTATTATTTTCCTTCATACATAAAAAAAAATGGATCTACTCTAAACGTACACAAACAATGCCAAGTATAATCAATTGTTTATAATACAACATTTGAAAAGAATTGCAATACATAATATTAATATCATATAGTAAAATTCACAATGCGATTTCATCGCTCCAAGTTCATATTCCCATAGTTTTTATTCTTTACACATTTCTGTTAATTTTATAATTTCAGAATTTATACTCTACTATAATATAGTTAATTAAAATAATATAAAGAAAAAAACAAAAAATTTATATAAACTTTTTTTTTTGCAAACTTTTTATTTAATGCATGCATGCAAGTAAAAAATAAAATGGATATCACATATTTGATCTCAAATCCTAAAATAAGTAGAGAAATACCTAACCATTCTTAATTCTCATATTAAAAGATGAGAACTAGGAAATAATGTGGATTTATACATTATTATATTGCAGTTCTCTTTCTTCCCTGGTTATATATTTAGAGTTTCCTCAAGTACAAAGTAATATTGATAACTTTGCTTATAGGAAAACTTGATCAACACAAAATCTCAACTGCCAAATAATCTTCATGGCTGAGAATAGTGTTACAGTTTACCTTAATGTTTTCTTTTAAATTCATATGTCAAACACATAGAAAAACTAATATATGCTTCATTTTCTTTTGTACATAAAGAAAACAGTTTGCACCATGCAAGCACATAAAACAATATCTAATAGAAAAATTCAGTTTTTGATATAACAGCAAAAACTGCCTGAGTGTAAATTTTATAGTTTTTTTTTTTAATGATTTTTTTGCAAATTTTTTTCTTTCTAAAAAAACATGGACATTTCATGGTAAATAAAAATATTAATATATAATAATTACAAATATTTTTTGTAAATCATTTTAACTGTAATTTGTTGTAGATTCATTAAAAGCCATTAACAAAATTCACATGTCAAAATTCACAATAACTTTAGAGGTGTTCAATTTTTTTTTTTATCTTCATCATTATGAAACAAGTTATTGTAAAAATTGCACTTTTAACAAAATCATAAAAAAAAAAAAAAGATACCTGTGAGAATGAAAAAGTTAAAGGTAATCTTTCAGCTTAGAAGTTCAAATTATTTTATTCCCATCAAGAAAATTAATCAGCATTGAAATCTCATTACCTTTGACTAGAAAGATAAAAATACTACTATATGTGTTTGTTGAACAGATTTTTATATTTATATTTGCCCAATAAAATTTTATAGGCTGATTTTATTTATATTCAAGCATAAATTCCTTACGAGAATTCAAACATTGTCAAGTCTTTAAAAGTGAACAACTTGCACATAACTAGTATGTTTAGTATGTTTTTGGAAATTTCATAGTACAGTTTACAAATGATTCCTAATAATACATTACTCATTCCTGGAGCAATTTTTTACAAAAAAGATATGACTTTATTTCAATAATCTAATGAGTTTATAATACACTTAGTTTAGTGCAGTAATAAAGTGGTAGACTTTGGATTTAAGGTCTATGAATCACAGCTCCAACACTATCACTTCAGGTGTTATAACTTATTATGAACTTCCAAGCAATAAATCATTTGATTATAAAAATAATCACATATTTATGATATCTATGACAAATCCCCTTTTTTTTGGACAAGATATATTATTGATGATGAAAGTATAATAATGAAATGCTGCAATAATTTATACTAACATTAACATTAATCAAGTGTTTTGCTTGTCTGCAAAGAGTATTATCAGAAAATTATTTGGTGTCAACAAATCTGTTTTTAATCTACATAGACATATAATACATTTGTACAAAATTTGTGACTTTTTTAAAATCCTTTTTTACAACAACAACAAAATTATCTAACAGGATTGTAAAGAATTTAATTCTACAAAGTAAAAATACATTCTTAAATAATAAAAACATAAAAAACAAAACAAATCTGAAACTGTAGTTTACAAATAATAAATTTTATACTGTAAAAATACTACTGACATGTTTCAAATCACCTTCTGATACATCACAAAACTTACAAACTGCAGTATTAATCATTTTAAAGCAAGCCAGCCTCCTCTCAGTGGAACTTCCAGAACAAAACATATAAATGACAAATACAGATTTATCTCCAATCAAAATATTTTATTTCATAGTTTATTAATATTTAATTCATAAAAGATTTCTAATTACATATTTATACAAGACGATGTAAAGTTCTTCCAGAATGCATTCTGTGACCTGGTCCCTGATTTCCAGGTCCCATGTTGTGACCATGGTTAGAACCCGGATATCGCTGTGATGAAAAATTTGTTGGGGGAGGATAATTATGTGGATGATTTGTTCCAGGTGGCCCCATAGGTGGTGGACCAGGGTGAGGAGGTGGTGCAGAATGAGTAATAGGTCCATGAGGAGGAGGAACAGTATGTGGTGGAGGAACTGTATGAGGTGGGGGAGCATTGTGTGAAGGTGGAGGAACATTAAGAGGAGGGACAGAGTGAGGTGGTGGAACACTGTGAGGGGGAGGTACATTGTGAGATGGAGGAGGACCAGTATGAGGAGGAGGCCCAGAATGAGGAGGAGGACCAGTGTGAAGAGGAGGACCAGTGTGAGAAGAGGGGGACCAGTATGCGGAGGAGGGCCACTGAGAGGAGGAGGACCAGAATGAGGTGGAGGACCAGAGTGAGGCGGCGGAGGACCGGAATGTGGAGGCGGAGGGCCAGAATGAGGAGGACCAGAGTGAGAATGAGGGCCAGAATGAGAGTGAGGACCAGAATGGGAAAGAGGGCCTGAGTGAGGACCAGAATGTGAAAGAGGGCCTGAATGAGGAGGAGGACCAGAATGGTGAGGAGGAGGAAGACCAGAATGTGGAGGAGGACCAGAATGAGGAGGAATAGGACCAGAATGAGGAGGTGGAGGACCAGTTAGAGGAGGAGGTCCAGAATGAGATGGTGGTCCACTATGTGGAAGGGATGCAGCATGAGGAGGTGGTCCAGTATGTGGAGGTGGTGCATTATGAGGAGGAACTGTATGCGGTGGTGGAACATTAAGAGGTGGTGGTCCTGAGTGAGGATGTGAAGAAGAATGAGGTGGAGGACCTGAATGAGGAGGTGGAGGACCTTGATGATGTGGAGCAGGATGATGAGGGGGAGCAGAGTGCGGTGGTGGAGCTGAATGAGGAGGCTGCATCATAGTTGTATTTGTATGGTGAATTGGAGGTGGAGGCTGATGAGGATTATAAGTGGCTGCTGTTGCAGCAGTCTGCCCATAAGCTTCTGGTTGGTATTGATTTGACTGAAATGGTTGAGAATAGCTAGGATTATTGCTAAAGTAAGTTTGATTTGGTTGATAAGATGATTGGCTGGGAGGATAGGATTGAGAATCATAAACTTGTGATGGAGGATATGGATTTGGGGTGGAAGATGTCTGTGTCACTTGAGTAGAGATATGATGAGGAGGAGCAATTGCATCAGTGGGATGGCCATAATTCACATTTTTATAATTGCTACCAGAAAAATTATGATTGGATAAAATATTCTGAATAGATTGAGATCCTTCCTGTGACATAAAAGATGACGAGTACATCTGAGAAGCCAAATATGACTGAGACATATATGAACTTTGGCCATATTCTTGACCAGACTGTTGATAGGTATATGAAGCTGGTTGTGAAGGAATAGGATGACTTGGTTGAGGAGGAACTAGTGGTTCAATGTGAGACACAACAGATGGTATCTTCTTTGCTTCCACAGTAATTGGAATTGAAACAGGCTGAATAACAGATGATGGAACAGCAGCAGCAGAAACATGAGGTTTTGTTTCTTTCACTTCCATAACTACTGGTTCAGCAGCTACAACAACAGGCTGCTCCATGACTTTTGGAGTCTTTGGTGATGGAGCTGTAAAACAGATTTTATAAAAATATTATTAATGTCTAATAAAAAAATCACTTTCATATTATTAAACAATTTTTTTTTTCATTTTCTTTCTTCAACCCATAATTTATTTAAGATATTGAAAAAGCAGTAAAAAAAAAATCATACACAAATAAAACCATACATCTAAAGTAAATTTTGATTATTAAAAATAATTAATTAAGAAAAAAAAATATCAGACTTTATGGGGATTTATACAGGCATTTTAAAATTATGGGGGATTTATACAGGCATTTTAAAATTATGGGTGCCATGACATTTTTAGACAGAAGCTGTAAAAATTAGATCTATTGCTTTATTGTAAATATATATCTGTTCACATCTTAATTTATTTTAGGTCTTATTTCATTAAATGGATACAATTTTTTTTTTATCATATATCTTGAGCTATCTGTGAAAAAGATACTCGTACATTAAAAAAAAAAAATGAGATTTTTTTTTTAAAGTTTCTCTATCTCTTTTTTTGAGATCATATATTAGTTTCTTTCTTTGGTTTTTTATTTTCAATCTTTACAATATCAAAATAAATTGTAAAAATATTCCTAATTCAATTTCTTCAGTTAACTTTTTTTGTTAATCTTATCTATTAATTTTACACAACTTATCCAGAACATTTTGTGAGTTTTTTAATCTTTAAATAAGTAATTTTTTCTCACCTTTTAACAATTCAAGTTTCAGCTTTCTACAATTAACAAGATATAATAAACAAATACACAAGATGGATACAGCTAAGCTTTAATAATGTTAAACCTTTCTTCTATATGTCCTGTGTATTTGTTTATTACATTTCTTTAGAGATAAAGCATCAAGATTTATAATTATGCTTTATTAAATAAATAATCAACAAAATTTAATAATTTTATTCTTATTTACTGAGCCTTTATGAATCTCTTTTTTTTTTTTTTTTGTCCTCAGGATTATACCAATTCCTTATGCAAATTAATTTAAGATTATTACATATCTGAAACAGGATTTTTTAAAAAAAATGAGTATAAACTAGAGAATATATATGGAGATCTTATGAATCTCTTCTTTTTGTTTCATGATTGTACCCATTTTTTCCTCAAACAAAATTAAGATTTTAAAACTATCGCATATATTAAACAGAATTATAATAATTAATAAAGCAAGTCATATATAACGTGACATTATTTGGTAATACAGCATTGATTGATCCACACCATAAGATGGCGCTGTTGCTAGTGAAAAACGAATAGATATAACGTTACCGGGCTGATTTGATTATTGTTATTTTGTAATGTTATCATGGGTTTTTTTTTTTGGTTTGATTTTTTTTTTTTTTTGGGACCATATTTTCTTTTTTTTTTTAAATAAATAAATTGATTTTTAAATATTTTTTTTAATACGTTTTGTAAAACTTTTTTTTTCTTTATTTTCTTTGTAAAACTTGTTGTTTAACAAAATTGGATCACGGACTTTTTTTTTTTTTAAAGTAACTCCCCCCCCCCCCCCGCTTTTGATTACGGTCTTTTTTTTTTAAAGTAACTTTTTTTATTTTTGGCTTTTTACTTTCATTAAACTACCACAAAGGCAGTTCTTCTGGGTGAGGAGAATATTTCTCTGTTGAAGAAAGGCCACCGCATCTGCTTCTGTAGTCTGCCATTGAAATGTGTTGACCTCAAAAAAGTGTCGGAAAGTGCGCAACTTGATCGTGAACTTTGCTGAATTGTGACTAACACTCCTCATTAACTGAATTCTGACCCCTGACAATGAAACCAGGGGCGTTTGGAAAATCGTTACAATTTTTATGAACGAAAATAAAAAAAATACATCGAAGCCAAAAAAAAAAAAAAAGTTATAATATAGTTTTCGACATTCAAAATACAGAAACCATCACATCATACGCTATACAATAGTTAAGATTAATGTCTATAGAGAGTCTTGCATACTCGTCGCTAATAATGTTCAACATACTAGAGATGTTGGGGTAATGGGTGCACTTCAATAACTTAGCGGTTGAACAGTTTACTAGGCTATAAGATCTATGAGCGGCTTTGTAAACAGCATATTTATGTGCTTTAGCGTAGAAATAGCGCCATCTTATGGCGTGGATCAATCGATGCTGTATTACCCATTATTTTTATAAGCTTGTAGTTACAAAAATTCAATACAGTGAGCATACAATGTGACATTACTTTTAAAAGTCTGTAGTTACAAAAATGCAATACAGAGAGCATACCAATAGCTCAAACAAGCTCTTAATTAATAAGTTCAGTATGAGAAAATATTTAAAATCTCTATCCAGAGCACTCTCATCTCCAGATCAACTGGTTTCGAGCTTATCGCTCACATCAGGAGAGCGCTAGAATATGCGGACACTAGATCTCTCCAATATAAACTCAAAACCCAGCACTTATTTCAAACGTATATTTAAGTAGAAACTCTGAAATTTTCAGACATGAAAATGTGTTTAAATCCAGCTATCTAACTTAAATAGCTATATGGGACTTGTTTGAGCTATTGGTATGTTCTCTGTATTGCACTTTTGTAACTTTAAGCTTATAAAAGTAACGTCACATTATATATGACTTGCTTTATTAATTATTATAATTTTACATTTAAGGCTTTGACTATGCTGAGGCTGTTAAAATATGGTAGATCTGAATTTAGTTCAGCCATAAGCTCGAAACCATTTGGTCTGGAGATGAGAGTGTACTGGATAGAGATTTTAAATAATTTCTCATATCACACTTATTAATTAAGATGTGATGTATTGCAGCTTCTCCTTAAACAGAGTCAATAATCTCTCAACAATTATGCCCAGAGAAACCTGTTAACCACTTTATTTTCCATTCTCCAGTCTAAGTTTTCCCATATTCTGCTCCATCCCATTTCCACAACATAATCTTTGTCAATTCTATGGCCTTTATATCTAAATCCCCTTTATCTTTTCCCAAATCCAGCATAAAAACCAATAATCCACTTTCTGTATTATCACTTTTTTCATTTTTATTCTTCCATAACTTCATTATATGTGCCCTTTCTGTTTTCAAGCATTTACATTCAAATAACAGATGCCTAATATTTTCCTTCCTTACATAATTTACAGACTAAATCACCCATTTTTCCACTTACATGTATATTCTCTTGTTGCTAAAGATTCCGTTCGAACCTTAAACAATAAACTACTTTCCTTACTATTATCATATATTAACTCGAACCTAATATTGTTTATTTCTATATATATTTAAACTCTTTTTACTCTCCATACTAGTTCTTCATCTCCTTAACTTCATATTTTTTATTAATAAATCTATTCTTTTATCCCATTCCTTACCACTATAACACTCAACAATCCACCTAAACACAATCATCCCCTCTTTTGTACAAATATACAGATATAAATTCTTTATCCAAATCTTTTGCATACCGCAATTACTTTCTCACCCATCTTGTTACCTGCCCTTTACTCATAACCCAATTAAATGTAATGTGATGCACTGTGACTTCTCCTTAAACGGAGTCAGGAATCTCTCAGCAGCTATGCTCAGAGAAACATGTTAGCTACTTTACCTTCCTTTTCCATTGTCCACCTTAAGTTTTCCCATAATCTGCTCCATCCCATTTCCACAACATAATCTTTGTCAACTCCATGACCTTCATATCTAAATCCCCCTTATCTTTTCTCGAACCTAGCATAAAAACCAATAACACACTTTGTGTATAATCACTTTGTTCATATAACTTCATTATTTGAATCCTTCCAACCATTTACATTGAAGTAACAGATGCCTAATATTTTCTATGCCTTCCTCACACAACTTGCAGACTAAATCACCCATATTTTTCCATTTACGTGTATATTCCCTTGTTGCTAAAGATCCCGTTCGAACCTTAAACAATAAACTACTTTCCTTACTATTATCATAAATTAACTCACACCCAATGTTCTGTTTACTTCTATATATATATAAACTCGTTTTACTCTCCATACTAGTTCTCCATCTCTCCAACTCCCTATTCTTTATTAATGCATCTATTCTTCTATCCCATTCCTTACCACTATAACACTCAACAATCCTCCTAACACAATCATTCCACCTTTTGTACAAGTAAAATGACATAACTTCTTTATCCAAATCTTCTGCATACCGCATTACCTTTCTCACTCATCTTGTTGCCTGCCCTTTATTTGTAACCCAATTAAATACTATTTTGGCTATTCTTTTATTATCCATAAACTGCAATCTACCAAACATTTTCCAATTTGTTTTTTGCATCCCTCATATACAAACTTGACCATCCTATTTCTCCAAGCTTGAATTGCCTCCTTTGCTGTCCACACCTCAGCATCTAATGCATGTCTTCCTACTTCCCTTTTACTTTTTCTAAGCAATCTAATACCCCTTTAATACTAACACATAATGCATCATTGCCATATGTTAACCCTGTTACTGCCACTCCCTTCCATACAATTCTAGCTACATCATATTTATTATATGAAAATACTGTTAATTTCTTTATCAATCCCTTTCTTTTCTTTGCTTCATTTATCAATTTTTTCTCCCATTCATCCAAGCAATTTTTCTTATTACTCAAGATGATTCCCAAATAACTATATCTATTCACTTCATTTAACTTTATATCCCCCAATAAGAAATCTTGTCTTCTCTTTCCCCAGTATTCACCATCATTATATTTGATTTTTCTTCACTAAATTTAATCCCCATATCTTTACCCACCCTTGTGCATGTCCTCAGCATAACTTCCGTATCTTCACTTCTTTCTGCACACAAAAAGACATCATCCACAAAAAAAAGACCTGACAAGGTATACACTCTCTTGCCACCTACTAACGGTATCTCTATCCCTCTTCCAAGACTTTCTATTGCTCTCTCCATTTCACTCAAATACAACACAAACAAAATAAGTGGCATAAGGCATCCTTGCCTCAGTCCCACCCCATTTTTAACTTTAACTGATTCTATATTCCCTAATTGATATGTATAGTAATTATTTTCATATAATTTCTTAATAACACCCACTAAAGCTTCATCCATTCCCAGATTTGCTAAACTTATCCATAATCTACTTCTATTCACTCTATCATATGCCTTCTCTACATCTATAAAACTCATATATAACTGTCTACCTGAATTTCTACTCATATCTATAAGTTGTGTAACTACAAATAAACTATGCTTATCTGATCTAAAGCCTCCTTGCATTTCCCCCACCACATTATTTTCTTCCATCCACTTTGCAACTCTTCCAGCCACCATATATGAAAATTTTTTTATATAAAACTGATGTTACCGCTATTGGTCTAAAATTATTTAACTTTCTATGATCCTTACCTTTTCCTTTAAATAATAATCTTACTCTTGTATTACTCCAGCTACCTGGAAAAACTCTCTTCTGTACCATCTTATTAAAACATGATAGTAACTTTACTTTTGCCCTATGCCCTAAATTCATTACCATCTCTGCTGCCCATCCATCTAACCCTCTTGCTTTACCACTTTTCAATTTCTTCCCTGCCTCATTCAGTTCATATTCTATAAACCTAATATTCCTATTACTATATGCTTTCATATTTTCTATCCCTCTGCCCTTCACATCTAACATCTTTTCTGTATCCATTACATAACTATTCAATATTCTCTCTTAATTCTTCTCTAGAGCTACACTCTATTCCCTCCTCATCCAGTAATACTATCTCTTTCTCCCCTAAATTTCTCCTTTTAATGTAATTCCAAAATTTTTTGCTCCCATCTCTTAGACTTTTATTAATATCATCCAATAATTTACTATTTAGTTTTATTCTCTCTCTACAATTATCTATTTTAGCTAATTTCTTTTCTAAGTACTTTTCCCATTTAGCATTAATATCTTTTTCACTTTCTTTGTTCTTAAATACTATTTTGGCTATTGGTACGCTCTCTGTATTACATTTTTGTAAGTACAAGCTTACAAAAGTAATGTCATATTATATATGACTTGCTTTATTAATTATTATAATTTTATCTTTAAGGCTTTGGCTATACTGGGGCTGTTAAAATATTGTAATCTGAATTTAGTTCAGTCCCATGTAGCTATTTAAGTTAGATAGCTGGATTTAAAGACATTTTTGTAACTACAAGCTTGCAAAAGTAATGTCATATTATATATGACTTACGTTATTATTTATTATAATTTTACCTTTAAGGCTTTGGCTGTAAAATTAGTTCAGTCCCATGTAGCTATTTAAGTTAGATAGCTGAATTTAAAGACATTTTCACGTCCAAAAATTTCAGAGTTTCTATTTAAATATAGGTTTGAAATAAGTGCTGGGTTTTGAATTTATATTTTAGATCTAGTGCCCGAATATTCTAGCTCTCCACTGACGTGAGCCATAAGCTCGAAACCAGTTGGTCTGGAGATGAGTGTTCTGGATAGAGATTTTAAATATTTTCTCATACTGCACTTATTAATTAAGCGCTTGTTCGAGCTATTGGTATGCTCTCTGTATTGCATTTTTGTAACTACAAGCTTATAAAAATAATGTCACGTTATATATGACTTGCTTTATTAATTATTATAATTTTACCTTTAAGGCTTTGGCTATGCTGAAGCTGTTAAAATATGGTAGATCTGAATTCAGTTCAGTCCCATATAGCTATTTAAGTCTGATAGCTGGATTTAAAGACATTTTCCTGTCCGAAAATTTCAGTTTCTATTTAAATATACAATTGAAACAAGTGCTGGGTTCTGAGTTTATATTTTAGATCTAGTGGAAATATACATTTGAAATAAGTGCTGGGTTTTGAGTTTATATTTTAGATCTAGTGTCCGAATATTCTAGCTCTCCACTGACGTGAGCCCTAAGCTCAAAACCAGTTAGTCTGGAAATGAGTGTGTTCTGGATAGATATTTTAAATATTTTCTCACTTATTAATTAAAAGCTTGTTTGAGCTATTGGTACGCTCTCTGTATTACATTTTTGTAACTATAAGCTTATAAAAGTAATGTCACGTTATATATGACTTGCTCTATTAATTATTATAATTTTACCTTTAAGGAATTGCTATGCTGAGATTCTTAAAATATGATAGATCTGAATTTAGTTCAGTCCCATATAGCTATTTAAATTAGATAGCTGGATTTAAAGAAATTTTCATGTCCGAAAATTTCAGAGTTTCTAATTAAATATACATTTGAAATAAATGCTGGGTTATGAGTTTATATTTTAGATCTAGTGTCCAAATATTCTAGCTCTCCACTGACTTGAGACATAAGCTCAAAACCAGTTGGTCTGGAGATGAGAGTGTTCATAGAGATTTTAAATATTTTCTCATACTGCACTTATTAATTAAGCGCTTGTTTGAGCTATTGGTACGCTCTCATGCATGAGTATAAATTAGAGAAAATATGTTACACTCATTCCTCAATATTAATTAACTATTTATTAAATAATGTTCAGTTATCAGCTCTTTCAAATAGATTAACTAAGATTGTGAATAATCAACAATTTTATCTTGCATCTTTACATTTATTTAGAAATTGCACTTGCAAATCTTAACAGTGATGAGATTTGTAAATTTTTGATACAAAAAAACTACATCAATCTAAATTATAGAATACAGGTCTTATTTTAATATAATGCAAACATAATATTTAATTGCAAAAATTTTTAGTAACAATATATTCACAATAATATATTTAACATTACTTAAAAGAGAGAAAACATTTATAAATAATTTCAAACAATTCCATAATATATATATATGATTACCATTTCTTATGCTTATACAAGCCATTAGATACAATAGCAAATCTCTTATTACATTAGTGCCACTCCATGCAAGCCATAATAATCAATGATGTTAGAAGGTTTGGGCATAAAAATCCCTATCTAATGACTACCCCCAGACTAGTTTCTAGCTTGTGGCCTTCAGCAGTGAGAAGCCTCGGATCTGAGAGCTCTGCGCTTAGATCTTTGATTCTAATGCAACCCTCCAGCAACCACTTTATATCCTTTTAGTTAATTATGAAGCTTATTTGTTTGTATAATCATATAGATCTGAACCCAATTCAGTATCTATACATTTTGGTGTCTTTGTTTTTTTTTAATATCCATAGTCATCCTTATTCTTAGGCCAGGATTGATGTAAACCACTAAAACATCACGTGATTCCTATTTCTTATGCTTATACAAGCTGTCCAAAGATCTAGGTGCAGTACTCTTAAATAGAAGGTTTTTCACTGATGAAGACTACAAGCTAGAAACTAGTCTGGAATATTGATTGAGTAGGTACTAGATAGGAATTTTGATGTACAAACCTTCTAGCATCTATTGATTACTATAGCTTGCAATGGATGGCACTATTGTAAGGAAAGAGTTGCTAATGTTTTTAATAGCTTGTGTGAGAATAAAAAATTGCAATAATGTAATAGTTTAGTGTTTTATACCAATTCTGGCTAAAGGATGATGATGACTACGGTTATTAAAAAAAAAAAAAAACCAAAGAACCTAAAATGTACAGATACTGAACTGGGTTCATATCTGTATGACTATACAAGTAAACATGTTTGGATTGAAAATATTATTATATTTTAATTTTGGACTCATAGCTTTATAGTTAACTAAAAAGGTAAAAGATGGCTACTGGAGGGTTGCATTAGACCATTTCAGATTCAAGGTTCCTCATTGATGAAAGCTGATAATATTGAATGGGTAGATATTAGATAGAGATTTTAATGCACAAATCTTCTAGCATCCATTGATTATTAGGTCTTGCATTAGGTGACGCTACTGTTGTTACAATTTTAAATAAAAACTCACTGCGAGTAAATTTTGAAATTAAAATACCAATTTTCTCTTAAGCATATACAGAGAATAGTCAAAAATAAAATATTAAATAAAGTTATATCACATTAAAAGATTAGATCATAATCTGTATTTAATTTCAGTGACGTAAAAAAATATTGACTTGATCTCCAAAATAAATAATAAATGTATTTTATAAATGTAGATTAAATTTTTATACAATTAAATCCTTTAATTTGTTAATGTTTAAGCATGTCCTAATTTCAACATAGAGATAAAACATTGGGCTTTCTGTAATAAACTTTACTCCAATAAATTCAGCTGCACCATGGGAGTATTTAGAATTGAAGATCATTGAGATTTTCACATTTAATTAATTAAATAATTTACTATATTATTCTTCAACAAGACATATAAAATCTAGATGTTAAAAGCTCACTTTATAGTTTAAAACAATGACGTCCATATGTAAAAAAGAAATAGTTGTAAATTATATTCCTTATTAATATTGTGAAACCGCATTTTTCTTGCTTCACAGGTTATTGTGGAATCCAGATACAATTTATTCCTATCTGTGTTGATTCCAAGACTACATAAACAAAAATTTCAAGATCCCTAATCTCATGGAATGACAAAACAGTGATTATTACTGTCATGACACATATCATGCAGATATACAGGTGCAATAAATAAATAAATTTGTAAAATGCACAGACACATTAACCTCTTTTATTAATACTGATTAAATCACAATCTATCCTGTTTTAATCCAGACACTCTGATAATTTGAAATAAGTTAATTATTAATACTTTTTTATTTTATCCAGATACTCTGATAATTTGAAATAAGTTAATTATTAATACTTTTTTATTTTATCTTTATCAAGAATAAATGAATCCATATTGTACCTAACTGAAGTGTCACTTAGTTCCAAGAGGTAATCAAGGTTATCTTAGCTTAACCTTTTGTTCAAAATTTCAGATTAAAAAAAAAATAATGATGATAAAAATGGAAATTAACTTAGTTAATTATTAAAATAGGATAATCTAAATATTTTAATAGTGTCAGTTGGTTTGATAAGGGATGTTAGGTAATAATTTAACATAAGCAAATATTAAAAAATAATTGTGAATTGATAAATAGTATTAAATGTATTCTAAAATAACTACTATATAATCCATTTTAATGTCTAAAGAATAATAATTAGATATTATAAATAAGTCGGAATAATTAAGTAATAAATTTTAAAAAAAAATATGTAAGATTTTATTAAAAAAGAAATAAGAATATTTGTTATTAGTTTTGTAGTTTAGCATTCCAGTTATAAAAGTTATTTAGATTAAATAATCATTAACATTTTATTGTTGTAATTTTAAAAATAATTTTAAACAATTAATGTAAGGCCAGATGTATGTGAGAATATGTGCATGCATAGACATGGAAACATAAGAATAAAAAAATAATTTAATTCCAATATTGTTTAAAATAAGTAAATAAAACAAATGTGTGGATAAAATTATTTTTAATGAAATATTTAAGGGTTTAATAAAGGGTATAACTTTAAATTTTATATTTATTACTATTGTGTTGTATAAAATATCATAAAAAAAAAATTGTTGCTAATATTTGTTAATACTAAAATTTTGACTTTGCAGCTGAAAGTCACGTGGTATGGGAAAATTATATTGATTACGTCAGTAGATTGATTCCACAGGTGGTTTGTCAGAATATTAAAATTTAATAAAAAATAGTTTTTATTGGTTTTTAAATGAATTGTAGATGGATAAAAAATTGTGAGATAAAACGGAGATCAAGGGATCATCCAGGGGCTGATCTTGTTTTGATTCAACTGGTGCTGGATCTTAAAATTTTGTTAATAAAAGTAATTTTTAAAAAAAAAAAACTTGATATTTCTAAAAAAAAATACAAGTATGTTTAAAATATTTAAAATCGTCCTGTAATGATGGAGGGCTAAAATAAAGGTAATCCGTTTTTCTGACAATTTGAATTTCAGTCGAGGCATAGAAATTATAGTAAAAAATGTCTAGAATAAATGAAGCGTCTCACATATTATGACTTTAACTTGTTTATTTTTCTTTACTTGGAAGAAAGATTAAGGAACAAATTATTAATCATTTCCATAGATAAGCGTTCGGTTGCATTAAACTATTTTGAAAGTAAAATACTAATTGTTTTTCCTGTTAGATTAAAAGTATATGTAAAAAAAAAAGAGAGAAAATTTTTTTTAAAGTTTAAAAAGAACATTATAAGGAAGCTACTACGTTCGATTACAGTGAAACTATAAAGAATGATCATTATTTTTTTTTAAAAAAAAGAAAAGTTATTACTTATATCTTGACATATGTGAAAATGATTTGTTTAGCTAAGCGCAAATAGATAATATATACATTTTAAAGGATAACTCTTATTTAGACGTAAGAAAGGACAAGTATTTGGAAATAAAACTTTAAAGCAATCTGTAATGATTAATAATGAATTTATAGTTATTGAGTACATTATAAATGGTCATACTTGCCAGTATTTAGAAATAACTTTATGGCATTAATTATAGCGTATAAACGGAGAAACGTCTTGAACGTTAAAAAATTTCTACTCTCATATTTAAAAGTAATCAAAGGAAATTGATTTTAAAAATAAAACACGTCTTGGAATATTATTAGGAAAAGTATTTAAAAAAAATATATTTCAAAAGAAGCGTTTTCCTAAAAGAGGATAAAGAAATTCAGATAGAAAGATATTCTTATTATTATTATATGCAATTTTGAACTCGGGATCCTATAAATAAATTAAAGTGTGTTCAGCTGAAGAATTTATTTTGTTTCATGCCAGCTTAATCTTATTATTTAAGTTTTTTTTTTTAAATTGTTTTAAAAAAAAAAAATTATTAAGGAACTATTGAACATTTTCGTTTAAAAACCATTGCCATGTGTATAAATGTATTAATTGAAGCTTCGAATTCGGATAGATATCTTAACCTGGATAAATTGTCTACACATTATGAAATGGAAAAATCATTACAGAGCCGAAATATGAACTTGAATTAATGTATTTTTTTTTTATGGTCTGCTTTATTGATTTAAAAAAAAAAAAACCATAAAAATATTTATGCTATTAATTTTTTTTTTGTAACACTTTTGCATAAATATACAGGTAAACTAGGGTTATAATTTTAAAACGAAATAGATTTGAATGAGCCAATGTTTTTTGCCATTCTTAAGTAATTTAATTTATTTATTAAGCATTACACTAGCTAGTTTCTATTTAATAATTTTATTATAGAGATTTAAATATCAGTCTTATTTTCGTATAAATGGGATGTTTTACTCAATTTTTATTTTAAATTTACTAAAGAAGTTTATCAGAGAATATCCATTCATTTGTTTTATGAATGTTATATTAATAATAACTACAAATATTTTATATTCATTGAGAAGTAAATATTCTTGCATTTAATTTACAATTTTAAAAGTCCACTAGTTACTATATTTTAGCATTTAATATTTTGTTATGTGTGCATTGTGCCTTGCCTAGAATTTTATATGCATTTAATTTTAAAGTATTTTCTACAGTAGTCAATTGACACATAGTTTGGTTTGTTGGTTCGAACATTGGATATACGTTTTGTATTTTTAAACTTCTTAGGAATAACTTAGTTAATTCAGGTGAAGTATATATCTTGCTATTAGTTAGTATTTTTTAGCCTCAAGAGTTAGGCTTAGTTCATAATTTTTGAATGTGCTTTATGGAGTAGAGAAAATCCTCCATCCTTATTGTATTGTACTTCCATGATTTGATAGTGCTTGTCCCCAAAAAAGAGGGTATTGTATTGTATTTTTCAGTGATGATGATCACATTTATAAGCATTGGAAATTACATGAGAGGATTGTGCTTTTCTGGTGTGTGTTCCTGTTCCCAGATGTACTGTAGATGAATTTCAGATATCTTAGTTTTGCCTCGTAGTTAGGTATTTTGGAAACCACCACATTCTTTTCCAGCTCTGAGGAGCCTAGTATTTTTATATTTTTTGCCTATCATTCATGATGACTTAATACTAATTCCACCACAGTAGGTGATGCTGCATTTGTTTTAGATTTGTGATGACAAGATATGCTTGTTTGAGGAAATGTATTTCAGGTAGTTGTAGCTAATTTAAGGCTCATAGGTATATCAATGTTTGAATTGTGTTGTTATGATAGTTTTATCATGCACAAGCTAACCAACAATAAGTTATATTTATTTTAAAGTATGTTAAATATGCATATGGTATAAGTGGCAATTCACACATACTAATTTAATATTTTCATCCAGAATTTCGCCGCTGGATTTGTAAGTCTGTTACATCATTATCTTTAAAACATTGAGGGAATAATTTTATGTGGACTAAAGTTATTTAAAAAAAAAAGTATAACTGATCTCTGATAAATGATTGTCCCATACACTTAATTTAGTTTAATTTTAATATTAGCTTAATCTGATTTAAACATATATCTAGCTATGATATTAGTTATATCCGTGAAACTAGTGATGATATTTTTCAAAAGTATTGCTGAATATGCTTATTCCAACTTAGCGTTTGTTAGGTTTAGGAGTATAAAATTAAGCTTAGGGTTTTCAATATAAACCTAGTTCTGTGTGTTATTCTGATTATTAGATGACACAATAATGGTATAAATTAGTCTAATAAAGAAGAATAGTAGTGTGCTTATCAAGTACATATGATAATTAAAGTTTAAGGTATTTTTTGATAAAAATCTAATTATTAAAAGAAAGTAATATTGAATAACCTTTGTCAGTTATTAAGTGTATTAATGTAAGTTAAATAAAACTGTTAAGAGTCCAAATAATTATATTAAATCTTAGTGCGGTATTGGCACTGTTTGTATTCTACTACATATGTAAACATTTCTTCTCGTTATTAATAAACCAAATTATTATTATTTCAAAAGTTTTGTTTTGTTTGTTTTACTTTTATATGAGAATATATTATTGTCTTGGGTTCCAAGTTCACAAAATCTTAAAATGTAAAAGTTATTGAATCTTCAATTCCGAAATTTACAAGTATATTCTAAGTTAATTAAATATAGTTAATATTGTCTTGAAAATTAAAAAAAAAGCTATGTTAAAGTAAATGATTCTCATATTGAATCATAAATACGGATAATTGCATTATAGCAGATACCTAATTAAATACTTAATTAAAAGTTTATTTCTTTTACTTATCAGTATATCTTTTCAGATTAAAGATTATGCAATATCAGATTAGCAATATTAGTACTTCAGAAAAATATTTTAATTAATATTATTTTAAAAGCTGCACCTTATCTTATATTCACTGCACATTATCTATCATCATCTTAAATCTTATATATTTAAAGGATTCTAATCCATTTACATTTGAGGTCTTTAGTGATTGTCTGTGAATATGGAAAGGCATTAAAAGTACCCTTGCTCTTTTCTCTGCTCAAGTAATATCTTAGATAATAGGCCATTATTAGTTAGATTTAAATTGATTCATTAAATTTTGTGAATTAATATTTGTTTTTGTTTATTATTTTAAGATTGAACATATTATAATTATTTTATGGTCAGCTAAGATGTCACTTATTTATTTATTAATCACAGTAATTCTTTATTAGGCAACTTAACTTAAGCTTTAATTTTGCACAAGAATGTTAGTTTTAAAATCCGAGGTTATTTACTCTTGTTGTTTTAGTAAATATAATTCTGTAAGATAATCTTTTAAAGCAAAGCATCATAGGTCTTATTCAGAGAGTGTATGTATAATCTATTGGTAGGATTAATATGGTAAGCATTGATTAGTGATTTTAGATAATCTTTTGTATGGTTTATTAAAATATTAATATGCTGTAGTAGTTATAGTTCATCAGTATTGGATTTGACCTTTATTTGATTATACATCTCTGGATCATCATCTCTTTTCTTTAAATTTATTGTAACCCCAATGAGCTGAGTCGTTTAGAGTCTCTCATTTATATTTTATTTCATTTCAATTTTATTCCATTTCTTTTCATATTATTTCTCATATCTTTCTATCATCTCAGCCTTTTAAAACATTCGTTAAGAGTTTCTTCTATCATCTCATTTCTCTCTCCTTTATTCCATCTTCTTCTTATATCTTTCTTTCATATCTTTCCATCATCTCATTTCTTTTCTCTCTCCATTACATATATCATTTCTATTACTTTTCCCCATTTCTTTTCCTCCTCAATTCTTTTCTTTTCCATCATTTATTTTTACCATTATCATTACTTCTATTTCATTATTCGCATTATCCATTTCTCTTTCTTTCCCCCCCTCTCCATTTCATTATTAGCATTTTCTCTTCCTCTTTCTCACACCCCTCTCTCCTTTCATTAGGATACCTCCCTTATCATCTTCTCCCTCTTCCTTTCCACATACCTTTCATCATCATCATTTTTACCTCCATTTCATAATTTTCTCCCTCTATTCTCTTCCTCTTTTTTTTATTTCTTTTTCTTCTCTCTCTCTTTTCTCTTTCTCACACCCCCCTCTCATTCTAGTAGGTTACTATATATATATATTCTCATGTGTCAATATAAGCATGTGTTTTTAAATGCTTTAATTTAAATTAGAAACTCTTTGCTTGTTTGGTAAATTTTGAAATAGTGATTTAATATATTTATATCCAATAATAAAATTCATTAAAATTTTGTATGTCTTATAAATCACTGACAATGCAATACTTTAGGTGGTTTCCCTAGGTTTCTTTAATGTAGAGGGGTTGGCAAATCACATTTCAAATATACTATCAGTTTCAATAAGGTTTTAGTATTGCTTATAAGAGGGCAATATAATTTTTTTTTTTTAAAAAAAAAAAAAATCTTTTAAAACTGAATTAAAAATAAATCTTGATTTGTTTTAATTATAAATTTTTCTTTTTTATTAAGTATATGAAACATTTTTTTTTTTTTGATTGTAAAGGCTGATTTTTTAATGTGCATGATTTTACTTTCAAATATTAAGCTGACATTTGGAATAATTGCAAAAAATATCCGCATGCTAAAAATTTAAAAATAGTATATATAATATAAAAACCAATTATAATAAATGCTTTTATTTACTGTGGACTAAAAACCTGGAAATAACTGTTTCTTTAACCACAAATGAGGATTTTATATTTAACTTGAAATAAAAAAAATGGGGGAAGAGCAGAAATTAATTAATTCAAACCTTACTTTTTATAACAAGAGATTAAATTAATAAATTTCTGCCCCCCTCCCCCACACCACTTTTATTTCAAGTTAAATATAAAATCCCCAAATGTGGTTTAAGAAACAATTATATATTATTCTTTTGTCTTTCTTAGTTCAACTGATAAAAAAAAATTGGTTATCGTCAATTAGCCCCTGCACACCGCCTGATGTTGCTGTTGCTAGTCAAAAACCAATAGATATAATGTTACCGGGCTGATTTACAATTTACTTTTTTTTACACTATTACATGTCAACATGTAACGCTGGAATTTGCAGGGAGGGGGATCCGATGTCCATCACATACGATTTTTAAAACATTATCCATCTCAGTGTGTAGTGCTGAAATTGGCAGGGACCGGGGAATCTGATGGTTTTGCCGATCCGAAGGATCGTCCGTCACAACATACACAAAATTTTTAAAAACAAAATTATTTAATAAAATTAATATTCCTTTTTTCAATTAACGTCTGATCAAAAAAAATAAAAATTTCAACACTATTTTAAAACAATTTACGAAACACAATTCGATTTGAAAATTCCCCTCTGATCAAGCCAAGCTTATGCTTTGAAAGTCTCGTAGCTGTCCCTGCGCAAAATAAGTTTTACGCGTGATTTCTATATAATGCTGGAATGTACACTTTTGAAATTCGTTTAACCTTAAAAATATGTGTGCGGAAGCGCGTTTTTTGTCTTAAAATTAATACTATTTAAAACTATGTCAGGTCGTATAAAAAATAAGTACTTCGAATGCACATGCAAAGACTTAGGACAACTTGAATTCTACATACCCTCACATCAATGGATGTTTTAAAAATTGTCTCACATGTGACGAACATCGGATCCCCCTGCCTGCGAATTCCAGCGCCACGCTCGGACATGTAGTAGTGTAAAAAAAATAAATTGTAAATCAGCCCGGTAACGTTATATCTATTGGTTTTTGACTAGCAACAGCAACATCAGGCGGTGTGCAGGGGCTAATCGACGATTTTGGTTGTCGTCGATTAGCCCCCCCCCACAGGGCCAATCCAGTAATGTTATATCTATTGGTTTTTGACTAGTAACAGCGACATCAGGCGGTGTGCAGGGGCTAATTGACGATAACCTTTTTTTTTTTTTATCAGTTGAACTAAATAAACAGTTTAATATAATATATAATAAACGGTGATTAAAATTTTGGAACACCAAGATATTTTTAAATTTTGAAGAATATTAATAAAATGCTGTAACAGTGATTAGATTATTGATAATATTTAGAAATAAACTAATGTAAAGCATTTTTTAGACATGCAACCACTCTGACATATACCCTTCTCAATGTTAATTTTCTAAATATTATCAATAATCTAATCACTGTTACAGCAATTTATTAATATTCTTCAAAATTTAACAATATCTTGGTGTTCCAAAATTTTAATCACTGTTTATTATATTATATTAAACTGTTTATATAAATGCTATTTAAAATTTGTTCAAAATTTTATTGCAGGAAAGCATTAAAAAAGATACGGTTTAGTCATTAAATATTACAACGAAGTTGCTCATGAGCACTATTATAAGAAAGTAGAAAAAAAAAAACTTTAATTGTTAAATATTTATTTATCACAGAAAACTTTTAAATGTATATCAAGTAGAATTTATAATTAATAGTTAATGTTTCAATATTTAATTCCCAGCCCCCAGAAATACAGAAGATATAAATATAAAATAATGGGTAAGAAATATATTGAATCATTTTACATGATTTCTTTCAAAAGAAAGTCTGAGGAAATCAACAGTTCTTCTTAAATTATAAAATACTGTAAGTAACAACAATATTCATAAATATCTAACAAAAATAGTCTATCCAAATTTGTTATCTTGTATTGATGCACAGTGTCCAATATGTAAGTTGAAATGAATACAATATAATCTACCAATGTGTCACATATATATAAATTCCCTGCACTTGTAGAGTGATTGATTCTAGAGCTCAAAGTCAATAAATTGTGGAGCTCTGATATTTCCTAAGCTAAAACTTCATAAAACTCTCAAACAATAAATCATTTCATTATATACATAAACACACTCATCTCATCAGGTTTTCACTAATGGAACCAATGATTATATTAATCACAGGAAGTTTTATATTAAAAAAAAATGATAATTTCATCTTTAGTTTTTTTTAGTAATGTTTTAATAATTTGATGAATTTTTTACAAATTTTTTAAAATTAAAAACAATTCAGTTTATAAAAGTATAAACTTTTGCGAGAGATAAATTAATTCATAGATAAGTTAAGTCTTCATATAAAGAATCCATTCGTTTAGTAAAAAGTGATTAATTAAAGCAGTAGCACTTTGAAATAATTTTTAGATTTAAGATTACAATTCATTTCTATTTAGCACAATTATACAATATCAACTCAATACTAAGCAAAAAATGCACTATTTGTTTTATACCCATTTAAAATGTATAAAATTTGGCATTTCTTTAGTAGTTTTTCATGTTAGGTTTGATATTAAAGTGTAGTTTTTGTTGTGTTTATTGATTTGTTTATTTTTTTTATAAATAATAATTAATGAGTTTAAAAAAAATTGCAAAGATGTAATAACAAAATTTAATTTCCCTAATAAAGGCATATTTAAAAAAAAAAAATCTTTCAATGTAGAGCATTACTTTTACTATGAACAAAATTCATTTTTTCATTCTGCAAAAAAACAATATGCACTACAGCAAAGAAAAGACTTTTTCTAAATCATTTTAATTTCTAGAATGAAATTCTGCAATCAAAAGCAATGCTACGGAAGTTTTACTTGTACGCATGTATGTATGTGTACATTCACACATACATAGTGTTCCGAAAATGATTACTTGGTAAAATCAAAGATAAATAAAAAAATTGTGATACTGGCATATTTTTATACAAATTTATATATTTATGATGAAAATTTAAACTAGTATAGGTACAGATTTATTTAGTAGCATATATAAAAAAAAGTATGAAAAGCAATGTAATTATAGAAAAATCTGAGCAAAAAAAAAAAAAACATCATAAAATAGGCTTTACCAATAAAACTATGAATTAGTAAACAAATTTATGAAGATTCTACCTGTATATGATGAAGGGAAAAACTGGATATCCAAAAAGATACTGTTTAAGAAGCATTTGAAGAGGATCCAAAAGTCAGGAAATTAAAGAAAGCATTGAGGAAAATCTATTAAGAGGACTATGTTTTTTCTAAAGACCCAATGTTATCAATTCAGATGGCATTCCACAGATTGTAATTCCACAAACAATAGTCTACAAATTCTGGCTTACGATTTAAAGAAAATATTATATCATATTCAAGCTTTTCATACTCTATGAGATTATTCACAAAGAGGAGAAATAGATGCCAAGCAATTCATTGTGCAAATAACTTTTCACATAGGTAGAAAAATTAATTAATACATCAGAGTGAACAAACAAATAAAATTATTGAAAGGGAACAAGACATTTCATAAATTAATAAGTTGGCAAGGTATGAATAAATCAAAAATTCTGCAATAATTATAGAAATTGTGTGTCTTGAATATACTCAAACAATCTCAAATATCAATTTTGTCATGGCAATATTCTCAACTCTTTCAACAGGGTGGAACCCTATATCATAATGCAACAACTGTTGATGGCTATCTCAATAATTGCTTATCTGATCACTAGAATGGCCTCGAAGGATTTCGGTCATGGGCAGAATGTTTACCAAATTAAATGTACTTAGATTTTTTTGATTGGGATTTCATTAAGTCTGAAGTACATTGTAGACAAATTATAGCTGTAGTTGATCTTCAAAATTGTATTACTGAAATAATTCAAGAGATAATATCTAAAATATTTGAATGTGTTTTCCACGAAATGATAGTTTTGAGATCTACAGAGCCATTGATAGTTAACATGTAAAACTTGATAAATAAATTAAGCCTGTATAAAATTTTGTTTAAATATATATTTATTTACAATATGATGATGTCTTAATTAAAGTATTCCAAAATCAAAACAAATAAAGAAATACTTACCAGCATGAACAGATGGTGATAACTAAAAAAAAAAAAAAAGAATACATGATTACACATTAATTTGTAGACATTACATGAAATTATAATTTTATATCTGTGGTATCCATATCAAGACAATAAAAATATTTTTTTTTGTTAAAATTTTTCATTTTTAAGAATTTCTATTACTAAAATTTAATAACTAAAATAGAAAAAATAAAGCAACTATTTGTTATTTACAAAGGAAATAATTAAAATGTTATACAATTAATAAAAAATTAAAAAAAACCTTTAAATTTGATGCTTATACCACTACTATATGAAAAGTCAGATGTTATTGTTTGATAAAACATTAAATGATATTAAACAAGATGTTCATACAGATTCAAAAATAATTTCCTAATTAAAAAATAGCTTCAACAAACAATAATCACAAGTGAAAAGTTTCAAATTTTAACTGTTCTTCCTTAAGAGTTTGGTTCTCTAATAAAATCAAAAAAAAGTTTCAAGTGTTAGAATAGTAGTTTCAAGTAAGTGATAGTTATAAAAGCAAAACTCTAATTAAAAAAAAAAAAGTATATTGTCAACACCAGATAAAAAGCAGGTTAAAAAAAAATTATTGATTAAATGTTAAAATGAAAAAAAAAATTCTATATGTGATAATAGAAATAATTATGCCTGAACTAAAGATTTATATTTTAAAAAAAGAAGACAATGAAGTTCATATTCAAAAGAAAATAATTTTAAAGAATCTAAGAAAAAAATGAATTATTTGAAAATCAATGTCTTTCTGAAAAAATTGGATTTTCAAAATTCAATGATCCACATTTTGAAAGTTGTACTTTATAACTAAAGGGAATAATACATATTTTGCTTGTGTGACTGAAATTCATCGGCCTATCAAATTCATAAATTTAAATTTAACTGGTAGGTCAAATTTAATTAATTACAATGAATTTATAATAAAATATAAAGTATATTCCAAAATCATATCTAAATGAATGTATCATCCAATCACATTTAAATGAGCAATTAACCTGTAAAATAGAGAATCGATAGAAATTGTTTCTTATAAACAGCAAGTATCAGATAACAATGTACCCATGGGTAAAATTAAAAAATTATTAATAATTATACTTCTTTGAAAAAAAATTAGAGAGAAATTAGATTTTTCATAGAATTATTTCTTTGTCACAGGATTGAAGCTCAATCATCACTCCATTACACATTCTACTGCAATCTTCTACAAAAATTAAGCATTTTGTTTATGTGCCTGCAAGTATGGGTTTGTATCTTCAAATTAACAATCGTTGGTTTCAACTTACCACAATGTGGACATCATATACACTATGCGTGTGCACTTTGTGTCATTCGATTCAGCATCTATTTTCTTTTCAAACAATGTAATTTTCGTTTCTCTATGATAAAAAATAAAGATATGAAGATTTTTTGAAATAGCTCTTTTTTTTTCTTTCATTTTTAATATTCTTATTGTTTAATGTTTACCAAGAAATTTAAAGTAGAGAATAATAGATTATTCAATTGATTCAAGCATTGACAGATATTTCTCCTCATGGGATTGATAAACTAAGCTTCTCTCATAATTTTTGCTAGTGATTTCTTAAAAGTAATAGTAATGTCTAAAAATTAATAAGTCATCTCTCCTCGTAAATGGAGAGATTGTCTTTACTGCGCAATCTTTTTTCCTGATAGATTAGAAAGACTTTTTAGGATGAACATTATTACAAGACTTTTAATCACTCATAAGCATTTTTTTTTTTCAATTATTTTATAGAAAAATAGATGAAAGAAATCATTTGTAATATTCTTTTCACATATTTTGTCAAAATTTTTGATAATAAAAAAAATGTCAAATATTTAAAGTAAATATTGCAATAAAATTTAGCCCAATTATGTACATATGTGTGCCCACAGTTATATACATATAAACATGACTATTGTGGTAAAAACTTTAGAGCTGTATATCAGATACATAAGAGAGCTGATAACTGAGAAAACTATTAAGAAATTTACCAATTACAGTAACATGAAATAATATGATCACTCAAAACTAAACAGATTTCAAATGATGGCTCTGCGGCAGATAGCTATTATGAATTGGGTTCATATTATGGATCTGTGCAGATAGCCACAATGGTCATGTGTGCCATATAGTTTTTCTTAGGTAAGAATATAATTTCTGATATCTGGTTACTCAAGCTGCACTCTTAGTAATTTCATAATATTCAAAAAGCAAATCGTGTTGCCTGCCTAGAAAAAAAGGTACAAAGTTTTTTTTTTGACTATAGAATGATGATTAGATATAAACCAAGTGTTCAGAGAGACTGCTTTATTGCTTATCGACTGAAATTGAAATAGGTAATGTACTTTTTCAAACTTCACTTGGTTTTATTCAGGAGTATCAACTGATATGCCAGTTCCTGTAACATCTTCCTGCATTATTGCATTGACTTTGTGATCAGATGAGGAGTCACAAATAGTTCTAATGGATAAGTTATAACATTTTTATTTTTTTGCTGCATAATTACAATAACATTTAATTATTTGTAAACAATCATATGATTTTATACAAATCTAAACTTTTATTTTTTCAGTTTAACTTTACATGTATCTAAGTCATTTACAATCTAAAAACTGTTTTAGTCTTCTTCTCTATCACTTTCTCTCTATTTGACTTATACAGATATTTAACAAGGAAGAAATAGCTATGGGATTTCTAGAAAAAATGATAAATATCAATGTCTTTATTTTTGATATTTTGGAATGATATTACCTAAGGTAAATCATGTGGTATACCATTTTATTGGAAATTTTGTACGAAATTTAATGAGACTATTATTAAAAATATAATTTTAAAATCTATTTGTTAAATTTTGGTATTTATGAAGAAATATAAAAATAATAATTTTTAAATGTATAAAAATCATAAGTTTTTTTTACTATTTTGCATATATAATATCTATATTTTTTCAGCTTTATTACATTCCTTTATATTTTACTTCTAAATTATCAATGCCGATTGTACAAATACTATACAATATCTCTGCAGTTAATGGAAAGAAAAAAATAGGGTGTTTAACCTTTTTTTTTCTTAATAACCTTTTAACTTTAATTTCTTAATCCCTCCCCCCTTTCTCGCGCTGTTCTCTCTGTCTGCTAACTGTCCTATGTGGTGGATGGCTGTGAAGGACATGATTTAAGGGTTTATTACAGTCCATCTAACAAGGAATATTTCAGTGTTCATGACACACATACAATATTCATAGAAGTGTATGGTAAGTATCCCAAGTCTAAGCACATTAGAGCTTTGCTCATCCTTTTGAGACTTATAGGTTCATAGCGATTTGATCCCCCCCCCCCTTTTCCGGAAGCCTGCTACTATTAGCTTGATGGGCATTTAAGAATGTTCCTACTGTACTTAATAAAGTGTATGAATTTCTGGGCTATGATTTTCCCTTACTTTCTTACATATCTATCCACTCACCATTGACAATTTATTATTCCCAATTCAATAAAACTGTAAGCTAATTATTGTCCGATTTCATTTGCCTTTAACCACTTGTAATGGCCTTCATGGTTTAAGTCCATCTGGTTAATTGACTAATGCTATCTCTTTAGATATGGTGAGGATGGTTGAGATAACAGTGATCGAACTGTTTCTCTATGCTGCTTGCACCAGTCCTTCCGCTTTACATCAAGATCTTCCCCCTTGTATTTATCTTAACTTCTAAACCTTTCTCTCAGGGATGGAGATCTGGCATGAATTCCCTTCTCTTTATTTTTAACTGGGATTCCCTATCCTTTCTCTGATTTTCAGGAATATCGGTGAACACAATAGTATTCAGTTGTAGTCGACCCTTCTGGTTCAGTATTTTGTTAATGTATTTAGGGCTCAACTTTTCCTCTCCAGTCTTGTTATTCTCAAAAGCGCTAAGTAATTCTGCCATTCACAATCTTGCATCCGGAACTTATCAACAGATGCCCAACTGGATTAGGAAAATTTTGCCGTGTAATCTTTATAATCTGTTTCTCTGTAACATGCACCCTATCAGCGCTCGTAGTTGAACTATTTGTTTCCAAAAAAATGGCACATAATGCTCCATTCTATATTTCTCTTACAACACATTATTCTTAATCCGTTTTTGGTGATCCTCATTCCAATAACACTTGATTAATGGTTTTCCCATAATGAGTGAAGTTATCTAGTTTCTTAAACTAGACTCCCACCAAGCTTTGTGCCATCTCTTGTAAATGACTAATTGCTACTGTTAACGTCTTCCAATATCGGGTTTATACCTCTCAAGGCTAATTAAATGTTTCATTGGCAATTCTCCACTCTGCCCATAAAACAATTTTATTTTCAAAAAAGGATTTACTACACTCCGCACATTTTCACCATTTTCTAGAAGTTTTATCTCCTGGACTTGCCTGCTTATCTGACTCTAATTTTGTCAATTCTGTGCTGTGTTCCTTTTGCTATTTTTTCATCTACTACCTTTATTAACTATTCTTTCATTTCTTTAATCTTTAACCTTAACTCTTCTTTCACTTCTCTAATCATCTCCACCATTTCTTTTTTTATTTCTTCCTTGAACTCTCTTATTTCTTTTTTTATATCCTTTTTGAATTCAGTTATTAATTCATATAACAATTTCTTTACTAAAGGTTCCATGCCCTCTTTCAAATCTTTTTCACCTTCTGCCATGGTTTGAGTATTTTTACCACTTCTCAATCTCATACAATTCTATTTTCTTTTAATTTTATATCTTGCTTGGTTTTTGTTTTCACTAAAACATTTACCGATATCCTTTCCCCTGTTGTTGCTTTACCTTCCGAGCTACTTTATTTCCTATCAGTTTGCCTATTCTTTTTCCCCCACCTACATATGCGAAATTTTTTTCCGAAACATTTATATTTAAAAATTTTATTCTTTTATAATCCCTACTCTTATCTAATGTTTTGGGTCGCTATTATGGCTCATAAGCACCCACATTGGATGACATTATGCTGTCCAATGATATCTTTGGGTTTTATGCAATTTATTTACTTCGTATTCAGTGACCAAATTATGTTCAATTTTCTAATTCCTCATTAGAACATATCAGATAATTTTTTCGAACACAATTATTTTTCCTGGTCACACAACCTCGCTTAATGTAACTAAACTTGAATAATAGAGAGAAGAGAACCAGATTTTAATTTATTTGAAAGGCACCAGAATTCTATACAAGAATTCACTGATCTACAGCATTGGCAATTTATTTGATAAAATAAAAATGATTAATTTAAATATTACCTCATAATAATAAACTTAAACAGACAAATTATATTCATAAGGTTTATTAATTTATAATTAAATATTTTAACATTAATAAAAGAATAGAAGTATGAAAATCTAATTTAACTGGTTATTAAAAGTTATTGCTTTTAAGATTCAGATTTTTCGCAGTCTGACTCAATATAGCATTTTGATATCATTATAGTTCAAGTAAGTGATTACTTCTAATTTGTGCAATAAAGTTTCTTACCCATAAGTATAGTACTGAGTAATTTACTATGCAGGGTTTATCCTGGAAGGGATCTGCTGTACACTCTTCTTATAGTTTGTTAGATAGTCTGGGGTTCAAACATTCAGGTAGGCGATAGCTTCACTCACGGCATTATTACGATTTCAGAACGGAAGAAAACATCGACAAACGAACTCTTCCCTATTGAAACATATTACAACGATTCAGTCCATTGGTGAGAGTAGATTGGTGCATTTTATATGACCTCGCAGAGAAAATTAATTTATATCAAATGGCTATTTCAGATCACATATAACACCAGGCAAAAGACGACGAAGATTCTAAGATCACCAACACAAAAAGTGTTTGCTTTTTGTAGTCCTCCTGATTTTTAGTCTGCTGCACACATGCTGTTCACACCTGTTAACTTTGACAAAATTAATTTATTTTTGTTTCAAAATCATCTCTTTTTTTGGTCGCCATCTTTAACTATGGTGAAAGAATGCTGTGATTTTAAGTTTAAGTATTTCTAATTGATTTCGTGATAAGAATTTATTTTCTTATCTTAGCAAAATCAAAGTAACTTTTTGTTATTCTTTTTATATCTTTTTAATTTCTTTTAACTTAAAATATATATATATATAACCTATGTTGTCTAAAATAAATCAGATTATACAAAAAAAAAATACTATTCTCTTTTTTTAGAAATTTAATAATTTTACTTCTAAATTACCAATGCCTATTGTATAAATACTGTACAATATATTAGCCCTATAATTGAATCCCCCTCATACACACACACACACACAAAAAGGATTATAGATCTTTTTTGAGAAGCAGCATAAAACAAGTTCACTTTCTGGAAATTATGTTTATTCCTTATAGTTTCATATGTTTGTATTGTGATAGATAACTTTACCATTTAGATGAAATGTTCCTTCGTCATTAAAAATCAAACATAATAAAAAATTGACATTCTCCATGTCACATAATTTCTTTCCTTTGATATCTGCATGAAGAATCTATTATACCTGATATAACTAGTATGGTCTCACAACTAAATATTGCATTAACATATGCAAGACAGTCATATGAGTGTTTGGAAGTTTTATAATTGGCATGATCAGAGGACTTGCATGAGCCATGTAGAAAATTCTTGAATTCTTTTCACATTTTCTTCTGAAGTGCATAATCACCTTGTGCTCACCCCCTTATATAAACAGCCTGTTTCTCAAATTTCTGGTACCAATGATGAATGCTCTTTGGCATTAATGGATCAATACCGAAAAGCTGTCAGTGTTAAACAGCAGAATGCAAAACAAAAAAAAAGCCTTGTATTGCAGGATCACTATTTTGTGAATGACTAAACTTGAAGGCTGGAAGAGGCATCTAGCAGTAAACATTTGAGACTCTATGTTTCACTCTTTCAGGTGATAAGAGATTCATTCATATGCAATTCATGATTGCAAAGATATAATAATTTCAAATCAAGTCCATCTTTTTGAACAATCTGTATTTCATCATATTAAAAAATAGGTTAATGAAAAACATAAATAATCTTTTCTAAATTTATTATTTTTTATTTTATATATAAATTTATTACACTACAAATAAAAATGTTTAAGTAAAATGTAGTGATGCAGACAGTAACACCAGACAGAAATTAGTATAATAGTTTTAGTGGTAACACTGCTCTTATTAAAATCTCTATTATTTGTGAATTCAACATTTGTTGATTTTTACTGTAAATAGTTAATCATGAATAACAAGATATAAATAATTGTTTGAGCACACATATATAAATCTACAATTCTGAAATGTAAATAATTTCAATACATAAACAAAATAGTAAGAAAAAATTTAATAATTGGAAGAAAAAAATGGAAAATTCAACGTTATCAAATATCATATATAAATAATAATACATGTTATTTAAAAAATACTAAAATATTCATTTATAAAGTTTTTTTTTATATATATTTTACAAAATATGCTAAGTAAAATTTCCAAATTTTTAAACATTTTTAAATTTTATCAAAATTACATATATTTAAAGATTACTTACAGTTCTAGTTCTTTTAGTTGCAGTTTTTGGTTGAGAAGTGGGGTGTATTGCCTGAATGGATTGCAATTGAGGCATCTGGGTAATAGGTTGTAAATGTGAGATATTTTTTTGAGACTGAGGCTGGGGTGAGGGAGTTTGTGCAGGTTTCTGGGGAGTGGTGGAGTACAAGTCTAGCACCTGATGGCAGATATCTATGGAATTAATCAAAAAAAAAAACAATTTATTAGCATATAAATGCTTAACAATATTTATATAGACATTATATTTTTATTTAATGATAATGTAAAATAAATATTTATTAATAAAGTACCTACATTCTTGTATATACTTGTGTGTGGGCATATATATATATATTGTAGCCTTCTCCTAGATCGCTGTAATCATAAACAAATCATACCGCACGTTTTAGGCGCTATAATTTCCCCTGTAGTCTTCCTGCTAATCTAACTAGTCCAATTTACACGTTTGGAAACCATATCTTTCTCTGTAACCTTCCTAGCTACAACTAATCTAGAATATATGCCTAAAATAAATGATAAACTAAAGAGATGCTTTCTTTATTAACTAAGCTCGCACAAAACTATAAACTTAGAGAAGATTACAAGGTGATTAATAATTTCTGGTCAAACTATCTTCAAAATCCACAAACAAGCAAACAAACGAAAGGTTATAAAATAAACTAAATACTTGTCAAACCAATAAATAAATAATAATTAAATTGATGGAATGAATATGAAATTAAAAGTATAAATTAGGCAATAAGTAAATTAGGATGTAAATAACTAAATGGATGATGAAAATAAGTAAAAATTAAATAATAAAATAAAATGAGTCTGAGAATGAAGAGAAAAGAATGGAGATGTATAAGAGTTAATGGATGATTAAGATGATAATGGAATAAGAGCTAATGAATGATGAGTTAATTAGGATAATGAATTAGGATGAAAAAAGAAAGATTGAAATGACAGATGAGAGGAATGATGATGATGAAAAATGATGTACAGAACTCTAAATTTGATACTGAATTAAATGATAATAAGACAATTAAATAAAATATGGATTCTAAGCTTACTAAAACCAGAATATAAGGTCAAAACCAACTATACATTTCAGACAAAAGAAGCAATTGATACTTTAACGTTTGGTTGACCTTTCATA
The DNA here is from genome assembly GCA_028023455.1 of Epiperipatus broadwayi. NCBI lineage: Eukaryota > Metazoa > Onychophora > Udeonychophora > Euonychophora > Peripatidae > Epiperipatus > Epiperipatus broadwayi. Next base: position 10,788,896 of record JAQFVV010000010.1, on the reverse strand, counting down.
ACACAGTGAATGTAACACAATTCCATTCTAACTACAATAATTAACTGGATATAAATTTACCATAAATTCAAATCCTATCACAAATTAATATAACTTATCCTTCTCAGGGTTCACATAGCTTAAAGGGTGTCATACAAGATATACTTGGGTCAGTGAGAGGGATTTTACCACTACCCAAGCATAACACACCAAATAGCTTTTAATACCGAATTGAATATCCAAACAATATTTAGTAATTTCAAATAAATTCTATAAATTCCTTAACTATGATAAACTTTAAGCTTCAATAAGTAGGAATGATTTTTCAATAGCTAAACGCAATAGCTTTCCAACTTTCTTTCGCCATTAATTAGAAACAAGATGATCAAGACCAGTGAATGATAGATCTGTGGATTCAAATGAACTGATCAAACCAATATTAGGTGTTTAATCTTTTTAGTATATCACTTAAAATAATATTCTTTAGGTTAGTATGTTTAATTATTAAGTTATGATGCCCTAGATATACTCATAAATTATAGGGCTTAACAAAATTATTCTGATATACGTACATATAGTGATCTTTACAATATTGATTGATGACGATTTCCATATAATCATAGGATATGTCGATAGCAATAACAAATATGTGTGGGTGTGTTATTAGCAATAAGAATACTGACAACTAAATAAATTTTTAACACAACAAGATTTATTTACATTATATACAAGACTCTTTCAGACACATTACATAAGACAAAATAAATCCACTACTAAAATCAGGGATGGAAATTAATTACGTGGTAAGTAATGACAAACTAATATGACAAACATTTTGGATATGTTTATTTATTATTCTATCTCATAGAATAAGATATTTAAACCTTATTTGAGCTAATTTAGCATTTAAATTACAAACAAAATGTATTGATGTCTTTTGGATATAAGCAACTTTTTAAATGTAAAAACTCTAAGTTATAATTTATTATCTATTTTCCTTGAACACGAGTTTAAACATAGTCACAGTTTTGAATCCACATCGGCCAGTATGCTAAACGCAAAATTAGAGGTCTGGCACATGCCAATAATATACGAATCCTGTGCCCCTTTATCAAAAAACTGCTCATTTAACTAAATTCATTTACATCTTATAATCAAATTTTATGTAACTCACTACTTTTGTGATTCTTCTATAAATCTCACAATCTTTTAGGAAAACTGTAGCTTTGAGTATGACTACCAGTTAGTCGAAAACATACTCAGCATGCTATGTTGATATATAAATAAATAATACAAAAACTATCAATCAGCGTAACACTAGTGTTCCACTGAGCATGCACTGGAATATTAACTGATCAGTTCCCAATATGTCGCCATGATTCTGGTATACGGTACCGAAAACGCATGGCAAATTGTTGTTTGTGAATAATGTTTTTTTAAATTTTGTTTGCTCTGTTTATCATGCTTTATTCGTGTAGAATAATTTTTATGTTGATATATTTAACATTTTTAGTTTTCAAGTATTAAACAAGCTTTTCTTAGTACACATTGTATGTATTATTTATAATGAATTACATTTTTCCAAGAAAAGTTTAAAAGGATTGGAATTACATTATAAAAAAATTAACTGTATTTTTTTTGCGATAATAAACAATAGTAAAAATTTTATATTTTGATATGTTTATAAAAATGAGATATTACAAATATTATGAATATTTTAAAATAAAATAAAAAAGAATAGCAATAAATAACAAAAAAATTTCTAATACTAATAGTTAGAGAAAAAAAATGTAAACATGTTTAGCAGAATCATAAATTTATTTTGTAAAGTTATTCTTAATGAAATTCAATCTAATTATTTTTGAAGCTTTCTCAATTATCTCTATCTCAGAAATCAAAATAAGCCAAGAATTGAAATTATTAAAAAAAAAAACAATTAATCATTATGAACAAATTGTTTTACAAAAATATTTGATTTTTTTTTCCCAATTCATAGTTTTGTAATAAATTTTGAACATAAAATTAAACTTTTTTTCTAAAAAGAAGTTAATGAAAAACAATTGCAAATTGTCAATGATTATCTATAAAGACTCTTTATAAGTTTATGTAATAGGTCAAAAATTGAGATATTAGAATAAAGTATACTATGAGAATGACAACAATAGCAAACTACCCTTGTAAAGGTTAAATGTTTTCCTTTAATTATAGTACTCTAATCTAATTATTTTATCCAATATTAAGTAGATGTAATTTGCACACACACCCAAAAAAAAATCTCTAAAATCATATCATTATTTTATCAATAAATTAACAAACTATCTCTTGAAACAATATAAGCTCCCCACTTTAGTACTAATTAGCTTAAGTTTGAGTAATAAGTAAAATCCTTATCCATAGTATTTAAACTCCCATGTTCATACCAGTTTCCGGCCTTTGCATCTATTAATGAGGCCTGTGATTTAAAGATGATTGTTGTATATATATATGTATTCCTTCTTATTTTGAATCCCAGTCCTCACTGATAAAAACAAAAGCCAGAAATGAGTTTGAGGATAGGGATTTAAATACTAAGAAGAATTATATATGCATTTGGTAATCACTGATTACTCAAATTTATGTTTGGTAAGATTAGAATGGAGAGCTGTTCATATACTATAACTTTGTTTCTTGAAGATCATTAAACATAGACATACTTACTAGTATAAAAAAATCAACTATTGATATATTTTGTGATTATCATTAAAAAAATTGCAATTGATAAAAATCATTTTAAAATTTATTACCTTCCAATAGATCCATAGAAATGTCCTCTACAAACTGATCCCACCAGCGTCCTCCTTTTCCTGTTTTTCCTACCCAATCCTGAACCTCAAACTTAGAAAGCCTTGATGCTAAATACATTAAAGCAATGGCGATAATTTCTGGTTCCCATTGCAAACAAAGAGTAGTGCATAAACTATAATTTAAAAAAATATATATAAACTAGATATGTATATACATTGTTTAGATATATATACTTCTTTATTATAATAAAATAATAACAAAAAAATAAAGTTATAAAGGTAATAAAAATCAGATAAAATAGTTAATGGAAAAAGATCATGCATAGATTTTAAAAAAATATATTCAAAAAAGATACATAAACACTGTTTTTATTTAATTCTGATACAATATTTCAAATCAATTCCATATCTTCTGTTTTATTATATTTTTAATTAAATCTTAAAAGTTTTCCTCACTATTTGAAAATTTTCTCATTCTACAGTCAACTTTTTTTTTTATACTCTTGCAATATCTCTAATTCAAAAACCAATTTTTTATTTCCTCAAATCTCTTTTTCTTCTAGAATTTTAGTGAAATATTGTATATTTTTATTTAACCAAGAATATACTCTAAATTTTCATTCAAATAATATCCTACTCTTTTCAAAACAGTTTTACTTTTAATTTGTACAATTGAATATTTCTTAAGTAGATTCATGAGTTATACTTCCATGATAATAAATTAATTTAAAATTACCAGAAAATTTATCATAAAGTAGATTTTCTAAACTTTTTTAAATTTTATTTAAAATTTATAAATATCAAAAAAAAAAAAAAATAGAGGGAACAAATTACAGGAATACTGTCCATTTCTTCCTTGATTGATTATTAAAAAATTTTTTTAGATATTAAAAGCAATGAAAAAAATGAATCATGGACTCTATATGCTCATAAAAGGATATTGTTTTTACTGGTATATGGTTACATGACATTCCAATCATGTTTTTCTTTATGAATAGTGCATTAACATTTCCCCGATTTGGAGAGATTATTTTAAAACTTTTATCATCTAAAAATAACTAGAAATTCATTTATCAAAATCCTTAGTCTATTAGAAATTAATTAAATTCCTTAAAAATCTGAAAGCTTTTAAAATCTTCTAAGACTATCTTTAAAAAATTCCTGATGCTTTGTCACATAATTTATTATTGATAAATAGTGCAAATATGATGGAATATAAGAGAGATGGTAACCTGGGCCAACTGATAAGTGCTCATTCAGCATGAAATGGATTTTGCGATCATTTGTCTCTTAATATATCTTTACTCATATGTTTTAAAAATAATTTTGGTGGTATGAAGGTTATTAAGACCATCTATAAAAAATACAGTTACCCAAGATTTGATTAATGTAAATGATTGGGGGGGTTTTTTCTTGAATAATCCTATATTATTTTTTAATTACAAAAAAAACAAAAAAACACTAAGTTATTGATTATTTAATAACTAAAAAAGTATTGAATTTGTTCAAAATGAGCTTTCCATTAATTTTATTTTTTATACTAATATCCTCTAACATTCAAATAATAATTATAGATCAAGGCTTTGATAAAAACTTGATGCCAATAAATACTTAAATAATTAGTTTTGTCCAAGAAAGGATTACCACTTTTTTCCTAGAGATTAAAATATTTGATATCATGTTATTATTTCAGTAATATCTACTGTTAAAAATGATATATTATATTGTGATATTAATGACTGCTTTTTAATTTTAAAAGATAGACAAATATCATCTGAGATTTTAAGAAAAAATATCCACTATTTTCATTTCTATTATATACTGTTTATTCCCATTATAATCACACAACCCATTAATATTTTTAGCTCTTTACAATCAATATCTACAGATAAAAATTCTATCATTAAATGTAAGCATTATTATTTTAAATCTACATTCTTCTATTATATGGCTATTCTGTATTTTCTGAAACAACTTTTCAAACATCTTCATCATAGCAATCTGTTCATTATCCTTTGAACTTTAGAGATTCTGATTTTTTCATTAACTTGTACTTGATTTCATTGAAAGGCACAATTCGTAATTCTGGGAGTTTCTATTCTCACTATTACTTTTTTCTTCTTCAAATTCTACATTTTCAGTTGTCTTTATTTTTGTTCTCATGACCAGCTGTTTTACTTATTCAACTATTTATTTTTACTCTTCCTTTGTTAGTTTCTTATTATTTTATTTTGTTATATACTTTCATTTGAATAAAAAGCCATTCATTGCTCTTATATTATTTTTTTTCACTTTGTATGTGTGTTGCTTTCTTTTTCAATCTAATTATTTACTTGCTCTCTTTCTACCTCAATTAGCCAATCTACTCAATTTTACAAATCTCTCTATGTTATAATCTCACCTACATCTCACTCCATGAGTACACGACTATTTTGCATTTAGTTATTTTATATGCATTCATCATCTTTTTAAATATAGGGTATATAGGTGATAGATCTCGATATAGCCACCATTTTATATAACACACTATAAGTTTATCATGTAACACATTGATATTACATCATTATTAGCCCAATCACAGAATTATGTATGATGATCAAATGAGGTATCATTTCATTTACAAATATACTGCAACTAAATCTTTTAATATAATGTATATATTTCCAGAATTAAATTATTCATTTGTATAAGAGTCATATAACAGATAATTTTATTTTATATGTAAATAGTGTAAATTTACTTCAAAAGGAACCACCTTCATTGTGAAAATGATATTCTTACAGACTTCATTCTAATTCTTATGTAGTACATTAAAATTTTTTCATCATAACATTTCCAGTGAAGAAGACAAACCCCCTAGGTTTTACTAATAACAATTTATTAACATAAGAACTAAAGTTAATAACTCTGCCACATAAGGATTGTTAAATATCATCTAAAGTTCAAATATAAATATTACAAATATGTATTTGTCCTTCTTTCAGTAAATACTTTCTTTAATATTCAATAATTTACACTGAATTACTACTAACCAATTAAGGAATGCTATATGTGTCAAATATGTTTTACTACATAACATGATTTAATATAAATACTATCAATATATATATATATTGAGTATTAGGAAAATAAAAAAGTCTACTTTTTTTGTGAAATCTTGTTAACTAGAATAGAAGGTAGTTGTGACTTTTGCTCATGTGGCCACCAGAGGCGCTGGTCAGGGTCAACCACAGAAATACTTAAGAGTAGGGGCCCCAAATGCAACATTGCAAATTCCAGCCGAAAGGTGGCGCTGTTTACAATGCGTAAGCACACAAACATTCCACCAGCTGGCTAGCAGCAAATCTGGCCGCTTGGTGGCGCTGGTCGCAATGCATAAGCCCATTTAGCTTACATAGTCTATCAGCGACTACCAAAAATGTAGGTGGCGCTGATTTCCGTAAACACATCTAGCTTATGTGTCGTCTGCTACCAGAAACTACCAAGATTCTAGCCCACTATGTGGCGCTGTTTCTCCACGTTACACGCGGAAAAACAACGCACTGATAGAGTTTATGTACATACTACTTAAAAGATGAATGGCGTATAATGTACAGGTATGATTAATTAAGAAGCTACAACTATTTAAATATTCTTTCAAACTTAATAGTATCACATGCTATTTCACAGTTTTATAAATGGATGTATTCTTAAATTATTTTTGTTTAAAAATCGATCTTTTTTTTTTTAATTATTTACTTTATGTCAAAATGTTATGTATAAGTCGAGCAGTGAAATTTGCTATCATGGCCGCTTGAATGGCATCATAGATTTACATACGAAAGTACGCTATAATTAGACAGATTTGATAAAATTATAGCTAGAAATCCTCATAATTATTCATAAAATATTTTATTAATCTATAAGTCAATTCTAAATTTTATATTTGTATTATATTCATATGTGGATGGATAATTTAAACCATGAAATTATGGCATAATGATTTGTACATATAATATTTAAGATTAAATAAAAATAATGTAAAATGTTTTCTTTATAATATATTTACGGTTTTCTGATTTAATGTTTAATAGATATAACTGAAACTAAAGTATTTTTTTATAAGATCTGTCAAATTTGCTTTTTTTAAAATAAACAATATAAAGAAAATATATTAAAAGTTATTTATATCTAGTTAAAATAAAAGTCATCGGTTTATAATTAAAAATGGAAATTTTGTGTAAACAAGAAATCAATTAGTGACCGCACCTGGGGTAAAAGTAAAATCTAGTTTACTGATTGAATTTGTTACAACAAAAGATTTTATCATTAAATCAGAATACTATTACTATCTGCTAAGCCATAACATTTTATAACATCTAAAAAGAAATTTAATTAATGAAATCGGAATCAAAATTATATAATTTATATATTTTAATAATTTTTTTAAGTAAATTAAAAATAACACCTCGGAGACTTTATCAGTAGTAGAAATTAGATTATATGATTTTGTTTAATTAAAAGTCGATTAGTCCTGAAGCAAACGAAATTCCAAAAAGGTGTTAAGGCTTGGTGGAAATATATAAATAGGCTAGCGGAAAAGATATTCCATCTTGCTTTTGAAGAGCTGTTACTACGAGAAGCTGAAAATTTGTTAATTTATCTATGGCCTGCTAGTCAGGCAAAAAGGCTGGAACAACAACCAACATTGCCTTATCAAGCTTATAATAAATAGAAGATGCCATAAGCCATTAAAAGAACTCACCTTCGTTCAAATTCATCTACCCCAACTCCAGCTATAGGAATACCATCTTAAATCGTCTCCCAACTAAAGAGAAGATGCCATAAGCTGCGAAAGAACTCACCTTCGTTCCAACTCGAGTATCTCCAGTCCAGCTATAGGAGAACTGTTTTAAAATTATTAAAATCGCAGAGCTCTGTGTAAAATTCAAAATAATCATTATTGCTTCAAAATCAGGTTAGCTAACTATTGTCTTATCAATAATATTTAAATTCTATAAATGACATACTTTTGTTAATTTCCTTTATTAACTTCTTGTTTTGCTATATAACTTAATCACTGCAATTATATTTATTTCTCTCTTGCTTATTTTAGTTATTATTAATTATGCCTATGTCTCGAAACGGCGCGCATTTAGTTACGAAATATATACTTTTTGAAGATATTTAAAATCTTCGTATTGTATTAATTATAGCATCATTTAGCGCTCCGTTTCAAAACCCTAATTTATAAATAATGGCGACCCTTTGTGCTCATTATTTTGTCATTTAGTAAATAATTAATGTAAATATAAAATGTGGCTTATAAATCCAAACTTTCAACCTTTAATTATTATGTTACTAAAGATTAAACTAGCCTGGAGTGTAATCATAAGTATATTTTTCTTATTAAAGTATTTGTAAGTCCCTTAAATATACTTTCCCCCTTTAAAAGTTTATTAATTATACATAACTAAGAGATTGAACGGGATAAAGTAAAGTTTGTGTATATATATTGTGCCCTTATCTGTAGGTCATAATAAGGTAGAAAGGTCAATTACTAAAAAATTTTAAATTTTAAGTTATGTTTGTATGATATATAAATAATAATAGGATAATTAAATTTTATAGTACAATTTAAAGCTGAAAATACCTGGTATATAACAGTGTAATAAATTATTTAAGAGAAAACAGTTAAATAAAGCTTAATAATATCCTTGCTTATGGTTGTAAAAGCTGGCCATATAAAATAATACAGCTATAGATAGTTAAAAAGCATATTAATAATTTGAGTATAATATTTTAAAACTAATAAATTAAATAAACGCTATATGTAGTGTTATAATTGTATTTAATAATCAAAATTAATAGAGTATATTTTAAAATAAACTTTGGGATGGTGAGAATTATATTTAGTTCTACAAGTTTTAATTATTTTCCAAAATTTTATAAAATATATCAGTTTTGGTAATTCAGACCGAGACATAAATAAAAAAAAATCATTTGATAAAGTTAGTAAACACGTGACTGTATATTATATACCTTCACACACACGCTTGTTAAAATAATAATAAGGTTTGTGAATTTGAAACTAGATATAATTGCCATCGATCATTAAAATAAAGGTTAAAATATTAAATATTATTTTAATAGTTGTTTTAAAAGTTTAAGTGATTTTGATAAAATTAAAATTGAATTTAAAAATACTAGTCTAAATAATATTTGAGACATTACGTCATCAATTCTTTGTTTTTAAAAGTCTAATCTGTTATATAACTAAATGTGTAAAATTTGTTCACGCTAAAAAGTTATTAACCAATCAACGGGGGTAAATTAGCAGACAAAATATAAGAATTATACGAAGCGGAGGGGAGAAGTAATGTGTAAGTGAAAGAGAAAGTAACACATTTTTAGCTGATAACACCGTAGCTGGAAAAGTAATATAAATTTTGAATTTCGTATTTATTTTAAGAGTTCTTCTGTAACATATAATATATTTTGAATATATCTACATGGATTGCTAATTTTTAAAAGTTGTCTTGCCAGTGAATTTTATTCGAATTTAACCAAAAGCCTACAGTAGAGATGGAAGTACAAGGAAAAATACCTAAAAATATTGCTGAAAGAAGAATATGTGGAAATTGTGTTAATACAAATTTATTTATGCTCGACCAGAAATCTATTTTTATAACTCAAAGAGATATAATTGGGACGCTATATGAAAACTTTAAAAAGAAGTTAGTTGCCGTCAATAAAAAATTATGACGCACCAATTTTACAAGGCTAATTCAAAGTTATTTTATTCTTCTCTATGAAAAAATTTAATATGCGTTTTTTTATTGTAAAGAAAATTATGATGAAGAAAGAATATTTATCTTTTAAAGGAAATCATTATTAAAAATATAGTACAAGAAATTTAAAATAAAGAAAAGTAAAGAGGAATATAAAAGTGCTATTGTGTATTTCATGGAAAGGAGCCTAAAACTTCATCTAAGTAAGAAATATTGTAAAGAATTCAATGGAGAAAAGGCTTGATTTAAAGGAAAAATATAAAATTAAATTACTGAATGAAAATGGATCCATGGAAATAGAAATTTTATGGAAGAGTTAACTAAAGTACCCACAAGATGCATCGGAAAAGTCGCGCGGGAAAATACTAGCAGACAATAATAAAGAGAATATCATGAATTAATAATTGTATACAATATCGTGAAAACCAAGGATTGTCGTCTATGAATATTTATTAAACAGAGTAGTAATTGTTTTACTTTAAAAATAGAACATTAAGTGACTGAAGAAGAAATAAAATATTTTTTTTTAGCTTAAATATGAACGGTTCAAGAAAGTTTGATGAAGAAGTATCGTAAATATAATTTAAATATTTTTTACTGATTATATTTAAAGTATAAAATGCTATATGAGATTAGGGAAAACATATAAACATAATTTAGTAATGTTAAAAAATTAAATATAATAGCTTAATAGAATGATAGAAATATTGTTTTAAAATAAAGAGTATGTATGGAAATCTAATATCTAAAAGAATCAATGGGATGGTGAAGTCTACGGAACACGATCGAGAAGATAAAGATCGTTTTGGTAATTTTGATATTTATTCATAATGCATAATGTATTTTTTATAGATCATCTATTGATTAAGAATGATGTGTGAAAGTTTTAAAATTATAAGTACACATTTTATACAACATTTAAAACATATTCTAAGATAGGAGTAATTTTAAATATGCATGCAATAAGTTATTTAAAGTATAATTAATAATATAAGTTAACAGAACAATTGTGTGATTCTTTTGGACTTTCATGTTGCAAAGTATTCAAATATTTTAAAATAGTTTGTATATGATAAATATACGAGAAAAAGTAGTAAAAGATTTTCTTAAGGAACAGCGGTATAGTTCTGAAATAAAATGAATTTTATTATTGTTAGAAATGCAGATAGGAATTTGTCGATGTACTATATAGAAAAACCATGAGAAATAAGATTGGATAGTGACTTGGTAGTACTAGTGTAGAGGAAACCAAGACGATGTTTTGTTAAGAAATAAGAAAAATAAAGTATTTGGATCATAGTTAGTTTGTGTGATTTCAGTATAGCTAACTAAGCCCTATCACTGAACACATATATTTTGGACAGTGTTTTTGCGTATCTTTTAAACTTTTTGATGTTATATAAAGCTGAAGAAATAGCTTTAGCATCACTCCTATAATAGAGGCTGATAGACAGATAAAGGTCACTCCTCTATAGTGTTTTTAATTCACTGTGCCATTATTGTCAAGGTTTATGACGGATAATATTCTAGTTATTTTGATCCTGTGCATCTATTTTCGCTATCCTTGTTTCGTGAATCTGCATCGTCAGAAAGATATTTTCAAAGAAATGATGAATAAAATAGAACTGAGGATATGTTATCGTTTAAGTAAGAATAGTTTATTTACTGGAATGTATTAGAATTGTGTAACTTTAAAAGTGAAAGTACAAATATCATAAAGAGAGAAAGAATCATATGATACAAATTTAAAATTAATTCGGAAATGAATGTAATAATTTAACAAAGAGAAATCTAAACAAAATTTCATTTTAAAAGTGATAATGAAATTTTAATGTTTTAAATAATTTTTAGAAAATAAATATTGCATATTTATTAAGAAAATAATTCAATAATGTGTAATAGACATATTTTGTGCATGGTATGTTAATAGTAGTAATTACCATACGAAGTAAGGCTTGAATGAATATATTAGATTAATAAACATCGTATAATGAACATTAAAACTCAATACCAAATGTAGGAGAATGTTTTTCGAATCTGTGGGATTCCATACAACCGATATAAAAATAGAATTTTATTGTTTTGCAGAATGTTTACTACGAATGTAATTTTGTAAAAATATAATTTTAATAATAGTAGGGATACAAAATGTTAATGATAATTATATAATAAAGACATATAGCAAGCGAACCATAATAAGAAATCTAATAATAATAATACTGTATTTTCTTAAGTATTTAAAAGATAAGAGTTAACTAGAAAATAAGTAGAAGTTTGATTTCATTTTTTATAAACTAGTAAAATAATTTTGTGATAAGAGAGTAAGGATATCCATGTACATAATGTAAAATATTGTTATTTGTTTATATTATTAATAAACTTTGTTGTAAATTTATTTTAAAGCTTTGTGTCTTTGTTGTTATTTCTCCACATGGATGCATGATATCACAATACACTTATAATTGAAACAGACATATAGTTTTGCACAAAAAGGTAAACCTAAAGGTATTATGATGATTTTGAAAATTTATTTGTATGATAAAATTAAGGGATCATAATTATATCAGTTATTGGTCATAAGTTGGTTGCCACAATGTTACATTAAAATATATGCTAATGTTGCCACACGTATTCTGTTGTCAGATTATTGAAATACTACCACGTCCGTAATTATTTCTTTTATTTAGGAAGTAATAAGATTATATTATACTATTGTTGTTATTATTATTATTTATTATTGTTAGTTACTGCGTAGTGAATTGTGACATAAAATTCCCTTTTCATAGTTTACTACCGTAATTTTAAAATCATTTAGAATACAATTTATGAACCTGAGATTTTATTTTATTTTATTTATTCTATTTATTTACTTAATTTTATTTAATTGAGCTAGATTCTTATTACAAAGAATATTAAGATATGATTATTATTTTAGTTGTAGTGAAAAGAGCTTAGAAAGTCGTAAGAATACTATAAGTTAGTTATTTAATATAGTAAAAGGGGGAATAGTGTTCTTATGCCATTGGGATAGTATCATGTGGATAATATCTCAATGTAGTCTATCTCGTTCCCCGTGTCGTCACTCCATGTCTCATGAAAATAGTAAATATTTGTTAATTCATTTTAAAAAATATAACTGTATTTGTATTTTAAAAAATTAGAGCTAGTAATCATTTTTAATTAATGCTAGATATCATTTATTTATTTGTTAAACTGAGCTAGAACCCGTAAAATTCTAAATCCTATATAAAAGTGATGGAGAGGACGAGAGCGGTGGGGGAGGTTAGAATATATATTCCCATCAGTAGCATATATGTATTTCTCATACTACAGAAGAGTTGGCTCTTTTAATCAAGCTAATAAACTAGTGTTCATTTAATGTATAGTATTCAATTTATAATATACTTCGGCTTGGCGGATGTGAAATTTATCAATACTTTATCGTTGTGCTGTTTTATATATATAAGATGGAGCCACGGTAAGTCCAGCTCAACTTCCTCTCTTATGGATAGTGCAGTAGCTAAGACTGAGTTAAGGGCCAGATTAGTACGTAAGTCCCCCATCTACTATGAACCAAATAAAGGTTCCCTTTTAGCAGAATGACGATCGGTCATTGGGTAAACCGGTGTTGGTCATGAAAACTCTAAAATCTATTCATCCATCCGCAGAGCCACTTTATTATTATATTTTACTTGTGCGTAGCGTATTAGTAAAATCTTTATAGCCAACTCTTGCGTTGAACCGAAGCATTCTTGAAAACCTGTTCGTTCTCAAGCTATCTGTGAGGCTTTATATGCCCATATTTAATATATAAATTTATCATAATCGGATGGATTATTAAGCTTCACTTCAGACTTGGTTTGATTACATGTATAATAGCCACTCGAACTGATGATGAAAGGGCATAATTAATAAGTGGAATGTAGTGATTTATTATATAGCATAAAATTAGCGCAATTAAATAATAGCCACAAATTTATTTTGCTAAATGGCCTAGAGTAATGTTGTTTAGTAAATAAAATGCCTGCGTGCATTATCCAACGCTAAGTAATGGGTTATATCAAGTATATATGAAATTATCAATAAATATAATTCATTATATATCAGTTTCTGTCTCATTATTAAATCAATCCAATTCACTAATTGACCATAGCTATTCATTAGTAAAGCCCATATTAATTAAATATATTAGATTTTATCTTTGGAATGTCTCTAGTTTTGAAAGGAGAAAAAAATTAGTTTTTTTTTTAAAAAAAAAAAAAAAACAGATTGTCGTAAAAATTACATTTTTTTTAATTTAAAAAAAAAAAAAACCACTTTTAGAGTAAATAATTAAAAAAAAAAGATCGATTTTTAAATTTAGAATTGACTTATAGATTAATAAAATATTTTATGAATAATTATGAGGATTTCTACGCTATAATTTTATCAAACCTGCCTAATTATAGCGTACTTTCGTATGTAAATCTATGATCCATTCAAGCAGCCATGATAGCAAATTTCACCTCTCGATTTATACAGAACATTTTGACATAGAGTAAATAATTAAAAAAAAAAAGATCGATTTTTTAAAAAAAAAAAAATTTAAAAATACATCCATTTATAAAACTGTGAAATAGCATGTGATACAATTAAGTTTGAAAGAATATTTAAATAGTTGTAGCTTCTTAATTAATCACACCGGTACATTATACGCCATTCATCTTTTAAGTAGTATGTAGATAAACTCTATCAGTGCATTGTTTTTCCGTGTGTAAAGTGGAGAAACAGCACCATGTAGTGGGCTAGAATCTTGGTAGTTTCTGGTAGCAGACGACACCTAAGCTAGATGTGTTTACAACAATCAGCGCCACCTAGGTTATTGGTAGTCGCTGGTAGCAGACTATGTAAGCTAAATGGGCTTATGCATTGCGACATCGCACCAAGCGGCTAGATTTGCTGCTAGCCAGCTGGTGGAATGTTCCTGTGCTTACGCGTTATGAACAGCGCCACCTTTTGGCTGGAATTTGCAATGCTGCATTTGGGGCCCCTACTCTAAGTATTTCTGTGGTTGACCCTAACCAGCACCTCTGGTGGCCACATGGGTCAAAAGTCACAACTACCGAATAGAAAAAGCAAAATTCCTGCTCTTTTTTATATAATCCCTTTAAGTGAGATGAGACAGAATTTAATTCTTGACAAAATCTCTCCTCCACAATTTATAACTGGAAAAAAAACAAAAAAAAAACTGGTAAAACTCTGTAACTTGAACAAACATGAGATAAAAGAAACTTGTATTTGAATATAATCATTATATTAAAAATAAATAACATTAAAATAGGTCTTCTTAAAAAAAATAAAATTCTTATCAGTAAACTGACCATATCCCTGAAAACAACCTTCACACATTTTAAAGTTGATTTATTTTCTAGAGATAAACATCTCAAATCAATTTAAAACATGATCCAAATCTGACTACATCTTATAAATCAAGTATTATGTCAGTTTTCCTGGATACATTTTAGCAGATAATTCACTAAGTCAGGTTTATTGTCAAGGTCAATATAATCAGACAATTTGGTTCTTATAGCATAGTATTCTTCCATTTTTGAGGAACTATATGTCATTAGAGCAACAAACAGTTCATTTCAGATGAGCTCAGATGGCCATATTAGAGATTGTAAAAGCAACAAATGATCATTATCATAGCTTAGGTTAAGGAATATACTTTCAAAGAACTTTTCACCATTGCTAGATTATTTTCTTCCATGGAACTTGACATATCTATCCCTGCTGTCAAAATCAGTGTTCAATGTTAGAATTGATTGGTGAAAATTGTCAATATTCTGGTCTCTCTAGTCTAAATTTATTCTTTGATGGAGAACTTTTCATTTCAAAGTATGGATAGCGAACTTTTCAGAGATAATTTACCTGTTAATCAAATATGTTTACCCAAAAACTTAAAATCCAAATCATGGTGTTTTGCTAGATGCACTTTTAATTCCTTAGTACTACTAAACATGATTTTTTTTCCTGTTTGTATATCTTACATAATTTTACTCATTATTTTTAGTAATTATTTATTTGTCATTTCTTTAATAATACTATTTTTATTTGCTTTGCAAGCAATTTCAAACTCTACTTAACCAATTTCAAAATTACATTATCACAATTTAATTTATACAGATGGAAAATATTCTTAAATAACCAAATTATATATATGATAATACCATATCCCTGTATATATGTTGGTGCACATTTCCCATTTAGTCATGAATAATTCCTAAAGCATCTAAGACTGTCCCCTCCTTTTTCAGTCTAGAGATTCAGAACACTGAATAAAATACATGAGACACAGAAACTATTCATAGATTATCTTTCTCTAAAAAGATATAAAAGCACATACAGAATGTAATCTACCTAATATTTATGCTATTTAATTTTCTTTGATAGTATCTTTGTTTACCCAGTTTTAACCAAGCTATCCTCCCTATCTAAACTATTTTTGTTCTCATCATAGGCATTGTGATTCTATACCCAATAATCAATATATATATATATATATAAATGTTTCATAAATAAATCCAAATTATTAAATAATATCCTTTTGTTTTTTATCTAGACTATTTTTATCAGATATTAATTTTAATTATTACCTATCATTGACAAAAGTCCAAGCCATCTGTAGCATCTTCTGCAGCTTCACTTTATCTCCTTAAACAATATAAAATAATATTTTGTGAGAATAAAAATAAATGTATTTAGTTTTTGAAATTCATTTTCTTTTTCTGTTTGCAACATATTATGTTATTTTAAAATTAAATCTTATAAATTATTTTTCTGTAGATATTAAAAAGGTATTAATCAAATATCATCTAATACCAAGCATTAATTACATTTGAATATAAGAATATCATGTGATAGAAACAATTATTATTGTTTCCAAACTAAAAGAATGTCAAAAGTAACTGGTTAGCAAATGAATATAAATTTTAAACTGTGATTTATGTCAGAATCATATACTTAGATGTTGAAACTGATTTTGTAATATCAAAATTAGATATAAAATCAAATAAAAAAGATAAACAGAAAGAAATAGAACTACGCTTGATAAACTGAAATTGAATATATTTCTATGGGTACTTCTTTTATTGTTTTGAATATAAATAATGAAACAGGCAAAACTCTCCATACAGTAGTGCCACTCAATGCAAGCCAGAGTAATCAATGGATGCCAGAAGGTTTATACATAAAATCCCTATCTAGTGCCTACTCATCCAATATCCCTAGATTAGTTTCTAGCTTGTGGCTTTCATCAGTGAGGAGCCTTGGATCTGAGGCACTGTACTTAAACCCTAGGACTTAATTCAACTCCAGCAGCTACCTTTTATCTCTACTTAACTACAAAACTATGAATTTAAAATTGAAAACACAATATTTTCAATCCAAGCTCATAGGCTTATATAGTTATATAGGTCTGAACTCAGTTCAGTGCCTATACATTTTGGTGACTGGTTCTTTAATAACCATAGCCACCACTATCCTATTAGGCAGGATTGGTATTAAACCACTAAACATCACATGATCACCATTTCTTATGCTTACTCATAACTGTTATTGAAACAGGCAAAACTCTCCGTAGAGTAGTGCCACTCGATGCAAGCCAGAGTAACCAATGTGTGGGTACTGAACAGAGTTCAGACCTATATGACTATATAAGCCTATGAGCTTGGATTGAAAATATTTTTGTTTTCAATTTTAGAATCAGTTTTGTAGTTAAGTAGAGATAAAAGATGACTGCTGGAGGATTGCATTAAATCCTAAGATCTAGATTCTGTGCTCTCAGATCCAAGGCTCCTCACTGATGAAAGAAACTAGCCTGGGGATATTGAATGAGTAGGCACTAGATAGGGATTTTACGTACAAGCCTTCTGGCATCCATTGATTACTCTGGCTTGCATTGAGTGGCACTACTGTAAGGAGAGTTTTGCCTGTTTTAATAATAGTTATGAACAAGCATAAGAAATGGTGATCATGTGATATATGTATAGTAATTGAAGATATTAAAAATTGTATAAAATGAAAGCCCTAAAATTCATCTAAATAGAAGTAATTTTGTTTAAAGAAAAATAAAAAAATCTGTACCAAGAAAAATGTATGGAATAAATATAATCGAAAATTTGTCATTTACATGTCATTAAATTTATTTAAAACAGATTTAATAAAAAATAACAAAATATATCAACATATGTAGTTTCAAATCATTTTAAATATGTCAGTAAGTGCACATATATACATACATAATATATATTATTTGTATACTATTTATTAGCTTATTATACAAATAATTTGTATAATAAACACGTGCATTTCTAGAAAATGAGCTATTTAGTAAGAGAGAGGATAATATGAAAATTTTATTATCTATGATATTAAATAGAAATAGATTTTATATTAATGAAGATAATTTCTTTAAATTGTAAGTACTATTGGCAATTGATAAAGATTAAGGGACTCAAATATATATCTATGTTGATTAAACAGATCTCTGTCTAAAATAGTTTTCACAAAAAATATATTTAAAATACTATATATCTAAATATTAGAAAATACTTTGACCCTATTGATAAATCAATAGTAGCAAGTAAGAAACCGCTTATATGGACAAATATGTTGATTAGCGGGATCTTGGGAATTCGTCAGCTAGCTCACTTATGTGCCAGTAATCTAAATATTACTTTTAACAATAGTACAGCAAGTCATGAAGATTTATCCTAATATAATATGGTAATAAACATTTGAATGCTAAATATATTTAGCTAGTCGAGAAGTTTTCACATAAATCCAATAATTCTGTCCCTTCCCCTTTCTAATATCAACTTAGAAATGTATGGAATCAAACAATTATATCTACAGAAACAATAAAATGAATTATTAAGATATTAATTAATTTTTAGTCATTCTTCATATTATTTTACATTTGATTAAAAGTAAATCATTAATAAATATTTACCATCATGATTGGTGTCTATTTCTATTCAAAATTGGTATTAGTATCAATATGTATTTGGGCATTAAATGTGAGATGATTTTATGTGAAAATAAAAGTGAAATGAAAAAAATATATACATATAAATTGAGATATTTTTATTTTTCTCTCAATTCTATTAAACTGTAAAGCTTATGCAAAAAATAAGACAGATACAATTTTTACATTATTTTAAAAACTATAGCAAATAAAATTATTCATTCTAGTAATAATACTTATGTATATTTCACCTTTTAAACATTTTGCATATCGGATTAAAAAACTATATGGATGTTCTACTTGAAGATCAAACTGTACAGTCTGTAAAAGAATTCTCTCCAAAGTCATAACTTCTTCCTAAAAAGAAAATATGAAGTTTATGTTATCACTAATCAATATCAAAATATATTAAATGTATTGAAATAAAATTCATAACATAATGTTATTGGTTGCCATTGCTAAAAATATGACAAATTATTTTTTTAATATTTAACATATATGATGACTATATATACATTTTCTATTTCTTTATTTTTTACTCAAATGCTGAACTCAGGCTACTGAGAGATATAATAGAAAATAAGTAACAAATAAGAATTGCCCACACAAAAGTATTTCGATCTATTTAGAAAATAACATTTTGATTTATCAAAAACTTTGTACTGTTTTGGACATTCTTTTTTGCCTTTTACCCTATTGTTTTCAATCATTTAAATAAGTATAGAACCTGTTTATCATGTGCCTCTCATGCTTTTGGGTTTATTCAATCATATTTCCATATTTTAATTACAAGCATAGCAATTCTGACCCTAATTTTTTCTTTGTTTTTTGTAAATCTTATAGTACAGAAAGTAATAATGGAAAGAGGTTTAGCAAATTATATTATAAATTTAGTAATACAATTAAAAAATGAGTCATTTTAGAAACAGATCTGGGAACAGTTTCATTTCTGCAAATCATTATATGATTAGGCAGTTTTAAATGGGGATCACCTTGTCTAACACAAAACTGGAAGGATCTAGAAAAGATGTTCTAAAAATGACTTGTGTAACACATCTGGCCATACCACTATGCCTAATAATTGCTCATCAAATTGATAAAGAAAAAAAAAATCAGTAAAGATAATGATAAAATAGTAATAAAGGTAAATATTTTAATTTTTTTTCTAAAAATAAGTATACAGAATGTGCAATCCTGGCTTGAAGCAAATTTTTAAGACTTGGCTTAGTGACAGTGTTGCTAACTAAAAAGTTCTCAAAATTTAACATTGGTATAGCTCGTCTTAGAGAAACAAATCTTGTAGAAGTCTAATCGAACAAGTAAACTTCTATAGGTTTGTTTGAAAGGGCAGATCATCAAGTGAATACAGACTGCATAGTATTAAATTTGCTATGAGATTTAATTTGATACCTTTCATTTGAAGAAATTCTAGATGCATCATTCAAAGAATAATGATATTAAAAATTGGTCTTACAATGATATCTAAGTCCATTTTATCCAACTTATGCCCCAAATTTAGATTCAGATAGTTACAGAAAGATTTGTATTCCTAATTCAATTAACGATTGATTTTTTCTTCTTGAAAATTTTAAAGCATATGTTAGGAGACAGAGAAAAATATGGCTCCAAGTTATAGAAAATAATGATATGGTTTTAAGCATTTGAATGGTCTGTTGTCATTGAATTTTTGCACAACACATATTGTCTATCATAAACATTTGTTTGGATAAAAAAAATATATATATTATAAAGAAACTTGAAGGTATGTAGATATCTTACATATTTTATATTGTTGCCATCAGAATGTATAAGAAGTTAATATTATTCAAGCACTTACAGATACAGACTGTTTGGATAGATTATACAATTGTTTGCTCCAAAGTAAAAATGATAGCTGCATTAAAAAGCAGATATTTCAATATAAAACAGTAAATATAACATGTTTCTTACTTATACTAAATTTTAACTTCTATTCAACTCACAAATTATCAATTTGAATTTTCAAATGGTTCATGAAATTTTCTTAAAGAAAGGTGTTATGGATGTGAATTCTATTCTTGGACTCGCATAAAAAAAAAAAGCTAAATGTTTCTCTGTTAGTTAGTTTATTATTAGTAATAGTGATTATTTGATTGTTCCATAATTCAAATGTGGAGCTTCATAAGTAATAGATTTAAAAGCAAAAATTCAATAATTGAAAAAAAGATTTAAAAATGAAGGCAATCGTGTGATGTTTAGTGGTTTAATATAAAAACTGCAAAGGAAATGACACATTGAAAGTAAAACATGATTTGAAAAATCAGATCACAATCAAAAAAAAATTTCTATGATAGTGATATTTTGATTAAGTGGAAATAATATTCCGATCATATTTTAAATAATGATATAAAAATTCAGATGACCAGTTTTGAATGGTATGTCCATGCTATCTAATCATTTAGATAAAAAATATTCAGTTAATGAAGTTAAAACAGTCCTTGATAATCTTAAAAATAGAAAAGTTACAGTTTCTGATGAAGTATCTAAATAAATTTTAAAACATGATAGTGATTTTTTTAGTTTCAAATTTAAAATTTTTTAAAGAAAAAATTGTACCATTTGATCTTAAAGATATTTCTAGTTTCAATTTATAAAAATAAAGATAACAAAAAAAAACCCCAATAATAATTATGTAATATTATTATTATCCACTACAGCAAAATGCTTTCAAAAATTGTGTTTATTAAATTGTTTCCCGATGTAGATGAATGGTCAGAAAGTTCAACATGGTTTTAGAGAATCAAGAAGTAATACATAGTTTTCATTGCCATGTATTTAAAAATGCTATAAACAAAAATGAAAATTATATTTTGCCTTTATTGATCTGGCCAAAGCATTTGATTTAATTAATCAAAAAGATTTGTGATAATGTTTGAAATTAGCTAATGCCTATTCTTCTACATGAATAGAATGAGAAGAAATGTCATTAATGAAAAATTTGAGACATTTGAAATTAAAAAAAAAAAAATTGGTATTAAACAGGATACATATTAATTCCAATTTTGTTTCCCAATTTTATGATAGACGTTTTGGAAAACAGTTTGTAAAATAGCATAAAAAAACAGATACTGAGATGCAAAATAGGATTTGATGATCAAGATTTTTATTTAAACTGATTAAAAGCAAAAACAAGAGCTTTATCTTTTTGCCTTCTATATTAATAGTAGCTCACTTTAAAAATGAGCAAAATGTTCCCAATATTTTAATGCAACCTACAAAAATTTTGGTTCAGTGATTAGTATTTTAAAAAATTCCAATGCTTTATTAACCAGTGATAGAAGAGAAATTTTATTCAGATCAGCTTGACAATGTTAAGTCATTTGAAATGAATACCTCAGTAGCTCTTTAGATATAAAGGTGGATTAGGATAAAGACATGCAACAAAAAGTTGCTGAATATTTAACAAGTTAAAAAATATATAAATAATAAAATTAAATTAGGTATATATATATAGATTCATTACTTTAGGCAATATATTACATGGACTTCAATAGTGAGATGCAATATGTAATAGCAACACTTATAAGAAGCTGCATCTAAAACCTCACAGAGCATCCTTAAATAAATTTCTAAAAAATTAATTAAGCTTTTTAGTTGTGCAATTTTATATAAGTATAGGAAATAAAAAAAATGTATTTTTTTTTAAACAGAAAAAAAAAAACGTATGTATGCAATCTAACTTAGATAATGTGGAAAATCTAAAAATCTTCCAATATATGAAATATATAAAGTTTATTGATTAGTTTAGCTATGTACTAACTAAATATTTTTGTTTTTACTAATAATTATTTATTGTTTTAAATTTTAGCATTTCTTTTTATTAAAATTATTTAATGTTTACTTTCTTAACTTTTTGTTCAGCTTTGTGCTAAGGTAGTCCATGAGTTGTTTTTATTACTAGTTTATGAAATTGAATTTGTCAAGTGAATTAAAAATATGCATAATAGTGTAATTAACAATAAATATATTCTTAAAAATATTTAAATACAAATAAAAATTCATTCACTTTAACATTTAAATACTTTATTTATTTACAATAAATATATATTGCTGTTCTGAAGTTAACAATAATTCTCATATTAGAAAAATAAATAAACATGAGATTGTCATATTTCAATATAAAAAAGCAAATATCCTTTTGTTTTTGAAATTTTGGAAAAATAATTTTTTCAACTATCAGGATTGAACACATCCACAAAGATATAATAATTAAATTTGGAGTAGTTTATAAGAATAAGTTCATGGAATATTAGGAAAATACTAAAGAACTTAAGAACATCTATTATTAGAAATGAAATTCTGTGAAATGCGATGAGGCTTGATTAAAAAATTGAAGATGTCATTAGGGAGTAATTATTGTCTTGGAACCAAAAGCAAAATAGAACCATCTGTAAAAGTAATGATCATTTTATTGTGTTTACATGTTGTTTAATAACTTTTTATGTAAAAATATTGATTCTTTTGAATTATAATGATTAATTTGAAATTGCTTTGTTTTGATGATATTGTTGAAAAAGTCTAATTCATTAGAAAAGTATATAATATTAGGATGGTAAAATAGAAAAAAAAAAAAAAGAAGATAATGTGGATGGATTTAATCATCAAAATTATTGATATGCTTTAGATTAGTCTGAAAAGTAAAATTAATGATAGAACATTCTGGAGAAAATACTATTCATGTAATCATCAGATATCAACATCAACTATATATTTCGGTGATATGATAATATTTAACAAACTAATAATATATGAAATTTTATTGGAGCAAATTTTTTCAGATTGGTAGATATGCTATTAGTAATAGTAAGTATTTATTTTTTTCAGAATGGGCTTTGAACTTTAAGTGCTTATTTATTAAATGTGCATAATTTATATTTAAAAGTATAGCATTTAGTTTTTTTTTTCCGTAGTGTTATATTTTGTACGTTTCTGTGTATGTACTAGTTAAGATTTCTGCATATATTCTACTATTGATTACTACAGAGTAGATAAATTCTTCTTAATGGCAAAGATGAATTAAACTTTTTTTCATTTCATTTAAAATCTGATATATAATGTATATTCTTTATTTAAACTCGTAATAAAAGCTTAGTTTGGGCAAATAAAAAGGTTTTTTTTGTTTTGTTAGGCATTTGAAAATATACTCATTTAAAAGACAACACCAAACTTTTCTACATATAGGAAATAATTAACTTTGGCAATAACACTGAATTATTCTTTATGATATTTTTAAAAATAAAATATTCTTTGAAAAACATTATTTAATTAAGAATCTTTTGAAAACAAACTTCAAAATAGTCAACATGTACAATCATAATAATTTATTTATTTATTTTTTATAAATAAATAAATTATTTATTCTAACGTGTTTTAAGTAGTCAAAATTTGACTGAAAAATACATTGATCTTTGTTATTTAGAATAATTCAAATAAGTTCAAAATAATTAAAATGAACAAACAAAACAATTTATTTGTAAATGAATAAATAACCAAGTAATTTAATTATAAATGAGTAAATAAATTATTTAAATGAATAAATAATATTTGCAAATTAATAAATAAATAACTTATTTATCCTAACATTGACAATTTTGAAATAGTCAAAATTGACTAAAAATTTAAAAAGTTGTTTATTACATTTGTAAATATCATTTGAAAGCATATTTTTGAAATGATTGAGATACGCAACCAAAAGAATAGTTATTAATGAATATATTTGTTCTCAATTTACAGATATAAGCTAATTTTTAATAATCCTGTTGGAAGATTATCAGACTATAAATTGCTTTACAATAGGCAGGAATCATGGTAATTTATATCTGAACAAAAGTTATGTTAAAGTTAATGTTTTTATATGATCTTTGTTTTTGGTTTTGTTTTTTAAGAAATAGATATAAATGATTTTCTGCAAAATATAATTGTAGTTATTAAGAATTGCAATTTTTAAAAATATAATTTTGAAACAAATTTAAAAAAAAAAACTATATAGGATTTGTATTTAAAACCCTCTTGGAAATAAAAAAAAAACATCAGATTACAGCTAGTATTGCTAAATATTTTAGTAAATAAAATATCTTAAAAATTTTTTTTTACTCATATAGTACATTTATGCTAAATTTTCTGTATTGTTTAAACTCTTGAAAAAGGATGTAACAAATGGTTGAAATGTCAGGATTAAGAAATGTATTTATTTTTAAAAAAAATGATAATTGGAACTTTATTTTTTAATAAAATTATACTATTTTTAAAAACTTAATTTGTGAAGTTGATAGTGAATGTACACCTTGGACATATGTGGGTGAAGACTGCAAATGCATAAATTGAATTAAAAATATATTCTCACTTTTGGATCTTCTCCAAAAACAGCAAACTGTTGATCTGTTAATAAACTTCGTGCAGTTTTAATAATATCTTTACATTTTTTAGGAGTTTCTTCAACTTTACCAGCTAAAAACAAGCAGCAAGCAGCAGTCACCTGATAATAGATTTTAATAAATTAATAAAAAACGAAAAATAATAAATAATAATAAATATTAATAATGAAATAACAATAAAAAATAATGAATATCAAAGTATGATGTAATTAATAAAAATGAACTGTAATGAAGTTAATATGGGAAGAAAGTTGAGGCTTTTGTTTGATTTCACACACACTGCTTATGTAAAGATAAATATCATCTTTCCCTCTCTCCTTAAATCTTTTCATTTTGTTGTATAAAATATCAAATAAATAATTCAGTTAAGAAAATAAAAAAACTTCACAAGATTAAGGTAAACTAAGAAAAAGATATGTCATTTTATTTTTTAATAAAGTTTGTGAAAATTAAATCAATCTAATAAATCAAATAAAATCATAACACCAACAACTAATCATTATATTGTACTTGCAAATATTAGTAGCTAAAATAAAAAGGCTGGATTATACTCTCAATAATTTGATGATGTTAATTAGACGATGAGTTATAAAATTTGCTTTATTCACATGATCTATTGGATCTTGGTTTTAATTATTCAATCATTTACCAAGATTTCAGACAAAACTATTTTGCTATTGATAATCTAAACAAATATGCAATTAAATGGTAATATAATCATTTAAAAGTAAAATTTATAACTGATTAAAAATAGGTTAAAAAAATTACAAACTAATTAGTATATTTTAAGTTATGTTTGAGAGCAAATATATGATACTACAAATGTAATAAATAAAAAATAAAAATGGCACACATTATCTGCATTATTTTATCATCATCATCATTATTATTGTGTATTTATTTATAATTAAAATGTATTAAACAAAAATGTTTATGGTGTAATGAGAAAATGAAAGTTAAAAAGATGAGTTGGCTGAATAAGATTAAAAAAGGTAAGAGAAAAGAGTAGATTGGATGCATACTTTGAAATGATTTTATAAAGAATATATAAAAAAAAGAATGTTAAATGAAAAAGAGGAAAAAGAAAAAACAAAACATTTTAAGAAAAAGAAGAGTTTTGAATATTTAAAGACTACAACAAAAGAATTAAATGAGGATATATAAATCTAATTTTTTAAAAATATATAGAGGAGCTATGGATAAGATATTTCTGAATTAAACTCAGAGATCTTCATCCTGTAGTGGAATAATAATATTCTGAAATTGGTGAGTGAATAATCAAAATATGAGCCACTATTCAAAATAATTATAAAAGCAACATTCATGCTATTTTACTTTTACAAAAGCTTATTTGATTAAAAATCAGAAAAACTACTTTATATCACAATTTGATTTACATAAAAAATAAAATGACATTTTCTATCAAGAATATGATTTTTCTACAATGATTTTCATTTTTATTTAAGCAAACAGTCTCAAAAATTTTAATTTCATTAACAATTTCTCAGCTAATTTCAAGAAGCTTTTATGTCAGGATATAAAATCTATATTAGGAAAGGTAATTCACTTCATTTATACTATTCGAGAGCCATATATTATAAGCTTGAGTAATCAATGGATATTCAATCCCAGATTAATTTATGCTGATAAAGTCAAGGTCAAAATGTTGATTAAAAAACAAAAATATAATAATAATTTTATATTTACAAAATAAGTATATATTTTTAAATCTTTTCCAGAAATATAAATATATAATATGTATTGAGTCTACGTTTACAAAATAATATAATTAACAATATCACAATTTTTTTTCATTTGCTTCCAAGAGCATTTATCATTATTTTACTCTAGACACATATTGTAAACTGGAGTAATTAATGGATACTAAAAGATATAATGCTTTATATCACCATCTCCAGACTAGTTTCTGGTTTTTACCTTTATCAGTGAAGACCAGAATTCAAAGTGAGAAATAATGCACTTATGCATCTAGCAACTTAATTTTACTCCTTTAAATTATTCAAATTACTAATATCCTGAAATTAAAAAAACTTCTAAGATTCTGAACCCAGGATAACTTGTTCACATACTTATATAGATATGACTCTGGATCAGTTTCTATATAAATTAGAGACATCTGTTTTATGACAACCCTATCTACTTTCTGGCTAAGAAGTAGCTGTTAACTTTGAATCCTAATCTTCATAATGTCAGATATCACTGAAGATGGAGATTTTATAGAATTATGATACCTACTGATTACTCAAGTAGATAGTTTTAAAATAGGGGAAAGATAATTGTTCTTGCAATAATACAATTTTAAACAATTAAAGCACATAACATTATATACATATTTAAGTATAAAATATACTCACATATCGTGGAAAATCTTTAAAAGAATGGAACATATAAAAGCGATGAAAATATACAACACCAGTAGCCATGGTGTCATAACGTCTAGAAATAAATCTGTTAAAGAAATATCTTATTTTTTTAATATTTATATTAGTAATCGCAATATAATTTATATATAAATGTGTGTGTGTGTATATATATACATAAGCTACAAAAAAAATAATGTAAAGAATTTATTTGCCTAAAAATATCACTGCTGCTCCAATACTTGTTTCACTAGGTTAATATAAAGCAAATAAATGATAAAAAGGGTAATTCAGAGAGCATTCTCTTGTCTTTGGATCTAGACTTATTAAATACATAGCAACAGTTCATATAATTTCATCTATAATGATCATCCACTCATCTACTTCAGACATTAAAAGAAATTAATTTCAAACTACAATTCACTTAAAAAATTATTTCAGGATTTATTTATATATGACTTAAGACAATATGAAATATAATAAAACATATATATATGTAACAAGTTATTTCAATAATAATATTAAAAAACTACAACTACAAGTAAAATTAAATACAGAATATTCTTAGCACTTATATAAGTATGTAAAAAAAAATTATACAGTAGATTAAATCAATAATCAACTAAAATTTTAAATTTACAATTTGAATATAACTAATATGCATCATTCAATAAATATCTGTCTTGAAGTTTAAACTAAATAATTAGACATTGAAGCTTTCCAACATTCAAAACTTGCAAATTAATATCATTTTTACTTGAACTTTGTTTTTATCATTTCTAAAATAAACAAATAACTACAATAAAATTATCATACCCACACACACAAAAATTATCTTATGGATCAAATTAAAGCTTTCTTACATATAAAAAAAATACACCAATGGATTTAATCTATTATATGCATTATATCTATTGTATGACGACTTTTTATTTAGGTACTTACAACTGCAGATCACTTTCAAGTGAAGGAAGATTGCAAGAGTTAGAAGAAGAACTGTCTTATATTAAATGGGACCTTATTGGACTTTGTGAAGTTAGAAGATAAGGTGAAAAAACAATTGATTTAAAAAGTGGACATATACTCTACTATAAAGGCACAAATATTGGAAATACAAGTGAAGTAGGATTCATTATAAATAAATGGAAGAATAACATTGTGGAGATTGATGGTGTATCAGACCGAGTGGCAAGATTAGTTTTACAACTTAATAGCAGATAACAAATGCAGATAATTCAGGTTTATGCCCCAACAAGTTCTCATAGTGATGAAGTTATAGAAGATTTTTATATGGATGTATAAAAGGCTTTTGATCAGAGTAAACAACATTTTAAAATTGTTATAAGAGACTTTAATGCTAGAATTGGTAAACAAATGAAAGATGAAAATGCTGTAGGTAATTTTGGTTATGGTAATAGAAATGAGAGAGGACATAGACTTGTGGAGTTTGCAGAAAAAGAAAAACTTTATATTATGAATTCTTTTTTTGAAAAAAAATGTTAAAAGGAAATGGACATGGAAGCATCCAAATGAAGGTATGGCAGAATTGGATTATATTTTGATTGATCAAAAATACATATTTCAAGATTGTAATGTTCTTAATAAATTTAACACAGGAATTGATTATCGATTAGTAAGATGTAAGATACATGTTATTGCAAAACTAGAGAGACAAAAATTATTAAGAAAACAATATTTATAGTTGATATTCCTAATCTTCAGAAACATTCTAATGAATTTAAATTAGAACTTACAAATCGGTTTCAAGTATTAGTAGATTTTGAGCATGATTCAGATTTGAATGGCATTAATAGGAAAATAAGCGATACACTTTTAAAAACTGCAACGAAGATAGCTGGTAGAAAAAAGCAACAATTGACCAATAAATTTTCTACTGAGACTAGAGAATTTATGAAGAAAAGAAGGAATATGAGGATATACAACAATGATGCATTATAAAAGATTGAATATCTCGAATTTTGTAAAATGGTGCGGAAAAGAGTTGAAAATGATATAAGAAAGTATAATTGTGAACTAGCAAGGAAAGCTATAGAAGAGAATAAAAGTCTAAAGAATGTAAAACAACATTTTGGTATTGGTAGGAAATTTATATCTGCAATAAGAAAAAAAAGATGGCATTATTACTAAAAAGAGAGATGACATCATAAAATGTGTAGAAGACTTCTATCAAGAATTATATAGTAATAAAGAACAAGTGCCCCCATACATATTATATCTTCCAAATTGCCCAGAATTTTGAATGAGGAAGTGAGACAATTAAATTTATGAAGAAAGGAAAGGCTCCAGGTAATGATGGAATTGTAATTGATGTATTAAAAGAAGCAGGTGAAGAAATAGAAAATTTTTTAGTAAAGTTATATACCAAATGTCTAAATGATAAAGATGTACCAGATGATTGGAAGAATGCAGTATTAATATTAATATTTTAAAAAGGTAATAAAGAAGACATTAGAAATTACAGACCTATCAGTCTTTTATCAGTTTTATACAAAATTTTTACTAAGATAATTACAACTCGTCTACAGAAAACACTGGATTTCCACCAACCAAGAGAACAAGCTGGATTTAAACGTAGTTTTAGTACAGTAGATCATATCCAGATATTGAGAGAAATTATAGAAAGGACAAATGAATGAGTTGCCATTATGCTATGAAAAGGCATTTGATTCTATAAACATTTCTTCAGTGATTAAAGCATTGGATCATCAAGGTGTAGATCCAGGATATTGTCATATTTTGAAGAATATTTATAAAAATGCAACAGCAATAATTAGATTACATAATGATAGTAGGAAAATCAATATTGAAAAGGGTGTAAGACAAGGTGACTCCATATCTCCAAAACTTTTTACAGCAGTGCTGCAAGAAGTATTTTGTGGATTAAAATGGGAAGCTAAAGGAGTAAAAGTAAATGGAGATTATTTAAGTCATTTAGATTTTGCAGATGATGTAGTTGTTTTTTCAAATAATGCTTTAGAGCTACAGGAAAAGTTGGAGTTATCAGATGAAAGTAGGAAAGTAGAACTAAAGATAAATGTTAAAAAGACTAAAGTAATGTTTAATGGACTTTCTCAAAATATGAAAATAAAGATTGATTATGATGAGTTAGAAGTTAACAGTTACAAATACCTTGGTCAGATTACTAATACAGATGGAAATATAATGGATGAAATTAATCATAGAATTAAACTTGGTTGGAGTGCTTTTGATAGAAATAACTTGATACTAAAAGGAAATATGCCTATGTGTTTGAAAAGGAAGGTTTTTAATAAATGTGTTTTGCCAGTTCTTACTTATGGATCTGAGACTTCGACACTTAATAGAAGAGCAATACAGAGACTTCAGACCACTCAAAGAAGCATGGAGAGATGCATGTTGGGAATAACAAGAAGGGATCGAAAACGTAATGTAAGGGTAAGAGAGCAAACAGGTGTTACTGACCTCATTGAAAAAATTAAAAGACTGAAGTGGAGTTGGGCTGGACATATTGTTAGAAGAGATGATAACAGATGGACAATTGGAATTTTAAACTGGATTCCAAGAGATTGTAAAGACCCAGAAAGAGACCACATGTGAGATGGGTGGATGAAATAAGAAAGTGTGCAGGGGTGATGTGGAGAAGAGAAGCTAAAGATAGGAAAAAATGGATTGAACTTGGAGACATCTTCATCCTGCATTATAAAATTTACTTTTTTATTTCTTTTTGTTAATATATTTAGCAAGTTTACTCAAATTAATATAACTATTTTAGATGTAGTTAACATGTAATTCAGAATAAAGTTTAAGATAATATTATAAATCTTAAGTGATTCTTCAAAAGCCTGTAATGGTAGTCTGACTATGAAGATTTTATTTGCCTGACTCATTCATTTTCTCAGAAATATTTCACATTCTCCACTTTAAATTCAATATAATCAGGACAATTTCTGATTTCTTCTAATGTGAATTTTTAAACTCTTGCTTTTTTCATAAATGACATTTTATCTTCAAAAATTAATTAAAATATTAACTGTCAAAATTAAAAAAATAATCATGCTTGTAGTTTCATTTTTTCATTCACTACTAATGTTACAAAACATGAAATCAAAATAATGTATCTTGAAAATGTTTATTCAACAAACAGTCATCTCCAGAATGAATTCTATCTCAAGATTTCCTGGATTGTGCATCTCCATTTGCAACTTGTAAATTTATATTTTTATTAAAATCTGCAAAGCATTATAGAAGTAAAAAGTGCTGTACAAAATGAAAATTTAATACATATTACCAAATGTATATATGAAATCATTTTACTATTTCTTTCATTGGAATTCAATGCAGCTTTATGCTGATTATCTGTTTACTAATAATCAATAACTTTGCTCTTAGGAAAAAGTGGAGAAATCAAGAGGAACTTCATAGATACGAAATTACTACAGACCGTTGCCTTTGGCAGGATGGCTCAGTTGGTTAGAGCTTTATCTTAAAATTTCAACATTCAATTAAAGTACAATATAATTTCTTTTGCAAATTAATTTCTATAATTTTTTTATATATTTATCAGATTGTAATAAATCCTAAAATTAATTATATTAATAATTATTCCAAAGAATAGACATCTGTGCTCTCCTAATGGCCAAGTATTCAAACATTCTTTCATAAAGTTGCCAAAGACAACTCATGTTTAATATTTATATTGAACATATATGGAATGTTAAACTGAGCATATAATTTCTAATAATTAAATAGCTTTAATTTTAAATAATAAACACTTATACATGACATGACAAGCAATTTGATAAAGACTAATGTCATAATCTAAAGAGATACCTTACATATATACAAATATATTTGATATCTTTAATAACATTGGAGAAAATACTGACTGGCCTTATATGAATAAAAAAATATTATTCAGTATCAGGAAAAAAAAAAAGATCTGAAGAGATAGATATCAATCATAGAAGAATTAAGACATATCTCAATAGAAAATACTGATTCTAAAGAATACTGATAAAAAGACTGTCATCTGCATATCATGTTTTAAAAGTAAAAAGACCAATGAATGAAATTATGAAGATCCAAGAAATTGACAGAATATTATGAAATAAAAATTGTTTTAAAGTCTGCTTTTGTTTTAGTAAATTGATCATTTTTATTAAAAGCATTAAAACTATTGCTATCTGAGCACAAATTTTTGGTTCAAGCAATAGAAAACTATATAAAAAAATAAAATTTCAATAAAAAATTATGATAAACTGATTTTTTTTCTCTAGAAAGAGAAATCCAAAATTTACCTATTAACAGCATTATTTTTTGGAGAATTTATAGATCCACTGGTAAAATATATTGAAATGCAAGTGCTTGATTTTTATTTACTTCATTTGGATGTTAAGATAGTGGTAACTACTTTTATTGATGATATAATAATATTTTCTAGAATGTCTATAATTTTCAGATTATTATGGATATTTTGAACAAGTTCCAAAGATATACTAGATCCAATATACAACCACCAAAACCTGATGTATGGCAATTGGCTATGAGTAGAAAGATCCCATCTAAATGTCAAATATTGCCAACAGTTTTTTTTTTAATGAGGAATCCTCCTACGCATATAAAAATCAGTATAAATAAATATTTAAATAAGATGATAATAGAAAAAATTAAAAAAACTAAAACTTTTTCATTGGTAAGGCTTTCTAAAATAATGACAAAAATATTTAAGTGTAGTCCCTAGACTATTGCACACCTGGATTAATTTATTCAAAATAACAATAAATAAACTAAACCAGATAACAAAGAAAAATATTTAGGGAAAATCATCACATCTACTATCAATTTCAATATTATAGTTACCAATTAGTGAAGAAGGCTATAATTTTATTGATCCCAAATTAAATATACTACATATAAAGATACAAACATATTAATATAAGGTCAATGTTTTCAACTACCATTAACAGATGTTAATATAATCAATAAAATTGGAGATAAAAAAAGATTAATTTTATGCAGACATAGATTACAAGGAACTTCTGGATGATTTAAAGTTACAATATTAAATATGACATAAAAATGCAAGCAATGTAGGTCATAGCATGGGGAAATATCAATGGTGAAGATTTTGAAAAACTTCCAGCAAATACATGCTTCCCAATCTTACATCAAATTCATTTTCAAATTATTAAACAACTTTCTATCAACAACAATTTAAAATATTTAAACAAATAAGACAAAATATTTTGGTTTCATCCACTCAATGCAATACCTTTGGCACATGCCTTAAAAACAATATGATCAATAAGAAATTAACAATTCTTAATAATAAAAAAAATATAAAAAAAACATGTAAGTAGTTAAGGAAATTTGAAAAACAAGTAGATTAAATACTTTAGCAGATGCTTAAAATCCTTCCCTAAAGAAATTATTTGAAGAAATTTGACCAAGCTTTAAGTCTATTTTCATGTTAAATATGCAAATAATATTCTAAAAATTAAAAACAGTTATCTAAAACTTTAAGATCTTGTAAGATTTCATGTGAAGAAAATTGAAGATTAAAAAAAACAAAAACAAAATTATATATAATGTATTCTTTTGTTAATAAAGGTACTACTTAAATTAAAAAATAATATTGGTGAATAAAATCATATATAAAAATCAAATAAAATTGATCAGTTTATTAACAATAATACTTAACAA
Organism: Epiperipatus broadwayi; assembly: GCA_028023455.1. NCBI lineage: Eukaryota > Metazoa > Onychophora > Udeonychophora > Euonychophora > Peripatidae > Epiperipatus > Epiperipatus broadwayi. The sequence goes on along the minus strand of JAQFVV010000010.1, from coordinate 10,754,861 downwards.
AATTTCACTATTCTTACTTAAATCACTTTTTACTAGTAAATTATTGTCAAATAGCTATCACCATTTTCTTTAATACTTAATAAATGATATTACTCTAACATCAATTACATTTACTATTTATTTTTTTATTTATTAAATATTTAGTATGTAGACTTAATTTGCTTCTTATTTCTCTTTGAAATAGTGTTTAATCAGCAAGAAGAAAAACATGTTTCTAGAAATAAAAACTATCAAAAAAAAAAAACCATCTAATCTTGTATACTATTTCTGCTGATTTCAGTGATCACATATTTAACTTAACAAATAGCTGATCAGATCCTGTTTGAGGAATTAATATGATGACCCTATGAACATATAATATGACTGGGGTCATAATACTGTAATGGTATACATATGCTGTTACATTATTTTAAAATTAAAACAAAATTGATTTATTAAAAACGGAAAATTAAAATACTTATTTAACATATATATTATTGCACAGATGGAAAACTATTAAAAAAATTATTTAAAAGAAAATTAAAAATCTAAAGATTAATATTTTTGTTAAAAGTAATGTAAAAGAAAATAGACAAATGTTGATTAATTTCAGTTTAAAAATCATGTTTAAATCTTACTGAATGGAAATGATTGAAATATAATTGTATTTAAAGCAAACTAGCCCCTGGGGCACTTAAATGATTGTAAAGTCAGATAAGAGATAAAATTAAAGATTGTATTTCTCATTCTGAAGAAGATTGACCAATACAAGTAGCAACAAGCGCACGGGCCAGAAAGGAAAACATCAGAAGTAATAAGATCAGTGACATCATGTTCGATCGATCCGTAGAATTTGTGATAAGGGAGGCCAGAAATTATAAAAGACAAAATAATAAAATTTAGTAATGAATCTGACTATTAATCTACATATAACAGCCAGCCAGATTGCAGATTCCATGATGTATGAGTCTTGCAAGATTTAGTTTCCTTTGTATGCACCAGCTGAGGCAGCCTCCCAATGATGGTTCCAGAAAGAATGAATGGCAAGTAGCGGCTTTGTTTCCAAGGACAATCTACAAAATGTGATCACTAGGATAAACTTCCATAAATCTGCAGAAATCCACGAGATTCATAAAGACTTATCATGGAAAGTATAAACTGATATTCCATATGAATGTTTAGATGTTTTAAATAAACTTTCAATTAGTAACCTAATAGTAACTTTTAATGAACTCTTATCTGACTATCAAAAGAATTCTAAATCCATTATTAATATTTTTTTTAATGTATAACGTTTGCTTTAACCATTTCCATATTTCTTTTTATTTAACTAAATTTTATTAAATTTAAGTTGGATGTAGATGGCTGCATAGATTCGTTAAAGTTTATGTTAGTTTAAGGGAGTTTGATTTCAGACTATTTGTTTCATAGTTGAGTCGATGCTGGTGGAGGAATGTATAGGTATTTATATCAATGTAATGTGAAGCGTGTTAGCATACAGAGTATCGTGCCAAATGAATGCATGGATGTATTTCCCATGCCATTGATCTCCTTTCGCTCTATGAATAGGGACTATAAGGCAGCAAGGATAGCTCTCCCTCCATACGAAGCATTTTTTTTTTTGTTATTTTATATATATGATTCCTTCACCAGACAAATGCACATTCCTGTATTGGACGAAAATCATTTCTTTTAAATAATATCATGCTGCAGATGCACATTCCTGTCAGCGTGGTTTTATGCTAACATCTTCATATTGCATAGGTTGCATCTGTATATCAGGAAGCGAGTGTTGGTTTGGCTGCAAACTTTTAGCCTGAGTTTAAATGTTTTGAAAATTTTTAATTGCATACTCTATGTAGCCTATCTATGCTCAACATTCTAAAATAAAATTATATAAATTGTCCATCGGACTTACTCTTATTTGATTATTTTTTGTTCTTTATTAAAAATATATCTTTAAAAGTTATATTATAAATCTCAGCTACTTCTTGAGTTTAGCAACTAGGACATAACAGTCAATAAAATAAAAGTAGCATCTTAACAAGAAGCATCTGCCTACATTATACATTTTCTAGATTCAAATGGCCTAGTGGTACTCTGTATGGCAGGTAGCGAAAGTAATTCTTTTACCATAGTTTTCATAATTGTTTTGAATATTTTGATATTCTCTTATAAAATTAATGTATGATGAATTTTAAACTTTTTTCTCAATGTTTTTTTTACTTCCTGAAAACTGACAAACAATTTGAAGCATAAAAAGAAAAAAAACATTGAAAAAAAATTGTTTGTTTTAATCCATCATTATATATTAATATTACATGATAATAAATATGCTTAGCTATTGTTAGTCCAGACTTAATTATCTTATTCTTATTATGAACTTACATTTAATTGGGATGTAATAATAATTTTAAAACACTATACCATTTCTATCAAGCTTAATATAAAAGCAATTAAGTTTCAAATTAATACACATTATTATAACTAATACATACTATTATAAGCTTTTTACTCTTATTCTGAAGACAATTAAGCATTAAAAATGGATAAGAGCACAAATAAAAATTTACCTTAAAATCTAGTTCAAACTTATTAATTAATTATAACTTTACAAGTGAGAATTAATAAAAATTCAAATGTAAAAAAAATTAGAAAAGCCTATTAAATATTCCAGTTCATTTTTACTCTTAGCAAAAGTTCATAATTCTAAAAAATAAGTTCAATATTTACTAAGTATATATTTAAATAGTTTAAGATGGCCTAGGTTTAATATCTTATGTTTAAACACTGAAAAATCTTAGGCGTTTTTTTAATATTCAGGTTCAAATTTTTCTATCAAAAAAAAAAAAAAACAACAACTTAAAATTTACAAATCAAAAGAGATTCGCCTTTATTTATGTAAAAAAAAAAAAAAAAAGTTTATAAAGTTTTTAAAAACATTACACATTTTGTTTAAGGAAGTAACCATTAAAAAATGCATAACATTTTTAAACAGAATTTGATAACTAACTTTTTTTACTCAAATAAAGGTATGTCATGTAAAACTTAGCAACAAGAGTTATAAACAATCTTTCGTATTACAAATAAGTATAGAAACATTATGATTTTTTTTTTTAATCAATAAAATTTAATGATAAAAATGTTAAGAGTTATTATTATATTTATAAATCAAATGGCTGGAAAAATTATAAAATATGAAAGAAAGAACACTTCCACAAACTCAAAACACATTCTAGTAAAGGTTTTTGTCATGTGAAGTAATAAAACATATAACAATGCACAAAAGCAAAAAAAATGGTCAAGTTGATTAAAGTTCTACTTTGAAAACAAACTTGTTCAGTATTTCAAAAAAAAAAATTAGAAACTGCAAAAAGAAATAATACAAAAAGCTACATGAAACTCTATACATTCTAATTATCTTTCAGTTTCTTTGAATAAGTACTTAACAACAATTTGTCATTTAAGATATAATATGAGTTTTTGTCTATAATATAATGTGAACAAAACAAAAGTTAATATAGCACAATTACAATCTTATTACATTATCTAAAGTCAAAATAAAAATATATATAACCAGAGACAATTATACTTTCAGATCACTTTTTGCAAAATGTATTATTCAAAGTAGAATGATGTCTCTGCTTATTAATACATTATTATTTGCAAAAAGATTGAAATAAACCTAGTACGAAAAAATCAACAGAAAAATAAACGTTTTTAAATACGATAAATGAATGTCAAATGGTGCAGATAAAAATAAATTTAAAGTCAAACAAATATCTCAAAAAGTCAAAATAATTAAAGGGAATCCTATGATAATAGAAATATAAGTTAACAATTAATAAACATTCACTTACAACATTAGGATTGGCATTTAAAAAAACAACAAAAAAAGTAATAATAAAAAAATAAAAATATGTATAGTAGATATAAGTTAAATAAAGCTATAAAAAAAATTTTTTTTTAAAATATATAGTAATAATACTTATAATTAAAGGATACAATCCCATTCGAGTTCCAGTATCAATGATAAATCGAGCGCCTTCTCGTCGATACTTGAGTTCTAAATCCAATTCTATTCCTTGTTGAATAGATGGAGTATTTCTCAAGTCCTTTTTATCAAAATACCAGCACGGCATCTTAATGTTTTTATTAGAAATCTAAAATAAATATATATTCATACATGTGTGTGTTAATTTGATTATATCAGAAATCTAAAATAAATATATATTCATACATGTGTGTGTTAATTTGATTATATCAATCTATGTTCATTCTCAAAATACATATAAATGATTGCTTGATATTTACCATTTCAAGATTCTATAAGCATTAAGAATAATAATTTTCATCTTAATTAGTCCATATTTTATTTAACCTATTGTAATAGTTAACTACCTAATATATATGAAATTGAAATAATAAAATTTTACATTTCACTAACCTTTTTATAAATAATTTTAATGCTTACAACTTATTTTAATCATGACCAATTAATATCTAACACTCATTTAGTTTGTAATTTTGATCAACTCTACTATAATTGTATAAACTATCAAATATGTTAAATATGTTAAATATTCTAAGTAAAGAGTTTATACCTGTAGAAAGCTGATAACCTTCATAAAACTTTCAATAACACCATCGCATAATATTGATTTAATTTTGGATTTCACAAAAATACATTATTGCAGTTATTATTATACAGTATTATCATTACTTTAAGCCAATAAACATCACATGATTACTATTTCTTATGCTTGCTCTTAACTGTTATTAAAACAGGCAAAACTCTCTATACGTATTGCCACTCAGTGCAAACCAGAGTAATCAATGGATGCCAGAAGGCTTGTGCATAAAATCCCCATCTAGTGCTTACTCATCCAATATCCCCAGACTAGTTTCTGGCTTGTGGCCTTCGTCAGTGAGGAGCCTTGGATCTGAGAGCACTGCACCTAGATCTTAGGATTTAATGCAACCCTCCAGCAGCCACCTTTTATCTCTACTTAACTATAAAACTATGAGAATGGAAAATCCTATATTTTCAATCCAAGCTCATCAGCTTATATAGTCATATGGAGATTTTATGCACAAGCCTTCTGGAATCCATTGATTATTCTGGCTTGCACTGAGTGGCAATATGTATAGAGAGTTTTGCCTGTTTTAATAACAGTTAAGAGCAAGCATAAAAAATAGTGAGCATGTGATGTTTATTGACTTAAAACCAATCCTGCCTAATAGGATAGTGGTAGCTATTGTTATTAAAGAACCAAAGACCCCAAAATGTATAGATACTGAACTGAGTTCAGACCTATATGACTATATAAGCTGATAAGCTTGGATTGAAAATATTATAGTGTTTTCAATTTAAGTCTCATAGTTTTGTAGTTAAGTAGAGATAAAAGGTGGCTACTGGAGGATTGCATTAGATCCTAAGATCTATGTGCAGTACTCTCAGATCCAAGACTCCTCATTGACGAAGGCCACAAGCCAGAAACTAGTCTGGGGATATTGGATGAGTAGACACTAGATGGGAATTTTTACGCACAAGCCTTCTGGCATCCATTGACTACTCTGGCTTGCACTGAGTGGCAATACATATAGAGAGTTTTGCCTCTTTTATGATAGCCAATTATTAATGGTTCAAAAAAAAAACCCAATAAATTTATAAAAAAAATTCAAACTAAACCATAATTCAACTGAAGCCTTGTATTATAATGGTTATTACCATGCATATGATCTGATTACTCAAATCCAAATGATGTAATTTTTTTTCTAATTACGTGAGAATTTTCCAAACAAGCTTGAAATTTCAACCATTCATTCAATATTGGGCAGTAAAAGGATATATAGTAATAAAAGTCAAATAAATATCAATGCACTGATAATTGCAAAAATGTGAAAGATCCCTTAATATTGATAGGGATGTCATTCCCTATTAATTCACTATCCAGAGTTCACCTTTACAATCGCATTTTCTTATTTTTATATTATTAACATAGTAACCAATCTTTTTTATTTAGAATTTTGTTCTTTAGCTGGTTCAACTCCTAATCATTTCAATCTATATTCTCATTCTTGTTCCAGTGTCAATAACAAATTGAATATTTTCTCAGTAAGATTTGATTCTATATCCAAATTTATTTTATGCTAAATGTTCTTTTTGTCAAAATTTTTTATTGAAAATGTATGTATATATTTACAACTAAAATAAAAATTTATATAACTTTATAATAATAGCCAAAAAAACTAAACTTTACTAAAATTCTTCCACAACTATAGTTTCATCTATTAACAATTAGATCTTTTCTATTTGTTAAAGATAAAATCATGGTTGTGGAAAAAAATTAGTAACATTTAGTTTTTTTGGTTAATATTGTAAAGTTATAAAAAATTTTATTTTATTTATTATTACTAGTATAGCATTAGATGGTATTTAATATTTACAACTGTATATATAAATATTTGAATAGTTTCATAAAGAAAAGATATTTGTTTTCTATTTAATTATCAAGAACTCTTTACAGCATATACTGCTGAACATCATTTTGATCTAATAGACTTTTTAGTCTTATATTCTCTTGAAATAAATGTATTTTTATACTTTGAAGTCAACTAGAAAATTTTGTATTCAAGTGCATGACAGTAATCTTATGAAAATAAAATTAAAATATAGATGATACCTCAAATTAATCTTGACATTTTTCGTAGAGCTTACCCTTTTTAAAATCTATAGGGTTTGAAGTTTCTTAATCAATAAACTTTGAAAATAAAAAAATACATTCATAATACTATATACATTCTTACAATTTAACAAACTTTGGAAAAAAATGTATTCTGCTCACATTTGAAGCATCAACTATGTTTTTTATTATTCTACTTCAAGTATTTGCAAAATATATCAATATCACATTCAAAAAGATTTAAATGCAAATAATATTATTAGACAAAATAGCTTTCAGTCATATACAATGCATAATTTTCTGTTAGAAAATCACAAACATATAATGCATATCAAAAAATGCTTGCAATACCAAAGATGCTGCAATGAAAAGTAGTTATGAATAATACTGCCCAATTGATAAGTTCATTTAAAGTTCCATGGACAATAAAATTAATTAATGTCTTAAATATCATATTGAATTATTTTATTCAAATTATTCTAGTAATTAATTAATTTACCAATACTGTTATTAGAATGTGAGCAGATTCTACAAATCACTCCAGATCGCTTTATTCAAATCATATCACTAGCTTTGCTCTTAAGAATTTAATAACTGCTCTCTTATTTAAGATCATTTATGCATAGGATAATTAAGCAATAAATTACTATGATCAAACATCATCATAAATATAGTTTGCTATTGTTAGACACTCCCTTAATTAATATATTTATTATAGTATCTCAAATTAGAACTACATCATAAAATAATTAAACATTTAAATCAATCTAATTCACATTTACAATTTTTCTAATTTTTTTTTCTATATTTTATAATTCAATCTAACATATTTCTCAATTTTTCCTTTACCTTTAAAAACATAATTAAACCAATTTTTTTTTTTTATTGCCATTTTATAATAATTACCTTTCTTTCACCTAGGTCTGCATTACTTCAGGATTTCTAAATCTTATCAATACAATTAAACTTTTATATTTTCTCCAAATCTACATTTCAAAATTGCAAGTGTTTTTCTTCTCTTTTATTATTAATCCAGCTTCCTACACATTTAAAAGAATCAATCTTTTCTAGATATCTGCACAGATTTAATTTTTATCTTTTTCATTTACTTATCTTTATTCATGTCTATTTTTATCCCAATTTATTATAAAGTTTGTCAATTTTGTTGCAGTTTTATTAAGTTCAACCTCATTATCTGCAATAAAATATTATAGTCCATAATTCTTTTTTTAATTAAATTTTAATATTCCTTATTTATTTATTAGCTACATGCAGATTAAGTTTAACAATAAAAATGTTATATAAAACTTTTTAAAAGAGAAGTAGTCATTTTTATTTGTAAGAAATATTGAATACTGTACTTATGAATAAATGCTTTATTTTTATAATACAAATCATAGCATATAAAAATTGTGTCAATGAACAAAAGTTGTTTTTTTTTAATTCAAATGACAGCAAAAATCTTTTTGTTCTCCAAACTAAGCAAAAATTGTGAGATTTCAAATGATGACTTTTAATACAATAGATTCATATAGAATAGAAATTATAATTAATGATGAAATGAGTACAATAAATTAATAAAAATATAATTTTTTTATAAATTATTGTTGTATCAATAAAAATACCATTTATTTAAGCATAATATGTTTAGAATGAGTTAAAAACTGAAATACATTTACTAATGATTTATCAACTGCTTTGAATGTGCTGTGAAATGCCAGAAAGTTATGATAGTTAAAAAAACAACAACATATTTTTATTTTTTATAAAAAATATTTAAAATTTACTGAAAGACCATAGTTCTGAATGTTCATACTTTAACATCAAGTCGATACAATCGAGTTATTAATTTAAGGATGTGAGGATTATATAATTATATAGATGGTTGGTATCATTCCACCCATATGACAAGTTAGGAATTTGTATATATATTGCAGAATGTTTTATTTTTTTTCTAGTATTATTCCAAATGAATAAATGTTTTCATCCATTGTAATTTGAGCTAACATCTCTCCAGAAAAGTTAATAATTAATAATATACGTATATAATTATAGATTCATTAAATTAACAAGTTAGATAAAAGATGGTTGTTATTAAATTTTAAAGATTTAATTGCTTCCTACTCAATTTATTTATGTTGTAAATTGCTTTCATAATTATGTAAATATATGGCAATATATTCAATAGTATCTGACTATTTTACATTACTATTGTATTTTAATAGACTGCCTTTTAAATTCAAGCCAAGCTTCTTTTCTGTTAGGTCTAACAAGTGTATTTAAGTATTAAAATGTTTACATTATCAACAGCTATGTATAGATTCTTTTCAGAAAATAAAAGTCGGGGATAGAATTACTGATGTTGAATACAAAATAAACTAGGTTATAGGCTGAAAACAGCATTAACACATTATTTAGAAAACAAACTAATCAATTAATACTTAAATTCAACTCTATTTTAAGAAATTTGGAAATACTGTAGCTGAATTCAGCAATTTCTATAAAAATACAAACGCCATTTTAAAAAAAAAAAAATCTTCACCTGCCCTCTAAAATACAATATTGTATAGTGGCGGTGGGGGAGCAAAATATGTAAATACAAAATTAATTTTTAAATTCATAAGTTACTTTTAACATTCCCCCTTCCTGTTCTCTTTCACATATTCTACAATTTTTATTTTATTCCTACTTCGTGTACTTACATTAAAAGGAGAAATTAAATAGGAAATTAAAATTTTCTGCGCAAGTCATTTAGCATTCTTCCTTCATCTGGGATTGAGAGAAAAAAAGGAATTTGAGCAATTATAAACCAATGATAGTTTGCACAACCAACTAAAATCTGAAATCGCGTCGCAAATCTTTGCAGCTCTGGAATGATATTATGCATAGTATCAACGAATACGAAGAAACAATTCTATTTTTAGTGTATTTTCTAATGCAAAAATTGTGATTTATTTAAAAACAAATATTGAGTATATTTGCAATCATGTATAAATAACTGTAAATTCTAAAGTTACATCTATTTTGTAGAAATTCTAACGACAGTCGCTAGAAATATTAACATAATGTAATTATAAAGTATTACTATAATTTAAATATTGGAGGCCTCAATAAATCGTTTTAACGTGATGAAATAATCCAAGTATCAGAAATAAAATTCCTTAAACTGCATTAAAATAACATTTATAATTAAAATCATAAATAATTTGGAAAAGTAACTTACCAAGAAAATAGACGATCTTAAAACCCTATTATTTTAAACGTTAAAAGTAAAGAAGAGATTTTAAGCCTCTTTGGTATAATTTCAGCCATACTTGCTATGAAATTCTATCTCCCTCTGGGGTCTTAACTTGAAAACGTATAGGAAAACAAAGAATATTTTAGCAGAAAATACAATCATGTGATTAAATATGGTGGGCAAAAAAATATATATATATATTTTTTTAACTTAAAATTTTTATCGAAATATTAAAAAAAAAACATTTCGTTAATATTACTGTGATATTAACCACGCACAGAAATCAAAAAGTCAAACTACGTTGTTCGAATAAAAATATTTTCTCTCTCTTTTTTTTTTGGTCTTACTTATTTGTGCAAACTTTCAAAAATATTTTCTGAATACAGTGTATATTTGTTTTTATATAAATAAATGTTATAAAAATTAAATATAGATTTAATTAAAGCAAATGCCTTTGTAAAATGTATGTAAAAAGTAAAATCATTTTGATTGTGAGTACAAGATAAAAAGAAGTTTATCTATGGTATAGATTATAGAACATAATCTCTAGGAAACAATCTCGTTTAAAGGGATACGCAAGATATATGCATCGAATCTTTATTTCTTTTTGATTGTGTCATATCTTACTTTGCCTTATTATGCACACTTATAGAATTATAAATGCATCGGCACTTATACAGTATAATTTTTTTTTTAAAAAAAACTTTTGTAATATTTAAGCTATGGAAAGATGAAAATACATTGATTTCAAATAAGTATCAAAACTTAGCGTCCTCCCCCGATTGTTTTTGACTTCTTTCGTACTTGTGATTATTGCTCGCATATACGTTTTTCTTTTTCATAGTTCGTCCGTTTAGTTTTTCAAACGTATCTTTTCAACATGTGTGTGATCAGGTGGGTCAGAAATATGAGATGGCATGGAGAGTTGAGGGTCGTGTGAAATTCCGAGTTCGAATCTCTCATATATTACATTATATGTGCGGGTGTGTGTAAGCCTGTACAGTGTATTAAGAAACATTATTTTTAAATGATATAGAAATTTTTCTGAATTGTGAAAATAGAGTGATCTAAAATAATTGAAACTAATTAATCATTAGTATTCCCATCTAGGTATTTGAGTTATAGAATCTCAGTATTTTAAGGTTCTTAGAACTTTTGCTGCCCTCATCATCATCATTGTCAACCATTATAAATCCACTGCAGGATAAAGGTCCCTCCAAATTCAATCCATGTTCTTCGACCTCTAGCCTGTTTTCTCCGCATCACCTTTGCACACAGCCTTATTTTGTCCATCCATTTGTTTTGGGGCATAAACCTGAATTATCTGCTCTTTTTATCTGATATTAAGTTAAATAACTAATCTTGCCACTCTGTCTGATACACCATTATTCTCCACAAGGTTGTTCATCCACATTTTTTTTATAATAAATCCTACCCCACTTGTACTTCCAATATTTGTGTCTTTGTAGTATAGTATATGTCCACTTTTCAAATCAATTGTCAACTTTATCTTTTAACTTCATGAAGTCCAATAATGTCCCATTTAATATGAGACAATTTTTCTTCCAATTCTTGCAATCTTCCTTCACTTGAAAATGACTTGCAGTTGTAAGTACCTAAATAAGAAGTCATCATCAAATGGCAGCCTGAGTCCTAATGTTTTATAATTCAATTAATTTTTCTTCACAAATGTAGATTTCATATATTCTTAACATCCACTCTAAATAAAAATAAATAATGTTCATTAATTAAGTTAAATGGTATACATGGAATTTGTAGAGATATTATTTGAGTAGATGGGAAATTAGCTTATCCAATGAATATGAAAGTGTAGATGAATAGATGTGTAATAATATATATATATTTTAACATAAATTAACTAAGAAAAGATTCAAATATAAATATTACCAGATCTGAGTAGTCTATAGAACAAATATATTAAAACATCATTGGATTGAATGAAATATACTCCTGGATAGTAGCTATAATAGTAAATAAATATTAAAATGATGAGTAGGAATTGAATGAAACATATTTCTATAATTAGGAATTAAAGATATCACAATATCAATAATTATAAACAATAATGCCTGTAGACTAGTCATTCAAGGTGTCTGGCCTATCTCAAACCCTAGTTAGGCAGGCATTGTATCCTCAATAAACAAGTAGATCAAGCTATAAGCAATTATTATTCAGAACAAACTATTATAACTCAGGTATATGGAAATCAAGTGAGTGAGTACACTGGTAACTCAATCAAATATCTCTCAATATATCCAACTGTAGATTTTACTCACTCATCTCTTGGTTGGATCTCAAGTGCATATCTACGTGAACAACAAGTGAATATGGTCTATCAGGGCGCCACTAGGTTAGCTGGACCTAGACAAAGTTATATTTATAACTTTTTCACATGTACCGGGTTTGAATCCCTTTTTGGTACTTTATTTCTAATAAAAATGGAAGATTTTGCTTTTAGATCCATATGACTGTATGCAATAATACTTAGATAGCATAAAACGTCTTTAAACTAAAGTGGAGCATATAAAGTTTATCAGACGGTAATCATCTCGCATTTCAATATCTTTATATAAGTTTTTACTAGCTCAGATTATATGATTCATTTAGGATGGCAATTCACTCATCCTGGCATGACATAGATGATGGAGTGGTGGTTATTATAATAAGAAATCAATATTTATTTATGGCCTTTAAACATTTAAACAGCTCATTAATTAAAATGTGATGATGATGATGATGATAATGATAACAATAATGGTTAACCACAGCTTTAGGACTAAGTCTAATCATAAACCTAATTCTTATAAAGAAATTCATAATTATTGCTTAATTTTAGTATATCTAATTGGAACTTAAATAGCTAATATTCACCTTGATGATGAATGATCACACTTAATAAAGACTATTCTTAATGAAATATATATGCCTCGTTTAATAAAATAAACTAATATTTATTGCTGCATTTCTAACATATACATAAAAATTTCTATATCTACATGAAAATTGATATCAACAATAATCATAATCGACTGTTTTAAAATCATAACATTAATTTTAAATTATTCCCCCTTTCCCGTAAATGTATTTCAAATTGGATGTCACATTGACCATGATTTTCACTCCACGAGAAAATGTCTCAAAAAAAATAAACACTCTTTTTTTCTCTCTCTTTTCTCTTTCACACACATACCTTTATAAATCTAACATGTAAAGTAGAATGACAAAAAAAAATAAATGTTAGTAGAATTGGAAAGAGCAAGTTTTTAGAAACAAGTTTTAAATTATTTTTCTCCCCCTCCCTTCTACCCTCTGAAATGCTATACTTTAACTTAAAACAAAATACTCTAATATTCCTAATATTGCCTATTGTTTTACATTCACACACAATTACATATATGCAACAAGTATTATATTATTATGTATGTGCGTGTTTAATCCCCATAATAACAAAAATATTATTTAAAACAAAATAATAATAAAAAATGTGTTACATATTAATAATATTTCATAACTTTAAGATAATAGACAATCATAATTTTAGTACATATAAAATCATTAATGCTTATGTTAATCTTTATTAAGAAATTCTGTGTTTCAATTGATCTTGGTTGTTTTAAAAGTTCTTTAAACAAAAATATACTACCCTGTTGCTAAAATTTTACTAAGTCTCTGATATCATAAAGAAAATATATAAAAGAAAAACCTATATTACCAGTTCTATTCTTTGTAGCAACTTCCAATAAGTCAAATTTATCTTGTTTAATGTCTATATTTTGCAGCTACCATTTCCGTTTTTCTTTGGAACAATCTCTTTCTTGAGGTGTATATTTATTTGATGATGATGATTCCATTGAGGTTCTTTGCTTTAGTGGACAATTTGGAAATCATTATCTGAACTTTTCCTCTCTTCCTGTCAAGCATGATTCTTTTAGTGGATGAAGTACAGCAGTTGTTTTCACATTTATAATTTTTCTTGGGTTTAAACTCAGTTACTGGAACAATTAATTGGACTTGATGATTTAATATTTATCAGTAGATTACTCTTTTTTCTGATCGCCTCCAAATGCAGGTGAATGTTTTCTTCTTTCTATTTAAAAACATCTTATTTCTCTCGGTCAGTTGAAAGGTGTAGAATATTATTTTTCAGACAAGACATCTTTTCTTTCTTATATGATATGCTGGTTCCAAGGTGGCCTGGAAAAAGCCCCACGATGAGACATATATTTTTTTCTAGCCCAACATCCCTATATTTTAACCTTCAAAACTTTATATTAAAAAATGATTTTAAAAAAAGGATATCGGGTCGAATTAAAAATCCTTGTCTTTTCTAGTTTCAATATTTTAAAAGTCTCTATAATCTCAACTGATTTTCCAGACTGCTTTTATATCCAATTTTTTTCTATTTTTGACCACCTCTTTCAATTAAATTTATAACTTATTTTCAACCAAATCGTTTATTAGCTGGATAGTACTAAAAATCTCACTATCCTGATTTTTAGACAAACTTTTGTTTTGACGGAAAAAATAGTCTTAATCCTTTTTACACCTATGTAACATCTCAAATTTGAGCTTCTTTCTTTTGATCTTAAGATGAGACATTTTTAAAATTAGACTTCTCACATCGTCTCTAAGTTTTTCAACAGAAAAACAACTCTTATAATACAAAAAAAATTGTTGAGTAAGAAAAAAATAATATAACAGATTTTCTTCTTTTTCTCTCAATATTTAATAAATGTAGATATATTTATGTGATGTAACACACACACTCCATCATTCAAATCATGTATAAACTGACATTAAATAATCTAATTGTTAGCCTAGTAATTATAACCCTAATATTTAAAATTAAATCCTTAGCTTCTAAATCCAAATTACAGTTATAGAAAAGCAAAAATAGAAATATAGAATAAGATATTAAAATTTAGCAAATGTAGGTTAGTTTTAAAGAAAGTTAATATGTGTAATTTAAAAGTGACTAACTAAATAGCTTTCATAACACACACTGCCTATACATATCCGTTATAACTTTATTTTTTTAACAAAAATTTAAATATTGAAAAATCTAAATGTGTGTATTACTCTTGAGTTTTCTATCAACACACAAACAAATAAAGAATATAACTGTTGTCCCCCTCTCTTTCTGTCTTAAGCTTTTAGAACTGGATCTTGTAGGGTTTAAACTTGGGTGCCCTACAGCTTCCTTTTTATATAAAAATGTGATGATGATTTTTGTTCCACATTTTCTTACATGCACATTACTACAAATTTAGCTAATGACTAAATTGTAATGGCACAACATATATATATATATATATACACACATTGTAACCATGTGGTTTTCATAGCATACTACAACATAGTGTATTGTATGTGCATAAATATATATAAAGTTGAAAGGAAAGGTAGAAATAGATACAGCCAAATTTTTTTGTAGATGTTTTCTATATTCCACTGGTGTAATAGTGAGGGATGAAATAATTCTGAATTAAAAATAAAATTTTACTATGAAATAAACATTTAACAAAGTCTAAGGAATATTTTTATTGAATTCTGATTTTGAAATTAAACCAAGCATGTTTTATGTTGAAATAGATCTACTGATAAGTGTAAAAAGCCACCATCTATTTTAGAAATCTTTTTTTAAAATTAACATTTTTAATATTTGAAATACAGGCATTCTTCACATACCTGGAGCATAATTGTAAATATAGGGGATTTAAATTCAGACTTTCAAGCACCCTTCAACTATCCATACTATCTTATATCACTGATACACTTGACCACATACATGTAGAAAAGATAAATAATCATCAATATATGTATTTAATGCTAAACCAGCACTCATCAGTTGATTCAGATCATCATCTCCGACCCATATATATAATCAGTGCTCAGTTTATATTGAGATAGCAAACCTTCATACTTTAATGGACAGGCTTCAATCCACTCCAACTTTTAACTCTTCAGCCATCTATGAAGATTTGCTATCTTAATATAAACTGCACACTGATTATATATGTGTGTGGGAAATGATAATCTGGACCATTTGATGAGTGCTGGTTTAGCATGAAATCATATATTGATGATTATTTATCTTTTCTACTTGTATGTAGTCATGTGCATTAGTGGTATGAGATAGTATGGATAGTTGAAGGATACATGAAAGTCTGAGTTCAAATCCCCTATATGTATAACATTTTTGTAAAATTCTATTATCTATTTTGAAATCTTTGTAGATCATAATGAACAATACTAATTGCTCTAAGAAGCTTTATTGATAAATGCTGCAAAAGAACGCATTTAAAAATCTCTAGAAATTATCCTCCAGTCCTCAGATCACTGGTTTCATGCTTTGGCAATCCTCAGTGAGGCACTAGGTAGATCTAAAAGTTAACTATTAAGTAGAAAATTGAAATTTTTAGCCACCTACGTCTTCAAACCCAGCTATCTAACTTATATAGCCATATGGGACTGAGAAATCTTCAGCCAAACCATATATTAATAGCCTTAGCAATATAACATTGCTTAAGACCTAAAAGCAAAACTATAAGTAGAAAATAAAATCATATATCACACAATTCAATTTCTTAAGCTTGTAAATAAAAATAATAAGTGGTGCTAATTGCTGTAACAAGTTTTTTTATAGATAAATGCCACATAAGAAAGCATTTAAAAATGTCTAGAAATTATCCCCCAATCCTCAGACCACTGTTTTCAGGCTTTGGCAATCCTCAATGAGGTGCTAGGATAATTTCAGACACTAGATCTAAAAATACCAATTCGAAGCCAGAAAATCTGAAATTTTCAGCCACCTATATGTTTTCAAACACAGTTATCTAACTTAAATAGCTATATGGGTCTGACAAATCTTCAGCCAAACCATATATTAATAGCCTTAGCAATATAACATCACTTAAGACCTAAAAATAAAACTATAAATACTAAATAAAGTAAAGTCTTACATCACATGACTCAATTTTTTAAGCTTGTACACCAGTAATTATCAATTTTTTTTTCGTCGCAGCACACTTTTAATAACAAAAAAAAATTGGCGGCACACTAACATAACAAAATAAATTTAAAAGAATTTCAGTTGTTTAAATGATTGATGTACCTATAACATATTTTGTAGAAACTGCATAGGACAATAATTTTCAATTTAATATAAAATGAAATTCCATTACAAAGTTAACAAAACATTTATTTATTGATACGTATTACATTTAATGCAGAATTTGAGGTTGGTGGTTTTTTATAATTTCTTTTATATTTGAGCGTAAAAAGGATAGCACCACTCACATTTCGTGATCTAGATTTACAAGTCGGGATCTTTTTTTCGTTTTAATATTTGTCAAAGCCAAAAATCCGAATTCGCACAAATAAGATGTGGAAAATTGTAATAATACATTTAAAGCCTTTTTTTGATATTATTGGATAATCATATGAAAGATTAATCCAGAATGAATTAATTGATTCTTGTGAATGATTTGAAATTAAATCTCAGTTATTATAAACTGAAATTAGTTCTTCCTCTTCTTGCAAAGTCAAGTCATATGTAGAGGTATTGTTTATTACAAATGGATTTTGAATCCATTCAAATTTGTCTATTTTTAAATTTGAAAAGTAATAAACAATACTCTGTTCTAATATTGCCAAATGATCAATAACTATTTTATGAATTATTTTATAACAGTCTTTTGGAACTGACTCAAAAAACATTTCTAAATTACCTTCTTGTGCTTTATTCTTCCACAAAGTAATTTTTTTAAAAAATCCCAATAATTTATCGGTTGAGTTTAAAATATTTTCTTTCTGGTCCTTGCATACTTGTATTTATGTTATTAAAAATAACAAAAACATCAGATAAGTAAGCCAGCTTAGCACACCATATTTTGTCATCCAACAAATCATGAAATCTTGATTATTATCTTGTTCAAAAATATCTTCATCTCATTTTTTAATTGAAGCACGCAAGATAAAACTTTTCCTCTGGCTAACCATCTAACTTCCATATGCAGTAACAATGATTTGTATTTTGAATCCATAGCCTGGCATAATTGACTCAATAGGTGACTTTTTAATGGTCTTGATTTTATATAATTGATCATTTTAACACATTGCTCCAATACTATTTTCATTTCTGATGGTAATTGTTTTGTAATCAGTGTTTCCCGATGCAAAAAACAATGGGTAATTACAATACCTGCACTATGTTCTTTTACATGTGCTACAAATCCTTTTATAAATCCAGTCCTAGCGGGATCACCATCTGTGCAAATACCAATGCATGAATCCCACAAAATTTCAGTTTCTTGTAAATACGAATTAATTTCATCAAAAATATGTTTTCCTGTTGTAAAATCAGATAATTCACGACAACATAGAAATTGTTTAATTATATTATTTTCGTGTATGAATCGAACGAATGCAATTAAGTGAGCTTTTCCTGTAATATCAGTTATTTTGTATTTTGTAGAGCAAAATTTGAATTTACAAGAATTTTAGCAGTATTTTCTTCAATATTTCGAGACAAATCTATAATTCTGCGATGAATTGTGTATTTGAAAGTGTTACTTTACAAATATCAATTTCTACTGATTCACCAATCATTCTATTTACAATTTCATGACAAGCAAATAATATATCTTCATCTAAATTATGTGGTTTTAATTTAAGAGCAATTAATTCAGCCACTTCATAAGAAGCTATATGAGCTTTTTCAGATACATTAAATTGCTTTTCAAAAAACTTTACTTGTTCTGTACTTGTGGATAATGAATTTTGAAAATAGCTTTTGTCTTTTAATGCAAGCAAAGGATGAGTAGTGAGCAAGGGATGTTGGAGTTTGCTTGGAACCATAGCACTATTTGCTAATTTACAACCACATACCACACACTTGGGAATAATTTGATCATTTTCTGTTGTATAAGTAAATCCAAAATTTTAGGAAATCATCATGATATTTACGATGAACATTACTTTTTTTGCCAGAGGAAATATTTTTACTTGTACTGGGCTTGGACTCATTAACCTGATTGCTAACATCATCATTATCTTTCATTAAGTTTTTTTATCCATTTTAGAAGTTCTTTTAAAACAGAAATGGTTTTATTAAAAATTTATTCAAAACTGCATATTGTATATTACCTCTGAATACATTTTAATTACATTCGACAACACAATATTGTGATATTACACATGCAAATGCAATTATATAAGTTGCCATATGCACACTTCAATCTGTCGACTAGTAGACTAAACAATGTATAGTATTATAAGCCAGTAGCTAAAGTTTTAATAGTCATGTGCATTGCACACTTTTCTGATATTGCTTATGTATGGTGGCATACTTCAAGAATCTTGTGGCACCCTAAAGTGCCATGGCGCAGGGGTTGAGAATCACTGTTGTACACATTATACATGTGCAGTTATATGAAAAATATATTTTTAATAACTTGCTTACAATAACTCCCCTCATATACACTTTAATGCAAATTTTTTTAAAATATAATTCCTTTATTTTTCTGACAGTTTCAACTGTCCTGCAGTCTTTATCAGAGCTACAATATTGAATGGTATAAACATATAGATACAAAAATATACATACACATGTATATCAAAAATATACACATACATATCTTCAAAACATACATACACATTTCCATTTTTTAGCCTTTTACACAATAGTAAGTAAGTAATTTTTGTACATTTTTAAAGATATATTTTTATCTTTAAATCTTTAAGTTTTTGTTGAAAATTTAGGTTTAAAATACTTTTTTTTTCCGGGTTTGGATGCCCAGTCATGGGCTATTCAATATTCTCACACTCTGCAATACCTTGTATAGTGTTTAATATGTATATATAATGTTTTTTTTCTGTTTAGAATACTACTAAATAATGTATATATGTAAGATTTTTTTACGAGTTTGTATGCTCAGTCATTGTAATTTTTTTTTCCTCTCAGGTTTGTATATCCAATAACATAATCGTATTTAATGTCATATGTATATCAAAATGTAGTATATATATGTAAAAGAAGGATGTAATTATTAGCACATTTTTGAAATATATATATATATTTCTTGTAGATGAGAATTGAGTGACCCAGCTTTTACTTGAACATTCTGTGTGATTCACAAGAGTCTTACTGTATCTGTCATTCAGGATGCCACCAGGCCATTCGAATCTGGAAAATTTATATAGTAGGCAGATACTTAAGTTAAGATCCAATTTTATTTTATTATAGACCATTAGCCCCAGTCATTAGCTCATGGAGCAGCAGAGATAATGTATACTTTATTTTTAAAGAAAGAAAGATAATAAAAAATAAGAATAAGCCACTGTCAGATTAACAATACACAGAAACATTTATTTTGCACATATATAAAATTTAGAATTATTTTAGTATAATGTTTACTTTATAATTTGATTTACATTTTAACTTTTAATTTTATAAGTTTGCACAGATGAATTTATTAATATTTTATTAAAGTGTCGAGTGTGGATAGACTACATAGGTTGCACTTGAAAAAGAAAATATTCTATATCCCTTATTTAACCATAGGTCAAAAGTTTGCAGTCAAACTAATGCCAATCTATCTGATATATCGATGTATTCAATGTAGCATGAATGTGGCAGCACAATATCATACTGTCAGATATATAATCTGAACAGCATGGTTATCGAGTAGAAATGTCTCATCCAGTATAGGAATACTTCATCTGTCTGGTGAGAAGAACAATAAAAAAGAAAAAACTCCATAGGAAGGGATTGTGGTTCTTTTTGCCATCTTACTATACCATTCCATAGGCTAAAGGGGTGATCCAAGGAGTAGGGAATACTGTCTGCTTTTAATGGTCAGTAAGAAATGGGTCTTATTTTTTTCTCTCATATGTCATAGCATCAGCCGGGAAGTGAACCCACTAACCTGGGACCACTGTTTGTAAAGCAGCCATCACTGACCCCTCGACAACCAATGCTTGATGAAATGTGTCTTATTTTGCCCAAGTGTGGCATATAATGTGATCTTGCACATAGCGGATCTTCATGCTACATTTACTTATTACACCGATACATCCAATCCATTAACCCAATTTAATTATGAATCCAATAACCTAAGATCAACCTTACCTTTAATTAAACTAACATAATTTTATGATATATGCAGCCATCCACACCCAACTTAAATTTAACATTTATTAAAAGTTTAACTTAACAGAAAAAAAAAAATCATAATAAACACTTAAAAGAACAAAAAAAAATTAATGGAAATGATTTTAAATTTACATATCATAAAAATAATTATTAATAGATGATTTAGTTTGGTCAGATAAGAACTTATATTTCTATTTAAATACTGGAAAAATTTTATAGTTAAAGTTCAATAGTTAGATAAAGTTTTTACGGTTTTAAAAGAGAAAGTCCATACTTTTTAGTTGCTTGTAATTTGGATCCCTTTGTTTCTAATTCCCACAATGTCCTGGGGAGACAGGTATGCTGTTTGTCATTCTATTGACATTCATCCAAAGGTTCTTTACTGAAGCCGGTATAGTTCTTTGCAGGCTTTTATTGCAGGACCCTGATGGGGTCCGCAAAATAGGAAAATGATATGTCATTTATTCTTTTAGAAAAACAAGGGATTGAAAGTGCGACTTTTCAATCCCTTCTCCTTCCACTCTCCCGGACTTAACACATATAGTACATGTAATAAATGATTCCAATCTTTTCCATTTTATATTAAAATTGTGGATTGACTGTATGTGACATTATGCTGATAATGATCCTTTCACTGTGGTCCATTTCCTGAGGGATTTTTTTATTGGCCATTCTGTTCTTATTGTTTTTGTCTCCTATCTGACCTTTAACTATAAATTTTGAGATGCCCAAGAGCTAGTTTACTTAAGACTAATTAAAAATAATCATTTCCATTTTTTAGCCTTTTACACAATAGTAAGTAATTATATTTTGTACATTCTTAAAGATATATTTTTATCTTTAAATCTTTAAGTTTTTGTTGAAAATTTAGTTTTAAAATACTTTTTTTTTAAATAAAGTTTTCTTTTAATAATTTTCCATCTGTGCGATTTTATACATGTACGAGTTTAGATGACTTTTAATATTCAATACTTAAAAAAAGTTTTTATTTGCGAACTTTTTATTTTTAATTTCTAATTTTACTTATTATAATAATGTAACCAGCATGTGTGCCTGTTACAATATATATATATATATATCATCAACCATTATCAATCCACTGCAGGATGAAGGTCTCTCCAAGTTTAATCCATCTTCTCCGATCTTTAGCTTCTCTTTTCCACAACACCCCTGCACATTTTTTTATTTCATCCATCCATCTCATATGTGGTCTCTTTCTGGGTCTTTTACAATCTCTTGGAATCCAGTTTAAAATTTCAATTGTCCATCTATTATCATCTCTTCTAGCAATATGTCCAGCCCAACTCCATTTCAATCTTTTAATTTTTTCAATAAGATCAGTAACACCTGTTTGTTGTCTTACCCATACATTGCGTTTTCAATCTCTTCTTGTTACTCCCAACATACATCTCTCCATACTCCTTTGAGTGGTCTGAAGTCTCTGTATTGCTCTACTATTAAGTGTCCAAGTCTCAGATCCATAAGTAAGAACTGGTAAAACACATTTGTTAAAAACCATCCCTTTCAAACACATAGGCATATTTCCTCTTAGTATCAAGTTATTTCTACCAAAAGCACTCCAACCAAGTTTAATTCTATGATTAATTTCCTCCATTATGTTTCCATCTGTATTAATAATCTGACCAAGGTATTTGGAATTGTTAACTTCTTCTAATTCTTCATAATCAATCTTTATTTTCATATTTTGAGCAAATTGGTTAAACATTACTTTAGTCTTTTTAACATTTATCTTTAGTCCTACTTTTCTACTTTCATCTGCTAACTCCTGCAACATTTCCTGCAGCTCTGAAGCATCATTTGCAAAAACAACTACATCATCTGCAAAATCTAAATGACTTAAATACTCTCCATTTACTTTCACTCCTTTAGTTTCCCATTTTAATCCACAAAATACTTTTTGCAGTACTGCTGTAAAGAGTTTTGGAGATATGGAGTCACCTTGTCTTACACCTTTCTCAATGTTGATTTTTCCAGTATCATTATGTAAACTAATTGTTGCTGTTGCATTTTTATAAATATTCTTTAAAATATGACAATATCCTGGATCTATACCTTGATGATCCAATGCTTTAATAACTGAAGAAATGTGTATAGAATCGAATGCCTTTTCATAATCTAAAAATCCAAAACATAATGACAACTCATATTCATTTGTCCTTTCTATGACTTCTCTCAATACCTGGATATGATCTATTGTACTAAAACCACTTTTAAATCCAGTTTGTTCTCTTGGTTGGTGGAAATCCAAAGTTCTCTATAGACGAGTTGTAATTATCTTGGTAAAATTTTTATATAAAACTGATAAAAGGCTGATAGGTCTGTAATTTCTAACTTTATATATATATATAATTAGTTTCCAACCAGTAACCACCTAAACATTCACAGTAAATATAGCAACCAATATCTCTAACTGCTGTCAAGGCAACCTTCACACCTTTTAATAGCAAGAATGGAAATATATATATATATATATATATTGAAATTGACACATACTAATTTATCTAAAAAAAATAAGTTATAAAAGTTTAAAAGTTTGTTTATTAAATGTAAATGCAGTTTGTTTTCGTGAAAATAAGATTTAAAAGTAGAAGAGTTTTTGAAAGAAAACTTACAATTAATTAATTAAGAGGGGGGAGGGGGAGGTTTCCTATAGAAGAAACTAAGAGTTCATAAAAGAAGTTAAAGGGTTTTTATTATTATAAATAATTATAAGTCTAAAATATAAATCTTTTTTCATTCGAGTTTATTAGGATAAATTATACATGTGTGTGAATGTAAGCTTGTTAATAAAATATATAATAAATGCGTATTGAAAAACACATGAAAATAAATATTAAAATGAAATATATTTAACAAACACAGTGGTGGCTACTAATTAAAATTATAAAACAACATGTTTGTGATAGCTGCTAATTGAAATACCCAACAACAAGATTAAAAAGGATTAGCTACTAAAGGAATTTCAACAACACATATTGCCAGCGAACATTAAGACAAAAACACTTCACATATATAAATAGCCATATTTTTATTGGAGTTTTCAGTCTAGTTTTTAGTCTAGTCCAGAGATAACAGTGCAGTTTATATTATGTATCCAGAAACAGAAATGCAGTGCTGAGCAGCTTTTGGGAACATACGCTCTTACTTCAGCCCTTTAGTCCAACAATATCAGCAAAACCTGCCCATGAAATAATGTCTGTATAACAGCTCAGAAATCCATCAATGTTCAACTGTCTCCAAGAATAAAACCAATGGATTAGCATCAAATCTCAAGAAATGTCAAATCTAACCGGTTAGATATACTTCATTAGAAGCAGCTAACAACAAGCAATATCCACATTCCAAAAATCCTAGGTAAAACATTTTATTATTCTCATTTATATATAGTAGCCACCGCTTTAATTTGTAAATCCTACAGAGACAAGTAATTTGAACTCTATAAGCATGCATAAAATGAAGTATTGATGTGCGTGTTTGTGAATGCTATATAATTTATCAATGTCAAATATTATTTTGCTTTCTCATAAGACATATTATAGTGTGTTAAATTAAAATGTGCATGTGTTATATTAGATTTAGAAAATGTTTAAAATTAGTAAATGTTAATTAAAATAAATGGTCTTTAAAACTTAAACTTTATTTGTCGGTCAATTCTTTTTGTCAATTCTTTTACAAATATTTTATCCATTCTTTCACCACTAATTAAACTATATTTTATTATTGATTAAAATTAGACTGGGCTAGATTTGGGATTGTTTCGAGCGCTGGATTATGAGCCTACTGACCAAATATGCTAGTCTGAGACTAGCTGGCACCTGGGGTTTACTCCAAAACAAATAAAGTGTTTGGAAAGTAGGGGTTTGAATCTAGCAGCCGAGGTGGGCCACAATCAGATCGTGGGTATTGTTGATAGTTAAAGCTATCAATAATATTTCCCATTTTGCTCGAACGTGCCGGTTCATTCATGTAACATTTATAAGTAACTAAGATTATAAATGTATTATGAAGAAGTTTGAAACCAGCCAAAACATATACTTGTGTAAGTAAGTTCATCTGTGGATTGATCCAGTACAAATGTTTCCCAACATTTGGGGCCAAATCTGTCATAAATGACAGTTAATTAAATACTTTGTTCTTGTTTAAAAATAAAAACCTTAAAGAAAAGCTAAATTACATATTTAAAGTAGTTTAACTTAAAAAAAAAAGAATTGACCAAAACCTTTTTTCTTCTTTAAATGAAAAGAGATTTATGCTATTTATGTTGGTTAAGATAAATCATTCTTTTAAATCAGACAGTTGTTATTTTGGGCGGAGCTAAAGCATTAGGAACAGGTAGAGAAAAATGGACAAAGGGGAGGGAAGTCAGCGTGTGTTTCCATTTTAGTAAGAAAAATAAATAAACAGCTCGTATTTAAATTTAGTCAAAAAAAAATGTTGAAAAAATGGAGGAAAAAGAGAAAAAAGAAATATCTGAGAAGCAGATGTTGATGAAAATGATGATGGGTATGATGCAAAAAATTGAGCAAAGTCAACACAACCTCAAAGAAGAATTGTCAGAAATTTGAACAAAGTCAACAAGACCTCAAAGAAGAATTGTGTCAAAAAATTGAACAAAGTCAGCAAGACCTCAAAGGAAAAATTAAAGAACTCAGAGCAGAAGTAAGGGAAATAAGATGTGAAATTAGAGGAATGGTAGAGAAAAATCAAAAGATTGTAGAAGTAGATTTTGTCAAAGAAAATAAGGAATTTGAGGTCATAAAAGAGATAGAAATTAAATTAGAATCAGATAGCATTGCAACAGAGAAAATAGAAACAAATGTAGATCAAGAAATAGAAGAGAGACATAAGTTCAAGGTAGAAGATAGCATAGAAATGTTTTTACAAAAATTTAAAAAGGTTAAAGTAAAAGTTCATGTTCGTTTTAAATGGAGATTTAAAACAAAGAGAAAGCGTAAGAAAAAATATTCACAGTTAAGAAAAATATGGAGGTCTGTGAAGCTTAAAGGTTTTCTAATTTACAAGGCAGAAAATAAAATGGAAAGAGAAAGAGATAAAGCAATAAATTTTAATCAAGAAATAGAAGTGAGAATATGGAGTATAATTAGTGAGTTAGTATAAAGAAAGAAGGAACCACCTGACATAGTTTAAAAGTTAGTAAACAGGCAGAATAATAAAGGAAATAAACAAAAAGGACCGGAAATGGACAATGAGCACGAATATGATTATTCTAATGTCAATAATTTGTTAAATTTAAATCTGAAACTTCTATTTAAAACTAAAATAATAAATTAAAAATAAATGAATGATGATAAATTAAAAGTAAAGTTAAATTCAGGATTTGTTTAAGTAATAATAATAATGGAGGCTTCGTAGAATAAAAGATTTTTTTTTCTCCACACACAGATTAATAAAGAAAGTAGCGTAATAATAATAAAAGTTTGTTTTGAATATACGCAAGTTAATAAAAGGAAATAAATGGTTTAAAGTATTCAAGTCAAATAAAATATATCTATATAATAATGAATTGTAATAAAGTAAAATAGTTTTTCTGAATACACGCACATAACAAAAAAAAGTTGAGAAATGGTTTTAAAAAAATAATATCGTAATCTAAATAAATATGTAAATTGATGTCCATGATAGTTTAGAATAGTATTGTAAGATTAAATAAATATGTTAAAGAACCTAATGTTCATGCGTATTTAAAAATAATATTGAAAGGTTAAAATAATATAAATGAAAGTCAATCTAAGTTGTATTAAGAGTGTATAAGGGTTTGAAATTAAGGGAATGAGGGTAGTATTGAAATAAGTTTAGATAAGGATAAGTTTAAAGCTGTCGACTGGATAAATCTTAGTCCCCATAATGGATTGGCAGGGATCATTCCTCTTTTAAAATGTGCACTGGGAAAATCCAGCATAAGACAAGTCACATCTTCAGGGGAGAATCCCCATATCTGGTACCTCATTTTCCAAAGTGTAAGTCTAAAATGGACAGTTGATAATTCCTGCCATTCACTGTGACCTTTTCTTAGTCAAAGTCCGATCAAGAGAATCGGCAACTGAAGCTTCGTTTTCATAGTGTAAGTCGGTATAAGACAGCGAATTTGCATCCGCCTAATTTCCAAAGATCCCTGTGCCACAAAATTAGTTTGTCCTGGTGGTCACTATCCAGAACTCAGAACATTATAAGCAATGTATTCAGCATAGAAAGAAGTAAAGCATAATTGAAGATTGCCCTTAGTATGAAAAGTGAAAGATATGAAAAAAGCAAACTTAGAAAAATAATAATATTTAGAATTAAGAATTAAAGTTGTCAGAGATAAAATGGTCAAAAATGACACATTTTACTCTCAACTAAAGGTGGGTGCAATGTATCAATATTGAAATTGGCACATATTAATTTATCTAAAAAAATGTTATAAAAGTTTAAAAGTTTCTTTATTAAATGTAAATGCAGTTTGTTTTCATGAAAATAAGATTTAAAAGTAGAGTTTTTGAAAGAAAACTTACTATTAATTAATTAAAAGGAGGGAGGGGGAGTTTTCCTATAGAAGAAACTAAGAGTTCATAAAAGAAGTTAAAAAGTTTTTATTATTATAAATAATTATAAGTCTAAAATATAAATCTCTTTTCATTCGAGTTTATTAGGATAAATTATACATGTGTGTGAATGTAAGATTGTTAATAAAATATATAATAAATGCATATTGAAAAACACATGAAAATAAATATTAAAATGAAATATATTTAACAAACACAGTGGTGGCTACTAATTAAAATTATAAAACAACACGTTTGTGATAGCTGCTAATTGAAATACCCAACAACAAGATTAAAAAGTATTAGCTACTGATGTGTATGCATCAAATAAATGAGACTTTAGACAGATTTGACTAAGTTAATTTATTAGTTTAATTTTCAGCAAATTACAATATATACATTACTGTTACATACGTCGGCAGAAGCACTCCTTTAAAGTTGCGTATCATAGATCTGCCCGTTAGGGCCACTGTAGTCTAGCTTTTCTACTAATGCTTCCAGATTCTCCCTCTACATCCCACTTATATACCCGACTTCTGGAGTCCTAACAACATTCCA
The DNA here is from genome assembly GCA_028023455.1 of Epiperipatus broadwayi. Lineage (NCBI taxonomy): Eukaryota > Metazoa > Onychophora > Udeonychophora > Euonychophora > Peripatidae > Epiperipatus > Epiperipatus broadwayi. The sequence goes on along the minus strand of JAQFVV010000010.1, from coordinate 10,726,661 downwards.
TAAATACCTCTCCTTATATGATCTGATAGCTGAACCCTTCGCTAGTCCTTATGGGTTTTGATTTATTCCCATTTTTACCTTATAAGGTGAGGCATTTTTATAAGTACATTTTACTTAACTTTAAACCCATATATGGTTATTTTTACATGACAATTTACACTAATATTTCCAATACTTTTTATACACATATTATTTATGAATCTTTAATTTTACACTTATTATTTACATAAAGAATAATTTCAATACTTTTAATATACATATTATTTATGAATCTTTAATTCAACTTGTCCAGGACACTACAGCTACTAAAGGAATTTCAACAACACATATTGTCAGCGAACATTAAGACAAAAACACGTCACATATATAAATAGCCAGATTTTTATCGGAGTTTTCAGTCTAGTTTTTAGTCTAGTCTAGTCCAGAGATAACAGTGCAGTTTATATTATGTATCCAGAAACCGAAATGCAGTGCTGAGCAGCTTTTGGGAATGTATGCTCTTACTTCAGCCCTTTAGTCCAACAAGATTAGCAAAACCTGCTCAGAAAATAATGTCTGCATAACAGCTCAGAAATCCTCCATCAATGTTCAACTGTCTCCAAGAATAAAACCAACAGATTAGCATCAAATCTCCTCAAGAAACGTCAAATCTAACCGGTTAGATATACTTCATTAGAAGCAGCTAACAACAAGCTCTATCCACATTCCAAAAATCCTAGGTAAAACATTTTATCATTTTATATATTCTCATTTATATATACTAGCCACCGCTTTAATTCGTAAATCCTACAGAGACAAGTAATTTGAACTCTATAAGCATGCATAAATTGAACTATTGATGTGCGTGTTTGTGAATGCTAGATAATTTATCAATGTCAAATATTATTTTGCTTTCTCATAAGACATATTATAGTGTGTTAAATTAAAATGTGTGTGTGTTATATTAGATTTGGAAAATGTTTAAAATTAGTAAATGTTAATTAAAATAAATGGTCTTTAAAACTTAAACTTTATTTGTCGGTCAATTCTTTTTATCAATCTCTTTTTATCAATTTTTTTACCAATTTTTTATCCATTCTTTTACCACTAATTAAACTATACTTTTTATTATTGATTAAAATTAGACTGGGCTAGTTTTGGGATTGTTTCAAGTGCTGGATTATGAGCCTACTGACCAAATACATTAGTCTGAGACTAGCTGGTGCCCAGGGTTTACTCCGAAACAAATAGTGTTTGGATAGTAGGGGTTTGAATCTAGCAGCTAAGGTGGGTCCCGATCAGATCATGGGTATTGTTGATAGTTAAAGCTATCAATAATATTTCCCATTTTGCTCGAATGTGCCAGCTCGTTCACGTAACATTTATAAGTAAATAAGATTATAAATGTATTATTAAGAAGTTTGAAACCAGCCAAAACATATTCGTGTAAGTATGTTCATCTGTGGATCGATCCGGTACAATATATATAGAGAGAAAGAGTGCTTACAAATAAGCACTTAAAAAGCTTTGCAGAATATTCCCAATGCCAGACCAGTTCCTGCTACTGGCATCCTCAGTGAGATGCTAGGATATGGCCCAGCCCTTATTAAGTAGAAAATCTGAACTTTTTAGACATCCATATGTCTTCCAATCCAGCTATCTAACTTAAATAGCCATATGAGATTAAACCAAGTTCAGATACACCATATATTAATAGCTTTAGCAATAAAAAAATAAAGCCTTAATAGCAAAAAATTAAATTACAAAAAAATCATGTCAGATGTCACAGGACCTAATTTAATAAGGTTGTATTACAAATGTTATATATAGAGCTCACAAATAAGCTCTTGACAAGCTTTGCAAAATATCCCCAACCCCAGACAGTTTCTGATACTGGCATCCTCAGTGAGGTGCTAGGATATTCAAGCATTAGATTAAAAATACCAAGACAAGCCCAGCACTCTTATCTAATGTATAATTATTAAGTAGAAAATCTGAAATTTTGAGACATCCATGTCTTCCAATCCAGCTATCTAACTTAAATAGCCATATGGGACTGAACTAAGTTCAGATACACCATATATTAATAGCTTTAGCAAAATAAAATCATCAAAGCCTTAATAGCAAAAAATAAAATTACAAAAACATCAAGTCAGATGTCACATGACCTAATTTAATAAACTTATTTAATGAGCCTTAGTTGCGAGCTCTATATATAACATTTGTAATACAAGCTTATTAAATTAGGTCATGTGAACAGCTGATTTGATTTTTTTTGTAATTTTATTTTTTGCTATTAAGGATTTGGTGATTGAATATTGCTAAAGCTATTAATATATGGTGTAGCCGAACTTAGTTCAGTCCCATATGATTATTTAAGTTAGATAGCTGGATTGAAAGACATATGAATGTCTGAAAATTTCAGATTTTCTACTTAGCAGTTATAGATTAGATAAAGTGCTGGCCTTGTCCTGGTATTTTTAATCTAATGCTTGAATATCCATCCTAGCACCTCACCGAGGATGATAGTAGCAAAAACCCATCTGGGGTTGGGAATATTCTGCAAAGCTTGTTAAGAGTTCTATATATAACATATGTAATACAAGCTTATTAAATTTGATCATGTGACATCTGACTTGATGTTTCTTGTAATATATATTGTAACGGGAGAAAGATCTTTGGGATTCGCATATACTGACCCTGAGGGCGCCACTAGTCCGAAAAAAAGAACTAGACATTTATTTTAGGGTGGACAGGATATGGGAATCAAAAGGGCACCAAACTACACTCAGGGAGGAACAAGATATCTTAAATATTATTTAGACAGTTGAGAAATCAAAGCACAAAGACAAATGTCAGCCAAAGTACGTTTAAACAATTTATTAATTTTATTAAAAGTTGTGCAATAGAGTGAAGACATCTAGCCACGAATATAAAAGTGACTCATGTTAACATACGCATATTTACCAGAGAGTGCACAAGAGTACGACAAACATGAAGGCATAAAACATTTTGGCAGCAAAATTATCTCACTTAAAATAGAAGAAATGGTTAGGAAAATATCTTCCTGCTGGCCAGTTGTAAAATTACAAAACAAACAACAACTTTAGCTTCCTGAATCAGGGATAATAAAACAGTTACTGTCCCGCCGGAAATCAACGTAACCAGCACGAATGTCCGAGCAGTAATATTCTAATTACTGTCATTAAAACACCGCAGGACTGCTGCGCGTAATATTACATTCAAAGTAAACGTGGTTGATCTCACCTACAAGACAGCAACAGATATTTGATTACGATCTTATGTAATCCAGAAAGAAATAGACTATTTTCAGACAACCCGAAGAAATAACTTGACAAATAGCCAGCAAAAAGATTTTGTTGTTTGCACAAACAGCGCAAACAAAACATGTTTAAAGATTCTTTATTGTACAACTAAGGGCAGGTGAATAAATAAAGACTATGAAAACTGCCAATGTGTTTTGTAATATATATCGAAATAATCAGGTATATATTAAACATATAAAATACAATCTCCTAATGCACCCTCTGATAAACGAAAATGGCAAACAAACTTGTAATCTTAAAACTAAGTTTCCAAGACACACTTTAAATACTAGAAAAGAGTACATTCAGATAATAAATAATAATAAAAAAAACAATTAATACCATTTTAAAACATTTATCATTAGATTGAGCGGAGATTTAATTAAACGCAATTTATTTACCCTGGCTAGAATAGGAAAAAGTTTAGCTTATGGTAAGACAGAGTCCTAGTGATTTAGTGATGAGTGCGCACTTTTGATAATATTTCATCTTTCAGGTCCTTTGACAGCGGCAAGGTAGAGGCAGTGTTTATTTTAGAGGTTCATGGCATGACTGAAGAAGAGCTGGTAGTCATGGGTCCATCCTTTGTTTTAAATTAGCCAGACATTCTAATGATGGCAAAACTCACAGCGGTGGATTTTGACATCTTGCACAGCAATGAAGTTTGTCAATAATTATTTAAGTTTTTAGTAGGAATTAAATGTCCGAACAGCTACTCACAATGGTATCTCTTTGCCTGCCATAATCCAAGGGTGTATCTAATAATGAATCTCTTCTATCTTCAAAAATTGGTGGGCTATCCTTGCCTCACTACATTTCCCATGCAAAACTTTCATTAGTATCCATTCTATATTTCAGGCAGGGCAAATATTAATTTCCCGCTCAATCTAATTTAAGACTTCCAACCAGGGATAATTGAAACAAAAACGACAAATACAAAACTAAATATCCACTTTTTAAAATTAACTTTAAAAATAATTACAATAAAAGCAACAGGAATATATAATTAGCAAGCTTGCCTGTTTTTAATTAAATTGATTAAAACAGATGGGGGAAGTCAACTATTTTACAATCAATTTTATAAACATTTAATAATCTATTTTAAAATATAAATGTGCATGTGTTTTAAATAATAATAAAAAAATTGAGCATTAGACATTTAATGAAAATGAAGTTGTTTTCCCTTTTTAATTTTAGTAATAAAACCATTGAATCAGAAATCAATCCAGCTCAATATATACACATCCATATACACATATATAACCTACATATAAAAATACATCCATATAAAATATCTACAAAAAGTTGTAACAAATACACAATTTTTATATTATTATTTTTTTTAAATCTATTTTTATTTTTTAAAAAACTAACCTTTATTACTTCTTTATCGATTTCTTTATTTTCTACTTTTTATCCTTTATCTTTTTTTTCTATCTATCATTTTTACATTATTATCTAATATATTTTATCATTTTTTATTTATTTTAATACCTATAAATTTAACTTTAACCATTTTATTATTTCTAATCTTATTCTTTAATAATAATGTTTGTTTTATTCTCTTTAATAATTCCCCTATTCATTTTTAACTTACCATTCTTAATATCCTCTACCTTTTAAATAAATGACTTTTTTCAAATTTCTTATCTTCTTTTTATATAGACTCCTTTAATACACCTCCCTCTATTATCAATTTTTTTAATTTATAATTCTATTTAAAAATTTAATCTTACAAACCTTTATATATACAAGTTTTTACCTATACTCACATATTAAACCTTTTATATGCTTATTTTTATTATTATTATTATTATTATTATTATTATTATTATTATTATTATTATTATTATTAATCCTATAAACAAATACTATTTTAAACTTTTATTTTTTATATAATCCCTATACATATACTTATCTTTTATTACTAATAATATTACTATAAAAATAATGTTTTACTCACCTCCCCACCCCTATTCAAATTTGGCTTTATATTCTTAATTAATATTGCTTTTATTTTTTATCCTTTATTTTATTAGTATATCCAATCATCTTTATACTATCTTTCTCAAATATATGGCCTGTTTCCATAGTATGCATATAAATTGGTGACTTTTTGTCATATCTATGTTGAATTAACCTTGTGTAAATTGAATTTTTCATCTTTCCTACATATTTAGTCCTTATCTACTTATTCCTACATGATCTATACTCTATTTGATATACCCCATTTATACATTTTCCTATTCTTTTAATATATTTATGTAATATATTCATTACATTTTTTTATATTTTATTATCTTATATTTAATTACAGTATAATATTTTTTATTAATTTTTCTAATAATTTTATTAACACTCTTAACTATATTATTATTATATGTTTTAACACCTATACTTTTTCTTTCTTATGCTTTCTTTTCTATATTTACCCTTCACTTCTTCTCTATTAACTTCTTTAAATTTTTCTTCTGATAATATTATATTCTTCTCTATTACTTTCTTTGGATATTCATTTTCTTTAAATTCTTTAACTATTAATTTTACCTCTTTTTTATACTCCTCTTCACTTGTAACAATAATTAATAGCCCTACATATTCTTGAAGTAATACTATTTATCTTATATTTATTCTACATTAGAAGTTCAATTCATTATATTACTATTCCCATTCATTTTTTAATACTCGGATGTTTCTATTCTACATCTTACCTTGTCATATGTTTTTGTTAATAATATGTCTAAATATGATAACTTAGTATCTTTTTCTCTTTACACTATAAATTTAATATCTAATTTATTATTTTTTTCTAAATATCTATCTATTTGTCTTTCACTCTTATTAAAAATTAATAGATAATCAATCACATATCTTTTTAATATTATTGGACCAATATCCTCATCCTTCATCATTTTTTCCATTTCCTCCATATATATATTACTTAACTTTCAGTCCAAACTGCCATATTGAATTTTTTAAAATACTGCCCTAAGACACAATTTTCACAATAACTTCAGTTTTAATTATGTTAGAGCAAAAAAATTACATTAATAGAAACTAGCAAAACTAAAGAAAACAATAAGCATAAGATAAATAGTGATAACTATATAAAAAATAAGGAAAAAAAGATTTTCACATCCAAAATAATTATTTTATTGTTTGTTCATAATTCGGAAATTAATATTAACTAAAATTCAAATTACACCTTCAGTGATAATTTCTTTGTATTCCTCACAAAATTATCTTTCTAAACATGTATAACATGTCTTACCTGAGATAATCCATAGCTTCCCAATCTCAAAAAAGTCGGATATGAATTCTTTATTTTTATCTTGTACCCCAAAAGTTCCAAATGTCAAAGGCATCTATAAAGAAAAAGATTCCTCCTAATAAAAGATACAAAAGAAATCATCACAGCAATTGGCTTCTTGTCTATCTAAAACTAGAAGTTGTAGACTACTGTCTATATCACTGATAAAATGAGTTTCATCTCTTCATTTTATATTTTTTGTGTACATCAGTGATGTTTATATTCTTTATGGACACCAGTGATGTTTATATTCTTTATATACACGATTGATATGCTATCTTGTTATATTTATTGTATCACATAGATATAATTTATTTGCATATAGTCCATTTGTTAGCTATGGACTTGAAAATAATGTGATGAAACATATAGCAAAACCAGAGTGACTCCAAAGCATGAGTATCAAGACATAAACAAGAATCAGAATTTGATTATTTGCCTGCATATGCAATCTTTCTATACATTTGATTATTAGTTTTGTAACTCATTACTTGTAAACACAAACATTATGTAAACGTAATTATAAATAAATCATTAAACTTTTTGAAAATCATTATTTTTATAAAATAAGTGGATTAGAACTTTAGAAAATTCTGGTAGATATGAATTCTATATAAGCATAAACAAATATATCTTTCTATACATTTGATTAGTTTTGTAACTCATTACTTGTAAACACAAACATATTATATAAACATAATTATAAATAATAAATTATTAAACTTTGAAAATCATTATTTTTATAAAATAAGTGGATTAGAACTTTAAAAAATTATGGTAGATATGAATTCTATATAAGCATAAATAAATATATAATTTATATTAACAAACACTAACTATAAACTAAAATTAATAAAAAAGATATTTTTTCCAAAAAATTTAAAAAAAAAAAGAAATATTAAAAAAATTAAAATTTTATATTTATGAATCATTATGTTGAAGCTCTATTGGAGGCCTTGTTTATGAATAACACCAGAGAAATGTTGACTTGCAACCTGTAAACCATTTTTTGTCTTTTATTGCTTCGTGATAATTACAAAAGTTATCAAAAAACAAAAAAAATTAAATACATTCCTTGATTAAAACTGCTGCCAAAAATCCAAATTTCAATGGATATTTTTGTTGTAGATATCTTTGAAAAGCCATGTCATTGAGCTATCAAATGTCCATATTTTGGTTAACATCATGCTTATACTTTTTACATCAGTAAAGAAAGAAAACAACACATCAGCCAATGCATGGCTAACCCACTCAAAGAATCAAACAGTTAATATGCCACTCAATGCCCCTCCTATCAATAATCTTTTTTCTGTTTAAAATATTCTCCATTAAATTCAACTGAATTGCCACAAGTAGCTACACCCATTATAATTTTAATAATTTGATAAATTAAAATATATAAACATCAGCATGCACATAATTTATGCACACACATATATATATTAAATCTATCATTAATTATGTATTATAAGTAAAAAAAATATTTATATTTTGATTATTATACCTTGCATCTGTGCAATGATATTGAAATGGAATATTCTGTCACACATCTGTTTCACCTACAATATCCCATAGTATTTGTGCTGGCTTTAAACCCAATTGTGTGCATGTATAGTTATGTATCTGTATATTTAATTAAAAATATGTCTGTGTAAACATTGTTATATATTTATCAGTATGCCTATATATATGTGAGAATAAGCTGTAACGTATAATTTAATAATGTTACAGCATGATTATATTTATAATTTTAAATCTTTAATTTATAATAAATTTATGTGTAACAATTTAATTCATTATTTTGCTTAAAAATTGCATATATGTGTACAATTTTATGGGTGACCAGCATACATATATAACAAAATGTTTACAAAAACATTTATTAATTTCTAAATTTTAAAAGTTTTTATTAAAAGAAATCACACCACACACACCAGTTTGAAATTGCATGTAGGTTAAATGTTAATTTTACAATACCAAATTTTAGTATACACCTTGGTGAAAGCAAGTACGATCATGCAGCATTATTTTCTATTCACTTGGGGATTGCATTTGCTTTACTAAGATGAAAGTTTTATTAAGAAATTTAACAATATAAAACCTAAATTTTATAATTTTAAATGAAAATTGTAATGGATTTTTATGCTGCAAATCTATCTTGTAGGCAAATGTCATAGATGGATAAAAATTAGTATATAAACCTATATTTTGGCACTGAAAAAGACATCTACTATATAATACAAGAGAGTTGCTACAGGAAGCTACATCCATTATAATTTTGATATGAGTGGTTATGGATGCCACAAATTTGCTGTCTTCCTATTGTTGAATGGTGATCTCTTGTCCATTCTGAATGCTGCCATGGTAATCATCATCACCACCAGGATGGAGAAGTTCAGCTACCACTTGCTGCCCAAGGGAGGATATCATGGACAACCAACCCATCCAGAGAAAGTGACAGTGCCTACTCCAATGCCAGATAACTCATATCCAAGAAAAAAATTGGTAATATTTTTTCAAATCCACTTAAAAACTTATATTTCTGTTAAGCTAGCTATCATGAATATTCATAAATTATAAATTCTCAATTAATTAAACTCTTGTAAAATAAAAATCTCTAAATGTAATTGTAATAACTTGCCTATAAAAGTAATTTTAAAATAACTTCTCTTTAACTGTAATAACTGTAATCAGTTATTATTTTAACTTTTTTATAATCTGTGACCATGCCTATTTTCTATTTTGATTATTTTATTTTATTTAAAAATTTATATGTCATAATATGCCAATATTTCAAAGCAGAGAGTAATTAATTTAGTAAACTTTCAGGAGAGATAATTAGATGCTCTCCAGTGTAATGTTCTCATCACTTTTTAATGGATAGAAGTTGCTGCTTTGAAATTCTATTCTAAGAGATAGCAACAGATTGTTACACGTTTATTGTTATCTATAAATTAGTTAATATGTATTTGTCTGTTTATTAAGGTTTGAAAATTATTATTATTATACCACTTAGTTAGATACCAGTCAGAGTGTACTAAAGACATTTAAAATTAAGAGCATGCTAATGAGCTCTAAACAAGCATTTTTTTTATTTTTTATTAATGATAAATGCTACTACAAGAAAAGGCATTCAAATCATTTTTAATAATGCCTGCAACATGCTTTCTCCTCTTTAATTTTATGATAAAGAATTATATTCAGGTTCAATATATAGAAAATAGGTTGCTATTAATTAACTCTTTCTTAGCATCATTATGATATGTTATTTTGAGAACTGGGTTGAGTTACTTTCAGCTAACTGAAACTATAAATATTTAAGCATATTTCATAATTATTTTAAATATGTATTAGTATTATTAATAAACATTGTGAATGTGTCTTTATTAAGCACATAATGTGCAATAACACCTTGCTATGCTTTCTTAAGTGGATTTATGATGACAGGCCATCCCATTCTTTAGTTCAGACAGCTATATTTCTAGAAATAGAACATGAGAGTCCAGAACCTTATTCAAAGCTGATCTGATGTTCCAAACTAAAAATGTTCCTTATTGTGCTAGCAAGTTGTCCTGTCCAAGAGTACCGAGTTCTAGGTATTGAATCCTGTGATTAACTGCACATTTGCACTGTGGTCTTTAATTTAATATTTTAAGTAACAGTCTCAGATGCCAATCTACAGTAACAAGTTCATTCCACCTTATTAATTAACTTCAGCATTAGTCTGAACTTGGAATCTGGTTTCATCTAGTGAATCTGTATTTTGAGCATATTAATTGCTCATGAATAATATTAGAATTAGTAGATTAACACTCTTTGTTGTATCATCCTGGTAGATATTGAACTTATTATGAGAAAACCTATAGAATAGTTTGGCATATCATATTAGGCATGAATCACAGACTACAGATAATTAATTATATGAATTGCATTGCTATAAAGATGACACTACTATACCATTATCAATCTTATCATCATTGTAACATCTGCATGCATAATTGATCCAACCAATGCTAAGTATTTTTATTTTATTTTAATTAATTCATTTGATTCTTATTTATTAAATATATTTAGAACTATTATTTTTTCATCTTTCTTGCAACCTACTCCAAATCACCCCAATCTTTATTAATATATATTATGCATTACTTTATTAAGTCATCAATTGTTAAGTAGCATATTTAGTTAATTTATTAATTGTTCCCCTCATGTTCCATTCTTTTCTCAGCTGGCTCACAAAGAAAATTCAGACAGTGTGTAATCTCATAATGTCATCCAAAGGGTATTAAATCACAGAATGCTGGTAAATGATTTGAAATTGGTCAGATTCAAGATCTTACCATCTTGGTCTGGTCAGCTTTGTTATATTTTGCCTGAACTTTAGATTTTGTTACAAGAATGCACAAACATGGCTGTTACAATATATATATATATATATGTAAACCTTGTATGAGGTATCTGTATTTATTAAAATGTGATGACTTAAAATTTATTTTATTTTTATATGACACTTCAAATATGTTAATCAAATTATAACACATATCTGTGCAATGATATATATGTGTTTTATATAAACCCATTATGGTATGTGTATCTTTAAAATATGATAATTTAAATTTTGTATTATTATTTAATATAATGATTGAAAATATTCATCAATTGTACTGCATGTTTGTGTGTATATACCAGCGCATGTCAGATAGACATGTATGTGTAAATTTTAATCATTTTTATTTTATATGATAATTCAAATATGTCCATAAATTATGCCACATATCTGTATGCAAATATATAGGTGTTTTCTATTGGAACTTATAGGTAAATCAATGTAATAACTTGAATTTTTTTATATTAATCAAAATCAGAAGGTTTAATTCATATGTGTATAGCCATATTCTGCAGACCTTAATCAAAAATTTTTTTAGTTATTAATAAATTTATATTCTATTGTTAAAATTATTCCAGTGACTTAATTCTAAATATTTTTAGGATATTATGTATTGCAATAACAGTTATAGAACTTGTGTTTTCTGAGCTAGATTCCAGAATAATGACCTATTGTATGAAAGTAGAGTATATTAGTGTATGGGTATTCAGTTGATAACAATCCTGGGTTGACATGAAGAGTATATTCTTTCAATTTTATGCACTACATTTTATTTTAGTTTAGTCTCAGACATTAAGTTTATAGTGGCCAGTACATCAATGGTGCTAAATGACCAAAGCATTGATGATGATCAGCATATTTTAATATCCTAACATTATTGTTTTTGTAGTTATATATTCTGATGAATGAGCACTTAGTTTATGCATCCAAATAATCCTTAAATAATTGCCCCAAGCTGTCAAATATTAAATAGTTGTCCTGGTCTACAGTAGACCCAGTTCAAATCCAGTCACAAGATTGACAAATTTATTTTATTGTTAATCATTCATGATGATGAATGAGTTATACTTATGTTTAATGCTGGTGAACTTAGTTAATTATGCCTATATTTAAGGTAGTTGGCTAATGATCTCTCAGAGTGATCTCTTAGAGTCATCTCTCATACTCATTATTTTACATTTATTATTTATATATTACTTATATATTTTAAATTTATATTAAATTTCATTATTTGAAATATTTTGAACTGGAGTTGATGATGATTTTCCATCTCCCTGTCTTCACCCCTATTCCCCATCCTGTTACAATATATATATATGTAAAAGGAACTACACAGTATTGGACGTATATTAAAACACTATAATATAAATACAGCGTTTTCTACACATCAAAAGATCAGCAATATAATAACCAAGCCTAAGGATTCAATCCCTCTTGAATCTCATGGTGTTTATCAAATCTCATGTGAAAATTGTAAGGCTTCTTACATAGGTATGAGTAATCGTCACATCAGTGTTAGGAGAGATGAGAATGCTAATCCAGTTAAACAACATTCATCATCGTCAGCACTCTCACTCCATACTATGGATTCAGGTCATAAAACTAATTTTTCTAATACCAGGATCATATCCAGATGTGATAATCTATACCAGTGCAAAATTAGAGAAGCCATTGAGATACTTAACAGGCCAGATTGTATCAATAAGCAAGATGATACAAGCAAACTTCCTCCTATTTGGAAAGATTTTTTTAAAAAAAGCATTCTTAATTTAACATTTTTGCTATAGGTGGAACTTTAAAATTTTTTTTCAAATCAGTGATTGTAGCGCCTCTACAACCGTCTTTCTACTTTTTATTACTCAGTGGATGCCTTGTGTTACCAAGTCGAAATGTCAGTCTTTTAAAATATTTTAACATGGATGAACCCGCAAAATATGGCTTTTATATATATCATTGAATTAAATGACAGTAAGTTAACCTGTGTGGTTATGAGTAAAATTCTTTTTTAAATTTCAGTATTTCAGTATCTTTAAATTCTGTCGGCTATGTTTATTCAAATGTTAATCAAGATATATGTGTGTAGATTTTTCTTTCAAATAACAGTTTAGAACAGATATAGAAATGTGGTTTAAAATTTGATAAAATGATAGAAATAATAATAACAGTTATAATGACAAAGCAGAAGGCAGAAGTAATACTAAAGATAAATATAAATTTAAATATAGTTACATGCAATTTGTGAATGTTACTTGATAGCTCTTCAAGACCAGAGTGAACCATATTGGTGACTAAGGAGCTAATAGAATTTAAAATCACTATAGTTACTCTTAGTGAAACTTATCTAAGTTTAATAGAGCAGGTAGATGGCTGCAAGATTTTTTGGTAGGCACAATCAAGGAAAGGAAAATATATGGTATTGGATCTGTGTAAAGACTAATTTAGTATCCTCTATTCTTGGAATTCCTCATTGCATCAAATAAAAAGTAATGTTGTTAAAACTACTTTTGCACAATAGTACTAATGCACATTCTATTAATGCATGTACTTTGCCATTAGATTCACAGAACTTAGAGAAAGTTTTTATTTCTTAAACCACTAAACATCACATGATCACCATCTCATGCTAGCACATAACTGTTAGTAAACAGGCAAAAACTCTCCATATAATAGTGCCACCTTGTGCTAACCAAAGTAATCAATGGATGCCAGAAGGTTTGCACATTAAATCCCTATCTAGTGCCTACTCATCCAATATCCCCAGACTAGTTTCTGGCTTGTGGCCTTCATCAGTGAGGAGCCTTGGATCTGAGAGCACTGCACCTAGATCTTAGGATCTAATGCAACCCTCCAGCAGCCACCTTTTATCTCTACTTTAGTACAAAACTATGAGAATGAAATTGAAAACACAATAATATTTTCAATCTAAGCTCAATAGCTTATATATACATATATAGTTATGTGCTAGCATGAGATGGTGATCATGTGATGTTTAGTGGTTTAACACCAATCCTGCCCAATAGGATAATGGTGGCTATGGTTGTTAAAGAGCCAAAGTCACCAGAATGTATGGGTGCTGAATTGAGTTCAGACCCATATGACTATATAAGCTACTGAGCTTAGATTGAAAATATTATTGTGTTTTCCAATTTCATTCTCATAGTTTTGTAGTGAAGTAGAGATAAAAGGTGGCTGCTGAAGGATTGCAATAGATCTTAAGATCTAGGTGCAGTGCTCTCAGATCCAAGGCTCCTCACTGATGAAGGCCACAAGCCAGAAACTAGTCTGGGGATATTGGATGAGTAGGCACTGGATAGGGATTTTATGTACAAGCCTTCTGGCATCCATTGATTATTCTGGTTAGCACAAGGTGGCACTACTATATGGAGAGTTTTTGCCTGTTTTTATTTCTTGTTGAATATCAACATTATAGCAATACTTTTAAAAGATTAAACTTTATTTCTTGGATACTTTAATGCACATGTTAGTGTAAGTAGTAGACTTTGGCAAAAGTTGTTGGAAAATACAGTATTGTTACTATAAATATAAATTAACATTGAATTTTTGCATTGTACATGGATTGACTATCACAAACACTTTGTTTAAGGAGAAAAATTTCTATAAAGTAATATAAATACATCCATGCTCATAATAATCACATTTAATATATTATAGTTAGAAATCAGAATACAGGTGAGGAGTTTATATTGCACTGACAATTACAGTACAGATTATTTGACAGATTATAGTATAGTTCACTCCAAGATTAAAATGAAAGTTGCATTAAAAAGTAGATCTTATTTCAATCACACTTGTAAAAAATTGATATTCATGTTTTAGAAGTATCTATTATATATACTAAATTTCACAATTATTAAACAGTAAAATTGATAATTTGAACCTTCGGGATGGTCGTATTATTGGCACATGATATTTTCTTAAGGAATTTGTTTTAAGGATACAATTAAATCTATTATTAGGATCTTTAAAAAGAAGAATCATGACTGGTTTTTTAACTATGATATTGTAAGTGATGTGATTAAAAGTAAACATTGTCTTCTCTGCTTTATAGAATAATAAATTAAATGTGGAACTAAAGATTTAAAGGTATAAAGTTCAATGACTGACAGGACAGTTTAAAAATGATTGGTAGATTAAAACTGCAAAGGGGATATTGATATTCACTGATTGCGGTCATTCTAGATCTTTCTTATATTTTTTGATGCACTGAAAACAATCTATGTTTGAGAAAGAGTATCACAAACCTATTAAATCCAGGAATGGCACTCTCATTGGTGATCATGTGATGTTTTAATGATATTTGGAAAAAGTAGAAGTATTTTGATTTTTAATATGCTACAAGAATTGAGATGGGAACTTTTAATGATACATTTGTTTTATCTATTAAATTAGATTTGGTCAAGGATATCCAGATTAATCAAATCAAAACATTTCTACTTAATCTTAAAAATGGAAACACTGCAAGTCCTAATAAAATATCTGGAGAAGTTTTAACATTTGATGATTATATTGTTTCGATATTTAAAAATAAAGGGCATAGACAAGATTGCAGTAATTGCCATGGAATATCATTATTATCCACTACAGCAAAAGCATACCATATAATACTAAATCATCCATGCATTTAATACTGTTACACAATGTTTTATTTACCACCCTCTTTTACAGTTTAGTTTCGATTGCCCTGCAATCTTCTTCAGAACTTTTATATCTCCTAACTTCAACTGCTAAATTCAAATTTGAAAAAAATTGAAAATTAAAATTTGAATTTAGCAGTTGAAGTTAGGAAATATAAAAGTTCTGAAGAAGATCGCTGAAGCAATTGAAATTGTAAACTGTAAAAGAGGGTGGTAAATAAAGCATTGTGTAACAGTAGTAAAATGCATGGATGATTTAGTATTATATGGTATACATTTGGCAATGCAATAAGAAAGAGTAGTTATTATACAGCAAAAGTATTTTCAATGATTGTATTGAATGTTTTGTTTCCAGTCATAAATAAGTGGTTTTCTGGAAATACAATACAGTTTTTTTGAAAAATGCAAGAAAATTATTGAGAACAGAAGAGTGATTTATATATTGGCTTTATTGATTTGATCAAAGTATTTTACTCAATTAATTGACTAGGTATATGGCATTACTTGAAATTAATTAGTCATCCACCAAAGTGTATTTATGTTATACAGCATCTACATGATAGGATTATTACTAGAGATAAAAAAATCAGCATTTAAAATGAAAAGTGGTGTTAAACAAGCCTGTGTTCTTGGTTCATCATTGGTTTTAATTTTTAGATAATGGTCTTTGAAAATGTCTATAAATAGCTTAATGAAATGGGGATCAATATATGAGTTAAGTTTAATGATACAATTTTTAATTTGAACCAATTAAAAATGAAAACAATAATTTCATCTATTTTTATTTTGGATTTACAGTATGCTGATGATTAAATTAAAAAAATATATACAGAATACACTTAATGTTTCAGATGAAATGTATAAAAAATTTGGTTTTTATAATCAATGTCCAAAAAACGTAAGTTCTTTATTATTTAGTGATGGAAGAAAAATCCTCAGCAACTTTAATCTCAGGTGATTGTCAGCTTGAGAATATACACAAATTTAAGATAATTTTATAAGTAGGAAGATGAACTTAAATGTTGAATCACAGCACAGACTCCAATATGCTTCTATTTTTAACAAGTTAATTAAAATAGATAATGCATTGCAGGGAAATAACTATTTCAACTAAGTTAGCTGTATATTAAGCTATTATTTTATCTGATTTAATGTACATAAATAACGATGCTACATAAAGTTTTAAAAATGTAGCATCATGATGATTAAAAAAACCCACTATTTGTTGTATATTAGACATCTAAAATGAATGAACAATACAAGCTTTCATGAAATGGTGTTTACTTAGTTGAGGAAAACTCAACTTACATTATACAAATTGTTTCAAAAATATTATAAAGATGAGCAGTATTTGTTATTTCCATTAGCAAAAAACAATTAGGACATCAAATGAGATGAAGAATAAAATACATTGGGGAGGTACAGTTAGACGTGGTATACTTATTATTGCAGAAAGATAAGTTTCCTGCAGAAGTTAAAAGATGGCATTGTAAAATATCAAATAAATATGGGGCATCATGTTAGATATATAGATGTATGAATGGTTTACAGATTTGCATAATCATCAAAAAGCTGGTCTTTTTTTAATGTAGATTTTATTTTCTGTTGTAGTTTAAATGATAATGCTCATTTATGAGGTGAGAGTGCCATTCTATTTTATAGAAGTACAGGAATATTCATTACTAATCTTGCTTTCTCCCTAGCATCTTCTGTTTTTATGACATTTATCTACAATTACTTGGTGTTTTATGACATTTCTTTTTATTTTATTCATGTTGCAAAAGTCTTAACTAATACATCCCTATCTATAATTTTATAATCAAACAAGTTATTCCAAAGTGACTTTAAGTTAACTTTAGATTTTATGGCTGCTAATTATTTTAATGTATCTAAATTACTTTCAATAATAGCTTAATTGCTGTTGGAAAATATGTTAAATAACATATATTGATTTCTGTTTTTAATTTTTTTATTAAAAAAATACTTCTCAATCTGATAATCTTTGCTTTTAATGCTACTTCTCATTTTGAAGTAACCGTATTATTAGTCTATTATAAATTATAAACTGAAACTGACAAACTTTTCTCTTATTATCCATACATAACCTTAAACATCTGCATAGCATTATCACAGTAAATTTGAAGCATGCTAAAATTATGTCAAATCATATTAGACTATATATTCCCCACAATTCAGGAATTACTCTGATACTACATAGCAACTCATGTATATAGAATTTTATAGAGCATCTTAAAGCTTATCTTGTAATTCACAAGTTGTATTTGAAAATGCACTAGCATTGTAAATATTCCTAACTCTGTGACATTTCTTATTTAAAACAATATAATTTTGCTTGCAGCTGAAAAAATGCTGATTAGTTTTTATCAGCCTCTAGATTACAATATGATTCTGATTTTATATGTTAGTTTCATACAATCATGTTCAAATAATTTGCTCTACTTAATTTGTCACAACCATTACTTTTTGTCATAAGCAGAATCTTTAGTTGACAATTTAAAATCAATCAGACCTTGATCAAAACATGTTAGCACATGTTTGACTTAAAAAGCTAAATTAGCTCATACTTATAAAGTTGCTCATCTCACACCACATTATAAGTAATCACTGCACCTCTCAAATTATTTTGATATTTCAAAAAAGCATTAAGTTTGTTAAATTGAATATGCATATTGACTTAATGGCTTTTTAAACTGACTTTGAAGTCATTTTTGCTCTTGGGTATTGTGATTAGATGTTGTCATGTTTCAGAAATTTCTACCTCAACATGTGTATCTAATGGTTGTTATATGCAATTATTTTTTAGAATTATTCAGATAAAGAACTATAGTAATCTATTTGAATCATTTACATCAACTAAAAATATTAACCTTTCATAATGATATTATTGAAAATCTATTTACATTTGTTGATTAAACAAATCAAATTACAGGTCTTCCCCTTCCCTTCTACCACACATTTTGAAATCATAATTTATTCTATTTTCTTTGCTAATGATCTTTTACTGATACATAGATATGTTATGAAAACTGTTATCATATTAAAATAAATTTTAATTCAATACAGAATCTTTTCTTTGTAGTCCATTAAACCATTACTGTGAAGGAGCTCTACGTGTAAACTACTTCCATCCACTTTTAAGATGTTGCCATTAGCATTTCCGGACATTCTGTTCAACCTCTCAAAAATTAAATGAAGTCCTTACTTAAATTAATTATTGTTTAACAAATTTAATGAAATAATTTTAAGTTATTTTCATCAAAGGTATTACACACCTTTATGGAAATTTGAATCATTAATGATGACTGATGATAAACAAAGCAAAGCAAAACTCCATATAGTAGTGCCACCTGTGCTAAATAGAGTAATCAATGGATGCCAGAAGGCTTGTGCATAAACTCCCTATCTAATGCCTACTCATCCAATATCCCCAGACTAGTTTCTGGCTTGTGGCCTTCGTCAGTGAGGAGCTTTGGATCTGAGAGCACTGCATCTAGATCTTAGGATACAGGTGGCACTACTATATGGAGTTTTGCTTTGCTTTGTTTATAAACAATTATGTGCTAGTATTGGAGATGTGATTATGTGATGACTGATTATCTTGCTTATGATCAATTAAATCCATTGGTCAAATCTTACATTTGAGATTATGTCTTTACTGTTACAATTAATGTATTCATGTTGTTTTAATTTTATCTTTCTCAAACTATTTTCATTCTTCATCAGAGCCATAACATATTTTGCTATATTAACAAGTTTTTATTTAAGGCTGTGACTATTCATTTAAGTTTTTGTATGCATTGTCATTTCATATTAGAATTCTAAAGATATTGCTTTTGAAAATGCCAATTTAATGGATCAGTTAAATTTAGTTTATTGATCAGTATCTTTTATAGCAGTAAAAAGGAACTATTCACAGCTGAATATTTCCTATTGCTAACAATTTATCCAGATTCCATAATACTTAGCACATCTCAGACTATCAGTATTCCATAATTAGTCAATTAACTTTTTTTTCTTCTCATGTGTCATAGCATCAGCTGGGAAGCAAACCCGCTATTCCCGGATAACTGCTTGTAAAGAAGCTGTCGCTGACCTCTCGACCACCAATGCTTGACATAGTCAATGTTATCAATGCTTTTGTTTTCCTTTATATTTTTAGAATAATATATTTGTGCTTTTTTATTTGGCTAATATGTACAATGTGCTAGAAAAAAAAAATCAAACTTGGAACAAGTGTTGGATTAACATTTATTTGTATGCTTATAAGTGCATGTCTAGAAAAATCTTAGTTGAAATTTATCATTTGGGTATTTTTACGTAGTGCTTGATTTATTAAGTTATATATATATTTATTTTTCAGTAGCTTTTGTATTTGTTTAATGCTTTTTTACTTTGATTATCCTGAAATTAGTTTTAATTTGTAAATTTCTATAAATATTTTCAGTATTTTTAAACCCCTATATAGCTTGATACAGTGGTAGAATGAAAAACTTTAAACCTGAAGGTCCATGGATCAGAGACCTTTTTATGACCTCCAGAGCAATAAATTATTCAATTATTTTATTTATTTAATGTTTTTAAATAGATAAATAAAAATATACCTTTATACATTTGCTTTCTGCCCAATATTTATTTAATCAGATTATAACACCTTCTGCTCATCTGGATCTACACAAAGTTTTTAAAAATCTGTTTTAAAAACAGTATATACAGAGCAAACAAACTCTTAATACATTAGTTAATAACGATATTAAAACACCAGAAGTTCTTCTTTTTTAGTATTAAAAGAGTAAATTTAACAAAAATATTTTAAAAAGTTCATCAAAACTATTACTGATTCAAATATATAGATAGTTAATACATTAATATGTATACAGATAGATACTTCCACATGTGTATTCCAACAGTAATAACATGCATATGTGATATAATTTGCTTTAAAAAAATATTAAAAATCTGTGTTAATACTCTATAAATTTTTCAAAAGCAATGTTTAAATTGTAACTATATAGAAAATAATCAAACCTGCACACCAGCGCCGTTTAACGGCGCATTAACGGAGGTTTGCTTATCTACTATATAGTTGTTTACTAATAAGTTTATCTATTATATAGTTAAACTCTGTGTTATAAAAAAAATTTAATCAGTAAAATATGATAGAGTACTAAAAAAACAAAACAAAGAGAATACGTGTAATTTAAAACACATTATGCAATTTGATAATTAATAAGAATAACTTTTTAAAGAAAGTGAAATCTATTCAAAAATAATTTAATCGATTTGTAAATCTAAATTCTATTTAAATATAATAAATTTCAGTGAAAAATATTTACATTAAAAATGTTAATTTTTTTTAAACAAATATTTTAAGCATTTATAAAGACATGTCCAAAAAAAGAAAAGAAAACAATAAATGAAAATTTAAAATTAAGTACTGTATAATGTAATTGCAATTACTGCGCTAATATGAAATCAGTTAATGAAAACTGTATTATGTGGCGGTTTCTTGCATACATTTATGTAACTTTTTTTTTTCTGTACAAAAATTATAATTAAATTTATTAAAAATTTTAGTGAGTTTGTGTCCATGTTTATTCATAGAAGTATAACGATGAAAATAAACCATAGGCTCAGAGTCCAACGAAATATAATAGAGCTCTTACTGAAGGCAAAAAGTGCATCATATTGCTATCCCTATTTTTCTTAATGTTAGCACAATGGTATTCATTTGACAAAATTAGATTAACTTGGAATTTCTACCCTCCTGCTAAAAGTAGCTAGAAAACAATTAATCAATAATTGGATGTTTGTCTGGGTTGACTATAAAATGATTACCTGAAAAAAAAAAAAAAAAAATCCAATTCTTGGAAACCCTGAGTTATCATAATAATAAAAAATTGTAAATTCCACTCAGTTCAAACTCAAATTTGTGAGTATAATTTAAATTAATTTAAAAATCAATTAATTATATGAATGATAGTAAGAGATTTTTCCAGTTAGTGAACAAGCAAGATTATTATTTTCAAGAGTTCATTCACAATCTGTAATAAACAGTTAATCACAAATTTCTTTCTACCGATTATTTAAGCAAACTGTTATAAATTTTCACATAATCACAACTCAAAATATCCTATTTTTTTACTATTCTAAAATTCATTCCATTTGGCAATTTCCACAACCTATAACATATTTTTCTTTGTATTTTTATTTCTAATATTTTTAATTAGCTCAAAAGTTGATGGATAGCTTTGATTTTTTGATCTTTCTAACTATTATTTTTATTTAGAATTTTTTGACTTATAATTATAAGAATAAAGTTCAGTTCATTGTGCAAATCAATATCTTTATTACTTTTTTTTTTTAAGAAAAAAAAAAAAAAAGGAGAGATACAATCCTTGCAAATTAACAACTTTAAATATATTTGGATCAGCAGTTACTTATTTCTAAGCAAGTGAAAACTAATATTGTTTGAATCATCTATAATCATTTTCTTACAACTATTGTCAATGTCATTTTAATGTAGTCTATCCATTAATAGTTAATAAAACTGCTGTTTACTTTCCTTTGAGAAGTTAATTACAATTCTGTTTGTTCAGCATGGATGACCATTACGATATCCAAGTTATTAATAGCATAGTTTTCAAGATTATTGCAACTCACTAATTTACATTTCAAATGTCCAAACTTATTGCTGATTTATATTTGTTTTGTGAATTTTTGTCCACTATATAAAAATGAGTAATCATTGGAAATCTTTGCATTTACAACAATTGATATTAGAAAAGATTTGAACTCAGATTTTCAAGCTCTCTGTAGCTATCCACTCCATTTTATACAACTGATACACATGACCACACACATGTGAAAAAGATAAATGATCTCCAATATATGTATTTCATACTAACCAGCACTCATCAGTTGGTCTTGCTCAAAATAACTATATTGAAAATCATTTATATTTTTTACATGTGTGTGATCATGTGATTATTTATATAAGATGGAGTGGATAGATGGATGAAGCTTGACAGTCTGGGTTCAAATCCCTTTTAATTATATTAAGTTCAGTATAGACAATATATTTGTATTTAAATAATTTATATTATGCTACCGGTTTTATGTCACTTAGAATTCCAGTCATTATTTCAGAGGCAATTTAAACTTTGACCTATAGTTTTTGATAGTTCTAATAGAGATTATATTATATATTGTGCTAATATGACAAGAACAATATCCACAATTTATACATATAATTAGAAATAAAAAAATAATAATGATAAAACCTTTATTAAACATCACATGAACATCATTCTTTATGTTTACACAAGCTGTTAACACAGAGGCAAAACTCTCTGTATAGTAGTGTCACTCAGTGCAATACCCAGACTAATTTCTAACTTGTGGCTTTCATCAGTGAGGAGCTTTGGATCTGAAAGCACTGCATTTAGATTACCCAGGTTTGCACTGAGTGGCACTACTGTGTGGAGAGTTTTGCCTCTGTGCTAACAGCTTGTGTAGGCAGAAAGAATGGTGATCATGTGATGTTTAGTGCTTTAATTCCAATCCTGCCCAATAGAATTTTGGCAACTGTGGTTATTAAATAACCAAGGACACCAAAATGTATAGATGCTGAATTGAATTCAGATCTATATGGCTATACAAAAAAATGAGCTTGAAATTGAAAACATTATTATTTTCATTTTGGACTCAAAGATTTATAGTTAATTAAAAAGGTGAAGATGTAGGTGCAGTGCTCTCAGATCCAAAGCTCCTCACTGATGAAAGTCACAACCTAGAAACTAGTTTAAGGATATTGGATGAGTAGGCACTGGATAATGATTTTATGCATAAACCTTCCTGCATCTATTGATTACCCTGGCTTGCACTGAATGGCATTAGTGTATGGAGAATTTTACCTCTTCTCTTTCATATATATTCTTATCTACTTCTATATATCATACTGTTTACAACTTTCTTAAACATTTTAAAAATACTGTTTTTTTATATCAAAACTTTATTCTAACAGTTTCGACTGTCCTGTAGTCATCATCAGACCTACAATATTCAAATATATAATTAATACATTTTATACATATATTCATAAACATAATATACATAATAAATATACAAATAAAACATACATTTTAACCATCCCTTTTTATTACTTTACTCTTAATTAATTCTATCCACATTTATTTTATATTACTTTACTTTATTATTAAAAAAATATTTATTATAATTTTAATTCTAAAAACTAACTTTTATTCTACTATTCAATATATATTATTGTCTTTTCACTTATATTTTTAATCAACTTCTAACCTTTTTTTATTCTTATTAAATATTTTATAATTAACTTTATCCACATACAAATTACTTTTTTACATAACAAAATTACTTACTTCTTTACAATCCTATTTTCAAAATCCAATTGACAAAATTTTCAAAATTTTATACTTGTTTAACACCTTATTCTTTTAATCTTTTTCATATTTAAACTATTATTAATATTAATTATTTACAAAATTATTGACCTATTTATTTAGATTTGGTTTTATATTTTTAATCAATATTGTCTATTTAATTTTCTTATCCCTTCTATTATTTGTATAATTAATCATCTTTATACTATGTTTCTCAAACCTATGACCTGTTTCTAATGTATGCAAATAAATAGGTGATCTTTTATCATATTTATGTTGAATTAATCTTGTATAAATTGAATTTTTTGTTTCTCCTACATAATTTGTTTTTATATTTTTACTTTTACATGACTTACATTCAATTTTATATACTCCATTCATACATTTTTCTACTTTTCTCACATATTTATTATCTAATATATTAAGTATATTCTTCCTTTTATTTACTATCTTAAATTTTATTACATTATTAAACTTTTTATTAATTCTAATAATTATTTTATTTATACTTTTTACAATACTATTATTATAAGTTTTAATATCTATATATTTATTCTTATCTATTTTATTTTTCCTACAGACTATCCCATTATTTCTGTTAAAATTTTCTTCTGATTTTCTTATACTTTCTTC
This sequence comes from Epiperipatus broadwayi, assembly GCA_028023455.1. Lineage (NCBI taxonomy): Eukaryota > Metazoa > Onychophora > Udeonychophora > Euonychophora > Peripatidae > Epiperipatus > Epiperipatus broadwayi. The sequence continues at coordinate 10,701,930 of JAQFVV010000010.1, read as the reverse complement.
TATAACTTTTTCTGGATATTCATTATCTCTAAACTCTTTAATTATCAATTCTACCTGTTTACTATAATCTTTTTCATTTGATCAATAATTCCAACCTCTATATATTCTTGAATTTATACTGCAGTACTTATTTTATATTTAACATCTATATTCGAATTCCAATTAGGCTGATATTTGAATATAATACTATCTATATTAGTTTTTTATATATAGATGTCTCTATCTGCATTGATCATTTTTATATGACTTCTTTAACAAAATATCTAAATATGATAACTTATTATCATTTTCTTTTTCTATTGAAAATTTTATATTTTTATCTAACTTATTAATCTTTTCAAGATACATATCTATCTGCCTTTGACTCTTATTGAAAATCAATAAGTAATAATCATCATACCTTTTCATAAAAATTGGACCATTCCTATTATTAATCATTAAATCTTCCATATTCTCCATATATATATTACTAAGTACCCCACTTAATGCCCCTCCTATTAGTAAACCCTTCTTTTGTTTATAATATTCTCCATTAAACTCAAATGTAATCTCCTTACAACTAATTTTCATTATTTCTCTCAATTTCTCTAGTGATATTTTAATTTCTTTATATTCATCATCTCTATACCTTTTTATTGCTAACTCTATTGCTTCTTCCACATTTATATTTGTGTACATCGATACATCTATTTTTACCATAGTCAACTTATAATTACTATATTCATTTTTTTTACCTTTAATTTCTTTTAACTTTTTATTATTTTTAATATAAAAACTACTTTTATCACTAATATATTTCTTAAAAATTTTTTTGATATCCATTTAGATATTTTATCAAAATATGAATTTGTACCATTTATAATTGATCTTAAAGGCACCCCTTCTTTAAATATTTTTGGTGCCCCGTATATTCTTGCCATACCACAATTCTTATTATATAATCCCTTTACTAACTCATAAATCTTCCTATTTTTTAATTTAGTACCACCTTTCTTTATTTTAATAAAATATTCTTCTGACAAGAATTTATTCATTTTATCAATATATTATTCCTTCTTCATTAATACTAATTTATTACTTTTATCTGATTTTATAAACATTATTTCTTTTTCATATTTATCCCTTATTTCTTTAACCTCTTTTATTTTAATTACATTAATTAAATTATTTATCCTATTATTTTTCATTTTACCTTTATTTTCAATACTTAATTTTTTTTACTTTATACACCATATTATTCACTTCTTCTTTAAAACTTTCCATCCATAATTTATTCTTCATATTAATTACATTATTAATATCTTTATTTTCATTATAATATATACTATAATTACTCTCTAAATACTTTTGTGTTCTTTTCTCTACTAAAGCTTGCACTTCTGTTATATTCTTATTTTTGCATACTCCATAAGGCACATATTTTATACCTTTACTTAGGATATATTTTTCTTCTTCAGTTAGCTCAATATTTGTTAAATTACAAATCTTCTGTTCATATTTATTAAGTCCTTCTTTATAATCTTTAATTTCTTTTCCACTCTTCAACCTATCCATTTTCTTCTTATGTCTTATTATTGTATTTCTATTTATAATGTAATCTTTTCATTACATTATTTCCTAAAAATTTCTTCTTCTTTAAAAGTTATCCTTTTTATTTAAAAACTCTTCCATATATATTAATATCTTTATATACTTTAATTTCCACTTTATAACTTTCTTTAATATATTTCTTTAGAATTTTTTTCTCGGTATTCTTCACATAATTTCTTTTATCACAAATTCTTTTCCTTCATTTATCCAACCTTATAAAATTAGGTATAACATCATATTTTTCACAATCTTTTAAAAATTTTATATTATTTTTCAAATTATTTAATTTTATTACTAATTTTCATCTTTTATTAACCATTTCTAATGCATTTCCACCTTTCAATCCTCTAATATTTTCCAAAAATCTTTTAATATTATATATATTCTCCATAATCATATATTAGACATTCAAATACTGCTTCTTATATTCTTGATCTTCGGTGTTTTCACTTCTTATGGAAGTAATATAATTTTCTTCTTCTTCCTTTTATTATGTATTGTTATCTACTTCTATATATCATACCAAAACAGGCAAAACTCTCCATATAGTGGTGCCACTCAGAACCAACCAGAGTAATCAATGGATGCCAGAAGATTTGTGCATAAAATCCCTATCTAGTGTCTACTCATCCAATATCCTCAAACTAGTTTCTAGCTTGTGGATTTCATCAGTGAGGAGTTTTGGATCTGAGAGCACTGCACCTAGATCTTAGGACTTGTGCATAAAATCCAGAGAACTCCTCATTGATGAAAGCCACAAGCTAAAAACTAGTCTAGAGATATTGGATGAGTAGGCACTAGATAGGAATTATATGCACAATGCTTTTGGCATCCACTGATTACTCTGACTTGCACTGAATGGCACTACTGTATGGAGAGTTTTGCCTGTTTTAATAAGTTATGAGCAAGCTTAAGAAATGGTAATCATATGATGTTTAATGGTTTAATATATCATATCATTTACAACTTTCTTAAACACTTTAACAATACTGTTTTTAACTGTTAGAATAAAGTTTTGATATAAAAAACAGTATTGTTAAACTGTTTAAGAAAGTTATAAATGGTATGATATATAGAATTTTGCCTCTGGATTAATATCTTTATTAATAATAATATTTAAAACAAAAATGTTTATAGTTACTTTATTCGTTTGAAAACTCTCTTACTATTATTTCACTATAAACTCATCAATACTCCTTTAACACTTTAAGCAAATAATTTTATTTATTATAACAGTTTCGACTGTACTAGCAGTCTTCTTCAGATCTACAACATAAAAAATTATATAAATATTATATCAATACAGAAATTACTTAAATTACCAAAAACCACATTGAGTACTAAAAAAAAAAGATATTGCTTCAGGTTAATTATTCGAGTATCTTAATGACTAATTTTTGTTATCTTCATTAGTTGAAAGGTCTATAATACAAGGTTATCAGTTTTCTTTTACGAAATTTTCAATGCATTTAGCACCAAAGAACCAATTAATGGAATATTATTAAGAAAACTATGAAAAAAAAAAAACTTATTCAACTTATTAATAATTTTTATTAGTCATTCATCAATTAAACTGTAGTAATTGGCTATCTGTGTAAAAGATTGTGATCTGGGCCAACTGACGAGTGCTTGTTCAGCATGGAATGTGCATCTTGGGAATCATACTTTTTTCACAGATCTTTTGATCATATGTTTAAGATTACATCTCTCCACAAGTTGTCAAAAGTGGATATAAATCAGTCCTATCTTATGTGAGAGTGGCTCAGTGAAAATTATACTATTCTTCAACTTATTATCTAGTTGAAATGAAACTTTATATAGAGAATATTCAAGATATTAAAAACAGTATTGAAGTAAAAAAAATCATATTTTTTTAATATTCAATTTATGGATCTAGTTGTCAGAGATCATGTAGTCTAAGAGCAACATATAATACTTAACAGATTATTATAACTGAAAATTCAAGAAGAATAACTTCTGATCAGAAGGTTACTTCCAGATATCAATAACTCAATAAAAACCATATTTGCGCAATATTATTCCAATCATCAAATAGTAGTGTTCTAGATTAGTGGTGTTCAATTCTTTGTACATTTGGGTCACATTGAAAAAAGAAATGTTGTCTTGGATCACATATTAAATATGCAAACATTAACAAAAGCTGATAGGCAAAAAAAAAAAGATCTGCATAATTTTTGTGACATCCATCAATATAGGCTAAGTAAAAAAATTCTTAATAATGCTAATTATTTAGCAACCCATTTGGAGTCTTAAAATCATCAAGTAGGTTCTAAGTTTGTCATCACTAATAAAGAAACTGTACACCTATAAATAATAAAACATCAATGATATATATTCTTTTTAAAGTAAAAGAGGGAAACAGAATTAGTTAGGTAATTAACATTATATTTTGATGTGTACATATGTTTATTCTAATTACGTTGTAACGTAATCATGAAAAAATCTTGTAATGTTTTAAATGTTTACAATTTTTTAGGCGACATTCAAAGCCATCCTGTGTAGCACGTGGACCTCAGGCTATGAGTTAGACACCCCTTTTATACACTATAGTAGATGCTAAGTACTTCTGATAATATAATAAAAAAAATAAAAGCTATCAATATCTTAAAGAATGTACTAAAAATGAAAGTATAGCAAAGATTCTACACAGTAAAATGTTTACAAGATATCTGTAAAAATTAGTATATTTTAATCAATAAATGCCATCTATCCACCTATTTTTTTTTCATGTGTCAAAGCATCGACCAGGAAGCGAACCCGTGGAAACTGCTTGTAAGGCAGCTGTGCTGACCACTCGACCACCAATTTTGAACACTTTTTAGCAAAAAAAAATTTAATATATATATATGTAGACATAATCTTAAAAGTGTTCAAAGTAGAGTGGATAAATTGCATTTATATAAGATATTACAGCAAAATAAAGAAAGTGAATTGGGTAATATATTCTAATTAATTTATCAATTTTGATTCTATTCTATTATTCTGCACGAGTTTCATTTATTGCAGTTTTCAAATAAAATTTAATCTGTTTTTGTCATTTCTACATGCTTGTTGCAAAACCTAGTTTTTTTTTTTTTTTCATGTGTCAAAGCGTTGAACCTAGGCCAGCTGCTTGGAAGGCAGCTATGCTAATCACAAGACCACTAACGCTTGACTGCAAAACCTAGTTTTGTGATTAATTTAGATAAAGTTTGCAGCATTTAGCCTAAGTTACAAGTTAATGTCATATCTATTTTTATTAGCTACCTGATTGCATGATCTACACAATATATGACTGTTATCACTTAGCAGATATTGATGCCTATCCAACCATCTATTGATTTATTCTGATATGAGATTTAACAACAGAATATATTAATGAAGAATATCTATAATTAAATAATCTTCATATAAAAGTCTATGATTATAACAAATTGTTAATAAAACATAAAAGTATGTTTTACTTTTCCATTCTAGCCATTAGATCTTGGAATCTTTGTCCATCAAGGGTATGAACATTGCAAGTGTTAACGGAAATAAAAATTGCATTAAAATTTTTTATGATTTTACAAATCACAAATGTTTTTTAGATAAATTATTTATACAGAAAAAATTGCATTTTATGTGGCAGGAAATATAATAATTACAAACAGGAAAAAAAAAATCTACAATATAAAAACACATGAATATCCATATATATAAATATTTAAATTTTATTATATAAATAACCAAGTAATTTTGAACTAAAATCCACTTGTTTAATTAGTACTTATAGGAACATCTGAGAATACTAGTCATGAGATGCATTAGATAGAGCAGAAAGAACCAAGTCTTCTTGGCTAAATAATGAAGAGTACTAAATACTAAATGTATTTTCTGTCTCCACTTTTCCTCATTTTCATTATCAGTTGTATTATACATCTCCACATTATGACTATGACAATATACATTATCCTTATCTTGACCATTCTGAGACTCATTCCATTTGGAAAATTCGAGAATTAACATTTGAAATGTTTTCTCTATGTTTTTAATTTGTTTTTGGGTTTTACTTTTGGAAAGCAATTCAAATAATCCAGACAACTTTTTTATTTCTAGATTTTGAATTAATTCTGAGGCTGATGTTTTATTATCTTGTTCTGTCAAATTGAAATCATTTTGTTTTTCAACTTTGGAATTTGATTCACAGTCTTGATTATTAATATTTAATTTATTTTGCAAATCATCATTCTTCTCACTTTCGTTTTTAAACCATTCATTTGTGGGATTATCACACTTTGTGATTAATACATTCAGATTTTGATTTACACTTTGATCTGCAATCATTTTATTGTTGTCTTTTTGTTTTATGAATTTATATTTTTGATTCAATTTCTCATATGTTTTTGATGAAGGTTTAACTTGAATCAAAATTTTCCTCAAACGTTTAGGATCATTTTCAGGCAAAAAGGGTGAATAATTATGCTTTTTAAAATTTCTGTAAGTAATTAAAAAATTATGTTTTTTGAAAAATTTACCATCTAAAGTTTTTTTCAACATTAGTGTCATCTTTTTTGTTTGTTTGTCAAGTTTATTTTGTTTGCACTCTCTAATAAGTGGTGTACTATTAACTAATGAAGAAGAATTATCAAGACTAAAGTCCAGCATTTTACTTAATGATTTGTATTGAAAATAGTCTTGAAAATCATCGTTTAGTCTTTCCATGCCTTTGTCAATTTCATCGAGCAAATAACTAAGTTTAGGAAGACCCTCGAGTTCAGAGAAATTCGTTTTGTGAATAGGAGTGGAAAGGCTACGCCTTTTGTTCATGGAAGAATTTAATTCTTTATTAATGTTTGTTTCAAAACTAATATCATTGTCAAAATTTTTATCTAAAAACAAAGATTCATTTATGAGTGTTGTTATACTGCCTGATAAACTTAAATTGGACTTCCATTTTTTTTCGATGTTCGGATATTTGTTTTTGCAAATATCAGATATTGGAGTGATTTTCTCTTTAAATATGACTGAATCATCTATTTGTTCAGAGTTTTCCTTTGATTTAATTATAATTTTTTCTTCATTTTTTGAATCGTTAATTGTTTCAGTATATTCATTTTCAATATTTACAAAATTGTCCGCAGCACTGTCATTGCATTTTCCATCTTCGTCAGATATTTCAAGATCTGCCAAAACTGTTTGAATTTCTTTATCTTGTTTGAAAGAGCTCTGCAATCGCAATTGTTTTTGTAAAGTTTCAAGTTTCCATTGAAGAATATTATTTTTATTTATTTCAGTTTTTAGCTGCATTCTCATAGATCGATTAAATAACCGTTCTTGTACGGATTGAATAATCAAAGCTGAAATGGTATCTTTTTCTGCCAAATATAAAGGATGACTTAAAATTTTTTTTTTCTCCACACTTTCTGTTATTCCAGTTATATCTGGGGAAGCCTCATTGGATTTTAATATCATAATAGACTTTGTTTGTGTCGATGTAGTTTTAAAGGATTTTATTGGCGGCTTTGTCATTTCATATGTTATTGGTTTTATATTCGTTTTACTAAGATTATCAGTCGATACCGGTCTCTTCAGTATTTTGATGTGTGATTTTTGTACTGAAGTACGATCTTTGTTTATAGGATTACAATCGGGCATTCCTCCTTTGTCTCCCTCCATAGCCACAAAATGACATTTTCTTAAATCTGTATTAGATTCTATTTCTGTTCTTCGATTTAAACTATTTTTCCAATATCGACGATAAAATGTAGATTGGTGAGCCGGCTTTATATTCGAACCACTGCCAAAACCAGATCGTTCTCTAGACGCAAAACGGAATTTTGAAGACATTTTAATGAATAATCAGAGTTATGCGTGAATGCCTATTTTTTATTTATTTAAATTCTTAAAAAATGGCAATATTTATTTCAAACTATTATAAAAAATGTAAAATTATTCTAAAATATTTTACCTTCTGATATTTCTCGTAGAAATATATAAAGTGAAATGCACGTGCTGTCAAACCCGAGCTTTTTAATAATTAAAAACATTTACGCAATTTAATAATCAAAGCCTCGGGAGAAATGTCTGTAAAGAATGACTCGCATAAAAATATAACTCTTAACAAAAAAGTATAAATTTGCTTTGCTGTTAGTAATCCATGAATAAATGACAAGTTAATTTTGATTATAATTGTATTAGGAAAACAATTCAAATATTCGCAATCATTAACAGCTATTTTCAAACAAGTATGAACATTCTAATTAAAAAAAAAGTTAAAAAATGAGTTTTAGAATAATTTAATATAAACTAATCCTTAAAACGTGATCAACACCCTCAGTTTCAATCATTATTGATCCACTGCAGGATGACGATCTCTCCAAGTTCATTCCATCTTTTTCAATATCTAAGGTCTCTTCTCCACATCACCCCAGTAAACTTACTTATTTCAACGATCCATCTCACATTATCTCTTTCTAGGTCTTTTACAAGTCTTGGGATACAGTTTAAGATTTTAATTGTCCATCTATTATCTTTTCTAGCAATATATCCAGCCCAACTCCAATCTCTTAATTTTTTCAATGATATCAGTAATACCTATTTGTTCTCTTACCCATGTACTTTTATTTTTAGTCTCTTCTTGTTACTCCTAACATGCATCTTTCCATATTTCACTGAATGATGTGAAATCTTTGTATTGTTCTTCTATTAAGTGTCCAAGTTTCAGATTCATAAATAAGAACTGGTAAAACACATTTATTTAAAATCTTTTCAAATTCATAGGCATATTTCCTTTTAATATTAAAATAGTTAAGATTTTACTTCATTAACGCTTAAATAAATTAATATATATATGTGCTCTGCACACAGTTAATGAAGCTATTAATAAATTATCAAAATTTTTACTGCCAAGCGCAAGTTATTTTAATCAAAAGCATTGCAAAAAAAATTAATTCTATAATTAGTTTCATTCATTATGTTAGTAATAATCTGTTCAAGGTATGTGTAGTTGTTGACTTCTTCTATGTTATCATTATCAATCTTTATTTTCTTTTCAGAAATCCTTTGAACATTATTTCAATCTTTTTAACATTTACCTTTAGTTCTACTTTCTTATTTTCATCTGATAACTCTTGCAATATTTCCTGAAGCTCTAAAGCATTATTTGTAGAAAACAATTACATCATCTGCAAAATTTAGATGACTTAAATCATCTCTATTTATTTAACTTTTACTCGCTTAGCTTTCCATTTTAATCTACAAAATACTTCTTGAAAAACTGCTGTAAAAAGTTTTGGAGACATGGAGACACCCTGTCATATACTATTCCCAATGTTAATCTTCCTAATATCATGTAATATAATTGCTGTTGCATTTTTATAAATATTCTTTAGAATATAACAATATCCTAGATCTATATCCAATGCTTTAATCACTAAAGAAATGCTTATAGAATCAAATGCCTTTTCATAATTTACAAATCCAAAGCATAATGGCAACTCATATTCATTGGTCCTTTCTATAACTTCTTTCAATATCTGGATATGAACCACTATACTAAAACCACTTTCAAATCCAGATTGTTTTTTTGTTTTTTTTTTTGATTGGTTAAAATCCAAAGTTCTTTGTAGACAAGTTGTAATTATCTTGGTAAAAAAATTCTATAGAAATGATAAAAGATTGATAGATCTGTAATTTCTGATATCTCCTTCATCACATATTTTTAATATTAATACTGCATTACTTTGTCAAAAATTTTCTATTTCTACACCTGCTTCTTTTAAGATATCAATTTCAATTCCATCAATACCCAGAGATTTTCCCTTTTTCATAAATTTAATTGCATGTCTTACTTCTTCATTTAAAATCCTGGGCAATTCAGAAAATATGGTAGTTGTAAGATATACTTTTCCTTATTCTTTATTGCTGTATAATTCTTAACAGAACTCTTCTACACATTTCATGATGTCATCTCTCTTTTTAGTAATAATTCCATCTTTTTTTTTATTTATTGCAGAACTGTTTCCTACCAATACCAAAATGTTGTTTTGCACTCTTGACAGACATTCTTTTCTATAGCTTTAATTTTCTAGTTCACATTTACATTTTCTTATATCATTATCAAATCTTTTTTGCATCACCTTACAAAATTCTAGATATTCAATCCATAATGCATCATTTTTATAATTTTCATATTTCTTCTTTTCTTTATAAATTATCTTGTCTCAATAGAAATTTTAACAGTCAATTACTGTTTTTTGGTACCAACTATTTCTGCTGCAGTTTTTAAAATTATATCAGTTATCTTCCTGTTGAGTTCATTCAAATCTGAAGCATGTTCAAAATCTGCTAATATTTGAAAACAATTTTCAAATTCTAATTTAAATTCATTGGAATGCTTCTGAAGATTAGAAATATCAATTGTAAATATTGTTTTTCTTAATAATTTTTGTCGCTAATTTTGCATCAACACATACTTATATTTCATTAATTGATGATCCCTTCCTGTGTTGAATATATTAAAAAACATTACAATCTTAAAATATCTACTTTCTGTTAGTCAAAATACAATCCAATTCTGCTGTAACTTCATTTGGATCCTTCCATATCCATTTTCATTTAGAATTTTTTTAAAAAAAATTATTTGTAAAATAAAGTTTTTCTTCTGCAAACTTCACAAGTCTATGTCTTCTCTCATTTCTATCACCATAACTATATTTATTTACAACAATTCTATCTTCGATTGTTTATCAATTCTAGAATTAAAGTCTCATAATTTTAAAATGTTGCTTGGTCTGATCAAAAGCCTTTGTACATCCATATAAAAATCTACTACTTCACTATGAGAACTTGTTTGAGCATAAACCTGAATTATCTGCATTTGGTATCTGTTATTAAGTTAAATAATTAATCTTGTCACTCTCTCTGATATACCATCAATCTCTATAATGTTGTTTTTCCACTTTTTATTTATAATGAATCCTACTCCACTTGTACTTTCAATATTTGTGCCTTTGTAGTACAATACTTGTCTAATTTTCAAATCAATTATCTCTTCATCTTTTCTTCTAACTTCACAAAGTCCAATTATGTTCCATTTAATATGAGACAGTTCTTCCAATTCTTGCAATATTTCTTTATTTGAAAGTAATCTGAAGTTGTAGGTATCTAAATTAAAGATTATCATCAAATGGCATCCCGAGACCACAATTAAGAGATTCTTAATATTCTCTACCTTTGGTTGCTAATTAGTCCTTGGCTGGTGAATTTATAGCCTGGGAATAAGGGTCATGATTGTAAAAATCTATTAGGAAAAAAAAACATTCATACATACATTCATTCTGCTTTCAAAAAAACTCAAGTGATATTTCAGTTAAGACCTGTCAGGCAACTGAGAAGAAAGACCATGGTGTTTCTTGAACTCAGAAGTAAAAAGAGAATAAACTTACTATGCTAGTTAATGTGTGATGGTGAGTAGCCCATCCCTGTGAATAATCACATAATTATAACAGTTGCAATGATAAGAATGTATGGAATGGACATTAGGAATTTGCTCTGTTTGGTTCCTTTAAGATCTCAAAGAGAAATCAAAGGATCTCTTTTCAGTTAGCAGCAAAGTTTTTTCTGCGGCCTAAAACATGATACATCCAGGTTCCCATATTCATTTTGCTAAATCAGTAACCTTACAGCAGGTATGAAGATATTATTAAACAAAAACTTTTTAGGTAAAAAAAAACAACCAATACTTAAATAAAATGAATATAGAAAAAATATTTATATTGGGCTTTTTTTTAAAACTTACTAATGGATCGTTTAAATTTTTATTTACCTTAAACTACATAACACAATAAACAAAATCAAAACAGCTAAATATATTTGGGCAATTATTTCCATTTAGTATTTCCCTCAATAATATATTTCCTATTTAATCAGGGAATCCAAATTTAGTTATATCAATATTTTGAAATATGAATTTTTTCTACAGGTGGGCTTTGAGCATTCCATCATCAGATTTTCAATGAAATGGATGGCAGAAGAGTTGTGGGATGGAGTGGTTTGAAGCCTGTCCATTAAAGTATGAAGATTGGCTATCTTAATATAAGCTGAGCTTTGATTGTATATATGTGTGAAGATGATAATCCGGACCAACTGACGAATGCTGGTTTAGCACAAAATACTTATATTAGTGATTATTTATCTTTTTGATATGTGTGTGATCAAGTGCATCAGTGATATGAGATAGCATGGATGGTTGAGGGTCGTGTGAAAGTCTGAGTTTAAACCCCTATATATTACATATATAAGTACAGGTATGAAAAAGCCTGTACTGTAGAAAAAATTCATATTTCAAAATAAAGTGCTGTAAGGTCTGTCCATCCCTCATATATGCATGTAAATGGATTATATCCTGTACATGAGGAGTCAGAGTGACCTGTGGTCAACATGGGTAGGATGAGAATGTTGGCACTAAGGTGGGCTTTGAGCATTGCATCATCAGATTTTCAATGAAATGGATGGCTGAAGAGTTGTAGAGTAGAGTGTTTTGAAGCCTGTCTATGAAGATTGGCTATCTTAATATAAGCTGAGCTTTGATTGTATATATGTGGAGATGATAATCTGGACCAACTGACGAGTGCTGGTTTAGCACGAAATACGAATATTGGTGATTATTTATCTTTTCAACGTGTGTGTGATCAAGGGTATCCTGGTATGAGATAGCATGGATGGTTGAGCATCGTGCAGTGACCCAATCATAGTCTAAAAACACTTATAAAATTAAACTCACATTCTAATTATATAGAATAAGAAAAATAATAAATAAGAAAAATATAAAAAAATCACGGGCAGATTTATTAATATTTAGGTCAATCAAATTTTTTCCAAAATATCAAAATTTATTATTTTATATTGATAAAAAACTATCTTTAAAAAAAATTGAAAGAAATCAGAAGGAATACCTATTTATTGAATTATGCATACTTTTATTTGCCAATAAAGACAATTATCTATCTATGAAATAATATTCTGTATAGTTTAGTACAGAGATAGGGTGTCAAATTTTGGAGTATAAGATCTTTGGATCAATATTCTGGCATCAAACTTCTGAACAATAAAGCCATTTTATTTATGAAGTAGTAAAGGAAAATTTTTACATTCATTGAAGAATATAAACCTTTCACATAATTAAGGCAATAGAATTTTCATATATTTTAGAGATAACAAATAAGAAAAACAAAATTTTAACTGATGCAATGCATTAGTATTAATACACATGCCAAAAACAATCATGATCGAATTGATGTGATTTTTGATAATAAAGATCCAATAGACTAAATAATCTAAATAATAATAGAATCAAATACATCCATAATTGCTATCTTCCAAAATGCAAAACAATGTGGACATAAAACACTATATGCGAAATATGATTAAAATAATTTCAGACAAAGAAAGATAACCCAAAACATGATTAAATATATGCAATTGTAACTAATCAAATTTTATAAATATATTTTGTGGATAAAAAATTTACTTTAAAAAAAGGGGAGTAATAATTATTTTTTGATTGTCTTTTTTGCAGCATCTCTTTTTTTTCTTCTGAAAAACACGAATCCTTTTTCTAATTATTTTTTCACTGTATTCTATTCCCAGCCATATCCTATTGAAGGCAATTAATAGTATATTACTCAAGAATATCCTTAAAGTAATCTTTATAATATAATCATGGTCTAACTTTTCCACTAAATCCATCTCAAGTGTCACTATGTATATATATTTTAGAAAGTTTATTACATATACCCATACCATCAAAGACATCCTGAATTAAAATTACATTCAATAATTTGGATAGCTTTTCAAACTTACCATCATACTTTCAAAATATTACAGGCATCCTTAAATCCTCCCCCCCTTTCATTTCTAAGAATCAATGGCTCCCTTCTGTTTCAATAAAATAAATAATATTTTTATATATAGCTAATTTAGTTGCAGTTGTTATTATGTAAGAATATATTATCTTAACTTGTTGAATGCAGCAGCAGCGTATTGTATATTTTTCACACAATAAGATTACTATCTACATTTTACTTAAAAGGTAATATATATCCTAGTGCCTCACTGATAAAAGCCAGAGCTAGAAAATGGTCTGAGGATAGTGATATTATGAAAAGATTGTTAAGAGCTATTGGCATGTTCATTATATAACATTTGTAATATAAGCTTATTAAATTAAGTCATGATATATGACTCAATTTCTTTGCAATTATTGTTATTGCTCTTAAGGCTTTGGTGATTTTATATTGCTAAAGATATTAATATATGGTGTATCAACTTAATTCTGTCCCTTATGGCTATTTAAGTAAGATAGCTGGATTTAAGACATGGATGTCTGAAAATTTCACATTTTCTACTTAATAGTTAACCATTAAGTAAAGTGCTGGGCTTGACCTGGTATTTTAAATCTAATGCTTGAATATCCTAGTGGCTTACTGACGAAATCTAAAACTAGAAACCCAGTCTGAGGATAGGGATATTATGAAAAGCTTGTTAAAAGCTATTGGCATGCTCATTATATAATTTTTGTAATACAAGCTTATTAAATTAAGTCATGTGATACATGACTTGATTTTCTTGCAATTAAAAGATAATAAGATGTTTAAATGTATTCACATTCTCAAGCTGAAAAACATAAAAGATAAAAATAGCTGAAAACTTCTATTACTGAATGATAATGCACCTGAGTTTTTGAAATTACTTAATAAAATGAAGTTTTTAAAGGTTGCACTTAAAATATTAAGAAACTTCTTTAAAGCATAATCATCAACATATCATAGATATAGAAGCCAAAAACCTGTCTATATATTGATGCCTGCTTTGTGAAACCAACTATAAACTCTCAAATACCATTGACATAAAATGGAAAACAGTCCAAGTTTGTAATTTTTTTTACGTAATATTAGTTTCATTTCATATGCCTTAGAGTTTTTTATCAACATTAATAGTGTCCTTTCATACCAAATTAAATAGTCAATTCATTTCAAGCATTGCCCCAATTCTTTTTGATTAACTATAACAAATGCCACAACCAAAATCAATAAAACAATATATAAATTATGAGGCTGCTCACAATATTTTTCTTGCATTTGCATCAAAAATCTGATAATTACTCAATTATCATTAGAAACTAGATTGAAAAAAGATAAATATATACTTAGACCTAACTGATAAAAGAAATACCAACAATCTGATATAGTCATCATACCATATTTATATTCAAAAACAAAAAAATTGAAAGTTTCTGCTTTTTATTTAGCATGAAAAAAGTCTCAATTTCTGGATTTGAAGGACTTATTTGTAATTAAACAAGGAAGAACTCCCAATACAGTAGTTCCACCCTGAGTAATCAATGGATGCCAGAAGGCTTGTGCGTAAAATTCCTATCTAGTGCCTACTCATCCAATATCCTCAGACTAGTTTCTGGCTTGTGGCCTTCGTCAATGAGGAGCCTTGGATCTGAGAGCACTGCATCAAGGCTCCTCACTGATGAAGGCAACAAGCCAGAAACTAGTCTGGGGATATTGGATGAGTAGGCACTAGATAGGGATTTTATGCACAAGCCTTCTGGCATTCATTGATTACTCTGGTTGGCACAGGGTTGCACTATTGTATGTAGAGTTTTGCCTTAATAACAATTATGTGCTAGTATAAGAGATGATCATGTGATGTTTAGTGACTCATTTGTAATATTCTTGTGATTTTTCAAGTATTAACCATCTAAGACATAGACAGTCCTCCACTCTACTGTCATGATGAATAAGTTTGATTAATCAGTACCAACCCAATGCATATAAAGTCTTTTCTCAATGTTTAAATCCCCTATTCCTGTCTGGTTTCTATATTTTGGCTTTATCAATAATGTCTGGGATTCAAAATTGGAAGAAATGAGGTATGCACCAGAAATCACCTTTAACTACATTTTACCCAAGGAGCTAAAAACTTGTAATTCAAATCAGCCTGAAGTTTTAACTCAAATCATCTTGCATGTTTGCCTAGACTTAAAACTAGTTCAGAAATTTTGTATATATCTTTATGTTCTTCATTAACTATAGGCCCTTTATTTCCTTGACTAGGAATATTAATAACTTCAAATCACTAAACTCCCACTTAAGCAATATAAAATGGGAAATTTTCCTCTCTAATGTCATTTAGTATGAGCTTGATTAATCAGTGATTTCCAGATGCACATAAAGTTGAACGTTAATGGAATTAAAGATGATTGGTAGATACACATCCCATTTCTTACACCGTTGAATTCCAGACCTCATTGATAAAGGTAAAAGCCAGAAACCAGTTTGAGGATAGGGATTCAAATACTATGCATAAACATTTTCTAAGCATCTGGTAATTAATAGTTACTTATACTTAGAAGTATTATTCTTATATATTTTCCTTTACTTTTTTTTGCATTCTTTCATATATTCATATATATTACATTTATAAATCTTCTCATATACACTCTGAATTTTTTTTATATATAATTCCTTTAATTTTCTAACAGTTTCAACTGTCCTGCAATGCATAACCTCTTTCTTTTTAAGTTCATATCTATCAGAAAATTAAAGGAATTATATAAAAAAAAATTGCATTAGGGTATATATATGGAGATTTATAAAAGTAATATATACTTATGCTTACACTAGATGGCAATAGTGAAGAGCTGTTCTTGTCTTATTAGATTGTTTAAGCTGGAAATTAATCATCATCTATTAAGTTACAGTAATCTATCATTTTCTGTACATAAAATATATATAGAAAACTATGTTATCACTTAGATTGAGAATATTGAACCCATGGCTTAAAAATGTAAAAGGATTTACATATGAAAAACTGAGGTGATACAAACATATTTCAATTAGATAATGTTATGATTAAAAGTAGATTTAGAAACAATATTAAGATTTCATGTGCACATTTTGAAACTGATAAAAATTTGGATCACAATTTAATAATGGTAGAATTCAGATTAACTTTCTAAATAATAAGAAAAAGCAAGATAATTAAAAAATAAATAATTGAAAAATTAAAAGAGAGTAATGAATAAAGATTTTCAGAGTTGTTGAATAAGAAAATAAGAATGTGCAATAGTAATCTATAATTCAAATTTAAACAAAGAATGGAAATCATTTAAAGAGTTAAAAAATATTGAACTAAATGCAATAACAAAAAAGTCTTGGATTAGTGAAAAATAATATTCACAATTGATATTTCTAGTCTTCAGAAACATTCCAATTAATTTAAATTAGACTTTGCAAATCGTTTTCAAATATTAACAGATTTTGAATTTGATTCAGATCTGAATGAAATCAACAAGAAAATAATTGATACACTTAAAAACTACAATAAATTTAGCTGATACAAAAGAAGCACTAATTGACCAGTAAATTTTTTACTGAAATGAGAATTTATGAAGAAAAGGAATTGAAAAAATATAAAATGATGCATTAAGAAGGAGTGAATAAGTCAAATTTTACCCTCAAAGTTGAATGTCAAATTTTGAAAAATGGTGAAAAAAGAGATAACATAAGAAAGTTTAATTGTGAACTAGAAAGGAAATCTATAGAAGAGTATAAAAGTCTCAAGAGTGTAAAACAACATCTTAGTATTGGTGGAAAACTTATTTCTGCAATAAGAAAAAATGGTGGAAGAGAGATGACATAAAATGTGTAGAAGAATTCTATCAAGAATTATATAGTAATAAAGAACAAGTACCTCCTACAACTATTATATCTTCTGAATTGCCAAGGATTTTAAATGAAGTGAGAGATGCAATTAAATTTATGAAGATGGGGAAAGCTCGAGGTAATGATGGAATTATAATCAATATTTAAAAAGAAAGAAGCAGGAGAATAGAAATTTTTTTTGGAAAAGTTATATACCAAATGTCTAAATTATAAACATGTACCAGATGTTGAAAAAATGCAGTATTAATATTTTTAAAAAGTGATGAAGATATTAGAAATTACAGACCTATCATTTTATCAATTCTATACAAGTTTTTTACCAAGATAATTACAACTCATCTTTAGCAAACTTTGGATTTTTATTAAAAAAAGAACAAGCTGGATTTAAAAATAGTTTTACAATAGTGGATTATATTCATAAATTGAAAGAAGTTACAGAAAGAACCAATGAATATGAGTTGCGATTATGCTTTGGATTTGTAGGTTATAAAAAGGCATTTGATTCTATAAGCATTTCTTCAGTGATTAAAACATTGGATCAGCAAGATGTAGAACCAGGATATTGTTATATTCTGAAGAATATATATAAATATGCAACACTAATTAGATTACATAATGATATTAGGAAGATTAACATTGAGTTGGGTATATGACAGGGTGATTCCATATCTCCAAAACTTTTTACAATATATTTGCAAGAAGTATTTTGTGGATTAAAATGGTAAGTTAAGAGAGTAAAAGTAAATGGAGATTATTTAAGACATCTAGATTTTGCAGATGATATAATTGTTTTTGCAAATAATGTTTTAGAGTTTCAGGAAATGTTGCAAAAATTATCAGATGAAAGTAAGAAAGTAGGATTAAAGATAAATGTTAAAAGACTAAGGTAATGTTTAATGGATTTTCTCAAAAAGAATAAAATAAAGATTATTAATGATTAGTTAGAAGAAGTTAACAACTACAAGTATGAATATTACTATAGATGGAAACATAATGGATAAAATTAATCATAGAATTAAACTTGGTTGGAGTACTTTTGGTAGAAATAATTTAATACTAAAATGAAATATGCCTATGTGTTTGAAAAGGAAGGTTTTTAATAAATGTGTGTTAACAGTTCTTTCTTACAAATTTGAGACTTGGATATTTCAAAGAAAAGCAATACAGAAACTTTAGATCATTCAATGAAGTATGAAAAGATGTATGAGTAATAAGAAGAGATTGAAAACCAAATACATGATTGAGAGAACAAACAGGTATGATTGACATCATTGAAAAATTAAGAGACAAGTGGAGTTGGGCTAATCATATTATTAGAAGAGATGATAATATGTGGACAGTTAAATTCTTAAGCCAGATTCCAAGAGATTGTAAAAGACCTAGAAAAAAAAAAACAAATGTGAGATGGATGGATGAAATGACAATGTATGCTGGATGATTTGATGAAGAAAGGCTTGAGATTGGAGAAAATTGGTTGAACTAACACTTAATGATTAAGTGAAGGATGAAACAGTTATGGGTAGAAGAGTGATAAAAAGGGAATGTAAGGAAATAGGAGAACTTCAAAGAAACATTAAATATGTTTAAATTGTAGTATAAAACAGTTTAAATGAGAAAAGCAAAGTTATAAGAATGATATAGTTTTTGAAGATAAAAATGATTAATTGCAACTAAAGAAAATAGATGCATTGAAATATGGACAATAAAACACTAATTTAAATGATAAAAAATCATATAGATGAGAATGAAATAAGTTGTGCAATAACAAAGGATTGTAAAAAGCATTTAACTGAAATTAAAACTGATTAGTCATAGGAAATTTATAGATTTCAATGGAATTATTAAATGTTATGATGGAGTAGGGTTTAAGAGAATGAACTGACATTTCTAATATAATTTATATATGATTTAGGATAGTAACTAGTGGATTTTCTTTCAATTATAATAATTCCATTATAGGAAAAGATCTAATTCATAAAATATGAGGATTTTAGATTGATTAGCTTAATCTCCCATGAGGTTAATTTGTTGTAGTAGTTTGCAATAGGCAGGTTTTGAGTAGATAAGGCAGGTTTCTCTCTGAAAAATAATTCACTATAGAATGTACAGAGAGCCAAAAATAGCAATTGGAGTGATTCTTCATAGAAATTCAGGGTAAAGAGTTTAATATTATTTTACTGACATTAGCAAAGTATTTGATTTGCAATGGATTAGTCACTTTTTGATATATTGAAAAGTATAGATTAGAAATACATTTTTTGAGATATTTGAATATGAATCAGATTTAAATACAAATACATTTTCTTATTGAAAGGTTATAAGTCAGGGATATTGTTTATCTTTCCTTTTTTCTTATATAAGTGTGGTTTTAATAAGGACAAAATTAATACTTAAAATAATATATTTAATTATATTAGACTTGCTTACAATAACTTCTTTCATATACACTTTAATACAAAAAAATTTTCTTAATAAAACTTCTTTATTTTCCTGAGTTTTGACTGTCCAGCAGTCTTCATCAGAGCTTTTTCAAACTTCCTCTGCCTTTTAAAGTTGAAACTGTCAGGAAAGTAAAGAAGTTTTATTAAGAATTTTTTTTTGCATTAAAGTGTATATGAAAGAAGTTATTGTAAGCAATATATATGAATATATGAAGAAATGCAAAGAAAGAAAAGGAGAAGAATAAGAGTTATATTAGATTTACTAGTGATATATCAGTATTTGCATTGGTGAGGATGATCTCAATAAAATCTTACATAGGATTGGCAAAGCTTATGTAGAGTTTAATATAAAAATAAATGCAAATAAAAGTGAAGCAATGAATTATTAAAGTAAGTTGAATGAAGAAAGATTAAAAGTAAACATTGGAAGAAAATTATAGAGCAGAATAATGTTTTTAAATATTTCCACATATTTACATTGAAAAACTAATGATAGAAGTAGGAATAAAAAAATTAGAATGAGAATTATAAAGACTTGGTATACTTTAATAAAAGTAGATGATTATTCTGTGAACTGTTCAAATTAAATCTAAGGAAGAAGTTTGTTAAATGTTTTATTTAAAGTATTGCTTTATATAGAACTGAAACATGGATAATTAAAAAAAATGAAGTGAAAAAGCTGGATACTTTAAAGATATGAATTTATAAGAGAATGGAAAGAATAAGTTGGTAAAATATAATGTAAATTATATTTTCTGAGAAATTATGAAGAGAAAGAACAACTGGATTGGGCATGTACTTAGTGGCTATGAAAGATATGCTGAAAAGGATTATAAAAAGTATGAGAAAGAGCTAGAAGAAAGAAATGATTGATGAGCATAAAAATGAAAATAGCTATGAATATAGGGCTCAGAATGTAGTCAGATTAGAAGACTTGTCTGTTTTTTGACAAATAATTGATTATCATATTTTTAAATATAAAAATCAGAACTTCAAGCTAATGTATTTTCAATGATTTTATGGATGTGTAAGTTGTATATTAAAAAGTAACAGGAAAATTATATGTGCTTTTATAATTGCTGTATTGGTCAAGATTTTTGAAAATAAAATAGACACTAACAACAGGGTGGCACTACAGTATGGAGAGTTTTGCCTTTGTTTACAATAATAGATGTAAAAAATATTTATAAGAAATGCATTCATTTACTATGGAAACTAAAAACCAAGAAAATAAGTTTTTTCAACCATGGGGGAAGATCCAAAAATTAATTAAGTTAGACAGAATTAATTTCTGGACCCCCCCCCCCCACTTTTAATTCAAGTTAAATATAAAAATCCCAATTATGGTTGAAGAAACAATAATTTTCTTGGTTTTTAGTTCCCATGTAAATAAAAGCATTCATTATAAATATTTTTTTATATCCATTAGTATTTACTTTTTTAGCATTAAGATTATAATAAAAGATTTGTTTTTAATTTCAATTTTATATGATGTTTAAATACTTTTAAAGTTGAAAGTAAAATCAAAAGTCAACCTTTTTTACCTACCTACTGCTCTGGATTTGAGGAACTAAGTAAGCTATCTAAAATAATTTAGTGTCATATTACATTTCCAGTGATTTATATTAAACTACTAAAGTTGAACAAACTCTATTGTATATAAATATATTAAACTTTAATTTTAGATTTTATTCTAATTTAAATGTTTACAAACAAGCACATTTTAACTTAAACAATAGCATTTAATAAGAGCAAATAACTGAACCTAAGCTTTCATTTGAAGTGCAAAATATGTGATGATCTAATTTTTAATAAAATTACATGTTTAAAAGAACTAAAGATAAAATCAACAATAAGTAGCAATATGACAGATTGTATCATCATAGCGGTGAATACATCACAATAAACAAAATAAAAAATAGCTCATTTGGAAAAATATCTAATAGTAACTAGTAGTTATGTGATATTTTAAGTTTAGTACCTAAATAATATTTATTTGCATGATGTAATACTTTGTGTGCACATGTACATATAAGCAATTTTTACAATTTCCATTATAGATATATTTCAGGTGAAAAATCTCTTGTTAAATGGGCTAGATGTTTGAATATCTGATAAACTTGGTATAATTATAATCTCAAATGTTAAGTATACTTTACATTTTCAAATTATTAGTTAAAAAAACATTCTGGCCCTATTATTTATCCTCTGTGAACAGATTTCTCCAGAATTTATATTTTGTTATGTAATTATATAAATACAAATATGTGGTATTTATATATTCAATTCAATTTCCATGTATAAACAAATGCCAATGATTAACATCAAATAAGCACATATTAAAGAACCATTTACAGCTGTCTGACATTATTTGGGGTTACAATGCAAACATGCTCCTAAATTAGAGAAAGACCACTTGCCCAAAATTTTTGAATATTTAATTCAAAAAATTATGAGAAATATTACTAACATATTCCAATCTGTACTGTAGTAATGGCTATCAATCCTTTTATATATTCCTTACAAAATATCAGATGATAAATTGTTTTGCAGAATATGCATAAAAAATTTAACAAGATTAGAATTAACACTGCCTCAATATTTATTTTCACATCTTAACCTAAGTCAAGTTATCCTGACTGAATGTTCAACCAAAAAATTTTAAATTACTGAAAAACTATAGCAAGAAATGGGTTCATGCAAAATTTGATTTCTTACATATTAATGGAACCATATCAGTAGATTCACAATGGTACTTGTTAAATAGCTACTGTACATCGTTTGGTGGTGCTGTTTTGGTGTAAAAACACAGAATATTGCTTTTTGCGGCCGAACGTATAGCTAATACACCACTACGATTGTAGTAGCCATTTAGCGGCCATGTGATGCAGTTTAATGCAGCTGTTACACTGCTTACTTTCACATTTAAAATTTAAAGCAATGATTTATATTGATATGATTAAATACAAGCCACACATTTAATAATTGTTCAATTATTATATAAGTTCTGAGTAGAGACATATTGAGCTTGTAATCTGTACAGATTTTTTTTTCTAAATGATTGCAGATAGCTAGCTGTCTTGGAAAAAAAATTCATATTGTGAAATAAATAGATATAAAATATCATTTAGATCATTAGCCAAAGAATGTGTCAAACATTGCAAATACAATATTTAATACGTAAGCTTATGAAACTGGTGATCTGACGTTCACTGGTATATAAGCATGTATTTTGATGATCAATAGTTCATATAAATATTTATTATTTTATCCAAGAGTAATGATTTGATCACAGATGATCGTATCATATGTAAATATATTCAAATTAAATAAAATGTGGATATTTTACATATTTTATGAGCTATCAATGTGTGCATGCACATCAAGTGCTTTGGGGTAAGTTTCAACTATCTAAGCAATAGAAGAGTATAATAATACTTGATCGTAGATGGTACTTTGCATCCCTTGTCAACCTCTTACACAATTTATTCTAGCATTTTAATACTTAGAGTTACTTTATATGTCATGCAACAGTTTATTCCCAGAATGAAATAAGTAATAGAATAGGCAAATGGGAATTCAAATTCATAATTATACAGTTTGTTGCATAATTTATGAAGACTGCAATTATATATTTATCACAAACAGATCGTGAGAAATCAATGAATTTTCATATAAAATATAATAGTGTAATTTGTTAAGAAATGCCAAAAATACCTACCAAAGAAATTATTGGAAGAAATTCAGTTAAGCACTTGACCATCACACGATCACCATTTCTTATGCTTGCTCATAACTGTTATTAAAACAGGAAAAACTCTCCATATAATAGTGCTATTCAGTGCAAGCCAGAGTAATCAATGGATTCCAGAAGGCTTGTGCATAAAAACACTTGAGATTGTATTTTTCATCACGGCATTTTAAAATTTCAAGAATCTCATCATGAAAATGACCATCATCTTTTATATTTTTATAATTACAAAAAAACTGTTTAAATCTCATTCATCTAGAGCTACCCATCAAAATCTAAATAAGTCAATAAATGAATACATCATTAAAAAGTAATTAATTCTTGTGTAATTATTTAAAATATTAATTTTTTTAAAATGTCATCATTATCATATAAATGCATCTATACTCTGATTATACATGTAAATTATGTAAAATATTGTTAGATAGGTGTTTCATTTCTATTTTCCTTTTCCCTCAGACCGGGCAATGTAACCAGTTGAGTTACATAACACAATAATATAGTGTGTGCGCATATATATATATAAAGTAAAGGAAAAATAAAAATAACACGGACAAATTTTTGTAGATATTTTTCTACATTTCCTAAAATAAAATAATAATAAGTAAAGGGTTAAATAATAACTGATTTAAAATAAAAATTGTTTTATAAATTAAACTTTCAAAAGGTCTGAATATATATAAATATTGTATTAGTATTATTCTGATTTTGAAATTTAAAAACAAGTATGGTATTTTTGAAAATTTTAAATTAATTTGTTAATTTCTATTATCTAAGTAAAAACATATATATCACACCTTGATAAAATTTCAAGCCTGTTTTCAAAAGGGATTAGAGAGAACCCCCCCCCCCCCCACTGTTTTTAAATTTAGTGTTGTTATCACCTCAGATGATTCTATAAAAGGGCTGATAAAAATATCAGTTGCAGTCTGGATTGTAGTTTTTGTAAGAGCTGAACAGAACAGCTTGGCTACTAAAATGTTTTGAGTAAGTGGCAATAATTAGCTGACCAAAATAGATAGTTGCAGTTTTCTATCGGCTGTAGTAGAGAGTTGTCAGAATAGCTACCATGAACTGATGTAGCCGAAGACAGGACAGTAGATCCAGGAGCTGCTACAATTTTCCTTCACAGGAGTTTTGCTTTACTTGAAGCTGGGTCACTTCTGAATCAATAGCCTGAAAAAAAATGAGGACAAAATAGCTAGCAGAGTTATACAGAGCTCGTATGAAGATCTAAGGGAGTACAGTCCACTATCTGCCCTATAGTTTACTGTAAAGTTTTGATTCATGAGGCCAGAATCACTTCAAATGGATTAACTAGCTGCTTTAATGTTATAGAAGGCAGCTTGACAATTACTTGGACTACAAAAGGAAGCTCATGGTATGCCAACAAATTACTTGAATACTTTTCCCTGATGATGACAACAAGCCTGAAATTTTATTTTTTTGATGGACCAAAAACCAAGCTTACCAAGAGAAAGCTTGAAGAAATTGGTGTATGTATGCTATTTATCTATAAACGCAGGGAACCACAGATAAACACAGCGCGTGTATATACAGTGAGTTATTTTATTTTAATATTTCTTAAAACTACTTTTAAAATTATAAATTAATAACTTAAAACAAAACAAGTAAATAATTTGCTTGAGTCAAATGTCTAAAAGGAAGACGTTCTTGATATATATATATATTTTTAAAGAAATTGTTTTGGTAATTCGTTATAAAAATGACATTAAAAGAATATATAACTTAACTGGAAACATAATTTTGTGTGAATTAAAATCAAAAAGCAGAAAAAAAAGGGGATGTTAAACTTTATGAAAGAATTAAGCAACACGATTCTACTTTCAATATTGAATTAATTATGAAAAATGTATTATTATACTTCTTGTAAATTATTGATATTTCATTTTAAGTTGACTGTAAGTGATGGTTTAAGTCTTTGAAAATTGTAGCATTATGTAAGTTTAATATGTATACATGAATAACAACATTGACTTTTCATAGAAAATATTTATTCATTGATGCACTTACTGGTAATAGAATATAAAATGAAAAAAAAATAAAATTATATTCCTCCTATACAATTTTTTCAATGTTTTATTTAATCCTGATAAACAATATATTTGAAAAAAATATCAATATTTTTCTTCCAGACAAACTAATTCTGTACTGAGCTAAAACCCATGCAGGGAAACAGGATTTTGATTAAACAACAAAATTCTGAACTGTCATTATAAATTATCTGAATGGAATTCAGTTAAAGTGCTAATGGTCTTAACTTTTAGTATGTTTATTATTTAATTATAGAATTACAAATATAGCTCTATTTGTATTATAATTTATGAAAGCTAGGTAGTTAAATTGTCTTTGAATAGTAATTCTCTTACTGAGAAATACCATGAAGGAAAAGACATTATTCATTAGGCCTGCTAATTTATCAAAATATGAAGATTGGAGCAATTTTTCATTTTATCTTATGGATAAGAATAGCTAATCTAATTTACAAACAAATTATTATGTTTTAAAATTTTAATTCAATATTACAATAAGTGTTCACAGTTATGAATTCATTTAATCCTAGACAAGCTTGAAAAAAAAAAGACTTTAGTGAACTCTTTATATGCTTCTGCGCCTGTTATTGTCACATAGTATATACAGCCTTGGTTTGTTGCCACTTGTACATTATATTAGTTTATCACATTATATTTAGTGAGTGATCTAAAAATTAATACACTGAACATTATTTTTGCTGCATCTGTAATATATAATTCTAAACAAAGGCAAAACTCTCCATACAGTAGTGCCACCTTGTGCTAACAAGATTAATCAATGGATGCCAGAAGGGCTTGTGCATAAAATCCCTATCTAGTGCCTACTCATCCAATTTCCCCAGACTAGTTTCTGGCTTGTGGCCATCATCAGTGAGGAGCTCTCCTCACTGATGATGGCCACAAGCCAGAAACTAGTCTGGGATAATGGATGAGTAGGCACTAGATAGGGATTTGATGCACAAGCCCTTCTGGCATCCATTGATTAATCTTGTTAGCACAAGGTGGCACTACTGTATAGTTTTGCCTTTGTTTACAACAATTATATGCTAGTACGAGATGGTGATCATGTGATGTTTAGTGGTTTAATATATAATTCTTTTGGAATTGTAAATCAAGGAGAAAATTCCTTCAGGATGCATTTGTCAGTTATTGTCCCAAATGCAGAATAACTTTATGCTACTAGGTAAATTTTATGATTGGTTATCACAATAAGTATTAAAATAATTTCGCATCCAATGAATCTGGTCTCATTTATTTAACTTTATAAATACAATTTATCCACTATTTAGAGCACTTTTATTTTATATTGTATATTTTATTTTATATTAGTTGGATTATTTTATTTGAATATGCTTATTTCAGTTTTATTATATATTTTATGTGTTTTTTTTATTATTATTTTATTGTTTACATTTTTTATGGTATTATTTATATAATTATATATTTTATTAAAACAGGCAAACTCTCTATATGTGTGGCAGGCACTATATGGGGATTTTATGCAGAAGCCTTCTGGCATCCATTGATTACTCTGGCTTGCAATAAGTGGCACTACTGTATGGAGAGTTTTGCCTGCTTTAATAACAGTTATAAGCAAGCATAAGAAATGGTGATTATGTTATGTATTTTATGTTATCATAGCTCTGAAAAAGACTGCAGGACAGTAGAAACATAAGATTGTGTATGCATACAGGTATAATAAAAGGTTTTTGCTAAAAAGTGTTCAAATTAGTGGATAAATTGCATTTATATAAGATAATACAGAAAAATAAAGGAAGTGGCGAATTTGGTAGTATTTAACTTTATCTTTCTCATTGCATTGCCAAATCCATATAATATTAATATCATTTATGTTCTTTATTAGTTTTTACAATCCACTATTGACGGTTTCGATTGCCCTAGCAATCTTTTTCAGAACATAAATGATATTAATATTATATAGATTTGCAAATGCAATAAAAAAGATAAAGTTATAATACTTCATAACGAAGATAAAGAATATTGGAAATAGAATTGGCTCATTTATTTCCTAAGTGAACTGAACTAAATGAGTTCATATAAGTTAGGTGAGTTCATTAAATTCCATCCTTTTTTTTTATTAAAAATAAATTAAAATTTATTAGATACAATTGCACGTGTTTATCTTTACATAGCTATTTTCTTTTTACACTGTTGCAAGGCATTCACTCTGTAGAGCTTGCTGTGGTCTGAAACTGGGGCCACTGCCCTCCTTCACTTCTCCGGGAGGGTGACCCTAGCCCAGGTTTCATGAAAAAGGCAGTCCAGAGCCAGCAATCTATCTCTGTTCCCGAGCCGCTTGAGTAATTTGATATAGATGTTGCAGACACCATGATTAGCACTTTCAAATATACACTTGCATCTGGGTAGCCAAATTGCAAAGGTCAGAATAATGGCGATTCTGATTTTAGAGAATATACCACTCTTTATAACCTTTTGAATGACTAACACTTCTCTAATGTCAAGCAACATGCTTTCATCAATAAAGGACCTGATCGGCTTGAGAAAAGGGCAGAAATACAGGAGGTAATGAATTGTCTCATCTGCTGTGGCACATAGTTGGCATTGCGGGTTGATCTTGCTGAACCCTCTTCTCCACACCAGAAAATGATTTGTTGGCAGGGAGGAGAGGTTGATCTTTAGCAGAAAGTCAATGTATTTTGGTTCTAAGAACCAATTTTTCGATTTTGCTATGAGTTGTTTATTGTTTAACCCTAGCTCGTTCTGTAAAATGGTTTGATTGGTGTGTTTGAGTTTGTATGTTTGCCAATACATCTTTTTTCCCTCTATTGCATGTTGCATTATGTTTGCTGAGTTTCTGACATAAGTCCATATGTCCGTCATCCATTTGCTGGCGAGCGGAGGAGGTGTATCCATAGGCTCCACTGTCGGTGTGAGGTTAGGATTTGTTTGTTCAAGGCTGGCCACGCACAGCACTTCCAGAGCCTTTTGGGGGTACAGGATGGACACTGAATACAGGCCGAGCCCGTTTGACTCTTTGGGCATTTGAACATTAGCCATGCTTACGGCCACGACTTTGCCATTCCAAAGCAGCCTAGAGCATAACAAGTTCATAGATCGTTCAAACGTTTTGGTGGGTTTAATGAAAGGCAGCAAAACATAAAAACGAAAAAAAAAAAATACACAATTAAAAAGAAATGTATTTATCCGTAAACATGTAATCTAATAAATGCTTTGGTAAACTTTGGTACCTTCTGCTATTTCTAATAGTAAGAATTAGTCTTTTTCGCCTAGTTTCCGGATTGGTCTGGGCTTTTTCTTAAGTAATCCATAATTTAACACGCTGCATCTTGACTTGCATTCAAAACACTAGTAATATTCTATAGCACAAAGATTTCGTACATATTTTTTCTACTGAAAAACGTTTTATTTCAAATAAGCATATATTGTTTAAAAAAAAAGAAAGAAAACTTTAGCATAATTTTCGTTTATGTTTGAATTTACTAATTAAAGAAAAAAATTATATACAAATAAAAAGTTTCTAATTAAAATTCTTTAAAATAACTATTTTTCGTATATATATAGAATTATAGCAATTTGTTTATTAAACATTTGGTATTTTTTTATATTTTATTTTAATATAACATTATAATTATATAAACTACTTTTCAAATGGTGGACGACATAAATGTTAAATAAGTGTTTGATTTTAAACAACATAAAATACAATTTACAACCGAAAAAAGACTTCTGCACCACTAAACCAATTTAACACATCAAATAGAAAATATTTATCGATCAAAGAAACTGTTTCCTGGCACGAAAGTCCTGCCTCCTTGCGCATGTTAAGCTTATTATTTTATCGAAGTTTTCGCTTATTAAAAATAATGGCAGACGGTAAGATATTTATTATTTGTTTCTAATTTTAGAAATTTGTCATAAATGCATCTTTATTTCTGCTTTTATAAACATGCCATTTAATTACTGCATTGTATTTTAAATTTTTTAACTAGTGTTTCATTCTCCCTATGCTCTTAAAAATGTCTTTCATAACACTTGCATCTTAAAGTTATTAGATCCAATTTTGTTTTCATAATAAGTTTAAAAAAATTTACATTTATATGTAAGATTTAAATCGTTCATTTCAGATTTTACACGTCTTTTTTTTTCAGTCAAGTCACTTACACACCCAATGTATCGCATGACTTTATTATAGTTGATATTTAGTGAATTGGAACTGTTGTATTAATTGTGGGCAGGGTTTCATCAATAATATGAAACTTTAAAATGAGGCTCCATCTTTATCCTTTAAATATTCGATTTGCGCTGCATTTAAAGTCAAGCTAATATACAAATTTCATTCTCTACTTAGGACAATCTCAATAAATGAATGCTTAAAACCAACATAAGCTTAAAGAATAGGTGATCGATATTATTCTTTGAATTTACTGTCACATGATTATTATTATTTATACATAGTTTCTGAAAATGTTACTTCCGTTTAAATTTCATATATATATTAAGCTATGCGCATTGTATACATAATTGTGGTAATTTATTGATAGACAAAATTTTAAGAAAAATGGACGAAAATATTTGTTTACATATATATGCCATATATTTTAGGCATTGATAATAGGCAATTTATATATTAATAGGAACATTTACATAGATGTAACACAGATAAGTAATTTGATAGGGTGTGTTATAAAATAGTTTCTTAGACAAAGTCGGAAGTTTCTGTACGTAGACTACATATCCAGATACACTGTTAGTGCACATGAATAAAGGAACAGGTGTTACTATATAGGTAGTAGTTTAAATGTAATACATAATGCTCTTATAATGTATACCTACATATATAAAGAATTTCCTACATATCACCTTATTAACTATAAAAGATGTAAAAGCAAACATGTTGTATATAGAAGAAATACAAACAGTAATAGTTGAAGATGTATGGCCCTAATAAGCCAAATGTTATACTAATATTTAATTTGACCAAAGATGTTCATTAGGAATTATCTGATGCTTTCCACTGATTTTCAATACTATGCAGCTTTTAAGTTTCATATAAACAATGTCTTATTCTTAATCAGTTGATTACACCAGAAAATTGAATTGTGACTCTCCTACTTAACTACTTGTAGTAATACTTTACATAAACAACATTGCTTTAAACATATTGATTCTTGTTATTGTAGAAGTTGGAATTGTTTTTTAAATAAATCAGCTTTTTTTTTTTTGATAAGCAGCTAATTCAGAAGCCTAACCAATTTCTTTTCTATCAGAAAACTTAATGAATGGATATAATAATATTCATGCATTTTAGAATTCAGTTGTTCAATAGTAGTTCTCAGTAGAACTAATAACTAGTGAGCCAGTGGGATTATTTTTTCATTATTACTTGCTTTATTTCTCTCTGTTCAAGAGTAACATATATGATTACATAGGAAGAACAATTCCATGCTAAATAATTTTTAGGATTCATGATATGTATTTTCAATGTATTATTTGAAGTAGACATTGAAATGATAAATGTAGGATTCCAACACTGACATCCTAATCTTTGATCAAGCCCTCTTGGACTTCAGGTGTTTTTTTTTTTTGGTTTTATAGGTTGGCATATCAATTTTGTCAGCCTGTACTGACTTAATGTTGCTAAGTGATTCTAGAATCTTGTCTTACCATGTGTAGCTCAAATGGAAACTATTTAGTATTAGACCATGGGAATTTGTGTAGGTTATGAAAGGAAATATGATTTAGATGTCAGATATATATGTACTTCTTTGTTTAGAGTGAGCCACCACCCATAATAACAAGTAAAGGTCATTATGTAGACAATTCCTGTTCCTTCATTAGAATATAGCCTTAATTTACTGACAGGTGAAAATGATTTGTCCAGTAATCTGGACATAACTATCTATTTTAATAGCAGCTACCTATCTGTGATTTATAATAGATATGATTGTTTTATAGTATTGTGAGCATAAGCAGCAAAGTATACATTTAATAGAGACTTATTGTTTGACACTTCCTGGGATAATTCATTTATTTTGATAGCAGGCTAAATCATTTGTGTTTTATGTAGAAAATATTTAGAGATTTTCATCTTTGGTTATAAGTTCTCAGATACTCTGACTGTTTATATAGTATTCTAATCATTGGCAGCAAGATATATCTTTAGTATAGACTCATGGTTTGATACTTTCCACTAATCTTAAGAAAAGTATGGTTGAGATGTATGGAGAAAGCAAATTGAAAAATACTGTGGTGAAGATATGTGTATGGGTAAGAGAACAAACACGTGTTACTGACCTCATTGAAAAAAATTAAAAGACTGAAGTGGAGTTGGGCTGGACATATTGCTAGAAGAGATGATAATAGATGGACAATTGAAATTTTGAACTGGATTCTGGGAGATTGTAAAAGACCGAGAAAGAAACCACACGTGAGATGGATGGATGAAATAAGAAAGTTTGCAGGGATGATATGGAGAAGAGAATCTAAAGATAGGAAAAGATGGATTGAACTTGGAGAGACCTTCATCCTGCGGTGTATTGATAATGGTTGATGATGATATATAATGAGAGTGATAGCCTCAGTCTAGTGGATTGAAAGAGGTAAATAAATAATTTATAAACAAAAAAAAAGCAGTAGAAAACAAAAATCATTAGTAAGGTTGTTTGATTAGTCCATCAATCTTTGATAAGATCAGCTCATTAAAATTTAGTGCAAACATAAAAACACAATAGCTCATAAAGGAACAACTTTCGTCTGAAAAGGTCGTAATGATTCTGAATTGGATGAAAATGTATGAGATAGGAGCTAGTGGAAGCATACCCACACGCCAGCACTTTCATATATGTATAATAAAATTAATAAAAGAAGTGTCTATAAGCAATCAAGTCATTATGAAAAAAGAAAAATAACAGTAATAACAATCTATTTAGAATAAGAAAAGAATGGAAAAGTTGCGCAAAAATAGGATGACATGGAAAACAAAATTTAAAAAGTCAACAGGAATTTAATTTTTTTAGGGAAGATTTGCAAACCACTTGGTATGTTAAGTGACAGCAATGAGGTCTTCCTTTTTTTTCATCAGTGATATTCCTAAGGAACTGGGAGAATAATTAAAATTTGGCATGCACAAACAAATACATTGGCAATTTGGATTTTAATTCACTTTATCAAGTTGTAATTTTATTGTATTATTTATTAATTATGATGAGCTCAAAGAATGAAAAAAAATGTTAGATAAAAAAAAAGGTGAATAATAAAAAACATAATACAAGAAGGAAAAATGTTTTGATTATTTCATTTATTGTAAATTGTAACTTAAAAATAAAAAGTATTTACTACATTTTATTTAATTTATAAATGTGTTAAACATTCGGTTAAAAAAAAGAAAAGAATGAACATAAATATTAAGTTTCATTAATGCATATTTTAATATTTATTGAAGAATCCATGAACACTACCATTAACTCTAAATTACATTAAATATATAATGACATTAACTGTTTATACTTCTATGTGGAAGGTAATAAGTAATAAGTGTGCTTATAAGCAACTATAGAGAAGCTTGTTATTTCTATAAATTAAATACGGCTTTTGCTTTCGAGAACTTATGGCATTCTTATATTCATAGTAATATGAGGTTGGATGAAAGTAGGCAGGCAAATTCTTTATTATCACAACCTTTAAAAAAAAAACATTGAATTAAACAGTATTAATAATTAAATAAATACATCATTTTATGAAACTTATTACGCCTAGAATAATCATATGACTTATAATGTGCCTGCATGATATCAACGATAATATTTTATTTTGCAATACAAATGTTTTAAAGGAAGGATATTTGAGAAATAGATATTTTAATACCATCACTTAATATGTATGTCCAATTTCATAAATAAAAATGTCCACAAATAATATACAATAAAAAGTATAAACTAATATATGTGTCTTTGTTCTAAAGTGAATTTATGTGTGTGAGTTTAAGGCCATGATACATTTCTTATCTACATCAATTTATGTAAAATAATTAACCATCATATTTATTATTTTTTGAATCTAGTATAAAATATGCATTAGACAAGTTGTGAACTGTGCATAAACTAGATATTCAATCATTTATATACTTTTTATTTATTATTATTTAATGTTCCCAGTCATATTATACGCAAATAAATTCATTGTTTTTTTTTTTATTATTTAATGTTCCCAGTCATATTATACGCAAATAAATTCATTGTTTTTTTTTTTATTACTGGTTCTCATTTCACTTCATTCATTTATCTAATTACATATCTTAATTTGGAGATTTATAAGTCATAAGTGACCATCAAGTATTCTGCAATATATCATGACTACTATTATTTCTGCTAATGTAGCAATTAAAATCCAATCTTGAGATCTATATTTCTGATGTGTTGATCATCATGGGTTTATGTGTGACATGTAGAAGTAGAATAGTGCATAGAAACACAATAAATGATTTTGATTTCTCGTTTTATGCTCTAGTTTATAAGGGTTGTTCTCTATTTACCATTGACCATGCTTCATATCTTTGTTTTCATTATATAGGATGATCATTAATCAATCATTTATTCGCATCTACTGTTACATTATACATATACTTGAATTATATGAACTGCAATTAAAATCTATATTTACATATGAACATACCTACAGAATTACTTAACATATTTTGATTTTAATATGTATGTACCCATAACTTTAAATGACTCTTATCTCATTATCACATTTTTGTTCTTATATAGGAATAATAACTTAAGATGCTTTCTTTTTTTCTACACTAGGAACCTTTACATATCATGATCTTCCAAATTACATATCCTCTGTTAATTAATATTTTTTAGTTGTTGGTTTTGTTATTTTTAATCTGCACAATATATAATAATAATAAACAGTCATTCATAAATGAGTACAGCCATTTTAAGTCCAAAAGCAAAAAAAAACAAAAAACAAGAAAGGCGAGAGAAATTAAAAAAACTTCTTTAGAAATGCATTTTGCAATGATTACACAAACCAATCTGTGAATAACAAATATGTCCTCTTATATAACATGCTGGTCCATTTTTCTATTTGATATTTTACGATGTTGTCTTTTAATTTTTTCAGCAGAAAATCTTTCTTCTGAAATACTTCAATAACCACGTTTAATTATGCTTCTTCAATCTGTTCTATTCTTTGTCATATCTTTTCAATGGAAACAATTGATATTTCACTTCTTTAGGGACTGGGATAATTCTTATAATGTAGACGGGTCTACTCTTATGAAAATCATGCTTAAGTTCATCATAAAAAAATCTTTTTAGGAAATTCTCCATTCTTCATTTATTTTACATAACCATTCCAACAAAGGTATGATTTTACAATACGGGACTCTATAGTATCACATTCAGCAAGTTGAAGAACGTTGACTTGTTTTATAATCTTGTATTTTAATTTTTAAAATTCTATGGAGTATCCCTTGAGTGAAACTTTTGTAATATCTTCATGTTGTATCTATAGGGTGTCCACGTCTTACTGCCATACAATCAATTAGATAAAATAATAACTGCCTATATAGTTAACTTAGTTGCAGTTGTTATTTCTCTGTAATGAAATACTCTTATCTGTTAAAGTGTTAAAAGCAGCAGGAGCACATTGGAGTCTGTTTTTGTAACTCGGCATCTAAATCCACTTGATATTGAAACTGGTTTTCATTCTTAAATTGATAGCTGTCCAATATAAAAAATTACTGACGATTTGTCTTCCATCAGTGAATGATAAAGAAAACCTGTAATAATTTGAATATTAATTAATAAATCAAGTCTTTATTTGTTTTATTCAAAACATTAAATACATTCTTAAAATTATTTTTTTGAACTGGCAAAAGTATTACATCATTAGCATATTCTAAATCCATAATCCAAGAAATAATTCCTGTTAATTGATTCAAATTAAAAATTCAACCACCACACCTTGTTTTATTAAACTGCCTATAAACAGTTCCAAAGATAACTCATAAAAAAATTGAAAACAATTTTGGAGCAAATACACATCCTTGTTCAACATCAGTTTTCAATTTGAATGTCTCAGATATTTCACCTGTAATAATAATGCTTTCTCTCATCTCATTATGTAAAAGCTATATAATACCATAAATTTTAATGGGCAGACAACAAATTCATTAAAGATATTTTCCTTTAATAAATAGTCTATTTATGTAGTGTTTGAATACATATGTAATATTGAGAAGGGAATAAACTAGTCAATTCCTTTTCATGAATTTACACATACTCGCCCAAAAGCATCAGTTTAAAAAACATAAGTGGCCCACTTATTCTTAGAGCTTATTGTTAAATAAGCCAATCTTTGCTCACCTTGCTGAAATTAGGGCTTTAACTATTGTATGCTTGATATAAAAGTAATTGCAGGTGGTTAAAAATGAAATTCTAAATTCATGAAAAATGCATGGCCAAAGATTTATTTCCTTCTCTATATTAAATTTAATGATTTATTTTTTCTTTTGTTCCTTTTTTTTTGTTGATGTTATGATTTGACAATTTGTTAAGTAGCAAATGTATAAAGCAGATTTACCATCTCTCCTATTAATTGCTACTATTATGTTCTTTGGTTCTTTCATCTAACTGTTTAGTAATAAATATAAAGTTATATAAGCTATGTTTTTATTTATTCTGTGTATTCTTTTATTATATAGTTAATTTGTTTCAACCTAACAATCTTGATTGCTGTACCATAATTTTATTTTATTCATTATTGCTTTTATTATTATTTTTTTTTTTATCATCATCATCATCATCATCATCATCATCATCATCATCATCATCATCATCATCATCATCATCATCATCATCATCATCATCATCATCATCATCATCATCATCATCATCATTATTATTATTATTATTATTATTATTATTATTTTGAGATATGGGAGAGATTTATCTATTTCCATAAAATATAGGTTACTTTTTTCTCTTGTTGTTACAGTTTTAGAATATAATTCTTGTATATGGAACTTCAATCTGATTAATATTCAGTCTAAAATATATAATATTGAAAAAAGATTTAATAAATTAATAATGGGTGAATGTCAAACTGTCAAAACAGTATTGAAAGAAAGGAGAATGTTGAAGGATATGATATTACTGAAAAAGTTGATTGATGGGAAAATTGATGTCAGTAACTGTATATCAAAAATAGAATTGAAAGTACCTTGTCGCTTATTAAGAGAAATGCAAACTTTCAAGATTAGTATATGTAAAAATACTTTCTTTGGTAAATCAGTTATTAATAGATTGCAAATGGTATATAATCTAACTTTTAATAATATTGATATTTTTTGCGATCAATTTGTGATGAATGTTAAAAAACAACTAAATGTATAGTTATGAACATATATGTATATATAATTTTATGTATTTAGCTTGTATTTGATTATAATTGTTTTTTTTTTTTAAATTTTAATTATTATCATTGTTATTATTATTATTTTTTTTTTATTGTGTATTTCTGTTAAAGTGTAAATGTTGAAATGCACATAATAAATGGATATTGAATTGAATTGAATTGAATTATTATTATTATTATTATTATTATTATTATTATTATTATTATTATTATTATTATTATTATTATTATTATTATTATTATTATTATTATTATTATTATTATTATTATTATTATTATTATTATTATTATTATTATTATTATTATTATTATTATTATTATTATTATTATTATTATTATTATTATTATTATTATTATTATTATTATTATTATTATTATTATTATTATTATTATTATTATTATTATTATTATTATTATTATTATTATTATTATTATTATTATTATTATTATTATTATTATTATTATTATTATTATTATTATTATTATTATTATTATTATTATTATTATTATTATTATTATTATTATTATTATTATTATTATTATTATTATTATTATTATTATTATTATTATTATTATTATTATTATTATTATTATTATTATTATTATTATTATTATTATTATTATTATTATTATTATTATTATTATTATTATTATTATTAATAATAATATATATTAAAATATATATTATTAAAATTTATTTCATAAACAATTAAGACATAGTGATTTTGATATTTTTAATAATTTTATTTTGACATTGTTTATTTATATATATATATATATAGTACAATTGAATATGTTTATATAATTTACCTAATATATTATTGTGATGTTTAATAATCTTGTCTTGGATATTGTTTGTTTTTTATATATATAGTACAATTGAATATATATTTATATAATTTACCTAATATATAATTGTGATATATTTAATAATCTTGTCTTGGATATTGTTTGTTTTTTATATATATAGTACAATTGAATATATATTTATATAATTTAATTAATATATAATTTTTGTATTTCCTTAGATTTGTTTTTCCCAATTTTATTAATTTTTTTTTTTTTTTTGTTAAGTAACAGATATTGCCATTGTTTGTTTTATAATTAAATTATTTTACTATAATGCATTTATTCACTTTATAATTTTTAGTCTAAGGGATTTAATTGTGTACTTAGATGGGATTTATTTATTATCCTGTATCTACTTTTTTTTTTGTTAGTTATATTTTAGATGGCGCCTTTTAAATTTCCTTGTGCTTTGTGTTTGTCTGATATTTTTGGTAGACAAAAATTTTTAAAATGCTTGGGTTTTTGTGGCCTTAGATACCATATAGTATGTTATAATTTATTTAATAAAGATACTTCCATTGATTCTATTAATAATACCTCTGAATTTTTATGTGAATACTGTAGCTCTTATTATAAGAAGGCTTCTGTTATTTTGAATTCTTATGTCTCCCAAATTTCTACGATGAATTCATCTCTTTCTGTTTTATCTGATACTGATATAATCTCTGATTCTAGCTCAGTTTCATCTGTTTGTAAGGTCTGTTCTATTGCTATATTGGATCCTGCTAACTGTATCAATTGTTCTGGTCAATGTCAGGGGAAGTTTCATACCTCTTGTCTTAGATTAAGTAAAGTTGATGCTGATATTTTTCATACTATTGGTTCTGGCTTCTATAAATGTATAGAGTGTAATTATATGTCTAAGGTATTTTTGACAGATAATATTGCTGATAATCCTGTTTTAGATAATGAGTTTCAGATAGTTAAGTTAACTAATTGTATGAATAGTAGAATTAATGGAGATAATTGTGTTATAAATTCTATTGTAAATGAATTTGATAAAAATAAAGATTTGTTGCCCTTACATTATCTTTCTAAGATAGATGTTGACTTATCTTCTAATAATGGGAATAATTATATTGCAAACTCTACTGTAATTGAAGTTGACAAAAATAAAATCAATAATGGAAATAATAATGCTGGAAACTCTCCTGTAAATGAATGTGATGAATATAAAACTGTTTTATTTTTAGATGATCTTTCTAATGTTGATGCTGATGTATCCCCTAATAATATTGACTTATTTCCTAATAATATTGACTTATTTCCTAAGATTGGAAATAATAGTGTTGGAAAGTTTGCTATAGATGAGTTTGACAATAATAAAGCTGTTTCATCTTTGGACAATCTTTCTAATGCAGATGTTGATATGGATTTATCCACTAATAATATTGACTTACTTCCTAAGATTGGAAATAATAATATTGGAAACTTTGCTGTTAATGAATTTGACTCTGCTAATAATGTTAAAAATATAGATAGTTTAATTGACAGTGTTATTCATGATTCTAGCAATTTTTCTTTTGAAATGATTTTATCTCTTCCTATTTCTTTTATATATAATTTAATAATTGAAATGTCTCATCGTTGTAGGAATTCTTCAGTGATCAAAGATAAACTTATTAATACTAATGCTATTGGTACTCAATGCATGTTATCATCTTCCGAATATCCTGATCAAATTTTTAGTTCTATTCCTGGAGATTATTCCTCTTCTGTTGAAGGTGGTAACATTGTATGTTCATCTTCATCCAATTGCCTTGAAGATCTTGGTAAAAATGTTAATACTAATGATATTGGCACTCAATGCATTTTGTCATCTTCTGAATATCCTGATCAAATTTTTAGTTCTTCCATTGCTAGGGATCATTCTTCAGCCTATTGCCCTGAAGATCTTGGTGAAAATATCAAATTGGATGATTGTGTTCCTGAAGTTAATTTAGTTAGTGATGAAATTAATTATAATAATAATAATAATGTATTTATGAATTTGCCTCATTCCAAATTTAAAAGTAGATGTTTTTATAACTCATCCTGGCTTGAGGTAAATTCCATTAGTGATTGCTTTTCTGATTCTGGTTTTTTTTCTCATGGTAAATTTAAATCACCAAATTTTTTTTTTGTGGGGAAAAGAGATAATGGAGGTTTTCCTGTTACTTTATCTTCTTTAAAGTCTGTGAAATCTAAAAAACTAAATTATCCAGCTGCAGTTTCTAAAGTCATTCCAGCTCATAATTTACAGAGTGCTTCTTTTATGGATAAAAGATATAATGGAGGTCTTCCTGTTAATGTATCTTCCCTAAAGTCTATTAGTCATAAAATTCTTAATTATCCAGATACTGCTCCCAAATTTACTCCAGCTTATAGATCACATTCACTTAACTTTCATTCAAATAGTAACTATCGGATGAATCATTCTGGATACTCTTCTTTATCTTCTAGTAAAAATGACTTTTCTAGAACTAAGAAAATTAATATTTCTGATGGATTTAATAAATCTAATTTTGCTAATGTTTATTCTAAGTCTGTTAGACATAAAATTCTTAATTATCCAGATTTTGCTCCCAAATTCATTCCAGCTTATAGATCACATTCACTTGACTTTCATTCAAATAGTAACTATTGGATAAATCATTCTGGATACTCCTCTTTATCTTCTAGTAAAAATGATTTTTCAAGGACTAATAAAACTAATATATCTGATGGATTTAATAAATCTAATTTTGCTGATGTTTATTCTAATACTAATATAACTTATAATAGATATTTTCTTTCTAATATGCCAGTAAATCTCAGTTCAAAAGATATTACAGTATTTCTTGAAAATAATTTACAAACTAGCATTGTTTGTCATAAAGTTAATATGAATAATTCTAAGTCTTCTTGCTTTTATGTTTCTGTTTCTGCACATAAACATAATGAAATAATATCCCCCAATTTATGGCCTTGCGGTGCTTCCATTTCTTTTTTTTATGGATCTCTGGCTAGTTCTCTAAGGTTTTAAGAGAATTTATTTTGTTTTACTATCTATTTTATTTTATTTTATTTATTTATTTTTATTTATTTATTCTTTCTTTATCACTTTTTTTTTCTCTTTTTGGTTTTATTTGTGTTGTTTCCATTATCTTTGTGGGTAACATGGTAGGCCTTTCTTGTTTTTACATGAATGTCAGAGGTATGAGGACTAAATGTGTTCAAATTAAACAA
This sequence comes from Epiperipatus broadwayi, assembly GCA_028023455.1. Taxonomy (NCBI): domain Eukaryota; kingdom Metazoa; phylum Onychophora; class Udeonychophora; order Euonychophora; family Peripatidae; genus Epiperipatus; species Epiperipatus broadwayi. Next base: position 10,660,892 of record JAQFVV010000010.1, on the reverse strand, counting down.
TTTTTTGAAACAGAACATTTTGATCTTATTTTACTTACAGAAACTTGGTTGAATCAACAATTTCCTGATTGTTCTTTTCTTGATGATAGATTCAGTATTTTGCGAACTGACAGATCTATGGATAATATTTCTCGAGGTGGTGGTACTCTGATTGCTCTTCATAAAGATGTTTTTTATAAAGAACTTTCTTTTTCTTCTTCTTTTTGTGAATCTACATGGTGTGAAATTACTTTAAATCACAATTTTAAATTTATTTTAGGTAATGTTTATCTCAAACCCACTTTGTCATTGTTGGAGTTTGATTATTTTTTGACATCACTTGAAGATTTTCTGATTGGCTATGATAATGTTATTATTACTGGGGATTTAAATATTCCAGATTTATATCAGGGTAGAATTGCTACACACTTTTCTGTTTTGTCTTCTAAGGCTTCTAGAATGTTAAAGTTCTGTAAATTTTTAGGACTCAAGCAATATAACCCATTTGTTAATTCCTTTCATCGTACTTTGGATTATATTTTATGTAGTTCAACAGTAGTTAGTAATTTTCAAGTTGTCTCTGTTAATTTTCCTATTGATGCTCATCATCCACCTTTTGAGTTTTATATTAATGTTTGTCACTCAAAGATTAATTTTTCTAATATTTCAAGAAAGGATTATGGGAAGGGTAATTATTTTGATTTTTGTAGAAACTTTTCTAAAGTTAATTGGAATTTTTTGTATTCTTTTAATGATGTAAATCATTGCTTGGATGAGTTTTTAAAGATTCTTAATGGTTTTATTGATTTGTATATTCCCAATAAGCGACCTTTTTATAAGGGTTTTCCTCGTTGGTTTTCATGCGATCTTATTAAAATTATTAAAAGGAAGTCTTATCATCGTAGACTTTATTTTAAAACACAGAATATCTTTTTTTATAATAATTTTATTAATTTCAGAAGATTGGTGAAGCATGTTTATAAAAGAGATTTGAAGAATTATATTAGAAGAATTGAGGTTAATATTTCATCTAACCCTAAAGAATTTTGGGATTTCATTAAAAAGTCTGGTTTGGGTAGAAAAAAGGTTCAAGCTACTCATGGTTTCACTTTAAGTGCAAATGACTTTTCAAAACATTTTGCTGATGTATATTCATCACATGATGCAATATCTTCAAATATTGCATTATTTTGTAATTCTTCAACTGTTCATTGTATGATTGACCATATTTCTAAGGATGATGTTGTTATGGCTATTAAGCGACTTAAAATTCATTCTAGTTTGGGAAATGATAATCTTCCTTCATTTATTTACAAAGGGCTAGCTGAATTTATTGCAGTTCTTCTTGCATTTATTTTTAATTTATCACTGAATTCTTGTGTTTTTCCTAATGTGCTTAAGTGTGCCAAAATGGTCCCAATTTTTAAGAATGGTTCACGTGATTGTCTTAATAACTATAGACCTATTTCTGTTTTACATACTATTGCTAGAATTTTTGAGAGGTGTGTTTATAATAAAATTATTTTAGATGTTAGTAAACTCATTTCTTCTTCACAGCATGGTTTTATACCTAATAGATCCGTAGAAACTAATTTGTTAACAATTTATGATCATATAGCTCATGCAATTGAGGACCAGCAGAGACTTGATGTTGTTTATTTTGATTTATCAAAAGCTTTTGATAAAGTAGACCACAGTATTCTTCTTCGCAAATTATATCAAATGGGTTTTTCTACTAAGCTTGTTTATTGGTTTCAATCCTTTCTTCATGGTCGTACTGCATATATTAAATTTAATAATACTATTTCATCTAAGTTTAAATGTAATTTTGGAGTTCCTCAGGGTAGTATTTTAGCACCTATGCTTTTTAACATTTATATGAATGACCTTAAGGATTGCTTAAAATCTTCTTATCTTTTGTGCTATGCAGATGACTGTAAAATCTTTAGAAGAATCACATCTGTGTTTGATTGCACTCTTCTTCAAAAGGATATAGATAATTTTAGTGCTTGGTGTGATTTAAATAATATGATTGTTAATTTCAGTAAATGTTCCTTAGTCTCGTATTCTAAAAAATCTGAAGTTTTGCATTTTTCTTATTTTATTAATTGTCACAAAATTATTTCTGTTGAATCCCAAAAAGATTTGGGAGTTATATTTTCTAGTAATGGATCCTTTCTTCCTCATTTGGAAATGATTATTGGTAAAGCTTTAAAAATTATAGGTACTATTCTAAGGTTTGGTCATCATTTCAGTGGTGATACAAAATTTAAATTATTTTTATCATTGGTTCTTCCCATCATTGAATATTGTTCAGTCATTTGGAATCCTAGCTCTAAACAGGGATGTAACTTATTACAATCAGTGAGTAATAAGTTTTTTAAATATGTTTCTTTGGGAAATAAAACTGTTGTTCATCTTTCTTCTAGAAGACAATATAGAGATCTTAAATATCTTTATAAACTTGTTAATAAAATAGTTCTTTTATCTGACACAATTTCTACTGTTGTAATTAGATCTCATGTGCATGATACTCGGTCTGCTTCTGTTTGTTACATTAAAACTTGTCATTCCAATGTTCTTAGATTTTCTCCTTTATTTAGACTGCCATATTTATATAATCAGATTTGTAGTAATAATAATTACTTCAATTTAGATTATAATCAATTTTGTTATGTTATTAAATTTAAATGTCATATTTGATTGGTTTAACTTGATTTTGTTTATATATATATGTTAAATTGTTTTATTATTATTATTTTGTTACGCGCTTTATATTTATCCCTTTTATTTATTTGTTATTATTAATGTTTTAATAATAATTGTTTATATGCTGATATTTAATTTTACTTTAGATTTTTAAATGTGTTAATTATCTTTTATTGAAATATGGCACATAATTATATTAATAATTTGTCATTTAAACTCATTTATGTATTTATATATTTGTTATGGTGCAATACTGTAATTGGCTTTATGCTGTAGTTTTGTACGGTAAATAAATGAATTGAATTGAATTGAATTGAATTATTATTATTATTATTATTATTATTATTATTATTATTATTATTATTATTATTATTATTATTATTATTATTATTATTATTATTATTATTATTATTATTATTATTATTATTATTATTATTATTATTATTATTATTATTATTATTATTATTATTATTATTATTATTATTATTATTATTATTATTATTATTATTATTATTATTATTATTATTATTATTATTATTATTATTATTATTATTATTATTATTATTATTATTATTATTATTATTATTATTATTATTATTATTATTATTATTATTATTATTATTGTTGTTGTTTTTGTTGTTGTTGTTGTTGTTATTTTAATTTATTAAACATATAATCTCCTTGTGATAAATAAATCACGCATGGAGCTTAACAAAAATACATGTGCAATAAAATAAAAAACATTAATATACAATAAAATAATTAAATAGAAATAAAAAGTTTTTGATTATCATCAATTACAATCCAGTTCATAATCAATTTTCTCAAAGTTTTCCTTGATAAGTCATTAACATTAAATCCAATGTTTCTTATAAAAATATTATAAAATCTTGGACCAAGATAACATTTCTGATATCTGCAATGAGTTTTAAAGTACACTGGTTCAAATAATAAATCAAAATCACTTGATCTAGTCACCATTATTGATGAAGAATTATATTTATTCATTTTTTTGTATTTAATATAATAACACAAAATATTCACTAAAAATAATTGATGAATAGTTAAAACTCCAGCACACTTAAATAATTCAAGTCTCGGCAAATCCAAAGGTTTAAACAAAATAATTCTTAATGTAAAATTTTGTAGTGTTTGCAATGACTTCAAAAAATATGCTGCAGTGCCACCCCATAATGTTATACCATAAGAAAGTCTGCTTAAGAAAATTTGTTTATATATACTTAATAGGACATATTTATTCAAACAATCTCTTAATCTATAAAAAAGAAAATTAAGTTTTCTTAATTTTACTTGAAGCCAAAGAATATGTTTATTCCAATGTAAATACTCATCCAAAACCAAGCCAAGGTAAGAAATTGTTGAAGTCCTGGTAATTTTCTGACAAGACGTTTTATTAACATAAGGCAATTGAATTAACAAGTCTTTTGCTGGAATATTTTTAAGAGAATACATTATGTAATTACATTTATTAATATGTAGCAGTAATCTATTACTGTTCATCCATTGTGTAATTTTAAATAAATCTTCATTCACAAGTTTCTCAAGTAAACTATATGAAACTGCTGAAGTAACCAAAGCAGTATCATCTGCAAAACAAAAAATGTTAGAATGAAGAGAAAGATCAAGCAGATCATTAATATAAACAGTAAATAACAATGGTCCCAGGACTGAACCTTGAGGAACTCCATATCTAATTATTTCAGAATCACTCAAAAAATTATTAATTTTCACAAATTGGCTTCTATTACTTAAATAAGATTTAAACCATTCAAGCATAGCACTCCTTATGCCACAATGGTGTAACTTAATTATTAATATATCATGTGGAACACAGTCAAATGCTTTCCGCAAATCTAAGTAAATGCCTATAGTTTTGTAACCTTTTTCTAAAGATTCAGTGATGACTGAAACATGTTCAGATAAAGCCAGTTCTGTAGATCTTCCTGGCAAAAACCCAAATTGATTGTTTGAAAATAAATTATATTTTTGAAAAAACAAAACAATTCTGTTTTTTACACACATTTCCAAAATTTGAGACAATGTTGATAAAATAGAAATTGGCCTGTAGTTTTCCAAACATTCCCTAACTCCACTCTTAAAAATAGGTGTAACAACAGCAGATTTTAAACAATCTGGAAATATACCTGAATCAATAGAAGAATTAAATAAAAAAGATAAAATTGGTAAAAGAATGGAAACATTTTCAATTAATATTTTTACAGAAATACAATCCAAACCAATACATTTTTTATGTCTCATTTTATAAAGAGAATCTAAAATTTCACAATCTTCAATCTCTTTAAAAACAAAAGAATTCAGGATAGATTTCTTATATTGAAAAACATGAGAACTGCAATTATTGTCAAAACTATTTATTAACAATTCCACACTGTGTACAAAATATTGATTGAAATGATCAGCTATTAGTTTTGAATTATTTAAAACATCAATAGATATTTCATTAATCTTTAGTCTAGAAATTTGTGAAAATCCTTCTTTAAAAATAAATTTTTTAACAACAGTCCAAAAGTTGCTTAATTTAGTTGATTTTAAAGAATCAATTTGAGTAGAATAGAAAATCAATTTAACTTTGACTATATCTTTCTTTATTTCTTTATCAAGAACCTTTAGCTGAATTTTTAAATCTTCATTAGCAGGAAACCTTTTGAAAAGCTTGTACAATTTATTCTTACTGTTAACTTTTGATATTAACTCATTTGTAATCCAATCATGTCTCTTCAGATCTTTCTTCTTTATATATTTTATAAAAGAACAATAATCTATAAACTCCTTCATCTTGTCAACAAAGAATGAAAATGCACAATTTACATCATTCAACTCAAAGATTAAATTCCAATCATATTTAGTAATTAAGGATTTCAAACGATCATGAGATAAAAGTTTAAAACACTTTTTACTATGAGAAAAATTCTTTTTAAAAGTAACAACGATTCCTCTGTGATCTGTAAGACACCAATCCAAAAAGGTGTTTTCAAAAGAATATTTTCAGGACATCTAGTAAAGACGTGATCAATAAGTGAAGATGATGAAGATGTAACACGTGTAGGATGAAATAAACATTGAATAAATCCAAAAAGTGACAGCATATTTAAATAATGTTGAGCAGCAACAGAAATTTCACCAGAAATATCAATGTTCAAGTCACCAACAAGAATAATGAATTTATCATTTAATTTAGTAAGCAAATCACCAAGTTCGTCACTAAAGCTTTCAACTGTATGACTGCAAGACCTATACAGAGCAATAAGTGTTAATTTGTCTGAACCTAAAATGAAATTTAAAACAAGACATTCAGAAGAATCAAACACTGCATCAATAGAAGTCACACAAAGCACTGATTTATAATAAACTAAAAGTCCACCTGACCTATTATTAATTCTACAATTAATAATTGATGTATATCCCTCTAACTCATACAGTCCTTTTTCACATTCCTTAATCCAGATCTCAGACAAAATTATAATATCAAATGAATAATCAAGTGAATGTAAAAGAATTAACAACTCATCAAAGTGTTTCCTCACACTACGAATATTTATATGAAAAATCTTAAAATTTTCAATAGCCAAATTATCTTTTTCTGTAACAGTATTTTTAAAAGATAATCCATGTCATAAATTAGACAAATCCGATTCAGAAACAATCCTAATAGCCCTATCCCCAGTATCTTTCCTCAACCAAATTTTCCCATCTTTAATCCAAACAAATCTATACTTATTTTCTTTAGCCATTGAACGAACTTTCCAAAATAATTTCCTATTTTCAGGCAACAAATCTTCATTCAAATATATACGCTTATCAGCTGTAGCAATGGGCAAAACATCAGATAGATATAATTTAATTCTTTTACCTCCTGACAAGAATAAATCTCTTACCATTTTACTAAAAAAATTAACTTTTATTACAGGCCTAAAAGTACCTCCATATTTTAATCTATAAATAGAATTAATATAATTTTTATTAAAGTCTGACAATTCTAATTTTTTAGCTATATTTTCAACAATATTAAATAAATTTTCATCATTAGCATAATCAACACCAACAATTTCAATATTGTTTTCTAATCTTTGCTGCTTTAAATAAAAAACTTCTTTTTGCAAATTGCATAACAAAGAATCTTGTGCTTTTACTTTTTCTTTCATTTCATTAAATTCTCTAATCAATATTTTTATATTATTTTGAACTAATTCAAGTTCTAAAGTAAGTTTAGCAAAAGATTGAGATAATGAATCAATATTATTCTGTAAAACAGGCAGCATATCAAGTTTTCTATTCATCTGCTGAAGTAATTCAAGACTAGAATTATTATCTAAAGAATTAGATAATGAATCAGAACTAGATCCATCATTTAAAGTCAAATTTAAATTAGTTCCTGCTCTACAATTTTTACACCTCCATAATGCTTTATTTGTAGATGACATATTTTTAAATGTCTTTTCACTTACTGTACTACATTTAAAATGAACATTCCCATTACAACCCAGACAAGTTATAAAATTTCCACCAAAAGGAAGAGCTAAATGACAAGAATTACATTTATCCATAATATTAAAAACCTTAAGTTTTAAAACCAAACAAACAAAAAGAAAATTAAAACTAATTAAAATTCCAACAAAGATTAAAAAGTAAGATAATTAAGAATCTAAAGTAAAGATAAAAAAAAAAAAATCAGAATAAAATAAATCAATTAATTAAAAAAAAAAAATTACAACAAAGATAAAAAAACTAAGATAAAAATAAATAAATTCTAAAACAAGATTAAAAAATCAAAAAAAAAATGGCTACTTAAAAATAAGTTAAAAGAAATCAATAAAAAAAATTGAAATATAAAACCATTAGAAAATAAAATACATACAAAACATTATCAATAAAATCTTCAAACTGTACTTAATAATACCATCACAAATAGGAAAAAAAACTTAGCCAAATAAGAATTATAGAATTCAAAAATCAGAGAGACAAATAACACATGTTAACTCTACAAAGTCAGCAGCAATCATTATTATTATTATTATTATTATTATTATTATTATTATTATTATTATTATTATTATTATTATTATTATTATTATTATTATTATTATTATTATTTTCTTCTTTTGAAAACATCTTTTTTGGATTGGTGTCTTACAGATCACAGAGGAATTGTTGTTACTTTTAAAAAGAATTTTTCTCATAGTAAAAAGTGTTTTAAACTTTTATCTCATGATCGTTTGAAATCCTTAATTACTAAATATGATTGGAATTTAATCTTTGAGTTGAATGATGTAAATTGTGCATTTTCATTCTTTGTTGACAAGATGAAGGAGTTTATAGATTATTGTTCTTTTATAAAATATATAAAGAAGAAAGATCTGAAGAGACATGATTGGATTACAAATGAGTTAATATCAAAAGTTAATAGTAAGAATAAATTGTACAAGCTTTTCAAAAGGTTTCCTGCTAATGAAGATTTAAAAATTCAGCTAAAGGTTCTTGATAAAGAAATAAAGAAAGATATAGTCAAAGCTAAATTGATTTTCTATTCTACTCAAATTGATTCTTTAAAATCAACTAAATTAAGCAACTTTTGGACTGTTGTTAAAAAATTTATTTTTAAAGAAGGATTTTCACAAATTTCTAGACTAAAGATTAATGAAATATATATTGATGTTTTAAATAATTCAAAACTAATAGCTGATCATTTCAATCAATATTTTGTACACAGTGTGGAATTGTTAATGAATAGTTTTGTCAATAATTGCAGTTCTCATGTTTTTCAATATAAGAAATCTATCCTGAATTCTTTTGTTTTTAAAGAGATTGAAGATTGTGAAATTTTAGATTCTCTTTATAAAATGAGACATAAAAAATGTATTGGTTTGGATTGTATTTCTGTAAAAATATTAATTGAAAATGTTTCCATTCTTTTACCAATTTTATCTTTTTTATTTAATTCTTCTATTGATTCAGGTATATTTCCAGATTGTTTAAAATCTGCTGTTGTTACACCTATTTTTAAGAGTGGAGATAGGGAATGTTTGGAAAACTACAGGCCAATTTTTATTTTATCAACATTGTTTCAAATTTTGGAAATATGTGTAAAAAACAGAATTGTTTTGTTTTTTCAAAAATATAATTTATTTTCAAACAATCAATTTGGGCTTTTGCCAGGAAGATCTACAGAACTGGCTTTATCTGAACATGTTTCAGTCATCACTGAATCTTTAGAAAAAGGTTACAAAACTATAGGCATTTATTTAGATTTGCAGAAAGCATTTGACTGTGTTCCACATGATATATTAATAATTAAGTTACACCATTGTGGCATAAGGAGTGCTATGCTTGAATGGTTTAAATCTTATTTAAGTAATAGAAGCCAATTTGTGAAAATTAATAATTTTTTGAGTGATTCTGAAATAATTAGATATGGAGTTCCTCAAGGTTCAGTCCTGGGACCATTGTTATTTACTGTTTATATTAATGATCTGCTTGATCTTTCTCTTCATTCTAACATTTTTTGTTTTGCAGATGATACTGCTTTGGTTACTTCAGCAGTTTCATATAGTTTACTTGAGAAACTTGTGAATGAAGATTTATTTAAAATTACACAATGGATGAACAGTAATAGATTACTGCTAAATATTAATAAATGTAATTACATAATGTATTCTCTTAAAAATATTCCAGCAAAAGACTTGTTAATTCAATTGCCTTATGTTAATAAAACATCTTGTCAGAAAATTACCAGGACTTCAACAATTTCTTACCTTGGCTTGGTTTTTAATGAGTATTTACATTGGGATAAACATATTCTCTGGCTTCAAGTAAAATTAAGAAAACTTAATTTTCTTTTTTATAGATTAAGAGATTGTTTGAATAAATCTGTCCTATTAAGTATATATAAACAAATTTTCTTAAGCAGACTTTCTTATGGTATAACATTATGGGGTGGCACTGCAGCATATTTTTTGAAGTCATTGCAAACACTACAAAATTTTACGTTAAGAATTATTTTGTTTAAACCTTTGGATTTGCCAAGACTTGAATTATTTAAGTGTGCTGGAGTTTTAACTATTCATCAATTATTTTTAGTGAATATTTTGTGTTATTATATTAAATACAAAAAAATGAATAAATATAATTCTTCATCAATAATGGTGACTAGATCAAGTGATTTTGATTTATTATTTGAACCAGTGTACTTTAAAACTCATTGCAGATATCAGAAATGTTATCTTGGTCCAAGATTTTATAATATTTTTATAAGAAACATTGGATTTAATGTTAATGACTTATCAAGGAAAACTTTGAGAAAATTGATTATGAACTGGATTGTAATTGATGATAATCAAAAACTTTTTATTTCTATTTAATTATTTTATTGTATATTAATGTTTTTTATTTTATTGCACATGTATTTTTGTTAAGCTCCATGCGTGATTTATTTATCACAAGGAGATTATATGTTTAATAAATTAAATTAAATTATTATTATTATTATTATTATTATTATTATTATTATTATTATTATTATTATTATTATTATTATTATTATTATTATTATTATTATAATTATTATTATAATAATTATAATAATACTCTTATTAAGATTATTAAAAGGAAATCTTACCATCATAGACTCTATTTTAAGACACAGAATATAATTTATTATAATAATTTTATCAATTTTAGAAGATTGGCTAAATATATCTATAAACGAGATTTACAAGAGTATATAAAACAAATTGAAATTAATATTTCTTCTAATCCTAGAGAATTCTGGAATTTTTGATAATAATTCAGGCTTGGGTAAGAAAAAGGTTCAAATGACTCATGGTTCTGCATTAAATGCAGATGATTTTTCTAAACATTTTGCAGAGTTATATTTTTCACAACATGGGATTGATTTTAAAATTACATTTCCTGGCAATTTGTCTAGTGCTAAATGTACAATTGATCATATCTCTAGGGAAGATGTTATTGTAGCTATTAGGAGGCTTAAGACTCACTCTAGTTTAGGATGTGATAATATTCCTTCTTTTTTTTATAAGGGGCTAGCCGAATTTATTGCAGTACCTCTTGCCTTTGTTTTTAATCTGTCTCTTAATTCTTGTACTTTTCCTAGTGTTTTGAAATGTGCTAAAATGGTTCCAATCTTCAAAAATGGTGATCGAGATTGTGTTTCTAATTATAGACCGATTTCTGTTTTGCATACCATTGCAAGAATTTTTGAGAGATGTATTTATAATAAAATTATTTCAGATGTGGGTAAGATAATTTCTTCTTCTCAACATGGTTTTAGTCCTAATAGATCAATTGATAGTAATCTACTGACAATTTATGATCATATAGCTCATGCTATTGAAGATCGTCAAAGACTAGATGTTATTTATTTTGATTTGTCAAAAGCCTTTGATAAAGTTGATCACAGTGTCTTACTTCATAAATTACATAAAATAGGTTTCTCTAATAAACTTGTATATTGGTTTCAATCATTTCTATGTAGTCGTACAGCATATATTAAATTCAATAATAAAGTTTCATTTAATTTTGAATGCAATTTAGGTGTTCCACAGGGTAGTATTTTAGCACCCATGCTGTTTAATGTTTATGTTAATGATCTTAATGATTGCTTGAGATATTCTTTTCTGTTAAGCTATGCTGATGACTGTAAGATTTTTAGAAGAATTGTATCAGTGAACGATTGTGTTCTCCTTCAGAAGGATATTGATAACTTTAGTGCTTGGTGTCAGTCAAATAATATGACAGTTAATTTTGATAAATGTTCCTTTATTTCTTATTCCAAAAAATCTGAAGTTTTACAGTTTTATTATTATATCAATTCTCATAAAATTATTTCAGTTAAATGCCAAAAAGATCTTGGAATTATGTTTTCTTGTAATGGATCTTTTACTCCTCATCTTGAAATGATTGTTGGTAAAGCTTTTAAGGTTATGGGTGCCATTCTTAGACATGGTTATCAGTTCAGTAATGATACTAAACGGAAATTGTTTTTTTCATTGGTTCTTCCTATTATTGAATATGGTTCAATAATTTGGAACCCTAGTTCTTTGCAAGGATGTAACTTGTTGCAGTCTATTTCAAAAAAGTTTTTCAAATATGTTTCTTGGGAGGGTAAAATGATTAATCTTTCATCTAGATGAAAGTATAGGGATTTAAAATATTTTTATAAAATTGTTAATAAACAGGTTATTTTATCAGATATAGTTTCAACTATCTCAGTTAGGTCTTTGAGTTATGATACTAGGTCTACTTGTGTATATCAGATTCAAACATGCCATTCTAATATTCTTAAATTTTCTCCTTTATTTAGGTTACCCTCTTTATATAATCAAATTGGGAGTAACGTTAATCTGTGTGACATTGATTATAAGAAATTTTGTAATCTTGTTAAACTGAAATGTGAAGTTTGATTTTGTCTTTTAAATTTTACTTTATTATGTATACATTTATATTTTAATTTTATGTTATATGCTTTATTTTCACTTTTATTGTACATGCAAGCTGTAATTGGCTTTATGCTGTTGTTTTGCACTTAAATAAATGAATTGAATTGAATTGAATTATTATTATTATTATTATTATTATTATTATTATTATTATTATTATTATTATTATTATTATTATTATTATTATTATTATTATTATTATTATTATTATTATTAATAATATTATTATTATTATTATTATTATTATTATTATTATTATTATTCATTATTATTATTATTATTATTATTATTATTATTATTATTATTATTATTTATTATTATTATTATTATTATTATTATTATTATTATTATTATTATTATTATTATTATTATTATTATTATTATTATTATTATTATTATTATTATTATTATTATTATTATTATTATTATTATTATTATTATTATTATTATTATTATTATTATTATTATTATTATTATTATTATTATTATTATTATTATTATTATTATTATTATTCCAATAAACATCACATGATCACCATTTCTTATACTTGCTTATAACTGTTATTTAAACAGGCAAAACTCTTTATACATATTGCTACTCAGTGCAAGCCAGAGTAATCAATGGATGCCAGAAGGCTTTAATAACAATTATAAGCAAGCATAAAAAATGGTGATCATGTATGTTTATTAGCTTAAAACAAATCCTGCCTAATAGGATAGTGGTGGCTATGGTTATTAAAGAGTCAAAGTCATCAAAATATATAGGTACTGAACTGAGTTTCAGATCTATATGACTATATAAACTAATGAGCTTGGATTGAAAATATTATAGTGTAAAGAATTTAAGACTCATAATTTTGTAGTTAAGTAGAGATAAAAGGTGGCTGCTGGAAGGTTGCATTAGATCTAGATGCAGTCCTCTCAAATTCAAGGCTCCTCACTGATGAAGGCCACAAGCCAGAAACTAGTCTGGGGATATTGGATGAGTAGGCACTAGATGGGGATTTTATGCAAAAGTCTTCTGGTATCCATTGATTACTCTAGCTTGCACTGAGTGGCAATACATATGGAGAGTTTGCCTCTTTTAATATCATTATTATTGTTATTTTTACTTACAAAATAATATGTATGGTCTGCATGCAATAATTGATTAACTGTTAAAACAGATGAAGGGCATAAAATCATATGCCACAAAAGCATTTTAATGTATAATTATAAATACTGTATATATTTTCTATAATAGCTGTTATATATTGATATTTTTATTATTTTTTATAAATATGTATAAAAAAATCACATAATCACTATTTTCTATATTTACACAAGCTGTTAAAATAATAGCAAACTCTCCATACTGTGGTTGCATTAGATACTAAGATCTAGATGCAATGCTCTCAGATCCAAGATTTCTCACTGATGAAAACCACAAGATAGAAACTAGTCTGGGGATATTGGATGAGTAGGCATTAGATAAGGATTTTATGCACAAAGCTTCTAGCCTCCATTGATTACTATGGCTTACACTAGGTGGCACTCCTAGTTGGAGAGTTTGCTACTGTTTTATATTTATAAATTTATTAAACGCACATTGATTACGTAAGTAATATTTACTGAGGCTATAACCTCGATAGTATGCATGTAAAAATGCAATAGTAGGGACCTCTACAGGTGTTTTAACCACAAGCTTACGTTATGGAAGAAAAGAGGGGAACCTTTTTTACTTCAACCTTCTATTTAAAGAAGGTTCCCCTCTGTTCTTCCATAACGTAAGCTTGTGGTTAAAACACCTGTAGAGGTCCCTACTATCGCATTTTTACATGCATGTTATCAAGGTTATAGCCTCAGTAAATATTACTGTTTTATATATATAAAAAAATAGCACAAGAGACCCTCTATTTCTATTTTTGGTAATCTAAATATATATTTACATATATAAAAAATGTTTCTGCTAATGAAAGGAGATTTTTTTGTCAGATTCTGAAAAAAAAGATCAAATGATTAAATTATTTAATTTGTTTAAAATAGAAATAGTATATTTTGCAGAACAAGAATATTTAAGGTTGTTTATTTTAAAAAAGTGTAATTAGAGTTTAAAGTCAGGGTTTGTTGTTTATTTCTGAATTAAAAGGACTATACAGAAATTTAATTAACATTATTTCTGTTTTTAAACTAAAGAATATAATTATGTTCAGAGAAATGTTTATTGTTTTAAAATTATTTATGGCAATTGTTTTATTATTTTAATTTAAAAATAAAAAACTTATTTTGATCCGGTTATCCAAATATTCTGAGACCTTAGCCATAGTAATTAAATCCATATTCTGTAGAGATTAGGGACATAATTTATCACAAGGGAGAGAAGAAAAGAGTGGAAAAGAACTTGAAAGAGTGTGAGAGTCACTGCAGAATTCTTTAGCTTGGTGTGAAAATAAATGTGCCACTAGGACTTCACATAAATTATACAAATATGAGCAGCTAATTGTATATGTATATATGAAGGAAATATCTATCATGTTGATAAATGACATTTAAATGCATACATGCTTAGAAGCATATAATTAGCAGTCAATTACTCATAAACAAATCAAAAATCAAATAGCGTTTAAATCAGCAAGAAATTAATGTTCTCAGCAGACTAACTATGAATGTGATGCGAAAGCATTGAAAATATACTTGGTGCAATAAATTTTACTAAATTTAAACTATGACTTAGTATTTCTTTTGCATTATATATATATATGTACACAAAAGAAAAAAGAAGCTATTTATGGTTGCCCGTTAAAACAGTTTAAGAGCTATTCTGATTAGAATTACTCATCAAGAAATAATTGTTCACAGATGTCTATGCAGAAGCAAGAGAAAAGTCAACTGTCATTATGAATGAAGTATACTACGAGTGATATATATATATGATATGGAAGAAGTACCAGGAAAATGAACTATAAATGTATAGTTAGAGAAATAATTTTGTCAAATTTTACTTATGAAGAGAAAAGGTATTTAAGAATGAAGAATCTGTGTATTATTGACTTTCTGATAAAGTTTAATAGACTAACTTTATTGGAAGCAGAAAACAAAAGATACTTTGACCGTCAGAGTCTGCCATTCTACCACTATGCGGAGCTGTCAAATGGATTTATTATATGGAGATCACTATTCTTTGCAAATTCTTTTGTGTCTCTTTGGAAAGAAGACTGTACTTTTCAAACTGATAATAGCTAAGCTACTACATGATTATTAAAGTGGGAAAAAAAAGATAGAATGACAATCTTAAAACTCATTCATGTAAGTGTATAATATTTTTTCTAATGGTAAAAGCTACATCATTTTACAATTATGTCTCAGTTTTATTGATATCACATTGACACTCAATATGTAACAACAGATCATTATGGAATCATTTTACTCTTTGACTAAGAATAGTTAGATGTCTTTTACAAACCAATATTTTAGAGCTACCTGAAACAGTCAAAACTTTAACTTGGAAGTATGGAGGATGGATACACTAATCATTTCCCCACAAAATCTTTGATGTTTTATATGCATGGAAATTATTATTAGGAAAGATCTAATTTTTAAAAGTCTTTGTTATTTTTTTAAATGTATTTAATAATAAGCATTTTAATATATATAATTGCAAGGTACAGTATTATATATTTGTCATACACTTTTAAGTATAATTTTGGAAGTTTGGAATTAAAAATTAATTAAAACTCTTACTCAAGTAATACTTGATATCTGCATTTGGAAGAGTACCAGAAATAAACTTAGTAGATATTATCTCTAATTCTTAGTATCTCATTAAGGGATATATTTTATTGGAAATATTTAATAGAATAGATCTATCCAGAAGATTCTCAATGATTGTGGAATAAATTTTAAGCTTTTGGATAATCATTATTATTCAGATGATGAACAAAGTCTGGAGAATTGGAAGTAGTTAAATTAATGTGTTTTCTTTACATTGTGGTGATACATGTGACTATTAATTGCTTGATAATAAATATAAATTTTAAGATAAGTTTTCAAGTTTGATAAAATGTTTATATGCAATTTCTATTTTTTTCTTTGAAGACTTTTACACACACTTCCATTGTTGTAAAGCAATAGTAATTCTATTTTCTGCTAACTTGACTTTGGGTTCATATTCAGAAATTTGGCTTTTCTAGTCATTGCTATTAGATATAAACTGCTAAACATAACATGATCACTATTCTTTATGTTTACACAGAGGCTAAACTCTCCATACAGTAGCGCCACTCAGTGCAAGTCAGAGTAATCAATGGATCCAAGAAGGTTTGTGCATAAAATCTCTATCTAGTCCCTACTCATTCAATATCCCTAGACTAGTTTCTAGCTTGTGGCTTTAATCAATGGATGAAGGTTTTTACTCTGTGCTATTAGATATACTTGCGTGATAGATTCTATGTATCTTTTGATCCAATGATTTGAAGATACTGAAAAGATCATTTCAGGCAGAAAATGTCACAAGACTTTCTTATTTCTTGTGAGATTCAATTTGTTGAATTTAATTTTTTATCTTAACTAATTAACTAATCATTGTTGACATATGAGAAGATAGCTGCAAATGTTTGTTCTTATTGGAAAAGGACAACAACAATAAAAAATAGTAGTGGTAGGTATAATGTTTATTTTCTTTTTAATTTTAATATTTACTATTATACTGTGAAAGATATAGTAATGATTTAATAACAGTATTATAAAAAAATTGCAAAGTTGTTAGAAACTTCTATTAATTTTTAATTACTTTACTGTAATTTTAATAATTAAATTTATAATGTCAAAGTTGTCAGAAATTTAATTTGTTGGATATGAATATTTGACATACAGCATATTGATTTTTTTTTTTAAATATAAATTTGACACAAAAAATATGTAATATAAAAATTACTTAATATGTTATTTGAATTCTTGACTGCAATATAAGAAATAGTTTGCTATTTATAATTGTGTTAAGGTGATGGTAAGAATTACAAACTGCTGTCAGTGTTGATTAAATATCATCACTTGGCTCTCTTATGAAGTTATCTCTAAACTTTAACTCAGGCGGGAGAGTTTAATATAAGTTTAATAAATATTAATTAATTCAGATATATGAAAGTTATCAGAAATTGAATTTATTTAATGGTCATGATTAAAATGTATTATAAAATTTATATTTTTAAATGTAAATAAGACAAATTTCATTTACAAAGTGTTACCCATGATTATGAGAGCTAAGTTCTCTTGAAAGCGCTCAAGCATTATTTATTATGTATTATAATTTATATTAAGTTTATAATAAATTGTGATTTAATTTGAAGAAGCTCTGCTGTTATGCGCTGATTTGTGCATTAAAATTGTATATATATATATATAGTAGGCAGCTGAGTGTGAAATAATTTCTTTTTACAAAGTTTGTAAAATATGAATATAATTTTATCATTAACAATCATGTTGGCTGGTCACAAATAATGGTTTCTTTTTAATTTATCATTGTTAAATATGTTCTAAGGACTAATAGGAAACATATGTAACATTTAAATATGCATACTGAGAAAGCATCATTTATCTGTCTTGCTTATTCTTCTGTTTAAACTATTTTTTAGATTGCTCTGGTTTACTCTCAAATGATGTTCAAAACACCGACCTCATTTTTTATATACTGAAAATCTCTAAATAGAGATGCTTAAATAACATAGAGCAACAATCTCTCTTTCCATCTACTTCTCTGTACTCCCATTACTCTGTTATCTCCTCTTTTTTATCTCTCTGACATTTCTGTTTTCTGCCCCTTGATAGCCCTCTCTTTTTTATTTCCTTCCCCTGATTTTTCCCCCACCCAGCTTCTACTTTTCTTCCCTCCCATTTTTTGTATTTCTTTTCACCTTCTCACTCTTTTCCCTCCCCCTCTTCACTTTATCTCTTTTTTAATGTATATTTATAGCTATTTATTTAATTGTTTATCTGCCTACCTACATACCTACCTATCATTTATTCATATCTTTATATTTCCAAATTTTTTTACAGCAGTTTAACAAGAAGGATTTTGTGGTATAAAATGGAAAGGTAAAGGAATAAAAAATAAATCAATGTTATTTAAGTCATAAAATGTTGTAAGAGTTATCAGATGAAAATAAAAAAATAAGACCAAAGCTAAATACTAATGAATTATAATAAATTAAAAACTTCTAAATACCTTGATCAGATTATTAATATAAATAGAAACCTAATAAATGAAATTGTTCATAAAATTAAACTTGGAGTGCTTTTTGCAAACATAACATAATATTAAAAGGAATTATGTTTATCTTTTTGAAAAGAAAGATGTGTTTACCAGTTTTTAAATATGGATGTAAGATTTGGACAGTTAATAGAAGAGCAATGTAGAGATACATTCTAGGAATAACAAAAAGGAATCAAAAGCAAAATTTTTGGGGTAAAAAAACAAATAACTATCATTAACATACATTGAAAGAATTAAAAGACAACATGGAGCTAGTCTTGAAATGGATAATTGAAGTGTTAAACTGGATCCCAAGAAACTTCAAAAGATCTAGAAAGAGATATGCAGGATGAATGGATAATATAAGGAAGCTTGTAGGTGTGATATGGAGAAGAAAGTTGGAATTGGTGAAATTAGATTTTACACTCCACAGAATAACAGTGAAAGAGTGATGTGTGAAGATTTGAGTTTGTAATTATTTTATATTTAGTTAGAATAGCTAGAAAATATTTATAAATCATTATTAGGTAGTTTGAGTAGATTGGAACCAACTATCAAGATCTTAAGTTTGATTAGAATATGTTGAAGAATGTTTTCTCAATTAGTCTTAATCAACTTGTAGACATGGCAGGCAGATGGATGTGCTATCATCACAACATGAGTATCTGGTTTACAATTCTCTTGCATCTTGTTTTCCATGCTTGCATTTTCCCGGTGATCATGTTCATTCTTTTGGTGACCTTTGTTTTTATTTTTTGTAGTGTGAATGCCAGACTGATATTTTTATTAATCAAAGGGGATTTTCCAAGGTCTGTTAATAACATAAATAAATGCAATGGAATTTCATGTGTTGTTTAGTGACTCGTAAATCTGAAAATGGGAAGGTTTTGACCATGCTTTTTTGCTAAATAACATTTAAGAAAGACTATAAAAATGAGATGTAAAAATATTGGTTATATTAAGAAACTGGTTAAGTGATTGGAATATGATAATATTTAAGATTAGAACATAATAATTGAAATGGCTATCTTGTGATTAGTATTTATTGACTATAGTCTATGTTGTCTTAGTTATTTAAAAAATTTAAAATAATTTTAAGACAAAAACCTCAAATGTGGAGTTATTCCTGCTAAATTATACAAGCATAATGATAAAGCAGTTAAGAGTTGTAATGAATGAAGCAATGCATGAATAGAGTATGTGTAATAGTCATTCAGCATAAAGATGAGTTTAGAATAAATAGATAGAGTATATAAAACTTAAATGAAAAAATGAAAATTGCTTTTTTAAAATTTTCTTCTGCACTCAATCTTGTATTATTAATAAAAAATTGATTAATTTTAGTTTTTGATTTTGAACTTCATTTAAAAGTTCTCCAGTTTATCAATATATTGGATTTGTTATCTTCTCCAGTAATTTTTCTTGACTTAGTTATATTTTATCCATTGCCAAAGCGACTATCAAGAAATTTGATCTTCTCTTTAATTAAGGCTAATAATTCTTTTATACATAACTCTTCTTATTTTGTAGAAAACTGAAATAAGACTTTTTATTAAATATTATTTCTGTACAGTCTTTTTTCTTATTAGATTTCATCCCAAATTGATGATTTGACTAATTAAAAATAAGTTTTGTCTTTTGTCATCAACACTCCAACGTCATTAATCTTTTTTAGTATTTGCCTTTTTTATAGATATTATCATGGTCATTATTATTCTGAATTTGCTTTATTAATTCCTCAATATCTCAAAACTATTCTTGATACATATCACACTATTTAATTTTGTTCGATTTTTTTTTTCTCATACTGTTCAATTATGAAATTTTACAAATGGATTTTACTGTTTTTCTTGTATTGTCAAATTTTTTAACCGTCTGATTTACAAATATCTTTTTGTTATGGCTTCTTTTTATTATTATTGTATTATCACATGATCACCATTTCTTATGCTAGCACATAACTGTTATTAAACAGGCAAAACTCTCCATACAGTAATGCCACCCTGTGCCAACCAGAGTAATCAATGGATGCCAGAAAACTTGTGCATAAGATTCCCATCTAGTGCCTATGCTCTCAGATCCAAGGCTCCTTACTGACAAAGGCCACACGCCAGAAACTAGTCTGGGGATATTGGATGAGTAGGCACTAGATGGGGATTTTATGCACAAGCATTCTGGCATCAATTGATTACTCTGCTTGGCATAGGGTGCCATGACTGTATGGAGAGTTTTGCCTGTTTTATTGTATTATCTATAATTTTTCAAATAATGGCTCTGTATTTTTGTGACATGTGTAATTAAAATATGTATTTTGTATTTAAATTTCTAACAATCAATGCAGTTATACATATATATTATAATGTGCAAACTGAGCTCAGTGTGACTTAATTTAACATTACAAAGTGGACATACCAATGCCTAATAAAATCAACTAATGAAATGTAAGATAATGTAGTATTTTAATCAATGATCTTTAATGACAGTGGTTGCAATAGTTTTATGTATTTGTCATATAAATCTTAATTTAGTGAGAAAATGATTTGTTATACATTTTGTTCACTCTCTTATAGCAAATGTTGCTATATTAATAATTTGTAATAATAGAATTAATATTTTTCATGAAATAATGTTATTATAATTATTATATTTATTGATATATTTTTAAATCATATCCTTACAATGTAGTTACATGTGTATTTTAATGTCAGTGTATAGTGAAAATATAGTTATTTTATGTTAATTAGCTCAGGAGAAAGAAAAGAAAGAAAATGCAGATACAAAAATTTATTTTGCGATATAATTATATCAGTAATCACTTATGTTATTTGGAGATAAGGAAAGAAAGCAGATCTGATTTCTTATATATATATATAAAACTTTTATTGTAAACAAAGAAATTCATTTATGATTGAATGAAATCAAATTAGCTTCTGTAATTGTGACTGGAAAGGATATGTAGTATTGTCATGAGAAGGGATATATATATCATCATCATCAACCATTATCAATCCACTGCAGGATAAAGGTCTCTCCAAGTTCAATCCATCTTTTCTGATCTTTAGCTTCTCTTCTCCATATCACCCCTGCACACTTTCTTATTTCATCAATCCATCTCACATGCAGTCTCTTTCTGGGTCTTTTACAATCTCTTGGAATCCAGTTTAAGATTTCAATTGTCCATCTATTATCCTCTCTTCTAACAATATGTCCAGCCCAACTCCACTTCAGTCTTTTAATTTTTTTATTGAGATCAATAGCACCTGTTTGTTCTCTTACCCATATATTGCATTTTCAATCTCTTCTTGTTTCTCCCAACATGCATCTTTCCATACTTCTTTGATTGGTCTGAAGTCTCTGTATTGCTCTTCTATTAAGTGTCCAAGTCTCAGATCCATAAGTAAGAACGGAAAAAACCCATTTATTAAAAACCTTTTTTTTCAAACACATAGGCATATTTATATATATATAGGCAGGTAACAAGTCAATCTCTCCTATTTACATTTTTTTCCCATTGCTTATTATGGGGAAATATATTAAGATGGCTGTCCAAAAACAGTCTAGATTATAGCTGAAAGAATGGAATCAGCAAAATAGTAGAAGACTAATGTTTGGCAATACTTATTAATGTCAGATTGCTTTTTGCATCTCAAAACCATTACTTAAATATGATGACCAGAATCATTATTAGAATGGTGACAATTAACATTGTTAAATAGCCATAACATGCTAGTTGGACTTTCATTCATATAGTTTTCCTGTTAAAGATGATTATTGGTTGTCTGTATAGAGGAGAAAAGGAGATGATAACATCATATCCATTATCCACTCATGATAAGAAGTGCTTCTTACTTGTCATTAGAACTAATGAAAGAAGATGAAATGCTTGTAAAGGACTAATTAATAGTCATGATTGTGTGTTTGTTTATATTAATAATATTTATAATTGTGTTATATTGTGGAAGTGGCATAAGTAGACTTATGATCAATTCGTATTCGAGAGTAAGAAAAGTTTTTATATTGCTAAAAACTTTATAAGGCTGTAATTTTGATTTAATATTATTGTTTTATTATCAGTTACAATTTATTAATGCTGTATTCATAATATATTAAATTCTTTTATATATATTTTAAACAATTAAGTATATGGAAAATATAATTTATTATTATTATGATTATGTTTTTTGTATTTATTTTTATGTTCAATCCTGATTTAACTTTATGTATATGTTAAAATCGATGCATTTATCTCTTTAATTAATTGCTACATTTTTATTTCTAACTGTCAAACTCACTCCACTCACAACTTTGACACCATCCACCTCAGATAAATACAATAATGATTATTACTAATCATTTACTAAACTAGAGATTATCTCTAGCACAGATATAAACTTTAAACCTCAGTTAAAGATTAATATATCTGATTTTTTAAATTTTATTGTTCTATTTTACTTATCGTTAAAATCCATCTTATATGTGTATGATAACATTTGTAATACAAGCTTGTTAAATTAGGTCATGTGACATCTGACTTGATTTTTTTTGTAATTTTATTTTTTGCTATTAAGGCTTTGGCGATTTTATATTGCTAAAGCTATTAATGTATGATATATCTGAACTTAGTTCAGTCCCATATGGCTATTTAAATTAGATAGCTGGATTGGAAGACATATGGATGTCTGAAAATTTCAGATTTTCTACTTAATAGTTATCCATTAGATAAAGTGCTGGGCTTGTCCTGGTATTTTTAATCTAATGCTTGAATATCATAGCACCTCACCGAGGAAGCCAGTAGTAGAAACCTGTCTGGGGTTGGGGATATTCTGCAAAGCTTGTTAAGAGCTTATTTATAACCTCTATATATAACATACATCTCTAAGCTGTTATTATCCCTAAAGATGATGCTTTATGATGAATAAGTCTCAGAGTATAGACAAAATAACAAAGAAGGTAGAAATATAGATAAAATGCTCTTCAGTCAGGGAGCGTTCTTTCTTAATGGAAAGTGGAGCATCACAGTCAATTAATTCATTGACTAGAAGGATAGTATATTTAAGCTAATACGAAATGTGCAATTATCTTCAGGGACCTGTGATTGGAATGACTCAAGTATAAGCATACGATATAATGTTTTAGAATTATCTTCCCAGTATTTCCCCCTATTTTTTTTTTTGCATTACATACCATTAGTATTATATATTTATTTAAATTTATTTAAGACTTCAATATCATCTGTAATGATAAAAATTTATTTTTTATTAGATTCCAAAGAAAAGGAGCCAAGTTCTTCATGTCATGAAAGTGAAGTAAGAATAATTTTCTCTCTTGGCATCATTAATTAATTAGATAACAGTATTATTTTTATATTTTTCATTTTTTCTGGAATCATTTTCAGTTGAATTGAAAAGCATTAATTAATATATCCAAACATTTTTTGATTTTTTTTATAAATAATTATCATAATAAAGTGACATAATTTTAAGATTGCTGCTTTCTGTATTTATAAGATCTTATATTCCTAGGTCTAACAGCTGGAGTAACTTGGGAAATGAAATTAATCAGTAGTCTCAATATATTTAAGTATTTTTAATTTCTATATCTTTTTGATAACAGTTTTAACATTCTAGAATTTGGATAAAATGAAAACATGATTTGTACATTTGTCTGGTTTCATAAGCTTTAGTATCATAAGTAGTAATATTATGTCACATGATCACCATTTCCTATGCTTACACAAGCTGTTAAAACAGTAGCAAACTTTTCATGCAGTAGGGCCACCTATTGCAAGCTATAGTAATCACTTGATGCAAGAAGGTTTGTACATAAAATCCCTATCTAGTACCTACTCAATCCATCATTCCCAGACTAGTTCCTCACTGATGAAAGTTACAAGCTAGAAACTAATCTGAGGATATTGGATGAGTAGGCATTAGATAAGGATTTTATGCACAAACTTTCTCGTATCCATTAATTACTATGGCTTGCATTTGGTGGTCCTACTGTATGGAGAGTTTGCCACTGTTTTAGGAATATTATTGTAATTAATATGACTGTGCTAATAGAAATGCATTATAATTTGATATATATTATAATATTAATAATCAGCATTAAGCTAATGCACATGATATTTATTATGTTAATATAGAATTCTTATGTTTAATATTTAAATACAGGTATATTTTATATCCCTGGATTTTAGATGAAATTATAGGGGCTTTGAACCCAGGCTTTCAATCTCCCTTCAGCTATCCAATCTATCTCAGAAAACCAATATACAGGACAACACACATGTGAAAAGGATAAATGATCTCCAATATACATATCATCACTTGGTCCATATCATCATCTTCCACATATATATATAATCAGAACTCCATTATATTAAAATAGCAAATCTTCAGACTTTAATGATGGTCTGGATTGACTGATGATTGCTGGTTCAGTATGAAATACATATATTGGAGATCATTTATTTTTTCATGTGTGTGGTCATGTGTATTGATTTTATGAGATAGATTGGATAGCTGAAGGGAGCTTAAAAGTCTGGATTCAAATCCCCTATAGTTCTTAGGTTTTTAAATTGAAAAATAATTTTAAAATAAATTCTTTAAAAACTTTTATGATATATTTAACTATGCTGGAATTTGTAGCACTTATTATTATTTTCCCAGATGGTAATTATTAATCTGTTTAATGTAGTATATAATAATATATATCTGCCTTTTGCAAGCAGAACTTAATTAATTATATATAATTATGATCTTTTGTTAATTACTTATTCTCTCCCCTCCCCTTCATATACTTTTTTTAATATACATGTTTCAGCAGTCTGATTGATTTTCATTTATTTTACTGAGTAGGTTTAAAATTGTTATCTTACTCAATTTATGAATCCTGGGGCATTAAAAATTTTTATTTTTAACATTAAATTGAGAAATTCTAATAAATTTTCAAATAGCAGTTAATTAATTTGTTGACCAAGTAAATATTTTTTAAAATTAAAATTTTATATCTGACATAATGAGAAACTATTTTTTTCAGTCTTCTGGAAGTTTTAAAACTGATTAATTCAGGAATCTTAACTGATTTTAATTTAAAATGTTAAAATAATACAACAGATTACTAAAAGAATATGTTACAATATATAATGAGGAATATTAAAGCGATAGTGGAAGTTGTTAATTTAAAAAGAAAATTTTTGAATGTATCATTCGTGGAATAGAACTAGAGCATTTGTGGTAAATTTTTTTCTGGGTATTGATAAAGTTGAGTAATCATAATTTTGATTTAGCTGATGTCTTATTTAACTAGTTCTCTGTGTAGTCATTAGAATAAGCAAGCATCACATGATCACCATTTCTTATGCTTGCTCATAACTGTTATTAAAACAGACAAAACTCTCCATGCAGTAGTGTCACTTAGTGCAAACCAGAGTAATCAATGGGTGCCAAAAAGCTTGTGCATAAAATCCCTATCCTAAGATCTAGGTGCAGTGCTCTCAGAACCAAGGCTCCTCTCTGATGAAAGCCACAAGCTAGAAACTAGTCTGGAGATATTGGATGAGTAGGCACTAGATAGGGATTTTATGCACAAGCCTTCTGGCATCCATTGATTACTCTGGCTTGCACTGAGTGACATTACTATATGGAGAGTTTTGCCTGTTTAATAGAGTAAGCAAGAAAAATGTTTGACCAAAAATTTGATGGACAATTTTTATTAATGTAAATATAAAGAGATAAAAAGCTTTTAAGAAAGACATATTATTTCTTTAACATTTAGAAATACAACACTGAATTTATGCCAGAATTTTTATTAATTGGTTTTGAAGATGGTTTAGATTTCAATGAGGTTTTTGAGAAGATAGGTAAAAACACAAATGACAGTATTAATAAGTCAACAATTCACCAGAAAATTTTTTATTGAGACAAAATCATATAGGTAGGAAAGGAGTAAGAAAATAATTAAATATAACCTACTCAGAACTAAATATCTAGATTTTTTTTAAAATGCTATGAAAAGTGTTTTATAATGACATAAGAAAATATAATTACTAAATATTTGAGAAAAGCTTTAAAATAAAATTGTCAAAGATATAAAATAATATTATGTGGTATGGAAAGAAAATGAAAAAAGGTAAAATGATTACTAAAAGTATATGACATCATTAAGTATATGAAAGAATTCTCTGAAAAACTGTATAATAATTTAAGACTGAAAAAGCAAAGCAACCTATACATTATGAACTTCATATGAGATGTCACTCTTTTTAAATAAAGAAGTGATACATCAAATTAAATCTACAAAGAATGGAACTATTAAAGATATATATAAAGGCAAATGAAGGAATAAAGCTATATACCAAATGTTTAAATGATGAGGATGAATTAGATGATTGTAGTGATATTGACATTTAAGAAAAATGAACAATAAAATATTTAAATTTAATAACCTACAAGTTTTCTATTATTCTTTATTTATTAATTCCAAATATACACAGAATACCATGGATTCAAGATAACCAAAATAACTTGGTTTTAAAAATAGTTATTTCGCAAAAGATTATATCCAAGTTTTAAAAAAAGATCTAGAAAGGTTTAATGAGTAAAATTTATCATTTTGTATTGGATTTGTAAATTATAACAGGACATTCACTCTAAACAGGTAAAACTCTCTATACGTATTGCCACTCAGTGCAAGCCAGAATAATCAATGGATGCCAGAAGGCTTGTGCATAAAATCCCCATCTAGTGCCTTCTGGCATCCATTGATTATTCTGGCTTATACTGAGTGGCAATACGTATAGAGAGTTTTGCCTGTTTTAATAAGTTATAAGCAAGCATAAGAAATGGTGATCATGTGATGTTTATTGACATTGACTCTGTGAACTTTTTGTTATGATTAAATATTTGAAACAGTGTGATGTAGACTTAGGATGTTGTTAAAATTTGAAAAGTATTCATCACAATGCAACAGCAGTAGTCATTATATTGTGATAATAATAAGATTAAGATTACTAAAGATGCATGACAGGATATTCTATTCTCAAAAGGGTTTTTACCACAGTTTTAGAGAAAATATTTTATGGAATAAAAAGAAAGTAAGGAAAAATAAGTAGAGTTGCCAGGACACAGTAAATTAGAATAAAAAGTACATAAAATTTTACTTGGGTGAAATGTGTTCAGTAGAAATAATATTAAAAGGAAAAAGCTATATATCTGGAAAATGTTTTTTTAATGTGTTCTACGAGTGCTTAATTATGAATTTAAGACTTGACCAGTTAATAAAAGAGCAGTGCAAAATGATGTGTCACACAAGAAAATATGAATGCTAAATTAAAAAGAAGTTTCAGAAATGAAATATGTAGATGAGAGAAAAACTAGTATCATTACCATTGTTGAAAGAATTAAATGACTGAAACGGAGATGGGATGGGTATGTTATTAGAAGAGATATAACATATATAAGCGATTTAACCCACTGAAGAAGAAGCTGTCAGTAGTAACCAAAAACAATTAAATCAAATTAATCTAGGCCTAGTACTTTCGAGGTTTTCTCTCATATTCATGGCCAAAATAGGTTATAAACCATTGCTGTAATATTACTAAATAATAATGTATGCAAATTAATTTGTCCATTTTCTTGAAATAGCAAAACACATGACGCGTCTATTGATGGCATTGTTATCACTGATAATAGAATATGCCTCCTTGATTTTTCTTTTGCAATCGTTCTTGGGAGCACACTATCTTGGGGTTGCAGGGTTCAAACACATGGCCAGTCTGCTTCTCATGTTCGTAAAATATTGAGAAGTTATCATTATTCTTTTTTGCTCTTCTATACGTTTACATGTGTTGAGCAGCTCTATTATGGACAGTGGCCTTGGTTTCCCAGTAGTATGTGGCACTGCATCAGCCTGAGGGCATGAAATACTGTATACGACCTGGGGTGCCTGAAATGGATCCATTCTGTCCTTTGAATTATTAATCAGTCTGTTAGTATTAGGGGGAGTGCGGAAGCCAACCTTAAATTCACCAGCTAAAGTCTTTATAAACTGTTGTGATACTTTGGGGATGTAAGGGAGGAGGATTTGAGGTTTATCTTTAATTATGTGGTTAGTTATTGATTTTTTGTGAAATTGATTTATTTTCTTTGTAATTAATCTGTAGCTGAAGCCGACACTTAATAAATCTTTTATATAGCCTGCAATATTAGAAGAGATATAATAGTGATCAAGTGAAGCCTCAAACTTCTTATGTGAGATAATGGATAGCAAAGAAATTTGTTAAACTTGTATGAAAAGAATATGGAGTTGAAAAACATATGAATTTTAAAAGACCAAAATCCTGCAATGTTTGATGATGGTGATATTGCAGTCATTAATTACATATTGAGTGTATATTTTATATATGAATCTGTGTATAAATATTTATTAGATCTAGTTAAATACTTAAATCACTAATTTAATGAAGTTATTAAATAAGTGCCAATTATATATATATAATTCAGCATTATATACATATATGAACAGTGAAATTTTTTATAGATATTCATCCTTGTATATATTTGGTTATTGTTAATAAAATTAACATTATACTGATGTAACAAATTAATTCTATCAGCTATCTTCTGGGTAAAATATAGTGCGTGATATTCAGTTGAAATGTCAGTATAATGCTAATTTTATTAACATAAAGCAAATATATATATACAGAAAAATTCAAAATGTATTTTTATGTAGGTATATATAGTATATAATATAATGTAACCAGTTGGCTTACATAGCATACACTAATATAGTGTATGTGCATATATATACGTAAAATAAAGGAAAAGTAGAAATAAACACAGAATAAATTTTTGTAGTAATATTGTAAATTACAGTGTAATGACTTTTATTAATGTGTACTTTTCAAAATCAGAATCCTTATAAGACCTTGATCATTTATTTTTTTATTTTTATTAATAAACTTATTTAATTGTTAAAATTGTATTCCATCATCTCTTGTTCACATACAGTAATAGAGCCCATGTTCTCTGAGCTAGATTTCGGACACGGATAAATGGGGATGTGTTTAGTGCTTTGGGCATCCAGAGATGACCAATCATCATCCTGGTTGGCGCAAAAGGATACTCTTTAAAGCCCATGCACTATTATTTTTTATTTTATTTTAGTCTTATTAAAAATTTAAGTTTATAGTTGGCCAGTACAAGTGGCCTGAGCATTGATGATGATCAGCATGTTTTAATGTCCCAGCATTATTGTTTAGATTTTCTGATTATTGTGTATTTTAATGGATGGGCACTAAGCTGGTGCATCCAAGTTATTGCCCAAGCTGGCAAAGGCTCAATAGTTTGCCTGGTCTACAGAAGACCCATTTTCAATCCAGTCACAAGGTTGACTGTTGATTTATATATTTTATTGTACTAATTTGTTTATTCCCATCAATGATGTTGATGGATGGTTATTTCTCTTGAGTACTCATACTTTGACTTTTGATAATGCTGGTTGAATATTTATAATTATGCTTTTAGCTGCTCTTCTGAGTTAGCTTTTGATCTCACAATGCTCACAGAGATTTTCTAATCTCATTTTATGATTAAATATCTCATTACTTATATACTTCTTGTAAATTGTTAATATTACAAATATTTAATTTTAAATGGACTGGAGTGATGATGATGTTTTGCCATCAGCCAGTTCAAATAACCATCACTTACCACCCACCCCGATGTTTTGCCATCAGCCAGTTCAAATAACCATCATTACCACCCACCCCATCCCGTTACAATAGTAAAGATACATGGGAACTTTAGGTAAATTTGAAATAAAATTGAGTAGCTTCAGTGAGTATGGTATTGTGAAATAATTATTGTGCATATTTGTAATAAAGAATAAAAATGAGGAAATTATATCTATGTAAACATTAACTTTTGATATTGCCAAGAGACTTAATTACTACTAATTGACAATTTCTAAGGCTAAACAAGTTTTTCTCATTAACCTAAAAACCTCTTTTGTCTGAGTTTTAATAGCTCTTTTATTGGATTTTTTTTGTTGAAGTCAACTAAAAACTTCAACAAAAGAGCTATTATAAGTCAATGAGAAAACTTGTTTGTGTATTCAACTATGAAGCTGAATGGCAACAAATAACAAAACTGTAGATTATAAGCTTAAATAAAAATCATTAAATAAAGATGAAAATTATATTTATTTACATTATAGTAAGTCACACATTATATACAATTTGACAAACCTAGTTCTCAATAAATGCTAATACTTCCCATTTTTAAAGACTAAACAATGTCTTAACTATTCTCAGACCTGAGTAAATACTACAAAAATTGACTATACTCATGGCCTGACCCTGCACAGTTCTCCCGAGAGCCTTATCAGGTGCACACAAATAAAAATAAGACTGGTGCGCTCTATTTAAGATCTCTATATCCTGCTGTTTATACCTACAGAAGCTCAGTCTCTGGGATGATGTCCCTCATAACAGAAAAGTTGCTACAACTTTTTCAATAGTTTTTTCTTTGAGTCCTTTCTCCTGACATCCAACGATGCAACAGCAACAGCACCATCTGATGAAAGGTAAGAAAAAGCTGATGGTCTTTTCAGCATACCCTATTTATACATCCACAGTTTAATATCTGGCATTTAATTAATATAAAAGATAATAGCTCTTTACATTCAGCTATCTTATCCCACCCACTAATGCGTCTTTTCACAAATTATTATCAAGCTTTTAATTGTGTCAGTGTGCATTCCTTTCACTTGCAATTAGTCTTTCAGGTCGTGATTAATGACTCTTCCTCTGAGTTTAAAATAGCTTAATGCTTTAATTAAACAATACTAGTCTTTTTTATACTTAAATCCATTAAGCCTTTCCGACATTATTATTAACATTTCTTTTATCTATCAGCAACCTTTTTTATTGCTTTTAAACTTACAATGTCTTTCTATATTTAAGTTTTTAAAACAGGCAAAACTCACTACATATATTTTGCCACACACAGCAAGCTAGAGTAATCAATGGATTCCAGAAGGCTTGTGCATAAAATCTCCATCTAGTGCCTACTCATCCGATATCCCCAGACTAGTTTCTGGCTTATGGCCTTTGTTAGTGAGGAGCTTGGATCTGAGAGCACTGCATCTAGATCTTAGGATCTAATGCAATCCTCCAGCAACCACCTTTTATCTCCATTTAACTACAAAACTATGAGTCTTAAATTGAAAACACCTTAATGTTTTCAATCCAAGCCCATTAGCTTATATAGTCATATGGGTCTGAACCCAGTTCAGTTTCCATACATTTTGGTGTCTTTAGTTCTTTAATAACCATAGCCACCACTATCCTATTAGGCAGGATTGGTTTTAAGCCAATAAACATCACATGCCCACCTCCTCTTATTTAAGACTCATAGTTTTGTAGTTAAATGGAGATAAAAGGTGTTTGCTGGAGAGTTGCATTAGATCCTAAGATCTAGATGCAGTGCTATCAGATCCATGGCTCCTCACTGATGAAGGCCATAAGCCAGAAACTACTCTGGGGATATTGGATGAGTAGGCACTAGATGGGGATTTTATGCACAAGCCTTCTGACATCCATTGATTACTCTAGCTTTCTGTGTGTGGCAATATATATATATATAGTGAGTTTTGCCTGTTTAACAACAGTTATACACAAGCATAAGAGGAGGTGGTCATGTGATGTTTACTGGCTTATATTTAACTTTCTATTTTCTATTTCATGTAATGTTTACTGGCTTATATTTAAGTTTCTATTTTCTATTTTTCTGGAGTCACAAATCATAATTTATAATTTATACAAATTATGGTTACTAAAGCAATATTTTTTCCAAAATATAACACCTCAGAGTTTATCAGTTAGTAATAATTGATAGTTTCTTGGCAACATCAAAATCTAAAAGTTATCTCTGTTTACATGGATATAATCTCATTTCTATTTTTTATTATAATAATCCATGGAAATATTATATATATTGTACCGAGATACATCAGGAAGGAGTGTGCTTTATTCGGAGTTACACATAATTTTGGGAGAAATATAAATTGATAAAAGATTTGTTTAAATATTTAATAAAAAATAAAAGGTCTTATAGGATAAAATAAGAATAAAAAGAATTTTTTTTTCTCATAGAAGGGTTGTATCGTTAAAAGCATAAATTAGCCAGTTGTATAAGATATAATTTTGAATCATATTGAAACAAAACCTAAAAATTAAAACTTGATTTAACTAAAAATTTGATTTAATTGAAATTTGATTTAAGATTGCTTTTAAAAAAAAAAAAGGAAAAAAAAAGAAAAAAGCAAGGTGGAGTTCGTTTTTCTTATAAAAAAAAAGAAAATATATAACAAAGGAATGTAGTGAACAATGGGAGCTAATGACAAACATGAAAATTTCCATTAAACGGCTAGTTGGTGAAATAACTCTAACAAAGAAATTAAATTTGCAATCATCTAAAAAAATGACCAATGAAACTGTGTAGAAGTCAAAGAAGGAAATAATTGTCCAATAGCAGAAATTCAGAATGTAGATTGAATCCATAAGATAAGGACCATAAAATATAAAAAGGGCGATTTTCTATTTATTATGAGATTATTGAATTATTAGATTGAATTTGACATTGTGATTAAATTTGACTCTAATTTATTTTCATAGTCATACTATTAATATACGTCTAAAGTTAAAAAAAACATAATGCTCATTGTTAAACCCATCGTGTGAACAGGCCAATCCTTCCCTGCAATACCAACAGCAGTCAGTTCAATATCTATTATGTTCAGTAAAACAAAAGAACGATGTCCACGGTTAACTACAGATCCCTACAACATAAAAGATCAAAAGAGTTAGCCTAACTGACCGAAAAATGCTATCAAACTAAGCTGGAACTACATAAAGGAAAAGCTAGGTAATATTTATTTATTTTTTTAATTCACTAATTAAAAGCGTAATAATATATGGAATAATAGACTCTGAACTTTCGTTACGAACAATATTTACTAATTGTCTTTAGCTCCATTACCTAGGGATTTTATTTGATTTCAAATATATTTTTCTATAATTACCTTTTAAATGTATGTATAATATGATATTTTGGTTGTATTAAATATTATTTAAACTTAACAAAAGTGTAATTAATTATATTATAAGACCAAACGAAGTGAAATAGCTAAATGGAGACCTAATGGGTTAATGATTACTTAAATTAAATAAAAAAAAGGGGAGAAAGCGAAAATTAGCCAGAGGGAATTCGGAAAAAGGTTTTATTTTAGGTAGGCGGAGTATATATTTTATTGATTGTGGTAGCGAGCTAGGGGAGCGGTACTAGATCGTATTGGTCAAGCAGACTTGTCGACAAAGGTGGCTGGCGCCATTGGATTTTCCTTTAAATAAATAAAAGGTTTGATTGGCTAATATGTAATCTAGTAACGAGTATTAATGTTATTGGCAAATATTTGCAAATGATATTGATCACTCCACCCGAGTACCGACAGCCCGTGATAGGATTTTGTGTAAGAGGGAGGTACAAATTCTGATCGAGTCGTTATTATAAACATTAAATATTTTATTGATTTTATATAAATGATTTTATAAAAATTTATAAGACACCAAAGAGGTGTAGGTAGAAATGGCTCAGTGAGCAAACTAAACATTTTGAATGGCAGGACATGTAGTCATGACTGTTTTAATGGTGTGAAGTGTGTATGAGTGACAGAAGTGATAGCTAGTAAAAAGAAGCGGGAGGGAGCGTGATAGTAGGATTAGAAAACTATAACAGCCAACTGTAAAGGTGATTTTGCAATTATATAAACTGAGCATAGGGACACTCGGAATTTTACATAAAAAAAAAAAAACTGGGAAGGTTAGGTGTGGATTTCGATTCCAAATAAAAAAACACAATCATATTAAATAAAGTCAGATAAAATAGGTGTAAAATGGAAATAGCGTCGGTTATCAAAATAAAGACTTCTGGAAACAAAGGGAAAGACGAATAGATATTGAGAGTTAGAACTTTTTTTTTAATGATTCACATCAGTCAAAGTTAATATAGCTATTAGCTACATACGATGAGCGAAAATTGGTGGGAGTCGCTGGGAATAAAGCCAACAACTTCAAGGAATATAAACAACATTCTGAATTATTGGGGGAGGGGCTTCAGGAATTGTTAAACATCAGGTAACACGAAAAATGGCGAACAGAAGAATCACTAATACATATTTCCAAAACAAGTGGCGAGATTAAGGGGAATCACAGCATACAAACTATCTTAGCAACAAATACTGATAGTAAGGCAGGCTTCCCAAAAACTCCAAGAAATAATAATAGGAATGATACCATGAGTGACGCAGAATACTCAGGACGATAATAACATAAACGTATGAAGAAAATCAGGAAGGGGAAATGCAGAAGATAATAGAGACAAGTAGCAAACCTAGTACAAAATGAAGAGGGCAGCTGGAATGGCATACCAATCATTCCTAAAATAAAAATAGGAATCGAAGGGAAGGCATTAATGCACTACTTGATCAGGCAGCCAAGTGTGGTGATTTCGAAAACTTCAATGAAATGGACCGATAACTTGAAAATTAAAACCTTGCATAAAGGATGTATCTAAGGCTGGCGAATGGGAAAGAGCCAAGTTGGCATCGGAGCAAGCTTGGGTGAGTATTAAGATTGCAGGGAAGGAATACAACCTCATCTGATCTTGGAGGGATTGATACATGATGCTATCCTGGGCTCAGACTTTATGTGCAAAGCAGGATGCATGCTGGATTATGAAAAACGACAGGCAAGAATTAATCATGCAGAAATACCGTTTGACTCTGCGAGGCAAACAATAGTAAGCGACACGATGCAGAAAGTGCAGGGATACAAATAAAAAAAATAATAATAAGGGAAGAGGAACGGAAAGCGAGAATGGAGAACACTGAAGAAGTTGTTGAACACGTACGAGGATGTGTTTTCAGAAGTTCCGGGAGTTATCGAAGTATACAAACACCGAATAAAGCTTATGGAAGACCAGCCGTATCAAGCGCGAGCATACCCAATACCACATCAATATAGAAATGCCGTAGAAGAACAGCTACAGAATATGCTAAAATGGGGAATTATTTCTAAATGCTCATCACCATACAATAATCCGTTGGTGACAGTAAAGAAAAAGGACGGGTCTATTCGATTGTGTTTAGACGTGCGATAGTTGAATAAAATAACAGTGCTAGACACTAATGCCCCGCCACCTATAAGTGAATTATTAATGAAGTTCCATAAAAAAAGGATATTTGACGTTTGATCTAACGCCAGCTATTGGCAGATCAAGCTTCACCCTGAAACCGGAAATATACGCTTCCGATATAATGGACGGGCGTATAACTTTAATCGGGTTCCCTTCGGCTAAAAAACAGCGGGCTGGACTAATACAATGCTTGATCAAGTATTGTCAGAAAAAATCAAGAGTTTAATTACGTGTATGTGGACGACATCATTGTGGCCTCGGATAGTGTGGAGGAGCACTTCGAACATTTGAAGCTACTGTTCGAGGAGTGCATAGAAAAAGGAATTAAAATAAATTTGGGGAAAAGCCACCTAATGACTCCGGAGGTGAAATTCTTGGGACATATTATCAGTGAGCAGGGAATATCTCCAAATCCAGAGAAAATCGAGGCGATACAACAGTTTCCAAGGCCAAGGAAGAAGAAAGACATCAAAGCTTTCTTCGGACTGTGTAATTTTTTCAACCGATTTTATAAAAACTTTTCCTCGGACATGGAACCTCTCTTACAGCTATTAAGGAAGGACAAAAGGTGGATGTGGGAGGAGCAACAAGAGCGTAGTTTTGAAATGGTAAAAAGGGGGTTTATAAAAGAGGTCATGGGGTTTATAAAAGAGGTCATGCTGTCATACCCAGATTTTGACAAACCATTTGTAGTGCAAACTGACAGTAGTGGAATGGGCCTGGGAGCCATATTATCTCAGGTGCAGGATGATGGGAAATATGGGGTGTTATTCTTTATAAGTTGCTTATTAAGTAAGCCTGAAAAAAATTATACAGTAACTGAGAGGGAGGCTTTAGCAATTGTCTGGGCCTTTAAGAAGTTTAGACAGTATTTAATCGGGTCGCAGGTGATAGTGATCACAGACCATAGGAGCCTTGAGTTCCTTAATCATAGTTTCCTCACGAATAGTAGGCTGATCCGATGGAGTTTGATATTACAAGAATTTAACTATCGCTGCATATTGCCCAGCAAAGACAATATGGCGGCAGACGCTTTAGTCGCTATCCGATAGAACCACCCGCAACATTTAACTTGTAATGAGCGTACATGCAGCGACGGAAGTAGATAAAGGTGAGGATATGAAGGCAGTTGCAAAGATTAGTGAAACGCAAGAAAGGATACAGAATGTAAACAAATAATAGACCGCTTACGCCATCAGCCTGCAGGAAGACCGTAAACAATACGGTATGGAAAGAAAAAAAATATTTTTAAAAAATGGACTTTTACAGCGTAAAATAAGAGTGAGGAGCATACACGTCGTTCTTCCAGTGAATATGCGGAAACAAATAATCATGTTCATACATGAAAATTATGGACACTAGGGGGCAGCAAGACGGAAGGGTTGATAGGCAATTGGTTTTATTAGCCAAGAATGTATAAGAGTGTTTTAGACACATTGAGGGATGTATTGTTTGTGTGAAACAAACCCCAAACTCATCAAGCGTGGGCCTGTTGGACCTATATGCATACCAGCCTAACAGCCTTTGGCAATAGTTTCTACGGACCCTACCCCGTTTAATAGAAAGAAGTATCTTGTTGTAGCCTATGACGTCTTTTCTAAATTCGTAGCGATATATCCGGTGGCGCAAGCTAATGCCAAACAAACTATACAGGTACTTGAACGTCAACATTTCGGCGTGGGAATCCCAAAACAGATAATATCAGACCATGGAACTCCCTTTATGTCGGAGGAATGGAAAAGGTGGACGAGCCGCCAGTCAGACATATTCTCACTTGATTCGCAATCCGCAGTCTAATCCCTGCGAGCGAGTCATGAGGGAATTGGGGCGCTTATTTCGGGTGTTCTCCAGAACAATCATCGTAGATGGGTAAAAGAGGCCCGAGAGTGGCGAACTGATAAATTGGTCCAGACGAATCCACCGGGTTCGAACCCATCAGGCTTCATCACGGGAGAAATGCCCTTACCCATTCAAAACCCCTTTACCGTTAGAACACCACCTATTGATAAGAAGGCGCGGATGAAGCAGCTGTAAACTCGAATGATGGGAAATATAAGACAAAGGAGACAAGGAAGAGCAAGGCTATGTTCAAGCTGGGAGATGAGGTCATGGTAAGGGTAAATCCAGTAAGCCATCCGGAAAAGGGGATATACAAGAAATTTCAACCAGTATCGACGGGCCATACAAAATCATAAAGGAGTCGGAAATAACGCCTTCAAAGTCGCCAAGGGTCGACTGTAGGGGAACGTTCAATGGGATCCTTACAATTACTAAAGAAGAAAGCAACAAGTAACACAGACACACGAGAATAAGAAGGGCGAACTTCCATCAAAATAAATCGGGATGTATAGTAAAATAAAGTTAAACTAAAACATTCAGAATGATATTTTAGTTTCAAAGGGGGACGGAGAAATGTACCGAGATACATCAGGAAGGAGTGTGCTTTATTCGGAGTTACACATAATTTTGGGAGAAATATAAATTGATAAAAGATTTGTTTAAATATTTAATAAAAAATAAAAGGTCTTATAGGATAAAATAAGAATAAAAAGAATTTTTTTTTCTCATAGAAGGGTTTATCGTTAAAAGCATAAATTAGCCAGTTGTATAAGATATAATTTTGAATCATATTGAAACAAAACCTAAAGAATTAAAACTTGATTTAACTAAAAATTTGATTTAATTGAAATTTGATTTAAGATTGCTTTTAAAAAAAAAAAAAAAAAAGGAAAAAAAAAAAAGAGAAAAAAGCAAGGTGGAGTTCGTTTTGTCTTATAAAAAAAAAAAAGGAAAATATATAACCAAAGGAATGTAGTGAACAATGGGAGCTAATGACAAACATGAGAAATTTCCATTAAACGGCTAGTTGGTGAAATAACTCTAACAAAGAAATTGAAATTTGCAATCATCTAAAAAAATGACCAATGAAACTGTGTAGAGAGTCGAAAGAAAGGAAATAATTGTCCAATAGCAGAAATTCAGAATGTAGATTGAATCCGCAAGATAAGGACCATAAAATATAAAAGGGGCGAATTTTCTATTGTATTATGAGATTATTGAATTATTAGATTGAATTTGACATTGTGATTAAATTTTGACTCTAATTTATTTTCATAGTCATACTATTAATATACGTCTAAAGTTAAAAAAAAAACCATAATGCTGCATTGTTAAACCCATCGTGTGAACAGCCAGCCGAATCCTTCCCTGCAATACCAACAGCAGTCAGTTCGAATATCTATTATGTTCATGTAAAACAAAAAGGAAACAGAGTGTCCACGGTGAAGCCCACAGGATTCCTACAACATCGGGAAAAGGATCGCAAAAGAGTTAGCGCTAACTGACCGAAGGAAATACTATCAGAAGCTACGCTCGGAACTATGCATAAAGGAGAAAGCTAGGTAATATTTATTTCATTTTTTTTAATTCACTAATTAAAAGCCGTAATAATATATGGAATAATAGACTCTGAACTTTACGTTACGAACAATATTTACTAATTGTCTTTAGCTCCATTACCCAGGGATTTTATTATGATTTCAAATATATTTTATGCGTATAATTACCTTTTAAATGTATGTATAATATGATATTTTGGTTGTATTAAATATTATTTAAACTTGAACAAAAGTGTAATTAATTATATTATAAGACCAAACGAAGTGAAATAGCGTAAATGGAGACTTAATGGGTTAATGATTACTTAAATTAAATAAAAAAAAAAAGGGGGAGAAAGCGAGAAAATTAGCGCAGAGGGAGATTCGTAAAATGATTTTTTTTAGGTAGGCGGAGTATATATTTTATTGATTGTGGTAGCTGAGCTAGCGGGAGCGGGTACTAGATCGTATTGGTCAAGCAGACTTGTCAACAAAGGTCGGCTGGCGCCCATTGGATTTTTCCTTTAAATAAATAAAAGGTTTGATTGGCTAATATGTAATCTAGTAAACGAGTATTAATGTTATTGGCAAATATTTGCAAATGATATTGATCACTCCACCCGAGGTACCGACAGCCCCGTGATAGGATTTTGTGTAAGAGGGAGGTACAAAGTTCTGATCGAGTCGTTATTATAAACATTAAATATTTTATTGATTTTATATAAATGATGTTTATAAAAATTTATAAGACGACGCAAAAGAGGTGTAGGTATAATATATATATATAGTAGTAAACATGTCAGTTGTTCTTTCTAATGCTATATATAAAGAAAACTTCTTCACTGATATACAGATTGTGACTCCATATGCTGCTTTATACTGTTATCAAAATATGTAAGCATGAAGCTGTCAATGGACACTAAATAGTAAAAGTCTGATTTTTTATGACTAGAAAATGATAAATATGTAAGCATGAAGCTCAATGGACACTAAATAGTAAAACAGTCTGATTTTTTATGACTAGTTTCTAACTTTTAACTATTTATCCTTTTTTTTTTTAGTAGAAGAGATTAATTTACTAGGATGCCAATTAATAAAAAAATATGAACAAGTGTCTGATATTCTGAACTTATGCAATTCAATTCTAGAATAGAGAGAAAGATATTATCATTAGTAGTGTGTATAAAATATATATAATATACAGAAATCTAATTTTTTTTTTTTTTGATAGGATGATGCTGAAGGTGCTTCAGGGGCCAGCTTTAGTGAGTATAATATTGTGCATTAATTATTGTGTTAATTCTCCTAATGTAGTATATAAATAAGATGTTCTGACATACTATTTAAATAAACTACATTGAAATTAAAATTAATAAACAGAGCAACTAGTCTGGGGATATTGGATGAGTAGGCATTAGATAGGGATTTTATGCACAAGCCTTCTGGCATCCATTGATTACTCTGTTTAGCACAGGTGGCAATACTGTATGGAGAGTTTTGCTCTGTTTATCAACAATTAATGTGCTGGTATAGGAAATGTGATCATGTGAAATTAAAATTTCTGAATATTTAAATGAGTATTAATGTTCAAGAGCAACAATAAATTATTTATTTAAAAAAACATTAATTCATAATTGTATATACCAGAGGTGGGGGATCTTTTACCATTAGAGGCCACATTTTAATTAGGCAGTAATAAAGGAGGCCACTTTAATTTTTTATATTCGTTTAGCATATATATAAATATATTTAGATCTTTAAATTTTAAATAAAAATTTTATATTAAATACCACTTCAAATAAAAATATTATTAACATAAGTATCACAATTAAATTTATTACATTATAAAGAAATACAATAGAAAAATTATAAAATTATTATGTTAGTTTGTATTGAAATTGTGAACTTAACCAATGAAGTAGTTAATAGCTTCACACTCTCAAATCAAAATGCTTTAGATTCACCTATTTAATAAGAAATTAGGTCGAAGATAAGAGTAGCCGTTCTTGTCTTTTAAAGCTGTTAATCTTGTGTTTAGATTTGTAGAGGTCCCTATTGTCGTACTTTAGGCGCATAGTTTTAAGGTTATAGCCTTAATATATATTAATATTAAATCATAAAAATCTAACATAGAAACAATACAAATAATAATTTTACAATCCGATGGAAAATTTAAGTTAGTGGGATATTTGCATTTGTTTCTTGCTTGAAAGTAATTGAATATTTGAATTAAGTTTTATAATGCATAGCCTTAATTGATACTGTAAATGAGCATCTGTAATCTGTGTTCTTAAACTAGTTTTAATTTTTATCATGAGAGAAAATGTTGACTCACAGCAGTAAGTACTTTCAAAGCAGGAAAATAAATGGCTTACATGCTTTCATAGATATAGATATTCAACAGCATTTTTTCAAATTTCTATAGGATCCTTTTTAGTGTTCAAAAAGGGATTTGAGGATAGTATCTTCCCCTAACTCAAATAACTCCATTTGTAGTTCCATAGGAGCCTCGGATACTTCTACTAAATACCAGTTTCATAGCAGTAGTGTAATTATCAAAATCTGAAAATCTTTCAGTATATTCTTCTATTAAAGAATCCAAGACAACTACATATTTATCAAATGCTTTATTTTCACAATTCTGCTCATTTAACATTTTTGCTAGCTTGGGGAAGTGTTTTGCGGATATATATGAGCGAGAGAGCAATATTTTGAAAAATGTTAATTTTTTTCGAAACACTTGGATTTTTTGCACATTTCATATATATGCTTCATTTTACCTTGCAGGCAAATATTTAAATTGTTTTGTTTTGTCATGATATCAGACAAAAAAGCAATGTTTCTGCAAAATGCTTCATCTGATAAGTCATGGTTTTTCTTGTTCTTGATAAAAGTTTAAAATTTATTGTCGAAGAGTTAAAAGTTTTATCAAAATCTGTCCTGTTGATAGCTAGCGAACCTTGCAATTGTACGTATGGTAGATCAACACTGTAAGTTTCCTCATCTAATGTTAGCATCTGCCAAAATTTACGATGGCACATTACATTTATGCAAATATAGTTTCCAATCGCAGTGGCTTTATCCAGAGCATCTTGCAAAATTGTGGATTTTGCACAAAGATTTTGTTGATGCAAAATGCAGTGAAATGATGCCAAATTTTTCAAATTTAAGTTGTCTTTCTTTAATAAACCAATGAATCCTTTTTTGTCTCTCATGGAAGGTGTGCCATGGGTGCAAACATTGACTAAATTACTAACATTTAACTGTAATTGATGACATACTTCTTTAAAGTTTTCAAAAATGTCAACACCATGAGTTCTTCCAGTTAATGTACCCAGCGCAAGAAGTTCTTCATAACACTCAAAATCTTTACTTACAGCACGAATAAAAGATAAAACTTGCGCTGAGTCAGTTTTATCAGTGCTTTCATCTAAAGCAATTGAAAAATAAACATCTTCATTTTGTATAATATTACGAAGTTGCTCTGTTACATTTTGAGCTAATTTGAGCTATCGATCTGTTATAGTTTTTCTTGAAAGAGCCAATTTTTTGTATTTATCAACTTTTTCTGGATCTAACATGCCCACTGCTTCAACAATACATTCTTTTATTAATTCTACATCACTAAATGGTTGCCTCTTTGTCCAAGTATATGTGCTATTTTGTAGGAAACATCAACTGGAGTGGTATTTTTTTTTTATAAAAG
Source organism: Epiperipatus broadwayi (assembly GCA_028023455.1). Classification (NCBI taxonomy): domain Eukaryota; kingdom Metazoa; phylum Onychophora; class Udeonychophora; order Euonychophora; family Peripatidae; genus Epiperipatus; species Epiperipatus broadwayi. Next base: position 10,618,140 of record JAQFVV010000010.1, on the reverse strand, counting down.
CACTAAAAGACGCCTGTTGATGATGCTTTCATTTTTCAATTTTTGAAGTGCAGCTTGTCAAGATTTGCCTTCTATATTGAAGAATTTATGTTCTTTATGGTTTACTTGCATTCACTTTTTTTAAAGTAACCGTATCACACAACAAGCACACCATTTTATCTTTCACAGAAGTGAAGAAAAAAATCTGATTCCCACTCTACATTAAATGTTTTATTTTCTTCATTTAATTTTCTTTTCTTGCAATTTGACATGATATTAAATAATATCTTTAAAAAGCTTATACTTACTAGAAATACAATAACACCGAGTTTTAGTAAAACCACAGAGTAAGTATAACAATAACAACTGCATGACTACAAGCATGGTCCATGTTTGACAAATGAGAAGTCACAATCGTCTTTTTACGAATATTAATAGTAAGAAAATAGTTTTTGTGTAGAGATCAGGTGACAAGTCCAATAGTGTTACCGTTTTACACTAGGTGGTGATCTATCATTTGAAATATACAATTGGTTATGACCACTAATAACCACTGAAACTTACATTTATACCGTTCTTTATTTAATTCTATAAATTTTAAAATTGTCATTATTTAAATAAGTGAATATTAATTAATACAAGATCTAGCTTCTATGAAGGCTGCACAAGTCACTCATGGCGGTCACATGTTCATTATGTATGAACCCACATCTGTTAAATTGCTGGTGTTTTTCTGAATTGTCAGAATAACTGAAGAGGATGATTTTGCACTTTAAATATGAAGTAAATATTAATATTCCTTTACAATGTTAAATGGCGTTAGTCTGTGCTGGTGGTTAATCCGCGGATTAATTATTTGCCACTTTCTGTATTTTTACACTCATTTCTGCGCTGGTGGTTAATCCACAGAATTGTGTAATTATATTTGTTGTTTCATGGTGGTGTATAAACCCACAGTTCACTCAAATGTTGTATCATTCCTATGTGTAGATGAATGCATCCACAAGAATGTCATTTTACTTCATAAATGTAAGTCTGGGCAAAGTATTTTGTATTATTATGCTAAAATCATCTTCCATCTATAAATATAACTTATAAGTTGAGTCATAAAGTGTAGCAGGGCATCTTATCTAAATTAACCTCATAATGATTAACTGTCTGTTAATTAATATTTTATCTGAACTGAAGTTTGAATTTTCACTTTGGTTTAGCATTGCATTATAGCTAATTCCTGCAAATATAATATTATTTATTATATTATTATAGATTTATAGTATAGGTTTATTGGTTCTGGAATGGACACATTGGGTATTTCATGATTTGATGTTGAATTTCAGTATATTTTCCTCAAGGCAGAAATTAGATCAAATTATAATAAAATTTATGATTAGGCTTTTATAAAACTGTGCCTATGATATATTTATTGAAGTAAACAAATGGAATGATATTTTATTTATTTATTTGTTTATTTATGTATTTATTTATTATATTAAAACATCATATATCAATTATTTGTGAATCATAAAATTGTAAATAAATGTTGATTTATAATTAAACTTACTGTGCCATTGCTATTTGTCATTCATAAAACCAGAAATTCTATATCTTGAATAGAGCATACATTGGAGTACATACTGTTGTCAGTATGACATAAGAGTCTTAGTAATATTCTGAGAAAACATTTGAATGCTTTTGTCCTTGGTAGTTTATGACGTGTAGGATACAATAAAATCCCATTTGCCTTTTCCATCACTTTAGCTTTTCATTGTTGATTCTAGTACATTGTTGATTCTAGTACATGATACAAAATTGATCGATTTTATAAACTTATAAACAGATTTACCAGATAATGCTATGATTGAATTTATTTTCTTAATGTTATAATTATAATTCATCAAACATAACAAGAGTCTCACTGCTATTTATTAAATTATAAATTTAAGTTTATAAGAAAAGAACCCAAGTTTTTCCATGCTTATTATTATTGCAAAACTCATACCTAGACTAGCATTTGTACCAAAATCATAAATGTCATTCTAAAGTTCATAATCTTTAATAGTTTCACAAGTTATGCCATCTTGTCCACAGTCGGCCATAAGGTCTCATGCAATGAAAAATCGCAGATTAAAATTTTGAAGGATAATAAAATTATATATTTATAATTTGTCTAATGTACTTCCACATACTGCTACGATAGGTCTTTGCGGTGTACCCTGGCCCCGACTAGATTAGATCATAACAATTTCATGTTATATCATTAATTTTGTTTGTTGTGATGTGATCAGACTTTTCGGTTACAGTTTTTAGCGTGCAATGTAGTAGGTTTGATTACTTATGTTCACCACATGTGCTCCAGATTTCGGTTACAATATATATATATAATATATAAAAAAAAAAAAATGAATCAAACTACAAGCTACAGGTATGTAATTTTTGCCAAATCATATTTATACAGATTAAGTCAATTTAGTGAAGTCATTATTTTTTTTCTTCTATTTAAAATTGAAATTTGTTAGATGTCATTCTAATAGAAAAGCTAATATAATTTTATTATTGGGTCAAACCAGACTTCAGATTAATTTTTAGAATTGACCCATTTAAACTAATACCTAGAAAATGTATATTATTGTGTTGGTATTTTTTTTAGTTCTAACAAAAAAAAATTTTTTTTTATAGTTAAAACACATCAAAAAACTAATTGCTTCCAAGTGCGAATGAAATAAGATATCATATAATTTCTCAAATGCTTTATTGATAGACAGGAATTGGACATATGTAAATTAATTTCACTAGACCCTTGAACATGTCAACTAAGATGGGAAATTACCTGATCTCCCACATACATGTTTATTAAAACACTTAATTTTAAAAAAAAAGATTTTAGTTTTCCTGAGTCACACAAACTTTTTAAATCATATACTAAACTTATAGTTATAATAACATTTACACATGATGTTGCATTTTATTAATGTGCAACCACACAAACTAATAATAATAAATTTATATGTACATTTTTAAATATAATATGACAAATAAATTGATTAGAATGTAAATGATATTTAATATATAATATAAGAAATAAATCAATTAGAACATAAATGATATTTAATGTTTATTGCTATGTTAAACTGCTTTTAAATATTATAAACATATATCTACTGTATGTGTGTTTCTGTACATAAAATCACATTATTGCTTTATTTGAGGTATTTTTAGCTAAGACAAATGTCCGACAACATCTAATGTTGGAAGACAATTTGTCTCTAAAAAAAAGTTACCAACTACGAAATGTTTCAAATTAAGACCTTTTCTTTGGATACTCAGCCAAAAATTTTATTAAAATAATTGAAGAATTTTGTTATTAGAAAATCATTTCTATCCATATTCAACAATAAACCTAAGTAGATGTAATTTGATTCAGGTTCTTCTCTTATCCTCTTCACCTAACTGTTCTGACTCTTGTAGTTGTGACCAATCACAAATTATGAAACATATAGTTCAATAAAAAGAATTGGGATTTAATAAAGCCATTAGTGAATCTCTCAGTAGAATAAAATTCTAACCAAAAGTTTTAAAAAGTAACATTTGTAAATATAATTTCTATGGTCATCAAAATGATTTTCTACCTGTTTAGTTATTACAATTTTTAGATATTTTTTTCTTGTAACTTTATATTCCATTATCTGTTATCTATTTTCCCAGATATTTAAAAGTATTAATGTACTCCATACCATCTATTATTATTGCTTTAATGTTATTTATTTAATTTCAAACATTCTGTAAATTCTACCAATCCTACACAACATTTTGTTGGTCATCTTCACCATCTCCAAGAACTATCATATCACTATCAGCATTTAACAACTCATTTGAGTTTATAATCAATAAAATAAAAGATAGACAACATTCTTTCATTGCGCCTCTTATAAATCTATACACATTTCCAAATAAACATCTCTCTTTCCAAAGGTTATCCTTTTATTTTTAAAATAGACTAATTTACATTAGTAAAGGCCCTTTCTATATCAATGGAATGGTAGTTATAAATATTCAGATTTTGTCTCATCCCTTTACTATTTCTAAACCTAAACTGCCTTTCAGTTATAAGTATGTTTAGTTATTGAAAATTTTTCTTATAGACTCTCATCAACACTTTAACTATACATCATATCAATCTAATTGTTCTACAATCTTTGCGTTTTTATAGGAAATCTAATAGCTATTCTTCTGAGTCGTAGAATGTTACAAGTATCAACTAATTCTTTCTTTGTCAAAGCTTTTAATAAAATATTAAAGACCTTCTACTGAACTGTCATTGATTTCTTTTGATTTGCTATTTTATTTCATGTACAGCCTCTACAAAGTCTTTCTTTATTATTGAATAATCTATTTCCTCTTTATTCAGCTGTTTTTTTTAAAAAATTAATATAAATTAATGCTTTGTTATTTTTATTATCTTTCATCTTGTAATGTATTTTTTTAAACTAATAATTTAACATTTCTGTCTTCAGTTGTTAGTTTTTTTCTGTGGCAATGCTTTTTATGATTAAACTATATCCATCCAAAAACCACAAAGTCCTAATGGGATAGTGGTGGCATATCTATACACCTTGTTTATAAAGTGGGTTTGAATTCTAGCCAGATAAACCTATGGGATTTTTTTTAGATTTCAATCAGGGCTAGAAATGTTTTTTTTTCCAAGGAACTAGCCTGTAGTTAAACAAGCTTCCCATCTGAGATTGATTGATATCTAGTTATTAGTAGATAGAGGATAAAAAGGTTGAAAAATGCTCAATTCTTCATTGCTTGGTAATGGTAAAATCTGGTAAATAATGCCTTTTTATTTAGTTATTCTGTGAAGAATTATTGTAGAGACCTTATAGTGGGCTTTTTAAATGCTATTTTACTTTAATATATATATATATGTATATGTGTGTTAGCATGTATGTATGTGTTTATTATGCAGATTGTTTTATCAGTAGCATAAATTTTACATACATTTATTGTATTTATATAGTGGCCAACTTGAAAGAAATGTTTTCCAAAAAGTTGAAAATTTCCGATAGTAATGAAGATGTCACACGCATTCTTGAAGAAGTTTCATTTAATGGAATTGTTAACTACATAAAGTCTGGACAGTGTGAGTTTTTTTACATATATACAAGTAATATTATAATTTGATAGAATTAATTAAAAGGCAGATGTAAACAGGAAAAAAAAATCTTTTTTTATCCAGCTTGATTTACAAATATGTACTACATTATTGTTAGCATATAAAAGCTTATTTTTATTACATTTGCCAAATAAAATAACAATTATTCAAGTTAATTTAGTTGTGAATCTGAAAATTGGACAATGAGAAAGCACTTTAAGGAAAGTATTGAAATTGTTGGACTTTGATATTGGTAATGAATTTTGAATATGTTATTGATCACAAAAAGCGTAAATAAATGGTAATTTTCTTTAGATGATGTTTAAATTTTACTCAAAATACAAATAAGCAATTGAAATTGCCTTAAAAAAGCTTATTATGAATGTTATGTATTGAAAATTAATATAATTGTTATAGTCATTCTTTCTCTCAGAAGTGGACTATTCCAGATGACTTTTTATCTGATCGGATTAAGCATTGTTTGCCTCAGGTCAATAGACTGATATATAGATAAAACATAACCAATGATTATTACAGGCCAATAAACAATGATGCGTGCTGAATCTGAAGGTTTTCAATAAAGTCAGGGATCTGGCTATAAATAGTCAGCCTTTTGTGAGAATCAGTAGAACATCTGTCTAACCTGAAAGACTGTTTGCGTTCTCCCAGGGAAGCTCTGCTAACCTGAACAGCAGCAAGTATTCCCATTGATAGCACTACACTATTTAGTCTATGCAGCTAGGCAAGTCCCACAGAGACCGGACGCTGCTAAGACTACTGTTGGCTCGAGGCAAGCTGTCTTGTACAGCTGGAAGAGCCATATACCCTACCCGTGAGGCAAGCTATCAGGTGTAGCTGGAAGCGGTAGGCAGAACCTAAAGTTTACAAAAAGCTACAGTATTCAACATTGTAAATATTCTCTTGTATATATATTGTATATTGTTTTATATATATTTGTAGATATAATAAATACATTAATTGTAATACTTGTCTTAGTATTATTTTCTGTAGGTTGGGTCTGTAATCCAGACCAAACATAATAATATTCAGAAAAGTTAAAGATGATAAGAGGATAACAACAATTCAAGTATATTTAATCATAGCAAATAAGTAATGGATTGCTAACAAGGCTGAAGATTTTAAGAGGTCATGATAGAATATAATCTAATAATTACATATGCAATCAGTTAACTATTTAAGTTATTATAAAAACAATTAAATTTAATTACTGTAAATAACTGGGCTTTATTATAGTATCTTAATTAAAAAAGGTAATTATATATAAAAAAAAAAACAATTGAAAAGTGTTTGAGATAAAGATCAGTTTATGCTGTACTTGAAAATATTGAAATGCTAGACTAAATTGTGAACCAACAGTTATAAAAGATAGAGGAGAAATGCTTTGTTAACACTTTTCGTAAGCTTAGTGGCACTCTGCTCTTAATATAAACTAAGCACTGATTTATATATGTATGGAAGATAGTGATCTAGACCAACAGATGAGTGCTAGTTCATTATGAAATATGTATATTGGACATCATTTATCTTTGTCAAGTGTACATGGTCATGTTTTTCAGTTGTATAAGATGGAATGCATAGCTGTAGTAGGGAGCTTGAAAGTCTGAGTTCAAGTCCTTTTAATTACATTAAGTTTAGTATAGACAATATACTTATATTTGAATATTACATATTCAGCCTGTATTCTGCTCATTCCTCATTAAAGTCATATATGTGAGGTGTCAGAGTGACTTAAAGTCAATATGGATATGACAATAATATGGATGGCCCAAGAGATAGAGGGTGGATAGGATTGAAGCTTGTCCATTAAAGTTTGATGATTTGATATCTTAATATAAACTGAGCACTGATTGTATATATGTGTGGGAGATAGTGATTTGGACCAATTGTTGAGTGCTGATTCAGCACTATGTATATGTATATTGAAGATCATTTATCTTTTTCACATATATGTGGTCATGTGTATAGGTTGTGTAGGATCGAGTGCATAGCTGTAGAGAGTTTGAAACTCTGAGTTCAAATTTTTCTAATTACATTAAGTTTAGTATAGGCAGTATACTTATATTTGAATATTGCATATATATGATTTATGATTGTACATGTGTGATCATCAGTGTTATAATCCATGATTATTTCTGTGCTATAGCAGATGTGTAAATGGAAGCAGAGAGATATAAGGAGAGTTTTCTAATAATAGAGATTTGCATAAGCTACGTTTATATGGAGATTTTCCAGCTAACTAGTTTAAAATTGGAATGCTGAGTGATGATGAAATCAAAAAATATAACCATTATTATTAAATTTCACTGTTACATATTCATGGACAAAGGGCATGTTGTTTGATCATCATTATTCTACGGCCTTCATTAGAAAAATGATGGTTCTGGTGTAGGAGAATTAATTTTGATACAATATTTAACAATACTCCTAAATTATATTTGTCTAAATAGAGTTATTATTTTAATTCTCTATTTATTTTTAAACAAAAGAGATTGGTATGACAATTTGATAGTTTTTCTTTTTAATTAGAGAAAAGTTTTTAATTGGGTAATTTTCCTCCAAACTTCACATGGAGTTGGCCCAGACAGTTTGAAATCAGATCTTATGCATCATTATTAATAGTTTTTAATTTTATTTCTAATAATGTTTTAGGAAGTTCATTCATATTATGATTTATGAATTTTATTAAATTTAGACAGCCGGAGAAATACATAATATAATAGTAATAAATCAATGATTGCAAAATGCTAGGTGAAACTCAAATATAGTAAATAAATATAAACTAATACTAGAATATTTCAAAAGCCTCTTTGTATTTAAAAATATAAAGTCTGAAACAAACAGCATGGTTAGAACATTACCTTTTATCTAAATGCTGACATTGCTGTTGAAATAGTCTAGAATTTGTTTGTCTTCATTTAAGATTTCTTAACTTTTTTTAGTCAAATTTATATTACCATGTATTTGTTTTATTGAATAAAAGAATTCTTTCAATTAAAAAATACTTCTAAACCTTTTTTGTTTGTTTGTTTATTTTATTTAAATATTTTATTGCTACTAATGTAATAAAAAAATATTTTTATTGCTGAATCTAATTCAATGTGTAAGACAATTGCCTTTTTTCACTTATAGGATTGGCCTTATGTATATATATAATAATCAACAAATCTTAAATGTGTATGTCAAATTAGTAACATATAAAGAGTTTTTTTAATGCCTGAATAAAACTATAATTAATATTATAATTTTTTTTTTATCTATAGGTAAAAATATAATAGTTATGACAGGTGCTGGAATATCGACATGTAAGTTTAATGATAACCTTAATTTTAAAAATGAACCATATGAGTAATTTAATAGGAATTTGTAGAAAAATGTATTTTTTTGAGATTATAAATCTTTAGAAATTAATGCAATGGATATTTTTAACAATCTGGTTTGTTTTGTAAAATAAATGTTTTGGTGATAAAAGATTTTAATCTGCCCTGAAGGTATGGTTTATATATATATACACACATACAATATGCTAAAATGAAGATTTTCATGGATGAAAGGTATGAACACAATTTTTGATTCTTCCACATATGGTTGCTTATTATTATTATAGCAACCGTGTTTTGGTCAGATCTTATTTGCTAATGTCTTTCTAATGTAGATGACTTCTTGTAGCAATTGGTGGTACTAGAGATAATAATAATAATAATAGATAGTAGGTGATCTAAGTTTGTTTTCCAAGTGTCTCTAACAATACCAATTACTATGGAGTCATTCATTATCTACATGATGGCAGGTAACATCTAGTTGAAACATTGGTGTTATAATAGTAACAAGCAGTTACATATATAAATAAAAACTGTTGATTTTACATATTTACATATATCTATTTGTGTTTGTGTACATGTATGTAATAGTTTTTATAGAGTTTGGAAATAGAATGGAACTTCCATACTTTACAAGTGAAAAATTTTGGTCAAAGAATGAGCATTTAGCATCCTGATTATTTGAAATGTTGATGTCACTGCTATTATAAAGTAATATGTGATAAATGAATGCCATCATCTGTGGCTGCCGGCTGCCATGTATTAAACGGCCTCTTTCTGTGCTTTATTGGTATAGATATATAGGTCTAGATAGGCAGTGGCCGCATAAATGGCATATTTATATGCTGCTTTTGTATATAAATAGCGCCATCAAGCGGCTGACACGATGGAATAGAAATCTACCGAAATATTTCTAATGAAAATATATACTGTATTTCTAAAATTGGTGTTTTTGCTTCATTTGCACAATAAAAGTGTTGCTATGTTCATCCAATCAGAGAAGGCATCTGTTCATTAATTTATGCTATTTATCTAATTAAAATTATCATTGTGTTTGCCAAATTAAAGATATGTCTATATTATTCTTACTGTAGATGTCTATATCCCCAAATTGTATCTCTCACATTGTTTATTCCTTTAGAAATGTCATTACTTTAATTCAATTAGGAATGTTGATAGTTTCACCCAATTAGAGATGGCATTTTGTTCAACTAATTAGAGATTTTATTTTTCAATTTTGGGTATTGCTGTATTTTTATGATTAGAAATGTTACTGAATTTACTTTATAGAAATAATATTGTAATATATTTATTTGTTCATTTTCTGTAAGTTATGTAACTGAATCAAGCTATTCCTTCAAATTATGATTTAAATTTGGAAATACAGTTTTTTATTAAAATTTTAATTAATAAGTTGATATAATGCATGCATCTTATGTTTAAGATTTATTACATGATAAATTTTATGTATTTAATTCAATTAGAATTGTGAAACCAAATTAAATTTGTTGAATTCTTATCTAAGAAATGTTTTGTTTATAATGCATGCTTTTAATTAATGTTAAAATGCTAATCATAGCTAGTTGTTTTTTAAATAATAAATTTTTTGTTTGAAATAATACAAATATTTTAAATATATACTATATATTTAATACTTTTTAAGTAAATAATATACTGTGATATAAAATACCATTATATAATGGGAATAATTCTTTATATTTATTATAACAATAATATTATAAATAAGGACTAATGCCTCTGAGCATGTGCTTTAATAATCTCCGTGCACTCTCCCATGAGGATCAACTTTAAAAGCATAAGTCTTTCGTTATGCTTAGAGTTTATTTTTTATATAAACCAGTCTTTGTTCGCCGTGCTTAAATCAGGGCTTTAATCTATTGGGTGCCTGGGATTTTTCCAGTAATTATTTTATGCCCATATCAATGTGGTCTTAAAAAATTTCAAAGCCTCAATTTATATTATATACATGGTGCAATGTAAATTGAAGCTTTTTAGTATTAGTTGTTATAATAATGATATTGCTGTTATATAATGATATTTTATATTATGCTATTTACTTAAAATTATATGAAATAACAGCATAATGGATTAAGTTACTTTCCATTTTTGATTATATTTAATCCTTAATATTTTTCTCATTAGCTGCTGGAATTCCTGATTTCCGAAGTCCTGGCACAGGTCTTTATGATAATTTGCAGAAATACAATTTACCACATCCACAAGCTATTTTTGAAATAGACTTTTTTAAGGTAATCTATTGATAAGAAAAAAAATTAATAAACTTTACCAAAAATATGTATTTTTAAGATTTTTTTATATTTCTTTTTTGATTTCTGAAAAGTATGGAAGTTGTTGCAATTAAATTTTTAAAACTGAATTATATATTTCTTTGAATTTTTAATTGCTTCTTTTTTGTTTGATTGTTGAAATATATAAGTAATGTTAAGGAGTTCACAAGAAGTTTGAGTAACAGAAATAACAGACCTAGGCCATGGTACATGGCTCTTTAGTTACAGAACTCTGCCACTGTACCTTCATACCAAACTATGCAGAATACCGTAATTAATATAACAATACAATAAGTTAAGCAAGATATGATTTTGGTAATATTTCATTAACTCAATTCTTATAATTGAACGACTTACACTAAATACATATAATAAATTTAGAAATGTCTAAAGAAGAGCATAATCAAAGATAAATGAAATATAAACTATATTAAAAACTTGATAATTCAAACTGATACAGATAAAGACACAAATTATGAAGCATTTAGTATTATGATGAAAAATAGTGATGAAACTTTTGAACTCTTTGTTATATTACTTAGTCATTTCAAAACAATAACTATTCAGAAAAATTAGAAATATAAAATAATGAATTCTAAGTCAATATGATTGTCTATACTGAAACAGTCGGATCTGAGTTCGATCCTAGCTTCATGACATCTAGCCATAAGCCCACTTCAAACCCTAGTACTAACCTTAAATTTCTGATGCAATGGAGCTTTATACGGTCAATCCATGCTAGTTTTCTTAAAGAAAAACTATTATATACATGTGTGTTAAAATTAACTAGTTTAAAGTTTAAATTGATCAATTCTATTAATAAATTCATGATAGAATTATTCATGAATTTATATATATTATAACTGCATGGATTGTGCTTATATATTTATAAATATTTAAACATATATAGTCGTTCTAAAGTTTCATTGCGTCGGGAATGTTTATTTTACTTTTAAATAATCTGTTCAAATTTTAGTGATTAAAAGCTACATTCTTTCGATAAGCTTTCAGATTGTCTCTTTCCAAAAACAATGGGTAAAGTTTTTATTAATTAGAAAAAAGATAAGTATTTAAAATGTAAGGACGGTCCTAATTAAAATCATTTTTCTGATTTTAAAAATTCATTTTCTAATTAGAAAATGAATTCAAGTTAATGAGTTTGAAAGCCTTATTGAAGGAATGTATCTAAAAACAACTAGTAAAATTTTGTAACATTGATAATGAAAGAAGCGCTATCCTGAAGGCATCAGATGACAGTATAAATAGCCCAGAAAAGTTTGGAGAAGAGAAGCCATCTTTGTTTAGAGAAGTACCTTTAAACTCTGTGCATTTGTTTTTAAATTATGATTTTAAATAGTGTTTCTATCATGGTGAGGGGCTAAAACTTCAGGAATCTGACTACTGTTCCTGAAGTCCCCTGAAAATTTTCAATGAAGCTGCTAAACCTTTTCCAGACCAATTATGCTGCCAAAATCATGACAAAATCAATCAAAATGCCGTGCAAGTAATTTACCAAATGCGCGCCTACGTTTACCAACTCGGACGTGTAAACTAAGGAACCAGTCCTGGAAGAAATGGTAATATATTTCCATAATGAACCGTAACTTTCTGGCCAGTGTCCGAACTTTACTTTACACTCCCTTTAAAAGGTCTTCTCATTTATTAATGTAATAATCTGTACAAAACTTTTTTTTATTTATGCTATATTTAAGTCATGTAATAATTCTCTTAACCTCTAGTCTTTAAATTTAACTTTCCTTTCTTACGATGGTGGTTCATTTACTATTATATATATTTATTGAGTGATTTATTAATGTCGTTTATTTTTAATTATATGCCAATAATCCTTCGACTCGATGAGCTCCTTTGTTCCATTCACCTTATGCAAATAATATAATATTAAGTCTGATAGTAATTCTCGCCCATTAGAACTAGATTTATACAGTTTTATCAATCATCATGTCGAAAGAAATTATTAAATGTTTGCTGTTTTTATAATTGGCTAATAATAAATTATTAGCTCCGTTTCTAATCTATGCCCCAGTTATTTTCTCATGTTCACCAATATTTATTTATTCGTATATAATGTTAAAATATTTTTGCAAAGGGGTTGATAAAGGAATCAAATGAATACATTCTAATCTAAATTGTTTTTACTATCTATTAATGTTCAGGAAGGGCATGATGTTTGGGGCATAATTAATATAATGTTATAACTGCTTTAAAATAATTTTAGTTAAAAGCTAGTCTGACTTTAATTAATTTGATCAAGTCATCACGTAGAGCATTCTATAATAAATTGGGTTTTATTATTATAACAATGACTATCAAGTCATCATCATCGAACGTTGCTGGCGCAGGGCAATCTTCCGCTGCATAGGCTTGTCGTTGGTGAGATTACTATTATTTGAATTATAGAGGAAGAAAGCACTTCCTCCCCCGCTTATATTATATTTTGAAACACCAAAGGTTCGTAGCTATGACTCGGCCTGGTTTTCCCCATGTTCCACATCTCCTTAAAGGGCACTAAGACTTGTAAAATACAAGCCGCCATACTACTTAAATCACCGACAAGCTATTATATTTCCTGTTCATTTTATAGCTCATAATTCGTCAGCACCATTACCTATCTGTTCCAGTAAAGCCCGCTCTGATGCTCGTAATTCGTGATGAAGTGATTTCAATTAAAGTCGAACAAAATCTTAGTCATCTCTACTTAAATAAATTTTCTAGTAAAGGTTAATGTTATGCCCTAAATATGTATCTTGCTCTTCATGAATGGATTTGCGAATGTGAAAATAAATCTCACATTCTTTCGTATAAAATTAGAATAATAATTTCCTTTGCAACTGAATACCTTTATCTGCCTTTATTTTCTGGTTGGGGACATAGACATATAGACTTCCATAATATTGTGTAATAGTGTTGGCATATAATAGGGACTGCCATTCTTATTGTAAATATAAACTCTGTTTAAGGACTAGAAGCAATATATATAGTCATCATTGAAAAGTTGAACAAAACTATTACTATTATTATTAAACAATTTATAAACACACTTGGTTTCTTAAGTCTTTTATTCAATAATTATTTTAATGTTAATGCGCTGTCTGTGTTAGCAACCCGAACATATACATATGATTCAACTTAAAATTATCTTTAGTCAGTTTATTATCCGATATTAGTGTCAGTTCAGGAGTCTCTAATCATCACCAACTGTTGAGCTAGTTCCTTGGCGCATAGCACTGTGCTGTCGATTTAGATCATCCATTGATCTGAGCTGGTGAGTTGGGTTTGAATTCAGTTTGGTTCGGCTGAGTTTGGATCCGACTTGCAGTTTAGGTGGTGGTTTTTCGACCAGTACAATACTGCTGGTAACATTTTAGAATGTCAATACAAAGATTCAACATTCTTCTACCACTACTGCCAAAAAGAAGACAATGATAGGCAAAAATTTGAATTATGTATAGAAATGCAGAGAAATAGAAAAAGTAACTCGTGCAAAATATTGAATCAAAGAATCTCTAACAGCATTGTTTAATAAAAATAAATACATACAATTAAAACTTTAAAAATAATATGAGTAAGAAGTAAGATAATGTAGCAATAGTGATAGTTAATAATGAATTGGACAACATTTACCAAATGAAAAATAACTTCATCTAAATTTTTAATATTTTTTTATATAGGTCCTAATTTGTAATCATTTCTATTTGTGTTTCTTTTTGAGTGATATTGTATTATTTTGGTTCATTAATAACATTGGATAATATTAGGAGACTTTAGTTATTGTTACAGTATATAGATGTTTATATATGAAATAAGTATTTTATATTTTAAAAATATTTAGCATGTTATTTTATAATCTTATTGAAAAAGACTTAAAATATAGTCTATGAGATCATTATTTAGATAGTACAAGATTCACAGGACTGATTTTAGATGAATTCTTTTCATTAGCTGTTGACCTGCCCCAACATCACTATACATAAATAAGAATAGATCTTGAATGTTATTTGTATTTAGCAAATTTCATTGGTTTTGTTTCAAAATGTGAAAGTTAAAATACTTATGATTATTAAATATGTTGCTTTTTATATATATTCATAAAGAAAATATTGTATTAATTATAAGATTTGTAAAATAATAAAATTCAATATAATTCAAGTTTTTTTTTTTTTGCTAATTGTAACATATATATATGTAAACTTATAAATAAGTATTAGAAAATACAGTAATTAAAATTTGTTTAAAAAAAAACAAAAAATATAAATGTCATTTAGGAGTGCTTTCAACTTTCCTTGTAATCTTTGTCAACTAATACTTTGACAAAGACTACAAGGATAGTTGAAAGCACTCCTAAGTGATGTTTATATTTTTTGTTCTTTTTAACAAATTTTAATTACAGTATTTTCTAATATTTATTTATAAATTTACGTATATTATTTTGAAGAAATACAAACATTGATTCGTAGTATTATTAATATATATATATATCACATTTTGAATGTTTAAAAAAGAAAAGATTATTCTGTATTAAACTCTTTAGAACCCATTGAAAACACTGGAATTCATTGTAATTTCTACCTATCCAGAACATAATTATATGTGTACTTATTTACTATAAACATCTTCATATTTAATAACAATATTTAATTTTTCAGACTGTGTAATAAAGCAAATGAAATATTTTTATTATAAATAAGATTCAAATATTTTCTGTTTTGAGTTTAATAATGTTAAGGCTTAGCACAGCTAATGCAGGGGATTCTCTTTGAAATTAATTTTGTGAGCCTTGTATGGTCATAAATCATAATTTAGAATTTGTTTATTATATAATATTGTAAAGGTAATTATATGCTAATAGAGGGCACATAAATATACTTTTTAATAATATTATAAAATATAGATCTGTAATATCTTAATTATATAAATGCTTATATATCAATATGTATAGTAATATGAGTGGTTATGAGGAGTATTTCAAACCTGTATTTTAATTAGAAGTATTTTTTCTGTAGTTTTGAAAATTCTATTGACAGCAAAGAAAATAAACTAATGGTTACTTAAACTTAATTAGTCATTAGCTCTAATTTAAAGAACAAATGATCAAATTGAAATTGTGTTAATTTAGTCATATAATTAAGTGATCTAATTTTTAGAAAAAATATAGAATGCTTGGAACAGTTAATATATATATATATATTGTAACGGAATATATGCCGTTACATTATTTTAAAATGAAAATAAAAAGATCGTAAATAAAATTTGATTTATTAAAAAGAAAAAAAAACTTAAAAAACTGAAAATTAAAAGTTGTTTAATATATATAGATCGCATGATGGACAACTTTAAAAACTTTTAAAAAATAAAAATATTTGAAAGTAATTTTTTTTTTGTAAAAAGTAAAGATATAAAGATTGATATTTTAAAAATAGAAATAATGTTGATTTCTATAGTCTTAGAAAATGGAAATGATTGTCTTATTAATTAAATGATTGTTCAAAAGCAAACTACCTCGTGAGGCATGTAAAATAAATTAAATGGTCAGATAAGAGAATACAAAGGAATTAAATGACCAATCCAAACACGAAAATAACAGCACGGACCATAACTGAAACACGAATGGATTAGTGACGTCTTGCTCGTTGAATCTCAAGATCTAATGATAAGAGACTAATAAAAATATAAAAGCCAAATTATTATTATAATTGTTATCTGAGAGCTGACTATGAATAGATCGTTATAACTAGCTATATTGCAGATTTTCACGATGTGGAAGTCTGCAATAAATTTAATTTTCCGGACAACCAGCTGAGGCCTCTGGATGACAGTTCCTGACCAAATGCATGGCAAGTCACAGTTTCATTTCAAAGAAGGACAAAATCTACTAAAGTGATCACGAAGATGGACTTCTCAATCTATTAAATCCGTAAAGTATGAACTATTGTATCTATCTAATAAGAACTTTCCTAAAATTGCAAGTAATTAATAACTGAAAATAACTCTTATCTGACTTAAAGAATGCAAATTCAATTATTGCTATTTTTTTTTATGTAAATGTTTAAGCAATCATTTCCAGTTCTTTTTTTTGTGTGTATTATATTTTAACTAAAAATGTATTAAATTTAAAGTTGTTTATAGACGCTTGCATGGATTCGTTTGCGGTTAATTATATTTTGGTTTTCATATTTGATCGAAATATATAGACATTCGATAAATAATGATACCTTACGGTGAGTATCGAAATGTATTTATTCGGATGTCTTTTAAGTTATTGGTGACAACGCAAGTATCTTACGGTTGAATACTATTGGGTTACTTATAAGTTTCCCTCTGCGATTGTCGGCATCAATAATTTTGTATTTTGATCATTTATGTTTATTTGAAATGTTTTTGACCATGGAATCTATGTAAGCGATCTATACCCAACATTTTAAAGCAAATCTGTGCGATCTATTTAAAATAGTAATTTAAATTTTTAAAAAAAAAAATATTAATGTTAAAATCTAAAAATAAATTTAATCTTCAATTTTAAATGTGCGTTAATAAAAATCTATTTGTGTGTTAATTACTGGCAGTGGCTTCTTTTGTTTTATTGTTCTAAATATTTAATATATACTTTGAGAATAGAAGTCTATTGAAACTTATAAATGTTTTAAAATCTCTGCTACTCCCTGAGCTAGTGACATGGGCTAACGACCGGATGCAAAATTTAAAAAAAAAAATTTTTTTTTTTTTTTTGACTTACGTATCTGCCTACTTTATAAATTTTTCTAGGTTCAAATGCCTAGATGGCGCCCCGTAGTGCAGTTTACGTAAGTCTCCTTCCCCGATCGTTAAAATATATATAAAGAAAAGAATAACCAGCTGTAAGATGAATGATTTGTATTACCAATTATAAATAGCATCTTTGAGTAATTTGAAAAATCAAACAGATGATAATTTGTATGGAAGAATTCTATTAGTATGATCCAGGCATTAATAATGACTTAATGGCATCTAATTATAATAATATTAAATCCTTTTTAATATAAAAACAAATTGAATAGATAATCGTGTGCTTGGAACATGCAAATAATGTCTATAAAGTTAATATAAAATTTTGAATTGTATATATTAATGAATCTTTTGTTGGTTGATGCAATCTATTTACTAAATTATGAGATGTTTATGGTTATTATTTAAAGTTTGTAATTTGTATTAATAGCTCCATGCATACAATCTTCATGACTTGACCTGAATGTAAATACTTGAGATATCTATACATAATTATCTGTATAACAAAGTTTTTAAAATAAGTGTACTGTTAAGCATTTTTGTTGTTAGAAGAAGAATTGAAGAGGATTGAAAAAATTGGAAAAACTTGGTATCATTTATTTATTTATTTTTAGAGCAACCCAGAGCCATTTTATGCTTTGGCCAAAGAACTTTTTCCTGGCACATTCAAGGTATTGTCATCAGTAATTAATTTTTTTTTTTCTATTTAAATTGTCATAAATGTTTTTATATATTTTAAAATATATATATGTATAAGTAATATTAAACACAGCACTAAACATATATATGAAACAAAGGTGGAAATAGACATATCCTCTGAAAGCTGTCAATTAAATACTTAAACCTATCCTTTCTTTTGTCAGAAAAACTATTAAGAATAAATGAGTTTAATTTTTTTCTTAATGATTTTTCTAACAAAAAAGAGAGTGAGTTTATCTATTTAATGACAGCTTTTTAATCAAACCACTATATATATATATATTGGTGAATGGAAAGATTTATTTGTAACAACAATTAATATTTCGTTCAAAACCATTGTTCATTTTCCAAATTAACTAGAAATAAATAAAAAGAAAGCTTGAAAAGCAATAATTCTATAAATAAGTTCAAAACAAAAGTTGAAAATGAAGATGATAAATAATAAATGTGTAAATAAATCCAAAATATTAATAATGTTTTGATTTTGTGGTTGTTTTACAATAGCGTGTTGAAACCGCTGGAGGGCGGGCTCGGTTTGTAAACAAAGATAAATATAATGTTGCAAGGGCCGGGTTTCTTTTCTTTTTTTTGTTTTTTGTTGGCTTTGGTTTTTTTTTTTTTGGTTTATCACATTTATAAAAGTAATATCAAATCAAATTTTTTTTTAAACACGACCAAAAAAAAAAAAAAAACAAATGCATAAACAAAAAAATTACAAATAAATGAATTTACATAAAAAAGTACTTAATTTTTTTTCCTTTTGATTCTTTTCATTATTTATATTTTCAAAGGGGACGGGGTTTTTTTTTTCCCGTCTACGTATTTTTTTGTTGTTTTTTTTTTTTTTGTTGTAATTGTTGTTGTTTATCACATTTAAAATAAAAGTACGGCGGCTATCAAATCTACCCCAAACACAAAAAAAAAAAACAAAAAAAAAAACGGATCGATTAAAAATGATTTTTAAAAAGTAGTTAACCGATTTTTTGTTTGTTTTGATTCTTCTCATTAAACCCTTTCTATTTTCGGTTCGGTATTGTACGACAAACAAAAAATCAGCTGATTCAACTACTACTTTTTTTTTTTCGGTTTGTTTTATTTTATTTTGATAAATTATAAATAAATTATTGTCCATTTAACGGTAACATTTACAAGCCAAAGTCCAACTTTGGGAGAGGAGGGGGGGGAGGGTGTTTGCAATTGCTAACAGAACGGAATGCCAACAACTCGAAGATTGACCAAGTTTTGACGGTAATTCCCCCCAAAAAATATCAATCTATATGGCAATTAAAAGCAACTTTTTGGGCTCTTCAGGGAAAAAAAAAATAAAAAAAAACAGCAGGCATGCAGCTTCAAGGTGTTTTGTTTGATAAGCCACTGGTTCCAGCAGTCAGAGAAGAATCCTTGTTCTTTCTTTGACATTCGGAAAACAAGTTGTCCTATTTCAGCTATTCGATTAATCAGCTCGCAGTTGTTGACGCACGAAACGTGACTTAGAGCATGATTTGATGGGAATCGCGCTTTTAACTACACTTGGCCCATTTTTTCAGCAGGAAATGGGGGCTAGGGAAGCATGAGACTCTGCTGATAATTGTTAGTAGACCTTCCTAAAACATGCGAGATAGAGGGGGAGGTGGTCTTAATGAATATTAAAATAGTTTCGACAATCGTAATTCCAGCCACCCTCAGATAATACTGTAAACAAAAGTGAAATGTGATCACTAGTCCGAAATGCTTAGCCCGAATCTGAGCTGTAAGCTGACACGATAGCTTCTGCGGCAAGATTGGCTAAATGTCACGTTTCTGTGCATTAGTATAGAAATAAACACAGTCAGCCGGTACCCTCCCCCGTATCAACGGACTATTTTTAGGCTTACGCGTAAGAAATAGAACGTTTGATAGCGGCGGAGGCCACCTAAACGGCATATTTCTGTGCGCTAGCATAGAAATAACGCCCTCCGGCGATTTCAACACGCTATTGTAAAACAACCAATTTTGTTATACTGTACAATTATTTTTTATTTCAATATTATAAGTTGTCTTTGCAGTTTTTTTTTTGTAGTTAATTATTAAGATGACCAAAGGGTTTGGCTGAAATGTTTATTATTGTTGTGAGTAAATTTATTCTTTTAAAATAAAATAACATAGAGGTCTATTTTTATATTAATAATTGTGATAATATATTATAATCCTCATGCCTGAGTTTATAGACATTGCTTTTATGTGAATATTTTTCTTTATTATATATTACAAAATATTAAAATAAATTTTAGAGTATTTTGAAAATGATAACAATAACAATAAGTGTAAAAGTAAAATGTATTATAATTTTTTATTTTAAAATAATATTACTATTGTAAATAAATAGAATGCTGCTATAGAAACCGATCGTAAATGACTGAGGGGGGGAAAAAAACCACTTAGTTCATCTGCTTTTCCAAGAAAGGGAGGAAATGGTTGTTACTTCTTTGTCATATCTTTTACTGGAGAAAAGTCAATAAAATTTCTAAGGATTATTTAAGTGAATATTATGCATTTTATGGAGTAGAAAACCCTCTAGAATGCTTTCCCTGAGTTTTCCAGCATTGTAGCCGAATATGGAGCTGTAAGCAAAGAAATGACTTAAAAATTTACGGTAGTTTTCTATTTTATTGTGTCATCCACTTGATGGCATTATTTAAATGCAAAAGCACATAAATATACCATTTATGCAGCTGCCATCTTCTAGGCCTATATATCTATACCAAAAAGCACAGAAAGAGGCCGTTTAATATGCGGCAGTTATCGGATACAGATGATGGTATTTATTTCTATGCTATAAAGCACAGAAAAGATGCTGTTTAGTGGCGGCTGGCCTGCTTTAGTGTTACACACTTTATTCCATACTCACAGTTCAATGTTCACTACAGTATCGTCTGAGGGTGTCTGGATTTCAGCCTGCCACAACCCTTCAAATATGCATGTCAAAGGAATTAGCTTATAAGTTATTTGACCTACTATTACCTCCTAACAATTGTCCACCCATAGCCACGCTTCCCTCTCAACATGGAACCTTCAAATTAATGCAGAAAGGTAGGTCTAAGCAAGATTTCGATAAACTCATATGAATAGTCACGTTTTCGCGACATCCACAACAAATAAAATGGCTGGCAGATCGAAATTGGGCCAACTGCCATCCACAGAAGCTGGCCTACACGGGGAATTTAGTAATTCTACTGGAATAAAATTTTTGCAATAAGGTAAGTCAATTGATAAAGTTTTAATTCTTGCGGATGTGAAAAAGGAATAGCCCTCTGGCCTACATTGCAGGACTAAGATTTGACTTCTTGGGGCGACTTGAAGTTCAAACAGGTTTTGAAATTTGTTGGTAGTGTCAAATTGTTCTCGACTAAATTACAGAAATTGATGAAGGAAATCGGAATGAATTATGTTAAGCCTTTGGACAAAAAAAAAAAGAAGGATGTATGAGTGTGAAAATTCTCATAGTTCTATCCAGAGAAACCAAAAGTAATTGTCCAAATATTGAATACATTGATAAATTAATCTTGAAATACCCAACCAAAAAGGCATAATTAAAAAAAAAAGCCGATCGAGTTGGAAATTATTAATCGTTCTTAATAGGCATGCCATTAAGATCCATACACATATTAATCTTTCAAAGATAGCTATTGTAAGAAATCAATCAATCAATAAATAAAATTAATAAATAATAATTTTTTTTTAACCTTTTTCAAAAATGACCCGAAAAAGTAAAAGATAGTTCAGTAATTAAAGCATTATCAGCATCATTTTTTGGCCACCACGATGTAGTTGTAAAGTTTGCGGGGAGGGGGGGGGGAGTTTTTGCCACACGAGCAATTCTACTAGAATAAAATATTTGCAATAACATATGTTTACGTAAAATTGTTCCAGTAAATGTTTTCACAAAGAACGGGGTGGGCACGGTAACGTTATTTGTATGTGTTTTTGCTTAGTATCAGTGGCTAACACGATAGTATAGAAAAATACCAAAATTAATTTTGATCCTGCCAGTCTATCAACTATTGTTTAAAGTTAAAGCTAAAAATATCTTTGACACTTCCAATATTGCTTCTAATGCACTATAAAAGAGAAATGCACTTCTATAATTAGTTTGTGAACTTACTTATTTAGATGTTAATAGAAGAACTACAATAAAATCCACATAGGAAAGCTACTCTGGATTAAATAAAAAAAAAATTAAAATTTGGTAGTTGTGACCTATGCCCAATGTGGCCGCCAGGCGACGCTGCAGTACTATCAATAACCGTCACGAAGTTTTTAAAGAAAAAATGTTAGATCTCGATTAGTAATGAGATTAAATGTGAAGTAAAGAATGAGATTGAGCATGAAGTAGTTGATTATTCAGAATATGTGGATTAACAAAGTATCTATTTTTTTAAATTTCACCATAAATTGAATTCAAATTTGTATTAGAAGAAATACATAAAATAAGTGATCTCCACAAGGCTGGAATATATTGTGCTTCATCAGCTTTATTTAAACTCCTTGGGCTTTTTAATATTCAATAACCCCTTCATTGTTCTCAAATCATACTTTTCCAAATTAGCAAGTATTTTAGCATTATCAAAATCAGGTTTGTGACCAATTTCTAAAAAAATTGTGAAATAAAAGCTAATGTATTTAATTTCTGATTGAAGTTATTTTTATGTTCCTTAATTCTGACATTAATTTGTCTTTTGGATTGATCTACATAGCTTTTTGAGCACTATAAACATGGAATTTCGTAAACACCGTTGGTATTTCAAAAGTACTCTGTCTTTAGATTTATGGAAAAAAATCACCAATTTTGTCTTGTTGGTGGAAAAAGTACCTTTATGTTAAAATTAGATAGTTTTCTACTGATCTTATCACTGATTCTTTTAATATAAGGTAAAACCATTCTATATCTAGTTGAGTTATCAATTTATCTTTTTTTTTTGTAGTATCAATGCTATGTAAAGCTTTATATATGATGTTTTTATTATAACCATTAGAAAATAGAATAAGTTTTGTTAGTTCTATTTTTTGAATAAGATTATCGTTATCCGACAAACTACAAGCTCGCACCAAAAATTTTTTTGCTGCAGTAAATATCTGTTTGTGTGGGTGGATTTTCTGTAAACCGATATTGCTAAGGAGTCATCACATTTTCTTGCAATCAAAACATCTAGAAAAGATAGTGTTTTGTTATTTTCAACTTCCATAATAAACTTAATATTAGGATGCCAATTATTAAGAAAAACAAGAAAAGAATTAACAGCATCAGCACACTGAGGCCATATAACAAATGTATTATCTACATATCTGAATCAAATAGGTTTTTTGGTAACTATATAGTAATACCCTAATTTAACCCCCAAAATACTTTATTTACATCTTATGACTATGAAAACATTAAATATTGTCTAAATGCAATAAAATATAAAATCATATAACATTAAAATACTATCTAAAAAATAAATTTATACTAAAATTCTTTCACAATCATGGTTTTATCTATTAACAAAAATACCTTTTCAAGTGAAAGTCAATCAGGTACAAAACACACACACACATAAATTTGTTTTAAATTTCATTATTAATATGCAATAAATTTTGCATATGCAAAATTTATTATATATATAAAGCAGAAATAACCTTCCTATAAATCACTTTAAAAACACTCACTTTTAATATCAAAAGAGATTTCGTGTATATTTATGCAATTATATTGCTTATTTAATAAATTATTCGTAATATTTATAAAATATGTCTGATTTTTATTTTCTTCAAATCATTTTTCATATGCAAAAGATAAATATCAAAACAAAAACTTCCATTGCAAACAGATTTAAGTCTCTCTATAGAATAATGTAATTTTTATAGCAATATTTTATGTTTATGAATTCTCTTTCAATTCACCAATTTAACATGACTTACTTACTATTGCATATCACTTTATATATAATATTACATTTGTTGATTTTGTCAACAGCCTTCTTTTCATTAATAATTAATCTACTAATATTTGATAATATCTTAAATGCAATATTAAAATAAGAGGAAATGTCTAATATAATTTATTGTTTATTTAAATATAGTAATGAAATCAGTTCTTTTTAAAAAAAATTTTTCTCTTTTTTACATGTAAATTTGTGCAATATATTTAAAATGTCTTTTCTTTTATGTCCTACATTCAATAATTCATTATTTCTCTGTTGAATAAAATGATCACTTTGAAATTTATATAACATTTTATTTCTAAATAAAAATGTTCTAAGCCCATTCAAATTGTATGTAGTATGAACCTTTGATGAGAAGGTGTATAAATCTTCTAATTGATAAGGATTTCGTAAACTTTTTATGATCGACCCTATTATTTTCTCTTCGTAAATTTAAATATTTTTATACTATATAAATTGTCCTTAAAAATAAAACTTCATTTCAAGCCATCAATTTATTTTAACTAAAAAATGTTTAACTATAATTTGTGGTCCATCAATAAACATATGATGATCATTATATATAAAACAATCTTTAGTACCTGATTGAAGAAACTACCTCAAAATATTTTCCTCTTAATATATTATCATATAATTACATACAGTAGCTGAGACGAGAAAACTTTTGTGCCAGTCTTTTTCCATTTTATACATGTGATTGTCTAATGTTATCAAATTTTGATCCGTAAATGTCATTATATCTTCTATAAATAAATATTTAAACTTGAATATATTCTTCTCATATAAAAATTTATAAATCATTTGGATGAATTCTGTTTTTTTTTTATAGACTGACAATTCTCTAACATTCAGAGTAAATAATTTGTTGTCTTCATCCAAAGCCAACTTATCATTCTTTTTGACCAAATCAAATGAAGATGAAATTATCAATCCTAATTCTTCCTATAAAACCATTCCAATATAAATTGCTGCTTGCTGAAAATATTATCTCCAAAATCCAGAATAAACTTGACAGGTAAATTTTCTTTATGCATTTATAATTTTTCAAAAATTCTTGCCCTAATAGCAGCTGATTGATAAATATTTTAAGTACAGTTATTTATAAAAATACTTATTTAAATTAAGTCTAAGTATAGACTTAATAAATTTCATTCTCATTGTATTTATAGAATAATCATCTAATGGTTAGATAATCACAGCTAAAGTAATGTTTCATCTATTCAAAATATCAATTTATTAGTCTCCTATTTATAAATTCTTGAAGATTTGGAAAATGGATTCATTTTCTTTCTAGTTAATAGGATGATGACAGATTATTATTTACAAGTTTATTAAAATGACTTCTAGAAAGCCTGACTTATAATAAATTCTTATAGTATGCTCATATGAAGATTATTATTTCAGAAATTTTTATTGTACTGCATTTATATATATATGCATATGTTATTTACATAATAAGTAAAATATTTTGAATTATGATGCTTCAGTCATATTTTAGGTTAATAGTTAAGTTGTACTTTATGTGTACAGTATTTTTTTGAATAATTATTAAATAGTTTTTTTTTTTAATCTATAATTTTTAATAGACTTTTATTCTGTAGATTTTTTATATCTATTGTTCATTTTTTCTTGAAAACATGATAATTCTTAACTATATGCATTCTCATATATCCCCAAAATAGGTGTGTATATCATAATCTCAATACTATTACTATTGTTAAATACGTCTTAAATATCCACTCCTTTTTAACATTGTTTTACACATTTTGATATATCATATTGATTTTTTTTTTTGCTCTTTCATATTTTACATAATGTTTTATTATTAGATTTATTTTATACAGTTGCATCTAACAATCTTCTTAAGCTTTAGAACTATAATCAACATGTATTATACATTATTTTATATATATAGTCCTTGTGCTATCTAGAGGATTTTGTAAACATTGCCACATTAATAAAAAAGTCAGTTCAGCATAATATATTTCTCATCAAGTGCTGTAGAAATGGTCAATATTTATTAATATAGCAACATTATTCTTTCTTAAGTATCACTACTATACAAAATTTGATAATAAAGTAGTGGTATTTAAATGAGAATAACATTTCTATATTAATGAATATTGATCGCTTCTAGATCATCTGGCAAGAGTGGAACTCAAAACATGTATCATGCTGAGATCAGAATTTAAAAGTTTACAAAATCCTCTTTATAGCATATTAATATTTCTTAATTAAATTATATACTATTGTAACGAGCACAGACGTTCGTTACATTGTTTTTTTTTTTATTTATTAAACATGAAAGTAAATTAAAAAGTTTGCATTTAAAAATTTTCTTTAAGAATTAAAAATTGAAATTAAATATCATCTTAAACTCGTATATATTAAATCGCACAGATAATGAGAAATTATTAAAATAAAACTTTATTAAAGAAAAAGTATTTTAAAACTAAATTTTAAAAAGATTTGGAGATAAAATTATATCTTTAAATTTATCTGTAAATATATCTTTTATTTGGAAAACAGGTTAATTAATCAGAAATGGAAATGATAAATTTAATTAGTCAAATGTAAACCAGCCTTGGGCATTTAAATGTAAAAACATCGGTCAGATAGGAAAACAATAGAAACTTTTAGCAAATGAAATAAATCCATTGGGAAATCGGACCTCAATGAAAAGGATCATCATATCGATGACGTAATGTTAAGTCAATCTTTCAAAGTAATATAAAAGGACAAGTTTGGAAATTATTAGTTAGTTAATGATAGATTATTTACGATGTGACAGATAGGTGTTAATGCTGAAGGGAAGGAGAAGGGATTGAAAAGACAGCACTCTTCAATCCCTTCAGTTCTGCTAAGAAAGAAAGAGAAATGAACTATCGTTTTCTACATTGAGGACTAGTTAAAGCAAAAATCTCCGGATGGATAAATAAATCGGCCTTCAGAATATTAACCTCGTTAGGACGGCGTGGGAATTCACGTTCATGGCAAGCAACGGATAAAGTTGGACGTTTTAAAAATCGTAAGAACTTTATATTCACTTGAAACAATAAGAACTCTAAATTTTAAAACTTTTTAGTAAATAATGCAATAGAATCCTATCTGACCAAACTAAATTCTTCATTAATAATGTTATTTGATGTATTTGTTATTTATTTATTTAAAATCATTTCCATTTATTTAACTTTGTTCTTTAAGTTTATTTATGATTTCTGTTTTCCGATAAATTAAAATATATCAATGTTAAACTTAAGTCGGGCGTGAATGGCTGTATAGATTTGTAAAGTTATATTAGGGGAGGGTAATCTTAGGTTATTTGTGTCGTGTTAAATTGGGTCAATGGATTGGATATATTGGTGTGATTAATAGATGTAATATCAGATTCGCTACGGGTAGAATCGTTTCATTCGCCGCACTCACCCGTTTGCCTATGGAAGGAATTATAAGACGGAGAACGCAGTTCCTTTCTATGGAGTTTTTTATTATTATTGCTCTTCTTGTCAGATAGATGTCATATTCCTATTTGACGAGAGGCAATTTCTTCTCTTAACTTTATGGTGTTGCCATATTTTGTATTACATTGAATGCATCGATATATCAGATAAATTGGCGCCAGTTTTGGCTGCGAACCTTTAGCCTAAGGTTAAATGGGGATAGAATGTTTTATTTTCAAATGCAAATCTATGTAATCTATTCATACTTGACCCTAAATAAAAATGCATTAAATTTAAGTTGTTTATAGACGCTTGCATGGATTGGTTATCGGTTAGGTATGTTTTGGATTTCATATTTGATCAAAATATATAGACATTCGATAAATAATGATACCTTACTGGTGAGTATCTAAAATGTATTTATTCAGATGTCTTTTAAGTTATTGGTGACAATGCAAATATCTTATGGTGAATACTATTGGGTTACGTATAAATTTCCCTCCGCAATTGTCAGTAATCAATAATTTTGTATTTTGATCGTTTATGTTTATTTTGAAATGTTTTGGACCGTGAAATCTATGTAACCGATCTATATTCAACATTATAAACAAGCTTTCATAAATTTATCTGTGCGAACTTAATTAAAATGTAAAATTAGAATATAATAGTAATTAAATGTAAATTAAAGTCAAAAATCAAAGTTAAAAATGTAGGTTAAATTTTGAAATGTAAAACTAATACTAAAATAATTTTAAATTTTATATATATGTGAAATAAATAAATGTTTGTGTGTTAATTACTGGCAGTGGCTTATTTTATTCTTTTTTTATATATACTCTTAGAGTATATTATTAAATCTCTGCTATTCCACTGAGCTAGTGACATGGGCTAACGACCGGAATCAAAATTTTAAAAAAAAAAAAAATTTTTTTTTTTTGACTTACGTATCTGCCTACTTTATAAATTTTTCTAGGTTCAAATGCCTAGATGGCGCCCTGTAGTGCAGATATGTTAAGTGCCATTCTCCGGATCGTTACAATTGGCTTTCCCAACTTGGGCCGATGTTTAATAAACCACGTATACCCTGAACAAATTCTTCTCAAAATGAAACATTTTTATCTGTTTACATAAAGTCGTATACTTTAGATCTTATAAAAGCTCTGCCAGTAAAAGAAATAGCACATATATTAAACACGAGAAAGTATAAATAACTTTAAACTGTATTTCATTAAAAAGAAAGTCAAAAGGTTGCGATTGAAATGTTTTTTTTGTTGTTAATATAAATTATGCTTTAATGTGTATAGGAGCGCACAGCCACGGAAGTTTATGATGGTAAATGTGGTACCTTACGGAGAGTACTTTTGGGAATTACTTCAGTGTAACCCTATGTATGCATTTCAATCAGTCATAAATAAGTTGGTGGTATTTATAATTGTGCTGCAAATATACATGTTTAAACCCATTATTTCTTAAAACATATTTATCTCAATGCAACCTTCCTAAATAATTTAAATAATTTGCTTGTCATGCTGTGTGTAAAAATAAAATGTATAAAATAAAATAGAACTCTTGTGGGGAGGGGTGTAAACGTAAATGGTCCTTAGGTAAGCGATAGTAAACATTTTTCTTTTTGTATATAGTCTTTTTGTAAAATTATTAACCGGATGTTTTGTAAATGTCTTCGTCAATCGTGTACCGTAATTACTAACCCTAAGTAAAAATTTTTTTTTTTTGATCATTTTTTTTTAAAGCAACTTTACTGATATGTAACGAGCACAGACGTTCGTTACATTGTTTTTTTTTTTATTTATTAAACATGAAAGTAAATTAAAAAGTTCGCATTTAAAAATTTTCTTTAAGAATTAAAAATTGAAATTAAATATCATCTTAAACTCGTATATATTAAATCGCACAGATAATGAGAAATTATTAAAATAAAACTTTATTAAAGAAAAAGTATTTTAAAACTAAATTTTAAAAAGATTTGGAGATAAAATTATATCTTTAAATTTATCTTTAAATATATCTTTTATTTGGAAAACAGGTTAATTAATCAGAAATGGAAATGATAAATTTAATTAGTCAAATGTAAACCAACCTTGGGCATTTAAATGTAAAAACATCGATCAGATAGGAAAACAATAGAAACTTTTAGCAAATGAAATAATCCATTGGGATATCGGACCTCAACGAAAAGGATCATCACATCGATGACGTAATGTTAAGTCAATCTTTCAAAGTAATATAAAAGGACAAGTTTAGAAATTATTAGTTAGTTAATGATAGATTATTTACGATGTGACAGATAGGTGTCAGTGCTGAAGGGAAGGAGAAGGGATTGAAAAGAGAGCACTCTTCAATCCCTTCAGTTCTGCTAAGAAAGAAAGAGAAATGAACTATTGTTTTCTACATTGAGGACTAGTTAAAGCAAAAATCTCCGGATGGATAAATAAATCGGCCTTCAGAATATTAACCTCGTTAGGACGGCGTGGGAATTCACGTTCATGTGAAGCAACGGATAAAGTTGGACGTTTTAAAAATCGTAAGAACTTTATATTCACTTGAAACAATAAGAACTCTAAATTTTAAAACTTTTTAGTAAATAATGCAATAGAATCCTATCTGACCAAACTAAATTCTTCATTAATAATGTTATTTGATGTATTTGTTATTTATTTATTTAAAATCATTTCCATTTATTTAACTTTGTTCTTTAAGTTTATTTATGATTTCTGTTTTCCGATAAATTAAAATATATCAATGTTAAACTTAAATCGGGCATGAATGGCTGTATAGATTTGTAAAGTTATATTAGGGGAGGGTAATCTTAGGTTATTTGTGTCGTGTTAAATTGGGTCAATGGATTGGATATATTGGTGTGATTAGTAGATATAATATCAGATTCGCTACGGGCAGAATCGTTTCATACGCCGCACTCACCCGTTTGCCTATGGAAGGAATTATAAGATGGAGAACGCAGTTCCTTTCTATGGAGTTTTTTTTTTTATTATTGCTCTTCTTGTCAGATAAATGTCATATTCCTATTTGACGAGAGGCAATTTCTTCTCTTAACTTTTTGGTGTTGCCGTATTTCGTATTACATTGAATGCATCGATATATCAGATAAATTGACGCCAGAATTGGCTGCGAACCCTTAGCCTAAGGTTAAATGGGGATAGAATGTTTTATTTTCAAATGCAAATCTATGTAATCTATTCATACTTGACCCTAAATAAAAATGCATTAAATTTAAGTTGTTTATAGACACTTGCATGGATTGGTTATCGGTTAGGTATGTTTTGGATTTCATATTTGATCAAAATATATAGACATTCGATAAATAATGATACCTTACTGGTGAGTATCTAAAATGTATTTATTCGGATGTCTTTTAAGTTATTGGTGACAATGCAAGTATCTTATGGTGAATACTATTGGGTTACGTATAAATTTCCCTCTGCAATTGTCAGTAATCAATAATTTTGTATTTTGATCGTTTATGTTTATTTTGAAATGTTTTTGACCGTGAAATCAATGTAACCGATCTATATTCAACATTATAAACAAGCTTTCATAAATTTATCTGTGCGAACTTAATTAAAATGTAAAATTAGAATATAATAGTAATTAAATGTAAATTAAAGTCAAAAATCAAAGTTAAAAATGTAGGTTAAATTTTGAAATGTAAAACTAATACTAAAATAATTTTAAATCTTATATATATGTTAAATAAATAAATGTTTGTGTGTTAATTACTGGCAGTGGCTTATTTTATTCTTTTTTTTAT
Organism: Epiperipatus broadwayi; assembly: GCA_028023455.1. Taxonomy (NCBI): domain Eukaryota; kingdom Metazoa; phylum Onychophora; class Udeonychophora; order Euonychophora; family Peripatidae; genus Epiperipatus; species Epiperipatus broadwayi. The sequence goes on along the minus strand of JAQFVV010000010.1, from coordinate 10,586,696 downwards.
ATACTCTTAGAGTATATTATTAAATCTCTGCTATTCCACTGAGCTAGTGACATGGGCTAACGACCGGAATCAAAATTTAAAAAAAAAAAAAAACTTTTTTTTTTTTTTTGACTTACGTATCTACCTACTTTATAAATTTTTCTAGGTTCAAATGCCTAGATGGCGCCCTGTAGTGCAGATATGTTAAGTGCCATTCTCCGGATCGTTACACTATGGATGCCAGTAAATTATTACTTTACTAAAAATTATATACTTAGTGATTATACATTAAAAGACAACAAACTAAAATTATATAATTTTTTGTATCTATATAAAAAAGTTTATATACGTGAATGTACACATATATAACATTAATATAAAATATGTATTCTGTATATGTATGAGTGTGTATGTATATGAAATAACGAATATAATTCATTTGTCATTTATAGCTCAGGAATCTTGCTAGTCAATCATAATTACAAGAAATACTAGTAATAATAATATAATAGTAATAAATAATGATAATAAAACATTCACACAGTGTAAATGTTTAGATAGTTACATAGATAGATGGATGGGTGGGGATCATATGGAGGGAAAACCATTAAGTAAATGAATGATAGATAAATGATGGATATGAGTAATTTGGCTAAGCAATTAAACCTTGAATAGTATTTAAAAAATTAAATTTCTAAGCAGTTACTTTTATTTATTGTCCTAATAATAGATGATATTTTTATTATTGCTCTAATATTTTTTAATTTTAAAATTATGTCTTTCAGTAATTTTATTATTATTTATTTAGCCAACACCAAGTCACTATTTTATTAAACTTTTAAGTGATAAGGACTTGCTCTTGCGGATTTTTACTCAGGTAAATAAAACTCTTTCAATAGAAATAAGTTGATTTTAATGATATATATATAAAAAACCAGGTGGGCCTTCTTATAGTTACATTCTTCTTTACTATGGATATTTTAATAACATCAATATTTTTTTTCCTATATATATATATTTTGGGCTAAAGATTTGAAGACAATTTTTTTTTTTTAAGTTTATATTTAGAAGCACTCATGAAATGTATCCTTTTAAAGCAATCTCAGTTTTTTCTTCAGTGAGTATCTTTCTTTGATATTAGCAAAAAATGTTTTTCTTCAAATTTTGTACATCATTTTGGTCTTTTTTTTTTTTAATGGTAAATAGCATGTTTTACAAGACTTATAATATTCATATTTATGGCTTGATTGTTAATATTTATAAATTAGTTAGGCAGCTTTTGCATATCAATTTTTACAGTATCCATTCATGAAAAATATAATATGCAGCTCCCAAGTTTGGCCAAATAGTTTAAAATTGTAATGCAAACAACATGTCAAATATATTTTTTTAATTTTATTTAGAGATTAAACATTAATTAAATAAAAATTTATTCATAATCCAGGCTTTTTTAAATTAGATTTTCAAATAACTGGTAATGAAGGATTTCTCAGTGCTCAAAAATGGTCATTTTTATAATCTAATAACAGCAGTGTCACAAACAAAAAAATTCTGTGATCTTTAGTCTTTAAAATCAGAAGCATTTTTAAATTTTATTAATATAAGTGAAAAATCTTTTTTATATATATAATTTCATTTTCTCAATATTAAAAATTTGTTTTGATATACTTTTCTGGAATTCTGAAGTTTTAATTCTGCATGATTTCTTAAATTCCTATTCCTTTTTTGTTGCCAATCTCCTTAGGAATATTAACATGTAAAATAATTCCCTTGTCTGGATAAGCTGGATAAGGATTAACTAGCAGATGTATGTAGCAATAGAGTTCTATCCAGATAAATAATCTTCATTCCATAATTTCATTTGATTTATGAGTTAATTCAATTTTTGCATCTGCTGTAGCCTTTGTTTTCAATTTATTGCGGTCTTTCAGATAGTTTTTAGTTGTAAATTCAAATATTTACAGTCAGTCATTGATATCTGAAACTTATTTGTCTTTTATATTTAAACAAATCACAAATGCTCTATTTTTTCCCATTACTTTTGTATTTGGACTCTACCAACATATCTTAAAGTATATAAAGAATATTTTCATATAGACAGAAAACAGCTACTTTTGAATTATACTGTGTATTCACATTAAAAAATTTTTTTTTTTAAGTGTCATTACATTTTTGCGAACCTGCAACCCGGGCAATGCCTGCAAGTGCAAGGCAGTCGCGCTGACCTCTCGACCACCAATGCAAGACATTCATCATGAATTACATTTTTGCAAGTTTCTTAATATCTGAATTTTTTAGAATTATTTGATAATGAATCTGTAAACTCATGACTAATTAATATATAAATAATTAGAAAATTCTATAAATAAGAAAAAAATATGTTGTAACATAATTATCATATAAATTACATTGGAATAATAATGTTTGTAAATTCTTTTTTTCTTGCTCTAATGTAAGCTTGATTAATCAGTAGATGCTAGTGATTCCTAAATTCCTATCTAGTATTGGTCTATCCACATCCTCAAATTATTTTCTAGTTAATTGCATTTATCAGTGAGGAGTTTGCATCTGGATTGGATCTGGGATTACATGATGTAATATGTATTATAACTTTATTAATCTTAGAAAAAAGCTGAAAGACTTATCATCTATCTACAGCAGAACTTCAGATCCCAATTATTATTTTGAAGTAGAACTTCAGATCCAATTATTATTTTGAAGTATAATAACTACTGTTTCCTATTGTATTGCCAAATGTATATCATATAATATTCAATTGACCAAACACTTTACTACTTTTACTATGCTTTATTATCCATCCTTTCCTGCAGTTTACAGTTTCGATTGCCCCAGCAATCTTCTTCAGAGCATTATATCTCCTAACAGTTGAGATTAGGAGATATAACATTCTGAAGAAGATTGCTGGGGCAATCGAAACTGTAAACTGCAGGAAAGGGCGGATAATAAAGCATTGTAAAAGTAGTAAAGTATTTGGTTAATTGAATGTTATATGATATTATTTTGAATTACTTTAATTGTCTACTTGAAGTTTTTACATCAATAATTATGGCCAAAGTATGCAGGAATTAATAGCTGCTTTTTTGTATATCTAATTTGTACACATTGCAAATTATTCATTAGCTAATTCCATCACTAACTTCATTTTATACTTTTCAAGATAACATCTTTATCCAGTTTTGTCATTTCTCTGTTTTGTCATGCTGATTATCAAATGCTAACCTGATCTTTACTAATTTGTGATTCATATTATTAGGGTAAAGCTTTTGACCAAATGTCACTTAAATCCTCCTTTCAAATGGGTGAATCCTAAAAAGCATTATTGGATTAATTTTTGAAGCTAAAAATATATATAAAGATGTTGTTTATAGTTACTACAATACCAAAACTTAATTCAGAACTGTATGTAAATTTTCAGCAAGATATATTCATAAACTGTGTAAAATAATTATTAAATTCTATAAAAGTAATGTTTTCTACTTTTCATTACGTTAATTATTTTAAATTTTATTTGCCAAGAAAACGCTCATTTATAGTAAAAATAATTGTGTTCATTTAGTACTAATGAATTAACAAGCAAGTCATTTATTGTTTGAAGACAAAATTCACTTAATTATTGCAATTAATTTAATTTTATAAATTTAAAAATGGAAGCACATTAAACTTTCTGCTATTTTTAGAAATTTTTCAATCCAATTAAATTTTAGTTTCCAGAGGGGGGAAAAAAAGAGAACTTTGGAACATAGACTTTGATTTACAAACAGTCATTATTATTTTTTTTAATTCCAGTAGATCTTTCCTATCATAAAAAACACTTCAATATGAATAAAAAACAACAATATAAAAGTTAAGTTTTAAAAAATAAAGTCAGCAGTGCTGAAAGGTTGAAGAAAGTAAATGAAATTATTTATTAAATAGAGGAATTCCGAAAGGATATTGTAAAGATCTGTGGCAGTTGAGAGAATTAAAGGAAGAAAAAGAAAGTGATTGATAATCTAAAATTAGGAAACAATTTATGAGTTTTTAACAAATATAGCAAAGAAGAGAAATATTTGAAAAAAGTTGTCAAATTAATACATGGAACCTGTCTTTTGGAAAATAAATAATAATGAATAAAATAAAAATGTGAATTTGGTGAAGGAAATGTCCAATGCTTTTTTTTAACATATTGACCAAAAGATGATATTCCTAATAATTCTGCAAGTAAACACAATGATTGTAATAAAAAAATTTAAATAATTGTGAGAAAATTTATCTAGATCCTATTTTTATTTTATGACCTACAAAAAAGAAATCTATGTTTTAATCTGTTGAGTTGTGTAATAATTCATTCTAATAAATATAAAATTCGGGATTCATGGGATTGGAGTTGATGACGTTTGTAACCGTTATGTTTTTTGAATATAACGGCAGTTGAAGAGGATAAGATGACTTAACATTTTATTCAAATCCATCAATCACAAAATTAAAAATATGATTTTTAAACAAATCAAAATTTATTATGTTCCCAATTGGACTGAATCACCTAGACATTTTGAATGGGGGGGGGGGGTCTTTTGAATATTTATATGAGGAACAGCATATCTGTTTAAATATATATATATCATGACATACTAACACATAAAAAACAAGTAATGCTAATTAATATAGAGCCTAAATTACTAGAAAATAAAAAAAGAAACCATTATCTTTTGTTCATCTAAGCTTAAAAATAAAATTCAAATCAGATAGTGTAATGGAAGCAAATTATTAATTAAGCTAAGAATATTGGAACAGTTGAACTAGTATAACTTTCAAATTTCCTTTTATAAGATAATATTAATTATAAAAGCTTTTAATAATCATATGATTCTCTATTACTGAAACATATAACAAATATAATCAATTCATAATTATAAGTGACATATAAACAAATATCATGACAGCTTAACATACAATTAATACTACCTGGTATTAAATGACTAGCAGATGGGAAAATGGACCACTTTCCTTATGCTTGTCTAAGCTTATAAATAGATTGCAAATCAAATCTTATACCAACAGGCAAAAGTAATTAAATAAATCAAGAATATTATAATAAAAAATTGAATTAACTTTCTAATTTACATTTATAAGGTAATATTAATTGGAATTGCTGTTATAACATTGGCTTATTAATTATTCACTCTTATTATTATGGTGTTTGTCCTCTTTTTATAAGCTTAGATTGGCAGAGAGAAAATGAGTCATTTTTCTGTCAATTAATAGTTTAGGCTCTAAAATATTAAAGTAGCATCATTGGTTAATTGAATGCATTAGGTTGTTATGGTTTTTATTTATAACAAATGCTAATTGGCATTATGTATTGGTTATATTTGATATATATGTATATTGATGACTTAATAAACATCACATAATCACCATTTCTTTTGCTTGCTTATAACTGTTGTTAAAACAGGCAAAACTCTCTATACGTATTGCCATTCAGTGCAAGCCAGAGTAATCAATGGATGTCAGAAGGCTTGTGCATAAAATCCCTATATAGTGCCTACTCATCCAATATCCCCAGACTAATTTCTGGCTTGTGGCCTTCGTCAGTGAGGAACCTTGAATACCAAAATGTATAGGTACTGAACTGAGTTCAGACCTATATGACTATAAGCTAATGAGCTTGGATTGAAAATATTATAATGTTTTCACTTTAAGACTCATAGTTTTGTAGTTAAGTAGAGATAAAAAGTGGCTGCTGGAGGATTGCATTAGATCCTAAGATCTAGGTGCAGTGCGCTCAGATCCAAGATTCCTCACTGACGAAGGCCACAAGCCAGAAACTAGTCTGGGGATATTGGATGATTGGGCACTAGATGGGGATTTTATGCACAAGCCTTTACTCTGGCTTGCACTGAGTGGCAATACATATAGCGTTTTGCCTGATGACTATTAGTACTCATGTTAAGTTTTCTTCCATAAACTTGTAGGGTGATTAAATAATAAATTATTATAATTTAAGCAAAAACATTTGATTATTATCAGTTATTATCTGGCATTTTTGCCATTTTTTTAAAACTAATTTATTCCTGCACTCGTTTTTAAAATTATGAAATTTAATGAGTTCTTGGGAAATTTATCTTTATTATTTTTAATAGAATTCATATAAACCTTATACATGTAAGTATTAAAATTAGTAGTAATTGTTTCATTGTATTGTTGATAGAATATTGATACTTTGGAACATGTAGCTGGAATTCCTGCTGATAAAATAGTTGAGGCTCATGGTACTTTCTTTACTTCTCATTGTGTTGATGTTTCCTGCCATCAAGAATATTCTCTTTCATGGATGAAAGGTTGGTTAGTAATAGTTTTAAGTTCCATACATTATAGATTACCTATAAATGTTTCATTATTGTAAGAACTTTTGTAGTAAACAATTCAAAACAAAGCAAACCTCTCCATACAGTAGTGCCATCTTGTGCTAACAAGAGCAATCAATGGATGCCAGAAGGCTTGTGCATAAAATCCCTATCTAGTGCCTACTCATCCAATATCCCCAGACCAGTTTCTGGCTTGTGGCCTTCGTCAGTGAGGAGCCTTGGATCTGAGAGCACTGCACCCACTGACGAAGGCCTCAAGCCAGAAACTAGTCTGGGGATATTGGATGAGTAGGCACTAGATAGGGATTTTATGCACAAGCCTTCTGGCATCCATTGATTGCTCTTGTTAGCACAAGATGGCACTACTGTATAGAGAGTTTTGCTTTGTTTTGAATTGTTTAATAACAATTATGTGCTAGTATGAGATAGTGATCATGTGATGTTTAGTGGTTTAACTTTTGTAGTATTATACATTCCATTTTTTTAAAAATTTGGAATGTTTTAAATATTAATTAACCTTTTATGAATTCTCACATGAAATACCTTTTATTTCTTTGTCAGTTTTTGTATTTTTCTCAAAGACTTGTTTATAAATATAGGATGAATATTATAGTCTTTTTTAAAAAAAGAAAATCTTTTAATTTACTAAGCTGAGTTTTTTTAAATTTTTTCTTAATCCATTCAGAATTAGTTTTTGAATCTTCCATTGCACTAAACTTCACAGGATATAATGAACTTTTACAAATATAAAAATTTTTTGAGTTTAAAAAGTATTTTCAAAAATGGGCTTGTTTCAAAAACTTCTCTACCTTTAGCAATTTATAAAATTATTGAAGGCTTAGAAATCTTATTTCAGAAGCATTAGAATCGAAATCTCTATGTTGTTGAGTGATAGTCAATATTAAATCGAAGTAAGGAGATACAAGAATTTTCCCAAAATATTTAGATCTTTAAAAATTAGTTGAGCTTAAAAGAGTTAAAACGTGATTGCTACCTGCATAAGTGCATTAATTCCAACTTTAAATACAATATTCTCACTATGTGTAAACTAGAAACTGATTTGGGAAAAGTGGATCCTATATTATTACTAGCTAATGTTCCCTGATTACTCAAGCTTACAGTAGATGGCCCTGGAATAGGATAAAAAGAACTGCTATTGAAAGCATATTAAAAATAATTAGAAAAAGTCGAGCGATATTTTATTGGTATTAAGTACTAAAATATATGGAAGAAAAAAAGTATTTCATTTTATTTATATATAAATATATATTGCTGCATTATCCAGACTTTTCAGGATTCTCTCTGAATATGTCATGAATATTATTATATATGGATTAAAATAGAATTAATTATCCAAGATTTATGTGCATTCTAGTATATGCTAAAAAAAAATTGAATACACTCGTAATAAGGATTCCATCTTTATTGCTAAAAGTAGTTACCTTGACAACAGACTGAGATTGTTGATTGTTATTGATATTGGGATTGTCTAAGTGTTGATTGATTTTAATTTTATATACTTATATATTTAATTGCTCAAAGATCAAGAAACATTTGAACATCCAAATGAAAAATTAAGCCCAACAGTTCTATCACTTGTCCGAACTGACATCCTGGAACTTCTAAAATCCATCATCAAGTCATTTCACAAGACCTGCTTTACAGGAGTTAAGAAAGGAAAAACTTTTTTTAAAGCTATCCCAGTTTTGAAAATATAATTAGATTAAAACAATAGCAAACTCTCCATACACTCAGTGCAAACCATAGTAGTCAATGGATGCTAGAAGATTTATGCATAAAATCCATATCTTGTGCCTATTAATCATTACCCTCGACTAGTTTCTATCTTGTGACTTTCATCAGTGAGGAACCTTGGATCTGAGAGGATTGCACATAGATCTTTGAGTCTAATGCGATCCTGCAGTAGCCATCTTTTACATATTTAATGCTCTCAGATGCAAGGCTCATCACTGATGAAAGCTACATGTTAGAAACTGGTCTGGGGATATTGGATGAGTAGGCACTAGATAGAGATTGTATGCACAAATCTTTTAGCAACCATTGATTTCTATGACTTGCACTGTGTGACACTACTATATAGAGAGTTTGCTACTGTTTTAACAGCTTATGTAAACATAGGAAATGGTGAATATGTGATGTTTTAGTGGTTTTATACCCATTGAATGGTAGTGACAGTCATTATTAAAAACCAAGGCACCAAACTGTATAGATACTGAATTGGATCCAGATCCCAAACCAAAGACACCAAAATGTATAGATATTGAACTGGGTTCAGATTCATATGATTATATAAGTGAATTAGCTTGTATTGAAAACATTGAGTTTTCATCTTGCGTTAATTGCTTTCTAGTTAATTAAATCTGTAAAAGATTGCTGTTAGAGGGTTGCATTAGATCCAGTAATCTAGGTGCAGTGTTCTCAGATCCAAGGTTTTTTGTGATGAAAGCCACAAGCTAGAAACTTGTCTGAGGATATTGGATGACTAGGCACTAGGTGGGAATTTGATGCTCAAACCTTCTATAATCCATTGATTACTATGGCTTGCCCTGGGCAGTACTACTGTACAGAGAGTTTAATATTGTTTTTGATGTTTTAGTGGTTTTATAATTAGATTATTAAATATGGTGTTGTTCAAACTCAGTAATTGATAATGGAATGAAACTTTTGTAACTCACCCGATAGAAAAAAAGAAATGAAATCTATTACTAATCAATAATGTTTCATATTACTCTAAATGGTTAGTATGAGAAAATATTACAAGTACTCCCTTGGTTTACTTAAGAAGTTTTTTATTAAAAAATGATCAAATAAATGCTAACTTAAATGACAAAAGAAGACCTTGAAAATTCAGAGAAACTTCAAGTATTAAATACAATGTCTCAATATGTAACAATTCAAAAAGCAAATTGTATAAGCGATCTGAAAGTAATGCAAATTAACTTTAAGAGTGGTTACAATTATGTCAGCATGCTAAGCATACATTAAGACAAATTAATTAATTTTTATTTGACAACCTAATAGTATTGTTATAATTTGAAATCTTATCTTATTTCCAACTCTATCTGTTTTCTAATACAAATTAGTTTTTTAATAATATAATTGACTCTACATTCTGTGTTATCTTTTAAGTATCAGTCATGATCTTCTGCCTTATCCAATTAGAACACTTCTATATTAAAATTAGCTTCAAAAATTATAACTCAATCTTCTCTTTGTTCATCTACAAAGCTGAATCAACATAATATCACCTGTGGCAGTTTCAGTGATCGTTCTCTAGTGCTAAAGTTTTTATGAAGTCACCAACAGAAAATGAATAAATTGCTGCTTGATATTAGACACTAACTTTCATTTGAAGTACTGATTATCAGTTTGAAATTATTATATTTTGATTCATGTTAAGAAAAGATCTAATTCATAGAAAAGTTTGTGATAAGTAAAAAAAAATTGACAGGAAAGAAGAATAGGTTGACTAGCAATAAAATGAACGAATTTCATCAATGTAGTAATAAATATGCTATTGAGGAACATGAAATCCAAGCAGATGATAGATTATTTTGAAAAAGTGCTGTTGTATATTCTGCAGACATGCACTCTTTAACCCAATAGAACCTAATAAGCGAGTCATTTTGTTTCAACTTCGTTGTTTGCATACATATATTAGTATGTCTGGCAAAGTGTATTAGTCTTTTTTCATCTGTTTTCTGTTCTGCTTAGTGTATTTTCAGTGCTGAGCACATAATCACAGCTTCCAACAAACTTAATTTTCCATTTGGTGTACTATTTAGATAATTTTTATTCCATACAAATTTTATATTCTGCATTAAAACCTAATTCAGCCTTCTATAGAATAATATTTTTTATATTTGATGCTTTTTTAATTTTTTCCTATCACTTAAGTTTCATATAATATTAAATCATTTATGCTCTTTATTACTGTTTCACAATGCTTTATTTACAACACTCTTGTCAGTTTCGATTGCCGCAGCAATCTTCTTCAGAACTTTCACTTATATCTCCCAATCTCAACTGCCTCTTAAGTTTCAATCAAAGAAAAGTTGTGACCAGTTAAGAATTTGGGATCCAAGCTAACTATATGCAGTATCTAAATATTATAATGATTACATCCTCGTGCCTGAGAATTCTATTAAAGTTCTTTTTTGGGGTGAACATGCAAGGTCTTTCTTTTTTATAATTTTTTTTTTTTTGTAATATATGGTTTATTGCTTGGGAGTTTATAAGAAATTTGAGCAGTAGAAGGTGATGGAATTGAGTTGCAATCCATAGACCTTTAGCTCCAGATTCTGATAGATATCACTGCACCAAACCATATAAGGCAAACATTTCATTTAAATATGTATATTTAAGTTGTTGAATATATCATTGCTGATATATTTAGATTTCTAAATGATATGGCCATGTGAGAATGAAATCTGTATCATACGAATATTATTTTTCTATAAGATCGAAAAACTATTAAGGGATCTAGAATAATAAAAGTAAAGAAAATCTAAGACGACATGGCAAGGAATATAGAGACATTTACTTAAATCATATTTATAAATTTATTTAATGCGCATTGAATACGTAAGTAATATTTATTAAGGCAATAAATCTCAAGAATGTGCGCTTGAAAATGAGAAGACCTGTAGAAGTCCCTACCTTTGCATTTTCAAGCACACATTCTTAAGGTTTATTGCCTTTGTATATATTAAATCATATTTGTAAAAATGTTAACAAGAACAAAAATTTAAAGAGAATGATAGAAATATAAATTGCGATTTTTATATATTTTGTCAGAATATATATATAAGAGCTATTTTTGTGTGTATTTTTATCGGATATGATAAGAAATATCCTTTCAGACAAATTTTCATAGAATATTTATTACTGGATTCGAAGTTCCTGATCATGATCGTGACAAGTTGGTGCTAACCACTATGTCCTGGAGCTCTCTCACATAATCAATTTAATACAAATTACTAGTCATCTTTGAAATAAACACATGATTAATTAATTGAAGACTTATGAAGATATTATACAAACCTTCTTCCCCCCCCCCCTCCAAATTATATGGATTTTTTTTTTTTTAATAATTTACTAAAAAATAAGTGGAAGGTTTTGGATATTAAAAATGTTCTCAAGTTTTTTTAATATAAATAGCTTTATTATAAATGTTAACATCTCAGTATTTATTAATTATAATTATATAACGATATCTCATGATTTTGTTATACTCTTTGAAATAATTAGACTTATGCTAAAATATACTTTACAGGGTTGGTGATTGATGGAATATTAATAACCTACTATTTAAAAATTCTTTTTTTATACATTTTTTATTTTAAAACAAAATGATAGGAAATGTATTTTTAAGTTTAATATTTTACAATCTTATATACATTAGTTATAGTCATTGTTTGGTTATTATTATTATTATTATTTTATTTTAGAAAAAATATTTAAAGATGAACTTCCTGTCTGTGAAACATGTGGACATTTAATAAAACCAGGTAATTTAATGTTTTTTATCTTTTGATGTTTTATATACAGAATATGATAAAAATCAATACAGCACTTTTTAAGAAACTAAAAATATGGTGTTGAACACAAAGTGGTTTTTGATTGGAATAATTTTCATATATTTAGTATGTATACATATGTGATTAATGAGTATAGTTTGCGCACACAAAAAAATAAAAATATTTTATTAAGTGATTAATTTTTTTACTATTATTTTTTTTTCTAATATTATTGGATGATTGGTTAACAAATAATATATGGGTATAATGAAATGTTTAAATTTATAAAAATTAATATAATATTCAATCCAGTAATTTTAATTATAAATTTATTAACATAAATAATAAAAACATTTGTTTTATGCATTTTATGCAATGTAATATCATACTTGCAAAATAGCTGACAGTTTTGTCTGTTTAATAATTTTCCTCAGATATCATATGTAAAAAAAAAACAACTGTTTGTTTATGCCCATCTAATTAGCATTTGACTATGTATTAAGTTAGTAATTTCCACATGAGCACAGCTAGATAAATAAAATGTTAGAATGAGATTGATATAACTTTAGAATATAATGTAATTAAAATACACACGAAATTAATTTCGATGTTATGGTTATAAAGTAAAACAATCCAGGAATATCAAAATCTAAGAAGAGTTCTGAGAATTATTCTGAAGTATCTATTTTCTGGAATCAATAAACAACTTAGGGAATGTCATTGATCACAGGGATTTTTATTATAATTTTACAAGTTTTCTAGTTAATGATGTATTGATATATAATTTGATATATGTGCAATATACACATAGTTTTATGTAAACTGGTATAGGATTGATAACTATATTCATCATGCTTTAATTATTGTTAATTGAATCTACTATAATTAATTTTAGTTTAAAAAAAAGTATATTTAATTCAGTAAAGTCTATTTCTATTGTTAAAACAGGCAAAACTCACTATACGTATTGCCACCCACAGTAAGCTAGAGTAATCAATGGATGCTTGCTGTGTGTGGCAATATATATAGTGAGTTTTGCCTGTTTTAACAACAGTTATACACAAGCATAAGAGATGGTGGTCATGTGATGTTTATTGGCTTAAAGTCTATTTCATTTATTTATCAAAATACACAGGAAAATGTTAAAATATAATGCTGTAAATGGTTGCTAATTTTATGAAACACAGTAGTATAAGGCAGGAAATAGCAAAGCAATGCTTTCAAATTATTTTTAAAATACTCCTAGATGATTATTGATGAAATAGTTTGCATTATGAATGTCGATTTTTTAGAATGCATGCTCTTAATTCTTTTTTCGTAATATTGACGGTCAGTTGTAATTTTTCTATGTTATTGTAATGACTTCTTTGTATTGTATAATGACTGCATTTCATATGTGAAGTATTAAATATATAATATAATACACCATATAACCTTAAATAACACGTTATAATGCAGTTTAACATATGATCTACTTTATTTCCTTGCAGTTTCAACTGTCCAGCAGTCATCATCAGAGCTACAACATTTAAACATGTAAATAAAGTAGATCATATGTTAAACTGCATTGTAAAGTGTCATTTAAGGTTATAATGGTGTATTATATTATATATAATTCAGCAATGCAAATAAGAAGTGGAAGGAAATTTTAATACTTCAAAGTATTAAATATGTTTACTCTAATAGTTTTTACTGTTATTGTTGCAGCTTATGATGGATTAAAAAAATTCATAGCAAAGATATGTATCTTTAACATTGAATAAGAGAGATAGTTTTATTTGATCTATTTTGAAGAAAAATATTTATGCTCATTATGCAGAGCAAGTTTTGCAGTTTCTAAAAAATATAATATGGAGAGACATTTCAGTATTTTTCATAAGGATTTTAATACAAATTTTTTATAAACTTTGAAATTAGAAGAAAAAAAGATTTATGAACTGAAATTCACTTTAATTAAAAGCAAGCATTTTTACTTGGCCAATTTCGCAGTCAAAAAAAAAGTTGATTGCTTTTTTATCATTTATTTATTATTAGAAAAAGAGAAATCAGTTATAGCTATTGAATTAAATAGTGCACTAGCATTAATATGCATTAATGAAGAAAATAGGCCTTTCATGCCAAATGCATTTTCGGTGAGGTGTAGCATAATCTTGATTTTTAATTACTGTTGGAGTTAATCAGAACATCTTATTTATTTATAGGGGCTTCCTCATTAGTATTCATATTTAAATGTTCTAATGAATATTTAATGAGTTGCTATTTGATTTTTTTTTGTTGATGACATTTTTATTACTAGTAGTGTACCATACCTCTTTTATCTTCCTTTTTTTTTGGTCATCGCTTTCAGAACAAACTAGCTTAACATTTTCTATATCATATAAATGTTTATATTCATTCTCATGATTTAAGAAATCTGACATATGCACTGACTTTTCTTTAGTCTTATTATAAAAATGTTTATGCTGCCTAACTCTTATAGGAATGTTAGCCTTGAGATTCACCATAGTGCGTAGCTGAACACCCTGAATTATTGCATAGAATAACATATATATTTTGAGGAACTTTTGATAAAATATATTTAGGCTAAATTTTAGTATTGGTTTTAGATCATGTACGTCTTAATAATTGGAAGAACATGATGCCCTCAAATTGTATATGCTTGTCAATGCAATGTCACAAGAGTTAGTAAATATAAATAGTTATATAACAAAGTTAAGGAAAAATCATTACATATATCAATTTTCTTGAATCATAAGGACAGGGATATTTATTTAATTCTGAAAATGTTAAGCTAAATCTTGCTTTAAATGTGACAATTGAAAAAGTAAAATAAAAGAGATATGTTATATTGCTAACCATGAAAATGTCATTAAGATATGCATTGGAATATTTAATTCTGAATACTTATGAGGTAATTTCTATAAATAATTAAAATGTTTTAATTAACTCTAATAGCTATTAAAACTCATTCAACATAATAGGGATAAAATAATAAACATTTGTAATAAAGATTTTTTTTTCTTTTCATTATTGCACATTATTATTAATGCAATATTTATTTGTTATTAAATTAATAAAAGAAATCATATTATTAATTTTTGACTTGATTATAAAAATAAAATGAAATAACAGCAATAAATCTGATTGTTATCAAGAATTGTAACATGAAGGATATTGAATTAAAAAAGATACACAAAAATGCATTTTTTTTTTTTGTAATTAGATAAGCCCATTGATAAGTTACTCATTTATCAATTATTATTATGAAAGTGGTTTTTGATTATTCTCTACGAATAAATAATCTTTAAAATTTTTGCCTGTAAAAGAAAGAATAAATAGATGAAGGTATAAAACCATCAATCACATGATCACCATTTCATATGCTTACACAGGCTGCTTATAGGATAATGATGACTGTGGTTTTTGAAAAACCAAAGACACCAAAATGTATAGATGATGAACTGATTTCATATCTATATAACTATACAAGCAAATGAGCTTGGATTCAAAACATTATTATGTGTTCATATTAGGCTCCTAGCTTTGTAATTAATCAAATATGTAAAGGTAGACTGCTGGAGGATTGCATTTGATCCTAAGATCTAGGTGCAGTGCTCTCAACTCTAAGGCTCCTGATTGGTGAAAGCCACAAGCTGTAAATTAGTCTGGGGATATTGGATGAGTAGACATTAGATAGGAATTTTATGTACAAATCTTCCTGCATCCATTGATTATGAAGATTTGCACTTAGTAGTACTACTGTATGGAGAGATTTGCCGATCTTTGACTGCCTTGTTGTGCTGATGTGGCTGATTTGTTCCACAAGATAAATTAAACTTTATATTTTTTTTGAATATCATTTAGAAAAATGTTGTTGTTACAAAATTTTTTTGCTTAGTGTGTGGAGGTGAAAAGAAAATTGGGGTGAAGAGAGATAGATTTAATTGAATTTGGAAAGATTGGGAATAATATTGGTAATGTTTGTAAAGTGTTTTGTTATTCCCTTTTAAATATAAAAGGAAAAAGAAATATATATTTTTTGTGTATGTACTGCAAGGAGGCTTTAAAACTAAGTTGTACATAAAATTATTTGGTTTTTTAGTACGTTTGCTATTAAAGAATTTTTTAATTTAGAAAGAGAGTGATTTATTTGAGAAAGAAGATAACATTTAAGGCTTAATGTTAGGAAACACATGTTTATTGATCGCCATTGAAAAAAAAAAAAAGAAATTTTTTTTTTCCTTTTGTATAAAGGGGTTTAAAGAGTAGTAGAGAAAGAATAAATTTAAATATAGAGGATGAGAAGCTTGGAAAATTAAAAGATAAGGAATGGGGATCATGTGATGTGTATCCCTACAATGTATATATAATGGTCAGAAGGAAATTAGGTGTGCTGTGGTAGAGTGTACCATATGTGATAAGAGTTTATCATTTGAAATGCTTAAATAAGACTAGGAAGAATGTAACAGGTGTATGGTTATGTAGATCATGTGTAAATGTGATAAAAGAGGTGAAAAAATGGTTTCTAAGTGTAGATAGTTTAAAGAGAAAGTCAGGAGAAATGGAGCAAAATGTAGTTGAGGAAAATAGAATAGAGTATGTTTTTAGTGGAGTGACAAGAGATATGGATGACAAAATAAGTAGTGCAATGGAGATGGTTAGCCAAAGAATAAGTAAGATAGAGGAAGAGGTAAAGGATGTAGAAGCAAAATTAAAATCATTAGAGATGAAGTGTGAGCAGATTAAGGAATTAATGAATAGAAATGATAAGGAAGAACTAGATAAGGAAGTCCAGAAGGTGGAAGAGAATGTTATGGATGAAGTAGGGAAAGTAAACTATGAGACAGTATTGATAGGAGACTCGCTAATTAGAGGATGTGGAGATGTAATTGCAAGGGAAAATAGAAATAGGTATGTAAGAATATGTTTGCCTGGAGCTAGAATTAGGGATGTTACAGATAGATAAGATAAAGAAACAAGGGAGTAGAGATGTTTATGTTATGGTAGGGACAAATAATTTGTCAGAGCCATCGGAGAGAGTAATGGATGAGTACATAGAATTGATTAGTAATTTGAGTAAGATTAAAGGAAGAGTAGGAATAGTTGGATTATTACCAAGATTTGACAATAGATATATGTTAGATAGGGCATGTTCTATAAATGAGAGATTGAAAAAATTATGTGAGAGAAATGATGTTATGTTTGTGGATGTGTGGGATTTTTTTATTAGTAAGAGGGAGTTATATAGTAAAGATGGATTGCACTTAGCAAAACAAGGAAGTGAAGTATTAGGGAGATTGCTTTATAAAGAATATTGTAGTTCGGGAAACTTATAAAGGGGATAGGGTTTTAAATTGCAGTATTATCAAAAAGAAGAAGAATGGACGGGATGTAAGAAATAAACTAAGGGTAGCTGATTTTGGATATAAATGTGATGTGGAAAAGAAAGAATCAAAAGAATTTATAAAAGAGTAATTATAAAAGAAGAAATTGTTAAAATTGGATATTTGAATATGCAAGGTGGTAGGAGACAAAAAAGTGAAGAGCTTGAGGTATTAGCAGTAGTAAAAACACATCTAAGAGAAGAAGAACCTGTACTGGAAGTCTTGGTATGGCAGGGTATAAATAGAAAAGAAAAAGAAAAAAAGGATCATGGTATAGGAATTATGTCAAAAAAATATTTAAATACTGTTAAGTGTCAAGAACATTTGTGGTTTGAGATAAGGTTAGGAAGACAAGAATGGATGGTGGCTATAGTGTATATAGCCACTGGAAATAGTCAAACTATAATGGAGTGGAACAGTAGCATATATGAATGCCTAGTTAAGGATATACAGAGTTTCAAAAAAAAGGGGAAGAGAATAATGGTTATAGGGGATATGAATGGGCATATTGAAGAAAATGATATGTAGATAACAAGAATGGACAGCTTTTGAAGAATTTTTGTCAGAGAGTGAATTTGAGCATTGGAAATTTATCAAATATTTATGAGGGACAATACACATGGTCTAGAAATAATATATTTCACACAATAGATTATGTATTAGTAGAGAAAGAGGGAATGAATAAAGTACAGAAAATTAAAGTGTTTGATAATGAAGAGAGAGTATGTAATAGTGATCATAATTTCTTTATAATAGAAATGGTTAGTAATGTGATGGAAAATAGTAATAAAAGTAGAAAGGATAGTGAAAGATGTGGATGGAGAATGAATGATAAGAATAAGTTAGAAGAATATAAAATAAAAGTAGAAGAAATCATGGAAGAGTTTGTTGGGGATGAATATAAGGACTGATGTAGTGAAGTAGAAAATAGAGTTTTAGATGGGAATATTCAGAAGAATAAAAGTAATAGAAAAGAGAGAGTTAGTAAAAGTGTAAAAGAGAGAAAAAAAGCATGCAGAGATTATAAATGTGCTATTAAAAACAAAGAAAGTAAAAAAGATGTTAATGTTAAATGGGAAAAGTATTTTTTTTAAAAAAAAGGTGGCCAAAATAGATAATTATATAGAATGAAATTAAATAGTAAATTGTTCGAGGATATTAATACAAGTGGAAGAGATGGGAGTAAAAAATTTTGGAAATATATTAAAAGAAGGAATGTAGGGGAGAGAGAAATAGTATTACTAGATGATGAGGGAATAGAGTGTAGCTCTAGAGAAGAATTAGAGACAATCTTAAATAAGTATGTAATGGATATAGAAAAGATGTTAGATGTTAAAGGACAGAGTGATAACAAACATGAAAGCATATAGTAATGGAAATATTAGGTTTACAGAAAATGAATTGAATGAGGCAGGGAAGAAATTGAAAAGTGGAAAGGCAAGAGGTTTAGATGGATGGGCAGCAGAGATGGTGATGAATTTAGGAAATAGGACAAAATTAAATCTATTATCATGTTTTAATAAGATGGCACAGAAGAGAGAATTTCCAGATAGCTGGAATAATACAAGAGTAAGGCTACTATTTAAAGGAAAGGGTAAGGATCATAGAAAGTTAAACAATTATAGACTGATAGCGGTAACGTCAGTGTTATATAAAGTTTTCTCATATATGGTGACTGGAAGGGTTGCAAAATGGATGGAAGAAAATAATATAGTGGGAGAAATGCAAGGAGGTTTTCAATTAGATAGGCATATAGGAGATAGTTTATTTGTAGTCACACAACTTATAGATATGAGTAGGAATACAGGTAGACAGTTATATATGGTTTTTATAGATATAGAGAAGGCATATGATAGAGTAAATAGAAATAGATTATGGGTAAGTTTAGTAAATTTGGGAATGGATGGAGCTTTAGTGGATATTATTAAGAAATTATATGAAAATAATTACTATACATATCAATTAGGAAATATAGAATCAGTTAAAGTTAAAAATGGGGTGGGACTAAGGCAAGGATGCCCTATGTCACCTATTTTGTTTTTGTTATATTTGAGAGAAATGGAGAGAGCAATAGAAAGACTAGGAAGAGGGGTAGAGATACCATTAATAGGTGGCAAGGGAGTATATACATTATCAGGTCTTTTATTTGCTGATGATATCTTCTTGTGCACAGAAAGTAGGGAAGATATGGAAGTTATGCTGAAGACATGTGCAAGGGTGGGTAAAGAGATGGGGATTAAATTTAGTGAAGAAAAATCAAAAGTAATGATGATAAATGCTGGGGAAAGAGAAGAGAAAGAATTTTTATTGGGGGATATAAAGTTAAATGTGGTGAATAGGTATAACTATTTGGGAATCATCTTAAGTAATCAGAGAAATTGCTTGGATGAATGGGAGAAAAAATTGATAAATGAAGCAAAGAAAAGAAAGAGATTGATAAAGAAATTAACAGTGTTTTCATATAATAAATATGATGTAGCAAGAATTGTATGGAAGGGAGTGGCAGTAGCAGGGTTAACTTATGGTAATGATGTGTTATGTGTTAGTAAAGGGGTATTAGATTACTTAGAAAAAAAAGAGATAGTGATATGTCATTGGCATGCTTGATGGCGTTGATGTAAGCAAAGAAGCCAATTAAAGGAGAAATGGGATGGTCAAGTTTTTTATATGAGAGATGCAAAAAGCAAAATGAAAATGTTTAGTAGATTGCAATTTATGGATAATAAGAGAATAGCCAAAATAGTATTTAATTGGGTTATGAGTAAAGGACAGGCAACAAGATGAGCGAGAAAGGTAGTATGGTATGCAGAAGATTTGGATAAAGACTTTATGTCAGTATACTTATACAAAAGATGGGATGTGTGTTAGGAGAATTGTTGAGTGTTATAGTGGCAAGGAATGGGATAGAAGTAAAAATAGATGCATTAATAAAAAATAGGGAGTTGGAGAGATGGAGAACTAGTATGGAGAGTAAAAAGAGTTTAAATATATATAGAAGTAAACAGAATATTGGGTGTGAGTTAATTTATGATAATAGCAAGGAAAGTAGTTTACTGTTTAAGGCTCGAACAGGATCTTTAGCAACAAGGGAATATACACATAAATGGAAAAATATGGGTGATTTAGTCTGCAAGTTATGTAAGGAAGGCATAGAAAATATTAGGTATCTGTTAATTGAATATAAATGACTACAAGCAGAAAGAATGCAAGCAATGAAATTGTGGGAGAATAAATATAAACAAAGTGATTATACAGAAAGTGGGTTCTTGGTTTTCATGCTGGGTTTAGGAAAAGATAAGGAGGATTTAGATATAAAGGCCATAGAGTTGACAAAAATTATGTTGTGGAAATGTGATGGATCAGGATAGATAAGAATATGGGAAAAACAGGGTGGGGAATGGAAAGGCAAGGTAAAGAGGCTAACAGGTTTCTTTAGGCATAGTGACTGAGAGATTCCTGATTCTGAAAAGGAGAAGCCACAGTGCATCACATCACACTGTTATAAAGAGATGAAGATATGTATTTCCTATTCAAAAAATAAAATACCAGTAAAAAGTTGACTGCAATTAGAGTGCTCAAGCAGTGAGAGGAAGATTTTATTCTTCTCTTTTTTGTACTCTCTTACTGGACATAATTTTTTTTCAAATAGACTTTTTTTTGAGATAGTTGATAATTCAATTTGATATTTCCAACTGCATTAAAGTTATATAAATTATTTGTAGTGAATTTTTTTTTTAATGCCATCAAAGAGTGGGAGATGCACATTAATTTAACGTTTTTTGCAACATATATTCAATTATTCATTTTCCAGCAACCAGTTAGTTGTAAATGAGTATAGGCCTTTATACTCTAGAAGCAAAAAAAAAAGATAAAAAGTTAGAACAAATAGTTAAATAATAGTTAATGAATAAACACATGGTTAATTGCTGAAAATGTCGTGATGTTCAATCCCAAGTAGCATATCAAACATGATCATTCCATTTCAATTGAGTAATTGTTTAATTCTTACTTCGTCATTTTACTGCTATTTTAAATATAGGAGGCAAAAGTGAATGAACTCATTTTAGTTTGTGTGCTATTTATGAATGCTATCTTTTAACTCATAGTTTGAGAAATATTGGAAGGCTTTAATCAACTATACTATGTTCAAAACCTCATCAATGTACATTATGAAAGTATGTACACACATTGTGTATCTTAAGTTCTCTTTTCAAAATCAGATTAGAGTAATAAGGCATCAAAAGTCCTTAAAATTATCCACCTATATAATTATAAATATTAGATTTGTAGATACATCTTTATATCATTAAGAAATGTTTTAAAAACAAAAAAAGCATATAAATAAAATTTAACAGAATTTAATTTATATCTATTTTTTTTTGTCTGTTTGAATTGTAATATAATATATTTTTATTTTATTAATCTAGAATTTCTTAGATGTAATCTACCAAAAGTTTTGATTTTATTAAATTACTTTTTTTGTGTGTGTGTTTGTAGATATTGTATTTTTTGGAGAATCATTACCGGACAAATTTTTCAAGTGCATGGCCCAGGTAAAATATATATTGCATATTGTAGATGAAATAAGTTTTGGAATACATTTATACAGATGTAATATCTATTTAAAATGAAGATAATGTTCATATACCTAAATTAAGATTTCATATTTTCTTACTTTATATATCAAAATCAAATAATTTTTTTGATATAAAAGTCTGTGTTGAGAAATAAATAAATAAAAGAAGACTAGAAGCCTGAACTCCAAACAAAACATTTCTTAACACTGACTTTTATATAAAATTATGTATGAGAAAATTAAAGTTGATAAAAAAAAAAGGTATAGAAAAATGTAGAATGTTTTCTCATTAAAAAATTTAACTCTGAAACTATTATAAATTATAACTCAATAAAATTCTTCTTTCCTTAATTTGAATATAAAAAAATAATAGTAAAGATACATTATTCTGGAAAGACTATAAATTTAATAAAATATTATTTCTAAGCATTGCATTCGAACAGGTTGATCATATTCATAGAACTACTATAAGTTGATATAAATAGAATTTATAAGCTAATAATTTATATATACCATTTACATAATAATGCAATGCAAGAGTTTTTTGTTTATTGTGTTGATGTTATTTGTAGTAAACCATGCCTCTATATTTTCCTTTTTGATCATTGCACTCAGGGCAAACAACTTTAATATTAAAAGGATTATAATTGTGGCTAGACTTCATTTTATATTTTAAAAATATAAATTTCATATTATAATCTCTTTTATATCTAAAACTATTAATTTAATAAAAGTTTTATTATTAAAGGTGATTGGAATAATGATAAGATGTTTTGCTGTTTTAAATTATTTTCATACTTAAGAAGTCTCTCTTGATAGAGAAATCATTTATAATAAATTTGGACTTATCTCTGTGTAGTGTTAATAAATTTGAATTGGTGTAATTTGGTTTTATATATTTATTGAATTATTTTATTTGCATGTATTTATTTTTATGCTTACACTCACACACACACATATGTGCATACACACATTTAAGTGCCTCATGATAAAATGGTAGCACATATCTGTCCACTATTTCCACAATTTAGTAAAATAAAATTCGCATTTCAATCATGCTTAGGATATTTCTTTCAGATATTCAGCTCCTAGAAATCCAGATAATCATCTAATATTGGTCGTTTAATGGTATTTTAATTATTTCTTATTAAAATTTCACTGTCCCAAATATTGTCAAATTCAGTAAGTAATACTTTTTTATTCACTATTCTTTATTGGGTACTGTTGGAAAGACTTTTACCCTGAAATGGGCTATTTCAAAGTTGTTTTACCGTGGCCTATGTACATACGCATATAAGCCTACACATACATTTATGGAAAAGTTGATAATATAAAAATTTCAAATCTGCCATTATTATTTATGCCCCCCTCCCTCCCACACACACACACACACACATTTCTCTACTTTTTGTTTAAAGCATGTATTTTATTTCTACAGGATTTTCCTAAATGTGATTTGTTAATTATCATTGGAACATCTTTGAAGGTTCAACCATTTGCCTCATTAGTAGACAGGTACAGTTAGTTTATTTATTTTATAAATTAAAATTGGTGGCAAGGTATATCATTTAGATAAATGTTTACAAAAGTTATAAGTTGGGCAATATTTATAAAGATTAGTAAAAATTTATATTGTTGCTTCAAATTCTTAGGTTTTATCTCATATATTAAAAAAGTCCTCCATGTAACAAATTATTATAATTTGGCTTCATATGCTTTAGAGTACATTCTATAATGAGGTTTGGCATATCTTTTGAACCCTGATATTGTTATCTTCATGGATAAAAAGATCTTAATATGAAAAGTGTTTCAAAGATTAAAACAAATGAATATTATTCTTATCTCTGCAATATGAATTTTCTTCTGATATAAACTTTATGAAGAAATTTTATAGAATATCTGTGTTTCTATTTAGTGGTGATGCATTTGGGTTACCATGAACAATAAAAAAGATGGCTGTTCCACTCAGTAGACAGTAAATATTTGATGCTATTCTTATCATCACTTGATTATTTTTAAATAAATTGTACTTTTTATCATTAGAGGGAAAAAACATCTGGTCATTCACATGAGAATTAACGTATTACACATTAAGAACTTGTATTGTTATTGATCAGAGAATGATTAATACCAACTATGAATGTTCTCAAGATATACCTTGTTAGCTGTATAAAGTACCCACATTTCTCAAAAAACTGAATGACATTCTCCTCAATCCTTTCATACAAACAACAAGAAATTTTAAAAGAAAACTTAAATGTAGAAGTAAAAAAAATCCATAAGAGAGACACAGTGATGTAACAGATCAAACAAATATCTAAAATATGTCTGAAATATACAGTGATTAGAAGACACCTAATACTTTAAAGGTCTTGACAATTAGAAAGAATATTCATAATCGGATCTTGTTATATTTTAGCATCTTAAAGTTGATAACATTCGAAGAACTCTCATTCAAACCATCTATCAGATCTTAGTGTGCAGTGATGAAATTACCGAGCAATGAATGAGCTAAATATGAGTGGACGATGAAGTTGTTTTGAGCTGAAGAGACTTTATCTTTGAGAATAGAAATAGATATACATACCTTCATTAATAGAACATTTTAGAGCATATAAGGTCAAATCTTCCATTGTTAACAAGTAAATATCTGTTGTTAAGATTCACCATACTGAGATTTCCTTTATAAAATTCTTTGCTCATTGATTAATTATGGTAACACTTAATATTATATGAAATTATCTATGAAGGATATTAAAACTTATAAACCTATTGGAATAGGATTGAATAGTTTTATCTTGATCACTTGATACCATTATTTCTACATTGTATCATTTACATATATATGGTACAAATGGGTGGCATTCGATAATATTTAAAAAGCTAAAAAAAAAAAAGTAAAATTTAAAAATTGTCATTAGTAAGTGATAATTTTTTTTTTTTTGATGCATGCAATGAAAGTTATTCGTTGTTAAAATTATCTACTTTATTAAGATTAGAATTGGAAAGAATGTACGTGCATACAGATTGTTTATCTAGATAAAAAGAAATTATAAACGCAAGAGATTGCAATCAGAGTAAAAACCTTTTATGTGATAATTAAAGATGGCGGAAATAATTTATATAAAAAAAGACTTTGTAACTAAAAAATAATAATAAATCTACAAGATTATGAACTTGTAATCTGATAATAAAAACAAAAGAGAAAAATATATATGTGCAGAAATCTAGAAAACTGGTCGGAGAGTATAAAATTAAGAAAATAACTTCAAGCAAGATCTGTTGTGCTTTTCATTTTTTGTCTGGCTGTTCTCATACATCCTGAATGGAGAGATAAGTGTTGACATATTTCAGAAAGAAAAGTTTTCTGCTAAAGAAGTTGAAAGAAGTCATAAAATATCAAGTAAACAGAAAAATGGATCATAGTGTTCTATATGTGGATGTATTTGTGGATCAAAATCGATTTAAATAGTCATCACAAATTCAATTATAGGATAGTTGTTTTTTTTTTTCATTTTTTTTTTTTTTTTTAGAATTAGAATAGCCCCACTTGTTTAAGAATGGCTGTTTATTATTATTATTAGTTCATTATTATATATTAATTCTGTCTAGTTTCTGGAAGCGAACTAAATTTGCTGCCTAAGTTCAGTTTTAACCTCTTTATATTATCATTTATTAATGTCTGAAGAATACTATTCACAATATTAAATAAATAATTATGTTTATGTTGATCATAACTGTATAAAATTTCCTAATTTTAATTCTAAATATATTTTGAGATAATTTATCAATCCATTCTTATCTGATTCATTTGTAAGGCTTTTTGATTGCCTTTCTGAAATATGTGCATTTTATATTGTTAAAGAATAAATAATAAATTTATATTTGTGATTTAGTATTAATGATAGAATGGCAGAATCAAGAGATAACATAAAAAAAAAAGAATGTTTGGGGATTGCAGTATATTGGTTCTTCAATTACTGCACACAAAAGTTAATTTGCGAACTAGTTGGTTTAATTCTCAACACAGATCGATGCTTACTAATTTACAGTTTATACAAAGTTCTGATTCCCTCTGAGCTGTGTTAGAAAAATACACTATGTACACACAATAAGAAATACTCGCATGATAATTCTGAATGTATAGTTTCTACGTCTAACTTCTCTTCTTTCTCCATGAGGATAATACGCAATTCCCATGCTACTCTCTTGCAACTGATGCTCTTCTCGAATTCACTTAAAAACGCTCTGTACCCACTCTGTTGTTCTTTTCAAAATGGCCCCCCTTTTATATGTTTGTTTTCTGGAGTAACTCTTATAAATTAAGGTGGGATTTAATTAAATTGGGTTTTGCTAATTAAATTCCTTCGTTATCTGTTTAATTAGTTTGTTACAATTGATTGCATTTCAAGCTAACATCTATGATTAAAATATTAGTAGCAAAATTTAAAGATTTAACAATAAAATAATATTTTAGAATAAGATACTTTTGTATGTAGTTTAATTTAAAATGCATATATTACAATACCTCCCCTTACTCCAGAAAACCCCATGATGCGACTCCCGGTGATTTTTTTTTTTTTTTTCAAACTGGAGAAAAACTTTATTTTTACGATTAACCGATGTAACCTTGAAATTTGTGCAAATTCTTTTTCCTTGCCGCCCTGAGTGCCTTTTTCTCCCGCTTGGAGAGAGTCTGATTTTTTCCTTGCTCTACAGTTTTTGTATCTGGCAGCTCACTGGTTAAAGATTGCCACTCTTCTAAAAAATCTTCGGAAATGTCTTCTTCATTTTCACTTTCGGCCATTTTTTCTTGTGGCTCCATTTCATACAGCTGCCAACTCTCTACCTGTTCGGATAATTCTGACATTGAGAGTTTACTTTGCAATTTTTCACTAAGTTCTGAGTTATATTGTTCAAGTTCTATTACTCATTGTCTAGAAACCTTCAATCTTACTTGAAATTCTTCGAGTTTAGCTGATTTCTGTTTTATGGCCTGCTGACTTTGTGCTAGGGATGACTGCAGCTTTGTTTTTTTCTGCGACCAACATATCTATCATCTGTATGTGAATCTGAAGTTGCTCTTTCATAGAATCTTGCTCTTTACACTGCTTCTGTTCAGAGTCTTTCCGATCATCTTCAAATTGATTTTGTAAATTAATGATCGCTGTTTGTGCTTGCGAACAGGTCCTATCTCTTTCCCCCTTGGTAGATATATATTTAATGCTATACGCTCTACCATTTGTGTCTGGACTATATTTCCTTTGTCGACCATCCCTTTCTGGTGATTGTCTGCATGCACGTGCAAGGTGGCCCTTAGTTCGGCAATTGAAACACGTTTCTTGTTTCCATTTGCAGTCTTTAGCTATGTGGCCTGTTTTCCCACAGCAGTAGCATTTAATTATGTTATTTCTCTGGGGTTCCCGTTGAAACGAACATATTTCTGCTTTATCCGATTTGAAATCTTGCTTGTAACTTTTCTCTTTTAATCTGAAGGCCTGTGCCTGTTCTAGAATTAGCTCAAACATTATTCCTTTCTTTATAGCGCTTTCATAGGTTAGGTCTGCCTCTGTTAACAGCTGTTGTCTGAGCCTGTCGTCAGACATTCCCCATAACAGTTGATCTAATAATATTTCTTCTACGAAATCACCATACACACAATCTTTCACTAGCTCCTTGAGAGCTAAATCATACTGTTTGATTGTTTCACTATTTAGTTGTTTTCTATTTCTTAACTGTAGGCGTGCTATATGCCGGGATGGGTGAGGGCTAAAAAATTCGTTTAGCCATTGGGATAATTCCTTGAATGGTACATTCTCATCTACAGGATTTGGGTATAATTTATTGGCGATTTCAATAATTTTTTTTCCCATGAAATATAAGAGGGCGGCTACTTTCCGCTTGTTGTCTTCAATGCCATTTGGGGTTTTTTTTTTAAGGTTTTTTTTTTTCTCCCCACTTTTTTTTTGTTTTATTTTTCAATTTCCCCCCCACAGTGGGGAGCCTTTCTCAAAACTTATCCTCTGAACAAATTTCTCGATTTGTGATAGGTATAGTGGCCAATCTGGCCGCGTTTTCCACGACGAACTCTCCAATAGAGTTTTATCCGAAAACTGACATTTTCTAATTAATAGCTGGTTATTCACTGTGGTTTTTAGGTTCGACTGCGCCAGATTGCAGTATATTGGCTCTTCAATTACTGCACACAAAAGTTAATTTGCGAACTAGTTGGTTTAATTCTCAACACAGATCGATGCTTACTAATTTACAGTTTATACAAAGTTCTGATTCCCGCCGAGCTGTGTTAGAAAAATACACTATGTACACATGATAACGAATACTTGCACGATAATTCTGAACGTATAGTTTCTACGTCTAACTTCTCTTCTTTCTCCATGAGGGTAATACGCAATTCCCACGCTATTCTCTTGCAACTGATGCTCTTCTCGAATTCACTTAAAAATGCTCTGTACTCACTCTGTTGTTCTTTTCAAAATGGCCCCCCTTTTATATGTTTGCTTTCTTTTGTTTTCTGGAGTAACTCTTATAAATTAAGGTGGGATTTAATTAAATTGGGTTTTGCTAATTAAATTCCTTCATTATCTGTTTAATTAGTTTGTTACAATTGATTGCATTTCAAGCTAACATCTATGATTAAAATATTAGTAGCAAAATTTAAAGATTTAACAATAAAATAATATTTTAGAATAAGATACTTTCATATGTAGTTTAATTTAAAATGCATATATTACAGGGATGATTGAGGTTATTAAGTATATATAATAATAAAAAAACTAATTTTAAATAAAACTGCAGTGCTTAACATGGATTTGGATATCACATGATCTCCAGAACAACTAACCATTTGATTATATGCTTAGTTTAAAGAAAGTAATAATTATTTTTCATATTCTCATTACAAACAATAAAAATCATTGACCATTAAGTAGTAATGTTATTTTAATATAAAACTATTATAGAATTTCAATTATTTACTTATTTTAATAAAAATAATAATTATTTTTTTATTACAAACAATAAAAAATCATTGAACATTAAGTAGTAATAGGCTATTTTAATATAGAATCACTATAAAATTTAGCATTTAATAGTTAAAATATGTAAAATATATGTTGAATGTATACACAACCATAATAAGCATGCAGGAAAATGTTTAAATTATTAATTGATAGAATGAAGATGGTGTCATGTGATATGAATTTGTTTCAATCATTTTGAATTAATTTTGAAATTTATTTTATCAATGGCATGTAAGATTCACCCATTCATTTGATTTGGAAACCAATCAAGTACAGTACTATCTTTTTAATGCCAAAGGGGGGGATGCCAAATGTTTGATTAATCAAGATGTCAAAAAAACTCATTGCTGCTCTGTAATTATATATATTGATAAATGATGAAATAGCCTTTAATATTGTAACAGTCAGAATTGTCTATCTCGCTAACACACTGCAGAATTCAAACCCCAGACACGAAACTGAACATTCTAGGAGGGGTTACCTTCTAGATATACTAAGTTCGAATCTAAAGTCCAAATTTCACAGCGCCATCTACGTGATAACGCATCTGATGCCACTACTAGTATAATCTTTGACTGGTGCCTGGTGGTCAGGGAGAAACAAAAGACTCTATACTAAAAGAAGCTTGGGTGGCTAATTAACGTCTATGGATTTACAAAAGAAATGCAGAAAATATATATATATAGACCGAGACAGTGATAGGAATCAAATAAAATAAGAGATCAAATTTAATTTTAAATAATTTCACAAAATTTATTTATATAAATTATATATATAACGCCACTGTCTGCTTATGTGAGACAGGGATGCATATTAAATAATTGTTGGCATTATATTCCAATAAATGACAAAAAGGTTTTAAAGCAAAGTGATATATTCTATTCCTCGGGCTAATAGCATTACGATAATGTGCTTGATGAGATAGGAACAGGTGCGAGGTGCTTTGAGCAATTATACAAGTTTAAGAAAATATTTGAAAATTAAGCGTTCTAAAATATTTATTGATTTCGAGAATAGCACGGACAAAAGCTTACTAAGCAACAAAGTGGGAATGTGATCAAAGCATTTATTCGATAATAATAAAGTTACATTGGGAGGTCAGTATTGCTGATAATGAATTTATTAAAGTTGGAGGGTGTGACACGTATAAGTTGCAGATGCTTTGTAAAATAAATATAAAATAAAACAATAATGGAATATTTGGAATGATTACGGAGGGCATCTTGCCGCTAACCCGTAGGAAAGTATTTTATGAACAGCCAAAACTTAGCGACTGGGTGATGATTGCGTTTAATTCCCAGGTGTGTCATTTATGGACACACTCTGCCTGGAAACTGCAATAAGCGAAGATAACGGACTTGGCCGTGTAAAGAGTCCTTGGAAAAGTAAAACAAAGCGGTCTCAACAACCAATTCACTTACCAGTAATACGAGACTAGTGTATATAAAACATACTGAATGGGTTTTACTTGGATTAAGAGAAATGCCCAATCAAATTCCCCGAAATTCATTTAAAAGGGTCTGCACATTCTCGACGTCAATGATGAACTTTGTAATTAAAGTAGAACACGGTGATTAAAATAGGAAAATGCATGCTTGCGGGTTTGAAAAGTAAATATAGATTTATATACGCAATCATGCATTAGGGGACACATTTAATCATTGACCTCGCACATACTCTCATATTAGATTAAAATCAATAACATGTAGATTTTAAACTATGTGATTATATTATATATTAAAGAATAGAATCGCCCTCGAACGAGTGATTTGCAAGATAATAAAATTGGAAATTATTTAGAAATTTAAAATATGCCTTTACAGCGGCGTCTTATTTTCAACAAAAGGAATAATTCACTCGGTCAAAGACGATTCTGACACATAATCATAATAAAATAACAGAAAGCTTAATAAATAGAAAATATTAACCCAAGGATAGAGAGCAAAATATTGAGTATATTTAAACACGTTAAAGAAATACATAATGAAGTTATGTGAAATATCAGAAAACAATTTAAAATAGCTATAGCATGTTAGTTATCACAAGAGCTCTTGGGTTAATTTAGGGTTACCTCTGGAGAAGCATTTTGGGTAGATGTTCGGCAGGTTTTATAATTCAGCAGCAAAATTTGGAATGTTCATATTTTTGCAGCAGCAGTTCCGGGGTTCCTTATGTGAAAGCTTCCGATGGTCTGGAGCAGTGGCCGGTTATTCCGAGGGTACATAGCCATCTTGACGCCTCTACTCTGTCATGTCAAGGTTAGCAAATTATTAGAATAGAACTCAGAATGATTTCTCTTAGAAACATTAGAATGGAGAACAAAAGAAAACCCTCCTTTTTATAGTAGAATTTTACAATAGAACTGTCTTAGAGCGTTACAAAAATATATCGGACTTATCAGCTGTAATTAAATCTATCCGAATGTCTAAAGGAATTCAACATTAATTAATTTCTTTTGTTAATTTCCCTGTCGACATTCGAATTACAAACTAGATTGAATTAAAAATTACTTTTATTAATTAAAGAAAACCTTAAGTGGACATCTGCTGTTTTTAGATAAACTTATATAACATTAACTAATTAAACTATTGTCCCTCATTTATTTTAACTGAAATATTTGGAATGACTTTTATTAAATTAAATGAAAATTATTTTACTTTTAAATTGCAATATTTGAATCTATTTACTAAACGAATATTTACTAAATGAATTTTATTTTAAATCAAAAATATATTACGACAGTAATATATATTTGTAAATAGATTCAAACAAAATAATTTTAACAATTTATAATTTTGATATGTTTTAAAATGCATATTATAGTGTGTGCCAATTACGGCTTATATAACCTACTTTTTAATAAATCAAGATTATGTGAACATATACATAATCCATAATCTTTTATTTTATTTGGGAATGAGTTATATATATAATATGAGCATTGTACTCGTGGTTTAAAATTAGGCGGGATTTTCGGTATATAAGCGTATTGCAGACCCACTACGATAGATTGGGATTCAAACTAAGGTATGAGGGTAGGAAATAAGTGAGAAAAGGTGAAACGAAGATCTGCAAAGCAGACCTTACTGTTTCAATATATTGCAACTACAGGATAATAACTTTGCAACAATCCCATCCTCTCTATGTAGAGGAACTTATAAATAAATATGTATATTTCATATGAAAAAGATATTATTAAGTTAACTTATTTCTATAAAAATTTAAATAAAGTTATAAATAGAAAAAAATTATTACTATTATTATTATTTTAATTATAGGGTACCAAAAAGGACTCCTAGGCTACTAATAAATCTTGAAAAGAGTGGTGAGGCAAGTAAAAGTAGTTGTAATTCTATATTTAAACATACTTAATAATGGATTTTTTGTTTTTTTTTGATAGCTGATTCTATTTATGAATATACTAATTGTCTTATATAAATAATATTTATTTTTATAAAGTGCAGACAGTTGAAATTAAATTGAAAGGCTGCAAATCCCTCACGCTTATTATAATTATAACACTTATCTGACAGACAATCAGATGTTATGATAGCTGTCTGAATAGCGATCAAACTGTAAACACGACAAAGAATTTTACAAGAAAAGGGCGGTCCATCCTCTTCTCTACTTGTCTTTCTATATATCTAAGCCAATTATTTAAAGCTTCACGCTTTCAAACCTAAATGCTTCAGATTGGTTTAGATATATAGAAAGACAAGTAGAGAAGAGGATGGACTGCCCTTTTCTTGTAAAATTCTTTGTCAGGCATTTATGGTTTGATCGCTATTCAGACAGCTATCATAACATCTGATTGGCTGTCAGATAAGTATTATAATTATAATAAGCGGGCAAGGTTTGCAGCCTTTCAATTGTCTTAAATATCTTTTTAATAACTGCTAGATTATGTTTATTTTAAAACTGTGAATCTACATAGAATACTTGAACTTAGGAGATATTTTTTTGCTAATTTTACATCATATTTTATCTTGCTTTTAATCAGAGAAGCTGGGGGGGGGGGGATATAAACTTTTAAATTGTAATTATACGTTAACTATTTCCATGAACTAAAATTAATTATTAAATGTTTTTCGAAAATTTCAAAGTTATTTATACTAACTATTAGTAATAACACACAGATAACACATAGATAATGTTTTGAGTAGTATTATTTTCCTCTCTTCTTTAGATGTTGCTGATTTCACCAGTAAAAGTATTAGCATGGAAATTGAATCTGGAATCTTTACATGTGTGAATATTGAATTTAAGATGACCTTCTAACCCAATTAGATTATTCTGTCAAAGACAACAGTCAGTAGAAATTTCATATACTTATCTATTAGGGTCTTAATTTTTTCATTTTTTTTATTAAGGTCATGGTTAATGAGGGTTTCCAAACATTATGAATTACTACATTAGGTTGATTTATGAGGTTGGGCGGCTTCTTTATACTTTTTTCTTTATTCAATATTTTTATCTTTTCCCAATCAAACATATATTTATTGGTATGTATATATATATATAGTCAGTTACTTTAGATGCATCTATTTTTTCCTTTTTATTTTGTGCTATTTTAATTACATTTCAATGGTGTGAGTGATATCTCCAATATATATTCTTCCACATTTACATGGAATTTCATAGTTGGAGTTTTTGCTTTTCAACATTTCAAGTTTAGATTTTGTAGGGGTTAGAATTCTTCATAGTTTGCTATGGCTTTGGAAAATTGTCCTGATGTTATATTAATTACAGATTTTTTTTAGTTTGTTTATTATCCCTGATATATATGTATACAATAAAGTACCTATAATTGTTTTTTCTTTTGATGTTTTTTTCTTCTTTATGAGAGTTTGTTCTATATAGGTCTTTTTTTTATTCAAATCACTGATTTCTGAACAAACTTATTTTGCTTTTTTTCCATAGTTATAATATAACTCCATGTTTTGTGCTTCTATCATGATTAAATATGTGTTCAATATTTTCCTGTATGTGTATATTTTTCTGCAAATTATCGTTTTAATTTTGTCATAAATCTTGTCACAAGAAAATCTAAGAGTGCCAATTTTTGTTCTTGTTTTGATTCTATTGTGAATTTAGCTGAAGGGAATATGTTATTGATATATATCCAGAGTGTTTTCTAATAGTGCTTCACTATAGGCCTAATGTATCACCAACAAGTGAAATCAAACTTTAGGGGATATGGAGTAGTATTTATGGCTCTGGCTTCATATTCTTCCATGTAAATGTTGCTACTCAGGGTGACAGTGACAAACTTATAGCCAGCCCTTGATTTTGTTTGAAAAATTCGGTATTGTATTGAAAATATGTTGCAGAATATTAAGAGTTCCATTATATAGCCAATAGGAAGAGTAGTTCTGTAGGCTACCATATTCATTAATATTTTTCTTGCAGTAGAACAATGCTGCATCATTATATCTATTTGTGAATAAACTTTATACACCAAATCTTACTAAATTGTCAGATCTTTCTATTTTTATGATATTGTTTAATTCCTCAAGTGCTTAGAATCCTCGAGGGAAGACTTTGTTTTGTAGTTGAAGGATTAAGAATCTTGATAATTTTAACATGGCAAATTTCTAGAACTAATAATAGATATTAAGTTTGTTATTGAATTCAGATAGACCATACAGATGTGGAATTTTCATAAAGATTATATTCCATTAAGACCTATTATTAGTTCTGGAAACTCACCATCTTAAAATTTGTCTAAAGTGCTTCTTAAAATTCTTTAGACTTTAGGAATACAAGACCTTTTTTAAAGTATTCTAAACATTTGTGGACTTAATCATGAAACGAAAATAGAAAGGACCAACATCTTATGGAAGGTTTGTTCTCAAATACACCTAGTGATGAAACATGGTTTATTATAAAACAGATTAAATTAAGATGATAGCCTACAAACCAAATGTCTTTCTATTGATAGTATGGCCATGAGTTCACTTTTGTCATTTAAACATTCGCAATATTTAATCAGAAGAGTTTGAAACTACAGCTATAAATACTACTGCATCCCTAACAAAAATGTGGCTTCTTATTTCTTGTAATGATATATGGTGAAGCATTAAAATAAGAATAAAAATGCCATTCTTAAGAGACATTTTTGTGACAAAATACAAATCATAATAAAATCTAAACTACTTTTTATAGAAGTTCCCATCACCATCACAGATTTTAAAATACTATCATTATGGAACAGATCAAAAGAAATTTGTTCTGAAGTCAATGATTTGGAAAAAGAAAAGTACGACAACTCTCATGAAGAATGGATATCCTTAGTTATTATTTTAAAAAAACTTAAATAGACAACAAAAAGAAACATCAAAAGAAAAAAAAAACCTAATAATAATTATTGTAATGTATTCATATTTATTATGGATGGCAGGCAAACTAAAGAAAATCTGCAATCAAAATATCTTTTCAAAATCATAGTATATTAAAAGAAAACAACCTCTACAAAATCTGAACTTGATATGCTGAAAAACAAGAATTGTATCTAAGACATACTATGTGAATGTGGGAAAGTCACCTTTCTATTAAATAATGATTAAAATAACAAAACAATAATTAAATAGAAAAAGACAGTTATGTCTAAGTACTAGACTGAATGTTGGCAGAAAAGAAATATTTTAAGAAGCTGCTAGCATGATAATGCTAAATAATCTCATAAATCAATCTACTGTGACAATGCTATTTGGAAATTATTGACTAAACTTTTTCTTAAATAAAAACTGGAAAAACTGAAGTATGATTATAGATAAGCGTATAAAATTTTTATTGATTAGTTTTTGGTAGAATCGAGTGTCACTGATTCAAATGCCATGCTAGTCATCACTAATCAGGCTAACAACACCTGAAGAAAAAAGTTAGAATAATAACATCCAAAACATTGTTTTGCATACAATTTGTGTGTTATCACTAACAGTTGTATGTATTTAAGAAAGTATAAATAAAGAGTGATTTTTTTTAAAAAACGTTAAATTTTTCCAACTAGATACAAGTTCAATATTGTTCTGTATTGCAATAAAAAATACTTTTTCTTTCACTGCTCTTCTATCTGTAGCTATTTGTATGACTTGGCATCCATTGGATTATTGACTGTATAATTCTGCATAGCAATAAAACTCAGTATAATACAAGATTCTTCCAACAAAATCAAGAAGTAGTTATGGTTTCATAATTACCATTCCTGATTATCAATATTTATATAAAAGATCTTGAAACTGCAGCCATAAGCAATATTCCACCTCCACCATAAGTCTTACCTTAATAAATCAATGATATATTCATTATATGGACATATGGAGAAGCATTATAACAAACATTCTGGTTACACATCAATAATACATCTCCTTTAGTAATAAAATAAGAATAAAATTGACATTTTTAGATGTTCTTGTGAAAAGACTATCTCAACGCAAGACCAAAACTTAAGTTTATGAAAACTCACACAGTTAAATGCTTAGTATGTACATCTAATTATAACAAAAATATTTAAAAGGGTACTTATACTATCACTATAGGATAAAGAGAAAAAAAGTTGTTCTGAAGTGAGTGGTTTGCAAAAAAAAACCAGTATAGAACTAACTCATTAAATAATGTTATTAAATCAGGCAAAACTCACTATACGTATTGCCACTCACTGCAAGCTAGATATGCGCAAGGCTTCTGGCATCCATTGATTGTTCTAGCTTGCAGTGAGTGGCAATATGTATAGTGAGTTTTGCCTGTTTTAATAACAGTTATAAGAAAGCACAAGAAATGATGATCATGTGATCATTAAATAATGGTTAATCATCAACTATCTTTAAGAAACTGTAAAATAAATAACAAAGAGAAACATCAAAAGGAAAAACAATGACAGTATTCATATATACCAGAGATGACAAACTAAAGAAAATATGCAATCTATATAATATCAAAACAGTTTTTAAAAATCATACTACCCTAAGAGGATCTTAGCTTCTACAAAACATAAATTGATGTGCTGACAAACAAAAACTTCATTTATGAAATGTCATACGAACACAGAACATATATCTCTGAAAGGAGCCATTCCACAGAAAACAATTATAGAATATAGAACAATGATTAGAAGAAAAAAGGATTTGATTGGGAAAACACAAGAATATTGGGCAGAAAGGAAAAGTTAAGAAGCTGCTATCAAGACTATAGTAATAACAATAAAAAAATCTCATAAGTCAATTTAGTGTGATAATCCATAATATTTGAGAATCACTTCTTAACTTTGCCTTTAAAATGAAAAAATGGAGAAACCAGGATAATCTTCATAGACAACTAAATAAAATTCTATTGCTTATTGCTTTTGGAAGAATAGCCAAATTGGTCACTTTAAATTTAATTTGATATTCATGGATCTAAAGATTAATGATTTAATTCTTATGCTCGATTGTCATTACTCTGACCTGCAATGCCTGAATTAGAGAGGAGAATAATACTACTCACAAATTGTGCTCCATACTAACCTTCACTGATATTGATTGTTATTTGAGTTAGCTTTGGGTCAGCCACCTAGATGAAAAATTTTAATTAACACTAAAAAAAATGTTCCAATTTTTTATTCAGCTTGGATCCAGATTAGGTTATAGGCAGACGGATGTACTAGTACTGCATCATGAAACCCTTCAAATAATATATTTATAAGCCAAACAAAATGAAGATGAAAGAACACATTCAAAATGAGATTAATTTTGTTATGATTTCCACTATTTAATAAGGTAATATTGATTACATGTTAATATGATGGTTTACATAAATGAGGATGAAAAACATAAATCTAAAAAAAAAAAAACAGTGGGAAAAATAAAAAATTAGCAAGTACTTGCTATATAGAAATATAAATCCCGCAGCAAAGAATTTTAAAGAAAATTTAAAAAATAAAGAATACCAAAGGAATTGAAAAATTTAAATGAAAACATCAAAATTACAGCTTTAAACAGGATACTGATAATTTTGGTATGAAAAGCTAGAAAATCATCAGAACATTGAGACCGGGATAGAAGAAATACTAAAAAAGTTCTCATCATTGGTTATATTTAAATGTATACCATCAATTTATAATGAGTTGTTTGGTCTTTTTTATTATTTTCTATGATATGCAAGCATATTCTTGGCATATATAAAAATATTCTACCATTAGGCCTTTGTTTTATTATCATTATTTACCTCTTTCTACAAGAACTTTCCATTACATCTTATTTCCAAAAACTTTTAATTTTCTTATATATTTTTCTATCATATACTAGTGGTAATATAAAAAGAATTATTTCTTCGTCATCTTTATTGTTTCATCTGAATGCAAATTTTTATTAATTATGCTTGTGGTGGTCACCGAAGATAGTAATTTATCACAAAATATTAGGTTTACAGAATTTTAAAAAATCTTGAAATACACGGTAATGACTAACAGGGCTAGAAAAATTATCAATTGCCCTAATTATTTTGACAATTTTTCTATTTGATTCTGTAAACCTGGTATTTTATGCTCAACTATTAATTTCTAATCATCACGAGTGTGGTTAATGAAGATGAAACAATAAAGGGTAATAAAAAAGTAATACTTTTTTTAATGTGTATATATATTATCCCTTGCATATGAGAAAAATCAGAATAGTCTTTGGAGATAAGGAGGTATAGTTTTTATAGAAAGAGATAAAACATCGATAAGGCCTAATAGTGGAATATTTTTACGTATATTAACAATATTTATGGAAGATGAGATAACTAATCATTAAAGATATTTTGGCAATAAAAGAGAAGGAACAACTCATTATAAATTGACATTAAAATGAAAGTTTAAAGAACATGTTTAAAGATAAATTTTAAAGCTCATATTGAGCAGTGAACTGTAAGTATCTACAACTTAGAAATTTACATACTATTAAACAATGCCTTGTTCTATTTGTGATACAGGAGAAGTTAAAAAACTTACGGATTAAATATTGAGAGTATCACTTTCACTTCTGGATTGACGACTAATCATGGGAATGTATATATTATTCTGTTTAATGATTGTTAGAATTTAGATTTACTAACAGCATATACATATCAGAAAGAGTTTTCTAAATAGAGAAATAAAAAAGGAAAATATATATTAAGGGTTGATCAGAAACAATTTACTAAATGTATTTAAAACCTGGTGAATAATTGCAAGGAATCAAATGAAATTGGAGTCAGTGGTGAATTGATGTAAATTAGTTATGAGAATGTCATGGAGATATAATTAGAAGAAAAGATATTAAAATAACAAATGAATATTCAGGGATAGTAATAGATGATGTGAAAAACAAAACAAAACATGCTAGTATAATTATTCTAAAGGCAATGCAGTGAATATTAGCAGAAAAACAGAAAAAGACTCGAGAAAGAATGAGCATGAGAAATAAAATAGATTCTGAAACTGAAGACATTAAAA
Source organism: Epiperipatus broadwayi (assembly GCA_028023455.1). NCBI lineage: Eukaryota > Metazoa > Onychophora > Udeonychophora > Euonychophora > Peripatidae > Epiperipatus > Epiperipatus broadwayi. Next base: position 10,547,359 of record JAQFVV010000010.1, on the reverse strand, counting down.
ATTATAACTTAGAATAATATGAAATATCTTTTTTTTTTATTACATTAAATATAGTTATTAACACACTATATTCCTAATTAATTTATTTTTAATTTTAACTATGTGAAATAATAAATATGTATTTTGTATTAGGAAGATGCACTAATGCAGATTTTAGGATGTGGAAGTGGATTGCAGTTTGATTCTGAAAGCAATTACAGGTAACTACTCACCTGTTGATGCTATTTATAAATATCTGTTAAATAACCAAACAATTTTTTGAAAAGAATCATAAAATAGATTTCATAGAATAGGAATTATTTTCAGAATTTTATTGAAAACAGTTTTAATATATTACAGAAAGTCAATACAAATTGACTGATATAGTTTTTGATATACTGGTACACATTTTTATTATTTATTTTATATATAGATTTTTTTAAATAACTTAACTATCAATACGATATCATAAAGAAATCTGTAGAGATTCCAACCAGGAGATAGATTCACTAGTGGTTTTATTAAGTCTTTCATTTCCTCCATTGTAGCCATAAAATCAACAACCATTAACTATGTAGTTCATAGTTTGTTTTTGCTCTCATTTCGATTGATTATATAATGCATTTAGATATATAAGAAATATATTTTCATTATAAGCAAAAAGAAAATAAAAGTAAATAGAAAAAATATTTGTCGTAGTTTATATATTATCACCATCATTTTCAAAACTAACAGTGCAGGATGAGTCTCTTAAGTTTTATATGGAAATGGGAAACTTTCTTCTAAGTCTTATAAATCATTGGGGATTTATTCATCTATTGTTATCTTTTTTAGAATCATGTCTAACCTGTTTTTCTTTCAGTCTCTTAATTTTTTTTCAAAACCACTGATATCTGTATGTTCTTCCATCCATGAATTTACTTTTTATTCCTCTTTGTTAATCCTAAGACACACATTTGCATGTTCGTCTATTAAATGTGTAAATCCTAAATCTAATCACTGAAAAAACACATCTATTAAAAACCTTTCTTTTCAAACATAAAGTCATATTTTATTCTAATAGAAAATTATTACTGCCAAAATTACTTCATTTAAATTTTATAATTATATCTATTTTGTTTTCCATCCATATTAATACGTTGTTTAAGATATTCATAGATGATAACTATTTCATTAATATTAACCTTTATTTTCTTTTTTTTGAAAAATCGTTGAACATTACAGACTTTAATTTTTTTTAGTATTTATCTTTAGTCTTACTTTTTCATTTTCACTGAATATCTTTCATAACTATATATTGATTTAGGATAGATACAAGAATGCTATTAAGGGTCCGCATGCTTTGCCTGGTGGTGATATAAACTCAGATTATAATTTGGTTATGGCTAAATTAAAGTTTAGTTTAAGAAGAATAAAAAGCGGGAAAAGATATGCAAGATGAGACTTAGATAAATTGAGAAAAAGGAAAATTTGGTTTAATATGTGAAAATGCAACAAAAAGCATTGTTAAAGCTGAGGAATGTATTAATAGTTCCGATAAGTGTTGGTGTAGGATTAAAGAAGGATTCTTAAACAGTAAAAAATGAAATAAGTATTATTCGGTTAAAGAAAGCTAAATGACTTTGGATAACTGAAGGTATGTTAGAAAAGATGGAAAAATGTAATACTGAGGAAGGGCAAAGCACATATAGAAAAATTAATGAGCTAAGAAGAGAAACAGATTTAGCAAAAGAAAAATAGTGGAGCAAGAATGTATAAGACTTCAGTAGATGAAAAGATATAATCTAGTATTTAACAGAATACAAAATGTCACTTGGGAGATTGGGTAGCAAGTGAGATTGCAGATAAGAATGGAAAGAGATTAACTGATAGCAATGATGTTATTAAAAAGATGGAAATAATATCTTCATTGTCTATTTAGAAGAGAAAATAATTTAATTAATTGTAAATTTGAAAATGAAGAAGATATTGAAGTAGATGATAAGGATAGAACATATTTCCAGATGAAGTAATAAAGTTAACTGCATAATTGAAGAATGGTAAGACTGTTGGATTTGATGCAATACCTATTGAATTTTTGAAGAAATGGGAGAATTTACTACAAAGAAAATAGTTGGACCTTGCAATTTCATATATAATAGTGGAGTTTTAACTGAAGATTTTTTAAGAACTATAATGATTCCAATTTCTAAAAAGAAGAAAGCTGTTAAATGTGAAGAGTACAAGATAATAAGTTTATTATCAATGCTTCTAATTCAAAGAATTTATGGGAAGATATAGTATTATATTGAGAAGAACAGTTTGATTTTCAGAGAGGGAAAAGTATAAGAGATACTATATGTTATATGTGTTGTTAGAACAATTGTAGAGAGATATATTGAAAAAAGTAATGAAATTGGTATATGTTTTGTGAATTTGGAAAAAAGCATTTGATAGAATAATCTCTTAAAAAGTAAAGGAGTATTTTGGAAAGAGAAAAAATTGACTTGTAATATATATATTAGACAGAGGATAAGAATTAGATTGGTGAATAATAAGATTGATGAAGTGAATATAGAAAGAGGAGTCAGGCAAGGATAGAGTATGTCACTTGTTCTTTTTAATATTTATTTAGAAGACATGCAAAATAATTATTTAGACTATGGAGGAGTATATGTCAGAGATAGAATAATAAAATGTATATGATTTTCAGATGATATGGCTTTTATAAAGCTGAGGATGAAAAATGTCTTCAGAATATGTTGACTAAATTGGAAGAAGGATGTATGGAATATAAAATGAAGATTAATGTTGAGAAGACTAAGCAAATTAAAATTTATGATATCATAGTTCAACAAATCAAGGGATTTAGATATTTGGGTAGTTGGTTGAGTGAGGATGGAAGAAGTGAAGATGAAGTTAAAAGAAGAATAAGATTGGCAAAGGAGGCATTTATTAAGAGAAAAGAAAATTAAGAAAAAGATCAATTCAGTACTATGTATGGAGTGTACTATTGTATGGTTGTGAAATGTGGACAGTAATAATAAAATTAGGAACAGATTGGAAGCATTTGGGATGTGGGCATAGAGAAGAATGGAAAAAAATCAGTTGGATGAATAAAATAACAAATGAAATTTTGAAAAGAATAAATGAAAAAAGAAGATTGTTTGAGGAAGTCAGAATGAGAAACTGGATTTGACATATATATATCTTTTCCAATTTGATGATTTTATTAAAAGAAAGTATAGTTTAATGAATGATGTTTTGGAGAGAATGGTGAGTGGAAATAAGAAGAAAGAATGGAAAAAATTGACATTTTTAAATAAGAGATGGGAAGAGTTACATGGAATTGAAGAATTGAGCAATGAAGAGAATGGAATGGAAAAAAAAATGGATGAATTGTTAATGTGACTGTTCTCTGAACCTGTCCATGGAACAGAATACTACAGATTGATATCTTGGTAACATTTTTTGTAGTTCTGAAGCATTGTTAATGAAACAACCACATCATCTGCAAAATCTTGAGAAGTAATTACATTTATTTTTATTCAGCATACCTTCCATTTTAATTCATAAAAGATTTTTTATAAAGCTGCTGTAAAACGTTTTTGAGAGATAGAATCATTGCTGTACAATCTTAATAATATTAGATGTTTTTAGTCTCAATGTCTAATCTAATTACTGCTGGTCCATTTTGATAAACATTCTTCAGAATTTGGCAACATCTTAGGTTTTTTATATCATGATGTTCAAAAGCTTTAATCCCCCTGCTGATGCTTATAAAATTAAATTGCTACATTATGACATCTCATACTTATTGGTCTTTTTTATAACTTCTTTTGATATTTGGATGCGATCTATTATGCTACTAAACTTTTTTAAGTTTAGCTTTTTTTTTGTTTGGTTAGAATTTAATGTAAATATTTTGTAACAATTTTATTAAAAATCCTGATAGGTCTGTAATTTCTATTAACTTTTTTTTAAATCACTTATTTTACATAGCAGTATCACTAATGCATTCTGTCAATTATATAATTTATGACTAATATTTATATATTCTGTCTATAACTTTGCCTTCAGTTTCTCTTATTTTTTATATGTTTTTTTTTATTTTTTTATTTCTACAATAATTTTCATTATGGAGTTTTTTCATTCTTCATATATTTAAATGCAAGTTTTCATATCTTCATTTAAATCATAAGGGATTGCAAAAAGTTTCTTGAAGAGATTACCTTAATTTTGTGTTCTTTAGTACTGTAGAGGTTTTTGTACAATCTCTTTTTTTAGAGACTGTTTTTACTTCTTGTTGCGGAAATAACTTTCCAATATCAAAATATATTTTTAAGGCCTTTATTTCACATTATTAATTCTTTTCTGTGATTTCAAATATTCAAGATTTCTAAATGAGCCATCTTCTTTTTTATATTTATGAAAGCCTTTTCACATTCATCTCTCCATTCAGAATTAACCATCTTTCTAATGTCATGCAAGTTATGTATGAATCTTCTGCAGGAATTACTCATATAATAAAAAATCTTATTGTTGTATAGTAATAAGATCTGTTTCTATTTTAATTGATCAGTAATTTAGCGATTTCACAGAATTTAGAATTTATATGTCTTGAAGCCATACTGGCCTGATTTGATTTGGTTAATATTTGCGTTTAGCAATACCAAATATTTCTGATAAAGCACACTATGTACAGGAACATTTTCCACATATCATAGAGTTACTTCACTCAGTATTCTATAGTGGTTTGAAAATAGAAGCATTTTTTAGTACCTTGAAGTAGCTTAGTTAGCTGAACTTTGCCGATTACAGGCAGAATTTAAACTGTTTTGTTTTATTTAACTTCCGCAGCACTTATTGAGTTTTGGCAATGGATATTTTATTTTTTGAGGTTAACATTTTAGTTTATTTAAAGCCTTAACATACATCATTTTAAAAAGGGGTTGGATTCACTTAGTTTGGAAGACATCATTCTTTTCAATAAGTTCTTAAAATTTGATACAATATGGTATATACAAGTAAATCCATGATTGTTTAACAGAATAAACTCATCACATGATTATTATTCTTTATGCTTACACAAGCTGTTTACACCCAGGCAACACTCTACATACAGTAGTGCCACTGAGTGCAAGTCGGAGTAATCAATGGATGCAGGAAGGTTTGTGTATAAAATCCTTATCTAGGGCCTACTCATCCAATATCTCCAGACTAGTTTCTAGCTTGTAGCATTCATCAGTGAGGAGCCTTGGATCTGAGAGCACCATGCCTAGATCTTAGGATCTAATGCAATCCTCCAGCAGCTACCTTTTACTTTTTTAGCTAACTGTAACGCTTTGAGTCCAAAATGAAAACACAATAATGTTTTCAAGCTAAGCTCATTAGCTTTCGTGTAGATGTGAACTCAGTTCAGCATCCATACTTTTTGGTGTTTTTGGTTCTTTAATAACTACAGTCACCATAATATTATTGGGCAGGATTGGCATTAAACTATCAAACATCCATAATCACCATTGTTTATGCTTACACAAGCTGTTTACACACAGGCAAAACTCCATACAGTAGCGCCACTCAATGCAAACCAGAATAATCAATAGATTGCTGGAAGGTTTGTGCATAAAATCCCTATCTAGTGCCTACTCATCCAATATCCCCAGACTAATTTCTAGCTTGTGGCTTTCATCAGTGAGGAGCCTTGGATCCAAAAGCACACACCTTCCTGCATCCATTGACTATTCTGGCTTGTGCTGAGTGGCGCTACTGTATGGAGAGTTTTGTTTCTGTGTAAACAGCTTGTGTAATCATAAAGAATGGTGATCATGTGTTGTTTGGTGGTTTAATACCAATCCTGTCCAATAGGATTATGGTGACTGTAGTTATTAAAGAATCAAAGACACCAAAAAGTATGGATGATGAACTGAGTTCAGATCTATATGACTATACAATCTAATGAATTTAGCTTGAAAACATTATTGTGTTTTCATTTTGGACTCAAAGCTTTATAGCTAGCTAAAAAAGTAAAAGTGGCTGCTGGAGGGTTGCATTAGATCCTAAGATCTAGGTGCAGTGCTCTCAGATCCCAAGCTCTTTACTGATGAAAACTACAAGCTAGAAACTAGTCTGGGGATATTGGATGAGTAGGCACTAGATAGGGATTTCATGCACAAACCTTTTTGCATCCATTGATTATTCTGGCTTGCACTGAGTAGAGCTTATTACATGGAGAGTTTTGCCTATGTATAGAAAAGACTCATCTTAGACTTCAGATATTCTTTCAGTGTTTTCCATAAATATTTCTCAAGAACTCTATCTCCCTTTTTTTGATAGAAAATATATTTTTCAATATATTCAATACTTATTTACAATATTTTTAGTTTAAGATAAAACTTAGTTATTTGTAATATTAAATCTGGAAATATTCAGATTTTAAAGAGGATGAAAAATACAGATTATCCTCTCATCTCTCCATAGTTATCAATCTGAAGAGAGGTGGAATCTCTAATAAAGTGTAGAGATATTAGTGATAAAATTAGGTCAAAAATCAAATATGCTGGTATTTGTGTAGACTGTTCAGATAATATTTTCAAAGAAAATATTTTTCATCTAAAATATTCTGAATTTGAGCTCTAGGAATTCTTTTTTTTTTTTATTGCTACACTGCTCATATATATATATTCATCAACTTTTTAAACATATTTGAATGCATGTAATATAGTGCTGGAAATAGAAAATTTAAAAAGGTGGTCAGTCAGGAGTACATAGATGATATGGTAACTTGTAATGGATTATTTAAAATTGTTTTAAAATTACCAATGATAATTATTTAAAGGGAAATGCAATGATTCAATAGTATTTTTTTTTTTGAATATGCATGTATGTGTGTGTATAAGTGAGATACATAAAAGTATCTTAATTGGGTCAAATAAATAAATAAAGGCAATTAAAATTTATAAACCCTATTAAAATAAATATCAATAAAACGATTTGATCCAGGTAAAAGTGGTCTATAGAAAGGAAAATAAATTGAAATATATTAGTTAATTTGAAAACATTTGTATATAATAATCAAAAAAGAATCTACAAATCTAATATGTAATTGTAATTAAAAGGTTAAAAAAAATCAGTAATCTATAGGTTACTTTTAATTAAGAGCAGAAGTGTTAAAAAGAAAAACGTGGAAGAATTCTTAAAAAGATTAAAAGAAAGGAGACATTCTTTAGCATTGGACTGGAAGATTAAAAAAAAAAATCCATCTAAAAGTATCAAAATGAGCAGAAGGAAAAAACTGTCAATAGAGACTATTAAATAAGGAGAAATTATTTGCTTTGTGAATTATAACTATAATGGAGATATATATCTCAATGTTGGAAAGATGATTTATTAAATATAAATCATCATTACCAGAAATAGAAGCTCTTGATTTATGGATTATTATTTCTTAATACAGCCGCAGAAAATGCATTACTGATTAATTTAAGCATGTACCAGCTCACCATTATTATGTAATCATCTCCTGAAAATTATCAGGCGCTCGAACCTTAAATGCCACAACATGGATAAATTTCAACTCTTCTAAGTCTCTGAAGAATGTGTGCCTCTATCCTTGTTTGAAATTGAACATTTAAATTGAACAAATTGGAAAAATAAGAGACATCACAGGATTTAATCCCATGCTGATCAGTAATGGAAGTTATAAAATATATACCATGTTAAAATGTTCCTTTTAAAAACCTTTAAAAGAAAATAGAAAAGGCCTTAGTAAGTTAGTATAATTCATTTACTGTATTTTAATTTATTTCTTTTATATTAGTAATTAAGATACTTTCATTTAGTAATTTTTTTTATATGGTTGTTTCTTCTATGAATTTATTTTAAAATAATTATTTTTACTTTGTGTGTTTAAAGCCAATAAACATCACGACCACCTCTTATGCTTGCGTATAACTGTTGTTAAAACAGGCAAAACTCGCTATATATATTGCCACACACAGCAAGCTAGAGTAATCAATGGATGCCAGAAGGCTTGTGCATAAAATCTCCATCTAGTGCCTACTCATCCAATATCGCCAGACTAGTTTCTGGCTTGTGGCCTTCGTCAGTGAGGAGCCTTGGATCTGAGAGCACTGCACCTAGATCTTAGGATCTAATGCAACCCTCCAGCAACCACCTTTTATCCCCATTTAACTACAAAACTATGAGTCTTAAACTGAAAACACAATGTTTTCAATCTAAGCCATTAGCTTATATATCATATATCCTAAGATCTAGATGCAGTGCTCTCAGATCCAAAGCTCCTCACTGACGAATAAGCCAGAAACTAGTCTGGAAATATTGGATGAGTAGGCACTAGATGGGGATTTTATGCACAAGCCTTCTGGCATCCATTGATTACTCTAGCTTGCTGTGTGTGGCAATATATATAGTGAGTTTTGCCTGTTTTTACTTTGTGTGTGAGTTAATTATATCTTATAAATAAAGTATTAGATATAAAATTTAAGTTATCACAATTTTCATTTCAAATGTTCATACTAGCGCTTATCAATTCCATGTTTAAAAAAAAAGTTAAATTAGAGAAAATGCTAACCACTGAGCAAAGGTCAAAAGTTATTGCGAATTGGAAAATTATTGGAGTTGAAATTGATCCATTTAGCATTTTCTCTTTTCACAAATGAAAAGATGACATCCTAATAAAGGCTGAAAATGCATGCCCTTTCATTTAAAAAAATTATTTCTGAGTGGTAAAGCATATTTCGAATCTCTAGTGTTGACTTTGTGGAGATGATTGGGAAATGTAACCCATTTTTAGGTTGTTATCTCCAGCCTTATTTATTTTATATATAATTCTATGAAAGTTATACCAATTAGTTATATTTAAAGATATTTTCTTCTGGTTGCCAATACAATAATTATTCTCAAGGAAAGCAAATATAATATGATAAATGTCATTGCTGGTTAAACCATAATTCCATTAGAATTTATTTATCTTAATAAGTAACTTTCCCTTAATAAGTAGCTACTTCTGTCAATTCTCATTTTAAACTGGTTTACTGTTTTATGAATCTTAATTAAATCGTATTTGGCTTTTTTTTAGTTTTATTATTAATACCTGTGTATTTATTTTCATAAACATGCATATTTGTTTTTCACCTGACTAGGAGATTTCATGTCCTTATTCGTTCAGATGAAATAATTTTGAAAAGAAGAAAGCAATATATGTTTTTTCTTCTTATTTAAGATTTAAATATTTCCAATTTTAATATTACAAATAATTAAATTTTACATTAAAATAAAAAAATAATTGTAATTAAGTATTGAATTATTATAAATTGAAAAATCTATTTTTTATCAAAAGAAAAATAAATGTTTACTGTTTCTGTTGCTTTTCATACATAAATTGCATGCCTCTATAGATAAACGCAGCAACGTGCTCTTTATCCCTCTCTTCTAAAGTCATCTGAGAATATAGGTATAAGTAATTATTGGATACTAGATAATAGTGCAAATCAGATCTTCAGATTAAACTTTGACTGATAGCTTTTGACAGATGGGATATGATTAGGACTAACAGTGTTTATTTTATTGATTACTCATGCTACCATAGCTGGCATTAGAATGAGTTAATATTGTAATTCAGATAATAAATATAAGCTAGTAGATTCATGTGATATTTTATTTGGTATGCAAATAATTCTAATAGTATATATTAAAATTCTCTATACATATTGTATAAAAAAACAATTCATAAAATTTCAATTTTTTAAAAATTAAAATTATTGTAGAAATATTGTTTTTAATAAATATTTAATTCTCACCTGTGGGTGTAATTTGTTTGTGATTCATATGTATATTATATACATTCTGTAGAATATATATAAATATTTAACAGGCGTTAATGTTATCTAATGAGTTAATAGCAATCATTATTATCATTATTGAACAAAGCATCGGTTTACTTTTAGGATCTATATTAGAAGCAGTAATTTATTTACTCTAAAGCTACCTATTGCAAGTTTGAATGATCATTGGATTAGATAGTGACCTAGTTTACCATACCATCTCTTGGCTATTGTTCTTAATTAGTGAGGAATATTTACATGCTTTTCACTGATCGCAAATAAACTTAATTGGAATAAATAGTTATTGCATATTACGTTTTAAGGAATTACATGCAATAGAACTATGGTAACTGTTATGTTTAATTGATAAGCTTTGATTACAATAAAATATCTATGGTTGATTAATCTATAATTGTACATTATTTTTCAATACACACACATATAAAATATAGAAGCTGCTTTTTTATGTATATACAAATTAAGATGATAACATAAACAAAATTTTTTTAAAAGAAGTTATTCTTACATATATTTACTGTGTGTGTTCTCTCATTCGCTTTCACTCAAAAAATAAAAGTAATAAACTTACTATACCATATCTTTATTTTTTTTTTTACATAAGGTGAATAGCAAAGCATCAGATGTTCATCACAGTTAAACCCATTCTGAACGATATCCTTTTTCTTCAATAACTTTTTTTATTCTCATTCAGAAACATTATAATAATCTTGTTATCAGCAGACAGTGGCCTTTCTAGTTGTTTTTGATTCTGTATCAGCGTTGGAATTTATACAGTTATCTCTTCTTCCTGTTATTCATTTCAGATTCTCAGTTAAACTTTCTAACACTATACAAAGAATATTTTAGTTATTTTTTGCTACTACTAAATCAATAATTTTCATTTTATCATTTAAGAAAAATACTTTACAAATTTTTTAAAATTTCATTAAACATTTAGTTTTCCACTTAAAAAAGATACTTTATTATGCAAAATATTGTATGACATCAAAGCAAAGAATAAAATGTATATGCTTTCAATATAATCCAAAGAAATGCTCCTGTAATGTAAAATTTATTAAATATACAAATTTTAATGTTTTTATTTACATTTTTTTGGATAGCAGTATAATTGGAGTAGCGTATATTGATATAGCGCCTACAGTGATTTCACTGCATTTACATCATTTGTCTTTTAGTAACCTTTAGGCTAAAAATAAAAAAATTAATTTGTTTTGTATTATTATCGCTGAATCCATTATGTTAGTTTTATTGATTTAGATAGCATTTGAATTTAAGCATCATTCTTAATATCTTTATACTTCATAATAAATGATGAAAATTGTGTCCCTATAAAAAAAAAATGAGCACAGTTATTAAATAGGGAATGACTGCTTTGTCAGCATATGTCTGGACGTGTTAGGTATAAAACAGATTCTATATGAACGCAGTGTTGTTTTTATGTTAAAATGATTATGATTATTTGAGTGGAAAAAATTCATACTAGTAATATCTACATGTATTATCACATATACATGTTTTATTTATGTTCATGTTATACATATATTATCTCTTTGTGCATTCTGTAGAAATGTATTTTGGGAAGGCACATACAAGTGATAAAAATTCAAATTAGTATCTACATTTGATTTATGGAGTTGTATAATTTAATATATATATTATCACATATACATATGTTTTATTTATGTTCATGTTATACGTATATTATCTCTTTGTGCATTGTGTAGAGATGTATTTTGGGAAGGCACAGCAGATGATGGGTGCCAAGCTTTAGCTAAAGAACTTGGATGGAAGGTTGGTATATATTTAACACTTGCATAATTATGTAATAAATCAGGGGTTTTTTAAATAAAAAAATTATTGTATCTCATATGTTATATATAAGTTTTATAAGTATACTAGAAGTGATATATATTAATAAAAAAAGATTTTAGAAATACTATCAAAAAAATTTTTTTTTAAAAAATCACAGACTTATATTATAATCATGAAATAGTCAATTTATAACAATATTTTATAGATGATGGTCTATATTTATTGATTCTAATATTTTTTTTTTGTTGCTTTATCAGAAGTAGTTGAAGTTGATATGCTTATGGAAGAGAAAATTTGAAATTATCATATTAACATCATGTATCCATTTCACTCAGATTCATTTTGTTTTAATAAAGTCACATTATATTATTTTTATTTTCTCTTGCATTTAATGATAGGTTATATATTTTTTATCCCCAGTTTCAATAAAGTAGATATTAAGCAAGTTACAGAACACCAGATAGAAATACTACATATAGACTCTGGTGGCGGCTGGTATCTATAAGGGCAAAGAGTACAAGTTTCCAGAAACTTAATACTCATTGTACTATCTTAAGCCAGTAACATGAAAATTTGGATTGCAAGCCATTTTTTAATCCAACTGTATAGATATGAAACCATTTCAAAATATTAGGTTGACATTGGATAACTTAATTCTATGGCAAAAAAAAATCTTATAAACTAAACAGAGACTAATAACTGTGTGGTCTTAAAACAGGCAAAACTCACTATACGTATTGCCACACACAGCAAGTTAGAGTAATCAATGGATGCCAGAAAGCTTGTGCATAAAATCCCCATCTAGTGCCTACTCGTCCGATATCCCCAGACTAGTTTCTGGCTTGTGGCCTTCGTCAGTGAGGAGCCTTGGATCTGAGAGCACTGCACCTAGATTTTATGCACAAGCTTTCTGGAATCCATTGATTACTCTAGCTTGCTGTGTGTGGCAATACGTATAGTGAGTTTTGCCATTTTAAATCAGTTATACACAAGCATAAGAAGTGGTGGTCATGTGATGTTTATTAACTGTGTAGTCTGTAAGAAGAGTCATTGGAAATAAGAATTCCACATCATGAGGCAATGTATTAATCTAGAAAAGTAGTGGAATACATTTTTAGGTGGGGCTCTGTTTATTGATTATTCAATAATTTTAAATAAGCACACATGTTTTTATATATTTTCAAGTTTTATTATTTCAGTACATATTTATAAATATGTACAGACACACCTGAAAATGAATATATTGAAATAATAATTAAAAAAATAAAAACATGAAATAAAAATAATTAATAAAATTAAAATACTTATTTGTCCAATATTTCAAACATCATACTCTTTTTATGAATTGAATAAACTAATTGGATCATCTGAAATCATTTTCAATCATTATGAATTAATTCACTGCAGGACAGTCTTTCCAAGTTTAATTTATTTCTCCAATCTATAGCATATTTTTCTCATCAGTCTCAGAAAATGTCTTGGAATCAGTTTAAAACTTCAACTATCCATCTATTATTATTCTTTTAATAATATATCCAGCTCAGCTTCATTTTGGCCTTTTAATTATTTCAATAATGCTTATTTGTTCTCTCACCAATGTATTTTGCTTTTGATCTCTCCTTGTAACTTACATTATATATCTCTCCATACTTTGTTATGTGATCTGAAATCTTTATATTGTTCCTCTGTGTAAGAATGTTAATTAAAAACTATGCTTTTCAAACACAAATGTTTTCCTTTTAAATATTATTTTTAGTAAAAGCACTCCATCCAAGTTTAATTCTATAATTAGTTTCATCCATTATATTTTCATCTTTATTAATATGACCAAAATATTTGTAATTGCTAGCTTTTAGTTCATTACTATCAATATTTTTTTTAATAGCCTCTGAAGATTAGTTTTTTTAGAATTTATCTTTAGTCCTATGTTCTTATTTTTATCTGATTGTTGTTAAAATATTCCCAGTGGTCTGAAGCATTATTTGCAGCAACATCATCTGCAAAATGTTGATGACTTAATTAAGAACCATTTCTGTAAAACTACAGCAAAAAGTTTTAGAGATGTGGGATTATATTGTTGAACACCCTTTTTAATGCTAATCCTTTTGGTGTGATCGTATAGTATAATCACTGCTGTTACATTTTGATAAATATTTTTCAAAATTTGGCAATATCTGTGGTATTATTTACTTTATGTAATAAGGACCTTATTTTCTATCCTATAAAAATCAAGATCTTTTGGCACATTCAAAACTTTCTCTCCTTTCAAAGCTTTCATGAATTTTTATTTTTAAATATTTTAAATGCTAGTTGTAACTTATATAGAGGTGCAGGAGTTGCTTTGTGTATCTGTTCAAACCGTTAAGGGAGTCAAAGGCAATATTCTCCCTGGGCTCAAATATTAGGGCATATCAGTTGTAAGGGGTAGTTTACAACGCAATTATTGGCCTATTTATTGAATCAAATCCATTTGAAACTTGCACTAATAATGGGGAGATTATTTATTTATTATTAACACATATATACATGTACAACACATATATATTTATTTACATTTACAGTGAATTAGGGAAATCACAATAAATTATTATTTTGTAATAAATCATTTAATATAATCAATATTCTAGGAAATAATATTGTATATGCTATTTGATTGACAAACTTTAATGGATTTTTAAATCTAAAATTGAATAAATTTGTAGTCAAGTGACTGAGAGATAGCCTGAGGTCAAGTTAGGTAACCATAGAAACAGAATGTGAAAATAGAATTATGATTTTATTATTTTTTTTTTATTAATGAAGTGTATTTAAACAATAGGCAGTTATGTTTTTCCAACAGCAAATGAAGATCTGAGGGTGTCGCAAGACGTAAGCGCGGACTGCATAAAAACAGAAACCTTTTTAAAATCATTCTTTTTCTTATCAACAATACTTGGCTACAATAATATCACAGCAGTTAAATTAAAATTTCAAATGCCAAAATGGAGTTTTGTTTCTTCTTTTACTTGAATTATAGAAGTTTTTAAAATCAAATATTGTACCTTAAATTTCATCAAATTCAGCAGAAAAAGTGAGAATTGGAAAGTAAGAACAATTTATAGATTTTTGGGATAATTAAATCATGTTCTGATCGTGACTGAAAGAATTTTAATATTTTACATCTTTCAAAAAAAAAAAAAAAAAAAACGAAAATTAATTCTGCTAATAATAGAAAGCAAAAATGAAATAACTCTTTTAATATATGTATATGTAAAATTTCTTCTATATCTCTAACATAATTTATGATTATAAATTATTTAATGGCATTTTAAGATGAATATGGGGTAAAGGAAAACGTGCTATTGTGAGATTGCGTTCTTCCCTAACATGTTGGCATAAAACTTCTATTCTCATTCTACTTTATTGTAATATGCAAGATGCCTGCGGTCCAAAATAAGCATGCTCAGGAATATTTAAAGGTCAATCAGCTCAGGATCGATGTGGTTACATACAGGACGCCAGGAGCTACCCCTGCGAAATCTATTTTTGCCAAGGAAAATGATTTGCTGAGCTAAACTGTTTTTGGAAAGTAACACGCCTAACCATCAACTACTACTACTACTAGGACGATTTTATGGATTTTGTCCCAACTATTATTTTAATCAAGAAATTAATGTTATAAATTTTTGTTTGATTTTTCTGTTATCTATATTATATTTTCATACTCTGATGGTCATGTCACAGTCTACACTGCTAGAAACCTCATTTCTCAGGGTTAGCAGAGAAGAAAAGGGGGGAATGATTATCTTAGTTTTTTTTTTTTTATTATTGTAAATAAAATCTATGTTAGCTCAGTTTCCCACCTGCTTCACATCAGGTTATTTTGGTTTATGTTAAGGTAAGATTCCCATTTACTTTTACAGATTAAATCACAACACTTGGTACAGAATTAATCTTATATGTTTTATATTGTCGATTAATCATTGTTATGTATTTTTCCAGTGTGATTGACTAATCAACTAGTGTAAATTCCTATATCTATTACATATATATATTTAAACTTAGATGGGAGGAACTTAAACCAAATAGATTGCTTTGCAAAATCAATAGATGTTTATTTTAACTAATCAGCATCACAATCATTTTGAATTATTAATGTTTATTTTTCTTATACAATTCATGATTTGTAAATAATGCATGTCATAGATGGATTTTTACCATGGAGTAAAAGGGATGGATCTAGAGAATTATTAGCTAACAGAATGGTAGAAGTTCATATGTAGCACATGTATATATATATTTATTATTACTATTGTTATAATACTTTATTTTAATTTCATTTATCATTGTCAATAAATGTTAAAGAGATTATATTATTCCGGTCTCTGGTTTATTGAGTTGTCCTGACATTCAACATTTAACAAACAATTATGCATGCACACACACCTATTTCATTGTCATGTAATAGTTGTATAGTAAATCAAATATTTTTTTAAGTGCTAGTTGTAACCTATGTAGAGTTGCAGGAGTTGCTATATGTATCTGTTCATACCTGTTAAGGGAGTCAAAGGCAATATTCTCTCTGGGCTCAAATATTAGGGCATAACAGAATTGGAATGGGGTGAAAAGTGAATGAACTAACCTAAATTGCATCTAATATTATTAAATAGATATAGAGCTAGTCAATTAAAAGTATGTGCAATCATTGGTTAGGCATTTCATCGTTTTCATCATCCTACCCAAAGATCCAAAGTCCGATTGTAGTTAGATACGACTTTTTCTCTTTCCAAGCCTGGCAGAAATCTACAGACCATATCAGGGGCAATAAATCAGGGCACATTGAGCCATAGTCTCCAGACTGCAACATCTGCATAGCATCATATTCCACAGGTTATTTTCCCATCCATTACATCTGGCGTGTGGGCAGGATCATATCCAGGCATATCTATCGTCCGTTACACACTGCTGTTACATTTTGATAAATATTTTTCAAAATTTGGCAATATCCTTTTTTATATCATGTTCTAAAGCCTTAAGCACTATTGGATTGTTTATAAAGTCATAATAGGGATTCATACTCATTAGTTCTTTTCATAACTACTCTTAATACTTGTGTGTGATCTACTGTGTTAAAACCACGTTTAATCCAACTTTGTTTTTTTTTTGGTTGGTTGGTTGGTATGAATCCAAAGTTCTGTCAATGAGTTAATGATCTTAATAAGAATTTATAAAATTGACAGAAGTCTGTAATTTATATGTTTTTTATCTTTCTAAACATGACTACTGTATTCTTCCAGTCATCTGGTATGTCTTCATCATTTTATCACTTTGCCAATACTTTGTTTTTTCACCTTCTTTTAAAATGGGTGGGGAACCTCCATGGGCCAATTTTAGCCCTTTAAAGCTTTCAATAGGGCCCACAGACATTTTTAAAAACTTGTATAAAATGGCCTTATATAAAACTTCCATTTAAACATGCACATGTAGTGCAAATATGGAATTAAAAGTTAAATAAAATAAAATATTTATTTTCTCAACTATGTTTTTTTTCTCTTTCCAACCTTTAGAATGGTTCTAATTCATTCTATCAGAGATGCAATATTCTAACAAATTTTTTATATTGCGTGATCTATCTGACTACAGATTTTATTTATGATGCTGAGAATATTTTGTTTGTTTTTATGGTGATTTTTGCAGATGAACATATATTAGGAAAAAAATAAAACTCGGATTTTCGTTTCTTTTTATTATTATTATTTTGCATATATTTATTTATTTTTTCCATTAAGATAGTTACAATTTAGTAAGATAAGCAAAATGACATAGAAAATCAGCATTTCAAAAGAAATGGACTAACACATATTTTTTTATAGAAATAAATAAATAGATGTGCCTGATATGTTTTGAAAGTATATCAGTCAATAAAGAACACAATATTAAAAGGCACTATTTATCAAAACATTCTGATTTTAATAAAATTGTTGGGAAAGAAATATAAAATCAAAATCTTGAAAAGAAGCTTCATCAAGTCGGTGATATATTTCATAAAAAGTGCAAACAAGTCAAGAAATTCTGTGAAAGCAAGTTGCATTATTTAAAAAAAAAAAAGCAGAAAATTTGAAATTATTTTCTGAAGAGGAATTTATAGAACTGCATTCTATCTGCTCTAGAATTACTGTCCAAAACATAAAATGAAATTCGAAAATATAAATATGTCAGAAAGAATAGTTACAGGATTAATTGAAGAAATTGTCATAAAATGTGCAACTGCCATTAATAATAATGATATTTTATTTTTAATTCACAAAAAAATTATGGCCTCTTAAAAAGGGAAAGTTGAAATTGGCCTTCCTATTGAAACGGTTGTCTATCCCTAATGATTAGGGGTAAATTAATAAAATTTTTGATTATAATATAGGCTAATTTTTAAGTTGATAATTTTGTATGATCTACAAATGATGTTATAAATACCTAAATAATCCATTGCAGAAAAGATTCCCCATGCCTGTTTTAAGATGTCAATAATAATTCCATCATTTACCAAGTTTTTCCATCATTTAAATATTCAGCATTTTAAAAAATATATTATGTGGTTTAACTCACCATCTGAGTAAGTATTAAATAGTGTTAAAAGTGTCTAAAGATATGTTAAACCTTTCGTCGTAAAGAAAAACCCCAAGTTTTCCGAGAGATATTGGTGAATGATAGTCTTTTTAGTTCATTGCTCACAGATATTTAAATCAGAGAAGACTATTGGTAGTATGAGACATTATTTTATTTACATTAATATTTGATGACATCAGCTTCATGAATTGGAGCATTAGTATCTTATAAGATAGATATTGTTTGGAAGCAACATGAGATTAATCTGATCCATAAATGTTTATACAAATGTTGCACCATTAGAAATATGGTTGTTAAGCTTCTTTTGGTGATCATATTTGAAAAAAAAAAATTTATTTGACTATATTTTCTAGATACTTATTTTTCGCTTCTTAAACTTTTGATCATAGTGTTTTTGTTTAATAGAAATTCTTGGTATTAAAATGAAAGCTCAGTGCTATAACTTTTGATAGACTCTAGAATATTCAATACATATTTTTTTGTAGCTACAATCCTTTGCAGTGTTCATTGGTTCCTCTCAGAAAGCAATGATTTGCTACCAGAGTTGATTCATGTATTTTAGTGAATATATTTATTACACCTGAACATTAAAAGCTCATTTTGGACCCCACTGCTCCAGTTAATTGAATTCAGGCACCATCATTTTGATCTCTTTTCAACTTAGTCAAGTGCAGTATTTTTTCTCACAACTTCTTAGTATTCTGTTCATCAAAGTAAAGATTATATATTATCAGTAATGTGTTATATGGTACTTTAAAATAAAGTGCTGATATGATAAATGCTATTAATATTTTATCCAATCCTTATGTATTAATCAAAATTTACTTGCTATTATTAATCTGCTAGCATCAAAATTTTCTCTGTATATATTATGCATGTCAAAGAGGTCATGGTTTCATTAAGATTTATTAAAACATTATGATAAAGTTAAAGCTAATCACAGACTTAGCTTTTATATAAATTTAACATTTCCATCTTTGATTAATGTTGCTCATATTATAGTCATAGTTTATTTTTATACTAAGCTCATTATTACTCATCTAACTAACCCACCTTAACTTAGTTAAGAACAATCAGATATCCATTTTCTGACTAGTATTGGATGGTTAGCTGGTTTGACTTCAGATCAACTACTGTGATGCCAGCATAAATCAAGACAATAAATTAGCATATATTAAAACAGGCAAAATCTCTCTATACATATTGCCACTTAGTGCAAGCCAGAGTAATCAATGGATGCCAGAAGGTTTGTGCATAAAATCCCCATCTAGTGCCTACTCATCCAATATTACCAGACTAGTTTCTGACTTGTGGCCTTCACCAGTGAGGAGCCCTGGATCTGAGAGCACTGCACCTAGATCTTAGAATCTAATGCAACCCTCCAGCAGCCATCTTTTATCTCTACTTAACTACAAAACTATGAGTCTTAAATTGAAAACACTATAATATTTTCAATCCAAGCTCATTAGCTTATATAGTCGTTTAGGTCTGAACTGAATGGCAATACGTATAGAGAGATTTTACCTGTTTTAATAACAGTTAAGAGCAAGCATAAGAAATGGTGAACATGTGATGTTTATTGACTTAAATTAGCATATACATATATGCAGAACTTTGTGTGTGCAGTGAGAACAGTTTCGGCAAAAAGACATTTTTTCTATTCTGAATAGCATTTAAACTAATTAAATGTAAACATTTTATTTTTATTCATGATATTTGGAAGTTTATAAAATAATCATACACATAAATTGTTTAAATATTAAAAAATTTTTTTAATGTTATATTTTTAGGAGGAACTTTTACAATTAATCAAAACAGAACATAAAAAAATAGATGATAAAAATAAACCAAAGGATACTTCTCAGAAGAATAAAGTTGTTGCCACATCATCAAAATAGAAGTTATGATTCAGAAGAGATAATTAACTTTTGAATATGGATCACCCATCCAATTTTTACACTGATATTTGAAATTATTGAATAGATATTTATATCAATATGTAAATATAAGGGAAAAAAGAAAAAGATAATTTACTGTTCAAGTTGATATATGTCAACTGTTTTAAACCTCTACTTGGAGTAAAATTTTGAGTAACTTGATTGTCATGAATTATTGTGTAATATGTTGAAAAATGTTGACATTAGATGAGTATTTTTGGATGTAACAAAAAATTACCATTTTTTTTTCCTTATGCAAGATTAATTATTATTCTTTTAAAAGTATAATTGACAAAAATAATTATCAAAAATTATTTTTATATTTTCATTAATCAAGAGTTTATAAGACTTCATTTTTATTCTAGAATAATGTATACAATTCATAGTGAAAAGGTCTTCAAACTTTTTGATTGGATCTCATCTGTGTGCGTGTATATATATATATAATAAAACTATAAAATATATAAAGAGTATATTTATTCAAATATGTAACTAGCTATTAATTTTTTAGTCAGATATATTTTTTCAGAAATTGGAGTTTCAATTTTTGAAGAAAGTCAATTTGTGACCAAAATATTGAGTTATCCATTTAAGTAAGTATTCTCTTTATATAAATATTGTATATTTATTTCCCAGCATTAAAGATTCTATCTTGAAAATTTACCCTGCATCTTAACAAGCTAAAGATTTCATTGTTCACAGGTCTACAGTTAAGCTTAATTAAAAAAAAGCATTTCAATATGAGACAATAATCTAATCTTCTATATATTATTCCAAAATGAATTATATAAATTATTTTACATAAACAAGAAAACAATAAATTATCAACTATTCCTTTACATATATTTATGATAAAAGAGATTAATGTTTTTAGATAATTGTAATGGATTTAAAATTATTTTAAAAAAAATATTTATTTGAGTGTTATTTTATAAGGATCAAAAATATGGACAATTGGAAAGAGATAAGAAAAGATTAGACTAATGGCAGGATAACATTTGCAATGTGATGACAAGATTATGTAAAAATGATTATTTATAAAGGAAATTGTGAGAAAAGAGAATTGGCCTTGTATTTCAAGGCAAGAAAACTAGAAATATATGCTGGAAAGCTAAACCAAGTGATAGAATGACAACAAATAATATCTTATTAATAGTGCATGTATGAATACATATTAAAAGTTATATAACCAATGAAATGCAAAAATGTGACCCAGATTAATCTAGGATCTTTTCTCTCTAGTTATGCACAGCCAGATCTCCATTTACTGACTATTATTGGATGATTAGCTGGGTTGGTCATATGCCATCTATTTGGAAGAAAAATTCTGAGCAAAATTATCAGCATGGATTGAAAACTCAGACTGTGGACATGATAACTGGTTGTGACTACATCACAAAAACCTTACGGACTTGTATAGTAATGAAACATTAACTGTCTTTTTTCCTTCACAATACTGTTTTTTTTTTTTTTTTTGATAATTCACAATACTGTTTGCAATAAAAATATATAAATTATAATTCATATATCTTAAGAGCAAAAGTTCTGTAGATCCCAGCTTGTTTTTCAAAATTAGGGTGCATCTTTAATACTAGGAAATATAAAACTGAACAATTATTATTTTGTTACCATTAATATACTAAACTGCCAAAAATTGATTTGAGAACTCCTGAAAGCCTGACAGATATTTTATAATCTAATCCCCCCTTTTTTCCACCTTAACAAGTTAAAAGTATTCCTTGGACTAAAAAAATGGCACTTTAGTAAACATGAAATGGTAGCTACTAATAGTGTGAACTCTACCTGAAGGATGGAACCACCAGCCACAGCCATGAAAATCTAATCAATGTTTCACATTTTTAAAAAAAATTATAAAGAAAAACTTGAATATATTTAGCAATCAAACCAATGCACAATGATTATTAAATATATTCAATCAATAAATGATCAATACAAATATTTCATAAGTTAAAAATTAGCAATAAAGCAAACTGAAACTCCATAAATTCAGTTATAGAACCAATCCATAAGAAATTAAATTGTACAATAAGTTGCCCATACACAAGGAAAATGAAAAATGTGGATGCCATAGAAAGTACAACTATTGTTATTGCCTGAATCATTGTTATGGACATAATTTTCATTTTCCTTGTACAGATATCTTTTTAAGATTTTAATGTAGTATTTATTGCCATTAAATATTTTATGGATTGCATGGCTTATTTTTTGTAATGTTGTGCGCCTGAATCCTTCATTGCACAATTTGGTTTTGTACGCATTTGCACTTATTGCTAATTTAATTTCTTATGTGATGTCACTTATTGAATGTATTTGTTTTTTAATCATTGCATATTGATTTGATTGCTAAATATATTATTTTCAAACTTGTTTTCTTAATATATTATTTTCATTTTTTATGGAAAATGTGAAACTTATCAATTAGTTTCTTTGCTTATTAGGATGTGAATGGTGATTACATCCTAAAGGGTAGAACTCACACTCTATTAGTGCCAAACAGCAATATAATCTAGTCAAATGTCTAAGAAGCACAATATATAAATGATTATGTAGTTAATTTTTAAATTCAATAATTTATTAAATAAATATTTTTAACAATTTTTACTTTTTTTTTTGTTTTATTTGACATTAATTAACATATTAAATAAAATAAATTATGAAAAATATTATAGTGATTTATTTATAGAAAAATATATACTTAAACATTAATACTATGCAAAATTTGTAACCAGATTCAAAAGAATATGGGTAAGGATAAAACAAAAAGTCAAGATGAAATGATAATTTATAAGAACTATGAACTGACAAAAAGGCAAGGTTCCACAAGAATAAAAATAAAGGTAGTCTTAAACAAAAAAAAATTCTGTAAGTAATGGTCAAACAAATTAAAAATAAAGTGAAGAATATTTACAATTTTAACAAAACACAAAAATCTAATTAGCAGGGCCAATGAAATTATAAGTGCACATAATTTAATATTAAGTTTCTGTATTGGATATCTTTAACTGTTATGAAATTATTAAAGCTGAATCAACATTTTATAAATTATTAATTTAGATTTAATAAGTATCTAAATGAAATATCTGGAGCTTTTAATAAAATATATGGTTCATGAAGTATATAACAATAATTTATCCTAGTATATTAATCCAAATTTATGATTTTCATTTTCTTTGAATAATTAGACATGATTGATAGCATTTTTATAAAAAAGATTATTAATAGATGTAAAATATCTTTTGATTTAAACTGATGTGGTGAAATGCTGTAGACCAAATTGTTTTGTGATCTTCCCTATGTGATTTTACTAAAAATTCTGTTCTTATGTATTCAGTAATAAATAAATAATCATTTACAAAAAAAAATCAATTTTTTATTTTTATTTCAAAAAATATATTATAAAATATTTCCTATTTACAAGATGAGGGGTGGAAATTATTGATTTTATTCACTATAAATCCCCCGTCATAATCATATGGGTCTGCTTCTTGGATTGTAAAATTCTGGAAGCCTGGCTGCTTCCAAGAATATTAGCCAAACGTAACCCATCATAACTGCTGTACAAGACCAAACAACTTAGCTGGCCTTTATTTTCTGAGTTGTGCATGAAATTACAAATTTCACTATAAAAGTGGGGGTATAATGGTGGCTCATAGAAGATGACATGTTTGATTCCTCTGATTTTGTACCTGTTTTAAATAAAAATAAAATGAAAACAATTAGTATAAAATGTAATAACAAATCAATTTTTTAAATTTACACAATATATAATAAAACAACTACAGTTTCCTATTCTTTTGTCATTTATAGCAAGTTTGAGTACTGATTACTAGATGATAATATATTTAAACCTCCATTCTCAAACAGATTTTAGCTTCTGCCTTTACCGATGAGGTCTGGAATTCAATGTTTGAAATATTACTTTCAATCTTGAATCCCAAACCCCTGTAATCCTGTTATTCAATCTTAGAGATGGCAAAAAAGTAACGATATGCTCTAGTATAAAGTGTCTAAAGAAGTTTCATATCTGAAATTAATTGACATGTTAAATATTTTATATGCTTTATTTATATTATGATTATAATACTTTTAATTATATTAAAGTATTTAAAAAAGTACTTTCTAATTTAAAACAAACCATATAATAAAGTTCTGCGTAATAATATATATGAAAAATTTTACATTTTGAAACTTTGAACATTTTTTTTTTGAAAGTTCAAAGTACTGCCTTTATTTATTGATAGATAGCATTATAGTGCCTAACAAAAGAAAGCTACCAGTTAATTAAAATAAATCATAGAAGCTGTAGAGTAATATAAAGGAAAAATCTGTTTCCAAACTCTAACAAATTTAAGTATCACCCAATAGTTTTGATTAGTTTTACACCAATTGTGATTAATTTCATACCAAAGCTTTTGGTCACTAATCCTACTCTAATTGTCATTATGATCTGTCCATAAATAAGAGCACAACTTTAAAAGCTTTAAAACAAAAACCTTAAAATCACTTACAAAAAAGTGGAACAAACGACATCAACTTTCTAAGCCAGAAAATATTTTTATAGATATTTCATTAAAATATTTTGACATTTAGATATTTACATACAAAAACAATTAAATAATTACATGTATAGTTTCATCTCATTAATATAGTAATGGAGTATAAATGTGATCACATTGTCAAGCGTTGGTAGCCTAGTGGTTAGCATAGCTACCTTCCAAGCAGCTGGCCCTGGTTCGCTTCCTGGTCAATGCATTTGACATATGGAAAAAAAAAAAAAAGTGATCACATTGGTTTTATATATACATGCACATGAAGTGTGATCTCAAATACTAAAAATAGAATGAGAAAATGAAAATATTCAAACAATTTATATTTCATAACAGCAAATAAGATTTGTGCATTATTTTTAAGAAATATTTCTCTTTAGTAATTCCTATATTTATATTATTTTCATATCATGATTTTACTTTTCCCTCTACATTTATTACCATCATGATCATATACAGTTCTTTATTTTCTATAAAAATATACTAACTTCAATAGAGAAAATTTCATTATTCCAATCCAAATCATAATAAATATACCACAATTAATTATTTTATTTAATGTCTGCGTAATAAATCTAAGCACTTTATTCTAACTACTTCCTTCATGTTTATAGCCAACTCATACTTTTCTTTACAAATTTCTTAATTTACCCACTCTACGTATAGATATCTCACATTTGTGACAAATACCAAGCAGATACCATGAAAAAATTTTTTATTATGTATACAGTAAAAGAAATGAAGCATTTAATAAAGTCAATCATGAATCATCCCCTGAATGGAATTTCTAGATTCTTATATCTGTCTAAAAAAATCCATACGTTAAATAAAATCTGTAAATAAATTAAAAACTTTTTATATTTTCTTTTAATATTATTGCTATGGAAAGCATTATATTCAAGTTTAATTCTATATTAATCTCATCCACTATGTTTCTATCTATACTAATAATGTGACCAAGCTATTTACAGTTATGAAACCACTAAATATCACATGATCATTCTTTATACTTATCTAAGCTGTTAACACAGAGTAGGCATTAGACAGGGATTTTATGCACAAATCTTCATTCATCCATTGATTACCCTGCCTAGTATTGAGTGGTGCTACTGAATGGAGTTTTGCCTCTATATTTATAGTTATTAATTTCTTCTTTTACTTCATATTCTTATGGTCTCCTGTTTTAAAATGTTCTTGAATATTAGTTTAGTTATTTAATATTTATCTTTAGTTTTACATTATTACTTTCATGAGATAACTCCTGTAGCTTGGAAGAATTATTTATGTAAGCAGTTTTATCACTTATCATTACCATTCTTTATGCTTACATCAGCTGTTTACACAAAGGCAAAACTCTCCATACAGTAACGCCACTCAGTGCAAGCCAGAGAAATCAATGGATGCATGAAGTTTTGTGCATAAAATCCCTATCTAGTGCCTACTCGTCCAATATCCCGGACTAGGTTTCATCAGTGAGGAGCCCTGGATCTGAGAGCACTGCACCTATATCTTAGGATCTAATGCAACCTCTAGCAGTTACCTTTTAGTTAACTATAAAGCTTTGTGTTCAAATTGAAAACACAATAATGTTTTCAATTCAAGCTCATTAGCTTGTATAGTTATATAGATCAACTCATTTCAACATCCATACTTTTGGTGTCTTCGGTTCTTTAATAACTACAGTCACCATTATCCTACTGGGCAGGATTGGTATTAAACCACTAAAGATCACATGATCACCATTCTTTATGCTTACACAAGCTGTTTTCAGAGGCAAAACTCTCCAGAAAGAAGCCCACTCAGTGCAAGCCACAGTAATCAATGGATGCAGGAAGGTTTTATCATATAAAATTTTTAATGAAATAATCACAATCTTAATTATAAATAAATAAGTTATTGTAACTTTTAATTATTAAATTACTACCTGTAAAAAAAATGGAATCGTTCTGTATATAAAAAGAAATGTCTTTGGGCCTTACAAAATAAATATCGAGCACGGGAAACAGTTTTCTCTTTGCTGTATCTATTAAAAAAAAAAAATTGATTTTACTAAACAAATTGGATTAAAAATAAAAATTACACAATAAAGTAATCAAATAATGGGCATATATGCATTAAAGTTGCTCATATTATTTTCTTTATTAACATGCATAAGTCTATATGAATTATAATGTTTATAAAAACTAATAAAAGTAAAGGAAAAAAAAAGAGATTGTGTTACTTCATACTTTTTTCTATACATTTTTTAAAAAAACATTTTGCTGTCAAACAATTTTGTACAAACAAACAAAAATAAAATAATCATATTTATAACTGAATATACAAATTATAACAAGTGAAAATGAGCATAATAGTTAATTTAGATAAAAATGCAAATTCAAACAGAGAGATTAATTTTGTGATAAACTGAGCAAAAACCAAAAATATATTGATCCAAAAGAAGTGAATTGAAATAATTTCTAGCTGTACAAGATAATAAAAATAATCTTATATTAGTCAGTTAAATAAAAATATTGTGCTCAACCTGACATTTGGGTGCTTGAATATCACACAACCTCCTGAGCAACTAATCAATTTTTTTTTTAATAATTTAATTGAATATATTACTAGAAGGATAAGTAATGACCAGAGTATCACAAAATGATAATGAATAATAAAACTACGTTAAACAAACTGCAAGCGGCAACTGGCTTATAACAATCTTAAATACAAATAATATGTACATTTTCAACAATTTACTTTATCATTCTGAGCTATAATTTATTGCTTTTCTCTATATTAAGAATCAAGAATTTAGAATATATATAATGGTTTTCTGTTTAAATTATACAAACTTAGATGTATCTCAAGGAAATAAACTCAGAAGCACTAACCTGGATTTACAAACAAAGAATTTGTAGCATAAGGAATATAATAGAAAGCAGTGATATATCTAAATATCAGCTGGGATAATCAGAAAGACTTCGTTGCCAACAAAGGAGAGAGAGAAGATTAACTACATTTTAATAGAAGTCACAAACATCACAGAAAACGATTCATTATAAGCTATCAAGTCACAAACATCACAGAGAACGATTCATTATAAACTATCAAGTCACAAACATCACAGAGAACGATTCATTATAAGCTATAAATAAATGATTCATTTTTTCTGCAATTCAATAAGGTGTTCAAAGACTTTTGTTTTAGCAACCACATTTAAGGGTAGTTTTACATGACCAACTTTATGAACTTTCATAATTTCTACAAGTATCCTAATATGATGACATTTGAGTTAGTAATCTTTCCTCGATTAATACTGTTAAGAGGGTAAAATCCATGCAATAGTATTAGTTGTTATTGATAATAACCTAAAGCTTAATTGTCATGAATTGAATAAGTTATTAAACAACTACATAACTCTTTTTATTTCATATTTTACACAAGGCTGAAGCAACAGCTTCAGCAACATATGAATAATTTTGTTAAGTAACACAGGTAGTGGATTTTTCCATGATACAAGAATCTAATTTTCATTCAATTTTTAAAACTGTATTATTTGCTTTATTTAATTTCTTCCTGCCACAAATAAAAAGCTTTATAAAGATGTAAAAATATTACAATTCATAAATTCGACCATGCCTATCCAAAATGATAAATATTTTTAAATAAAGTTTTCTATGAAGGTAAATATAAAGGTTGCTGGATTTATTTCTGTATCAAAGGCCCGTCTCAAGGTGAGTTTTATAAAGAATTGCAATGAAAACCAGAAAAAATTTAAGACAAAAATTGTTGTCATTAAACAATATGGTTGTAGCCATCTTCGCAGCCATAACATTTTATACAGTGTCACATTAGTCCAAATTTATCAAGCAGGAATCTAACCATAATAATTATGTATTTTATAAAGAAAAAAAATCAAATGTACTTAAATAATGAATTTGACTCCCAAGAAATATTATTTAAAAACATTTTATAACATTAGTACTTACAAACACCAGCTTAAGACTAAGTTGAAGCAATTCAACTTGAAGGTCATTTACATCTTTATTTTTTTAATATTACTTTTTAATGAAAATCTAGGAACAACAGTAATATTTCCCAAGATCTTTGACTTAAATTAAATTAAATGAGTACTTTACCTTCAAAAACACTAAATCCTTTTGAAATAAACAATGATTAATTTTATGCCAGAAGATATAAACCTTAATATTCTTTGAGGGACAAATTAACTATCTAAATCTATTTGCAATTTTTTTTTAGAAGAATGCATATAGCTATTGTGTATTTTGTATTTAAGGTATGATAATGATATCATTTTTTTTTTTCTTTTCAGCACTAATTTTGATTTTGAGTTGAAAATATTCATTATTTTGTTACCACATGTAAAAAAAAATAATACTTTGTAATCGTTGCTGTAAGAATTTGTTTACATTAAAAAAAAATTATTAGTTCGACAGACTTTTTGATTTGATAATTTGACTGTTTAATAAAATTTTGATATCATTAAGATAGCAACTCTGAAAAACTAAATAGTATAATAAACTAGAGCAATTCACATTATTATTTATTACTTCATCCCACATTCTTGTTGTAAAAACTGGCACCAAACTTTCTTTATTTGTTTAGAATAATAACCTATCAATGGAATTTTTTAAATTGGAAATTTTCATGTTGTTAAAGAACTGAAGTCTCAATCATACGATTAAAGTTTTCTTGAATCTAGCAAATCATAATATTTAATTTATTCAAAATTTCTCTGGTTGTTTTTCAATAATAAATCCAGTAAAAAAAGCTCAGAAATATTAAAAAAAATAGCTAAGTATTTGTTGTATATGTTTATTTTAAGTGAACTACTCTTGGGGAAAAAAGCAATATGATTAACAGTAATGAAAGTTTGCCATTGCTTTCCACCATCCTTAACAAAAAACATTAGAGCATCTTATGCTAAAGATTCATTACAAAGCAATAGTTCACTTATGAGATATGTCATATGTTATTAAGAATGACTTTATTCTAATAGGATAAAATATTATTCCATTATAAATAAGGTAACAAACTTCCGGTCATATGCTTTTACAAATTTCACTGAATGAATAAGTTTATACAATTCATTTATTAAATGATAATTCATGCACACAATAGCTTAACGTCTTGATTTCAGCATGGTGAGTAAAGGTTGGTTTATAACGATAAACTCTATAAGCATAAGTGGTCCACTTATGCTTTGCACGTAAATTCATAAAACATATGACTGGAGTTTTGTTACCTGATTCATATTACATACTAGTTTGCGCTTTATAAATAGACTATTTATTATAAATATTATTATTTATTTAATATTTCTTAAAAGTTACTACAAAACATACTGACATTTTACAAATGAAATAGCTTCCATTAATAAATATCTAATTTATCTTCTATGTTCCAGTTAGTATAATATGAGATGATTAAATATGGAAATGATGAGAGTGATTAGATGAATGTAACATGTAATAAATTTTATAAATGTGCTTATAGAATGAAGCATGATATGTCTAAGGAGATAGAGAATACAAAAGTTCCTTCATACAATATTTAAAAGAATAGCTGATTTTTTTTCTTATTACACTTTATGCTCCAAATTATAATAGTGCAACGATTTTATTGGAATAATGAAAATCTTTTCTACATTTGAGACAATCCTCAATATCATTAAAAGACTTGTATTTTGATTTATAAAAAAATTTTTCAAATTTTCTGTGATCTATTTGAAGTGTGAGGGTATATTTATATATGGATAAAGTTTTAATGAGATTTTCCATGTTTTTATTTTGAGTTCAGCTATAATATATAAACAAGTAAGCAAACAATTAAATACTGGATTAGCAAATTGAAAGCACATCCTTTTAGTAATAGTATTTATTTGTTTGATCTTCCCCAGAACAAGAATCTTAAATAGCCCACTGCAGGGTAATCCTCTAACAATCACTAAGTCTTGAAAAAAATTTGGAGAAGCAGATTATTCATCAAAATAGTTGTTGGTTGTTTATGATATTACACTTTTTAGTTTTCTCTTGAATTATGAATAGATATTTATTTATTCATAAATATTAGATGGCAGAAATGACTACGGTCCAGTTATGTAAATAAATTTCCAGTATTCCAAATTGGAACTTCTGGTCAGGGATATGGTAGACTAACATACCAACTACTGCACCATTTTATGTATATATGGGGAAATAAATGCATTTCTCTATAAAATCATTTTTAAAAAATACACTGTAATGCATATTTTTTAAATTACAATTTTAATAAATAAATAATCTTTACTTACTCACAAGCTTGAGTATAACTAAGAATTTCACTCTTGAAATAATTTCTGAGCCGAACAAAATCAACATATGAAGAAACAAAGATGAAAGTGCTGTACATGGTGGGATCTTTATACTGAGGAAGAATCTGGAAGTTAAAAAAAAGGGGCAATTATCTAAATATCATTACATCTAAAGTTAATTTATAATTGATTTAAACAAAATATAAAAATATATTATTTATGACTTATTTTTATAAAAAAAATAAAGTCTACAAAGCTTTGGAAATAATTAAAAAAACAACAATTCTTATACTGTATATATTCTGATAAAAGAATGAATAATGTAAACACAAAACTGCCAAGATTTGCAACAATATATTAGAACATTTAATAATATTAGTAATATTGTAGCAGCAAATTCTTGATTCTAAAATAGTATTTTCCAATGAAAAAGTGATTGACTCTCATTCCAAGATATCTGCATCATCACCTCTGAATCGGTGCATGTGTTATAGTACGACATAGCTTAGCTATTTACCAAAAAAATTTTAAGATGCTATCCACGTATGGGTCACAAATTATAACATAAAATATGACAGTATATTTCATATCTCATTGATATCTTCAAGGTTTTCCCTGTCATTATAAAATCTTGCAAACTATTTGAAAACATTTTTGCAACTCACGCATTCACTGCCATATACAATCTCAATCATTTCAAATATTTCAGTAGCAGTTTTGCCCAATTTAAAATAAAATTTAATAATCAGTGTGTTGCTCTTAAGGTATGAAACATAAGTCAACATTTTATATCATAATTCATGATCCAGACATGTTAGAGTCTTAAAGCTTCTGTGAATAACTAAATTGTAACATGTGTTGAGTCAGAGATGGTGCTGCCAAAATCTTGAAAAGAGAACCAATCACCAATTATGTTTTTATTGGGACATAGCATGTACTCTAGTCATCTACTGCAAGCTCAAGTAATCATTGAAAATTAGATAGTATAATGCTACTTTTATTCCCAGATGGGTTTTTCGCTTTTGCCTTTATCAATAAGTATTTAGGATTCAAAGCTGGCGCTAATGTACTCTTGCATCTAGCAGCTATCTTTTATTCCTTTATATTATTCAAGCTAATATATTGAACTTAAAAAAAGTCCTAACGTTTTTGATCTAAATAAGCTTCTATAGTTAGGTATTATGATACCAATTATTTTCTCTGTATTTTTTAGTGAGTTCATTGTTATGCTAACTATAGATCTCTTCTATTTTATGGCGTGGAAGATTATTATCATCAATATCACATATCCTTCTCATCTTACTTAAATGCTTCCAACAATAGTTTTTATGACCATGCTTTAGAACATTTCTAGCCAAAAGGTAGAAAGACCTTAACAGTTGACATAGAAATATTATAGAAGTTTGTAACCTGCTTTTCTGCACTAGCTATAATTAATTAGTAAATGTTGAAACATTTAACAGCTGAAAACTTATAATAAAGAAATTTATTTTAAAGCCAAGTTGTATACAAAATTAATTGCAAAGGGTCGAATTACTTAAAGGCTTACTATGGACAAACAAGAGCTAACTTATCCCATAAGACTTGCCCAGAACAAGTATCTATACAACCAGGTTAAGAAAAGTAGTGAATACTCTTCCATTTTCTTGGATCATGATTTGCAATCTGGCCATAATTTTGATCTCTCTAGGGCTGATATCATTTGCTCTGAGAAAAATGACAGAAAAAGAAAAGTGAAGGAAGTGGATCAATAGCTAAAGATATGCACACAATAACCAAAAAAGACACTATGACCCCTCTTTCTAAAAAATGGCACTTTTAACTAGCTGCCTTTTCTGTCATTAGATGGTAAATTTTCTTCCAAAAATTCAACTTTATGCAAATTCATCCTATAATATACTATTGACTTTAAAACAAGATATCAACTATCTTTTATTATATAATGCTATAATTACGATACTATTCATATTGAAAGTGCTTAAACTTTAAAATAAATTTCTTTATTATAAACCAAACCTATTCTGTTGTTAAATGTTTTAACATTTATTAAATAATAAAAGTATATATAGAAACTGACCTGTGTCAGATCTATTGAACCGGGTGGGAGATGATCACTCTGATTATATAAATTAAAAAGAATCTCGATCTACTCGGGCTGCACTTTCACTACTGCAGCAAACTGTCCCTTCAAGTGGAGAAGTCTAATACCGAAGGTAGATGAGAGCAATGGCCCCTTCAACCAGACCGAGGCTATACAAAGTATAACCTGCGGCCACATTTCCAGACTGTATTGCTGAATTCAAACCCCTGCCATACAAAGCATTTTTTTTGTTTCAAGATAAAACCCCAGGCGCCAGCTAATCATAAGTTATAATCAGCATGCCTAGAAGATAGATACACAATTTAGCACTTGAAGTATCCCAAGTTAGCTCTTTTATTTAATTGTGGGAAAACAAAGCCTGCTTAATGCTTATATTTAACTATAAATTACCTATTAGTGGTGCAATTATAAAAGAGAATTGACCAAACAATAATTAGAAAACAAACGATTTACTTATTAGCTCTTCTAATTAAAAGGTATGATAATAAAGAGTATTGTAATAAAAAAAAAACATTATAAATTTATTTAACACACTTCTAGTTAAAATATATGATAATAAAGAATATTATAAATTTAAACATGCATAAACACATTAAAATGTATTATGATAAGAATTCAGTAATCAATGTAAAGTTTTGCACATATTTAAAATACATTATGAGAAAATTTAAATACTCACATACATATTAAGGTTTAACTTTTTGTAATAACTTATGGAAGATACTTAAAGATTGCTATGGCTGTGACTATTAGAGTTCAACAAAGTCTTTTCTTCGAACACGATTCAGTTTTATAAGTGGGAATAATAAAGTTCTAGTTACCTAGGATTTTTGGCTGATTGCACTTTACACTTCGAGAGACACGACTCCTCACTTTCTCCTGCTATATTGATCATCAACCGATTAGATTTTGGACTCCATTAATAGTTTTGCTCCTTGCTGACTTTCCATGTTCCTGAGAAAGATATTCTTTGAATGTTCAGATCATAAGGTGGGCATGATTTCTAGATGAAGAACTGCTATTCTAGAGAACCAGGACTGAAGACTACAACTGTTCAGCACAGCATGATGCTAGGTGGTTCTTCGGTACATGTAAATACACACGCTCACATGCTGAAGACGTCAATGGCTTTTGCCGTCTTCTCTTCTTTGGAAACTCTTACATGATAGCAATAACGAATATGACGGTATTATAATGTTAATCTTAATAATTACGAATAGATTTTCGGTCCTTTTATACGTTTCCTCTTTACTGTTTTTCTATTTATCACTCCAATCTGATTTAATTAATTTACAATTTTATTAATCAATTTTCCATTACACTTTAATCTGTATTTTTGCATAGATTAATCTAGCATTCTGATAAGACAGTCTTGAATCCTTTTCATTTGTTTTTTCACTTAATGTAATTATTATTATTCCCTTTCTTCTATTTATCAGCCAAGCAATCTTTAAGTGGATTTAAGTTTACAAGTTTTCTTTTCACATTTTAATTCAATTTTCATTTTTACATTTTTTTTTAAATTTATAAAAAGAGAGAGCTATTTTCATTTCTCACTTAGAATTAATTCCCCCGCCCTTCCTAATCGCTCTTTAACTATTAAAATTCTTATATTTTTTTTCTTCTAAATAACAAGATGACAAAATGCTTTATTTTTTGGTGATTTGCGTTTCTTTAAAAAAAACTCTTTAAACATTTTAGTACTAATATTTCCCATTTATTAAAACTTTACTTATTTCTTTGGTAAAATTTAATCCAATCATTTACTAATAAATGATTCCACAGTATTTTCATTTTTTAAAATTTTTGTTTTAAAATCTTAAACTAACCATAATTTTTCTTAAAAAATTATGAAACATGTACACTATATAATAATATGAGCGACTTAGCTAAAAATTCCAAAATATTAAATCTTATTAAATTTCAAGTTACTAACATGAATACTATAAAGGAGTTAAAAAATGATTGCGAGTATTACTATGTGTAACTGAATTAGTTCTCTCTTTATATTTTTAAGTTCTTATAGACGAAGATAAAAATTAGTCTGCAGATGTGGATTATTGGAGCTAGTAGATGACTCTAGAAAAGAGTGAAGAGAAAAGCTTTTAGAGGCATATAAGCTGACAAATTCATATGATATTAGTATATCTTTAATTCTTGCTAAACAAATAAGTAAAAATTATTACTTGCCTTTTTAATAAAATAATCAAACCGATTATCCGGAAGATCTTGAACACTTTGACATAAAAATTTTTGAAAAATCTGAAAATATAAAAATTATTTCTTCTAAAAATAAAAAAAAAAACCAGGGGAAAAAAAGAAATGCAATGTAATTTTCAAAGTAATAGAAACACAATAATATTGATGCTAACAGCATTATTTTTTTATTTTAATCACTATGTGTATATTTGGAGACATTGATTAATGTTATTGGCTCACTAAAGAACCATTTAAGAATAAATAAAAATAATAATAAAACATATTTTAATGAATAATAGTAAAAAAAAAAAAAAAAAAAGAACTATTAATAATTAAAATAAAATATTAGAAAAAAAATT
Source organism: Epiperipatus broadwayi (assembly GCA_028023455.1). Taxonomy (NCBI): domain Eukaryota; kingdom Metazoa; phylum Onychophora; class Udeonychophora; order Euonychophora; family Peripatidae; genus Epiperipatus; species Epiperipatus broadwayi. The sequence goes on along the minus strand of JAQFVV010000010.1, from coordinate 10,511,661 downwards.
CTCAAAAAATCAGGAACGAAGTAAGAGATTAAATTATAAATTTCAATAAAATATAGATGTAATTTTTTTAAAAAACTAAAGGAGAATGCAACATAGATTTTGTTATAGTTTTGAAAATAAAAAATAAAGGCCTTAGAAATCCTAGTTAGATAATTAATAAAATTCAAATAGTTGTTATAAAGCAAAGTCGAACTGAAGTAATCTTCTTCATGCATAATTGCAGTATTCAGGCCCATTATCTTCTCCATAAAAAACGTTCTGTTATCTATATTGGTAGCAATTATTAAATACTTAGCATAATAAAGATTGTAGGAAATTCAACCCTTAATAAAAATAAATTAGCATTATTTCTCAGCATTTATAATATTGCAGAATAAACTTTTAAGACATTATTTTAAATAAAGATATTTGCTAAATGTTCATGAATTTCTGAAGAAGTCCAAGCCAATGTCAAAAATATTAACGCATACAAATATTAACGAAAGTGCTGGATAGAAAAAAATGAAGAAGCCTAAACAATGATCAATATAAAAATATATATAAAACTATGAAGTTTGAAAAAGTAAGATTAAGTTAGAATTCAGAGGAATAAATTTAGCCAGAAATATAAACTTAATAAAGCAAAGCAATTACTGAAGCAACAAATGATTAACTTAACTATGAAAAAGATTAAGACATTGAAAAAAGATAAAATTTTTTTTATCAAAGATCTATAGGATCAAGATAATAACATGATGTGTTTTAACTGAAAAAGATATTGAAAATTTTAGCGGTCTTTTCGAGTTTACTTAGTTTAGCCAAGTTCCCCTCAAATATCTCCTCTCCATTTATCTCTTTTCTGAGCATTAATAATATAAAGATTCAATTTCTTCATATTATTTCTTTCATTCCTTTTTTTAATGGGAAACTTCTAGAATTAATCCTATTAATTCCCTAATTTACTTCAGATTCATCTCAACTTCCCCCTGAGTGTAATATCACCCAAAGGCTTAATTTAACTTTTTCCAACATTAGATTTTTTTTTCATTTAGTGATATAACAAATCAACCTCATCTCCATCCTTTATTGCTGCTGTACATTTTTATTGGCAAGCCTTATTCTAACGATCATGTCGATTCAATCAGATTTGTTAAATGACATCCAAACTGAAATACATAAATCAGAAAAAAAGGAGATTATAAAAATAGGTGAAATTTGTAATGTAATTTGTTATTCAAATATTGCCAGTACATTTTAATGCCAAAGTCGATTCTACCAGAAAAAAAAAAATATATATATATATAAAATGAGAATTTGGAACACGATTTCGCACACATTTGAAATGTTGAAAAGTTTGAACTGCAATTTAAATCTCAATTGAGTGAACAGAGAATTTACGCAGGTGATACTAATAAAAGAATAAAACATTTAGTGGAATGAAGTGTGAAAATTTAATTTCACAAACAATTATTCCTTGATAATGTTAAATTTGTTTTTTGTTTTTTTTTTAAAATTTGGAAAGATTAAAAGGTCAATAAATTGTAGTTATAAAAATTATTATTGAGAGATATTTAAAACAAAACATTTAATTGATTTATTTTGATAGATATTATAAAAAAGATTAGAAAATCACTAGGAAGCTGAATAAAAGAACAAAAATTTCTAAAACTAAACAATCTATTAAAAAAGATTAAAATATGTAGAAAAATAAAGCAGGATTATTTTATTTATACAAGTATTGTTTAACATTTTTTAGATGACAGGCTTAAAGAATATTGGGTTCTCATCTGATCCTTCGTGTCAGCTGCGGGTGGCGCTATTTCTAGCTAAATCTCTAGAAATATGCCATTTCCGCGGCCGCACCCAAGCCTTTCTAAAATAAATCCTAGAAAGATTGTTAACTCGGAGTTAAGTCTTGTTGCTACATTAAAAGTAGAGTGTTAACTCGAAGTCAAGTCTTCTTTCTGCGATAAAATCTAGAAAGAGTGTTAACTCGGCTTAGCGGCTAACGGTGTGGCTTTTTCCGATGCTAAAAGCAGAGGAAAATGCCGAAGTTGTTTGTGTCACGCACTATATCGTAATGCTGTGTTATGTATTTTATGTAACAATATCGTATGAGGGTGTGTTAATTTGATCGTGTCAAAAGTATTTAAATTTTCATCGGGGCCTTTTTTTTTAAGATGAATTGATGTACTGTTACCTTTTAACAATTTAAACAGTGTCGTGATTGTTCCTCATAAAGCTATAAGCCTCCTGAATTCTCGATTAGGGTGGGGTAGCGTAAAATTTTTAAACGATCATGCTTTGAGTCATGTTTTAGCGAGAAATTTTCCGAGACCAAGAAGATGGCTAATTCAAACAACAGAAAACTTGAAAAGATGGGAATTGCCAGACACGGAAGCCGGTGCTGGAATATTTCTACAGCAGAAAAAAAAAAAAACATTCTGCTGCTGAATGAAAAGATTGGATTGTGTGGCAAATATATGCAGATTTGAGGTCCAAAAACATCTTTCGACTTTCATTTGTAAGTCTCGTTGTGGCCGACGAAAATGTTCACTTCGTAAAGGCAAGCTTGTTTGAGGGATTCCAAATGGCCTTCGTCAAATGTCAAAAATAAAAGAAGTAACTTCAATTTTTATTTAAACGTACATCCCTTCTTCTCCTGATAAATGTTGTCATCGGCAATCAAATGTAAAATAAAAGAAGTAACTAAAATTTTTATTTAAACATAAAAAATCCCTCTTCTCCCAATAATTGTTGTCGTCGGCAATCAAACGGTCAAATAAAAGGAACACCAATTATTCTTTAATCGTATAGAAAAAAACCCCTCCCACTAATTGTCATTGGCAATTAAATGTAAACCAATCAAAGTAAGACCTTAAATTATTAGTTAAACGTAACACAAATTACTATTTGAACATACCCTGAAAAAGACCAGTTCTTGTCAATCAAAATTAAAGAAACAACAACTATTATTGTCCCATTGTCAAACCGAATATTATTTGGGAAAACCCAAATAATTTATAAATGAAAAAAAAAAAAAAAAAGTCAAATCGGTTTTCAATCAAATGGTAACCGATAAAAGTCATTTAAATTTTGATTTAAACATACACACAAACAAAAAAAAAAACACAAAACCCCTTTTCCCAATAATTGTTGTCGGCAATCAAAAGTAAAAAATAAAAGTAACGTACAATTATTCTTTAATCATACACAAAAACACCCCTTCCACTAATTGTTGTCGGCAATCAAATGTAAAGCACTAAAAGTAAGGTAAACCGATTATTTTTTAAACGTAACCCAAATTACTATTTGAACATACACCAATAAAAGATCCACTCTTGTCAATAAAAATGAAAGAAACAACAACTATTATTGTCCCATTGTCAAAAATATTAGGTTTTGGGCAAAACAAAACCATAATTTATAAACGAAAAAAAAAAAAGTCAAATCGGTTGTAAATCAAATATAACCGATAAAAGTAACTTCAATTTTGATTTAAACGTACACAAAAAAAAAAACAACCCCTTTCTCCCAATAATTGTTGTCGGCAATCAAATGTAAAATAAAAGAAAGGTAAATTAGTATTTAATCATCACCCAAAAACACCCACCCCTCTCACTAATAATTGTCAGCAATCAAATGGACACCACCACTAAAAGTAACGTAAACTACTATTCTTTAAACGGTTACACCCGTTCTCCCAATAATTAGTGCCGGCAATCAAATGTAAACCGATCAAAGTAAGACCGTAACTTATTATTTAAATGTAACCCAAATTACTATTTGAACCTACACAAAAAAACACCCTCTTGTCAATAAAAAATTAAACAAACAACAACTATTATTGTCCCATTGTCAAAAATATTTATTTGTAGAACCAAAACCATAATTTATAAATGAAAGGGAGTCAAATTGGTTGTCAATCAAATGTAAACCGATAAAAGTAACGGTTTTAATTTTTATTTAAGCATACACACACACGCACACACACACGAAAAAAAAAAACACTTCTCCCAATAATTGTTGTTGGCAATCAAATGTAAACCTATAAAAGTAACATAAATTATTATTTAATCGTACACAAAAACACCCCTCCCACTAATTGTTGTCGGCAATCAAATGTAAACCTATCAAAGTAACGTCAATTATTATTTAAAGATCCATAAAAAAAAACCCGTTCTCTCTTGAATTTTGTCAATCCAATTTTACAAAAACAGTAATACTATTTAAAAAAAAAACACAAATTGCTATTTGAACACACACCGAAAAAGACCCTCTTGTTAATAAAAATTAACAAAAAACAACTACTATTATCCCATCGTCAAAAATATTATTTGGGAAAAATAATTCAAAAATGAAAGAAAGTAAACTTTATAAACAAACAAAACAAAAAAAAAGTCAATATTAATAGAAAATCGCTAGCCCGGGAATGTTATATTAATGTGTTTTTGGTTAGAAATCGCGCCACCCACGGCTGACACAAAGGATCAGATGAGAACCGAATATTGTTTTATAAAAATAGAGTTGGCATTAGAAAATGAGATTATACCAGATGTGATAATATTTGTACTAAAATGTTTATAGTAAATTAGAGATGAAAATAAACATGAATAAAACTAAAAAAATAAATAAATCATATAATAGTTGAACAAGTAGCTGTGTAAATGGGTTACAAAATGATAAATGGTATTAAGAAAGATTTCACAATAAGAATTTCAATAACTAACTAAACTTTTAATAGAAAAATATTAAATTATTATATATAAAACTGGGGATTAAAAATGTTTTGTTTGTAATTAGTTTTATAAGTAAAAAAAAAACTTGTAAGTAAGAAAAAAGAGATCTAAGACTTATGAGATATAAAAATTATATAAATAAGGTTAGAAATTCAAAAATATTAAAATGTGTAGCTGAAAAAAAACTATAAGTATGATGGATGAAGAATATAAAAGAATACAAAACCAAGATAACATAGATTATTTAATGAAGAATAATAAATAATTGAAGAAATTATCAAACGATGGAAAATTTAGAGAAGAGATATGAGAATATTTTGTTTGCTGATAAGTTATGATAAATATAATACATATTTCATTTATAATTATTTTAATTTATTTAGATCTATATTATGTATAACAATTCAATTTTAAAAATTCCAGTTGTCGAGACACAAATCATAAGATTTTTAATAAACAAACGTCTCATTTTAGATTTAACATATTATTTCTATTTCTACTTCCCTTTACTTTTTCCATTACAATTGATCTAATATATCTCTAATAACATCTTCATTACTAAAAGCATAACTAATATACATTTTTTTAAAGAATGAACAAACAACAACAACAACAAAAAAAAAAAAACAGAAAAAAAATTAATTTGTATAATGCTGATAAAGATATTATTAGGGACAGCAAATTTCCTCAAAAAGAGATTTCTTTTTGAAAATGTTACCCATTCATTTATGTTTACAAAATATGTAATAAAACTGAAATGTACTTACTTGAGGCAGCTCTGTGATAATATGACAGATAGAACCAGTCAAAACTGAATTGGAAACTTTCACCTTCCCAGCATAATCTTATACATTAAGGGAAAATCCTTTACTACTGCAAACATATTCTACATTTCATTCAGTATCATTAAACATGTCATAGAACCAAAAAAATATGCAATTTTCTAAAATAAATTAATTGACTTCATAAAATTAATTTGAGAAATTGTCTATAATGATTCATGTTTGCATAACATTTTGATAAATGATTTAAAAAAAAAAAAAAATTACGCAAAGTATCATCAAATAAGCATAAAATACATTTAAGACCATGGTTCTTCTATCATATCTGATAGAATGCAATTGATAGTGTTTTTTTTACAAACTTATACAGGACAGAAAAAACAATCGCAACTTAAATGCATAAGTTTATGATTTATTATTTAGAAAACATCTGGTACTGACTGATTATAAAGATATTCTCTACTTTCAATTTAGCAAAAAGAAATCCAAAACTTTGCACAATAAATATTATTTCTTACATCTCAGTAAGTAATAATCACCTTTTTGATCATTGTTAATGAATTCTGAAACCTGAGAATCAATGAAACAAAGAAAATATATATTTTATAGATATAAGTTTTTATATGAGAGAATTTAGCATTCTTTTTGTGATTATAATTGATCACTTTTAGAATTTTTTTTTTGATGTTTAATGACAGACATAAAAATAGCAGAGATCTTTGGTCTACCATAAATATTTCTATCTATGTTCTCTCTCGCCTGTTTCTATATACTGTATATATATAATAAATACTCCATTAATTACAACTTTTATAAATGTTATATATAGAGCTTGCAAAATAAGCTCTTAACAAGCTTTGAGAATATCCTCAACCCCAGACCAGTTTCTGCTTCTGGCATTGTTAGTGAGGTGCTAGGATAATCAAGCATTAGATTAAAAATATCAGGACAAGTTCAGCACTTTATCTAATGTATAACTATTGAATTGAAAATCTGAAACTATCAGACATTCATATGTCTTCCAATCCAGCTATCTAACTCAAATAGCCATATGGGACTGAACTAACATTTGTAAATACAAGCTTATTAAGTTAAGTCATGTGACATCTGACTTGATTTTTTTTTTGTCATTTTATTTTTTGCTATTAAGACTTTGAATTTTATATTGCTAAAGCTATTAATATATAGTGTACCTGAACTTAATTCAGTCCCATATGCTATTTGAGTTAGATAGCTAGATTGGAAGACATATGGATGATGTCTGACAGTTTCAGATTTTCTACTCAATAGTTATACATTAGGTAAAGTGCTGGGCTTGTCCTGATATTTTTAATCTAATGCTTGAATATCCTGGAACTTCACTGACGACGTCAGAAGCAGAAACTGGTCTGGGGTTCAGGATATTCTCAAAGCTTGTTAAGAGCTTATTTGTGAGCTCTATATATAACATTTGTAAATACAAGCTTATTAAATCATGTGACATCTGACTTGATTTTTTTTTTTGTAATTACAATTTTATATGTAACTTCCAGTCTTGAATAATAAACCAAATACAATTGATACACATTTCAACTATATCACTTTACTAGAATGCTCAGCCAATGCAAAATGATCATTTGCATTAACTATCCTGAATATATATATATATAAGAAGTAGCAACTCTAGCAAGTTTTTCAAAGAAGAGTAAAGCCATTACAATCCAGATGTAAACATAGTCTCATTTTTATACAGCCTAATCCAAATTTTCATAGGTGAATTTATTACTTAATAATTTTATTTATTATATTAAAAATAACTGACTTGAAATTCTTCACTTACATGGGCTGTAAAATGAGTAAGTAATGGATTCTCCCTTGTTTGAAAAACTTGCTAGATTTACTAATCATTATATGCAATCAAAGTAGCTAGTGCAAATGCTTATTTCACTTTGGTTGATTAGTCTAATAGAGGGGAGATGCTAAAATGTTCATCTACAATGTTTGGTTTATTTGTCAAGACTGAAGGTTACATACATACACACACATACATATAAATAAATAAAACATCTCATGAAGAAATATTTAGAGAATCAGCTTGCTAGTTGACATGTGATGAGAATTTGAATAGTTTTCTATTCTCTATATATGCACACTTATAAATATAGTTTATTAAACAGTAGTAAAAAAAATTGATTTACGAATTAATAATAGTGAAAATTAGAAAATAAACTACAAATAATAATTAATAACGCAGCATATATAAATCTAACATTTTAATCTATAAATAATAGTAAATTATCCAATAATTTTTTTCATTTTATTATATGTATAACTCATCTACCCATTATATTACAGTGAGTTTTTAAAATTAACTGTACAGTCAATTCTAAATATTCCATATTCCGTGGTCAGTATATAACATTATATAAGCAAAATTTTTTTTCCTTCAAAAATACTACAAATGAACATTTCATTAATTGTTAATTTTTTTTTTTTCCTTCTTAATTTTCTGAAAATATCAAAATTTTTGCTGTATAACTTAAAATATCTACTTCATTGTTTATTTTTATTTCTAGACTTTATTACACATTAATCATATTTAAAAAAATATATTTATAGAGAGCTTCACACTTTCTTCTTAATACCAATTATCATGTGATACTAAATATCATTCATACATATTAATTTTCCGAGGTTCTTCCTGTTCAGTAAAAATTCTAGGAAGAAAACTATAATAAACATGAAAAAAAAACTTAAAAATTCATATTTTATTGTCTTCATTTGATCTAATTTGAGATCTTCAGCTTGCAAGCAGCATGCAACTACTAAACTAACAATTCAAGATTATTATTTATTTTAACTTATTGGTAGTAAAAATTTCTTTACTATTAAAAATAATTTTCATATCTCTAAATTTCATTTTATGATTGCAGCAACAATATACTTTTCTTATTAAAAAAAAAATATTAATGACTCTATGAGTATTTAAAAAAAACTGAAGGTATCTACATTTAATATTCAATAATTGCTAATTTATTCGCTGATAAAAAAAATATTCATTTGGTATCCATTGATTACTTAAACTTAGAATAGATGGCTCTGGAGTAGAGTAAAAGAGTGGATTACTGTTCTAAAAAAAATATTTCAATAGTAATAACATAAAAATTTAATTGTATATTTTTAAAAATGGCTATTTTAATTATTCTGAATAATTTTTTTTTAGAAATTTGTGTATCAGCTCACACAAAATCTGAAAGTATTTAAACACTTGTGCATGAATAAAATAAATGATCTCATGCAGATATTGAAGTCTTAAGCAAGCATAACATTTTAAAAAGAACTAATCTATAGCCAATTCAAATAGCCATATCACAATAGTTAATAAATAAATACCTGGATACTCTTAGATAGAAAATAAATATTAACATTTGATAAAAAATTTAATCATAAAACATTTATTTATTAAAAATGAAACTGAAGGACATCTGCTAAAATTTCTATATAAATGATATAAAATACATATTTATAAAATCATGCATTAGTTTCTCAGTTAATGGTTTTCAAACTAATTATTATGAGATTTATTTAAAGATGTGATAGAGAACAGTATATTTTTATTACTCTATATATCTTATAAATCAGTTAATGGTTTTCAAACTAATTATTATGAGATTTATTTAAAGATGTGATAGAGAATAGTATATTTTTATTACTCTATATATCTTATAAAAGTAATCCTTATACAAAAAATCTCAGTTGCTTTTTATTATTATTAATTTATATAAATAAACTATGAGAAAGTGTTTTTCAAAAGATTATTAAGGGAGTCATTATTTTCTAAAAAATAACTATCTCTGAGCATATCCTGAGAACATAGAATATTTTTTATTTTAAATTTAATCATTGTATTAAGACAAAGAAGTACATACGAATTGTATGCTTATTTACAATTTAAATTAGTACTATTTCATATTCAATGTACACTAAAAAAAGCAATAGATGCCCCCCCCCCCCCCATTTCATTATAACTTAATTAGAATGAGACTGAAAACATATAATTAACTAATGGCAAATAGAATCTTTAGTGAAAAACTTTTCCAACCAAAAAATTCTAGCTTGAAATGCTGTACTGATATAGATTTTCTCATAATATTGTTCTCTCCAGATTTAATCATGAATATTAGTATACTTTTTTAAGTAATCTTCTGTTGAATTCCTCCTGTAGTGGCCCCACACACTCAAATAGTGTCTTACTATAATGAAGGATAATATCCAATAGTATTACCTGAATAACACACTTATAAAAAAGATTTTCTAAAAGAAATGGTTTCAAAAGCAATAAAACCTAATATTATATTACAATTCATTTGTTTACAATGTATTAACATTTCTAAAATTTACAATGCTTAATAAAAAAATATGCGCTGTGTTTAGCACAATGCTAGAGTGATGACTGCTAAGGATTATGGATTGATTCAGAACTGAAGTAAATAAAATAAAAAAATCTCTATTTGCTCAAATGAATGGACCTGTTATATTCATTCCTTCAATTTATTCCTCAATTCACATGAACCGAAATATATATATACAATTATATAAAAAAATTATGTTCTTAGTTTTCTTTTACAATATTAAAATAAAACCTCAATCTAAATGATGCTTTTTTTAAAAACATATCAGATATAATACTAATGCAAAACTTATTTATTTCACTTAATTCAAATTGTGATATATAATTCTCTTCAAATTATTTAAAGCTTTTGTAATATTAAATCTACACAAAAAGAAATGAATTGATAAAAACAATTTTTTTTTAAGATATTTAAATTAAAACCCAAAAACTATATAAAAAAAGGATACTGCTACAAAACTTATTAAAAATAGAATTCATTTCTGGTGTTGTAAGACTGGAAAACAAGAGTGTTTGTCGATAATGTTTTGACCAGTTGTTTAGTGACCACATTCTGACTCTTGAGAAATTGACATCATGGGAACGTTGAGGTTGAAGATTTATATGCTTCATTAATATCTATTTCCAATATAACATATTATTAATAGCGAGATGTAAAAATTAATGAAAGTGTAAATATTTTCTTACCAACAAATGCTCCCAATTTTGCATCAAATAAACATCCATCTGGTCAAATATTAATATCTCGATTGATGATAAAAAATCATATTCACCTTTTTTCTTTCTGAAATAAAACAGGAAGCATACAATTACATAAATATCAAAGTTTTGTATCAAACAAATAATTATATGACTTTCTTTTGTATATTTTTGACATCTACATTCAGAGCAGTAACCTATTGTAAGATTGAATAAACAATGGATGCTAGATGGTAGTGCTTCATTTAAATCTTGATTAGTTTCTACCAAATGAGAAACTTTGGATTTCATCCCACACAACCATCTTTACTTTCTGAATCTTAAGTCATAAAAGAAGTAAAAATGGCTGCTCCTCACTAAAAAGACCCACTAGCTAGAAAAGAGTCCAAGAATTTGAATTTAGCATTACCATCTAATGTTTATTGATAACCCAAGCTTACAATATATGTTTCTGGAATAAACAGAATGATTTATTTCTGCTATATTAGTGTTCTTCACAAAAATAACAATTAATAAATTTAAGTTTAGCGATATGAAAACATATACAAAACTGATATCTATTATTACCCAAATACTTCTTTTATGAATAGACATTAAAAATACTAATAATAATACAAGAGAGGATTTGAATGCAATAAAGAAGTAATACATTATATATTTGAATTTTAAAATTTACGCAATTACTTAATTCTTTTTATTTATTATTTCTTAAAAAAGTCTTATTTATAAATAAAATTGTGAAGTTTTTAGCTTTAAAAAATTATGTATAATAACATACAATAACATCACATGATCACTATCTTATACTAGCACAATATTGTGCTAGTATGAGATAGTGATCATGTGATGTTTAGTGGTTTAACACCAATCCTGCCTAATAGGATAGTGGTGGCTATGGTTGTTAAAGAGCCAAAGACACCAAAATGTATGGGTACTGAATTGAGTTCAGACCCATATGACTATATAAGCTATTGAGCTTGGATTGAAAATATTAATAGTGTTTTCAATTTCATTCTCATAGTTTTGTAGTTAAATAGAGTTAAAAGGTGGGTGCTGGAGGGTTGCATTAGATCCTAAGATCTAGGTGCAGTGCTCTCAGATCCAAGGCTCCTCACTGATGAAGGCCACAAGCCAGAAACTAGTCTGGGGATATTGGATGAGTAGGCACTAGATAGGGATTTTATGCACAAGCCTTTTGGCATCCATTGATTGCTCTTGTTAGCACAAGATGGCACTACTATATGGAGAGTGTTGTTTTGTTTTGAATTGTTTAATAACATACAATAAACAATATTATAATACATTTTATGCAGATTTTTAGTTAACCTACATTGCAAACAACAATTCTAAAGCAATTTTATTTCTATTCTTTTTTTGGTATTTAAATCTAAATATTCAAGTAAATATTATTCCAATAGTTATTTATTTGGTTGAATTAAGGTTGTATTGAAAAAGTTACAATAATGAAAACGTGTAATAGAATGAATTTATCACAATCTAGACTTGAAAGAAATTCGAAAAGGCCATAGTTTAGCAGACACAACTTTTATATAATATACAATTTCATTATGTAATAAATTCTTATGCCTTCTCACTTTTTTATTTATAACATTATCTATTTCCGTACAAAATTCAATAAAACAATGATTGGTATTAAGAGAATAAATTTAATTCTATTATGAAATCTGTTAATTTAAGATTTCTATAATTTGGAAGTGATAATTTACTCAGAAATGACTTTGTATAGCATCTTGGTCCTCCAATAGGCATTAAATGTTTTAACAGTTTAGTAAAAACAGAGTTAATAATTTTTTTTCTTTTAAATTAAAAATATATTGTAAATCATCAAAACAAATTATAATAATCTACCAGTCAACACTCAAACAGTACAGTCATAGATTTAACATGGTAGTGAAAACTCAATAAAAAATTCCTTAAAATAAATAAATAAAAAAAGCTAAATTGATTTTGACAAATGAGAATTTTATTTATAAACCATATATAGTAAAAATAACTGATGTAGCCAGAAAACGGACCTTATAAGCAATAGAAAGACTGATTTAATGAAAGTTCCACTGCACTTATTAATTACTATTTGAATTACTCTAATATTCTTTAAAATTTCTTTACTAGTGAAATAAGTGTTCTACATCTTTAAGTTCTTTCTGACTTTAGGAAACTTATTAACATGATCATGAAGATAAAACAGAATAGTTCAACTTTATATTGTTGAATATTTATTAATGTCAGATTGTCAAAGTAAATCTTTTCTGGAAAATCTTAGTATTATTATCATAAAATTGCAGAAAAACTACCTGACATTGTTTTAAACACATTGAATAATAATTCCTACAATAAACAAGTTTCTTAATTTGGCTGTTACTTGGATCAGTTTCCTTGATTGCGTTCAGAATCTTTTACTGATTGTTCAACCTAATTTCTTTGGTGGAGGAGATTATAATTCAAATGTTTCAAGAGGATGGATTAAATAAAACATTGTAATATAAAATATATATATTCAGATTCCCACTGCTGCTTTTAATGTTTTGGAAATGTAAAGTGAAAAAGTAGTTCTGCTTGTATTTGTTTATTTAGCAAGAATTTACAGAAATGCAAAAAAAAAATTGTTTTACCTTTTGGCAGATACATTAGACATTTAATTTTGTGCTACTGATTAACTGCTTTATGAGTTTAACATATTTACTTTCTATTGGATTAAAAAAATTGTCCTTTTTTAAAAAAAAATTATTATTAAGAAACTTAACATTTACACCTATATAAATATTACAATTATTTACATTTATTTATATACATTTATGCACTGAATTATTAAAATCAGGCAATGTAATCATAATTATAGGATGTGATTCACATTTATATATGACCATGAAGTTCAAACACCTAATATATTCGATTTAACTCATAGAACTATAATATTGATCTTGAATATAAATTTGATTTGTCACACTATTTTTGTATTTTTATAATTAAAGATTTTTAATTATTTTGATTAAAAATAGATTGATTGGCAATTATCATCAAGAAAATTCTGATTTGGAATAGATATATTATTGGGAAAATACCAGGTTTAATACCAAAATGTCAGTATTCATTATTACCTTCATAATGATATTATTTAAAGATTTAAAATGTTTTATTCCTTTTAGAATAAATGAATTTAAAATTTTGATTTACTATTGATATATCTGTACAATTTATTTTAAAAAATAACCTCCTGCCCTTTTTAAAATTAAAATAATAACAATAATAATTTTTGCATTGATAATTAAATTAAAATTAATTTAAGAGTTAAGTTAATATAATGTGTAGGGTAATGATAACTGCCCTTGGAAATATAATATGTTTTAAACTCTCATTAGAAAAAAAGCCACGATAAATACTTCATTTGCACTAGAATATTTTCCTTTAATTAAAAACAAAAATAATAACAAAGATAAGCTAAAAAACAAACAAACTTACCCTCCACGACCCATAATAATAGGTCGAAGACCAAGAGGTGAAGCTATAAGAACATCAGATGCATAAAAATGGGTATAAAGTTTTATTGATTTTGGACTAATAGACATTCCCAAACGAAAACTATCATCAATATTTCCAGCAAACAGAGCTCTATAATCATCTACAAATATACATATAAACTAAACATTAAAATAATCAAAAAAATAAATAAATAAAAACAAACTAGATATTATTATGAAAAGAGTTTTTTATTTCTCATTCATATTAGATAACAGATTTAAAATACATTAAGTTACTAATGCAGAATAAAAATTTCATAAAATAACACAATAAAGAGCAAAAATTTACATATACACACCTACATATGATATCAAACAGAATATATAATAAAACAAATCATTGGAATTAACACTACAAATTTCAACATACCAATGTATAAATAAATATACAAAACTATGGCTAGCCTATGGCATGAATATCATTTTGAATAACACCTGCAGTATATGGATAAATATATAAACTACCCCACCCTTCTTAGCCAAACAATTGTTACTTTATTTAAAAAAAAAAAACCAAATAATTTTTATTTGAAATAACAGTATACTAACTAATGGTGGAATAGATATTGCTGTATTTAGATTGCAGTTTCTTAAATGCTTTTTCTGATACAAGTCCATTATTTACACGTTATTTCTTGATCACTTAATGTTTTCTTTTTTTAATTCAAAATTGTTGGTGGGAAACTTAGTTACTATGTAGTAAATATAATCGCACTGAGGTATTCAGAGCTCCATTAAGACTGATGAACTTCATGATCTTTAATTCTATTCCTTACTACATCTATTTAGTTAATTTGCCAAGAGTACTACAATTTACATCTAGAAATAAAGAATTAGTAATGATACAGTTATAACAAGCTTTATATTAATCAGTATTTTCAAGAAAAGATATGTAATGACATTAATGATAGTTAATGGCAATTTTGTATTAGCATTATCATTTTTAAAAAGATTTTTGCAATGTCAGCAGTCTTTTTTCCTCCAAAGTAATTTCTTTCATATAATTTGTAAGAGTAATAATAAATCTAAATAGGATTTCAATTTAAGAAAAGATTGATTTTTAATGATGTCACTATTTCTCTATTTTGTTATTTTACTCCATACTTTCAGAAGCTTTTTCTAGATTAGTTATGCTTAGATATTGTCATTTTCCAATGAAATCAAATCTGGAATACAAATATTGCTCAAAAAACGTTAAAAATCGATTTCTGTAATTTGAGAGTTTTTCCTCAACAGAAACACAGTTGCAACTGTTATGGACTATAATTATTTAGCTCTCCCAGCAAATATGGCTATAGACTTCATATTCCATTTATGTATACGTATGTATGTATATAATAATTTCAAGAGAATCAATTACATGTAAAATCCAATATTAACAAAACAAGTATTAGAATAAAATTAGTTTCAAAAGATAGCATTAAATGAATGTGAAGAAGATAAATTGTAATAGTTTTTATCATAATATAAATGAAAATGTGCAGTTAGCTTTGTGGTTGATTTTGAAAACATGATTACAAGAAGTCTTTTAAATTCTTATAACAACCACATTTTAATGCTTTAGCATAAGTTAGAATTTACTTAAATAATATTTAAATAAATATTGTAATCACATTCATATCGGCTTTTTCAAACCAAATTGTGCAAACGCTTTTTGCGAGTGTTAAATAATAAATGAATACCCTCTGACCCATACAAGATATAGAATTTATGCAGCAATAAAAGGAATCCTCTTATTACTACGACTCAAATATTTATATATGAGCAAATCTGAAATACTGGCACAGAAGGTGTGACTATATAACAGTCACTTTGAATTACTATATATAACTTATGAATGAATGACGCCGATGAAATTTACTAGAATTTACTGAACGTCATTCCAACTGAAATTAATCATATATATAAATCAGCATTTATTTTTTATAGCGTCTGTATACAATTGTAATCACATTCATATCGGCTTTTTCAAACCAAATTGTGCAAACGCTTTTTTTTTTGCGAGTGTTAAATAATAAATGAATACCCTCTGGCCCATACAAGATATAAATTTATGCAGCAATAAAGGAATCCTCTTATTATTACGACTCAAATATTTATATATGAGCAAATCTGAAGTACTGGCACAGAAGGTGTGACTATATGACAGTCACTTTGAATTACTATATATAACTTATGAATGAATGCGGCGTCATTCATTCATAAGTTATATATAGTAATTCAAAGTGACTATTATATAGTCACACCTTCTGTGCCAGTACTTCAGATTTGCTCATATATAAATATTTGAGTCGTAGTAATAAGAGGATTCCTTTTATTGCTGCATAAATTCTATATCTTGTATGGGTCAGAGGGTATTCATTTATTATTTAACACTCGCAAAAAGCGTTTGCACAATTTGGTTTGAAAAAGCCGATATGAATGTGATTACAATTGTATACAGATGCTATAAAAAATAAATGCTGATTTAAATAAATATTGTAAATTAATAAACCAATTTTCTCAGAACCATGTTTTTAATCAGTTTTATTTTTTCTTAATAATAAAATAAGTTTTCATTTGCTGCATTTCTATATATTGCCTGAAGAAAATCATTACATAAAAAGTGGAAAGAGAGAACTGAGAAAAAAAAAAATCATTGCTAAAACAGCTGACATAAAGTTTGAAATGAATGATTATTTTTAAAAATAGATTTAGATGAAGAAAAAATAAAGAGAGGGTAACTGAATAGTGCTTTTTTTTTTATTCTATAAAATAAATATCCACAATTTATATACACAAAATATAAATTAAAATTAAGTTATTATTTACATTTGTTTAAATTTCCAACAAAAAATATGAGTGAGATAAAAATAGGAACACTTGTAATGAGGTAGATATACTGTTGAATTATTCTTAATGAGGCAAAATCATTAATCCAGAAACTAAAAGGATGGGCTACATGGTATTATATGAAGGATTATAAAAATTGCACTAAAACTCCATTGATGAACTGAATATGATTAGTCTTTTTATTTCATTTTCTTACTTTAAAAAACTCAATAAAGCGATAAAATGTAATACTTATAATATATATATATTTTAATAATAGTTTTTTAACAATGAAATTAATTTTGGTACCTGGTTTACGTTTCATTTTGTCTTCTTCTGAACTGAATTCAGACTGAAATCTACTTTTATTAACCACAAAAGCCTAAAAATGAGCCACCATAAAAGTGTCAGATAACATAATTTCAATTAGATAAATAAATTATATTATTAATCAGGATTTTTTTTTTTTTATTACATAGTATAAACGTTTTAGTTATACAACTTACCTTTTTTTCTGAAAATAAAAGATTAATTAAGAGTGTGACAATTCTCATAGCAGCTTCTCTAAAAGGTACAACGATTAAAATCTTAGGACGAGTCAAACCCTGATCTCGAAATTCTCTAAATTATAAATAAAAAATTATTAAAAATCATAATATTAATAAAAGCTTAAAAAACATATAAAATGTTTAAAAAAATGCAAAACAAGATTTTACCAACATTGATAATCAATAAATTTAAAAATATATCATGTCAATTGCCGGTATAACATTAAATTCAATTTTTTGGGAAGAAATCTAATACTGATAAAATAATATAAATTTCTAAAATTATTACTACATGAAAAATGAAAGTTGAAATTAAATTTATCTATTACTAATATACAAAAATGATTTAATAAACCAATTGTTAATAATCGCTTAAAGAACAATCAGAAGTCATCACTTATGGGTATTCTATAACTTTTTTGAAAACTGAAACACAAGGTATATAAGACTGTTTATTTAGCCCTCCACAAAATAAAAGCAGGTGAAGATTTAGTTGTATTGTGCACAAAAATAAAATGAATAAGATAATATTCTAAACAAAAATTACTGCAAATAATTTTTATATTGCATCAGAAATATGGAAAAATGTATATTAGAAGTATCAAGAAGAAATCGAAACTAAATACATAGGTGAGAGAATAAACAGGTATCACTAACATCATTGAAAAAAATAAGAGACTGAAATAGAACTGGACTGGACATATTGTTAGAAGAGATGATAATAGAATGACAATTGAAATTTTAAATTGAATGTCAAGAGATTGTAAAAGACTTAAAAAAAGACTACATTTGAGATGGATGGACAAAATAAGGAAGTTTTGCTGGGGTATTGTAAAGAAGCAAGACTAAGAATAGTAAAAACTAGACTAAATTTGGAGAGATCAACCTACAGTGGTTGAACAATAGTTGAAAATAATGATGACAATGATCAGAATTTTCGTATTTTTTTATATTAGATTTAGAAATCTTTTCAAATATTTGTTACACAACTAAAATAAAAAAAATTAAGCAATTAGAGATAGAACAGAATGTTAAAAAACGAGTATTTTAAATTCTGATAACTTTTCAAAGATCTCTTTAGCATTCTTTATAAAATAAATAGTGAAAAATATATTACTTCGCTAGACTAATCAATGATGACTGGTGAGCATTTAGTAAATTCTTTAACCAAAAATAGCTAAATAACCATTTATTCATCAGTAGTTTAATGGCAACAGAAAATACAAAAAAAATCCTAAACCTGCAGCAAACTCCTCAGTTTTCCAAAGTATTTAAGTTGCGTTTAGATTCAAATCCTAGGTTATGGTCAAAGTAGGTGGAATTACAATTACAAAATAGAATGACTGGCATTTGGTTAATTTAAATGCCTATTCATGCTCTACACAATCATCAATTTTCTTTAACAAAAACTAACAGGTCACATTTTTTTTTTTTTGACAAAATAACAATGAAAATAGTTATAAAATGTAGACTGACTTTTACTGATTTATAATACATAAAAGTTTTAGTCTCTACAAATTTCAATGCAATTTTTAATTTTAAACCATCTTCAACAATAGAAACTTGTTACAGATGTCATAGTTTATAAATGCAAATAATAATAAAAAACTTAAGAAAAGATACAAAGCAACAAAAGAAAATTCTTTCTGGTGAGTAAAATGAAGCTGTTTAAAAGTTTATCCAATATAGTGTCCTTAAAACATTATGCTATTAATTTCCTGATAAATAAAATATTCATTAGCAAATCTGATTCGGTATCTTCACAAATTAAGTACATTTATCAATTAATCATAAAAAAAGTTCACTTCTAAACTATATTACTGCTAATGATAACAGATATTTTTATCATAAAATAAAATTTGGCATCCTAGAGGAAAGAAGTGATTTTATATTGTAAAAAAATTTGACGGTGATTTATTAAAATGTAATTATGAAAATTGAAAAGAGCAAAAGTTAAAGGTCTTTTGGGATAGATATCAGAACTTTCAGGTTACAGTTAATTGATGAATTTTATAAGTTTTACATAAAACTATTTTTTTAAAATAAAAGTAAATAAAGCATATAATACTAAAAATTTTGTTAAACGAGCTTAATTTCTTACTGATTAAGCATATAATACTAAAAATTTAGTTAAACGAACTTAATTTCTTACTGATTAGGTTTTTTCCTTCTATTCTTGAACTTCGTATTGTGCTGAGTAACTTGTTTCCGGGATCTGGTGGATAAAAAAAGTATTATATATATAACAATAAATTATTCATAAATATTCTCATTAATAAAATAAGTATTATGTAAAAAAATAAATAAACAAATATTAATACTTTCATTGAATAAGATTAAGCAAAATCAATAAGGAGAACTTAGAAGTTAAATATATATGTTATTATTTCTGTCCAAAGACATTTTTAGATAATTAGACAATAAAATACTTTGATGGATTTCATAATATCTAATCATTACTGGTGAATAATTTGTCATTTCTTATCACAGAATTTATGTTTATTTGCATGCAACATAATTTGAAAAACTTCTTTCTCTTTTCTTGATTCTATCGTAAAATTATGTAAAAATGTTTTGAACATTTACGCAAAAAAGGTAAACTTTATTTACTGCTTAGCATGTTTTCAATGAATTTTGTCATATGTATAACCTTTGCACTTTTCAGGAATCTATAGACTCTTGAGAAATGCAAATACTATGAATATTACAAAATTTGTTGAAAGCATATTAAGCAGTAAATAAAGTTTAACACAATTATATGTTGAAGTATAAGTGAGCATATAAAATTTATAAATGGCAGGATTTTCAATTTAGCTAATCTTTTTGTTAAACATTAATCTATATCCTTGTGTGCAGAATTTAAATATATATTTTTATTAACATATTACTTAAAAAGGCATTATTCTAGTATAAGGATAAATCAATATGCAAAACTTTAAATTAAATCATATAATTAAAACTGCTATTAAGCCAGATTAAATGTTTCTAATAATCTGAATTAAATGAATATATGTATACGCAAGAAAGTTTATAATAAAGACTCAAATTTCATTACTATACTAAAATCTTTAAAGATTATAGGCAGAATTTTATACATAGAATTTATGATGAATTTTTTTTTTCTAATATATTTATTTTTACCTTTCTGAAAATAATGCAATGACATGAAAAATTTATTACCAAATCTGACATAATAATAGAATGACTGAAGGAGCATTTCCTTGAAAATGTTTTGGTGCTGGATGTTTAAAGATTTGCAAAATGTTATAAATTTATACTTAATACATATATAAGTTTAAAAATAATTTCCATAAATGTAATAAAAATATTATAATATACATTAAATTTTTTTTCAACATACTTAGGAAAATAAGTAAAAAATAGATTAAAAAATTGTTGTTATAATAATATTTTTTATTATGCTGTTTATGAAAATTCTTTGTAAACATAAATTTGTATATATATATATTTTATAGGCATAAACAATCCTTGATAATGATCATATAATATAGTCGAAATGTTCGAGAAAAACTGAAGTATGAAAAGACGGTTCATAGAATAAAAAAAAAACTTCATTTGAAAAGAAAAAGTGTGTTAAAGAATTTGTTGTTTTTGAAATTTTCAAAATACAATAAAATATAAAATCAGATATTTTAGAAGTAACACACTATATAATTTTTCTGTTTAGATTTTGGATAAGATTGCTGAACAATTTAAATGTTAATTAGTTTAATAAAATTTCTACACTGCAAAATTGAATTAAAATAGATAGTTTACATAATATTGAATAAAATATGATCTTACAGAAAAGTCAATACTGTCAGTCATAAGCTCTAAAATTTTTTGAAGGCTTCTGCTTATTATCTTCATTTACATAATGTAAAACACATTCTTTCTTTGGAGTATGATTATTAATAGTTCTTTAGTAATTTATAAATTTATTTTATTTATGCTAAATATAATGAACATTTATCAATAATGAAGTGTTTATACTCACTTTCCCATTACTAATTAATTAAGCCAATAAACATCACATGACCATCTCCTCTTATGCTTGTGTATAACTGTTGTTAAAACAGGCAAAACTCACTATATATATTGCCACACACAGCAAGCTAGAGTATTCGATGGATGCCAGAAGGCTTGTGCATAAAATCCCCATCTAGTGCCTACTCATCCAATATCCCCAGAATAGTTTCTGGCTTATGGCCTTCGTCAGTGAGGAGCAATATATATAGTGAGTTTTACTAATTAATTATAATTTCAGATTTTTTTCTTCACTATTAATAATTATGTAAGATTTAATACGCTTGACGTATATAGTGAAATTAAATTCATAAAAATTACACTAATATTTCTTAAGGCTAAGCGCTTTCAGAGCATTCAACTCCATATTCATAGCCTCTAAACCTAATAATTTATGCAAATCTATGCAAGCTCATTTATATTGTCTGATATAGAAAAGCATGTAACCTTGGTGGTCCACAAATACTGAGCTGCCTTCATTGCTGCTTAATACTTTTTTGTATAAGTATTTGTGTTGAGCTACTCTATTGTTTATAGTGGCCCGGGTTTCACCATAGTATACTGTTCCACAGTTAGCCTGAGGGCATATCATCTTGTGGTGTTGATTGTATGTCAATCTTATCCTTAGAATTGTTAATAATTCTATTAGTGTTAGGAGGGGTTCGAAAACCTACTGTGAATTCATTCTGTAATTTTTTGACTAGTTCTTTTGCAATATTAGGTATATGTTGTTTTTTGTCCTTTCTTGGTTTAGTTATGTTTTCATAAAATGTTTTGATTCTTTTATTGATGGTTACTAAATCATAACCATCCTTCATTAGATCACTAATATACTGGTTAATATTTATTCTTCTTTCCTCTTCATATTTGCATAAATGGTAATTCCTGAACAAAAAGGCAGAAAGCCCTGCCAATTTGTGGGCTTTAAAAGTTTTGAAGTTAGTATGGATGTATCCTCTAATGTTTAATGGTTTTACTTTCATATTGTAATTAAAACATCTGTGCATTCTTTTTATTATTAAGTCCAAGTAATTAATTGTATTCAACTCATTCTCTTCAGTGCAGTTAAGTATCAAGTTGGTATGTGCCTCACATTTCATCCAGAATGGCTGTTATTATTAGTTTAGGTGCTGTGATGAATATGTCATCTACATACCTACAATAAATTATTCCATTTATTTGTTCTTGGAACTTCGATATAATCTGTTTTTCAAAATAACCGATAACAATACTAGATACAATGCCACTCATGGGCAGTCCCATGGATCATCCATTATTCATCCTCTACCATTTATATTCAAACGTCGCAAGTATATTCTCGTCTAACCATTCCATAAAATCAATGATAAATTCTATTTTTTGTTGATTATTTTGAAGCTCTTTTTTAATTATCCTAATTGAACCTTTTCTGTTTATCGATCCAGAGTTCAGATATATCTATGGCAGCTATTTTAAAACTGTCCTCAATGGCTGCATCTTTGATTAAATCA
Organism: Epiperipatus broadwayi; assembly: GCA_028023455.1. NCBI lineage: Eukaryota > Metazoa > Onychophora > Udeonychophora > Euonychophora > Peripatidae > Epiperipatus > Epiperipatus broadwayi. The sequence continues at coordinate 10,488,658 of JAQFVV010000010.1, read as the reverse complement.
ACAAACTCAAACGAAGATTTTATAGTATATTTGTCAAATCCTATTAAGTCTATTAACCATGAATTTATTAATTTTGCTGTGTTTGCATAATGTACGTCTCCAAAGTCAAGCATTAGTATTAATGGAGTTCCTTGCTTGTGCATTACATCCGTGGGATATATTCTATTATATTCAGCTTGATTGATCCCTTTATTTTTATGCTTGCATAGGACCAAAGAAATAAACTTTTCTCTGTTCATTCTATTCTTAAATTCAGCTGTTAACTCAAAGCCTAATTTTTGAATTTGTATTCTCATCTTTTCTTTATATTCTTCTTCATCCATTATTACAAAACGATTGCCTTAGTCCTCTTTAATACAAATAATTTTATTTTCATTAAAGAACTTTTTTGCATTCTTAAATTTATTGTTCCAGCCATTATTTTCAGTATTCAATTTCTTATCTCTAATAATCTTATTAATCTCATGAACATCCATATCTCTCGTCGGATAATTTGTTAGAGCTGCTTCTGTGTCTGCTATTATTTCCATTTTGGGTTGATTCCATCCTCCTCCTACGAATTTAGGTCCAAGATTCAAGATCGATCTAATTTCAGCCGAAGGTCTGACACTAGATAAATTAACATACGTCTTCTATTCCTATAGTATTTTGTTTGTTAGCTAAAAACTTCAATTTATTTACAAATTTCTTCTCTAATCTTTTTCAATATTATTACATTTATTTACAATCCATTGCGGCTCGGGCGTTACTGACATAATCTTAAACAGACGTTTCTTATTATTATTTAACACCTTCCTGCAATTGCTAATAATCCAGCTTAATAATTTACACTGTAAAATATGAGTGACAACATTAATATTTTGTATAGATCAATTTACTCTAATTCTACAACAATTGGGTATAATATTTGTTTGCTTACAATTTTGCAAAAAACAAACACGTTGAAAAGTTCTAATTAGCGTGTCTAATTTTAGACAAACTCTCTCGTTATAACGTATATCCATAATATTGTAATTTCAGATTTTTTTTCTTCACTGTTAATAATTATGTAAGATTTAATACGCTTGACGTTTATAGTGAAATTAAATTCATAAAAATTACACTAATATTTCTTAAGGCTAAGCACTTTCAGAGCATTCAACTCCATATTCATAGCCTCTAAACCTAATAATTTATGCAAATCTATGCAAGCTCATTTATATTGTCCATCTCTTTGATATAGAAAAGCATGTATCCTTCCTGTTTATTGCCTTCAAGTCTCTTGCTATATACCATGCTTCTTTCACCTTCCTTTTGATGTCATTTCTTTCAGTGGAAATTATTTTAGCACATGCAGGTTCAAATTCATGATTAGCCTCTTTTTGGTGGTCCACAAATACGGTTATTTTGAAAAACAGATTATATCGAAGTTCCAAGAATAAATAAATGGAATAATTTATTGTAGGTATGTAGATGACATATTCATCGCAGCACCTAAACTAATAATAACAGTCATTCTGGGTGAAATGCAGGCACATACCAATTTGATATTTAACTGCACTGAAGAGAATGAGTTGAATACAATTAATTACTTGGACTTAATAATAAAGAGAATGCACAGATGTTTTAATTATAATATGAAAGTAAAACCATTAAACATTAGAGGATACATCTATACTAACTCCAAAACTCCTAAAGCCCACAAATTGGCAGGGCTTTCTGCCTTTTTGTTCAGGAATTACCATTTATGCAAATATGAAGAGGAAAGAAGAATAAATAATAACCAGTATATTAGTGATCTAATGAAGGTTGGTTATAATTTAGTAACCATCAATAAAAGAATCAAAACATTTTATGAAAACATAACTAACCCAAGAAAGGACAAAAAAACAATATATATGTCTGCCATACATACCTAATATTGCAAAAGAACTAGTCAAAAATTACAGAATGAATTCACAGTAAGTTTTCAAACTCCTAACACTAATAGAATTATTAACAATTCTAAGGATAAGATTGGCATACAATCAATACCACATGTGGTGTACAAGATGATATGCCCTCAGGCTAACTGTGGAGCAGTATACTATGGTGAGACCCGGGCCACTATAAACAATAGAGTAGCTCAACACAAATACTTTTACAAAAGAGTATTAAGCAGAAATGAAGGCAGCTCAGTATTTGTGGACCACCAAAAAGAGGCTAATCATGAATTTGAACCTGCATGTGCTAAAATAATTTCCACTGAAAGAAATGACATCAAAAGGAAGGTGAAAAAAGCATAGTATATAGCAAGAGACTTGAAGACAATAAACAGGAAAGATACATGCTTTTCTATATCAAAGAGATGGACAATATAAATGAGCTTGCATAGATTTGCATAAATTATTAGGTTTAGAGGCTATGAATATGGAGTTGAATGCTCTGAAAGCGCTTAGCCTTAAGAAATATTAGTGTAATTTTTATGAATTTAATTTCACTATAAACGTCAAGCGTATTAAATCTTACATAATTATTAATAGTGAAGAAAAAAATCTGAAATTACAATATTATGGATATATGTTATAACGAGAGAGTTTGTCTAAAATTAGACACGCTAATTAGAACTTTTCAACAACGCGTTTGTTTTTTGCAAAATTGTAAGCAAGCGAATATTATACCCAATTGTTGTAGAATTAGAGTAAATAGATCTATACATAATGTTGATGTTGTCACTCGTATTTTACAGCATAAATTATTAAGCTGGATTATTAGCAATTGCAGGAAGGCGTTAAATAATAATAAGAAACGTCTGTTTAAGATTATGTCAGTAATGCCCGAGCCGCAATGGATTGTAAATAAATGTAATAATATTGAAAAAAGATTAGAGAAGAAATATGTAAATAAATTGAGGTTTTTAGCTAACAAACAAAATGTTGTTTTAACTACTATAGGAATAGCAGACATGTATGTTAATTTATCTAGTGTCAGACATTCGGCTGAAATTAGATCGATCTTGAATCTTGGACCTAAATTCGTAGGAGAAGGATGGAATCAACCCAAAATGGAAATAATAGCAGACACAGAAGCAGCTCTAATAAATTATCCGACGAGAGATACGGTTGTTCATGAGATTAATAAGATTATTAGAGAAAAAAAATTGAATACTGAAAATAATGGCTGGAACAATAAAGTTAAGAATGCAAAAAAGTTCTTTAATGAAAATAAAATTATTTGTATTAAAGAGGACAAAGGCAATCGTTTTGTAATAATGGATGAAGAAGAATATAAAGAAAAGATGAGAATACAAATTCAAAAACTAGGCTTTGAGTTAACAGCTGAATTTAACAATAGAATGAACAGAGAAAAGTTTATTTCTTTGGTCCTACGCAAGCATAAAAATAAAGGGATCAATCAAGCTGAATATAATAGAATATAAATGCCAAAATGCACAAGCAAGGAACTCTATTAAGACTAATGCTTGACTTTGGAGGCGTATATTATGCAAACACAGCAAAATTAATAAATTCATGGTTAATAGACTTAATAGGATTTGGCAAATATACTATAAAATTTTCGTTTGAGTTTGTTGATTTAATCAAAGATGCAGCCTTTGAGGACAGTTTTAAAATAGCTGCCATAGATATATCTGAACTCTATGGATCGATAAACAGAAAAGGTTCAATTAGGATAATTAAAAAAGAGCTTCAAAATAATCAACAAAAGATAGAATTTATCATTGATTTTATGGAATGGTTAGACGAGAATATACTTGCGACATTTGAATATAAATGGTATAGGATGAATAATGGATGGCCCATGGGACTGCCCATGAGTGGCATTGTATTTAGTATTGTTATCAGTTATTTTGAAAAACAGATTATATCGAAGTTCCAAGAAGAAATAAATGGAATAATTTATTGTAGGTATGTAGATGATATATTCATCGCAGCACCTAAACTAATAATAACAGCCATTCTGGATGAAATGCAGGCGCATACCAACTTGATACTTAATTGCACTGAAGAGAATGAGTTGAATACAATTAATTACTTGGACTTAATAATAAAGAGAATGCACAGATGTTTTAATTACAATATGGAAGTAAAACCATTAAACATTAGAGGATACATCCATACTAACTCCAAAACTCCTAAAGCCCACAAATTGGCAGGGCTTTCTGCCTTTTTGTTCAGGAATTACCATTTATGCAAATATGAAGAGGAAAGAAGAATAAATATTAACCAGGATATTAGTGATCTAATGAAGGTTGGTTATGATTTAGTAACCATCAATAAAAGAATCAAAACATGTTATGAAAACATAACTAAACCAAGAAAGGACAAAAAACAACATATATGTCTGCCATACATACCTAATATTGCAAAAGAACTAGTCAAAAAATTACAGAATGAATTCACAGTAGGTTTTTGAACCCCTCCTAACACTAATAGAATTATTAACAATTCTAAGGATAAGATTGACATACAATCAATACCACATGTGGTGTACAAGATGATATGCCCTCAGGCTAACTGTGGAGCAGTATACTATGGTAAGACTCGGGCCACTATAAACAATAGAGTAGCTCAACACAAATACTTATACAAAAGAGTATTAAGCAGAAATGAAGGCAGATCAGTATTTGTGGACCACCAAAAAGAGGCTAATCATGAATTTGAACCTGCATGTGCTAAAATAATTTCCACTGAAAGAAATGACATCAAAAGGAAGGTGAAAGAAGCATGGTATATAGCAAGAGACTTGAAGGCAATAAACAGGAAGGATACATGCTTTTCTATATCAAAGAGATGGACAATATAAATGAGCTTGCATAGATTTGCATAAATTATTAGGTTTAGAGGCTATGAATATGGAGTTGAATGCTCTGAAAGCGCTTAGCCTTAAGAAATATTAGTGTAATTTTTATGAATTTAATTTCACTATATACGTCAAGCATATTAAATCTTACATAATTAATTGTATGGAAATTGATTACACTTTCAAGACTTTTTTTTTAACAGTTAGTTTGTGAAATGATGTAGATAACAACATTTTGCACTTATAAGTTGATATATTAGAAAAATTGCTAGATGTTTTATACAAATTATATTCAAGAAATTGTCATTTATTTGTTCTTCACCTTTAAATAAGATATTTTAGTTCTGAATTTGAATATATTTGACTTTACTAACATATAAATTTAACTTTTTAATTAAATTTACCAATAATGTTGTATTTTAATCAATTGTTCACATTTTTTTTACTGTTAAATTCTTTATGCAATACAAAATCAGTTTTTTTTAATCATTTAAATAATGCTTTATTTATTTATTTTGCTTAACATGTTAGGAAATGAAATATTATTTAAAAAATAAAACAACTTTTCACAGCAATAGAGTACTGTGATCAACTAAGTTGAAACATAATGAAATTTTCATTCAGATATTTCTAATAAGTTGCATCAAGTTTAAAAGTTAATTTAGATAATGACATAATAAGAAACAAACTCTATAATTTTTACCTCATTAAAATAAATAGGCATTTTCTTTGTAAAAAAAAGGATATCTTAAATAAAGATTAATAAAGGTTGTTTAATTTATATAATTAAATAATATAGGAAATGCTGTTTCTTTATTATTATAAAATAAATAATGTATTGAGGTTTGTTAAACATAGAAAAAAGTAAATAACATTTTAATTTTTTGAGGGGGATAAAATATTTTTCTTTTTTCAGCTTTATATTAAATTTCTCTTTTGTACAAACAAATAAATATAATTAATTATGAATAGTTTTGGGTATTAGCTTGCTTATATTTTTTGTGAAAGAAAGATTTTTTATCAACAATTAAAAAGGACAAAAAAATCAAAGGTATTTTTGTTATCTGTTTGATCTGCTTTCATCATGGATTGATTGGATATAAATAGGGTTATTTTCATTTTCTCTTTTTTAGCTGATATGTTTAGATGAGATAGTAGTAATTGCTGAACAAACTTTGTGTGAGATCTTTATACAAATCATTTCAAAAAGTGATTTCAATGACTAATGAAGTATTAATGACCTTATTAAAAATTTCTAGTGAATAAGCAGTTTGATTACAGTATAAAAAGATGAAAAATATTCACTATTTGATACTAGCTTTAATAATGAAGATTTAAATTACCATTTTAAGTGTCAGCAATCACAATTCTTACCTAAAAATGTAAAACTACCATAGAAGCCACAAGAGATCTCTGTGTGTGAAAAGTCTGCTGGAAATGAGAATATTTTAAAAGAATCTGCTGGAAAAATAAATCGAACCTTTAAAATAAATACTTTAATATTCAATACCACGATGATAACTGCCTACAGTTAAATGCCTCTATTTCTATATTTTTATTGGAAGTTAAAGTATAGAGAGAATAAAAAACTAATTGTAGTAAAGAAATTTAAAAGCAACTCAACAAGATACTAATATCTTCAAGATGTAGAGAAATGACAGAAGCCTGATACCCCCCACATGCACAAAGGAAAGAATATTAATTCCCAGACTTTGATCATTACTAGCTTAAGTATAATTCAGCCATATATATGCACATAAAACTGATAAATATATAATAGTATGTAAGTTTTTATTTGTTTTTGTAATTAATGCTCAAGAATATAAGAAGTTAACATTTTTATACATCTTATTAATTATTTGTATTCAAAGAAATTCATTTTTATATACCTAAGTAATATGTTGACATATATCTTCATTTTCATGCATAAGCATAGCATGAGTATAGATTTTTTTTTGTTATATAATTTTTATTTTATTTTATATGTCAGTCAATGGATAAATAACAAGAAGAAAAATTATCAAGAGTGAAATATATAAGCAATAATTTATCTATTGTCTAGCTAAAAAAAGTCTTATTTATTTGAGGTTTAAACTGAATTTATATTTTAAAAAAAATTATTTTATGAAATTATTCATTTTATTAAAATTTAGTATTAGTAAATGTCTTTCTCCTTTATTCTATACGGCATTCAAAAATATATCTAATACTGTAATATAAATTATAACTTTAGCTGTGTGTGATTTCCAATAGTAATTAGGTATATGTAAACTAAGGGGATAAGAGCTATTATAATGGGAACTAGCAGATATTGAAGGGATTTGATTTGTTACATAATGATTGGGTTACTATAATGTTTATTATAGCTGGTGTTCATTAATACACAAATCTATCATCATCACATCACATAAAGGCCAAACATTAGAGATGGTATTGAAAGATATGGTTGTCCAGTCAAGTCAAATATTTCCTGATTACTTGTGACTGGGGCAGTATTACAAACTAAACATTGGTCAATTCCATTACATATGGCCCTTCAAAGTGAGGCTTGGTAAATGAAAATTTCATTCAGACAATCCTATTAAGTTGCATCAAGTTTAAAAGTTAATTTAGACAATGATATAATGGCAAACAAATAAAAAATTAACAAAGTCATACTTATCTAAAGGCAAGAGAATATAACTTTTGCTATATTTGACAAAAATTAACTTTATGTAATGCTTATTGAAAGATTATAAATTTGATCTTATTTAAAACAAATTAATATTTTTTATTTCAAAATTCCTGATTTTGGGATTAATTTACAATTCTAAAACTAAAACTGAAACAATTTAATATACGATTATATTTAAACAATCATACCATAAAAATAATTACATCCGATTAAGAAAAAGAAAGTTATTTAATATTTTTATGAATAAATCTGATTAAAACTTTGACAACATTTTCTAACAGCATTAATATTCATATGAAAGAGTTATATTTAGCAAAAATATATAAAGCTACAACGTAACAGTACTCACATCACCGAATGTGTGTAAGTTGCATTCAAATGACTAACCCGACACTTTTTTTAACTTTCCTTTAGATCTTGAGTCTGCTACTATACAATTATGCTAATGACGCTTGTCACAATAAAAAAATTAATATTTATATTTCTAAAACAAGTTATTGAAAAATTCACATTCATTCATATATATGCTACAAATTTCAATTATGAAATGCAAATCAAAAATAAAAAGAACCTTAACTAAAGTACGCTTTCTAAAGTTTAGAAAAACTATTATTAAAAATGCAACCATAATGATGCAAAAGACTAAAGGATATCAAGCTATGGCAAAGTCACAGTGATGAAAATCAAGCAGTATTGTTTGATCACAATAGTATATTGGTTAGTTCCCATTATCTGTTATCTTAAGACAATTTAATTCACATTTTAGTACTAAGTTAAAAGCTAATGCGAAGAGTTAATATTAAGATCTATTCATAATTTATGAGACATTTTTCATGTAAGTTATACCATATAAATCACTTTAAAAAAAGTCTTTCCAAATGTGCCATGTAATCATATATATGGCATACATTTTAGAGAGAAGAATTAACAAGAGCTTAATTAAAATTTGAACTGATTGGAATATGTAATTAAAATAGAACATTATTTTTACCTAAAAAGCATATATCAACATTTATAAAATCTGTATGAAATTAATTAATGACATTTATAATATGGATATTTTCATAAAAGTACGTAATTTCTTAAGATTATATAAAACAATGTAGCAGAGATTTATTTTCTTTTAATTCTTTATAGGTTCTGATTGTGGATCAATTAATAATCAAATGTTAATCCATGCATATTTCTCCCAATTCATGCACTGTAACTTTGATAAATGTTTTTTAAAATAAAAATATTATACTTCTAAATGAACATAGTTCAATGATTCATGCATGTAACTTACTTCAGGACATGGTTCAAAATATGAAGGCAGTAGGCAAGGCGAATTTCTTCACCATTTTCAGAAGTTCTTTCTGGATAGTATAAATCCTTAATAAAAACAGCAATAATAATGATAATAAAAGAAATTATATTAAAAAGAAATATTAGTCCAAAAATAAAAATACTCATAATAGATAGACATGCAATTTAACAAATAATATTAACACACTTTTCTATATACTTTACCCTGTTTAAATACAATATTTTATTATTACAAACTTCCAAAAATAAATGATAGTATCAATTATTCAGCAATTTTCTTCACAACCGTAAATTATACAATATATATCAAAACCATATCATAATAAAATTTAAACATACAAAACAAATTATTTAAACATATTAAAAACTATAAAACAAAAAAAAAAATTAAATAAATTAATTCAAATCTGATTTTTTGAAATATTAATTGTATATTTATATATCATGTGTTTAAACACTCAGCATTAAATGTATTTAATTTTAAAATTGAGCTATTTCAAATACTTCTTATGTAACCTGTAATATTTTTATAGCTTTTTTATATATATTACCTAAAACATATAAAATTACATATCTATAATATAACACTTAAATTAGTTTAAAAAAAATATGGTACTCATCTTATAGCTAAAGGCACTGGCCGACACGTTCGAACCCGCGTTTTCAATAGTACAACTTTTTTGTTGTGCTACAGGATGCAGGCCGCTATGTCGCATCGCAGTACAGCATGTATGTTGCATGGAAGCAAATATATTTTGCGAATTCGCACAATTTATAGAACAGTTACGACTTGATGAGAGAGTTTGTATTTGAATCTGATGGAAATGTTGTTTTCATTGAATTTTTTTTTATTTTAAAGAATTAAAATGTTCAGATTTTGTAAAGTAATAATTCTAAGAATTTCTAAAACATACTGTATTTAAGTTTAATTGTGAAAATGTTAAAGATCTATGTTTTTAGTGAGTTGCAATTCGGTAACCCGTAAAGTAACATACTATTCGTAACATTCCAAGAAATAAACAATATGGCGCAGGAAATCACACATGTTGTTAGATTTGCTGATTTACCAACAACAGAATCTAATGCTGTATCCTATTTGCAAGCAATGAATGTGCTTCCACATTCGAAAAAATGTAATTGTGGGCTTGACATGAAGATATTTTTTTATAAAGGAGTGGCTCAATTTCGCTGTCCGTTGTGTTCATGCAGACGAACGTGTTCCATTCGAAAGCATACTTGGTTCGACGGCTCCAGAATTCCGTTTGTTCAAGCTTTACGGCTTATATATTACTGGAGCCGCGAACAACTGACTATTCAAGCCGTTCAGACAGAACTGAGTATCGGACGATGTGCCATTTTACATTGGACAAACGGCCTGCGAGAGCTGTGTGCTGAGAGTCTGTCAGCGCGAGCCTGCTGTCAAATTGGCGGGCCCGGTCTGACAGTTGAAGTTGATGAAACTCTGTTTAGTAGGACAAAAAAATCATCAAGGAAGAATACTACCTCAACAGTGGATCTTGGGAGGTGTATACCGCGAGATACATGAATGTTTTCTGAAATGTATTCCTTGCCGATCTGCAGCAACACTTTTACAAGCGCTGAAAGACAACATCAAGGTCGGATCGACTATCTTTTCAGACTGTTGGAAAGGTTATAAGACTGCAGATCTTGAGGTGTCAGGGTTCCATCATATGACAGTTAATCACACCTACAATTTTGTGGACCCTTCCACAGGCGCTCACACTCAGACTATCGAGCGACTTTGGGGACTTTTAAAATGGAAAAATAAAAAAACGTGGAACTCACCGGCAAGTTCTGTCCAACTACCTTTCAGAATTTATGTGGCAACGTCTACACAAGAATGAAGATGTTTACTTGGCCATACTTTCAGAGATGTCTTTGACCCACCACTCCCAATAAGTTACTTTAAATATTTTTAAGAGTTGTTGTTTATTATTATTTTCATTTTTTTTTATTTACAAATGTTAAAGTTTTTAAATTTTTATATTAAAAAATGAGGTATATACGTGTGTATTTAGAAAATATTAAATTTTTGTTGTTGTATTTATTATTTCTTTTTAAATATGTTGAGATTATATTTTTATAGTTGTTATTGTATAAAAACTTCAAAAGTTATCAATTTGTTATTAAAAACTCATTATTTTACTGTTATTTATAGTTTAAAAAAGAAAGTGTAACAAGTTTTAATCTTTGTTATCATTATTTTTGAAATCAAAAAAAAAAAAAAGCGGGGAACACAAAACAACAATAATAAAATGTAACATCTTTAAGAAAAGTACAATTATAAACTCTTTTTTTAACTTTCATATATATATGTATGTTTTGTTGTTGTTTAAAAAAGTTTTACTTTATTTACTTTCTCAGAATACTATTATACTTTGTTGAATATAGTAAACGTTTATTTTTATCATTTATTTTAGAAATGTTACTAAAAAAAAAGTACGATTTTAATATTTTTTATTTTAGCATTACAAAAAACAGAACACTAACCCTAAAACTAACCCTAAACTTAACACTAACAACTGTTACTTTTTATTTGAAATAAAAAATAGCCGTAATATATGTTTATCTGTTAAACGACAACAACAAAAAAAAAGCTGTAACACAAATAAAAAAATATCTGATTGAAAATTGATAAAAAAAAAAGCCATAACACAAGTAAAAAAATATACGATAGAAAATTAATTTTTCTAATAAATAGATGTATCAAATAGTAATTTGTTTACTATTATTGTATACGTTAATAAAAAATAATATTCAAAAAAGACGATTTATTATTGTATACGTTAATAAAAAATAATATGTAAAAAAGTTGATTTTGTTTTGTTTTTATTTTCGCATTACAAACAGAAAAATTATTAAAATCAACGGCCCGTGAATGTTCATATTTTATAGTTTTAGCATGAAAACAGCGCCATCCAACGGCATCTTTATCTATAATACAAGCACCCTGAAAGGTATAAAATAAATTATTTTGAATATTAGACAACCACCATGGCTAAACTGTGGCTTGTGAGTCACACGTGGCTATCACAAAGTTTCTGAAATAAAATCATGATATAATTTATATTAGCATGATGTACTTATATTAACCATACATGCTTTATTTTTTTGGAGTGACAATTTTTTAATGTTACATTAACACCTTCGATGCCTTTATCGTTAGTTTCCTAAAAATATAATACATTGTTTGAACTTATCAGAAAATTATAAGTCCAATATTTGCTTCTGTTGAATACTTCAAAAATTTAATTGTGGCTTTTAAATAATATCTCACTTTTAACATGTGGCTCTTATAGACATGAAGTTTGGCCACACCCTCGACATATAACAAAACAAGTAGACTATATATTTTAATTTCAATAAATTATATGTACATAAAAATGAAATTTGTGGAAGTGGAATCATTAGTGATTAATTATGAATATTATAAGAATGAAAAAAGTAATCACATAATAGAAAAAATTAATTCAAAATTTGCTAAAAATATCAGCATTATCATTTGAATTCATCAGCCTAATTACAGACCATTTCTTTTAATTTTTTTTCTATCTCCTGCAATCTTAAAATTTTCATAACTTTTAAGATCAATTTTTCTTTCTTTTTACAAATCAAAATCATATCTTTGCTATTAGAATGAACCAATAACGAGTTTTATGATAATCTTTCTGATAAGAAACTTCAATTAAGATAAAACAAATGAAGAAATGGAATGAAAACTGCAGATAAAATACATGAATTAATTAATCAAAATATATCTAGCAGAATTTTTCTATACAAAATAAAATATGTTATTTTTGCTTTGCAATACATGAAACATGTTAATGCACAAAAATAATTATCAAACAAATTACAGTATTATTATTATATTTTCCCTTTAATGCTTCTTTAAAAAATGAATTGATGATTGATTTTTTTTTAAGTCTGTAAGCACTGAGCCAAAAAGCCAAATAAATTTGTTAGCCATCATAATTCTACTCTATTCATATACACATTAATGCAACAAATTTCCTTAAAAACTTCTTTATTTTCTTATGGTTTCGACTGTCCAGTAGTCTTCATCAGAGGAATAATTACAACAGACCAACAACGTAATTATTCCTCTGATGAAGACTGCTGGACAGTCAAAACCATAAGAAAATAAAGAAGTTTTTAAGAAAATTTGTTGCATTAACGTGTATATGAATAAAGTGTTATAATCAATATATATAATTATATGAAGATATGCAAAGAAAGTGAAGGAGAAGAATAAGAGAATAATTCTCACTTCATAATTTTCTAATCTCCATTCTTCTAAAGCTTCAAATCTATTTATACTCTATCTTATTTCTACATCATTATTTTGCCCTATATCAGTAAGTCCAGTGGTAGAGGATCAGACTCTAGAGTGCAAAGTCCTAGAATAGATTCCAGTTCCGGCATTCCAGTGTTTGAACTTCTTATTAACTCTTAAGCAATAAAACAATTTGATTATCTTATTTATAATTAACTTCATCCATTCAATAACTTTGACTTTAAAATGAACAATACTTTTATTCAATCAATAATCATAAAAGCCAAAAACCTATTTTGTTTATATCCACTTAATTTATATGGATTTTCCCATAAATTTCTTACTCATATCCTTGGTAAGTGTCTATACTCTAGTAATAAATCACTATTACTTTATTTTCATTTCATAATTTTTTACAAAATAAATCTTCTTGCTGTCAATTTCCCTTAAATTTTTTTTATTTTCCATCTGTTCTTCATTTCTTTGCTTTTTATTAGTGAAGCTATTTTCCTATCTCAATTTTAACTAAAGTAACAATCACCATTACATATTCATCCTAAGGATAGTGACCCATATTATGATTTTAGCACACATGCATGTAGCTGTATGTACATAGGTATATACACGTTGAAAACATAAATAACACACACATATGTAGATGTGACTATATGCTGTACATGAATTGTGATCAAAAAATTAAAATACAAAAAAAATTATTATATATTTATTTTTTATTTACTATATTTTTATTAATTGCAGATAAGGACATGCACAAATATGGGAGGGCACTGTGCAAAGCAATATTAAATTTTAGAAAAAATGCTAAAACCAGATATGAAAAAATTAAAATAATAACAACTAAATCCTTAGAGCTGAACCATTCCATATTAATAAAAAATAAGCAAACTATTCAAATCTACAGATGTGTAAAACAACTTAGGAATTGATAATTTTTCCAATGATAAGACAATATTTTTAAATTCACTTAAAATTACAATGTAAAAAATATTTATTCATGTACATACAATTAAGACTATTGTTAAATTATTAAATTCATATAAAACTTTAATTTTAGCACATGCATACACACACAGATATATATATTACTTTAATTTGGATCTATTTGAGTAGTTTATAAATTTTTTAATTAGTATGGAAGACATAAATGAGTTATTTCTTTATTTTAAAAATATATCAAAATCAATTCCTTTTTTTCTCAGAAATCTTCAATTCCTTTTCATTTCTTCTATTCCATATAAATAAGAATTCAGTCAAAACATTTTAGAGACATCTTTTTGAGACAATAAAATTTATAAAAACATTTGTAATATCAATATTATAGAAATGACATGCAGAACAAGGTAATAAAAGTGACAATAAAATAACAAACACATTTCAAATATTTTACACAATCATTTTCATTCTTTGTTTGTAGTTTACTAATTACTTACATGATAATTATATATAACTGAGAGAAGTTCCACTTGAAATCTTGATAAGTTTTCTATAGTATATGCAAATAAAATAAAATATTTATAATAAAGTCACAATATTTCTTAAATTTTTTTAAAAAAAAAATATAATGATATCATTTATATAAGAAATTTTAATATGCAAATACATTATAAAAAATATAAGAATAATCATATAGTAGGTGCTAAGTATAGAATATTGTAATGATTTGTTAAGTAAATGCTTTTTTTAATGACTATGCATATATACTTATGATAAATCCTTTAGTATGAATTGATATACCAAAAAAGAAATGTGTAAATCTGTTTTATTTATTTATTTAAATGTTTTTAAAATTAACAAAAAAATTATTTAAATAAAAAATTTAATTTATTTAATTTTTTTTGGTAAAAACAATGTTTGCCAATGGTAGATTCTGGAACTTAAAAGTTTATGGATTGCATTCAAATCTGTCTCTTCTAATTCCTAAGCAATAAAATCATTCAATTATTATTATTTTATTAATGTATTGACAAATTACTGCTAACTAAGATTTAATAGAACATTTATTATCTACATAAATTTTTAACAGTAAGTAGAATTATAGATTTGAATAAAGTTGTGATTACTAGCTTACCATCTAAAATCCCAAAAGATTAAAGATTGTCTAATATGTGAGCTAACATATCTTAGAAACAATTGCAATAATAACATAATTGGTATAAAACAGATCAAAGAATATTAATCCTTAATGATAGTTAAGCTTTTTGATAATTAAAGTATTTTTTTCCTAGCTATGAAAGAAATTTATTTATATTTGATTTTTATATATTATATTGTTAAAAAACAAAGATATATACATATGCTCAATATATTTTAATCATCTTTTAATCATCTTTCAGTCTAAAGTTTTTTCTTTAATAATATTGTTGATAAAGTAATTTTTAGGTAGAATTTAAAAGTTGGCAAATTAAAAAACAATCAAATGAAATACAGAAAATAGACAATCAAA
This sequence comes from Epiperipatus broadwayi, assembly GCA_028023455.1. NCBI lineage: Eukaryota > Metazoa > Onychophora > Udeonychophora > Euonychophora > Peripatidae > Epiperipatus > Epiperipatus broadwayi. Next base: position 10,473,142 of record JAQFVV010000010.1, on the reverse strand, counting down.
TATGAAGATAACAAAAAACATGTTAATTAAATTAAATTATGATTAATTAATATAATATTGTAATTTGAAATTTTAAGATGAAATTTCAATTGCAATCCCATGTTCTAATAAACTTATTTTAGTAATGAATGAAAATAGAATTGACCAATATAAACAATTATTTCAAATTTAAATATTTAAAATTCCTTCGACAATTTTTTATTTTGCTTGTTTAATTCTTAGTTTGACATTAATAAGTAATTTCTATTAAAAATTATTTTGAAAATGAAATTTTTTTTTTCTTAATTCTAAATAAAAATTATTATTAGATTGTGTTAATTTTTCTCTCTCTATATATAAACATTCTTTTACTGATATTTTTATTAATCTCAACAGAATTTTTTTTTTTAAATGCACTACTTAAAGGACTGAACAGATCTTCATTTATATTTAATTATAATTTTTTTTAATAATTCTTATTATTTTTTACATCATATAACCGCATCGATCTTTATCTAATTCATTCCTAGTGACCATATTGGCATTTTTAGATGGAGACTGTAATATGCAATGCTTTTTAGAAATATGTAAGCCAATAGTCAAATTAAGAGTCATAGATCACATGACCCCTATCTCTTAAGCTTGTAAGTTATAAACAATGAGGTTTGCCAATTCCTCAACAAGCGTTGTGATAAATGCTTAGCCAGAGCCAGCACTTAAAATATCTCTGTCAGGAACGAAACCATAGTCAGGGGTTTGGGAGGGTTCCTGACAGAGATATTTTAAGTGCTGGTTCTGGCTAAGCATTTATCACAAAGCTTGTTGAAAAATTGGCAAACCTCATTGTTTATGTAAGCCAATACTTTTGCTCTTAAATAGGACACAGTTCTTTGCAGACTATCACATACGAAACTAAAATTGTCAAATTGTAATTACAGCAACAGCTAGCCAAGTGAGAAGAAATTAAAGAAGAAGAAACCAAAAATATGGGATTATTCAAAAACATTAAAACTATTACATATATATAATAATAATAAAAAAATATAATTTTATATTTTAGTAAGAAAACATTTTACTTACTATCATTTTCATCTTTTTTTAAGCAAACTTTATTAGCTTGTTTTAAATTTGAAATTATTGTTTCTTTCAACTACAATAAAAAATAAAAAAGTTAAAGATTGACTGTAATATTTTAATTAAAAAAAAAATTAATCAGGAAAAAAAAAACATTTTCCCTTAAAATTTAAATATATCATGCAAAATTTTTATTCTCAAGCATTAATAAAATGATGGGTACATAAATGTATGTTCATAAGCAAAGTCAGAAGACAGTTATAATATACCCTCTTCCCTCCACCCATTTATATAAAAGAAAAATCAAAAAGTAAAAAAAAAAAGTTATTTGTAATGAACTATTTCTGCTTGAATATATAAATAAAACATATATATATATATAAAATTGTAAGTAACCTTGTTTTAACAACAATTACTGAAAACATAAATAAATTTGCAACGAAGAGGAAAATAAATAAAGATTTAAACAATTCTTACATAGAAATTTTCATCTTTAACCACGGACAAGGAATAGTTTTCACAGCTTTGATAAATAAGTCTTCCTAAACATTTCCACTAGAAAAAAAAAATCCTACATTAGCAATTAAATTTATATATTGAAAAAAACAACAACACCACCTTAATAAATATATACATATTAGATCATTGCATTATCAAAAGATATTTATCAGAATTCAACAAATTTTCAACTAAACCTTCTTTCTCCACATCACATCAGGAAACTTCATTATTTTATCCTTTCAGTCCATTTGTTATCAGACCTTCTAATATATTCTTTCAATGAAGTCAATAATATCTGTTTGTTCTCTCATCCAAGTATTTCACTTTTGATCCTTTCTTATTAGTCGCAATATATTATAACGATCCGAAATGAAGTGGAATCCCAGTCTTACCGTAATCTGCACTACAAGGCGCCACCAGGTTATTTCAACCTGGAAAATTTATAGAGTAGGCAGATATGCGCTGTTAAGATCCCACTTTATTTTATATTTAGACCGTTAGCCCAAGTCATTAGCTCAGTGGAGACGCAGGGATAATATATATAACTTGTTTAATTTGTATCTTAAATATAAAAAGATAAAAGCCACTGCCAGTAATTAACACACAACAACATTTATTTACGCACATATATAATCATTTTAAAATTTGAGGAATAACGTTTATTATTTTAGATTTTAATATTCTTTTAATTTAAATTATTATTTTAAGATTTTAAATCATCCACACAGATGAATTTTATATTTATTTTAAGATTGTCGAGTATGAATAAACTACATAGATTTGCATTTGAAAAGAAAATATTCTATCCCTTATTTAACCTTAGGCCAAAAGTTCGCAGTCAAACCAGCGTCAATCCATCTGATACATTGATGTATTCAATGTAGCATAAAAATACAACAGCACAAAATACCATACTGTCAGGAATGTACATCTGAACAGCTTAGTTAGAGAAGACATTGACTCTCAACCAAACAGGAATGCTACATCTGTCGGCAAGAAGAACAAAAAAAAAAATCTCCATATGAAGGGACTGCGTTTTCTGTCTTACTATACCCTTCCATAGGCAAAAAGGGGTGTGCGGCGTATAATGGAGATCCTGCCCGTAGCGAACCTCATACTACATCTACTAATTACACCAATATATCCAATCCATTGACCTAATTTAACTAAGAAACAAATAACCTAAGATTAACCTCCCCTAATTAATTAATATAACTTTACAAATCTATATAGCCATTCATGCCCGACTTAAATTTAACATTTATCTAAGTTCGCACAGATGGATTTATAGAAGTTTGTTTTTTAATGTTGAACATAGATCGACTACATAGATTACACGCTCAATAACATTTCAAAATAAACATAAATGATCAAAATATAAAGTCATTGATGTAATTGCAGAGGGAATTCACAAGAAACCCAATGGCATTCATAAGATGCCGCATTGACACCAATAACTAAAAAGACATCCGAATAAATACATTTTAGATATTCAACGTAAGATATCATTATTTACCGAATGTCTATATATTTTAATCAAATATGAAAACAAAAACATAATTAAACGTGAACGAATCTATGCAAGCGTCAATACTCAACTTAAATTTAATGCATTTAAATAATTTATACAAATAAATATTAATAGAAATAAAAAAAAATAAAAATGGAAATGATTTTTTTTTTTTAAACTTAAATGTATAAAATCTAAACATTAATTATCAATTTGAAAGTCAGATAAGAGTTCATTTTAGGTTCTGAATATTAAAAACTTGAACGAAAGTTTTTAATTATTTTTAAATTTTATAGTTCATGGCTTACAGAAGGAGAATCACGGTTCCTGGTGACAATTCCCGCGACGTCTCTATTTGAAGTCCGGTCTGTTGTTCTGGAGGAGGCCTAAGCTGTTTCAATCCTGGTATTACAGTCATTTTATTTGAAATAAGTGAGAGAGAGCAACAAGTGCGTCTTATCGCTCTTCTCACAAAAATCAAGCTGGAACTCCACTTAATTTCAATATTTTTCCTTTTATAGTACTCCTCCGGATTCACTGAACATCGTTTCTTGTTGCAATAATTTCCATTATGGTCCGGGCCTCCATTGCTGCTTCTATATTGGACATCTGATTTATTTTTTATTCTCTTATCTATATCTTTCAACTGACCTTTTTTTCTATAAGAGCCCCAAGGGCTAGTTTGCTTTTCAATTAATTTATAAAACAATCATTTCCATTTACAAAAATATTTTATCTTTAGATCTTGTACTTTTTTTAAAAAAAAGTACGTTCAAATATATATTTTTTTTTTAAAAAAGAAAATAATTTTTAAAGTTTTGCATCTGTGCGAATATATATACATATACACGTTTAACAACTCTTTAATTTTTTAGCTTTTAGTTTTTATTTACGAACTTAGTTTTTATTTTAATCTTAAATTAATGTAACGACATATTTTATACCGTTACAATATATATCTCTATACTTCATTGAATGATCTCTGTATTGATCTTTTATTATGTGTCCAAGTCTCAGATAATTAATTTCATCCATTATGATACAATCTGTACTAATAATCTTATTATCATTCTAATTTTCTTCTGCGAAAATCTATTAAACATTACTTTAGTCTTTTTAGCATTTATCTTTAGACCTATTTTCTTACTTTCATCTTTTAACTATTGCAATATTTCCTGAAATACTTATGTATTATTTGCAAAAAAAACTACATCTGTAGAATCTAAATAATAAGATTCATACATTTTTATTCCCTTAGCTTCCCATTTTAATTCACAAAATATTTTAGTAAAACTACTGTAAAAAGTTTTGGAGATATGGAGTTATCCTGTCATTTACCTGAATCAATGATAATCTTAGTGTCATCATATAAATCTAATCACTGTTATTGGCCATATGTTGATCATCCAAAGCTTTAATCATTGTGGAAATGTTATTAAAATTGAATGTCTTTTCATAATTTATAAATCCAAAGCATGATGGTAACTCATATTCATCGATCCTTTCTATAATTTCTCTCAATACTTAGATGCGATCCACTGTGCTAAAACAACTTTTAAATGCAGTTTGTACTTTTAATAAATTTGAGCCTAAAGTTCACTGTAGACAAAATATAATTACCATAGTAAAAATATTATATTAAACTGATAAAAGATTGATACATCTGAATTTCTAATATCTTCTTTCTCACTTTTATTAAATGTCAATATTAATTACTATTGCATTATTTTGCACATTTAATACAGGAAGACTATTGCAGGGCAAGGGCTACTTGTAATTTTCTCCAAGTATTATGGACTATCAACTATATCAGGGGCAAAACTTTTCATACAGTAGTGCCACCCAGGGCAAAACAGTGTAATCAAGATGCAAGAAGGTTAGTATATAAAATCTCTGTCTAGTGCCTGCTCATCCAATATCCCCAGACTAGTTTCTAGCTTGTGGCTTTCATCAGTGAGGAACCCTCCAGAACCCACCTTTTGACTTTTTAGTTAACTAAAAAGGTAAAAGGTGATTGCTGAAGTGATAAAAACGTTATGTTTTCAATTTGGACTCATAGCTTTATAGTTAAGTAAAACAGTAAAAAGTGGTTTCTGGGGGAGTGCATTAGATTGTAAGATCTAGGTACAGTGCTCCCAGATCCAAGGCTCCTCACTGATGAAAGCTAGAAACTAGTCTGAGGAGTTTGGATGAATAGGTACTAGATAGGAATTTTATGCACAAACTTTCCTGCATCATTGATTACTTTGGCTTGCACTGAATAGAACTACTGTATGGAGAGTTTTGCCTCTGTTATAACAGCATGTGTAAGCACAGGGAATTGTTATCATGTGATGTATAGCGAATATCAATTATTATAAATAATATTAATTTATTATCAAAAAATTCAATGTATAACAAAAAAAAAATAATATAAAATATAAGTTTCAAGTAGAAGCATAACAATTTATTAAATTGTTAAAGATTTCCATTGTATGCTGTCCATCAATCTTAACTATTTAAGTTTATAATTATTAATATTACTCTTGCACAGAATTTTAAATAATCTTCTGTGAGATGGGAAAAGGATTTTGACTTAATTATATTCAAGCATCACATGATCACCATCTCTATACTAGCACAGGGTGGCACTACTGTATGGGGAGTTTTGCCTTTGTTAATTATATTCATTGTTGAAAATGTACTCACTTAGGTGGATAGAACCAAAAAATATTACATTTAATGCAACTTTTTTAAGTACTTTTCTTCATCCATTAGATTCTAAAAGCCATTATTAGATTGTAATGTGTGTGCTTGTAAAATAATGTCATTAGCAGGAGAATTTCATTTTCCTACATAGATAAAAAAAGTCTATTATTTATCATTTCAGTTATTAGTTTCGCATCAACACTGCCAAATGGATCTCATAAAGATAACTATTGGCTCTAGTTTAGTAAATTCTTGGAACATATCTCAATTCTGGAATAATGAATAATTATTTCCTTATTATAATTTTTATTTTTGTCGAACATACTTCCATTTTTTGCCAATTCATCAGAAATATTTAAAAAAAATTTCAATTTATTCTTCATAAATTGAACAGACAACAATTTTAACTTTTTAAAAAAAATAAAAACACATCCAATTCCTTGAAAATTGTAAATTAAATTTGTTAAGAAGGATAGTTATGTTGATAATGAATACTATATCCATCAAACAAACATGATCATTAAATTCAATGTACATTTTATTTATTAACTTTAAAAAATCATTAATTCTCGTAATAGATCCCTGAATTTTTGACTTAAGCAATGAATTTCAACATGATATAACATTTCATCAACATAATCAGATTCAGATTCTTTTAATTGAGCCTAAAATATTCTTCTCTGAAGACTTAATTCAAATAGGTTCACAATTTTCATGCAGATACCCATAATATAATACAAATTTAGAATTTTACAACAGAAGGCCTGCTGTGAAATAATGCAAGGAAATCTGGGGAATCATTGTTTCTAGTACACATAGCCAAAAATCCATTGATTACTCTGGTCATCGATAACATACTATCAAGTTACTATTGTTACAGCTCTATAAAGTGGAATTTTTTTCTTCTCTACATATTTTTAGAAAATGCAATAAACATCTTCACTTTGTGTTTTCTTCTTTAAAGATATTATTGTTAATAATTCTTCTTCTACATTCACATCTTTAAAAATCATTCTAATAAAATATAAAACTAAAGAATATTAAATATGTTGGAGATTCATCAAACTGTAAGAAAAAAACAAATTACATACAATTAGTTATATCTTCAGTTAGTTGTTTTACTAGATCAGAATTTATCATTTCTGTGGCATGCATGACAGTTCTGTAGGAAAGTTGAATGTCCTTAATTGAGAAAATAATTTCATTTTTGTTTTAAATGAATCAAATAATGAATCACTGGCTTCTAGAAATGCTTGTTATCATTTTTCCATCTGCATAAGATTTCTTATATTTTATCAACACGTAAATCACATGAAGTGATGCAACTGTTGCAGCCTTAGATTGAATAATGGGTTTAAAAAAATAAGACTATTGGCTGGTAAATTATGACTTAAATTAATTCTTTTAACAGTTGTTTCTGTAATTTGCTTTTTAATGGAAATTTTTTTTTGCCAAAACTTCCTTGCATAGTTTTAAAACGTCTTCATATTTCCTTTTTTTTTTGGAATTGATATCTTTGTATGAGATATATAGCACACACATGTTGCATTTACCAGCATGAAAAATTGTTCTTCTCTTTCTATATTAAAATTGTACATTTTTTTTTTTGTGCTTGTTGCAGACATTACATCTCTCTTTTAAAATAAAATACAATTTTTTTATGATAAACTATTCAAATTTGTGCACCTGCTAAAACAGTTATTAGCTTAGCTCGAGCCCACGATTGTGTAATTGGTATATGCACCATCAAGCACATCGAAAGGTGGGTCATCTAATACCCTTAACAGATAATTTTACCAATTACATACAGCTACCTCAATTGTAAAGAGCTGATTCTCACCTGTAGTGGCCATGTATTAAAAACATTTATTTTATGTATCACTATCTAACCTTGTATAATGTAGCATTGGTTAGCATTATTTTCTCTTAATTCAAGCAGTCACATCAAAACTTTTGGATTGGTGAACTATGATCAATGTTTTATCAATTCAAATATAATATGACTTAATTATTAAGTCCTTTGATATATAGTGTGAACAATAACTTTTCTACTTTTTTATTTTATTAAAATATCAATAATAATTCCATCATTTTTTGAAGCTTTTCCCATTATTAGGTCTTACTAGATTTATCTATCTATATACAATAAAAAAAAACTCAGGTTTTTGACATATAAAATTAATAGACAATGGTAGAATGAATTATGATAGTGTGTATTATACAAGTTTTATCTGCAGATAAAAAAAAATGTTTACATTTATCTCCATTCATAAGGTCCAAGCTTAGTTAATAGTCTTGAAATAATATTTAACCTATATATATTATTGGATAGTATCTGCACATGACATACATTAGTTTTTGGTTTGTTTTTTCTTAATCTTTAAAAAAAATACATATTAAAATGGAAGAAAAACACACAGATATATATATATTAATTATGAGACTGAAAATGTCTAAGTATTACAAAAAAATCGGATCGCGTTGATAAAGAAAAAAACATTTCCACATGGACTGGGATTTTCAAGAGAAATACTAATAAACATATTTTTTTGTTATAAACAAATTAAATCAAAAAAAAAAAAAAGTGAACAAAACCCACAAAAAAAAAAAAAGACATATTAATTATGAGACTGAAAATGTCAAAGTATTATGAAAAAAAAAAGATCGCGTTGATAAAGAAAAATATGTTTATACATGTATACTTGCAGGGTTTAATTCCTGTCAATTTGAAGTTATCATGAAATTACACATTTATTGTGGGTGTGAAAAGGCCTCCTATCTTCCCTATGTTGTAGGTTTAATACCAAAGTATCCTTTGTTATTTTTATTGACTAAGGTAATCAGGGGTTAAATGTAAAAAAATTCCTAAAAATAATCCAAAATTTTTTTGCAATTTTGAAGTTTGAAAAAAAGAAAGCAGTTCACAAACATGAGTTAAAAAAATTTTTAATAGGAGAAGCAATGAAAAAAAATTTTTGGATAATTTCTTCAGACCATTTGTAATATTCCAATAGAAAAAAAAAAAAACAATCAGAGAAAAGTACATTCTGATAGAGAACTCATCTGATATGACAAATAATAACACAGAAAGAATGATCAAGTAGAAAATATTGTTATCAGATAAAATTGATAACCAAGAATGAATGTGTGAATTTCAATTGTAATAATATGGTATCATTTCATTTTCAAAATGTACTTTATTCATAGTTAAACAACTATTACTACAACAATTAAAAATAGTCTTTGTAAAATCTTAGATAATTAATTAATTAATTAATGCTATGTATACATATGTTATAACAGATTTTCATGATTAAAATATAAAATTAAATTAATTTTGGGCAAATACTATGTATAACTTTTCTATATAAAGAAATTTATATGATCAGAAAAAAAAATCCTGTTCAAAGTCTTTGTTTCTTCATACTTATTTAAAATTTTAGGTCTTTTCAGAATTTCAACAAATTCTCTAATAGCTCTGAAATCATATATTTCCAAACTCATTAATATTTTAGAATTCAGACAGTTTGATAATCTAAAAATACTTGTTTTTTAGATTTATGAAAAAAAGCACATCAAGTTTTTTTGTCCATGGAAAAGAAAAATCTTAATGTTGAAATTAAAAGGTATCTTTTGATGTCATCAGTACTCATTTGAATGTAGAAAAAAATTTTTTTTTCAGGTAAATATTTTTCATTTTATTATTCCTCTTTCCCATGTCATCAAGATATTTTTCATTATAGATATATTTTAGTCAAGATAGCCTATTTGTATTTTCAGCAAAAGAATTTTAGCAACAAAAAATATATGAGCAGAATAATGATGGAAAATTAAAATTAAGATATTGTTTACTTGGGTAGATTTTTAGAATTTTACAAAGCAACCTTAAATGAAATTTTTCTCATGACTTTACGTTACATATTTAGGGTATCCAAGTTTCACTTCTATATAATAAGTTAGATAAAATAATAGTTTTATATAAAGTAAATTCAGGTGCAATAGATATTTCACTGTGATAAATGAGTTTATCTTTTAACTTGTCAAAAGCAGCAGCAGCACATGGGAGTCTGTGCTGCATGTCAACATTTTGGTCCACCTTTCTATTTAAAAAGACATAAAGATATTTAAATTGGCTTACATTCTCAAGTTGAAAACCATCTAAGCTAAAAATTACTGAAAAATTTTCTTTAATCACCAGCTGATAAAAGACTTGATTAATTACTAAATCAAAGTCTTCATATGTTGAATTCAAAACATTAAGTACATTGTGCATATATCTTCTTTTGAATTGGAAAAAACAGTCTATTGTAAATCCAGAATCCAAATTCTTCAAATGCTTCAGATTTTTCACCTTTATTAATAATATCTTTCCATCATGTAGAATCTGTATAATATGAATAAACATTGGTGGATAATCAACTAATTTTAAACAATTGTGCAGATCTGTTCACTAAACTGAGTCAAATGCCTCCTCAAATCAATAAATACAATATATAAATTATTCTTTAGTTCCCAACACTTTTTTTGTATTTTCATGGCAACAAAACCATTTCCATAGTGTTTCTTGATTTTTTAAAAACCACTGAATTTCTACCTACTATTTATCTATGACTGGAAGCAACCTGTTCATTAAAATCCTTGAAATTAATTTTAGTATATATAGTGGATAATAATGATAATCCATAATAATTAATGCAATCTTGTCTACTATCTTTATTTTTAAAAACTGGAACAATAAAAGCATCCTTAAATTCAGGCAGCAAATTTCATGAATACATATATTCCTAAAAAATTCCAATATTTTTGAAACCAACACATCTCACAAATTTTAAAACTTCTCCAAATATTTACTTAGGACCTGGAATCTTTCCATTGTTTAGATTACAAGAAGAAATTTTGACTTCATTGTGCTAGTATCTTTGTCCAAATCGGAATGATTAAATAAAATCAATATATTATTAAAAGTTGGCAACTCAATTCTTGTATTATTATTCACAAGTTGATTAAAATACTTCTTCCATCTGATTTAAATATAACGATATTTAAAATATATGAAATTATATAACAGAATGTCACTAATGGATTTAATAGAACTGTTTTACCATTTCAAGTCCAAATTACTTTCAATGCATTGAAATACTTTCAGTTGTTTTATTGTCATTATTTTTAAACAGCTGATTACAAATAACATAAATGAAAGTATTTCTGTAATATTTTCAAGTTTACTGTTTTTATCAATGTATCTTTCATATTAGTTCAAACCTATTCCGACCATCTATCAGACCACTCTTTCTCATTACGTAATATTATTATTTTATCATTATTTAAATAATATAATTACATATAGTTATATAAAATTATTTAATGGGTATTTTTATTTTTTTATAATATATACATATTAATTCATAAAAATCTTAAGAAATAAAAAGTTATATAATTTCAAGAACTGTATGCTATGTAAAGATAACATACACATATTTATATTATGCATCTTAAAAAATATACGGATTCATAATGTTTACAATATAGCTTTAAAATGAAGATGCTAGAATAAAGAGAGTAATAAGCAATAGCAAACGACTATTGACAATAACAATGTTCCATTGATTAATTATTTTATCTGACTTTGGGCAGAGAACTTAGCAAACATAATACATATTTTAATTTCTCTAACCTAAAGCATGATGCTAAACAGTGCAATACTATAATTATCCAAGCACGAATACTTGATCATTGCTGGCAATAGTTTGCTGTTGCTTATTATCCTTTTAAATATAATTTATTCTAGTATCTGGTAATTACAATAAAAGATATTTTTTTTTGTGATATGAAATTGTTGCTAACAAATCATATTAGCTAAATAATCAATCTAAATAAGATTGAAATAAACAACTATTGACAATCACATTTTAATATTTATCGAACCAGCTTTCATCTATTGAGACCTTAAAGTCGGTTCGATAAATATTAAAATATAATTATCAATAGTTGTTTATTTCAATCTTATTTAGATTGATTACTTAGCTTATATATTATTTGCAATATTATGGACAAATAAAAAATTATATTGGATATTTGACCATTATAGTTATATAGAGGTCATATTAGACGATTCATTATCTTATCTATCTACATATTTACACACATGTATAATAAATAGACAAATTTTATATTACCTGCAATGAGCTCTTTTGCAATGAACTATTCTGATTCAATTTATCAATCAAGTCTTGGGAGATAATTCTCTCATAATGGGCAAGAAAAGGATCAGCTTATGTAAATAAAACCAAAAAAAAAAAAAAAATTAACTTTTAAAAAATCAAAGCAATTATTAAAATATTATGTAAAATTAATGCTGCTTAAAAAATGACTGCTTAAGTTATTGAATCTTGCCATAAGATGGTAGTAGTAATTGCATTTATAAAATGACTATTATTATTTACAATATTTTTTTTTATAGATGTACTGCTAGTTTAAAAAATATATAAAATCAGTTTTATACTTATGAAAGATATAAGTTCCATAACCCAATATATAATCAATATCTCATTTATGCTAATTTCTGCTTATCCCTTTCAATATATCACATGTATATAACCAAGAAACAAATTTGTAAAAACAATATGCAATTTTATGAATAAGATAAGATAATTGGTATGGTCAAAAAATGATCAATAGGTTAAATAAGAAATGTGCACAGATGGCAAAAAAATGAAGTCTATTATAATGTATATTTTAATTTGAGAATAATAAAGTATTTCATGGGTATAAAAACTAAAAATAAAAAAGTGTTTTCTAAAATCCTATTCTATAAAATAGATAAACTGTGATGGTTAATTGATTATGACAGATATCACCAGAGTCAATTTTAATTTTTATTAATTAATAAAAAGAATTTGGATATTAACTCCATATACAAAAACTAACAATTTATTAAATTTTATTTTGCATTAATACGTATTATTATGTGCCCATAGTCAACCCAGATAATCAATAAATATTCAGTACAAAATGAGTATTTAGATATTACTGACTAAAGTTAAAGTCAAAACTATTCTGGATTGATTAAATGAATGCCAATGTGCTAAAATTAGTAATTTTAAATTGCTTTACGCAAAAAAGTGAAGCCTAGTATTATTAGAAAAGAATTATATGGCTAAGCGCTTTCAGAGAACTTAAGTCTCCATATTCATAGCCTATTCTGGGAGTGTCGGCTTACACTGAGGTTTTAAACGAAATTTAGCGGTAATTTATGCAAAATTTATTCAAAGTTTTCTTTTATAAAGACCATTTCCTGGGGATTGCAAAGCACAATTCTTTTCGGTTTATTGCATAGTTGTCATTTGCAATAAAGCATGCCTCCTTTATCTTTCATTTCATATCATTACATTCAGTGCACAGTGCCCTTGCCATAGTAGATTCGAACACATGGCCTATTGTTTTTTGGTGCTCAAAGAATATAGATTTGTTTTCTGTATTATTTTGAGCTCTCCGGTATAAATAATGATGTCGAGATGTTCTGGTTGTAATGTTGGCACGGGTCTTTCCATAACATCCATTGGTTGGGCCTGAAATTTTATAAACTGTTTGGACTATTTGATCAGAAGGTATTTTGTCTTTGGTACTGTTTATCATTCTGTTTGTTGAAGATGGGGTGTAGAATCCTAATTCAAAGGACTCAGCAAATATTTTATAATATTTCCCAGCAATTGATATGTAAAGTAGCAGCATTTGTGGTTTATTGTTTCCGTGTCAGTTTGTAGCTTAGTTTGAAATTGCCTAATCTTTTTGTAAATAATGTTGTGTGAAAATCCAACATCTTCCAGTTCTTTAATATAATTTGTGAGGTTCTTTTTGCAGTCAGCTTCAAATTTACATAGTCTATGATTTCTGTGCAGGAAGGATGCGAGCCCAGCTTAAAACCTCAATGTAAGCCGACACTCCCCAGAATAGGCTATGAATATGGAGACTTAAGTTCTCTGAAAGCGCTCAGCCGTATAATTCTTTTCTAATAATACTAAATTTCACTTTTTTGCGTAAAGTGCAATTTAAAACTTACCACTCAAAGGTGAGGTAAAATGAGTAATGTAACAATAATTACAATGTCTTCTTTTAGATTTCAAATCTATATATTTATTTTTCACTGAGCGTTTATCAAATATAATGATAATAGATGAAACACCCCCAAAATCTCAGTAAACAATATGATATTGGTTTAAAATGAATCTAGCCCAGAAAATTATCATTATCTTAAAGCAGCCTGTGTTACTGCTCTTGCTAATTATATATATATATTAATAAATTTTAAAATAATCAGTTTAAAACACAATTGAAATGGACAACTCTCTATACATAAAATAAATATTTAATACATCAACCTGGTTTTCATTCCTTATTGGAACCTTATCAAAATGTTTTTTTTTTTACAAAATCATATGTGATGCAATGCACTGTGACTTCTCCTTATACAGAGTCAGGAATTTCTCAGCCACTATGTGAAGAGAAACCTGTTAGCCATCTTACTTTCTCTATTCTGATCCATCCCATTTCCACAATATAATCTTTGTCAACTCCATGGCCTTTATATCTAAATCCCCCTCATCTTTTCCTAAACCCAACATAAAAACCAATAACTGACTTTCTGTATAATCACTTAGTTTATATTTATTCTTCCACAACTTCATTATATGTGCCCTTTCTGTTTTCAAGCATTTACATTAAAGTAACAGATGCTTAATATTTTCTATTCCTTCCTTAACATAATTTACATCATTACATCACAACACAATTATGTAAATCTTAATGAAACAGGTTTCAATAAACCATTTAGAAGTTCATTACCTTTTTAAATGTCCATGATGGTCTTTATGTATGATGTTTTACCGCTGGTAAAATCTTCACATTAAAATGGAGATTTATTTTAGAGCTGAATGGTTTATATATTTTTTTTGTGACCACTTAGGCATATTTCTATCTCATGACTTCTTTCATGGTGTGGGAAGGAGAGTGAACTATTCCTTACTAGACAGACATTTTAGCATTTACCATATTGACAAACTGTTTCACAGTTTTATGGTAACTTCGGGTTTCTCTTTACTGCAGCACTTATTTAATTTATGGCAACGACGGCTCCAAACTTAGTTGGTCCGATTATCTAAACTCTTCTTTGTAGAATAACTGAAAACTAAACTGCAATTTACTGTGAAGTAACTACCACAATCAAACAACTGCCCCAAATTGTCCGATTCCTCTTTTATATTATTCTATCTTACCACGGTGCATTTCAATATCCTTTTTTTGAACTCACCCATGCTAACCAACATGAAAAAGTGTTAACTTACTTTTGTCTAAGGCAAGAAAGTGTCGCTATCATTCTTGATGAACTAATTACAACATTTCTGTGCTTTAAATTGGAAAACATACAGCTCCAACAAAAACAATACATTATATTGTTAACATTTTAATTGGAAACCACAAATTTTTAATGTTAAAGATTCATTAAATAAATGTGTCATTTAATTTTTAACTGTAGATTTTAAATATTGATTTTCGTTTTTTTTTTACTTAGAGAATTTGAATTCACACATTTGGTTTTTATAACATGAGTGAAAAACTGATTTTAAATCACTATTTTTCTAAATTTCACTCATTAACTGTGACAGCCTTTATTTTCAATTATATACTCGTAAAATGGAGGAAAACTTCAGAATATATAAAACAACATATCTGTTTCAATATATATATATATATAATTAGAAGGGATTTGAACTCAATTTTTTAAGCTTCATATATCTATCCATTCCTTATACAATCAATACACATGACCACATACATGTGAAAAAGATCAATGATCTCCAATTTTTTTCGTGCTGAACCAACACTCATCAATTGATCCAGATCATTATCTCACACACACATATATAATCAGTGTTCAGTTTATATTATAGCTAATCTTCAAACTTTTTGGATAGACTTCAATCATCTCCTCCCTCCAACTCTTCAGCCACCCATATCATTAAAAATCTGATGATGGAATGCTCAAAGCCCTTGCTGATGTCAATATTACTATCATACCCATGTTGACTTTTAAGTTATTCTGATCCCTCATGTATAGGACCGTAATATGTCCATTTAAATAAACAGAAGAGGGATGGGAAGAATATAGGCTGATATGCAATATTTAAATACAAGGATATTGTTTACATTGACTTTAACATAATTAGAAGGGATTTGAACTCAGTTTTTCAAGTTCCTTACATCTATCCACTCCATTTTATACAATCGATACACCTGACCACATACATGTGAAAAGGATTAATCATTTCCAATATATTTCATGCTGAACCAGCACTCATCAGTTGATCCAGATCATTAACTTCCACACACATATATAATCAGTGCTCAGTTTATATTAAGATAGTAATTCTTCAAACCCTAATGGATAAGCTTCAATCTTCTCCACCCTCCAACTCTTCAGCCATCCATGGCATTGAAAATCTCATGATAAACTGCTCAAAACTCGTGCTGATTATTATGTCATACCCAAGTTGATCTTAAGTCATTCTGATCCCTCATGTATAGTGCCTTAACATGTGCATTTAAATACACAGAAGAGATACAAACAGAATGTAGGCTGAACATGTAATATTTAAATACAAGTATATTTGTCTATACTGAACTTATAGTAATTAGATATGTGGTCATGTGTATCGCTTGTAGAAGATAGAGTGGATAGATGTAGGGAGCTTGAAAAACTGAATTCAAATTCCTTCTAATTACATTAAGTTCAATATAGACAATATACTTGTATTTAAATATTACATATTCAGCCTGTATTCTACCCATCCCTCTTCCGTGTATTTAAATGGACATATTAAGGTCCTATGCATGAAGGGTCAGAATGACTTAAATTCAACATTGATATGACAATAATATGGACATCAGCAAGGGCTTTGAGTACTCCATTATCAGATTTTCAATGATATGGATGGCTAACAAGATGGAGAGTGGAGAAAATTGAAGCCATCCATTAAAGTTTGAAGATTTGCTGTCTTATTATAAACTGATCACTGATTATAAATGTGAAAAAGATAATGATCTGGATCAACTGATGACTGCTGGTTCAGCATGAAATGCATATATTGGAGAGCATTTATCTTTTTCACATGTATGTGGTCATGTGTAAGATGGATAGATGTAGGGAGCTTGAAAAACTGAGTTCAAATCCCTTCTAATTACATTTAAGTTCAGTATAGACAATATACTTGTATTTAAATATTATTTATTACATATAGCAGCCACTCGTAAATAAGTATGGCCGGTCTAACATCAAAAAGAAAAGAACTAATCTAGAAATGAGTTTTGTGATGATTATACAAATTAATCTATGAATCAAAGATACATCTACATATAGAACATATTGATCCATTTTTCTGTTTACTTGATATTTTACAGTACAGTTTTTTAAATTTTTTCAGTGGGAAGCTTTTCTTTCTAAAATACTTCAATAATATGGTTAATTATACCTCTTCAATGTATTCTATTTTCGGCCATATCTTCCAGAATGAAAACAACTGGCATTGCACTTCATTAAC
This sequence comes from Epiperipatus broadwayi, assembly GCA_028023455.1. NCBI lineage: Eukaryota > Metazoa > Onychophora > Udeonychophora > Euonychophora > Peripatidae > Epiperipatus > Epiperipatus broadwayi. The sequence continues at coordinate 10,455,796 of JAQFVV010000010.1, read as the reverse complement.
ATCGTTATAAGATAATCCTTATAATGTAGATAGGCTCATTCTCTTCTTTGAAAACCTTGTTCAAGTTCACCATAAAACATCATTTTAGAAAGTTTTGCATTGTTCATTTGTTTTACATGTTCTATCTAGTGAAAATGTTATTTTACAATAGTGGATTCTATAACATGACATCCACCAAGTTGAAAACATATTAATCTTGCCACTGTATTTTTAAAATTTCACAGAGCATCCTTAAATTAAACTTTTCTAATAATCTTATATTGCACTGATAGTATTCAAATTTCACTTCCATACAATAAATTAGATAAAATAATAATTCTATATACAGCTAATATATTGCAGTAGAATTTTCACTGTGATGAAATATTCTATCTTTTAACTTGTTAAAAGCAGTGGCAGCACTTTGAAGTTTATATTATATTTCAATATCTAATTCCACCTTTCTGCTTAAAAAACTACCAAGGTATTTAAACAGTTTTACATTCTTAAGTTGATAACAATCCGAGCTGAATGTTACTGAGGGGTTTTCTTCCTCAATGGTTAATAAATTAATTGAGTTTTTTGAACATTAATTATTAAACAAGTCCCTAAATGTTGCATTCAAAATATTAAGTATATTCTATAAATTGTCTTTGGAAAAGGCAAAAATAGCACAATCATCAACATATTGTAAATCCAGAATTCAACAAGTTCTGATTTATTCTTTTAATTGAACCAAATTAAAAATTCTATCATCAAACCAGTATGGTATCTTGATCTGTTTCTATTATGCCATCTGTATAGTGTTCCAAAGATAATTGCCATAAAATTTGAAAACAATGTTGGAATAAGTACACATCCCTGGTTAATCAAATTTCTCAGACTTATTGTATTATGTAGAAACTCTATAATAAAAATAAATTTTGATCAACCAATTAATTTCAATCAATACCTTAAATCTGTTCAACTAACAAATGTTTTGATCAAATCAATAAAAGCAATATATAAATATTTTTTCCCCGATACTTTCCTTGCAATTGCCCGGCAACAAAAACCATGTCCATAGTGCTTCTTGAGTCTCTGGTAATCATTCAAATTTTATTTGGTCTTTAATTATATTGAGTTAACATTATGTGAACTTAATTTTTTTTTTTTTGCTTATATGAGGAGGAAAAAATTATACCTAAGTGTATGGAGGAAAAAATTATAATTCTTCTATATCATATAATGAATTCAAGATTACATACTATAGTTTGGATACACATATTTTTTTAATAAACAATTTCCCAGACTTAGCTTGTTTTATTCCTGATAACTTGTTTTTAAAACAGGCAAAACTCTGCCACTCAGTGCAAGCCAGAGTAATCAATGGATGCCAAAAGGCTTGTGCATAAAATCCCTATCTAGTGCCTACTCATCCAATATCCTAATGCAACCCTCCCACAGCCACCTCTTTACTTAACTACAAAACTATGAGTCTAAAATTTAAAGACACAATAATATTTTCAATCCAAGCTCATTAGCTTATATAGTCATATAGGTCTGAACTCAGTTCAGTACCCATACATTTTGGTGTCTTTGGTTCTTTAATAACCACAGCCACCACTATCCTATTAGGCAGGATTGGTGTTAAATCACTAAACATCACATGATCACCATTTCTTATGGCTTGCTCATAAGATTGTTATTAAAACAGGCAAAACTCTCCATATAGTAGTGCCCCTCAGTGCAAGCCAGAATAATCAATGGATGCCAAAAGGCTTGTGCATAAAATCCCTATCTAGTGCCTACTCATCCAATATCCCCAGACTAGTTTCTAGCCTATGGCTTTCGGCAGTGAGGAGCTTTGGATCTGAGAGCACTGCACTTAGATCTTAGGATCTAATGCAACCCTCCATCAGCCATCTTTTATCTCAACTTAACTACAAAACTATGAGTCTAAAATTGAAAACACAATATTTTCAATCCAAGCTCATTAGTTTATGTAGTCATATAGATTTGAACTCAGTTCAGTACCCATACATTTTGGTATCTTTGGTTCTTTAATAACCATAGTCACCACTATCCTATTAGGCAGGATTGGTATTAAATCACTAAACATCACATGATCACCATAACTGTTATTAAAACAGGCAAAACTCTCCATATAATAGTGCCACTTGTTTTTCCTAAATAAATTGTTTTATCCAATCATATCTTAACCATATCATTTATTTATTTTTTGCAATCTTTTTCTTAAAGCAATAATATTAAGCTTTCTATACATACTTTTAGTAACTTTAATATTTACATTTCAATTTTTTTATTTCCAGTTTTTAGCTTCAGTTCTTTGATCTCTTTTTATTTTCCTAAAATAAACTTTACTGTCACATTTCTTTGCTAATTTGATTATGTTAATTAATGATATATTGCTCAATTCTTTTAACATATGATAAACAAATCTATTTTAAGTTTGAGAAATCAGCAGTAATCAGATGGTCGTGCAATTTAATTCTCATCGCTAGATCATTTTCTGATTTTTGTCTACCAATGATTTAGGATTGAAAATTGAGATCAATGCAGTTTCCCATTTGTCAGCTTTCCTTAATCTCTTTTCAGCTAATAACTTAATGTTCGTAAAATGTTAATTGTAGTTTCAAATAGCCTACTACAAGACAAAAGTCTATCCAACAATTTTCTTCCAAGAAACAGCAAAGAAGAAAACAATCCTCACCAGGTTAGTCAAATGCTGACTGATGAGAATTTGTGGCTTTTCATTTTGTTTTACTTTATAGTTACATTCCAATTTATTGTTTAATTGGAAATATGAAATAAACCTGTTTTACATCGCTATCATTATCAATCTTTTTAGTGTTACTATATATATAATTTCCGCTATTGCATTATGATATACTTCAGAATAGGACAATATCATGATTCTATATCATGGTAATCTAAAGTTTTAAACTCTATGGAAATATTTATAGAATAAAATGCTTTTTGAATAATCAGTACAAACTACATTTCCTTAAATTTACCATGAATATTTCTCACCATTTTCTAAAATTTACAACTTTATAGTACCTATCTTTATGATTTATTACTTCTCTTTAAAATTTTGTCAACTTATCACTGATCTATTTTCTTTCTCATCTCACTTTCTTTAAAGTTTAATCTAAATTCTACAACTATTAAATTGTGGATCAATACAAAGTTTAAGTGAAATGCTGAAACTTTTCTAAGTTTCCATTTCTCTTATTATTTTTAAATAGCATATTCATTATTGCTATAGTATTCAGATCTATCATATAATGCTCTATGCTTTGCTTTGTTTTCCTTGTGATACCATAGTTATATCCTCTTTATCATTATATTTCCTTTTCTTTTTCAATTTCATCATATGATCTCTATTTCATCAATATTATCATGTCTGCTAATTGATATACAGTACAATTACAATATCTTATAGTATAGTATTCAGTCTGAGTTAATTGTCATCAAAAATTTTGAATCAATACAATTTTTTTTATATCTTATAGAATAGTATTCAGTCTGATTTAATTGTCATCAAAAATTTTGAATCAATACTTTTTTTAGCTTTGATCCTAGACAACATCTATCACAATAGGTCTATTGTTAACACAAAAATTTCAAATTCTTTTCTTATACCATTCAATTTAGTTTTAGAATTCTACAACCTTATCCATTTCATTTGTATATCAGATTATCCAATTTTTCTTGTGTACTTAACATTCTAAAATTCTAAGCACCCATTTGTGCAATAATTCTAATTCTAATGACTCTGAATACATAATAATATAGGAATCTAAATTGTAAAAAAACAATTCAACACATATGGATATTATTTTCTATTTGCTTTGTGTGGCAATTTCAAAAACAATCTTTACTACAATATAATATTTTTTAAAATTTTTTTTTTAAAGTTTTAAATTTTACTGCTACATATAAATCACTTTTTTCAAAAACGATATTACATTTAAAAAAAAAAAAATACTGAATTATCATTTTTGATGACAACTAATTTATATAAAAATCACCAACTAGGATAATTTGTACTCCTGAATACTATGCAGAGAGTTTACTAAAATACTACTTGGCAGTCAATGTGCTAATAATCATTAAAGAAACAGTATATTCAACCAAAATACATTTTTACATACCTTGCTTCTGAAGTTCTTCTGGAGCTGAAGCTTCTTCCATATTTAAAATATTTATTATTTTCTTTTTTTTATCCACTGTCTTATCTTTCAGTTGCATGTTTGTTTCATCATCTGAAATAGCCTCTTCAGAGTCATCAGTTTCATTTTCCAAACTATTTTCTGCTTCATCATCTTCAAATTCATTTTCAGCTTCACTATCATCATTCTGATCATCATCCATTACATCAGAAGCATCAGTTTCATTTTCCAGACTATTTTCTGATTCATCATCTTCAAGTTCACTTTTAGTTTCACTTTTAGTTTCACTATTATCATTCTGACTACCATCATCTTTCTCTTCGGTCTCAAAATCATCTTGAACATCTTCTAATTCATCTCCATCTTCAGATTCATTAACATCCTCACTATCTTCACTCCCCAACTCACTTTTAATTTCTTCATTTTCTAATTCACTTTCAGCAACTTCATTGTCTAATTCACTATCAGTATTATCTTTACTACTATCATCATTTTCCGATCTATCACTTTCATCTATTTCATCACTTTCATTATCTTCATCATCTTCTTCAGCCTCATCATCAAAATATTCCAATATATTATCTTCTTCACCTTCAATCTCATCATTTTCTTTAATTTCATCGTCATTATCAATCTCATCTTTTTCTTCATCTATTTCAACTTCATCATTCTCTTCATTATCATCATCTTCATCTATTTCAACTTCATCATCCTCTTCATTATCATCATCTTCATCACTATTATCAATTTCGATCTGAGAATCACCATCTTCATGATCTTCAGTGTCATCACTTGAAGAATCTTCATATAATAAATCTGGTTTATCTGAAAATAGTTATATATATATTTAAAATTTTACTTTACAACAAGTATTAACATAAAAATTTTGATTAAAAGTATTGCACATTAAACAAAAATAGTTTAGAGACTTAAAATTACATAATTAATAATAGATCATTTTCTAAACGAAGAGAAAATATATGGATATAAAAAATGTTTTCTTTTTCAAGAGATAACCAATCCATTCTACAAATAAATAGAAAGTCAATTTATAGCTAGGATTTATACATTAAATTAAAAATTAATCTAATATTCATCTGCAGAACTGTTTAAATACTTTTTTTCTTCTTCAAATAGCTGATGAGTTTAAAATCTTTAAGACATTAAACAGATTACTTCATTATTTCCCTCATTCTTTTCCAATCAGAGTTCTACAATACTAACTTCTTAAAATTTTCTTTTCTATCCATAGATTACACTTCTCTGAATCATTGATATTTCTGAAATATTTATAAATATACAAGATATTGAATGGTGCAAGAAATCGAGTTTGTAAGAAATATTTGCTATAGCCAGCAGCTTTAACAGCACCTATATAAAGATATTAAATAATAATAATAATAATTTTTTAATCTGCTTTATATCATTAGATTAATTTCTCTCCAAAATAAATATTATAAAAAAATATAAATTATTTTTTTAATCTTCTTAATGATCTAAAAGAATTATAATTAATGTCATCTAAAATATTTTTTTAAATTCAGGAAACGTTTATGTATTTTAATTTATATAAATAAAATGGTAGATGACTTTCAAAATTCTGATCCAGTTGGATCAGTCCAAAAATTTCTGAAAGATAATTGTGCAAAATTAATCACTTCAGACATAAACCAGATAATTATTTTGTCTTTTTCATTATCATAAACCTGGTTGCATATGTGTTTTAGATTTACCTCATTAAATTAAAAAGAAGCAAAATTAAGAATTACCTCTTAAGATATCCTTGCTTATAGTAAGAAGAAATTCAGATCTCTGGAATGAGTATATTTATTTGATATAAACAGATAGAAAGATCATAACTCTACTATGAAAACTAAATTTGCATTTCACAGGAACATAGAATTCCAATCTAAAATAAAATTGCATTAATAAAAGAATCATATAGTTTAAGATGTTAGTGCATCCAATCTACAATGATTTGGAGTTCAAACCTGAATTCGCTAAACATGGTAATTTTTTCAGTTTCTAAAGAGATTTAGAATTTTATTTCATGAAGATAACCCATAGCCAATCCAACTATTATCCATGATACACTATAAAATGGATATTTAGCTATTTTTAACTAGAGAAAAAATCAAGAAAGAAGACTCCATTAATGAATTAAATATTAAAGTAACACACATGACAATGGTGAATAACTCCATAAATTAACCTAGTGTGACTATACGTAATGTATGGAAACCACTAATCAACTTTGCTCTTAGAAAAAAGTGGAGAAATAAGGATGAACCTCATAAATAAGTATACGAAATTTCTACTGACTGTTGCCTTTGGCAGGATGACTGTTGGTTAAAGCGTTACATTAAAATTTCAATATCCAAGGATCTAAGGGTCCAGGTTCGATTTCCACGCACTGGTCAGACCAGCAACACCTGAAAAAGAAAAGGGAATAATACCTCTCGACATGTTGCGCATATACTAACCTGTGTGTTATTACTAACAGTTGAATGTACTTTGAAAGAATAAATGCTTGAAGGTTTTCCAAGTATCAAACCTTGCATTCCATTAATAATGTAGAACGTTTTCTAAAAAATAAACTTACTGATGAAGATTTTGCAAGAGTTTCTCAAGCAATAAGAAAATCATATTCTATATTATATGGAAAAATAATTAATGCTAAAAAAAAATAATTGCACATCTACATGGGCATATCAAAAGTCATATTATATCAAGGACTGAACTGTTAAAAATCTCAGTTCTAAATATCTAACAGATACTGAAATTTCTGTTCTTGAAAAAGGATTAAACATTGCTATAACACCATCTAATATCATTATATTAGATATAATGGCAGCTACTGAGGAAATCACTCAAAAATCTCTTTAGAAGAAGAAGCAGAGTTACTGTGGAGAATAAAAGAAACACTTGAGAAGCAACAAAAATTGAAGTCATACATATCCTATAATGAGGGGAAAGAAATTAAATCTCTCCAAGTAAATAAATCTATAATCAGTCTTCTTGCTGACAAAGACAATGCAACAATTGTAATGGATACAACTGATTATGACGACAAAATACAAGAATTCCTCACAGCAGGCCAATGCAGAAAAGTGGCAAAAAATCGGATACCAAGTACAGAAACAAAGTTACAAATATTACTCTGAAAGCATCATTGGTATTTCAGTGATTCAGAAAAAAGTACACTAACATCATATTCAGCAAAATTCCTCATCTTTATGGTCTATCTAAAAAATCATGTTCCATTAAGACCTATTGCTAATTCTAGAAATTCACCTTGCCAAAATTTGTCAGGATTTTTTCTCAAAGTTCTTCGTCTTTTGGCATATAAGACCCAGTTCTTTATCATGGATTCTGGACACTTTGTAGAATTAATCAAGAACATGAAAACTGAAGGAATTAGTAAGCTTCGATGTGGAAAGTTTATTCACAAATATACCATATAAATAAGTCTTGTTTATTGCAAGAAAAAGAGTAAAAGTTGATAATAGTTTACAAACCAGAACAATTTTTCCTATTGATAGTATAATGGAACTATTAACATTCTGCATAACAACAGCCTACTTTCAATATAACAACAGAATTCTTCCAACAAAATCAAAGAATGGCTATGGGCTCACCATTGTCACTCCTGATTAGCAATATTTTCATGGAAGAACTTAAAACCACAGCCATAAAGATTACCCCATATCCATCTAAAGTTTGGTTTCGCTATGTTGATGACATATTTGTTGTATGGCCACGTGGTGCAGCACTACTACAAACTTTGTGGAAATATATTAGCAATATATCCCCTTCAATTAAATTCACAACTGAATCAGAGCAAGAATAAAAATTGGCATTCTTAGATGTTCTTGTGACAAAATTCCCTAATGGAAAAATTAACCCACACATACAGAAAAATACTTAACATATAGATCTAATCATATCAGAAACATAAAACATAGAGTTATACTATCACTATGGAACAGAGCAAAAGAAGTTTATTCAGAAATCAGTGATTTGAAGAAAGAAAAGATTTATATAGAACAAAATCTTATGAAAAATGGTTATCCGTCAGCTATTAGTAAGAAAACCTTAAATAGACAACAAAAAGTACCATCAATAAAAAATAATTATTGGTATGATAGTGTATCCATACATACCAAAACAGCAGACAAATTTAAAAAAATCTGTAATCAGTATAACATCAGAACAGCTTTCCAGATCCATACCCACTACGAGGAATTCTAACATCTACAAAGCCTAAACTTGAAATACTTAAAAGCAAAAAACTCTATGAAATACCATGTGAATGTGGAAGAATGTATATTGGTGCGATTAGTTGCCCCATTGAAAAACGATTGCAAGAGCACAAACCGATAATAAAAGAGAAAACAGATGTGTCTAAGATAACAGACTATGTATGTACCAATGAACATGTGTTCAATTGTGAAAATACAAAAATAAGTGATAGGGAGGAAAAGGCACAAAGAAGAAAATTCAAAGAAGTTGTTCACATGACAATGATGAACAATCCTATAAGTCAACCTAATGTGACTATACATAATGTATAAAAACTATTAATCAACTTTGTTCTTAGCAAAAAGTGGAGAAATTAGTAGGGAACCTTATAGATAAGCATGATTGTTACCTTTGGCAGGATGATTCGGTTAAAGCGTTATCTTAAAATTCAATATTCAAAAATCTAAGGGTCCATATTCGACTCCCATGCTAGTACTGTCACTGGTCAAACCAGCAACACCTGAAAAAGAGAGGAGAATAATACTTCTCAAAACATTGTGCATATACTAACCTGTGTACTATTACTAACAGTTGAATGTAATTTGAAAATTTAAATAAAGTTAAATTTTTCTAAAGACATTCAATACTTTATATTAGATAATGGATAAATACAATATTATAATATCATCAGACATAAAATGAAAATTGTTTAAATGGTGGCTTTAAAATGCAATGATGTGAATTAGTTGGATGCTGTCAATAGTATACAGAATTCTTCTTCCAAGCTATCTTAAAAATTTTTTTTATAATTAATATATAAAAGAATCATACATAGCAATATTTTTCAGTCACCAATTGTCCAATTGTCAATAAGCTAAGAAATAATGTTATGTTCATTTATAATATTTTCATAAGAGCAGGTGATAAAAAAGATGAGTTATTTTCAGAGAAAAAATGGTCTAAGTGTTTTAAACTTCATAAAAAATAAAAATGCTTGAAAGGACATAATATAAATTATTTATTGGAACTGAACACAGATGATGTAATCATAAGCACCTATTCAATTTTAAACTAAGCATATATATAAAATTTTGGATGATCAAATAGCTTTAATTTTCTATATTTGTCTATTGTGTCTCTTAATATAAACACTTACCTTTTCAAAAAATGCATTTAAAGAAATGTACAAAAATTTAGTTAAAAATACTGTTAATATGTTGGAAAGAAGTTACCTAAAAAGAAATGATTATGTTGCCATTTCAAAATCCATCCATACTTATTCCATGAAAAAAGAGGTATATCCTATTAGTAGTTTCAATTTCAGTCAACAAAAGATATTTACCCAATTTTAAAAAAAAAAAAATCAAAAAAGTTAAAGATAATTTACCTTAATAATACTCAATAAAAGAGCTGCTACTAAAAAAATATATCGAACAAAACTCATAAGTTGAAATTTAAAAAAAATTATACTAAATCATCTTTCTTCCAATTCCAAAAACTTAACTAGTTTTGAATGAGAAAAAAGATGCGACTACTGTAAATAATTACAGTTAAAAAGGAAGACAGTAATACCTATTATTTTTAACATTCTTTTGCCAAATGGTCAAAGGTGAGTGGAGTTAACTTTTAATTGAGGTTATAGAAATACCTCGTTACCAGCTTAAGGTCAAATGTATAATAACCAAACAATCTAGCTGGCATAGACATACAACTACAAAATGTTAAAAAAAAAAAAGTTTCAATTTTCAAATTATTAATTTTGAATAGCAGGATGAGTCAATGAAAATCTAGTATACTCCTTAAGAAAAATTTCAATTAGCCATAAAACAATTATATGAACCACTGAAAGGCCACTAAATGTCTGTAATGATTTTATTCATTGCTTACATTGAAAATGAAAGTCATAATTAGTGTGTAATTAATATAAAGTTAATAATATTTATTCATTTTCATTCTTCTATTATCTAGATAACAGCAAAAAATTGAGAAAGTAATATAAATAAATGTCTTGAAAAAAATAAGTATTCAGTATTTTGATAAGTATAACGATGTTTTCAGCAATTCTAATAGGAATTGGTTTCAGGTTAGATGAATCTGATGTGATAAGTTGCTCGAAATTGTTATAAAATACTATAAATTTTGAATAAAAAATGATCAGAAATAACTGTCTGTATTTAAAAAGAAAATTTTTCTGTGCTATTGAGGATTTCTAAAATTAAATCCCCATTACATAGTAAGCATTTAATGAAAACTGCCAGAGGACATGAACAAAAAGAATGTTTCAATAGTCACTAACATATTGGATCAGAAAGTTTACATGAAGATTTAAAGAAAAGATCTATTAAGTGATTTATTGCAAATAAGAGATGGTTGGATAGATTCAGATATTAGTAGGAACTTAAAACAAAGTATTACTACTCTTATCTTTGTGCTTTAGAATCATTTTAAATAAATTCTAACTCAAATTCTTATAGATCACTATTACAAAAGAGAAAAATAATTAATATAGCAAATATTTTTTATCCTACTGAAAGAATATGTGACAATATTTTTAATGGTTATAAATGTAATAATTCCACAGATAACAGTTTTTCTATCTTTTTTTGCTATATGTGATCATTTTTCTTATTGTGGAGAAAATAGGATGAATAAGTATCAGAAAAATCTGGTTAAAACATTAAATATAACACTTTCATAACTATCATTCTTATAATATACTCATTCTCATGAATACTGTGGTATTAAAAATCATTTAATGATCAGTTTTAGATGTACAAAAAACAAGTCACTTGATAAAACTGTCAGTCTCATAACATAGAAGCCATCATATATGCTTTCCTGAAAATATAAATGACATAACTTTTTTTATTTTCTTACACAAATTTTCCAAACTTAGTGTTGGATAAATATTAGTTAGTAAAAAGTTCTTGTTAAAAATAATCTAATTAGATAACGAAGATACTTAATCACTTTATCCATTTAAAAAACTTATTGGAAAAGTTAAAAATCGCAAATTTTAAGTTTTTCAATAATTTTCATTGTACATTTTATTCATAAGGAATACATGTAAAATAATATAAGCAACTAACATCTTTTTACCTAATATAATAAACATTATTATCTAACCTTTGGATTTTTTCTTTTGAGACAACAAAGTCAAAAGCTGATTGTATGAACTAGGTTCTTCCTCCTCAGAACTTGAGGGTTCTAACTACAATTAAATAAATTAAAATTATAATCAAAAAATACTACAAAAAAAAAAAAAAACTAAAATGGAAAATTAATTTCAATATAAAATAAGCTTCCGAAAAAAAAGTTAAAACACAGCGATCATAATTTCAACTAGATTTCAAAATAATACTTAAAAGTCTAAACACTTATACATTTTTTTCCAGCCAATTTACAATTATCAGATTCATTGTGATGTTGCTTGGATTTTACTCTTCCTTCTTCAATAATAGAATTCTTCACTTCTTATTATTACTATTCATCTATTTTTCTCAGAATGACTTATGCTATCCAAAGTTTTCTTGTTTCTCCCCTAAAGTAAAGCACTAAAAACAATTCGCTTTGTTGTCTTATATTCTGAAATTATATCTTTTAGTGATTCATTTAATCCTATGGAATATTTTTTATATTTCTAAAATTTAGTTAGACATGTGTAATTTAAGCTTTTCTAGATTAAATTTTATTTATTTCATTTACTTTGCTGTTCTCTTAAGTCTTAGTCTTGTATTTATCTTGAACATATTAAGTCTGAATCCACATTCAATGTAAGATCAGTAATTTTAGTGTACCTTTGTCATATCATTATGAATTCAATTTGACTTCTATTCAAGTCACCAGTTATTACAGGTATACATTAGGGTCCTTGGTAGAATTTCAAATTAGGTTTATGTTATAACAAGTCTTTCTTATCTATAAAAGTCAAACATGTTTAACTATGACTGTCTCTCAAATTGAGTCCAAATCTATTCGGCTTGTTCCAAGTGCTTCCAATAGGATGAGATCTATCATCAGTCTGATTTCCCTTGTCTATTTTAGGCTGCTGAGTATATTTCTACTATGAAAATTATCTCCACTGTTTCATTTTTTTCCCCAAATATTCCCAGAATTTATATATTTTTCTCCATTTCTCTTTTGAAGTTTTCTACTTTTCCAATCATTATGTTATAACATTCCAAATTACTACTTCAAACAGAAATTATGCATGATGATGAAATGGAAAGTCCGGTTTTTCCATATTAAATCTGATATTGGCCACAGCATAACTGAAAATAGTCACCAAAATACTAACTAGTGAATGACTTACTTTCTTTTTAAAATCATCACCAAGTCTAATAGGTTTATTGTTTTTTATATCAATTTTATTACCATTTAAGTTTTCACAACAATTGTCAGATTATTTACCTTCTGCTACTATATAGATACCAGCAGAGTTACTTCAATTGTTAAATAAGATGCTTTAGTTTTGTTTATTATCATTGGGATATAATGGTTTGTGAAATATGAAGCCCGTATAACTATCTGTATAATCTGTGTTCAAAACCTTAAAATTTTTTAAATATCAGATTTCTTAGCTTGGATACTACATAAAAGTTAAAAGTGGCCACTTAATGTGAATAAAATCTTCATTTTGTTACCAATTATAGTTTATGATTCAGGGATATCCTAGAACCCTAAAGTATAGTAGTTCATTTGGTATCCTGTATGCTTTATTATATAGATTTAATTAAAAGTACTTTAAATAAAATAATACAAAACTCATAGATCAAAATGAAAACTAAATGAAGAATTGCAATAGCAAAACATGCTTTGAATAAAGTAATAAGTTTATTTTGAGATTAAAAAAATTAAAGTGTGAATGAGACAAATTAAACATTTACTTTTGAATGAGTTATAAATTTAAAAAAAAAAACAAATGTAGATATGAAAAGGGATGCAAAAATAAGTGGAGAAATTCAAAATAAAGAAGAATATGAAAGAAAAAATACTAAAAAAATACATTATACTTTTTCTCAGAAGTCAAAAAAAAAATGTTTTGAAGAGAATTATACAGGTAAAAAAACTGAACGCAAAAATAAAATTATACAATTAAAAAGAAGATAGATATGATTATTTCAGGCAAAAATAAGGAATAAGAAAAACAATTTCTAAATTCATGGAAATCACATTGAATATATATATATATATAATTATTAACACAGTGTGACATATACAATCAAATCATAATAAGACAGAAAAGAGATAGACCCTGGAAATTAACTAAGTTCATAGTTAAGTTAATAAGATCCTTTTTCCATTCATGAATGTTTATTGCCACAAATAATGGAAATCAAAAGTTATTTAAAAGTATTATTATCATTTTATTAACACAGTATTAATTATTCTTATTTCACTAATTATTTTATTAATACAAAATGATTAAACATTTATAACAAAATGAAAATAATAACAGGCAATCCACAATTTAGAGTAACATGATTTATGAAAAAAAAAATGTAAATCTTTATTGCTGTGATGTAGAGAAACATACCATTTTTCAATATTGTTAAATTATATTATTATTCCCCTTTCTTTTCTGCAAATAAATAAAAGGTTATCTCTCCTCTTTTTTTTCTTAAACAATAAACAAAGAAATAAAATTAGTTTATATGTTTTGTGCAATTTCCATATATATAGTTTATATAAATATTGTAAGTTAAAAATATATGTATATTAAAATAATGTAACTGAATTTAAAAAAATTCATGTATGATGCTTATAATTTTCTTTTTAGCATAAAATCTAGATGGAAATATTAATAGTTTACTTAATAAAAAAAATATTAAGTATATAGAATACAATGTACAATATATTGACCTTATTTAGGAAATCCTCAGATAAACATATTAAATACTGTAACAGAGTAGCAATCTGCAACAAAAAAATCACTATAGCTAAACTACCAAGTATCACTATAGCCTATTGCCACTAAGGAAGCACCATTCAATGTGAGGTGTTATTATACACACACATACACAGAAGAATACCCAAAAGTAGAAATATATTATTAAAATACAATTTCAAACATTCTTTAAGATATTATTATATTTAAAATATATATACATTTTAGAGAACTTACTTTAGGAGTTTTTTCAACAATAGTTTCTGTTTTTCTAAGTTCTTCTTTCTTTTTTCTAACAAAAAATATTTATCTGTGTATAAATAAGTATACATATAACATATGGATTGTCGCACAACATTATTTGATTCTTTCAGCTTATTGTAATTTTTTAAACAGCAGCAGTTTTCTTTCTCTACTTTAGTATAAATTATTATAAGTGTGAGTAATCAGTGGTTACAAGATGTCAATGCAATTTAATCCCCATCACCAGACTGCACTATCATATAGTAATCAATGATTACTCAACTTTATAATAAATGGTAGTAGAGAAGAGAGCAAGGAACTGCTCTTATTATATATATATATATACTACTTAATTAAAGTATTAATATATTTTCTATTTAGCAAATTAAACTAAAATTCTTTTAAATGCTACCATAATTGCAAATACCTGAAAATTAACAATGAAATAAAAAGGCCCAAGACAAAATCTTTAGTTTCAAAAAAACCTGATCAGTAGCTGGCATATCCCTCGATGCCATTGCACATAATTCCAAAACCAGAAGAATCTATTTGGGGATGACAAATGCTAATTATCTTACATCAAAGATATCATAAACATGTTTACCCTTGGCCCATAATTTCATTACTTATTTTTCCAAAATTAGCAATTACAAAATCATCTAATAAAATCTTAATCATTAGCTAAATAGAAACAAATCATATACTTATAAATTTAAATGTAGTTATTATATAAATAAACAACAACTATCAAATATTAAAACTGTAGTAAATTCTCCATAAAGTAGAGCCATTCAATGCAAGTCATAGTAATCATCTGGTGCCTACTCATCCAACATCTCCAGACTAGTTTCTAGCTTGTGACTTTCATCAGTGGAGCCTTGGATCTGAGAGCACTTCACCTAAATCTTCAGATCTAATGCAACACTCCAGCAGCCACCTTTTATCTGTTTAATTAACTATAAAGCTAGGAGTTTATATAGTCATACAGATCTGAATCCAGTCCAGTATCTATATATTTTAGTGTCTTTGATTTATTAATAATAATAATCACCATCATCCTATGGGCAGGATTGGTATTAAAGCATTATATCTCATGATCACCATTTCCTATGCTTACACAAGCTATTAAAACAGTAGCAAACTCTCAGTATAGTAATATCACACAGTGCATAAAATCTCTATCTGGTACCTATTCACCCAATATCACCAGACTAATTTCTAGCTTGTGGCTTTGGATCAGTAAGAGGTCCTGGATCTGAGAGCATTGTAACAGGATCTTTGATTAATGCAATCCTCCGGCAGCCACCTTTTTTTTCTATATTACCTAATTATAAAGCCAGGAGCCCAAAACAAACACACAATAATGTTTTCAATCTAAGCTAACTAGTTTGTGTAGTCTTACAGATCTGACCCCAGTTAAATATCTATACATTTTGTGATATTGGATGAATAGGCATTAGGTAGGAATTTTATGCACAAACCTTCTAGCATCCATTGTATGGAATGTTTGCTACTATTTTAACAGCTTGTGTAAGCTTTGGAAATGGTGATCATTTGATATTTAGTGATTTAATACCAATCCTGCCCACAGGAAGAACAAAAAAAAAAACAAAATGTATAAATACTGAATTGGGGCTTGATATTTATGATTATACAAGCCAGTTAGCTTGAAGTGAAAACATTATTTGTGCTTTCCATTTTGGGCTCTTAGCTTATCTAAATAGGTAAAAGGTGGCTGAGAGAGGGTTGTATTAAATCTAAAGATGTAGGTGCAGTGTTCTTCTTCACTGATGAAAGCTCCACAAGCTAGAAACTAGTCTGGGAATAGAAGTAAGGGATTTTATGCACAAACTTAGCATCCATTGATTATTATGGCTTACAATGAATGGAACTACTGTATGGAGACTTTGCTACTGTTTTAACAGCTTGCATAAGCATAGGAAATAATGATCGTGTGATGTTTAGTGGCTTAATAACTATTAAATATATCATACTGAGAATATGTGATGCTTATGAAATACTAACCTTTAAATGCATATACCATAATAATTCATTTTTTGTTTGATTAATATATTACATTGAATTTTAAAGAATTATTTAATATAGTATGCACATTTGAAGATTATTATTTCTTCCACATTTTCCAAATTTTTTTCGATAATTTTCAATTATGATGTAATGAAGTAAAACACCAATTAAAAATAAGCATTGAAAACTGAAATGATGCCATCATGCTTAAACTACTTTAAACTAAAAGTAAATTAATTTTCAGCTTATAACCCAATAGTACACAAGGATTACACTTCAGACAATTAATGTTTTATGTGTAATAATTTTCTCAAATATTTTTCATTTTTCCCAATAAGAGATATATTTTAAAGAGAAGATTATCATGGTCTTAAAGATTTAAATGATATTTTTAATAGGATTTTTTTATGTACTTTTATAAATAATTTTATAATGAACTAAAGTAAGAGTAAAAAATAGTGTAAAATGAAATTATGCATCTAGTAGGCAGTATTTAACTGAACTATTTTAAATTAAAAATGAATCAACTTTTAACTTATTTTTCAAAGTTATATAAGAGTTATAATTCGGACATTAATATTTACATGAGTGACAGAAAGTTGGAAATATAGTAATTTCCCAAACATTTTCACAATCAAATAAGATTCTTCTACAAAGTTCAAATAAAAGATTTTTAGTTTTATAGATTTAAATGGTAATATTTAAGAGGATTTTTCTTTATATTTTTATAGATAACTTTCAGCGATAATGTAATGAAGCAAAATATCAAAAATAAATCCTGTAAACTGAAATTATATCATCTTGAAATATATTTGTTTGAACTATTTTAAACTAAAAGCGAATTTATTTTAATTTATTATCCAAGATTATATTCAAAATCTATAGCTCTTTACAAAAGAATCTTATTATACTGTTCAAATATTTGGAAAATTGTAATATTTTCAATTTTTACATATATAGAGTATTAATATCTGAACTAAAACCCTTATATAATCTAGATTAATAAATTTAAAATAGTTTAGATAAACACTATTTATTAAATTTCATAATTTCAGTTTGCAATGATTATTTTTAACTGGTACTTTATTTCATTACATTATATATATATATATAAATTATCTATGAAAGTACATGGAAAAATCGTGTTAAATCGGTAAGACCATGAAAATATATTTAAAATATATATATTTCTCCACAAAAGTTAAGAAATAGTCTTAAAAAAAAAAAAAGTTAAGAAATAGTAGAAAATACATTGCTCATTATTCTACTGAAGTACCAGTTGGTGAGGGTTAAGCAGGTAAATTATTAGTAATAAAAACATACTATTAATCAAATGAAAATAATATTAAAATTGAATAAATTTTTAAGGCTTATTTAAAAAAATAAAAATATTCACCTAGAATAGAATACAAAGTAAAGAAAAATGTCACTACTGCATATGTCAGTCATAAGTAACTTTTTTAGAAACCCAAAATAATACTGCTTTTCAATTTAAGTATCTAAAAAGTATACTTATAGGATAAGAATAACAATTCCACAACATGAGAAAAAATAATCAAGACTATATTCTCTGTCCAAAAGCAGTTCTCAAACACTTACCAAAATCATATTTCAGGATAAAGGAAAAAATAGTAAAATATATATGTATATAAAGTTCAATTTCCTTGCAACTGATTTTCATTTATTTTCTTTCATTCTTTATATTTTCTATCATGTTCTTTTAAAAAGTTTAATCTCACATTATATTATTTTCAATGCCTTTTTTAATGCCCCCCCCCCCCCCAATATTTTGAATGGGTAGCAATCTTACTTATAAACACATTGTTAATATATACATATGATATTAAGTGTAATTATAGAGTAGTGTTAAAAGTTCTTAAATAAAATGTCAACTAAATAAAGTGGAAAAAAACAAACAATTCAAATAACAGAATAAAATTGTTTATACCATCATTCAGATGCTGAAATTTATATTTAATACATTGTTTTAATTTTCTTTCTTTTTTTTTTATGAAATGCAATTTTGTAATACACCTTGTATTTTATAACAAATTAATATATTGTCTAATATTTCTTATTACATTGCCAAATGTATATCATATAATACTAAATCATCCATGCACTTATTTATTTGTTTAAATTTGAATTTAGCAGTTGAAGTTCGGAGATATAAAAGTTCTGAAGAAGATTGCTGGGGTAATCGAAACTGTAAACGAGGGTGGTAAATAAAGCATTATGTAACAGTAGTAAAATGCATGGATGATTTAGTATTATATAATATATTGTCATTATAGCCATAAAGAAGAGTGCTAGCCAATCAAAATATATTGGAAACAAACAATTAAACATGCACTGAAAATAATAAAATGTAAGATTGAATGTTCTTTAAACAACTTATTATATGAAACTCAGATATTAAAATATTTAAAAACATTGGATTAATGTATTTGAAACCAAATTCTTCAATATATATTTGTATCATGTTCTCCATCAACCATCCCATTAACAAAATTTATTCTAATATTCCATATTTACAATAAAAGTGATGTTTACAAATTTAACATATTTTAGATAAAAAGTTACAAAAGACAATTTGTCAAATAAAAAAAATGTTATGCAATAGAATTATATTACTGTCTTGCTGCATCAATTATGAGAGCATATTTACAAAAATAAAAGATTTTTTCATTGATAACAATAACTTGGTGATGAAAAGTCTGTGATTATTGTTTGAATATACCAATCATACACAGAAAAAATGGGTTAAAAATTAAGATCTGTGAAATAATCAGACTATTCAATTAGGAAAAAAAAAAGTATTGATAAATAAAATACTGAATAATAAAAATGTATAATTTCAACAGCAATATCAAAACATTTTAATGTGGAGGAAACTTTTACGTTTAATATGACAGCAAATCACTTGATGTAATTACTTATTTACTAACAATTATTGAATGACTAGCTGAGTTGTCTATTGGCAATCTACCTGAAAGAAAAATCTTATGGCTGCTTGTAACCTGAACAAAATGGTTTGATCATTTGAGTGTTGATGTGCAAACTGTGAAAATAAAAAAATGTTACATGATGCAGTCTTCACTAGTGATGGATGAAGTATCATATTTTCATAAATGTTGAACTCATAGCAATTTTTTATATATATTTTTTTCATACGTCAAATGCGCTGGGAAGCGAACCCAGGCTAGCTGCTTGGAAGGCAGCTATGCTAACTACTGGCCAACAACGCTTGACATAGCTATTTTATATTTTAATCTTTAAAATTATTTTGAACACAAATACTTACAAAAATGGAAATTTTTATAGTATAAAATAAACTAAACTACTGAATACAGTTTCCAAATGTAAGACCCAATTCTGAGAAGAAAACAATGTAAAAGTGAATCGTGGAATCACTTTCAAAAATTTCTTTAAAGAATCTCTCTTTACCAAGAACAAATTAAACTAAGAATTGCTTTAATGAAATTTGCAGGTAAGTAACAATATCTAGAAATATGCTGCTCAATGTATAAACGTTGTAAGACTAAACAGGACAATCTTGACAAATAGCTTCGAAAATTGGGCCATGCAGGAACTGTATTGAAAGATATCAGGAATTGGATTATTTTTAAGTAAAATATGTTTGATGATTTGGTACATAATTCAGTACAGTATTAAATTATTATGGACTTATTTCAATCCGAAAATTTTTCAATATAAATATATTAGTTATCACGAAAAGTTTTTATTCCAACATGTGGCAAATTTAATTGTTTTTATACTTAAAATAACATAAACGTATAATAAAGCGTATATTTAATTAAGACATTTGAGATTAGTTAAAGTACACAAATGTTTTATTATCTAAAGGCATAAATCCTAATAATATACTAAAATTTATTCGGAGAAGCCAGTAGGGAATGAACGAGTTTTAATTTATTTTTAAACAGTACAGGCAAATAGACCACGTGCAGTTAGAAATTTCATTAAAAAAAAATGACGAAAACTTACTTTACATTTATATGATTAAATTTTTCGAAAACTTTTGCCTTTTTACTCTTAAATTTTGTATCATGCACGTACTTTTGTGTGTGCTTTTTGTTACTTTTAAATTTTTTTCTAGATTTCTGTTTACTTTGGCGCGCCATTACGCTAATACAGAAGAAATTTATCAAAACTAAAATAATTCGCTTGATATTATTTCTGCTTTTGTAAAAGTTAAAAAAATTATATTGTGGGGAAAAATATTTTAAGTATTAAATGATAAAATTTATTTGACATTTAAAATTATTACTGGGGTCTTGAAACAAAACGTTTTTAAACCTTTATATATTATCTCAACCAGTAATAATTTAATTTTTAAATTAGAATGATAAATATATCTATTAGTTGAGATTATTAATTGATGTGACTGACGAAATCTGTTATCATGATAATTAATGCCAACGTTCATGATGTTTGGCTATTACTGTACTAACATTTTCTAGAATTTGTTTAGATATTTAATTATAAAAATTTAGTAATGAAGTGCAGTTTTGCTTAGAGCTAAAATTTATCGCGAAGAATAGAGTAACTGTTAAAGTTTATTGAAGACAAAAGCTAATGTACAGTGTTTTTATTTTATTAATAATTTTTTTATCACGTTCTTAGCAACGTCTAATTTAAGTCAACCAATACTCTAAGCAACCCATTAATCATTAACACTTAATATCTGCGAAAACTAATTTTTTTCCAAGGCCATCATAACAAAACTCATTATAAGCAAGCTTTTTTTTGTTGTTAATAATAATTACTAGCGGATAATATATACCCAATTATTTCCATATAGCTAGAATAACAGAAAAAATGCAACCTTTTTCTCAATCCATTGTAAAATAGAGAAAATCCAAAAACTTTTTGAAAACAATTTTTATCTATTTTCTGAAAAATTAAATGACAAAATATTTCTATTAACTGAATTTGCAATCAAATCCTTAAAAACAATACGACATAACAAATCTACTTTTATCTTGAGCAGAAACATGACGTTCAGATTACTTTGGATATAATTATTCTATTGAGGATTTTTAATATGTTTGCATTAAGAAAAAGATTCGTGATTATTACAATTTATGATAATTGATATTCAAATTTTATGTAAACAATGTCTACCTTAGAAATCACAAGCTTAAGTTGGTCTTTTGAAATTATTAAGAATAAGACAATTGTTCTTTTCAAGTTCAGAGCATAACAGCATCACCAGGAATTTATCAGTAATGACGTGCATAATTTCAAGATTGTATTTCGTCAATTAATTATTTATCATTATCTAATGAAAAATTACGAGTTAGACAAGATGTTAGTTAAATGAGACTTTAGTCTAATGACGGAATTAGATACAATTAGAAATACAATTAATAATATAAGAATTGCTTCACATATGCAGCGGTAGCTAGCATGGGTTTACTCTAGCTTAGAAATACAAAAACTAATATTTTGGATATGCCATATACAGTTGTATAGAAATAAGATTAATTTTTAAGTTATTTCTGTATTTGATGACACATTGAATAACTTTAACATAAATTATTGCAATTAAACCTGAAAGTTAACAGAATTGATATACAAGTTTTTTTATTTATTATCTAATTCTCCTTTGGAACCTACAAAGCAGAAATTCTCTATCAATATTATTGCTTGTGGGAAGGGTTTTGCCTTTGGAACCTACAAAGCAGAAACTCTATCAAGGTTGTTGCTTGTGGGAGGAGTTTTGCTAAGTATAAGGTAATGTAAAAGTTGTTAAAACAGGCAAAAACTCACTATATATATATTGCCACACCCAGCAAGCTAAAGTTATACACAAGCATAAGAAGTGGTGGTCATGTGATGTTTAAAGTAAAAGTTGTTAATCATTTTTAGTCAGAGACAAAAGCATTAATTGCTTGAAGAATATAATCTTTGATGTAAAGCAAAGTAAGTGACAGCTTTCATAATAGTTTATTTACCTCCTGAATCTAAAGGAAGAGTGTAAATATTCTAGTTATAAGTTAGCAAGGTTATCAAGAGAGAATATAGAAGTATGCTACAATATATACCGTAAAAATCTGTAAAGTTGCTTTATATAATATTCAATACAATAAAATAATTAAAACCACACCTTATAATCAATATATAAACAAAATTTAAATAATATAATATAACAATATAAATTAATAATAAATTAATCAATTTAATACCTCATTATCAAAATATAAACTCTCTCTCTTTTCAATTATAATACAAATCACAAAACCCAAAATATCAAATCAAATCAATTATATTCATTTCTTATATAAAATATCCCTTTTATTCATCATCCTACATAATTACCCCTAACCCCCACAGATCATTCCACTCTCTACACAACATCTATTTTCGATACCCACACCACTGAATCTGACAAAAATTGAAGAGGATGAGTCCACTAACCTATTTCATATATATCTATAATCTTTTTAACCACACCTCTCTCCTTAATATCACTCAATTTTTTCCAACTATAATTCCTGGGAATATAGCTTTGATGTTTATCACCTGTTAAGATAGGGGGAGGAAAACACCACTAAAACAGACAAAAAAATATAAATTTCAAAAATCAAACTACTTGATATATTTCTAATTTTCACACTAAAGGGGCCAATATATATATCGGTATTTGATAGATATGTCACAAAAACCCCCAAACACGGACCAAACCACGAACCAAAGAACAAACCCAACCAACACCAGATAGAAAACTAAACAAAAACGGGAGACACCCAAAGAATAAACATAAAAACAACAAAAAATAAACATAGCCCAAATAACATAAAAAATAGAAGAAAAACAAAAATAAATAAAAAATTTTTAAAAAGATAATATCTAACAAATAAAAAAAAAGCGTTAGCCAACATATCCATA
This sequence comes from Epiperipatus broadwayi, assembly GCA_028023455.1. NCBI lineage: Eukaryota > Metazoa > Onychophora > Udeonychophora > Euonychophora > Peripatidae > Epiperipatus > Epiperipatus broadwayi. Next base: position 10,432,324 of record JAQFVV010000010.1, on the reverse strand, counting down.
TTGAAACTGTCTCCCCCCCCCAAAAAAAAAAAAAATGAAAATATACCAATTACAAAGGAACCCAACACAGAAACAAACATTTGCTTAAAATATGGAAAAGGAGTAATAACCACCAAAGCACGGGTAAAAAAGAAAAAAGCGGGGCCCCAAAATAAAAAACAAAATACCGACCGGCAAGCCAACACAAAAGGAAACGAATAAAAACCACCACGACAACAATAAACAAAGATAACAAAAATATAGCAAATAAGACCCCTCCAAACATACAAGAATAGAATACCTTCACTTGATATAATAGAAAGAGGGGAGAATAAAATATATACCAATAAAAAAAATAAACCGTGTAAAATAAAGTTGATAGAATAAAGTTTAGGGCGCTATAAAATAATATATATTGACACCACGCAATAGGAAAATAAAAAAAACCCATAAAAACCAAAAATATATAAAAAAAAAAGAACCTAAGAAGAAAAAATAAAAAGAGGGAAGGGTGAGAAATAAAAATTAGACGAATAAAGATATAAAGATATACTAAAAAAAAAATAAAGAGGAAAAAAAAGGAAATTAAGGATAGGAAAAATCTGGCTGTCGGTGGTTTTATTTTCTAATTGTGGCAAATGAAGATTTCGGGGCTACTGCCCCTTTAGGCTCCGTATGACCGATATAGGCTTTTGTGTCCTGTCCAATTTCGCCCACCGTTTGGCCGGTGGCTGTTTTGCTTTTTTTTCCCGCCAAAATAACAGCTCGAACAACGTTCATATACTAGGAACAACCCTCTCTGCTGGGAGTTCCCCGGGACCCGCCAGGGGCCCGATGAACCAGTTTTGTTCACTCCCGCAACACCGCTCATGGCTCACCCCGTGCCCCCTTTGCCGGGGTCTTCATTTAGCAACGAACTAAAGTGGGTAACTTTGACGGGCTTTTGGCCGCCGAACCCACTTGGCCTTGGGTTTTGGTGTTTGCAATTGGGGGTTGTGTGGTTGGTTTGCTTGGCTTTAGGTTGTGTCAATCTTATTCTAAAGTAAGAACCTTGCTTTGGCTTTTACCTCCTCCTCACTTACCCCCCTCGTTGTTTTAAACCTTGGTTGTTGTACCCCACCTGGTCTGATTTCTTCGCCTGGGTTCTGTCTATGCTTTTCCCCTACTTAGGCTTCCACCCTTCACCCAACCTATTATTTACCCGGACGTGGCCTTTTTCTAAGGGCTATTCTCCCGTTTCTGGGCGGTAAAACCTCCTCCACTTGGGCGACTGCTCCGTGTAAGTTGTAGTATTCCTTCACAATCAAACACTATTTCCACTAACAAAGAATGCCCAGACCACCCGACTGCCCCCGTAATAAAAAAGTTTAAAGGGTAGATACTATAAAAACTAAGGTGATATTAAACACCATTCGGCAAAAAACAAAACTTAAATGAACATAAAAAAAAAATTTGTGAACTCAAAGTTTCGAACTCAGCAAACCCCTTCCGAGCCAAACAACGAACAACGGGAACAAAAGAAAGAAGTATACAAGTGCTAACCAAAGCATGAGCAAATATCAAAAGGGTCAGCATAGAAGTGAGGATGCACTTCCACTAGAGCAGCATGAATAACGTCATGCAATATGCTGAAATTGTCTATACAGGTCTATATGCTTAACAGAAGTAAAGTAATCCACATATTACTATAATATTGTATGAGCATATAATGTTGATATCATGTAGCGATTTAAGTCTACCACAATGATCTAGCACATTGTCAGAGCTGATCAGAGAAAAGACACCGAAGAGTAGACAACAGTATCATGCAACCAGAGCAACAATTGGAGTCTATTAGCATCAGAAAACTAAAGCAGATCAAGCAACCCATATCCATGCTGAAGACTAAGCTCACACAGCTATAGTAGTACAAACTGTAGGATCCTGTTATATAATCTGGAATCTGAAGACAGAAACAATCGAGCCCAGAATGGCATTTATTATACTATATTTATTGATATAATTATTTATGAATAATAAATCATGAAATGTATCTATGCTTTTGTACTTATAGATAATCATGATTCCATAAAGTGTCAGAACACAACGATTTGGCACAGTTGACAGGATCCCATAGAACAGTGATGGTGAACCTATGGCATGCATGCCAGAGATAGTACATTTGAATTTTTTACTGGCATGCGAACTATTTATAAATCATAATTTTCTTAAATATTTTTTTTGTTGCTAAAATCTGTATTAATAAAAATTTACTGTAAACTAAAGGTAAAATAAATAAATATTATACTAGAATTCAATTTGCAATTGAACTCTAACTAGAAGCAATAAATTATGATATCAAATAAAGTGGTACCGATATACTGTGGTATCATATTTTATAAACCAGTCAAATGATTCCAATGAACTAGAAAGTAAACTCAGTAAAATATTTTATAATTCTTTGAAGAAATTTTTTTCAAATCTAAAGTAAAAGTAATCAAATGGTTTTCTGTCCTAATCTTTTTTCATCTACACCATTCATTTATTTTAATGTAATCAATATCACGAACAAAGCAAAGAAATGCGTAATCAATGCCATCAAATGATGTTTTTTTTTAGCTTGAAGTTTTGCTGTAAAAGTGAACTATAAGGATAATAATAAATTTTAATATACAATAAATTTTTGATTTATAAAATTATTAAAGCTCATTTAAATTTCATTTTAAATAAATTTGTTACATTTGTATTAATATGACAAGTGAAAATAAAAAACAAAAAATTGTCAAGCAGTAGAGAATTTCAAAATTGGTGAGCTGATGTGTACAGAATGATTAACAAAGGCATCAGGGCAGGATGTATTTTATGTTCTGGAATAGTTGTTTTGAGAACATCAGTAAAATAGCATTATGAGACCAATCAAAAATCACTCTGTGAAAAAAGTAAATGAACAAAAAGAATATATTGCCCAAGCATTTAAAAATATAAATATTCAATCAACATCTATAATGACATTTATTGAAAATCATTCAAATATAACTGCTGCTAGTTTTTATATTTCAAATGTAATTGCCAAGTACGAAAAACTTTTTAATGATGGAGAATATATGAAAGAGGCTTGGATAAAATGTGCACCAGTTCTTTTTGAATATTTTGAAAACAAAGCAAAAATTATTCAGAGCATAAAATATTTACCATTGGCTAGAAATAGTTAAAGAAAGAATTCTGCAAATGGCTAACATCATAACTTATCAACAAAAAGAGATATAAAATCTACTTTAATTTCTCTCTGCCTTGATGAAAGTACAGACATAAATGGATCAGCTCATTTGGCTATTTTTATTCACTATAGTATTGGGAATAATATCAAATAAGAATTAATCAGTTTAACATCATTAGTAACAACAACAAAAGGAATAGATATTTGCAATGAAAAATAAATAAATGTTGCCAAATTGTATCAGTAACTACAGATAGTGTTTATGACTGGAAAAGAAAATGTTTTTTTTTAGTTTATTTACCAAATGTATTGGACATTCAATTTTGGGTTTTCATTGCATTATACATCAGCAGGTTTTATGCACAAAAGTCAGATTTAAGGCACTGGATATTGTTATGAATATTGTGTCTAAGTTAGTCAATTTTATATCTACATATTGAGTGAGATAAACTCAGTATACAATGCCTTTCTTATGTACAACAATGTGGTTAAGTCAAAGAAAAGTTCTTCAAAGATTCACTTGAGTGTTTAGGTGAAATTAGGCTGTTTTTACTTAATGAGAAAGTCATTGGAAAATATAATGAATTAATGGATGTTGAATGGTTTTCAAAATCAATATTTTTTACTGATATGTGTTCACATCTATGTGAAACTGCAAGGTTGTAATAAGACAATTGTTGTCATGTTTGATTTGATCAAAGCATTTGAAGTTAAATTACAAATTTTCAACTATGATGTTATTTTTTACACTTTCAAATATTTTTCAAATCTAAAAAAGTTCTTGGCTGATTTAAAATCTCATGAAAAGCCAGATCAAGTAATATTGATGCAAGACTTTTGTGCTATTATTCAATCAATAATTGATGAATTTTCTTTAAGATTTACACAGATCAGACAATTTTCAGAAACATCAAAATTTATTTTATACCCAGACATAATATCAATGGATAGTCTCAAGTTAGAAAATGTTGAGTGGCTTAATTTGGAAGATGTGGAAATGCAATCAATTGATATTCAATCCAGTTCTATATAGAAACAGAAATTTGTTGATTTGAGGAATGAGTTAGAAACAATGGAAAATGATCGATTATTGGATATATGTAAAAAGAATACTAAAGAGGAACTAGTGACTGCCTGAAATGCTATTCCTGAAACATTTAATTGTTTAAAAAAATTGATGACCGCTGTATTATCAATTTACTTAAAGACAGTTCAAGAAATAGAATTAGATAAATCTAGTTAGCATGTATATTATTAAAAATGACAAAATATGAACCAGATATAAAACATTTGGCATCCAATGTACAAGAACAAAATTTTCATTAAATAATATCGATTTATTTTGATTTTATATGTTCATTTCCAAAATTTTGTTTTAATTACTATTATTTTTTTACTATTACATTTCATTCAACTTGTGCTCTTCTATATAAATATCGTTCACTTGTATATAGCTTATTTAGAAATTTTATTTAATTATTATTGTTATTTTATTTTATAAACTTTTAAAAAAACTGCAATAATTAAGTTATTTATATTTTGATTTAATAACTGTATTGCACACCAATTATTCAATAAATATTTTTTGAAATTTTTGGCACTCACATATAAAAAGGTTCACCACCACTGCGCTAGAACAACAACAAAAAAAAGCTCAGAAGGAAGCTTAATTAAGGAATGGCTGGCTCGAAAGGAACAAGTTGAGAGGAAGTTGAACTCATGGTAACAAATTTATTTATTTATTTTACTGAGTAAATAATAGGAATGGCTAATAAAAATAGTTTTGAGAAATTTGATACTAGTCAATCTGAGTTATGAAGATAATATGTAGAGAGATTTTTTAATTCTAAATTGTTGCAAGCTAAATTATGTCAGACCTAAGATTTCAGCATTTATTAATTTATGTGGAGCAGCCACATATAGAACATTAATAACTCAGGCAGCCCATCTGATTTAATATTTGAAAAAATAATAGATATATTGAATGAGCATTTTGTGCCAAGGCCAGTTATGATTATGGAAGATTATAAGTTTTATTACTGCAAGCTAATTGGATTGCACAACAGTAGTAGAGTACATGGCCAAACTAAGAAGTCAAGCAAACAAATGTGATTTTGGCACTTTCTTAAATGAGCCATTAACGGACAAATTTAACAAGGTAAACCATACCTTTCATCTAAAATTGTTCATATATAATTCATCAATATTTGAGATAGAAGTAGCTTTAGATAAGTGAACAAGCATCAAAACAATCTGCAGTTATCATTGGTAGCAATCAGGAAGTAAAATCCACAAGTCAGAATCAGCCAATATGGGGGGGGGGGAGCAAGGAATGAAATTTTCATGAATAATAGCTGCTTTAAATGCAACAGTAACTATAGTTATAAAAGGTAGATTCAGTGAAAGCATTAAACCAGTATGCAGGTTATTGAGAGAGCATGTTAGCACAAGAGAGACTACACATGACCCAGATAAAAATAAGCTGGTTGATCAAATATTAGGTTTAAATCAAAAGAAATAAAGAGTAAAGAGTCTAAAAAAAGAGAAAGTGCATAATAAAAACTTTAAAGAAATAAGAAAATAATATCAGCAGATAGGATGAAAATAAATGGCATACTAGTTAAATTAGAAATAGATTCAGGATCAGCAGTAACCACAGTAATGAATAATAATTGGAAAGAAATAACAAAGAATAAAAAATGAATACTAATTCTTATTACAAGAAAAATGAAAATTAATAAAAGTACTAGAACAAGCTAAAGTTAATATGAAGTGGTGGAATAAATATAGCACAGCTGCCACTAATGGTAATTACAAATGTTCTAGGTAGAAGTTGGTTTGAACCCTTAGATTGTGCCACAATACATACTAATACAATTGTAAATAATGATAAGGACATTGAAATATATAGAAGGGAATACCCAGAAGTTTTTAAACCAAGTTTATAAAAGTATGCAGGGTCTCTAGTAAAATTACATATAAATGATATGTCAAATTAATCATGTACAAAGTTAGACAGATTCCATTCATACTTAATAGTATATGATTTTAGAAAGATTAGAGAAAGAGGTAATGGAAAGAATACAGACATCTGAGTGGGTAACTCTCATTATGTCAGCAATAAAAGTGTATGGTGATATTACGTTATGTACTGTAAGGGTACATTAATCTGACCACAAAAATCACCACACATGCCAATATTAAAGGTAAACCTACCAACATAATCTTTAAGATATTATTAATTATATATTGAACAATTTTGTGTAAAATTATCAGTTGAAATTATATTCTTGGCAATACTGATATATATATACACACACACCAAATGTATAAATGCATTCTAAACTTTTGATTGATCAATTACAGAATCAGCAATAAAAATATATTCATCTTTTAATATTATATTCATTTTAGTTTTTTTGTTTGTAAAAAGTATATTAATAATTTGTTAGATTATGAAAGTGAACAAAAGTTTTTTTCAAAAATAATTTTCTATTTATTCTTATAAAAATATTTTATAGCGGGGAAAACAATGTTCGTAAACAATTAGAAAATGTTGCATACATCATCAACTTTCTTTCTCAATTTACATTGTGAAATAGTAAAGAATTTTTTGTTAAAATCTTACTATTTTTTTAAAATAACTATATTTTCAGCATATTTTATCAAAATACATTACAATATGTAAATAAATGCCAAAAAAATACTCTAAATTATTAATTTTGGTTAAAAATCAAATAAAGAGCTTGGGGCAATTTAAACTGTTGAAAGGTGTGAAAATTGTTCTTAGCAATGGTTTCTTTTTCAATTGACATTCGTGTAAATGTATACAATTTTTTACTAGAATACTATTTTTCTAAAATAACTATATTTTCAGTATATTTTATGAAAATAATTCATAATATGTAAGAAAAATAATAAAAAAAAACATTGTAAGACATTAATTTTCATTTTCAAAGCCAAACAGAAGTTTGAGCGATGACAGGCGGTTTCGTTTGGCAAAAATCAAAGCAGCCAATCAGAATTTACAAAGATGTGGCTTCTCTTTGTTCAAACTTAGAATGCCTATATTATTGATTTTTTACTTGTAAAATAATTCAAGAGAGAGCAGCATCTTACGGTACATTTTAAGCTTTAAAATAAGCCTAAATATGCTACAATAACGTAAAAACTGCAGGAATTAGAGCAAGTTAGAACTGTGTACGAATCTATTTGAAGCAATCAATCCAAGGGTTAAAAATTATTAACATATTTTCATTAAGTGGTTTATGTCAAAGTTGTGAGGGCAGGAATTTTGACACTTATCAATTAAAGTATAGTAATTGTCTATCTATATATACTGAACAATGACAAAGATACATGTAAGAGATTGTGGTCTGGGACAATGGCTCAGCATGAAAGTATATCTTGGGGATCATAGATCTTTTTCACATGTCTTTCATCATATGTTTATGATTACGTCACTCCACATGGTGTTAAAAGCAGATAGAAACAAACCGCTACTTTGTGTGAAAGTGGTATAGTAAAAATTACACTATAGAAATATCATTAAATATATCTTGCTTATCACTGTTTAAAACAGATAAACTGTATAACCAAAAAATAGTTAATCTAGATCAGGGATCAGGCAACAACAGCTCATGAGCCAAATATAGCTCTTTGATCCCAATCATGTGACTCTTTTTGTTACGATAAGTATAAACACATTTTTATTTCCTCTTGTAATTTGTAAATAAATATTTTAATAACTCTAGGAGAGGAAATTGCATTTTACAACATTGTTTCTTGAATTCAGCCTTACTATATAATAGTAATTACTATATATGATGAATGTTTAAATATTAGAAATTTATGAATAAATCAGATTGTCAAAGTAATTTTTTTGTTTTTATTTATTTATTCTTAAGAGAATTTTTATTTTCGTCAGGAAGTATACAGATTCCATTATGTTCTATCACTAAAATAAATGTTCATTTATATCCACAGCCACTCAGAAATATGTATTTCCCAGAAATTATTTTTCACCTTTTTCCTATGGCTCTTTATATTAAAAAGTTTGTCGACCCCTGAAGTAGACTAATCTATGAAAAGAGAATTACAGTTTAGCACATTCTCCTGCCATGACCCAAGAAAAACTACAGATCAGAAGAGATTTGAAATTTTTGAGATCACAAGTGAACATGGATTGTTTTCCATGTAATTAGCCTTTGATTAAACCAGTTAGCTATTTAATAGTGATACATAAAACAGCTAGATAATAAAGATTCTGAATTAATAGGATTTGTCAGATATGCCATGCACTAACTGTAAAATATATGTATATACAAATGCAAGCATGACTTAATTAACAGAGAGGCAGCAAATGTTAAGATCACAGAATTGTGGGGAGGTTAGCCTTTCACAGTGTTAGTTGACAAAGCCTAGGAAGATAGTTGGATAGTCAAAAGCACTCCTAACTGGATAAAATTTTTAAAATATATCTGATTACTGTATTTATAATTATTCAATTATATAATTATTATATTGCTTTGAAGAAATACAGACATTGAATTATAATATTATGTATATACTATTGTAATCATAATAAAAATAATAAATTTAACAGTAATAACTATTATAAACAATCTTTAAATCTGCAGAAGTACTTTTGGTAAGAAAGTATTTCTGCAGATTTAAAGACTGTTTGTAATAGTTTATTACCATTTGTTGTGTCTTGATTTTAGCTTTATCTTGACAAGATATGAATGGGAATTTTCTCAAGAATTTACTCTACTTCATTTTTAATAATAATAATCCAATGGTTTCAATTTATGAGGGAGTTTAATGGACATAAACAATTATTCCGGTAATACATATACATATAACTGTAAATAGACTATTAATACTTTGCTTATCTATAATATATATACATACAACTGCAAACAGATTATTAATATTTTGCTTATATATATATAACAGTCAGTCAGTCTCTTGCTTACTTGCGATGTTCATGAGTATCTCCAAAAGTTAATTTTCTTGCTCCTGCTAATTCTCCTGCAGTCTTCTCATCTTGGCATACAAGAATTATTTTTAAGATCCTGGGTCCGCAAAAATAAGAAACTCCCTCTCTCTCTGCTACTTGCAGTATGACTGATTTTCTATGTGAGACAACAAAAAACTGCCAAACCCCCTAGATAAAAAAAAAGCGTTCTTTTTTCCCCCTTTGTTTTCTGGAGTAATTTCTTATTTATTTTCTAGCCCCATTGGGTATGTTTTCTTGATCTTATCTCTTGCATTTTATTTAATTATTTCTTTTTGGAATTTGATTGTTGATTAATTATTGACAATCAGATTAATTATGGGAAATCCAATTCCTGCATAATCAGATTTTCTTTAGTTTTATTCCTTTACTGTTTTAGTAATTATTTTTGTTCTTAAATTATTTTTAGCTGGTCGTTTAGAGACACATATTTAATTAGTGATTAGTAACTATTCCAATCCTCCCCTTACTTCAGAAATTACTTGTTTTACATGTAGTCTTGTAATCTGTTTGGTTCACTTTTGCTCTGCTGGGGTCTGGGCGATTTTTGCCCCTCCCTGGGTTGTTCTATTTTTGTTTCCATTTCACTATGATCTTGCTGTTGTACTTTTTCCTGTTTTTCAGCATCTGGACCTATTTGTTCACTCTCTTTGCCATGGGTTTGGTTTTATAGTTCTTCCATGGGTCGTATTATTGTAGTTTGGAATAGCATCTCTTCTACTATTCGACAATGAATGTGGTTTATGAGTCTTTTGTATTGTTTACCCTTCCCATCTTCGATGGTTAATATTTGTCTGGATTTCTTTTCCGTAATTGTACCTTCAACCTACTTCTTTTGCAATGTGTTGTGTAACCATATTTTTTCACCAATTTGAAATATTCTCTGTTCACTCATATGATGGAGTTGCTCATGTTTTGGTCATAACATATCTAATTTGATGCACAGTTTCCTGCACATCAACAACTCCACTGGCGATTTGTTTGTTGCTGTAGATGGTGTTGCATGTTGATACAGCATTTCTTCATGTAATATTTTTTGAATGCAGTTCGGAGATTTTTTAATTGCCTTTTTAATTGTTTGTATGACCTTCTCTGTGACGCCGTTTGACTCTGGGTGATATGGGCATGCACGTGTCTAATTACATTGTTGTTCAGGTATTCCTCCATCTCTTGTGTTATAAATCCCATGGCATTGTCAGTGACTATTACTTCTGGTAATCCATGACATAAAAATATCACTTTTAGTAGTTTTGTTTCTTGTGCACTCTTATTTTTGATGATGTAGTATTCAGCCCATTTTGAATATGCATCAACCAACACTAACAATATCTGGTCATTAATAGAGCTGGCATGGCCCATGTGGAGTCTCTGCCATGGTTTCCCTGCCTTGGGCCAGGGTATATATTCTTTTGGTTTCATGTTGCTGTGTGCTTGACACACTGAGCATTTCTTAATATAATTTTCTATATCGAGTGTTATTCCTGGCCACCAGACATAGTTGTGAGCTAAAGCTTTTGCTCGTACTATTCCTGGGTGTCCCTCATGTAGCAAGTTTAGGACTTTCTTCCAATGGTATGACTACTCTGTCTTCCATTAATATGCAACCTTTACTAAAAGACGGATCATTTCTATTGGTCCAAAAAGGCGGTACCATGTTTTGTGGTTTCTTTATTGGCCAGCCATTCCTAATTCAGTTCTTTAGCAGCCCATATCCTTTATCTTCCCTCATCCATTTTCCCACTGTTTCATTGTTGAAAATTTCAGACTGCATAGAATCTATATACTTGATCTCTATTTCATGATTTTGGGGTTCCCGTCTATCGGGGTTTCTGGACAATGCATCTGCATGCTGAATTTCTCTTCCCTTCTTGTATACCAGTTGTTAATCATATACTGCTAGTATATTCCTCCATCATAGCATTCTCAGGTTCAAATGATCAGGAGTTAGCTTATCACTTGCTAGTATACACAGTAACAGCTTATGATCTGTTATGATTTGAAAGGATTTGCCATGAGCCACTATCTATTTCCATTTTCATTTTAACACTGCAAATTTCCAATTCAATCATAAATTGTTCTTGTGCCTCCATGCTTGTATTTCTAATAGTAAAATTATTTTTTGGTTTACCTCCTCTATTCTTTTGACTCTGCTCTTCACCTTGATTTACATCTGTATCGGGTTTTCTACATACATGTGCAATGTGTCCCTTATTTCCACATTTAAAACACTTTGTTTCTCTCCACCTGCACTCTTTTGTTCTGTGGTTAGTTTTTCCGCAGCAATAACAAGCCATTTTTTTCCTCTTTTCAAAATCTGGTTTGTGTGGGTTATTCCGATAACTGTCAGTTTTATAAATCTGAGTATTTATCTTTTCAGTTGTATTTTTAAAAGCTTGAGCTTGTTCACTTATTAGTTCATAAGCCATTCCTTTCTGGATTGCACATCTGGTACTTTAAGTCTGTATCTGTTAATAATTCTCTCAATCTGTCACTGTACATACTGAAGCGGTCGGATCTAAATTCGATCTGAGCTTCATGCAATCCCACTTTTAACCTAGTTTAAACCCTGTCACTAACAGTGAATATTTCCGAATGTAATGAGACTTTATACTATCTGCAATACACATTATTTTCATTTAAAACAGGTTATTATTTAAGTATTTATTGAAGCTAATTATATTATGTTTAAATTTGTTAATGTTATTAATTACCTCATTATAAAATATTCATGAAAAATATCTATTTTAATTACATGGATTGTATGTATATATTTGTAAATAGTTAAATATATATTCGTTATAAAGTTTTATTACATCGGAATGTTTTATTTCATATTTTACCATTTTGTTCAAATTTATATGATTAAAAGTTACATTCTTTCAATAAGCTTTCAGATCGTCCTTTCCCAAAGATAATAGGGAATATTTATTAATTAGTTAAAATGATAAGTTAAAACTTTAAGGATGGTTCTAAATTAAAATCATTTGTTCAGATTTTACAAATTCATTTTCTAAATAGAAAATGAATTCAAAGTTAATGGATTTGAAAGTCTTATCGGAGAAATGGATCGGAGATCAATTAGAGAAAATTTTGGTTTGTAATAATGTAAAAGCTTTAGCCTTAAGTTATCAAGATCAGAATGAGTGGGAAACCATAGGAAAAAGTATAAAATAGCTGGAAACGTTTCCATAAGAAGCCATTACTATTAAATTAAGAGAAGTTGACATCAGAAACTACGTCCTTTTTAATTTTTAATAGTATTTTCAGCATCATACATGGATAACTTTGAGAATCTGATTGTTGGATCCCGGAGTTCTCCAACAAATCTTCAAAATGTTGCTGCTAAGATAGAAAATTTAAATACAGATCGTAAGCTGCCTAAACTCCAAAAGGAAACTAATTTATAAATGAATTCTACATTAATAAAGTGCACACCTACGTTGTCTCCTAAATCCAATCAGACTCTGTCCTATGAATTAATGAGCAAGCCATTGAAGGACTGGTAACCCTTTTATTTTATAAACTGCAACTTTCTGGTCTGTTCTTGAACTCTATCAAATCATATTTTAAGTAAACTACTGTCTAAATTTCTCTATTGATTTTATAACGTGTTAAATTTTGTATAGTAATTCTCCATTCTATTATCTTTAGTCTTAAAATTAATATCTTGCTAACTTTCTTCCTACTACTACTATGGTGGTTCATTTTAACTAATTTTAATTATATTTATTTGAATGAATTAATATCATTTATTTGCGATAATATGCCAATAATACTTTCAACTTGATAATATTTTCGTAAACTCACCCTAATAAAATCATATTGCATTAAATTTTATAGCTTAATTATTGCCCGTTAGAACTAAATTAATACGTTTCTATTAATTATTGAGTTGAAGGATTTATTAATGTTTGATTTTTTTTTTTTTTTACCAACGGTTGATAAGTATTATTAGCCCATTTTATAACCTATGCTCCCAGCTATTTATTTAAGTTTCACAAACATTTATTTACATTGATCACATTTATTAATGTTTTACAAAAGATTAATAAGGAAAATAAAATAAATATATTCTAATTTAAATCTCGTATTTTATATTATTATTCAGGGAGGGCATGATATAAGGGGTATTACTATTATAATTATATAATTGCATTTAAGCACTTTTGCTCCAAGTTTGATTTTAATTCAATATGATCAGGTCATTACATTAGGCATCCATTACATAATAGGGGCTTTATTAATCAAATATAATGATCATTGTATCATCACCATTCTGAATGTTGCTAATGCAAGCTACCCTCTTGCTTCTTGAGTTTGTCATATCAGTGATATTATTGATATTTTAAATATATATGAATAAATCACTTTCACCCTCACTCATCGCTGTATTGGGACACCAAAGGTTTGTGGCTGTGTCCCGACCTGGCTTTCCCCATGTTCCATGGATCATTTATAGGGCAGAAAGGACTTGTTAATACAAGCCGCCCTTTATACTTCTTGAATCACCGACAAAACATTTTATTTCATATTTGTTTTGCTGCTCATAATGCATTAGTACTGTTTTACTTCTTATTTCAAATAAAGGCCCGCTCTTCTGCTTTATAAATTATAATGAATTGATTTCATTAAAATCAAACAAGTTTATATTTATCAATAATTTTAAATAATTTTCTTTGTAAGTATTGAAGTTATACCCTACGTATTTATCATGCTTTTCATGAATTGATTTACGGATGTGTGAGAAATGAATAACATCTTTCTTACGTAAAATTAGAATTATATTTTCTTTTCCAAATAAAATACCAGATAATGAACAATGTATGTAATTCTTTTGGCACAAATGCCATAAATACCTTTATTTACCTTTATCTACTTTGTCGGGGCATAGATATATATATATTTCTTAAATACTTACATATTAATTATTGGCATATGAGTACAACTGCCATTATTTATTGTACATTGTAATTTCACGTTCCAAAAACTAGAGATAATTTGTAGTACTCATCATAAATATTTGAACAAATATTTGCTTATTATTAAATATTTTATATACATACTTGATTTGATCGGTTATTATTTATTAATTAGTTTTAAATATTCATACTCACTGTCTGTATTGGCAACCCAAATATACATATATGAATTTATTCAGAAATATCTGTAGTCATTTTATCATACGTTAGTTAGAGTCAGACAAGGGTCTCAGTAATCATATCCATTGAGCTAGTTCCATGGCACATAGTCTCATGTGCCTTCAATATGTATTATCCATTAGATTTTGATCTGAGCTCATGAATTGGGTTCGAATTCAGTTTGATCTTTGATATAATTCTTTGGTTTGACTGGGTTTGAAGTCCGGTTTTGTGGGTTCAGGTCATGTTGGGTGGAAAATATATTTAACTGGTACAATACCCCATAGTAATTAATCCAGGAGAATTTCTTCAATATAGTCTCCATATCCGCAATCCCTAGCCAATTCTCTAAGGGCTAAATTATAGTCTTTTATTGATTCCCCTTTAGACTGTTTCCAATTCCTTAGTTTTAACCGGACTATGTGACAGGATGGCCGGGAGCTAAAATTCTCTGTCAGTTTTTTGACTAACTCTTTGTATTCTATTTTGTCAGTGGAGTCAAAAAGCTTGTTGACAGTTTCTATAACTTTTTTTCCTGAGAAACACGAGTGCTGCCACTTTCCTTTTGTTTTCTTGTATATCGTTCAGGATAAAAAAGTTTTCTGTTCTATATATAGTGGCCATTCTACAGCATTCTCCATACCAAATTGACTTATGGCTGTTTGTCCAAAAGACATTTCCGCTTTTACTATACTTTTAGTTGTTGAAAAGATCCTTGTCAGGTTCAGATCAGTTGTGCGACTGCGCCAGGTTGTTGTGTCTTGATTTTAGCTTTATCTCGACAGATATGAATGACAATTTCCTCAAGAATTTACTCTACTTCATTTTCAATAACAATCCAATGGTTTCAATTTACGAAGAAGTTTAATGGACATAAACAATTATTCCGGCAATACATATACATATAACTGCAAACAGACTATTAATACTTTGCTTATATATATATAACAGTCAGTTAGTCTCTTGCTTACTCGCAATGTTCATGAGTATCTCCAAAAGTTAATTTTCTCACTCCGACTAATACTCCTGCAGTCTTCTCGCCTTGGTGTACAAAAATTATTTTTAAGATCCTGGGTCTGCAAAAATAAGAAACTCCCTCTTCCCCTGCTACTTGCAGTATGACTGATTTTCTATGCGAGACAACAAAAAAGTACCAAACCCCCTAGATAAAAAAAAGAAGCTTTTTTTTCGTTTTCTGAAGTAATTTCTTATTTATTTTCTATCCCCAGTGGGTATGTTTTCTTGATCTTATCTCTTGCATTTTATTTAATTATGTCTTTTTGGAATTAGATTGTTGATTGATTAATTATTGACAATCAGATTAATTATGGGAAATCGAATTCCTGTGTACAGATTTTATTTAGTTTTATTTCTTTACTAATTTGGTAATTATTTTTGTACTTAAATTATTTTTAGCCGGTCGTTTAGTTACACACATTTAATTAGTGATTTTATTAGTGATTAGTAACTATTCCACGATTAAATTTATTATTTTTATTATGATTACAATTTTGTTTTAATTAACGGACATTTTATTTATATTATGTATATACTATTGTAATATGATGTAGTTTTTATCCCTGCTGGAAATATTTGATCCACATATAGCCAGTAGCCAATTGCCATGAGTATATAATCAAAAATCGTTTCTCTATATTTATTAGTGGAGCTGAAACAGAAAATAATTATTTAAAAATATTTAGTGTAAATTTTGAAACAAAGATTCAAGATAGTTATGAGATAGTTTAAGGATCAGTTTATTAAGTTTTTCTTCTCAAACACAAGATAGAATAACTAGGGATCACGTCATGATGTATGGTTTTTACTTCATTACCTATGACTTATTAAACAGCATTCATTTTATTTTCATGAAACTTTCATCTGATCACACGATTTACAAAGTTAAATTTTATATATTAAAATCTATAATAGATTATTGCACATGATAATAACAAAAACTGATTGTAAAACAGTTGACATATATTATAACAAATTGAACAAGAATTGGTGAAGAATTTTTTGATGTTCCAAACAGTTTATATTTGTATGAATAATCAGTTTTTATAATATATATATATAAAAGAAAAGTCAAATAACTATAATATCATAAATGAGATCAAATTCAGTTAACTACAAAGATATCTGTTGGTGCACAAGTTTCAAAAAGCATACTTTAACTCCAGATGTATTTTTTTCAAGGCCAGCTCTTAATCGTTTGGTTTGTTAATCATACTTAAATATCATCTATGAAATTTTTTCTTAGACGATGTTTCATAATTATTATTTATTTACCTTCCAAAATATTATCATATTGAAGACAAACGTAAAGTATAAATCTACAGGTTATTACTTCCAAAATATTGTACACATTCCAATTGGCCAATGATATGATGTTACCATTTTTATTTATCTTGGTAAGTTTTTTTATATTCTACACAACCTGATTGATAAGTCATATGATCTATTACCATGTTTATTAATCTTGTAAGTTTTTTTTTTAACTAATACTTGTTTTTTCTTCATTTATTCCCAATTTATTAGCATTTTTCATTTTATATGTCTATCAGATTTTGATTATGTATATTACACAATTTAATGAAAAGCCGGTGTTATTTTACAATCTTTACAAAATCAGTATCTCAGATGCATTTATGCTCACATTCCATCATCGGATTTTCATTGGATGGACGGTTGAAGAGTTGGAGTGTGGAGTAGATTGAAGCCTGTCTATTAAAATATGAGGATTGGCTATCTTAATATATATCTGAGCACTTATAGCATATATGTGTAAAGATGGTAATCTGGACCAACTGATGATTGCTGGTTTAGCATGAAATGCATATATTGGTGATTATTTATCTTTTCAACATATGTGTTCAAGTGTATCAGTGTTATGAGATAGTGTGGAGAGTAGTGGATCTTGTGTAAGTCTGTGCTCATATACCCTATATATTACATATGTAGACACAGGTATATAATAAGCCTGTGTGTTTCAGTTATTACAAAACTTTTAATTAATTTGTTTGCACCAAAATTAGACACACAGACTATTTCGAGATTATATACATATTGGGTCAATAATATCACGGAAGTTGACAAGCGTTGTTAGCCGAGAGGTCATCGCAGCTGCCTTGAAGCAAGTAGTTGGTTGCAGACGGTTGTGGGTTCGCCTTCCGGCTGATGCTATGACATATGAAAATATATATATCACGGAAGTAGCTACGCATTGAATTGTACTCTCAGAAGTAAATGTAAATAATTTCCTTACTTCCCATTATTTTAAATTATTTCTCTGCATTTTAAACAGGTTTTTTTTTTAAAAAAAAAAAGCTGTAGGTAGATGGAAATTTTTGAATTATGAAATATATGGGAAAATATTTGACTATAAAATAGGAAGACGTCATTTAAAATTAATATTAAGAAATAGCAAATTATCAGGAGTAAGTATTTAAAAATGTAAATTATATTTATTTATTTATAGAGAATTTTAAGTTATATAGATTTAAGAGTCAATAATTTGATCTCTATTTTGAGCAGCAAAAGTGTAGCTTTTTATTTATTTTTTTGTCATCATAAGTTACATACACGTAATTTTTTTTTGCGTACCTACGTACGCGAGAAGGAAAAATTAATTCACATGTATATGGATAAAAGATGTACAAAAATTACCTTAAAAATGCTCTCACTTAAATCAATAACAGGCGGATTGTTATAAATCCGTATATGATAATAACAGATTCAACTTATCAAAAAAAAAGATAAAGGTAAATGTTGGGTTATTTTCAGTTCTACAAAGTCAATTACCAATTTAGATTAAGCTGAGACATTTACTCTCTAGTTATTAATAATCAGGTATCCGTTTATTTGGGCTAATTATGAGTCTATAGATAAATACTTTAATCTGGACCTATTCGTGAGCTGGAAAAAATTCCAAGGTTCACTTAGCTTAGATTCAAACCTCAGGTTTTGGGCATGACGGGAAGATATACTAATCACTATCCAAGTCATTTCTTTAAATAGTGATAAGATTCGAAAATAGCGTGTAGAGCTTAAGTCAAAGTTGATTCCAAACTCACTATCTCAATGCAATCTTTTCAAAAATTAACCGGGGTTTTTTTTTTTTATCCAGACGATCAAATTTCGTCTGAGATTTCTAGAAATTAAATTTGCGTTTTTCACCCACTGCTGAAAATTTTGCGAAACGCTTTTTTTTTTTACGGCTTCAAAATTCACATACATTTATTTCTAATATTTTAAATACAAAAAAAAAATTCAAAAGATGGCGGGAAAATCGTATATGTGGTCCGTCAAAGCATCTCAAGCTCCGCTATGATGGGTAACGATTATATATGTCGCGATCTCAAACTTTGCGAGTTCATTTCGAGAAAATATTACCATTGTCAATACTAAACACATTTCAAGTTCTATTTTGTATACAGAAAATTTAATGACAATTAAAGATGATTACCATTTATCACATATCAAGATACCAAAATGTTAATTTAATTTTTATGTATTTAAGATGTCAAATCTCACATTAATATTTATTAATATTTAAGTAATGAGTTGCTGGAATTGTGTTATTAAAACAATGATATTATCTGCAGTGGGGAAGATAATCAATATTATTATTTAGATATAGTAGTCTATGGCTTCACTCCATCTACTTTTAGAAAATTGATAATATATGCACATTTTAATTCTTGTCATTTACAATGCCATTAACTCCAAGTCAATTCCTTAATGACTATGAAGATTTTTGCTTCAGAATATCAGAGTTGGTACAGGAAAGTTGTGCATATATGGTTCTATGCATCACATTTTATTTTAATAAAGTTCTTAATATATTAAGCTATCAATTATGATGTTAAATCCCTATGTTGTTTAATATATATATATATAGATATGTTTGATATATAAGCAGATATGCATCATCATCAATTTTCATATTCAAAAATGTTAGTTTGTTTTTGACAGTTTATATAGGGTCATATCCTCTAGTCTTAGGGCATTACAATTATTTATGATCTAAAAGTTTGGATCACTTGTTTTTCTGCTTGAAAGAACCCAAAACACGATTTCCTAAATATTTTCACTGAATTTGTATTTACCTTCATAACAATGTCTTTTAACTTAAGTTCTTTACTGTAGTATCTTTTTGGTCAATATTTTTTTTATGAAACATGTATTTTTGGTGAGATCTGATTTAGTTTTTGATTCTGCTTAATGTGTCAAATTTTTAAACAATGTAATCTCATCTATTTTGTATCCATGGTTCTCATTTCTTTCTTATCTAAGCTATCAAATCTATTCAAATCTAGATAACTGCATCCCTTGTTTAAACCTCATTTATCTGAGATTAAATTTTTTATTTCGAAAACCTTTCACAAACTCAGAAAAAAATATCTCATTTTATTTTATTTTGGTTTCATTCTTCTAAAATATCTTTAGAATTTTTGCAATGATAAATGTAATCATTTCCCATTTAGAATCAATGCCAATCTTTTTATGAGTCATTAGGTCTTGAAATTGATTCACCAAATGTAAATGAAAGTTCTGGTTCCTGAAAATGTTTATTACTGTAAATTTAATTTGTACTCTGAATATCATTATATGGTATTGTCTATCAAAATACGCTTTTTTTAAAAATATCAGCTAATATTGTGTATCTTTCTATAATAATAATAACAACAACAACAACAACAACAATAATAATAATAATAATAATAATAATAATAATAATAATAATAATAATAATAGTAGTAGTAGTAGTTCAGCAACAGCAGATCATTTGTTCACTACCAAGTTAAAGAGCTCTAGTTGTCCATCCTCCAAAAGTTCCCAAAACCTAAGCGTGATCAAGGTAAAAACCAGATCCCGATATATCTTTTTCAATGAGTTGATAATTAATTAATAATTTTGTCTTACATTTTTAATTAAAAATTTCACTGAAAATCAAGTTACCCAACAATAATTTTAGAAAACAATATAGAGACAAAGCCATCACATGACTAGATGCTTCCTGCCAATATTACCCGCACAGAATTTCAAAATCAAAAGTTCAATCAAACATAACTAATTTTTGATTCTATTGCAGCAAATTCTGATCTTTGTTGGGAAAAAAAATTCCAATTACAAATTTCCCAGCAAGCAATTTACTTGCTCACAAACAAATTAATGAGCTCTAGTTTTTATGCTTTAAAAGAATTCAAAACTTTAGTTTAATGCAAGATAATAATATACCTTTAATCAATTGATTACTTATTTCCAAATCTGAATTTCTTTTTTTTTTCAAACTTCCAATTGAAATCAAGTTACCTAACGATAATTTTTTAAAAAGCCATCAGATGAACAATATCTGTCGCCAATAATATCAGCACTGAGTTTCAAAGTCCAAAGGTCAGTCAAGCATACGCTTATTTTAAATGTTATTGTAGCAAACTCTGATCTTTATTTAGTAATAAAAATTCGATTTCAAGTTCCCAGCAATTAATTCATCTGCTCACAACCAAGTTAACAAGCTCTGGCTGTTTATACTTATAAAGAAGTCAAAATTTTAGACTAGCGAGAAAAAAAAAAGTAACTTTATAGATCTTTTTCAATCAGTTGATAACTTATTTCCAATTTTGTGTTAAATTTTTCATTCAAATCTTCAACTAACATCAAGTTACTAGATAATTTTGAAAAAACATAAATCACATTTAATAGCAATGCTGAGTTTAACTACCTATCCAGATTTACCATCTCCCTATGTCTGGATCATCTAACCATGAATTTCATGCTTAAATCATATCAAAAGCCTCACTTGGCCTCTACCTCTAACACAGCCTGACCCAGAATCTGACCAACCTATGACAAACTCCAACTCAACAATAGCAAACAGTTCTAACATAACTGTACAAACAGTCCTCTCTGGAAATCAGTTTCATCTACTCATGGATCTCACACTTAAACCTTATCAAAAGCCTTACTCAGCCTCTATCTTTAAGACACAGATAAACCCAGAGTCCAACCACCCACCACAAACTCCAACTTAACAATTTCAACCAATTCTAGCATAGCAGTCACTCTCTTCCCTCTGGAACACTCATCTATTCAAATGCACATGAAAGCAGGCATGGTGGGGTTGTACCAATTATGAAAGAAAACCTGCTATGTCTTCCATCCACACCAACCCCGTCCCCAACCCATATTACTAATGAAACTAAGAGGAAAACCTGGTCACACAAAGAAAATCCAGCACCTTAAAAAATCAAAAATAACACATTGGTCTCATATCAGTGTAGACCTCACAGACAATTGCCACATTATCATGGAAATTCTATTCCCTCACCAATGTTACCCAGGCAACTCAACCACATAAAACCGGGTTTGTATCTGTAAATACAGCAGTTCAGAGCATGTAAAATTTATATAATCTTGTGTGAATCAGTAAAATAATTTTTATATATGTAAACCTACAACTACAGATTGCCCATACAACTAGGCAATCCAAGCTATGTAAAACCCTTGTAACTAATCCACAGCATATAAAAATTCTTGTAATATTATGTAAATAAATAAATCAACTTGTACATACATAAACCTACAACTACAGATTGCCCATGTAACCACAGCAATCCAGCCATGTAAAACCCTTGTAACTAATCCACAGCATGAAAAAATTATTGTAACGTCATGTAAATCAATAAATCAACTTTTACATATGTAAACCTACATTTACAGATTGCCCATGTAACCACAGCAATCAAAGCTATGTAAAACCCTTGTAACTAATCCATAGTATGTAAAAATTCCTACAATCCTGTGTAAACCAATAAATCAATTTTTATATATGTAAATCTACAACTACAGATTGCCCATGAAAACACAGTAATGTAAGGTATGTAAAACTCTTATACCTCTCTAAGACAAATAAAGTTTATCTCTAAAACATCATCATCATCTTAATAATAATAATAATAACAACAACAACAACAATAATAATAATAATAGTATAGTGTAGTGTAGTAGTACAGTGCAGCAACAACAACACACACAACAACAACAACAATAATAATAATAATAATAATAATAATAATAATAATAATAATAATAATAATAATAATAATAATAATAATAATAATAATAATAATAATAATAATAATAATAATAATAATAATAATAATAATAATAATAATAATAATAATAATAATAATAATAATAATAATAATAATAATAATAATAATAATAATAATTTAATTTATTAAACATATAATCTCCTTGTGATAAAAAATCATGCATGGAACTTAACAAAAATACATGTGCAAATAAAATAAAAAACATTAATATATAATAAAATAATTAAATAGAAATAAAAAGTTTTTCATTATCATCAATTATAATCCAGTCCATAATGAATTTTCTCAAAGTTTTCCTTGATAGGTCACTAACATTAAATCTAATGTTTCTTATAAAAATATTGAAAAATTTTGGACCAAGATAACATTTCTGATATCTGCAATGAGTTTTAAAGTACACTGGTTCAAATAATAAATCAAAATCACTTGATCTAGTCACCATTATTGATGAAGAATTATTTTTATTCATTCCCCTGTATTTAACATAATAACACAAAATATTCACTATAAATAATTGATTAATAGTTAGCACTTCAGCACACTTATATAACTCAAATCTTGACAAATCCAAAGGTTTAAACAAAATAATTATTAATGTAAAATTTTGTAGAGTTTTCAAAGACTTCAAATAATATGCTGCAGTGCCACCCCATAATGTTATACCATAACAAAGTCTGCTTAAAAAATGTTGTTTTTATATATACTTAAAAGGACAGATTTATACAAACAATCTATTAATCTATAGAAAAGAAAATTAAGTTTTGTTAATTTTACTTGAAACCAAAAAATATGCTTATCCCAATGTAAATATTCATCCAAAACCAAGCCAAGGTAAGAAATTGTTGAAGTCCTGGCAATTTTCTGACAAGAGGTTTGATTTACATAAGGAGGCAATTGAATTAACAAGTTTTTTTGCAGGAATATTTATAAGAGAATATATTATGTAATTACACTTATTAATATTTAGCAGTAATCTATTATTGTACATCCATTGTGCAATTTTAAATAAATCTTCATTCACAAGTTTCTCAAGTAAACTATATGAAACTGCTGAAGTAACCAAAGCAGTATCATCTGCAAAACAAAAAATGTTAGAATGAAGAGAAAGATCAAGCAGATCGTTAATATAAACAGTAAATAACAATGGAACCAGGACTGAACCCTGAGGAACTCCATATTTAATTATTTCAGAATCACTCAAAAAACTTAATTTTAACAAATTGGCTTCTATTAGTTAAATAAGATTTAAACCATTCAAGCATAGTACTCCTTATGCCACAATAGTGTAACTTAATTATTAATATATGTGGAACACAGTCAAATGCTTTCCTCAAATCTAAATAAATGCCTATAGTTTTGTAACTTTTTTTCTAAAGATTTAGTGATGGCTGAAACATGTTCAGATAAAGCCAGTTCTGTATATCTTCCTGGCAAAAATCCAAATTGATTATTTGAAAATAAATTATATTTTTGAAAAAACAAAACAATTCTGTTTTTTTATACACATTTCCAAAATTTGAGACAATGTTGATAAAATAGAAATTGGCCTGTAGTTTTCCAAACATTCCCTGTCACCACTCTTAAAAATTGGTGTAACAACAGCAGATTTTAAACAATCTGGAAATACACCTGAATCAATAGAAGAATTAAATAAAAAAGATAAAATTGGTAAAAGAATGGAAACATTTTCAATTAATATTTTTACAGAAATACAATCCAAACCAACACATTTCTTATATCTCATTTTATAAAGAGAATCCAAAATTTTACATTCTTCAATCTCTTTAAAAACAAAAGAATTCACGGTAGATTTCTCATATTGAAAAACATGAGAACTGTAATCATTTTTAAAACTATTCATTAACAATTCCACACTATGTATAAAATATTGATTGAAATTATCAGCTATTAGTTTTGAATTATTTAAAACATCAATAGATATTTCATTAATCTTTAGTCTAGAAATTTGTGAAAATCCTTTTTTAAAAATAAATTTATTAACAATAACAACAACAACAATAATAATAATTCATTCCAATCAATTCAATTCATTTATTTAAGTACCAAACAGCAGCATATAGCCAATTACAGTTAACACATTAAAAACAATAAATAAATAAAGATGATAAACATAATGTACATAACATAATAAAAAGTAACAATCAATTTAACAAATGTATATACACATAAACAAAATCAATTTAAAACAATCAACAATGACATTTAAATTTAATAATATTACAAAATTGTTCTATAATCTAAATTGAAGTGATTCATATTACTACAAATCTGATTGTATAAAGATGGTAACCTAAATAAAAGAGAAAATTTAAGGACATTGGAATGACAAGCTTTAATATAACAACTAGAAGCAGACTGAGTATCATGCACATACCTTTGATATTCATGTAAAAACAAGAAAGGCCTACCATGTTACTCACAATGATAATGAAAACACAAATAAGACTAGAGAAAAAAGAAGAAAAAGAAAGAAATGAAAATAAAAATAAAATAAATTCAATCAAAATCTTAAAACCTTTGAGAGCTGGCCAGAGATCCATAAAAAAATAAATGGAAGCACTGCAAGGTCATAAATTAGGGGATATTATTTCATCATCATCATCATAATAATAATAATAATAACAACAACAACAACAATAATAATATTAATAATGGGTCATTGCTGAGGAATTCATAAAAAATTCAAGCCAAAAATGGAAATGTGTCATGGATTAAGCCCTAGAGTCCATCTTTCTACAACTGCAAACCATACAGGACATAATAAACATAAAATAAATGATTTCATTTATTGTATAACTTTTGGAAACAAGTTAAATGATGTTATTATAGTCTTGATGTGGAGGTATTATTATTAACAAATTCATTACATTTCGATTCTTTCCAATGTCTCTATATTTTCATTTTTTTTCAACCAATCTCATTCTCTCCATTATTATCTTACCATCTCTATCTGAATTTTTCTATTTTTCTTTAATTTCACCTGGAAAAAAAGAACTGTGTATATTCTTGTGAATCTTATCATAATAATGCTTCTGAAATAGATTATCATTCTATAAACATTTTTTAAAAAGCAATATTATTGACAATGCCATATTCTGATCAAAAACTGATTAGCAGAGTCATGACAATAATCTTGCTTTGCTCATGAGTAAAGAAAATTATTATAGCTTTTAATTTTTTCAAAACCATTCCAATAAGTTTCCAAGTTTTTTTAACACACATAAAAACATTCCTCAATGATCAGTCAATGCTACAGCTATCTGAAACTGATTATTATAATCACTATTTATTCACAGAGAATTAATATATATGATCTCGTTATGCAGTAACTATATATCTAAAACTACTTCAAGTTACTTTATTATGCTGATATTTATTAATACAACATGATTTTTTTGCCTATGCATGTGTCTAAGTTACAAGTTATTAAAAGGTTGCCTTGACAACAATTTGAAATTGTTGATTGTTATTGATATTGGGATTGTCTAAGTATTGACTGGTTTTTAATGAAATTACTATTATATACTTAGAATATTGAACAAATATATACTTAGGAAGAAAATCTGATTATACTTTATTTTAAAACATGAATTATTTATTTTATTTAAAAAACATATAAGCATCACAATAATAAAGTAATCCCATGGGTTTAAAAACTTTTAGTCATTTTATAGTATTTCATCATGCTGCAAATCATCAAATGATTTTATGTTTAATATATCATCAAGACATTTCATCACATAAACATATTTTGTAATCTGTGTTTTTCATTATGAATCAAAGTTATTACACAAAATTTTAATGTAGAAACATTTATTTAATAAGGGTTTTACTGTATTTGATAAACAATTTTTTCATAATCAATTAAATTTATAAATTCTTTGTGTTAATTAAAACTTCTTAGTATTAGTTTTCATTGTCCAGCCTTTTGTTTTTTTGGCAAACTTATTTTTTTTAATTTCTTATTGGCTTAGAGAAGATGGGAATGAAGGAGTTGGGAGAGTTTGGGAAAAACAAAAATGTATGCCTTTTATTGACTTACAAAATGTAGATAAATTTCAAACAATCTTTTTCTTATTTGTTATTAGGAGAAAAAAGTTTAGAAATTTGAATTCTTCTTTTGTCTTTAGAATTTTTAAATTTTTTATTTCAAAAGTGAGGGGAAAAGGTAGAGAACTACAGTCTGGACTTGGGATTTATATTGGTAATATAACTACAACTTAATTTATAAATTCACTGTGTAATTTAAAATCTCTTACTATTAGTTTTTAACAGGTCTTTTTTTGTCAAACTTATTTTTTATAAATTCAATGTGAATTTTAAAAAATCGAAAATAAAAAAGGAAACAACATTTTCCTGTCTTGTCACACATTATAAGAGATACGTTTTTTTCATTGTTAGAAATTACTTTTAAAATAAACATTGTGTTGATCATATTGTTGATTTAAAATATTTTTATTTGAATAACATCTGAAACCAGTAGACTTGGAAGTGGGAGTTTATGTAAATTTTTGTTTACTTTTTATTTTTTAATAAAAAAGAAAGTAAAATCCAAATCAATAACAAAAGAAGTTATTATTTTAAGCTGTTCTGTGTTAATTAATTGTTTCAAAGATAGCCAATTCATTTTTATTTGGAGTGTTTGATTGGATTTGTATTGAATGATGCAGTATCAAAATGCATACTGCAAGTCATTCCCATCTCTCCCTCTATTTTCTCACTTTTTAAAAAACCAATAAAAAAAAGAAATGTAAAAACTGTTAAAGATAAAATATGAACAATTTCCAAAACTAATCTGTCAATTGCAAATCAAAAGAATTTGATGAAATTCTGCATTATTTAATTTTGTTAGACAATAAATACAAGCCCACCCTCTCTCATCATTTTTTAAAAAGCCGATAAGAAAAAAGAAATTAAAATTTTTTAAAACCAAAATAATCAAACTTCCAAAATAAATCTGTCAATTACATATCAAAAGAGATTGTTTAAAGTTGTAAATCAATTAATTTTCTATGTCAACATCAGGTAGTATTTTTATGATGCAATTCATCCTTCCTTTATCCCTCTCTTTTCTCACTTTTTAAAAAACCAATAAGAAAAAAGAAATTAAAAATTTTTTAAAGACAAAATAATAAAAACTTCAAAACAATTACAAAGTAAAAGAAGTTATTTGAAATTCCATATTAGTAAACTGTGTAAGTCAATACTAGACATATTAAGTAAGAAATGCAGAGAAACTTTGTAAACTTAGAATTGGCCTTTTTTAGAAATTGAAAATACAAATACAACTAAAAATTTTCAAAAAAACAAAACAAAAACTTGTCAATGGAAACTAATAAGAGGTTTACTTTACACAGTAAAGTTTTAAATTAATTCTGAGTGGTATTGCTACAATAAATCACCGTTTTTTGAAATAATTTTTTTAAAATGAATGATTAGTTATCCCATTTTTCTTTCATAATGCCAAAACAGTATTTAAAGAGTAAATACAAGATATAATGAAAATGTAGATCGCTAACTAGATTGGTACCCTTGAAATGTACATATAATTAGTAATTTTTAAATACAGATTGCAAAGTGTTCCTTTTGTTTCTTTTTTCATGCTTGGCCTTATTTATTTTTGACAATTGTCCAAAATTTGTAACCACAAGTATTAGATTAGGAGCTATAAAGTTTTTTTCTATTTTCCAACAGTCTGAAAAGAAAAAAGATTGTGAGTAGAAACATTGTGCAGAAACAAATAAACCATTTGTCAGATCTATGATTTATATGTTTTGAATCTTCAAAAGTTTTATTTTTAATTCACTTAGTTTGTTATTAATTAGTTATGTTTGCAAATAAAAGTTCCTAGTCTTTTTACAAAATTTTTGTCCATTTTATTTATTTGCAAAACAAAAAAAATCACCTGTTGATTAGAGAGAAAAAAAATTAAAATTTATTTATCAAATTGTTAAAAAAAAAAACTAACTTGTAAAAGAAAAAAAAACTTATTAAACAAATGATTTTTTATTTTACATTAAAATATTGCACAGTAATTTTGAACTGTGATGAGAAATATAATATACTGCTTATTAGAAGTTAAACAAAGCTAAATAAATATCTAAACAAGTAAAGCTTACAAAAAATAAACTGGAAAAAATGATAATGACTTTCAAATGCAAAAGTATATATATATATATAAATTGTATATTATATATAAGAAGTGTAAGGGTTACTTACAATCTTGTTAAGTAAAAGATCAAAACATAAACTGAAAAATATAAGTAAGTTTATGAATAGTAAATACATTTTTTTTTCTTAAAATACATATATATAACTTAAAGATTAAACTATAAAACCCTAATAATGAAAGACAATTCAAATAAAAAATTGTTTTAATAAAATTAAAATATTAAAATGATTATTTTAGACAATTCATTTATATATATAATAATAATTGTTTAAGTTGAATAACCTTAATAATCAAGATGTAAACTTGGAGATAACCTTAGGTCAAGTCACATCTTAGCAACTAAACACAAAGGAAATAAAATTTAGAATTCAATTATACAAATTATTAATTATAGTAATTTCAACAATAGTTGAAAATAAAATTATAAAATCAAATAGTACATTTAAAACATGCTACCGGAAGTCTATTCTACTATAAAAGCTGGATCAAATAATTTCAAAATTAATCCTATCTTTTGCCAATGAACTAACCACTATGCATAGTCATTTTGCTGCATTCAAATTCCAAACATATTAAAGGATGGATCAATAATTTTAACAAATCTTCTTGTTGATAAAATTTTTATTAGAAAGGAACTTTAATTTCACTCAATAAAAAAGACTAAATAAATTACTCTTTAGTATTATCAATTATAATTTAAAATGAAATTATATACATTTTTATTTATTAATTAGAAAAAATCATAATAAGATTATTCTAAATTGGAATCACAAAGATAAATTTCTTAGAAAATATTTATATACATAAATTAAATTATATTAAGAAGATAATAAGTATATAAAATGTGTTGTGAGTAAAGATCATTTTGCCATAGGATTGAATGTTATTGTTTGATCGGAAAATAATTAATAGTTTATTCTTACTGAAATCCCAAAACTTCATGTGTGCTTCATCTATATAATTAAAAATGCAATTTAAATTTATATTGAAATAAATTTATGGAAGATGTCAACATCATATAAGAGGAAGAATTCTGAACAACAGAGTATATTAATTGACTCACCGAAGATTGATAACCAGGGAATAAAGAACTTTATCCTTAATGAACATTAAGAACTTTATCCTTCATTATCATCAACTATTATCAATCCACTGCAGGATAAAGGTCTCTCCAAGTTTAATCCATCTCCTCCGATCTTTAGCTTCTCTTCTCAACAGCACCCCTTCACAGTTTATTTCATCGATCCATATCACAGGTAGTCTTTTCCACATCACCCTGCACACTTTCTTATTTCATCAATCCATCTCACATGTGGTCTCTTTTTGGGTCTTTTACAATCTCTTGGAATTCAGTTTAAGATTTCAGTTGTCCATCTATTATCAACTTTATCCTTAATGGACATTATTTCATAAATTATGGAAATGAATAGGACAATATCATAAACTTTTAATATACCTTATTGTTATGTGTGTCATCAGTTTCAGACATCTAATTTTATTTCCTTTACTTTCAAAATCCATTTACATGGAAAGATCATTGATTTGAATATTTTTTTAAAATAAAATTTAGGTCTTCCCTATAAAGCAACTTTACAGAGGTAAAAATAACTTTATATGGAAGTAAAATTTTATTATTCTTCATATTGATTTCATTCTTGACAGAACAGAAATTTTTGTTTATTACTAACATAATTAACTTAGTAATATTTGTTTATTATTTTTTGTGTAAATGATTAACGTCCTTGGGTGAAAGATCTTTTATTTCATAATAATGACTACACATAGAAGGGAGTTCTTATAAAATTGGAATTCTTATACAAGGATTGGATAATATAAAATCTTCATTTATATGTACAATGTTCATATTAAATTTAGCTAGTTAGTATTATTATAATTTATTTTGTTGAATTTATAAAATTTTATTTCTTGTTTTACGATTTATTAAAATTTCGTTGTGTTATGATACATATCTACTATGAGGATATGGGAATATATTATTTTAATTTGATATTATAAAATAGTAGAAATGTATCATAAAGCACTTATTACAATATTTTTTATTTGTTATTTGAAATAAATTTAAATTGTTATCTGTTAATAAATATGTTAAAGTTTGTTTTAAGTTCAAGGAGGTCTCCTGTTTATTATTTATTTATTTTCCGAAATAAATAAGATATGAATATACATACCCAAATACATCACATGATCACCATTTCTTATGCTTGCTCATAACTGTTATTAAAACAGGCAAAGCTCTCCACATAGTAGTGCCACTCAGATGTAAGATGCCACTCAGATCCTAAAATCTAGGTGCAGTGCTTTCAGATCCAAGGCTCCTCACTGATGAATGCCACAAGACAGAAACTAGTCTGGGAATATTGTCTGAGTAGGCACTAGGTAGGGATTTCATGCACAAGCCTTCTAGCATCCATTGATTACTCTGTCTTGCATAACTGTATGGATAGTTTTGCCTGTTTTAATACCCATATACATATGTAATATTAATTTAATATCTTGATAATTTGGTTGAAATTAATTTTAAAATCAATTAAATTATATTAAGTACTATTACTAATGTAGGATATTGATGGAAACACCTGAAGAGAGTTAAATGTAAAAACTGCTCTGAGTTTGAATACTGAGCATAACAGAACCATCTACAAAGTGAAAATTGAATGATTTAATCTAAATTTTATCTGTATTGAATATTTAGTTTTAAAGTATCTTGTTTGAAGTGGATTCAATCTTGGATTAAAGTTAAAGTGCATTCTATATAAAGGCCCTAAATCTGATTATAGTTAGATGTGACCACCTTGATTCCTTTAGAGGATCCAGACCATTATAGTAGAGAGATTTGAACTCAGGAATTTTCAGTTTATTCATTTTCCACTCCATCTCAGATAACCAATACACAAGACTACACACATGTGAAAAAGATATATGATCCCTAATATATGTATTTTGTGCAGAATCAGCACTCATCAGGTGAGCCAGATCATAATCTCACACATATATACAATTAGTGCTTCATTTATATTAATATAGCAATTCCTCAAACTTTAATGGACAGGTTTCAATATTCTCACTGTTCAACTACTCTACCATCCATTTCATTGAAAAACTCATGATGGACTACTCAAAGCCCTTATTGGATTGATATTGTAGTCATACTCATGTAGACATTATATCAATCTAATCACTCATATTATTGAACCATTATGTATTCATATATATTAATAGGCAAGGGATGGCTGAACGTATACTAAGATGTAATCTATTTTCCAAGCAACCTGAAAGTATCAGTTCAGCCCATCCTTTTCCTATTAATATTGTACCTATATTGATATAGGCACATATAATTTTATCTAAAATTATATTATTAAAATAATCATTCATAAAAGAAAACATAAAATTAAACGTTGAAGAGTTTATTGCAGTTTGTTTTAGAAAAAAGATAAGAATTAAATAGTTTTCTAGCGTTAGTTTTTGAAATAAAAAAAGCTACAATTAATTAATCAAAAGGGGGGAGGGGGAGTCTTGGTTTGAGAAATGAAACTAAGGGTTATAAAAGGAAGTAAAAAGTTTTTATTAGTATTCGTAAAAATATAATTTAAAAAGTTAAAACGTACAAATCTCTTTTCATTCAAGTTTAATTAAAGAAAAAAATAATGTTAAAACTAAATAGTAAATTGTATTAAAAATATATGTGCGTATATATGTGCTATTTGTAAATAAATAAAATGTATGCGAAATAAAAGAAGATTATCATTAAAAACACGGCAATGGTTATTAATAAAATAAAACAACATGTTTATCAAATGATTATCACCGGAAATATTTCGACAACACGTTGCAGATATAAATAGACTTTTTTTTTTATCAGACAAGTCAGTTCACAAATTTATTGAGTGAGTGCAGTTCAGAAATTAATTGAGCAGTTAAAAAACAAAATGCAGTGTTGAGAAGATCTTAGGAACGCATGTTTATCTCCAGTCCAGATGTCCTATGAAAACAGCAGATCTGCCCATGAAATAATGTCAGCTTAACATCTTAGAAAGTCTCCGTCAGTATCTAATTGTCTCCGATAGTAATAATCATGAAAATCAGGAAACTCAGCAAGGAAACGTCCCAGCCGGCTGGAAGCATTCATACTGGAACCATTCATACTGGAAGAAACAACAAACAAGAAGAAAACAAAGTGCTAAATCTACATTCAAAATCCTAGGTAAAACATTTGCTTATTTTCGTTTATACTGTAATAGCCATTGCATTTCATTAATTCGTATGAATCTTTCAAGAGTCTAATTATATGAACTCTATATCATACATAAATGAACTATTGATGTGTGTGATTAAATTTCAAATGCTATGTAGTCCTTTATTATCATTATTATGTGTGTGCATGAGTTAATATGTGCGTGATCCTTATCAATATTATTAGTCAAAGTATATAAATTCCCAGTGTTCTGTTATGAAAATATTCAAGAATATTTAAACTATTTAGAATGTTAATTTAAAATATGCGTGTGTTTTATTAGAAGTATAAAATGTTTAAATTTAATAAATAAATGTTAGTTAATAAATTATCTTTAAAATTAAACTTTATTTGTCGGTCAATTCTTTTTATCAATTCCTTTTATCAAATTCTTTTTATCAAGTCTTTTAACCACTAATTATGTATAATCTATTAGTGATTACAAACAGCTGAGCTAGTCGTGGATTTAGGCGTTGAGTTAGTGGCCATTGCTCAAAGTGCATTATTTATTCATCCTTGAATAGATAGCTGGTGCCTGTATTTATACACAAACAAAAAAAGGTGCTTTGAACTTGGTGTTGAACTCAACAGCCGAGAAGAAGTTATGTCCTGGAAATGTAACACTAGTTATATGTTTTATAGCTATCGTTTGGGCATACATACTCTCCGAGTATGTTCTTCTCTGCCTAAAAGAGGCCGGTGTTACGAAGACACATATTCGAACGCGGTTCAATGTATATGGATACATAATAATCCAATAATCTGAGGCATTATATTGATGTAATGTCTACATGGTGTAACGGAATATAATATTCCGTAACATTATTTTAAAATGAAAATAAAAAGATCATAAATAAAAATTGATTTATTAAAAAAAAAAAAACTTAAAAATAAAAGTTGTTTAATATATATATTGTCGCACAGATGGAAAACTTAAACTATTTTAAGAAAAAGTATTTGAAAGTATTTTTTTTTGTAAAAAAGTAAAAATATAAAGATTGATATTTTAAAAATAAAAATAATGCTGATTTCTATAATCTTAGAAAATGGAAATGATTGTTTTATTAATTAAATGATTGTTCGAAAGCAAACCCTTGAGGCACTTAAAATAAATTAAATGGTAAGAGAATACAAAAAAATTAAAATGACCAATGCAAGCACGGAAATGACAGCACGGACCATAACTGAAACTTGAAAGGATTAGTGACATCTTGACAGTTGAATCCAAAGATTGGATGATAAGAGACTAATAAAAATATAAAAGCCAAAGGATTATTATAATTGGGATCTGAGAGCTGATTATGAATATATCGTTATAACTAGCTATATTGCAGATTTTCACGATGTGGAAGTCTGCAATAAATTTAATTTTCCAGACAACCAGCTGAGGCCTCTGGATGACAGTTCCTGACTAAATGAATGGCAAGTAGTGGTTTCATTTCAAAGAAGGACAAAATCTACGAAAGTGATCATGAAGATGGACTTCTAAATCTACTCAATCCGTAAAGTATGAACTCTTGTGTCTATCTAATAAGAACTTTTCTAAAATTGCAATTAATGGCTGAAAATAAGAACTCTTATCTGAATTAAAGAATGCAAATTCAATTATTAATATTTTTTATGCAAATGTTTAAGCAATCATTTCCATTTCATTTTTTTTTGTGTGTGTATTATGTTTTAACTAAAATGTATTCAATTTAAAGTTGGGTGTAGATAGCTGCATAGATAAAGATTAATAACTATGTTTAAATTTGTTTATGTTTAGTTTAAGGGATTCTAATTTCAGGCTATTTGTTTCATAGGCCAATGCTTGTGGAGGGATATATGAGTGTTTATATTAATGCAATGTGAAGCGTGTTTAGCATACAGGGCAATGTGCCCAACTGAATGCATGACCCCAAAGAGGCAGTCATATCGTTGAAAGGGTCGCAGATGTATTTCCTGTGCCATTGACCCCTTCTAGCTCTATGGACAGGGATTTATAAGATGGCAGAAAGACTGCTCTCCCCCATATGTAGCACTCTTAAAAAAATTATATACATGACTCCTTAGTCAGGCAGATGCACTTTCCTGTTCTGGACACGGATCATTTCCTTCAAATAATATCACGCTGTCAGATGCACATTCCTGTCGGTGTGGTTTTATGCTAGCATCTTCATATTACATTGGTTGCAAATATATATCTGGAAGCTGACATTGGATTGGCCACAAACTTTTAGTCTGAGATTGAATGAATGTTTTGATAAGTTTTAAATGGAAAAAATCTATGTAGACTATCTATGCTCGACATGCTAAAGTAAAATATAATTTAAATATCCATCTGTGTGGTCTATTTAAAATAGTAATTTAAATTTAAAAAAAATTAATGTTAAAATCTGAAAATAAATTTATTCCTCAAATTTTAAATGTGCGTTAATAAAATCTATTTGTGTGTTAATTACAGGCAGTGGCTTCTTTTATTTTATTGTTTTAAATATTAATATATTGAGAATCTAAATCTAATAAAATATATAAAAATGTTTAAATCTCTGTTACTCTATGAGCTAGTGACATTGGGCAAATGGTCAGAATAATATATATAAAAATTTTTTTTGAATCTTAACTTACGTATCTGCCTACTATATAAATTTTTCTAGGTTCAAATGCCTAGATGGCACCTTCGTACAGCAGATATGTTGAAGGCTCTTTCAGTGGCCGTTAAAATGGGTATGACTACAATATCAAATCCAAGAAGAGCTGTGAGTGTTCCATCATTGACTTGAATAGGTGGAAGGATAAGAAGATTGAAACCTGTCTATTAAAGTTTGTGAAATTGCTATCTTAATATAAGCTGAATGCTCATTATATATATATGTGAGAGATTATGATCTAGCCCAACTGATGAGTATTGGTTCTGCAGACAATACTTATATTGGGATTCATATATCTTTTTTGCATTGTGTGGTCATGTGTATTGGTTGCTTGATATGGAGTGAAGGACAAATAGACTCAAGAATCCAAAGGTCAAACCACTCTAGAAACATTCAGTATAAGCAAGTTACATACTGCCTATGAAATTATACATTAGTAGATTTGAACTACTATTACTGGAAACTTTTAAGGTAGAATGGTGGATCACAAACTAAAGATCTGTGAACCAGAATCTTGGCCATATGACCTCTAATACGTCACAAAATATTAGACTTTTCTTTTTTATATATTTATCTATATAGTCTTAACTTTCTGATATTTCTTTCATAATTCATCATTTTCTTTGTTCTCATGTTCAACATAGAATTTAAGATTAAACCATTATTATTTATCAGGAAAAAAAATAAATTTGATTTTATTTGATAGATATTTTTGTTTACTGCTGAAATAAATTTTAAATGCTCATATTTTCTTTCTATAAATATTTAGAAAATGAGATTGTAATCAAAACAAAAAGATTGTATATCATAATTTTTAAAAAGATTACTTTCATTTTACAAAATCAACAAAATTTTCATTACTTGTTATTTTAAAAAAAAATCTGAATGAATATTTATTTATTTCTCTTATATCTAACAAAATATACTTTAAAAGTTAAAAAAATTTCAATATTTATTGCAAAATTACTATAATTTCATACTCATTATTTAATTACATTGCTTATATAGAAAGATATGCTTCTAAATAGCTTTAGGCCATATTTGTATTGTTCACTAATATAGCATTCTATTCTTGAA
Source organism: Epiperipatus broadwayi (assembly GCA_028023455.1). Lineage (NCBI taxonomy): Eukaryota > Metazoa > Onychophora > Udeonychophora > Euonychophora > Peripatidae > Epiperipatus > Epiperipatus broadwayi. Next base: position 10,395,717 of record JAQFVV010000010.1, on the reverse strand, counting down.
AATACAGTATTTCCATTCAAAATAAGTTATTAATAATTTATATTTTTGATATCTAATAAATAGTGTGTAAATTACTGTATAAAAATATCTAAAATTGTAATAAATTCACAAATAAACATATTTTTGGTTCTTCAAACCATTTTCTTTAAACAATGCAGTAAAAATCATTATGTTGAAAACCTGTCATAATACAATAGATATACTACAGAGCTAAATCCAATTGCTTTGAGGAATTTTTTAATTTTCTTGCATCTAAGGAATTTTTTTCAAACTAAAATTTTATAAAGACACATATTACAGCATAAAGCTTGCATAAATTTTCACTAGAGGGTGAATTAATAAAAAGAATGAAGTAATCTCGCAAAGTTTGAGATTGCCAAACACTTAATAGGCACCTATCAATGGAAACTCTGAAGATGTGATGTGATGTATTTTGGCTTCTCCTTAAACGAAGTCAAAAATATCTCAGCAATTATGCCCAGATAAACCTGTTAGCCATTTTATTCTCCATTCCCCACTCTTAAGTCTTCCCATATTCTGCCCCATCCCATTTCCACAACATACTCTTTGTCAACTCTATGGCCTTTATATCTAAACCCCCATTATCTCTTCGCAAACCCAACATAAAAACTAATAACTCACTTTCTGTATAGTCACTTTGTTCATGTCTATTCTCCCATAACTTCATTATCTGTACCCTTTCTGCTTTCAAGCATTTACATTCAATCAACAGGTGCCTAATATTTTCTATACCTTCCTTACACAATTTGCACACTAAACTATCCATGGTTTTCCATTTACATGTATATTCTCTTGTTGCTAAAGATCCCGTTCGAGCCTTAAATAATAAACTACTTTCCTTACTATTATCATAAATTAACTCGCATGCAATATTCCGTTTACTTCTATATATATTTAAACTCTTCTTACCCTCCATACTAGTTCTCCATCTCTCCAACTCCCTATTTTTTATTAATGCTTCTATTCTTTTATCCCATTCCTTACCACTATAACACTCAACAATCCTCCTAACACAATCATCCCATCTTTTATACAAGTATATTGATATAAATTCTTTATCCAAATCTTTCGCATACCGCATTACCTTTCTCACCCATCTTGTTGCCTGCCCCTTACCCATAACCCAATTGAACACTATTTTTGATATTCTTTTACTATCCATAAACTGCAACCTACCAAACATTTTCATTTTACATTTTGCATCTCTCATATAGAAACTTGACCATCCCATTTCTCCTTGAATTGCCTCCTTTGCTGTCCACATCTCTGCATCTAATGCATGTCTTCCTACTTCCCTTTGTACTTTCTCTAAATAATCTAACACTCTTTTACTAACCCATAATGCATCATAACCATATGTTAACTCTGCTACTGCAACTCCCTTCCATACTATTCTAGCTACATCATATTTATTATATGAATATACTGTTAGTTTCTTTACCAAACCCTTTCTTTTCTTTGCTTCATTTACCAAACTTTTCTCCCATTCATCCAAGCAATTTTCCTGATTACATTTGATTACCCTGACATCTTTTGATTTTTTTTAAAATTAAAATATTAGAAAAAATATATAAGTGAATTTAAAAGGTTCACAAAATTTCTCAGTACAAAACAAAAAATGCAAATGCAATTTCTTGACTTCTGGCCTGAGAAAGTTTCGCAATTAAAAACACAAAGGCTAGTGGAAACTAAATTGCAAGAAGCATTAGTTTTCTGTATAGGCATATCTTAAAACATTTTTGTTTATTTATTTAATAATAATGGCACACAAAGTTTAAACAAAAACTTGCTATATAATATATGTTTAAGCTTAAATAACCTTATGTAAAACAAAAATCTATATTAAGTGATAAAACAGTTTTATTTGAAAAAAAATTATACTTGTAACATCAGATATATATATATAAGCTTTATTTCTTCTTATCTTTGTAAATAATATTTATTAATCAGATTTAATTCTGCCTAATAAAATGAGTTTATTACAAAATACTGTGATACATTAGGAAATATTTAACAAAATTGTTAGATTGCAACAAAGATTATCAAATAAAAAACCTCATCTATCCATTAAGATAAGAAATAAGAATTAGATCAGTATTGGAGGAAATTTTCTATTTCTTGTACTCAGTTTATACAATTGCTTCTATTATCTCTCTTTTTAAAGCTAGTACAAAAACTTCAATAAACTACATTTTAATACATTACACAGGCTTAAACCTGCATTTATATATAATATATGCAGGATTTGAACTCAGACTTTCACATGACCCAATATTAGGAAAATATTTATATATTATCCGTTTAATTAAGTTAAGTAATCATTGATAGGAAAATAGTTAACAGCAAAATTTTAACTTTGGTTGTAATTAATTACTTATATATATGTAGTTAAATGAATGTAGATCGAAATATATGTAAAAAAAACCAAGGATAGCTGTAAATTCTAATCATAATGCTTGATATACTCCACCATATTGTGATTGGTCAGTTTTTTAATTGATATGGTAATCACACAACAAATGTTACAATGATTGAATTGGAGGAAATTATATTTATTCAAATTTAGGGGAATCATCTGAAATCCGGCACGGCCGTTTGGGGTGTTGATGCTGTACAAAAATCAATCAAATGTAACGTTACCGGGCCGCGGCGGCTTTTTTTTTTTATAGAACATGTTTTTTTTGTTTTTTTGATTAAACAAATTTTTATTTCATTTATAACATGATTTCTTTTTTATTAAACACATTTTTATAGTCATTTTCGTTGTTTTTTTTTAACCTGACATTTTTCTTTATCCAACAAATTTTGGTAATTTAATTTTGTGTTTACTTTTCTGAATTTTAAATTTATTTACATATATATGGTGATTATTTAAAATCCCAGCTGTACAGTTTAAAAAAGTGAAAATAAAATTTTTGATATAAATAAACAACTGGAGTTTAAAAGTCAAAGCAAATTTATATTTACCACTTGAAATTATCTCCAATAAAAACAAAATTGCAAAATAATAATAATAACGTTAATTATATTGTAAATAACAACCAATAGCAAACTAGTAAAAAAATAATCTAATCTAGTAATGAATAGCTAGATGCTTATTTACTGATCAATATTAAATGATTATTTTGGTTGATTGTGGACTGATTATTTGGAAAAATCTCTAACATAAATTAGATTCTGAGAAAAAAAATATTTGTATTGAATTCAAACCCAGGTCACAGGAGTTACAAGATATGGTACTATATCTCCATACGGTCTTTTCTGAATGATATATATGTATTAATAACGTTTTAAAATTGTTTAGGGGCTTAAGTTTTCCTAAGATATAATCATAGTAATGAAATTATCATTAAGTCAAACATTCAAGAAAAAAATTAATTATAAATCCAGATTAAACACAATTACAAAAATCAATCACGCTAAAGTGATGGATACAAGGACAAAATAAAACTAGTCTCTAGGAATTACAGCAAAATGTAAGCTTCAATAATAACTCTTCATGATGTATACTGATATTTCCAAAAAAAATTACAATCGTGCATCAAAGCAATGAAGAAAAATGCCTAATTTCATACAAATCCAACTTGAGACTTGAACAATACATTGGAATTAATCTGTAAATGCTAAACTATTCTCAATGGAACTGTCAATTGTTTTAATGTCAGCTAATATTAAAAAGTTGTGCAATAATGTAAAAGTTTAGATAAGAAAATCTGCATACATTAAAAATGCTATCTAAAACTATTGAAAATTGGACAATATAAAATTCAAAATATCCACAAATAACTCAATAAAGATTTATGACATCTTCTAATTTATTGAAAGAAATATAAATAACGGTGTGACTGGCATTATGAAATAATATTAGAAGCATTCATCGGAAAGATTGCATTTGATTAATGAAGAAAATTGTGATTCATATATCCACTGCCTCACTATCCACTACTTCAGTTATACACTATCTACAAATACAGTAAACAACAACAACAACAAAAGAAAACATAAACAAAGAAAATTTCTCATTTTTAAATTTTTATTACCACTGCATGGCTGAAGGATTCATGCATTTGACGTTCTAATAATCACTGTAATATCACTTACATATTGTATTTAGCATTTTATTTATCATCATTTTTCATCTATTATTTTTAAAAAATGTGTGCACATATACATATAACTAATGTCATAGTAATTATATAAATAAAGTGCAGTAGTTTTTCTAAGCAGTAAAAAGTCTTAATAATATTTTTTTTAATAATGTTTATAGATAGCACAAATATACAAAAAGGGTTGCATCTGTTACTTCTTGTTTTAAAATCACAAATGATAAAATGGGGAGGGAGAGATTCTTCTAATTTAAGAGCAAAAATATTTTAAATTTTTTTAGTAGTCTATTCTTTATAATAATGACAACTATTTAATCTTTTTAATCTATCCACCTATTTTTAACAAGTGCACCCCCACCTACCTGCCTATCTGTCCTGTCAGCCTGCTTACCTACATACCTACCTACCTACTTATCTATCTATATATCTACATTCTTACTATCTATTTATGTATCTATCTATCACATTTTTTCATTGCTTTTTTTTATAGCATAACAATACCACTATGTCTTTATTTATCGAATTCTCCAACTTATATGATTTATATCTATTTACCCATACATACATCTATTCTTTATTCTATCCATCCATCACTTACCTATATACCTATCTATTTATCTGTCTATCTATTTCTCTGTTTATATGTCTATCAGTTTGTTAGTATACCTATCTAATACTTTGTGTACCATGAAACTGTTGGATTTGCAGAATTTATTTTCCAGCAGATCACTTATCAACTTAGAATTATTTAGAGATTTCAATTTAGTACTTATAATGTTTTGATTTACTGTTAGCTCTCTTAGCTAATAAAATATGTAGTATTCTTTGTAAATCGTGTATTGGTATTAAAAAGAATATTATATTTTTTTCAATTAATCTTCCACTGTCTAGAATGTTTTGTTTTATATCCCAGCAAGGAAATTTTATGTCTGCTTTTTGAATTTGTGGTACCTGTGTCATATATCTAATTTGTTTTTATAAAAATATTATTAGATGCTTAATCAAATGTATTGTAACGGAATAGCGTTACATGGGATTTGAACCCAGGCATATGAGGTTATATTAAACATATATTCAATTGACGAAATGAATGACAGGAACAAAACTTTTAAAAAAGCGGTCTTACTTTAATAATAAACGAGAAACAGCCGTTTCTAAAGCATGATCGCAGCTATATAAGAGTACCTGTCAAATTTATTGAAATAAAAAAGTAAAAGAGTTTTTTTTTATTATTTTGTTTTTTTTTTAAGAATAAATCTGTAATCATTAGTTGTCAGTTTTTTTTGCATTTTTTTTAATTAAATAAAGAAAGATGAATGATTGAACGCAAGTTTGACATTTTTATTAAATCATTTGAGTCATTTTGAACAAAAGGGGAAAATGAATTAATTAATTTGCAATATGTTCTGAAATTCCAAGCGATCTAAAATTATTTTAAATGGGGGTAATTAGTAAATGTAAAATTAGAGAAATTGAAACAATAGGCAGGATATGTGCTGGTACGCCTAGATAAAATAAGCCAAATTTAGAAATAGAGGTGAGAAAAGGTGTACACTGCTATTGTACAACTCAGACTTCTGTCTCCAGTGAAACAATACCTGAAAAAATGGTCAAATTGAGTTAAATTCCAAAGTGGTGCAAACGATCCCAGAGATCACTGAATTGAGTTAATACTCGATGGACTTATAAGATGAAGGGACTCACAGGTGCATGGGAGTGATTGGGTGAAAAAAATTCAAGGTGTGAGGGCGGGAAGGAAGAGATCAAAAAGGCCGGACAGCGCTTTTAAGGATTATTATTAAAATTAGAACTAGAGAAGAAATAAAATCTAACTTTCGTGTAGAAATCTAACGGAGATGCATTGCTGAACATAAAATTCGCACTTGACCGCCGGACCTCCGTGTCCAGCTCAGATGATTGCCAATAGGATGCTCGTAACACCGGAGAAACTTCACATAAGGATCACACATGCTTTTGAGACCTTGCAAATTGCCAGAATGCTTCGTTAAAGAAGAAATCATCGCTCAGGATCCCTCTTAAGTCTTTCTATGTTCCACAGGTAGCTATCTTTAAATTGTCGTATTCACTTATGCACCAAAGTAAAATAACTTTAAAAACAAGAACTATTAAAACATTAAGCTAAAATGATAAAGTTACTCATGACCATTAATGAACGATTAGAGAACCTAACCAAATAAATTTGTCTACAGATTAACATTCTTTAAAATATGTGCGAAGTCACCTTTAAATCTATATTTAAATTGTCTCGGCTTGCCGGTCATATACCTGCATGAATTGTTAGTAAACAGATTAAAATAAAACATTTATTTAACTAGTATTTTTTGTTATTAATTGCTTGGAATTTCAACATAAATTTATATAATAGGGAATGAGTGCTGGAGGATCAAATTTGTTTGTATATGAATGAATGCATTTGATATTTTTGGTGTTGGGATTTGATTATATTTAAGTTTATGTTTATTATGCTTTCTTAGATTAATATTAAGTGTTGATTAATTTATTCTGTGGGATATAGGGCGGGCCCTAATATGATAAGTCTGATTGATCGTGATTGAAAGATCACATATACGATGTAATTTGAAAGGTGATATTGGCTGTGTTCGTTTCTTGCTTCCGACTGGGGTGATGCACGGGCATGTTTTGTGATATAGTTGAGTGAGCTTATGCACATACATGGCGGACTCTTATAAAAGTTCTCCTGGCGCCTACTACTTGGATTCAATCCGAATTTACGTATAAAATAAATAAAGCGTACGTGTATATGTGTTTGAAATTATCTTCACAGAACATTATGTAATTCCCCAGACGCAAGAACACAGCAGGTTCATAGAAGTGAACCATCAACCAAAACATGAGAATGTCACTGTAGGAATACGGCAAAAGCGTCCAGATATAAAGGACGTGACATTACTGGGCTTTCAGTAAGGAAGCCGGCGATGGGGCGGTTACAGTATTAAAGCATATAAATATATTTAATGATCAGTTGTTAATTTAGTATATATATATATGTTAATGAAAGTTTAATTCGAACTCATAAACTTTCATTTACAAAAGTTTATGATTTACCAATGAATACAGCAAAACATAGATACATTTGACTATCTTTAAGAGCTATTAAACAGGTGCTTACAATTATATTTTTATCGAGCGCTGTGTAAGAACAAAATTTAAAATACATTTTTATTTCAAAATACAGCCTACTTTTTAAAATTCAATGAGTAAAAATCATGTGATCACCATACAAGATAAATAGAGTATGTAAACATTTGTGTAATTTATTTATTTAATACGGTTATAAAAGATAGAGTACATAAATATTAAAACATAATTTTAAAAATATATTATTCTTGAATATTTTATAAATATATATTTTACTTTCCAAGTTTGAAATATATTTTTTAAGCGGCATTCAATGAATGTACTTTAATATTTTTAGTGTTGCATCTAGGTGCATAGTCTTAAGGTTAGAGCTTTAATATATATTACTTAGATAATGAGTATGAGCTCAACAAATTATTAATTACAACTTTAATATTTTTAATAAATATTAAGTAATAGTTGGTTTTCCTATTTTATAATAATATAGTTACAAATAGTTGTTATTTGTATAAAAATTATTAATATACATTTTTTTTTTAGATTTCAGAATAATGGATAAAAAATTATTGCTAATAATTCTAACTTTATTTTCAATGGCTTTTGCTTCCGAAAACAGTTGTCTTCCTTTCAATAGCCCAGTAAGTACATTTATTTATTATTTTACTATTTTTTGATTAAATAAATAAAAACTTTTCCAAAGATATATATTGAAGCAGTCAATCTTAGCCCAAAATTGAGCTTCATTATTCTACTACTTAACCAGCATTAGCTCAATATCAAAACCCACTATTCGTCCTTTTACTTTCACTGCAAACATTTTTTGTCAAATCTATTTTTGATCTGGAAATTGATTTGAATTTATTTTTGGACAGTTATCTAACGATTGCATCTCCAATAACAATAGAGAAAATATTTCTTTATATTAAAGATTCCATTTGGGTTAGGAATTTAACTAAAAGCATTCTTTAAATACTTTGAAAGTTGTATAAATAGGGCTGAAAATCTATTGTATTAGAGTTTGGCCTACTGTCGCTAACCTACTGCACGTTCGTTGATTTTTTGAAATGGTATTTAAGTAGAGGGACCCAAGCCGCCTTTCCATCAATCTTTAGCACATCTCTTCGCAATGCAGCAGTATAGCTCCTTCCAATTAAAAGTGCCTGTCCTGTTAGAGAATCGCCAAGGCCAAGAAGAAATGCCTTCAACCTAATTACAATCTGTCTGCTCCAAAAGTCAAGAAATGTCACCTCAACACAAGATTCATCCGCACCATTCCGGAGGATCACGAGGTAACAAGCCTAAAAGTCATTGTAATTGCCTTACCTAAATTCTAACAAATGAATCTTAAAATTAATATTTTTCTTATGTTGAATCTCTTTTAACTCACTAACCGGCAGGTGTGTTAACTTAACTTTCCATTTTATGTACATCGATTCTCTACAACCTAAACTAATCCTAATGTATTTTCTTTTATCCAGCTCATGCTTCTTATTATTCCTATAATTTAGTTCGGTTATAATTTATTATTGGTGATATTTTTATATTTTCACTTAATTTGTATCTGTCAATGTCAATCAAACCCAGTCTTATGAACTTCTTCTATATCCTGCTGTGGAATAGAGAGGGGGGTGATGTAATCAATTATTTCATGTTATTCATTTCGAAATCGTTCGTAAGATTGAATTTCTCTTTTTAATAAATATATGCATTAAAATAGTTTATCATAAATTTATACATTTATAAATATTTTTCCAATCTGGGTGAATCTTGATGTCCGTTGATTTTATTGATTTCTTTATTTTAATCATCATCGCCAAAAGGCTGGTGACCCATTCTATTTTGTTAGGTGCACTCTTAAGTATGCAAATTTGTTTCTTTTATATATGTTAAATAAAATGGGATTGATTCAAGAAGGGGGAGAAATGCATGCTTTACTAATTATAAATTTTAGTTGCTTACTAATGACTTTATTGTATATGGGTCATTATTTAAACATATTATTACGTATTTATTAAACTATTTAAGGCTTTATTTTAGTATTTAAATCAAATAATTTCATGTCTTGATAGTCACATTGCTGGCAGTATGTCAGAATTTATTAATGAGTTACATAATGCTCTAATCAGGTCTGTCTGTACTTTCATTCCAAAGGATCATGATCTTCCTTGTTTGTCATTCTTCTTCCAAAGTACATGTTATTATATTGCTTGTGTCTATTTGCACCTCACTCTGGAGGATTATCAAGCCTTCCATCTTTTTAGTGTTCTCGTTCAAAACAGGTGTATAAGTCTATGCCCTGAAACAAGCAGGCTAGTGTAGTCGAAGCTCTGCATGGATTACTATACATTGGACCATAGCAACTTCCTACCTACCTCTCCATTTAGATATCGCGGGCATACCATAGTAAAATAGGAGAATGACAAAGTTTTCTCAGCCGAAGTTGCCATATTCTCTATCACTGACATATATGCTAGCACCACAATTCTTTATATTTCATTTCATCACCTGTTTAATAACATGAATTGTAATGATGTGTGATAATGATTCATTGATATCTTTAAATCATTTTCATTGGAGTTTTTAGATCCAACTGTTCTGAAGCTGCCTCCCCCTTTTTTAAATAAGCTATTATCATCTTTATAAAGTTTCACTAATTATTTGATCTTTAAATGTTTAAAATGAATAATAAATATCTGTTTTAGTATACTTACGAATCCTATGTATCATAATGCCAAGGGTATTCTATCAAATTTATATAAATAGTGAAACTATTATCATATCTATATACGTGATTTCTCAATGTGTAGAACATTCACCAACCACCCAGATAAACATTTTATGTAAAGTTAAATAAAATCTGATTTCCAAATATATGTTATGTATTGTAATACTGCACTAGATCTACACATGTCAATCTGAAAATAATTGATTCAAGATTTTCAAATGTTTGTAATTAAAAGAAAGTTTACATTGCTTGAAGTTGATCATATATATAATCATCTTAATTTTTGTTATAATAAATATTAATATTTAAACTTAATCCAGTGAGTTCGAATCTTATTAATATCTTTATATATGTCTTATAAATTATATCTTGGGTTCACTCAATATCTCATCATCATCATCATCATCAGCTGAGATCTCATATAATATGTTGTAGCACCGGGACCAGAAATAATGAATTTATGTGATATCGCCATAGGTGTTGTCCATAGAGTTATAGATTTGGAGAATGGGCAAACAGGTTAGAATTGATGATTGCTCCTGACTTGTGTATCTTGGGCATGATTGGATTCAGGTACTTCTGTTCAAATTCTAAGTCTTGTTGGATGGACATACATTTTTGACCGGTACAATATATATTTTTAGAACGTAAAAGAAGTGTTACATTAATAGAAATTGGTGACCTTTGCAATAAATAATAAAAAAATATCCTTAATTAAAATGTTAACCTTGTTTTTCATTCACTTAAAAAAACATTTGATTTTTATGAAAAATATAAATAAAAAAAGCATTTATGGAGGTTATCTGAACTATTTCTATATTATTATCTTTATTTTGTTTTTATAAAAAGGCAAAGAAATCAAAAAATTAAGAAAGCTAACATACTGCTAAAAGCCTATTAATAACTACTGCTTGAATACAAATTAATCTTTACAACAATTTTCTACAACTTCGAAGCAATCAAATCATAGATAAATGGTTGTGGCCTGATAAGAAATCGTAATTACATGGGTTAAAAAAATAAAAGAATGATTTGATTTGTTGCTTTTATTAGGCAAATCAGTTCACCCTCTTAAAATAAAACAAACATTTAAATAACTATTTTGAATCATATCAATCACAAAACCTGAATAGACTCCAATATGCATTAGAACAAAAGACATATAAGGTCTAACAGTTAACTAACTAAAAAGCAGAAGTAAATTAGCAGTTTATACTAAATGTTTATTTTTAATTTACTCTTTTTTTTGTCCATCTATCTGCCTGTGAAATCTTGTAACTGAATTTTTATCCATTTACCAATTTCCAATCTAGTTGAAATTTTGTATACATATGTTATTTACAATGAGAATACAATTTTAAAATGTTTATGAAGAATTTTAGCAAAAAAATAAATGAAAAATTTAAATCTTTAATTTTATGTGGGATTTACCACTCTTTATGGTAGTATTATCTATAGGAATGCACTATATTGAACCAGATTCCTCCAAGTAAAAAAAAAATTCTTATTCTTGCTGGGATTTAAATGCCTTTTAACATTTACTAGGTTTAAATACTTTTAAGCATAACCTTTTAATATATTTTGGCTTTAACTAAGTTTTAATATCTAAACCTTAATACATTTACTTTTTTGCAATTACTATTTTTATCTTCAATACTATGGAATAGAATGGCACTTCAAGCAGAGAGAAGAATACCATTGATAACATAGCCATCAACTATACTCATGGTCAGATCAGCTATACAAAGCATAATACAACCACATTTCCTGACTCTGGCCCACCTTGATTTCTGGAACAAAACCCCTGTCCTATAAAGCATTTTATTTGTTTTGAGATTCAAATTCAGGTGCATGCTCAGATGACAGGCACACCAATCCAGTGCTTGAAATGTCCCATGCTAGCTCCTACTCTTAAATCGGAAATTCCAGCACATTAATTTAACACACAGATAAATATTTCTTTCTTTAAATAATTGGTGATGCAGTGATAAGAGAGAGAGAATAGACCAATTAATAATTTAGCAAACATTAATACTTATTTATGCACATACATATAACATAGTATAAAATAACATAATAAAAGTATAAATGATTAGTTCAGGTTAAATTTGTATAGTTCTTCATTAAAGTTTATTTCATTTAAAATAAAGTGTCTAAACTGTTATTTATTTGTGTTTATTTTCCATTGGTTTTGATTCCAATCAATTGGCTTTTTGGTTCTCTATCAATGGCTTCATGGCTTTCCTTTTTCTGTAGAACAATGGAAGAGAAAGAGAGGGAGTATGCAGCAACATCTATTTACAATCTAGGAATTTGTTCCCAGTGAGGATAATTGATCTTTGATGGAGGACTTTGGGGCCTGAAGCCTAGTTGAACACTTCTAGCAATGCATGTTCTACAATAATATTTTCTGAATCAGTAATGACTGTCTCTGTACTGTCTTTAGATTTGAAGACCAGAATAAATGGATTGAATGTGAACAAAATTGACTGGACTCACTGACTAGAATCATTCAATCACAAAATGCAGATCAGATTGATTTGATCACAAAATGCAGACCAGACTAAATAACAATAGCTAAGTCGCACTTTTATATCCTAACTTTCTCATTGTTTATTTTTATCTTAATTTGAATCTGTCTTTTAATTAATTTTACAATTTTTCAATTGATTTTTACATTTCATTTTATCTAATTTTTTTCTTAGATCAATCTGCTATCTCATTGATAGTTCAGATAGTTAATTTCAATCTTATTATCAATCAGTAATCTTGCAAACTTAATTGCATTCCAAAGCTTTAAGTGTTTAATTTTTATTCTGTTTTCACATTTGCTTATTTTAATTTATAAAAAAGAAGAAAGTTTTAAATCTTTTTACTTTTAGATTTTTTCCCCTACTCTATTTTCAATAAAAGCCTTATTCTCTTTTAAAGTAAAAAAAAATGCAATCTTTTATTTTTAAAACTTATGTTTTAAAACGGCTTCTTAATTAATTATTACTTTTTGAATATTCTCATTTATTTTATTTTATTTATTTTTTAATAAATCTGGTCATATATTTTTAAATTATGAAAATATGTAATGCAGATATATGTGAGTTTTACACATATCTCATTAGCATTAACAATATATTGTGCCATTACAATTTAGTCATTAGCTAAATTTATAGTAATGTGCATGAAAGAAAATGTGGAACAAAAATCATCATCACATTTTTATATAGTAAAGGAAGCTGTAGGGCACCCAAGTTTAAATGCTACAAGATCAAGTTCTGAAAGCTTAAGATAGAAAGAGAGTGGGGCAACAGTTATATTCTTTATTTGTTTGTGTGTTGATAAAAAACTCAAAAAGAGTAATACACATGGTTAATTATTCAATATTTAATTTTTTTTGTTAAAAAGTAAAGTAATAACACATATATAGGCAGTGTTTGTGTAAGCTATTTAATTATCATGGCATATTTCAAATATTAAATTCTCTTCAAAGCTAACCTACATTCGCTAAATTCTAATATTTTATTATATTTCTATTTTTGTTTTTCTATGATTATAATTTAGGGTTTAAAAGTTGTAGTTTGGGGTTTGAAAGTTAAGGATTTAATTTTAGATATTAAAATCATAATTTCTAAAAAACATTCAGATTGTTTTAGGGGGCCAGTTTTATAAATGATTTGAATAAGTGTGTGTGTACATTACATACATAAATCTACATTTTATTACATATTAAGGGGAGAAATGAGAAAGAAGAAATTCTGTTAGACTATTTTTTTTATTACTCAGAGGTTTTGGTTGTAAATACCTTTTGTTTTGATAAAGCTCTGACAGCTTAAAATTTTCCCATCAGATAGATCAATGAGAAGAGATGGAATATTATAGGAGTGCAATTTTTACCAGCAGAGAGAGAAGGGAAACGTTTAAGATAATTTTACTTCAAAAACAAATTAAGCTTTTCAAAAATCATGTAAGTGCAAGTTTCTTATATTGTTTGTTACTGATCACTTTGACTAAAAAATAAAGTATAAAAACCTGTCTGGGAAAAATCAGGAAAAGAGATTTTAAAATATTGAAACTAAGGAAGACAAGCATTTTAATTCTGCTAGATATCCTTTTTAAATCTTTTTTTTTTAATATAAAGTTTTTTGAAGATTGAAAATATAAAGATGTTGGGCTAGAAAAAAATAGGTCTCATCTGGGAAATCCCATGCCCTACCAGAACCAGCATATCATATAGGAAAGAAAAAAATGGCTTGTCTGAAATTAAATATTCTACATCTGATGACTGAAAGAAATGCAATATTTTCAGTAAAAGAAAACATTCACCTGCATTTGAAAGCTGAAGGAAAATGATTAATTGACTGATAAGTATTAAATCATCTAGTACAAATTAAATCATCTAGTACAATTAAATCATCTAGTATATCTATTCCAATGACTGAATTTAAACCCAGTAAAAAAATTGCAAATGAGAGAACAACTGAAATAGTCTAAGGGAAGAATTATGCTTAACAAGGAAGGGAAGAAAAAGTTCCAGTGGCAAATAATATCACCATCACCATTAAATAATTACAAGCCTCAAGAAAAAGAAACCTTCCAGCAAACTGTGGAAATTGATTGCTGCAAAAGTATGAACATTAAACAAGCTAAGTTTGAACCCTTGGAACTGGTAATATGAATTTTCATTATCTATTTTTTTTATGATATCAAAGACTATTCCCAACATTTTAGAGATGAAGTTTTCTATTTTTTTCTTAGAACTTTAAAACAATCATAATCGATTGAAAGCAAAATTTTCTTCAATAAGAATAGTTATAACCTTGAGTAATAATTTTATGAATGTTAAAACTATTATACCCAGCTTATTAATGAAGTTTATTTTCTAAAAGGTATTATTGTATACCAATCTAAAATTATGAAATGTTTGTTGATATGTAAAATATTTTTTTTTGTATTATTATTTTGTTTTTAAATAATATTTTGGTTATTATGGGAATAAACACACACATACACAGTAATATAACCATACTTTCCACATGTATATGATGTAAGAATGAGGAAAAATAGATAGCATTTAAAAATATTAGATTATTTTTGTTTTGATTTAAAGAATAGCTATCTCCAAGCTTAGCGGGAAGGGGGAGAAGCAATTTAAAAACTTGTTTCTGGAAATCTTTTTCTGATTCTACTAACATTTTTTTTATCCATTCTACTTTACATGTTAGATTATAAAAGTATATGTGCAAAAGAGTGTTTATTTTTTTTTAAATGAAATATTTTCTTGTGAAGAGAAAACTTTAGCAAACTTAGTATCCAATTTTATATACATTATATCTTTGACGGGAAAGGGGAAAGAACTCAAAATTAATCTTATGATTGCCAAATAATCAATTATTGTTATTACCATTATTGTTCATATAAATTCTTAGTTTTATCTTTAAATTGTTTGTATGTGTTAGTAATACATTAATAAATGTTAAATTGTTTTATTAAATGAGGCGTATATATTTCATTGAGAGTATTCTTTATTAGTTGTGATCATTCATCATCAAGAGTGAAGATTAATTATTTAAGATCTAATTTGATATACTAAGATTAAACAATAGTTATGAATTTCTTTAAAAATTAATTTTTATGATTAGGCTTAGTCCTAAAGCTGTGGTTAGAACTATTATTGTTATCATTATCATCATCATCATCACGTTTTGATTAATGAGCTAGATAAATGTTTAAAGGCCATAAATAAATAGTGATTTCATGGTATTTAGTTGACATTCATGAATAATTATAATAACCACCATTCCATCATCTGTATCATGCAAGAATGAGTGAATTGCCGTCCTAAATTAATAGTATAATCTGAGCTAGTAAAACTTATAAAGATATTGAAACACATTTATTATGTTAAGATCTAGGAAATGTTTTCTGTCTGATGAATTTTTATATTCCACTTTAGTTTAAGGGTGTTTTATGTTTACCTCAATGTTAGTGCCTACAGTGATATGGGTCTAAAAGTAAAATGCTCCATTTTTGTTAGAAATAAAGTACCAAAAAGGGATTCAAACCCAGTACATGTGAAAAGGTTATAAGATATAACTGTGTCTAGGTTCTGGTAATCTAGTGGCACCCTGCTAGACCATATTCACTTGTTATTTACTTAAATATGCACTGAACATCAAACCAAGAGATGAAAGTGGGTAAAATCTACTGTCTGTATACCTGAGAATATATTTTATTGAGTTACCAATGTACTCACCCACTTGATGTTATTTCCTGAGTTATAATAGTTTGTCCTTAATAATTTTTTATAGTTTCTACTTGTTTATTGATGATACAATGCCTGTCTAACTAGGGTTTGAAATAGGCCAGACACCTTAAATGACTAGTCTCCAAGCATTATTGTTTCTAATGAAAGATATTATGATATCTTTAGAAATCTTAAGTAGAAATGGATGAATTTAGGCCACCGATATTTTATTGATAATTAATATTTACTTGATTATTGAAAGTAATAAATTTCGATGACTATTTACAACTTATGAGTCCTCTTAATATGATTGATAACTCATCAGTCTGATCTTTTGTTAAATAGTTATACTCAGCAAGTTGCATATTTTAATTCTTTTGCTCTAATTAATTTTATACAATGCCTTTTGATTCATAGCTACTACTCAGGTTAAACAATGGTAATATCTTTTGATCACGTTATTTATGTTACAATATATATATATGCATAAACTAAATAAATAGGGGGAGGACATTAAGACAAGATATTTCTCACCATTCTACATAGAAAAGTTATAGTTTTCAAAATAAAATGATAACTAAGAATACATCTCTGGGAAAAAGATAACTAATTATTACATGTTTTATATTAACTGTAAATCATCATCAAAAATGAAAATTAATTAAATCCATTGTGCTGTTTTTTTATATAAATTATAATAAATAAATTTAAAAAAACATATACAACAGCTATATAAATATATATATTAAAAATAATTATACATAAAAAGCTTTTTTCAGCACATGATTTAGTGCTCTTTTCAAATGTTAATAATCTATTTTAAAGTTAACCAATTATTGCATATATAACACCATCTAGTGGTCCATAGTGAAAGTAAAATAATAACAACAAAACATAAATAAAATTTTAAATTTTGTTGAGACTTCATATTTTTTAAATATCATTATTAAATATAATTTAAAACAGGATTTAGAAAATGACAATTTTACACACTTCCAGATATTGAATTCTTAATGAATTATTTTAAATATTTTTATATATTTTTCTTTTTCTTCATTTTATATTAACTTTTCTTACTTGAATATTTACTGGTGAATTGCTATTATTTTTGTCTTAATTCTTAGAAAATATTGATCTTGGTCTCATATTATTCATTTTTAAAATCTAATAATTTAAAACAATTAGCATACTCTAATTTAAATTCATTGGAGTATTGCTATTATTACTGTCTTTGATAAATAGTTCCACCCTTTTAACATGTATTCTATATCTTCCTAATTGGGGATCACTTTCTGTCTTGAATTTACTAAAAACTTTACTGATCTTGAAATAAATATTTTCTGTTAGTCAAAATATACTATAATATGTTTTATTTTTATTTAAATGCTTCCATGTCCATTTCTTTTACCATTTTTCTAAAAAAAAAAAAAACAATTTATAATATACAGGATTTTTCCCTTTCTGAAAATTCCACAAATCTAGATATTATTTTATTTCTCTCACCATAACTAAATACAAGGACTATTATACTTCAATTTTTCCTACTTCTAGCACTAAAGTCTCTCATGACATAATAATTAGAATTTGTTTGACATACACCTGAATTACTTGCATTTTATATTCCACCAATCTCCATAACATTATTCATTCGCTTTCTATTTATAATATATCCCACTTTATTAAAATGTTTCCACTATTTGTTCTTTGCAGTAAGGTATAATTCCACTTTTCAAATCAATTGTTTCATCATATTTCCTCTTGCCAACACAAAATTTCCCTTCAATTGAAAGTAATATCTTTATATCATCTGCTAAACAAACTTGATCTGTAAAATCTTCTATTAGTTTTACCATTTACAAATAATCATAAACTATATTATAAAAACAAATACTGTACAATATTTATTTTTTTTTTGATTGAAATTTTTTCCCCATTCTTAAATAAAATGAATTCGCTGTTTATAATTATAGTTTGTGAATATTTGTGTGTGCACATATAAGTATTAAAATTAATATATATGGTTGAAATCAATCTTAGCTGAGCCAAGTTCTTTTTCACTGCATTATTTTATATTCCAATAAAAAAAATGTATTTTTAAAAATCTTTTTTTATACATTATTAGGATCGTTTAAACCAGGGGTGGGCAAATAGTGGCCTGAGGGCCACATGCGACCTGCCAAGATAATCCGAAAAATCTACCTTGAACTGAGAATTCCTTCCCATGCATGACCAAAGATTCGTCTCATATTTTCCACTAGGCTGGCCACATCATTACACCTGTGCAGTGTAGATACAATGTGCAGTGATTTTCCAGTTGATCTGGTTAATTTCAATTTTGTCTTTGCATTAGCAAATATATACCTTTCCAACTTTAGTGAAACCATGAACCCTCTGAAAAAATGTAAAATTGGTGATGAATGACAGGTGTTTAATGAAGAATGGACAAACAAATATTTCTTTGGTAATACAGGGAATAAAGCAGTGTATTTATTGTGTCATGAAAAAAAGGTGCGACCCTCTGCTAACCTTCACTTCCACAAGTGGCCCCCGATGCGGTTCTTCACCAATCTCTGCACCCCCGAACCAAAACAATTACCTACCCCTGGTTTAAACTATATGTAAAAGAACTCTCTCCTCCCCTCCCTCCTTTTTTCTCTCTCTTTCCCTCCTTCTTTCTCCCTCTCTTCCTCCTTCTCTCCTTTCTTTTTTCCTCTCTCTCTTTCCCCTTCCCTCTACCTCACTCTCTCTTTTTCATTACAAATATACTACATGGAAACTAAAATTAAAATAATTCCAAAGTGACTTTTTATACATATCATAGAAGACAATAAATTCTGGGCAAAAGTTGATGATTCATTAATTTATAAAAATAATACTTATTAATTTCAGAGTGCACCTGAATTCTTTATCTCATAAATAAATTGTCACTCTGGCTATAAAAAAAAACAACAACATACTGCTATTTTCTAAAAACCTTTGAACTAATTGTTCTTGTTTCTAAATATAAGGTATATTCAAAAAAATTGTCTACTTTCCAAAAGATTAACGGTAAAATTTTTTGATATTAAAAGTTTTCAAACTGACTTCAGCCAACAAAATTAAAAAAGAAAAAACATTGTAAATAGATTAGAGGTAACTTTTTGCTAAAACGTCATTTAATGTTTTGAATTATTAATTATATATAAATAAAAAAAAAAAACAACCACTTTTGATAAGTTTTGGAGAGACAACTGTATTCTATTTACTTCTTCAAGATTACATATTAAATTCAACCATATACGTTTAAAGCGTATTACAAGTATATCTATACCAAATATAGTTCATGTTAAAGGACTGATAGTCGTAGTGAGCTTTTTTTGTTATTGCGTAATTTCAAAATTAAAATAAAATTTCCATTTATATGTAATGAAATGAGATGATTAAAATTTAGTCTATCTGCTAAAAACGATTTAATTTGAATGCGACAGCAGTTATACTTAGTTTTTTTTATTTATTTACTTTTCAACAAATTACAAATAAGAACAGTCGCATATCCCCCCCCCCCCAATTCTCCTCACACATATATCACACATTCTTGATCTTATTATAGTAAAACTTAAATTTTACATGAAAAATATCGCAAAATATAATATTTTATAAAGTTGAATTGATAGGGAAGTGGCAAACATTACTATAACATCAATAATAATAACACATGTTATCACGTGAACACAAACATTATTTTTACAAAAAAAAATTCCTTAGTTTTTTCCTCAGGAACATCAATACCGACTTTTTCTTTATTCTGATATTTTCCCAAAATGTAATAAGATGAACTTTTTAAAATATCTGTTATTGGCATTTTTTTGATTGAATATTAACAAAAATTCGGTCAATGCTTTCAGATGACAGCATCAGTAATTTGATGCTCTTTAAAAGCTTATTCTTATAAAACAAAAATAATATTTAAATAGTTTTGATTATTCCTTTTATTTTCTTTTATTTTTTGTTTTTGTTAATTTATGTTTTGTCAATTTTTTTAAAAATGAATTAAAAAATTAAAGAATGTTTTATTTATTTGTTTATGACTGTAATCTTTGTTAAACTGAATAAAATAAGACCTTTAAATATCGCAAATATCGGTATTTCTTATTCCAGTATTGATATAAGTATCCAAAATATTGGTTTTAGACAAACTTTTTGGTACTGGAAACCCTACTCTCTCTATATATATATATAGAGAGAGAGTAGGATTTTCAGTAGTAAAGAGTTTGGTGAGACTGTAAAGTCACCAACCAAGGCAGCGGTTGGTGACCAAAGGTGGAGGGTGCTAAGAATCCTCTGGTTGTGGACCCAGGCTGCCATTTGATGATGACTTTTTATTTAGGTACTTATAACTGCAGATCACTTTCAAGTGCAGGAAGATTGCAAGAATTAGAAGAAGAACTGCCTTATATTAAATGGGACATTATTGGACTTTGTGAAGTTAGAAGAAAAGGTGAAGAGACAATTGATTTAAAAAGTGGACATGTACTCTATTATAAAGGCACAAATATTGGAAATACAAGTGGAGTAGGATTCATTATAAATAAAAAGTGGAAGAACAACATTGTGGAGATTGATGGTGTATCAGACAGAGTGGCAAGATTATTTATACAACTTAATAGCAGATACCAAATGCAGATAATTCAAGTTTATGCCCAATAAGTTCTCATAATGATGAAATAATAAAGGATTTTATATAGATGTACAAAAGGCTTTTTATCAGACCAAAAAACATTTTAAAATTGTTATGGGAGACTTTAATGTTAGAATTGGTAAACATTTGATATATGTAAGTGTTGTAGGTAAATTTGGTTATGGTAATACAAGTGAGAAAGGACATAGTCTTGTGAAGTTTGTAGAAAAAGAAAAACTTTATATTATGAATTTTTTTTTTTTTGAAAAAAATGTTAAAAGGAAATGGACATGGAAGCATCCAAATGAAGGTACAGAAAGAATTGGATTATATTTTGACTCTAACAGAAAATACATATTTCAAGATTGTAATGTCCTTTATAAATTCAACACAGGAAGTGATCATTGATTAGTGAGATGTAAGATACATGTTAATGCAAAATTAGAGACACGAAATGATTAAGAAAAACAATATTTATAGTTGATATTCCTAATCGTCAGAAACATTCTAATGAATTTAAACTAGAACTTGCAAATCGTTTTCAAGTATTGGTAGATTTTGAAGATGATTCACATATGAATGAAATCAATGGGAAAATAACTGATACACTTTTAAAAATTGCACAATGGCTAGCTTTTTCTCTTCCTCTCTCTTTATCTTTCTCTCTCTCTCTCTCTCTCTCTCTCTCTCTCTCTCTCTCTCTCTCTCTCTCTCTCTCTCTCTCTCTCTCTCTCTCTCTCTCTCAGTTTTTAGAGTATAATTAATCAGTTGAAAATTATTCATTTTAGAAGCTTTTGAATAGTATATAAAGCATTACTTTAGATAATATGATAGGCTACTATAGTTACTTGTGTGTGTGTGTGTATTAAGTAAATATAAGAGGAAAGCAGCTCTGTATTCTAATGCCATTTAGTGTCAACATGAATAATCAGTGATAACCATGTTTATATAAAATTCCTATTCTTAACATGTAAATCTCCATTCTCAGAATTAACCAAATTATTAAGCAAATATTAATTAAAAAATATATTTTATGACAAATATTATAATCAAATAAATGATAATGTATATTCTTTTAAAATTTTTATATAAACATGGAAAAGATTCAAAAGTGCATTATTTGGTCTTGAGCTCAACATATCATCAAGGCAAAAAATTATTTATTATCAAATATGGAGATACCTCTGACACCACAAGGTTAGTTGCTTACATAATCAGATTGCCCAGCATATGAATGAATTAATGTAGCATTCAGAAAAACTCCGCAATGTAAAATTAATCAGCTGTAATGTTAGTGCAACTGTAACTTTAAATCCAAAACAACCTCTAGCTGACTTTTTTCTATTTATTGCTATTATCTGGAAAGATGTATTTTCACACTTAGTTTTTTTGTCTGACAATAGAGTGTGCTGGTTCCAATTAAATATCCAACAGATGAAGATAATGATATCTTATTTTCTTTTTTCTATATATTGCACAAGATAAAAAACATTCTTTTTTGATGAAAAACATCTTAAAAGCATATTAGTGGTTTTCTTTTTCCATAATAAATTTGAGGTTAATAAGAACAATGTTCAATTTTTTTCCCCAATAAAACTGTCTTATTTAATTATCAATACCATGTGTTTTAATGAAAAAGTTTTCGGTACATGGAATCGCTCCATCAAATAATCATTAACAAACATATATATATATATATTCTAAAAATATTCTCATTGATAAATGATTACTTCATACTATTATTTTTGGATATCTCTACATAAAACAAGAGATTGCCCTTAAAAGAGGTTCCTTTTTTGAGTACAAACAGCCTTTACAGTTTATCATTTTCATTGGTTACTGTCTATTAACATCTGACAGTGATTATTCTATAATAAAATATAACAAATATTTTTTACATATTTCAAAATATTTTACCCATATAATCTCTTAAAAAATTATTAATTTACAATATATACATATTAGATCAAAATCATTTTATATTTATATGCAATTATTTAAATTAGTGTGGAGGATTCAGAGTGCCACCAGTTACTGAATGTTGTGAAGGATATTCATGTCAGGGTAAGGAAATGGAATGGGATGGACCAGGAAGATGTTTATTAAAACCCATTGATAGTAAGTATTTAACTATTTTTAAGTCAATTTTTATCATTATAGAATTATCCATCAATTTAATATTTTTATAGATTTTTTATGTACACACATGCATGTTAGTATATTAAGAAAAAATGTCTCACATAATATTTAAATAATGTAATATTAGACGTGGTATTGGCCAAACCAAAGTATAATATAATCAGTGTCTTGTTAATAATATGAAGAAATATACAGGAAAAATGAGATTAAAGTCATTATAAAAGATGTTACGTTATTATATGTATAAAAGCTTAAATATTAAAAGTATAAACCATAGAAGTGTGTGGGTGCATCATTGTTATTTGAATGTTACATGTTTAAATGTGAAAGAATATTTTCTCTTGTTCCATCTTTCAGTAATTATTTTAGGATATATTTAAAATAATTGCATAAAGCTAAAATAATTAAATAATATTTATTCTTCACATAGTCACTATTTCTTATGCTTGCTTACAACTGTTATTAAAACAGGCAAAACTCTCTATACGTGTTGCGATTCAGTGCAAGTCTTCTGGCATCCATTGATTACTCTGGCTTGCACTGAGCGGCAATATGTATAGAGAGTTTTGCCTGTTTTAATATTTATTCTTATTGGGGATATTATTTTTATTAAAAGCAATATAAAAATGTGAAAGAAATTGTTTCTATTCACTACGTTCAAATATCTATTTTTATTTTGTTATAAATATTGAAAGGCAAATAACTACATTTACAATTAGAATAACATTCGCTAACATTGAATATAAATTAAAATTGTTTGTAAATCACATTTATGAACTTAAATTATAAAATATTGGATTTATATAGGCACGAGTTAATTAAAAATTTTCTAATTGTTATAATTATTAATAAATAAGTACACAAAAACACCTAATTCAAATAAATAATGGTCAGGTTAAATAAAATAATGTATTTATTAAACAACACCAAGTAAGTGTGAAATGGACTTGAGATAAAAAGAAGAGAAGGCTGTAGTCCGTATTCATTTTGTAATTCATTATACTAAAGTTGCAAACAAGAATGGATAATAAAGAAAGAGTAAAATATATGTGTTTTTAATATAAACAAAAGATATTTTATTAAAGAACAAGGTTGTTTATAAGACTCCAGGGTGGAAAAGTGGCTGCTGGCATAATTTAAAATTTATTTACAGTTTTTATTTTTATAAAATGACTTACAACACTCACAAATGAAGAATGGTTGTTTGACTATCATAAAATATATTAAATTTGCAAATTTTAATCATTATTTTATTTGTTCATTCACATTTTTTTTGTTTACATTATTTTTTTGATAGCACATAACTGAAGATATGTACTTTGACATAGACGATATCACATGATCACCATTTCTTGCATTCATTGATTACTCTGGCTAGCACTGGTGGTGCTATTGTATAGAGAGTTTAGCCTCTATATACTTTGACATAATATAGTTCATCGTTTCACTTGTATATTTTTGCAATCCTTTTCTTCTTAAGTTAATAATAACAACTCTTAATATAGTAGGTTTGTTGGTCTGTTTATAAAACAGGATTGATTACTTGAGCAAAATATTATACTTTTGAATCAAATATCATAAATGATAATTAAAAAGTACATTACAATGCAATTATAAAAATAAAATTGAAAAAACTAAAATAAAGTTTGTCGTACAAAGAAAAATCCGAACTTTCCTTTATCTTGCAATATATTAGCATGTGTTAAAACAGGATATACACTCATCAATTCTGCAGGATTAAGAATTGATAATATATCAGCAATCATAATTTTAAATATTACAAAAATGAAGTTAATTTGATAGACTTCAGCAAGTTGAGACTTTCATGGTGAACATGCTTGTAAAAAAAACTAACTCAAATATTAACAATAATAATATGAGGCAACATACCTTAATTAAAAGCCCATTTTTGTTTTTACCTGGCTGATCTTGTTTGCAGTGAATTTATTCACTAGGATTTAATTGGTCTCCATTTTCTCTCCAAGCAAGAACTACAACTAAGTATTAAGGCACAATTTTATAACCATTCTAATTAATACAACCAGTTCTAAAACAGGCAAAACTCACTATATATATTGCCACACACAGCAAGCTAGAGTAATCAATGGATGCCAGAAGGCTTGTGCATAAAATCCCCATCTAGTGCTGCATGTGGCAATATATATATATAGTGAGTTTTTCCTGTTTTAACAACATTATAAACAAGCATAAGAGGAGGTGGTCATGTGATGTTTATTGGCTTACAACCAGTTCTTCTATGCATACTACCTGCAAATTGTAATCAATGGTGTTTCTCTCTCCCTATGAATCATACTGCTATTTATTTAACCCATACAATATTATATTAAAGTTGATATCTTATATTATATTAAAGTTATTCACCTTGTTTTTATTTTTAATTAATTTTACTTATCTATTTTTGTCAGAAAGTTAATTTCAGTTACCAAAAGAAGATGATTTTAATTCCGTATTTATCAAATATATACAAATCTAATTATATGTTATTTCTAATTTACATAACCTAATTAATGCAAGTTATCCATCTGATATTATAATTATATATTTTTCTATTTAATAACAATTTTAATTATTAATATACCAATGAAATTTAAATTATATAAGTTTGTTATATGCCATTTTATAATGAAATTTAAATTACAAAATTTGTTTATATATTCACTATTTTATACTTTATTGTGACATTACTATTAAATAATTTATTATACATCACTGCTATATTCTGCCTTTATTGTTAAAAGGATGTTGCCTTGACAACAGTTTGAAATTGTTGATTGTTATCAATATTGAGATTGTCTAAGTGTTGACTGGTTTCTAATGGCTATATATATATATATGATCACTAGATGGAGTTTACCAATAACTCTAAACAAGCTTTATTTTTATAAGTGCCAAAAGAGAAAGAATTCAAAATCTCTATCGTTAAGTCCCTACCTCCAGACCAATTGTTTTCGAGCTTATGGCTCACCTCCATGGAGGGCTGGGATTTTTAGAGTTGCAGCTCTCCACTGAGGTGAGCCATAAGCTCGAAAACAATTGGTCTGGAGGTAGGGACTTAATGATAGAGATTTTGAATTCTTTCTCTTTCAGCACTTATAAAAATAAAGCTTGTTTAGAGCTATTGGTAAGCTCCATCTAGTGATCATTTAAGCAAGCTTAAATGCAAGTTACGAAATTTATAACTTGTTTTATTAATTATATATATATGCAAACCAAACCATATTTTTTTATATAAATTTCAAACTTAAGAGAAAAAATAATTTATCTCTATAATATAGGAGAGAATTGACCAAATCTATCACTTCAGAAAAATTTTGATTTATTTATTATTTGGAATGTCTTTGAGCGATAATAAATGCTTGTATATATAGATAGAGGTCTTCTGCATTTCTTATCCGCATATTAAAACACCCCCCCTAAAAAATAGATGCTTTAAACCATTTTTTAAAACCCTGCAATCAGTACCATTTAGAAAACCTATGTCCTAAATCATACATACGAGCCTGTTTCCAAATTTCAGGGAACTGTTTACTTTTTAAATGATGGCTTCAAATGGTCTTAAATCACCCACAAGATTCATTTAGTCTGTATTTTTATTCCAGTTGCCTTTTTCATATTATTTTAAATTCATTATAATATATATATTTTTCCATATTTAAAAAAAGAAACGATTTTTGCTTTAAAAAAAGAATAAACTTTTACTAGATAAAATTTGAATATGATCTCCTAAATCATACTAATATGGTTTTAAATTTTTTATAGTGATATGATTTAAGAAACTTTGGAAACATCTAAAAAAAATCATCATAACCTCAAAAATAATTTCAAAATATTCACAAATCTGATTTAAATAAATAATATATTGAAGCTAGTATTAAAAAATTTAGTAATATGAAATTTTGTTATTCAAATAATATCAGCTAAATAAATACAGTCAAAATTTACATCAAGGTCATCTGATTTTTATTCTAAGATAATAAACTTTTTCTCTTTTAAAACACTAAACATCACATGATCATTTTTTATGCTTGCACAAGCTGTTTACACAGAGGCTAAACTCTCAATACAGTAGCACCACCAGTGCAAGTCATCCATTGATTACTCTGGATTGCACTGGTGGTGCTATTGTATGGAGAGTTTAGCCTCTGTGCAAACTTTTTCTCTACAATATCGATTTGTCATTTAATTTTTTATATTAATTGGATATTAAAAAAATCAAAAAATATGATTTGCGCAATGGGTATGCATTAGGCAATTTACCCCTATTACAATTTATTTATTATTATTATGAATGCTATTGAAATAAATAATCTTCTCATTATTATTTTTTACATTTTGCAAGTTGTAATTTTGAATGCCTAATTTTCTATATTTAATTTGGAAACTATATTGTTTAGTTGCAGTTTTTTTATCAATACTTATTGATTTGGCTCTTTATTTGGACAACACATTTCAATATATATTCAAAAAGATAACATCAGTTCTGGTCTACTAGTCATCCTTGTGGTTTTACTCATGTTAGTAGAAAATTATCAAATTTTTAAAAATAATTAAGGGCTATAAAGCAAAAAGTCAAAAAAAAAAAAACCCAAGAAAGAAAGTCATGCAAGCATCATCAAGGTTGGTGCAATAATTGTTGAGTTATTAACTGGCAAACAAACTTTATATAAAGGATAAACTATAAAGGATTACCAGTATCTTACACACAATAGAGGTATTTTTAATTTAAATATTCCTGAATTATTTATTTTAGGATTCTAGTATTTGTCCTAGTTGTTAACTATGAATTTTTTAATCCTTATGAAAATACTTGAATTGTATTAAACCAACTTTTGCAGATGCTCACTTGTGTATATAATTCCTTTAAAACATGCAGACAAACCCTTAGGCATGAACTTTCTAACTTATTTACTTTTAAAAATAATATAGTTATATAAAAAATTAACAACTTTTTTAGTCGCCAACCTGAGCCCAAAGCAGCCCCTACAAAACAAAAAAAAGATACAACTACCAGCAGACAAAAAATAAAATTAAATAAATTCTAATTCAACAAAAAAAAATTATAGGTTAATGGCAAAAACTTGTTTGACCTCAAGAGGATTGCCAATTAATAACAATTAACAGTTTCCTGGCAACATCAAAAGACAAAAGTTATCTCTGTTTACATGGAGATAATATCTTTATTATTTTTATTTTTATTCTTCATTTAATATTTTTGTTCTTTATTATATTAATAATCCATGGAAATATTTAATTCAACATATATATGTATATAACAAATTACAGAATTTACAGGCAATTAAAGTTATGAGTGTATAGATATTTAAAGTGTAATCACATGCTGAGATTACTCTGCAACAGGGCCAATCACCGGCAATAGTTTGGCATTGGTTGCCATTATTTAATTTATTCTTGCAGCTTTAATTTCACAAGCATGACAAAAAGAACAATAAGCAATTTACACCATTAGGTTTCTATTTAAAAACATTTAAATACATCTAAGAAATATTTTTACTCTAAATTTAAAATTCTCATTATATTTTATATTATTCTTTATTATTTATATTGTATATAATGCTTACCATTACATGTACACAAAGTTTTTATTTTTTCCTTTTAGATTAAAAAACAAACAAATCCTAACTTATTCTCAAGATTTGAACAATTTACTACTATCTGGAAGATTTTGTGAAACCTTTTTTAAACAAAAATTTATTAACATTGATTAAATAAAAATGTATGCTTAATATATAAATATATGCATTGTTTTTTAATATATATATATATATATATATTGTACCGGTCAAAATATGTATATATATATATATATATATAGGATTTCCATTATTGCTATTAAAAGGTGTGAAGGTTGCCTTGACAGCAGTGAGAAATATTGATTACTATATTTTACTGTGAATGTTTAGGTGGTTACTGGTTGGAACTTAATTATATATATATATAGTATCGGTCAAAATTGTGTGTTCATTCAACAAGCCCAAAATCCAAGAAAACTACATGTGCAAGATACACAGGTCTAGAACAATACTAAGTGCTAACCTATTTGTCCCTGCTCCAGGTTCTCTGACTATATGGACAACACTTTTGAGGACACTAGCAAGCTTTCATTTACTCCAGACCCAGCAATGAAAACAGGGTGAGCAAAGAGACTTGGGAATCAATAATATTCAAATAATTAGCTAATGATTATTACAAAATATAATACTTACAGAGCAGTGTGGACTATTGCTTAATATATTAATAATCAGATCCATAATGTTGTTCAAGGCAACATTAAACAAAGGGAGTTTAATTAATAATACTAATAAAATCGTTCATTCAATTTAAAATAACTTAAATTAATCAAACAGTCATAATAGAGATTTGGGCAATGATTGACAAATGCAAGAATACAGAGAAATGATATAATATAAATTTTATTAAATAATAAATACAGTAATAAACAAAATAGTTGTGTAGAATAGCTGTACAATGGTAGTTACAAATTTGATTATGGTTTAATTTGCAATCACGCACTTCATGGATGAAACCAATAAATCATTGAATTTACATAAATACATAAAATCTTTGTGTTACTACATAAAGTTAGTTGGTGCAATTACTATGTATATAAAACAAGAGTAGTTTGTGCAGTTGCTCATATATGGTGGTGCGGTTAATATGCCAAGTACCAAATAAATTAATTAGGTAATCAATAATACCTTGTAGCTTAACCCCCATTAATATATTATAAATTCACACTAATGAGTTTTATTAGTCATTACATATATATATATGAATAAGAGTTTAGAATATGTGATTTGAAAAGTGTGCAATATTTACGAGATCACTCAGATGTGTGGGAGTAAAATAATTCAGCTTAAAAGGAGCTGTAATTCATAACCTGACTTAGAAAATTAAATCGAATGGATGGCTAAAAACATGCAATTATGACTGACAGAGAGCATTGAAGGTGGATAGACAACTCATTAATAATAATAAAAGCAGTATCACATTATCACTCACAATCGCATATAGAGAGGTCATGTTTGTATGACGGGAGTATGGTTGCACAATGGCCAAGATTATATTTCTGAAGAACAATGGCACTAGTTGCATGTTGAGATGGTTTATCCGCATGTTTCCCATACACTTATTCATTGGAGGTGCCTGGAGAAGATCCCAAGTAGGAAATGAATCTACTTTGAGAGAGATCACAAAGAGTGGGATTGGTCATTCCAAAGATTCCAAAATACATGACAAAGCAAGAAAATTATAAATAATGATTGCAACCTTACCCCCATAATGCCTAAAACACATAAATAGTTCATGTCACTAACGAACATAGTAAATTAATAAACACCTGATTATTATATGGCACTCTCCTGCATAATGGAATGCTTAAACACAAACAATCGCAGGCACTTAACTAATGATTAATAAAATGCACACAAGGAGTCTGAGTTTAAAACTAAAAGGGAATAAATTGCTCTCTCCCACATCTCGGAAAGATCTCACATTTCTACAAGTGATAATTGCACAGATAACTTATATTACTTACAAAATCAAAATCATTAAATTCAACTCTGGTAAGATTTAATTAGGTAAAATGATAAAACAATCTTAATGATTAGATGAGGATTAATTTTTAGTTAGGGATAACAAATATAACCTTCTGGTCATTTAAAGAATAAGATTATTGTAAAATAATTGGTATCAAACTGAGCAAGTTTATAACAACAATCTAAAGGAAATTTACATCTCCATAATTTAATAGGACAAAATTATTGGCAGTGAGTTTAAATTCACTCACTAGATTGTATACCTTCTTGGCATATCAAAATGAATTAGAATAATAAAATAAGAAAAGTCAAATTAATTCTAAATTGCCACACCATAACATAAGAATTTATGTAGCATGAGAATAAGTTTCACAGACATTATTAATATTTATATAAATGCTTGAAAAATTAAATAGAAAGAAAGGTGTACAGTATAATTTAGGGTTAAAATAATTTATTAATTAAGAGTTCATTTAGCTGACAGCAATATAGATGTTTCTTTGGGTTTGGGAACATGATGATGGAGGTAATCAGTGGATCATGATCATAAGCTGGCTTGGGTTTGAAACAGGCATTGGTAGAGATTCAAGAGTCACTTTCAGGCACACATATTACTGAACAGTCCACATTTTGGTCTAGATGTTCCAGACCATAGCATAGTGATCTAGATAAGCTTCCCAGAGGTATGGGGAAGCAGATGATCTCCTTTACCCCACCATGATTTGCTGCACGATGCAAACTTGCATGAACTATGTGATATCCAAATAGAGCAAAGAACAAAATGCCAAAAAAAGAATAAAATTTAGCTATTTATATACAAACAAATATTTAAAGAATGCTGGCCACTGCCTCAAACCCGGACACTTGGTTGAGATTTGAAGTTGACCTCCATTTCCATATATGGGAATGAAAAAGACCAGAACAATGGTTAAACAAAATAATTAAAGAACCCTTGGCATATATAACTTTTCATGCTTCATTTAGAATAACCCAATGGCCCACAAAATTTTACAACTGACTGATTGCATTGTTTCACTCTTAAATATCGGTTCATTTTTAAACAAACAACTAGTCATAAATTTCCAAAATACTGTTGTTTGTCTCTTAAATGACAATTTTTCTTTTATACAACTACCAATAAATTTCCAAAATACTATTGTTCGTCTTTTAAATGACAATTTTACTTTTATGCAAATTATTACTTGCAAAATATAAAAATTATAAATATATATATTATACATTGGTGAGAAAGTTATTGAAATTATATTACAAAATTTTATAACTTTCAAATGTTAGCTTTCATTCGCACATACACCTGTGCAAATTGAATGGGCAGACAGACTAAATGTTCGTGTATCCATACATCTCTCTCTATATATACTATTGTCTATTAAAATTATATATAATTTGGGTCCAAATTGGTTCTAGTGCTTATATAATTGGCACTAGGTGAAGTGCAAATCTACAAGACAGATTTCCAGCTTCAATATATATATATATATATCTATATATTTATAGCTTCAATATATATATATATTCTACTAAGTAAAACTAGGTGTTATTGATCTTATGTAATGTGGAATTTTGATTAGAAAAACTCAGTAAATTCATCTTCTCCAATCTCTAGCCTCTTTTGTCCACATCATCCTTGCACAATTCCTCATTTCATCCATTCATCTCACATGTGGTCTCTTTCTAGATCTTGTACAATCTCTCAGAATCCAAAGTTAACTTGTAAATTAACGCAATTAAGCTCATGTAAATAAAATAGGGATTTATCTTTACCAAGATTTAGTGCTGTTACAACCTTCAAATAATATATATTGATATGCTAAGGTCTTACATGATGGTGATAAACCCATGGCCTCATAAATGTTGTCAAAATACTGAGCAAAAATAATGCAGAAAAATGTTATTAAGGGTTATCTGTTAATGCAATATTTGTATATTGATAAATGTGAAAGTCAAATTATATTTTCCACATTAGTATTATTTTTGCTAATTCTATCTGTCACTTTAAAGTTTATTCTTACATATATTTTGTTTAATAATTATTTAATAATAAGATAATTTCAAAATTACAAAAACCACAGGCAGGTATAAAAAAAAATTATGTGAAAAGAAAGATAAAATTTTTAAAAAGGAATCAAAGCTATCAGAAGCTGTGGAGTAAAGATTCACAAGGCCTTATATTTCGCCAATGAATCAACAAATGCTAATCTTTTTTTAAAAATTGATATTAAATTTAAATATTATTAATAATCATGATTAATTAATATATGTAATTATTAGAAATAGATATGCATACATAAGATTTAAGTTGATTATTTAATATATATTTGCTTTAAAATTTGCAATTATAACATTTTTCTTGTAATTATAGGTTGATCTATTTTCATTATCTAAAATAAATTATTAAAATAAAATACTAGTTTTCTACTTCACCTTTGAATAGTAAATAATTTAGCTTGCGCTTTACACAAAAAAGTGAAGCTTGTCTCAATCTTCTTACAAGTTATATGGCTAAGCGATTTCAGAGACCTTGAGTCTCCATAATCATAGCCTACTTTTAACTGAAGTTTAGTTGTGGTTTATATAAAATTTATGCAAATTTTATAATGACCATTTTCTGGAGATTGCAAAGCAGTTTATAAAATTTCATGCCCAACCAATGGATGTAGAGTGGCATATTATGGGGAGACTCATGCCAACATTACAACAAGAACATCTCAACATCATTACTTGTACAGGAAAGCTATAAATAACGATGAAAATAGATCCATATTCTTCAAGCACCAAAAAACAACAGGCCATGTGTTCGAACTCACTATGGCAAGGGCACTATGCACTGAACGTAATGATATGAAATGAAAAATTAAAGAGGCGTGCTTTATTGCAAATGACAATTGTGCTATAAACCGGAAGGAATCGTCCTTTGCAATCTCCAGAAAATGGTCGTTATAAAATTTGCATAAATTTTACATAAACCACAGCTAAACTTCAGTTAAAAGTAGGCTATGATTATGGAGACTCAAGGTCTCTGAAAGTGCTTAGCCATATAACTTGTAAGAAGATTGAGACAAGCTAAATTTCAGTTAAAAGTAGGCTATGGTTATGGAGACTCAAGGTCTCTGAAAGCGCTTAGCCATATAACTTGTAAGAAGATTGAGACAAGCTTCACTTTTTTGCGTAAAGCGCAAGCTAAATTACTTAATGAATTATTAAATACATTTAAAAAAATCCACCTCTATTTAAACTTACTCCATTTCACTTTATTGTAGTACAGAGAATCTTGGCAAAGACTCTTTTCCAGTTTATGTTCCTGTATAATAAAAGCATTCCATACATTATTAAGATAAAAAGACTGGATAAGTTAATAAAACACTTGGGATTTTTTTTATTAATGTAGATTGGTATTGTGTTTCTCACTTCTTCAGGAGCTACTGACATGACCAGAGACAGTATTAACATGGGAATTGAACTCATAAATTTTAAATTTAAGGTGCTTCCTAACCTATTAGGATGTACTGTAAAGGAGCTTAGTCGGTTAGAGCATCAGTTTAAATGCAATATTCATGAATATAAAAATCTTAGATTTGATTTTTATGCTTGTACTGATGCTGGTCCGTTGAGAAATACCTGAAGACAAGAGGAGAATACTATCCCTCAAAACATTATACTCTATACCAGCAGTCAAATGAATTTGAAAAGTTTAAATAAAGTATAAATTCTAATAGGATTTAACAATTCTAGTTGATGGAAGTAGTGCAACATATAATTATTAGTTAAATAAATATATTTTTAAAATAGAAAAACCAAACTATACCAAAGAAACACTTCAAGGTGAAGTGTGTGACCTTGAAGTGTGAGTAAATAAATTTTCAGTATAAAATATATCTAAAGTTCTTGATTAAGATCTTTTCCAAATATTATTATTAATAGTAAAACTTAGTTGTAAATTTGAAGATGTGTGAAGATTGAATCTTCCAAGAATGTTTGCATTTGCATGAGGTACTAATTACTAAAACTTATTTTGCATTGTGTTAATGCTTGCCACACTGTGAATTTGTCTTTGTTTGCCATTTTAATAAAAAGTATGGAAATAATATATTCTTTTATAGAGATAAACCTTATAGTGTGAATGTTCCCATACAAGGCAAAACTCTCCATACAGTAGTGCCACCCTGTGCCAACTAGAGTAATCAATGGATACAGAAGGCTTGTTCATAAAATCCCTATCTAATGCCTACTCATCCAATATCCCCAGACTAGTTTCTGGCTTGTGGCCTTCGTCAGTGAGGACCTTTGGATCTGAGAGCACTGCACCTAGATCTTAGAATCTAATGCAACTCTCCAGCAAACACCGTTTATCTCTATTTAACTATAAAACTATGAGAATGAAATTGGAAACACAAAAATATTTTCAATCTAAGCTCAATAGCTTATATAGTCATATGGGTCTGAACTCAGTTCAGTACCCATACATTTTGGTGTCTTTGGCTCTTTAACAACCATAGCCACCACTATCCTATTAGGCAGGATTGGTGTTGAACCATTAAGCATCACATGATCACCATCTCTTATACTAGCACATAATTGTTTATAAACAAGGCAAAACTCTCCATACATTAGTGGCATTACTGTATGGAGAGTTTTGCCTTGTTTATAAACAATTATGTGCTAGTATAAGAGATGGTGATCATGTGGTGCTTAATGGTTTAATGTTCTCATACTCGAGATATAGGTGAGTTTATGAGATGGATTGCCTCATTATTATTTTGTTATGGTTCTTCTTTATTGCATGGTAAGTTAAAGCTTATTAGGTTAATACTCATCCTTATTCAAAATTTATGAATTTTAATTTTAATCATAATTCCTTATAGCAGCATCTAAAATAATATATATTTTTTTCTGGGTTTCTTTGCAATTTGTTGAGATATTCAGAGTGCTTTTTTTATTTAGATTTTGGGACTTATTAGATATTATGTTGTTGGTTGTAATACCAAGGCAATTGTGTGAAATATTAATATAAATGTTTGTTTTTATGATTAGTTAATTATAATATCCAGATACTTGAAATAGTCTCATACATTTTTATACTTATTCCCATCTATTATTATTATTATTATTATTTGTGCATGCACTCATGCACACATACACACATTAAAATGGATTTAAAAATCATAAATGGTAGACATTAAATTCAAAGAGTTTAGAGATAATATATTGAGGTTTGTTACTCATGATCAATATTATAAATATGATGGTTGATATATTTTATTTATGTTTTTGTCAAAGGGACTCAAACTCACTTCTGCTTATACTTTTGACATCAAATGTTCATTAAATGTAATTGTTTTACAAAGCTAAATATGTCCTTTACTGGTGTGAGCCATAAGCTCGAAACCAGCTGGTCTGGAGGTGGGTGACAACAATAGAGATTTTGAATCCTATCTCTCTCGGCATTTATGTAAACAAAAGCTTGTTAGGAGCTATTGGTAAAGCTCCATCTAGTGATCATAAATATGTAGTTGTTTGTGAATTTTGATGTGATCATTTTGATCAACAATCAATAGCTAAATTTTATTTTTTCCCTCTTTTCAGAAATAATTAATTTCAAATCAATATAAATTAATTATTGATCATGTATTAAAAGTGATAATAAATATTAATAATACTCATTATAAAGTGCAGAAGTACATTCAGCTGTTTGCATAACCATAATCAACTGAAAAACATAATCAGTTTCAACTTGTGCCAAATTAAAAGAGTTTCCAGTTGAAAATAGTTATGCAAATAACTGAAGGTATAATTGTTATTAGTAATATTTAATATCACCATTAATACTTTGTTATTTTATTATACATAATTATTGTAAATAAATTATATTCAATACTAATATCTAATCCTATTTATTAAACACTTGTTGAATCTTTATTCATTTGATGTTAGGGCATGCCAATTTCAAGGAAAAACTAATCAATAAGCAATAGCATCTACATATTTATTATTGATTTACAACAATAAATGTATTAAATAAATGCATAAAGAAATTGTTGGTGTTATTAATTATATACAGTCATTCAATATAGTTTCTTGAAAAACAAAGGAAATCAGCCTGAAATAGACATATGATTTGAGACATTGAGAAATAGTGAGTTAATTAAAAGAGGAAGTGTTCATTGAAAAATAACATGGGATTTTATACAAAAATATTTTCTGAAGGTTTGATAATATTATTGGAAGAAAGATATATAAACAAAAGATTCACACACAAAATGTAGTTAGTGATTAAAAGCAATAAGCAATTGCTTGTTAATGGAGTCAGTAGCAAGCAATGTTTCAGTTTGCCGTTCAGGAAGACTTATTTATATCAAAGAAAATCTGGTGATCTATATTAATGTTGAGAATATTTTTCTACTAGTGTCATGAAGTATCAGCAATACACAGCCAAACATAACAATGAATGACTATAGACCTCAATGCTGTATTTCTGACTATTCTGATGAAGTAGTTTCTTTCAATATACCATGTAGCTAACATCTTCAGATGTCTGAAATATGATATACCTTCTTCTAGTCATTGAAGTTGACTTGAAGAAAGCTTGAAAGTCTGTGTTCAAAACCCCTTTGATTTAAACAAGAGAATTTATTCTTCTAGATATCTGTTTGATGACTTTGTCTATCACTAAGACTATTGCAACCCCCCATCATGATTAAAGGTTTTATTCAGTCTATTATATGGTACAATTACAGCCAAAAACTTTTTCTTAAACTCGTTCAAACTGTATTTGGAAACTACATGTGTCTTAAGCTATAATTATCTGAACAAATTCCACATGTTTTTCAAACCTGATTATACCTTGCATCTTCAAGGTTGTTTGTGTTTCATGTGCACACAATTAAACTAAAACAGTTGCTTAATAATTACATTGTAGAGATGTCTGCCCATCCTTGCATATGTATTAAATGGATTATGTCCTGTACATGTGGGGTTCAGACTGACCTTAGGACAGCATGGGTGTGACAAGAATCTTGGCCTCAGGGTGGCCTTTGAGCATTCCATCATCAGATTTTCAATTGAATGGACAGTTGAAGAGTTGGAGTGTGGAGTAGATTGAAGCCTGTCCCTTAAAGTATGAAGATTGTCTATCTTAATATATATATATATATATATATGAGTACTTATAGTATGTATGTGTGGAGATGATAATCTGGACCAACTGATGATTGCTGGCTTAGCATGAAATACGTATATTGGGGATTATTTATCTTTTCAACATATATGTGTTTAGGGCCGTGTGAAAGTCTGTGCTCATATACCCTATATATTAATAATTTTAGATATTTTTATTTATATAAGGCATCCATAATTGTTTATGTATTTACAACTATGTGGCTTGCATGCTGAAACATTATATTTGACAGTAAAAAAATACAAAGAACTCCAAAAGAGTAATAAAGAATGGTTTAATACATGTTTATATCCTAACAAATTCTTACCTATGAACATCATGTATAGTTAGTTCTACAATATCATAACATGAATTTCGTTTTTGAGAATAACATTTTACAACATCATAGCATCTAGATTGAATTATAGAAAACTTAAATATTTATCTATCAAAAGTGTTAGATTCTTTTTACTTTACTGCATGAATTGATGTTGGTATTAGTTGGCAGATTCAAATGTGTATATTGAAATATGTTTAGGAGTCATTATGTGTTCTGTTTGATGTAATTTATCTTTGTAAATATTTCAATACTTGTATACAATTTGTTTATCAATTAAAAAATATCGAAGAGAAAAAAACTAAGGCAAAAGATTTAATAAATAAATTTTAAAGCAATGTTTATTAATAATATGAAAAAACATTACAAGATCGTTTATTCCTAATAACTTTTCATATAAATTGCAATATTGTAATATATAGAGACTGAAGTGAAGTTGAGCTGGATATCATTTCTAGAAGAAATGATAATAGATAGACAGTTGAAATCTTAAACGGGATTACAAGAGATTGTAAAAGATCTAGAAAGAGACCACGTGTGAGATGAATGAATAAAATAAGGAAGTGTGCTGAGCAATGTGGATTAGAGAGGCTAGAGGTGGGAGAAGATGGATTGAACTTGGAGAGATCATGGATAATGATTGCACACATCAAATACAAAAAAGAAACATTTTATTTTTTTCTATGTGATGTAACACATATCTATATAGTATTATATCCTTACATATCAGACCTCCTATAGGAATATTTGACATAATGTCTGCAGTTTTCCTCACTAAGTTGAGTGTAAGTTCCTGCATTATTATTTCCTCACTAAGTTTATAGTATTAGTTTAAGGCAAAAAGTTTATTTAGTACCAGTTTACGATATTGAGCAATAATACTACGACAGCATCAATATAACCGATAAAAATAATCATAATATATAAATACATTTGACATGTATACATAGTGTAAAACATTTATGATATTGTGCATTGAACACTTATTATCTTGTTATTTTGCTCAGTATTTCAGTAACATATAATTATTTAGAAATCTGTCAATAGGCTTTCCCCCTCAAAATTAAGCTCTTTAATTTATTTTACTAATTTTAAGATTTTAAACTAATCAAAATGAATATTATAAAATATTTTTTAAAGTCATGTGACTTTTATTTAAGAATTTTGTTGATAGATGGCAAATATTTTTATCATTGATCTATTACGATACATTGCAACTTCTAGCATTGTTAAGATTTAATGAAAGTCTTGCAGAATATGAATAGAGACATGTAAGACTTTATTTAATTTTAGAATATAGTGCATAAAAACGTAATATTCGAATATAGAAAAGAGTACTATATAAATTCAATTATTACCGTATATATATATTTTTAAGAAAGAGGAAGAACAAACATATGCAAATTCAAAGTTTATTGCCCTTATCAAATTGTTTAAATGAGAAAGAGATTGTTATTTGTATGAAATATAATAAATTTATCCAATTAAACAGATTCAAATAAACACATCCCCTATCTGATCTAAAGATTAATATGATCTTTGCAGGTACATATATGCAAAGGCAACTTATCCACTTGCAATGATTCTGATTAAAATTCAAAAGATGTAATCTTGAATTTTTTTTAATAAGCTTAGAATTGTCTTCTCAGAATATCTGGTTCTCACCCAACCTTACTAATCATCTAGAATTAATCAGTAAAGGGTCATGTTTTTGTTCTTGAAACTATATAATGTAAAAAACATGGGTGAAAAATTACCAAACTAATGCCATTATCTAATTAGCACATCAACTGATTTTGCAATTTCTTTTTAATTCTGACACTCTGCATGATTTAAAAACTGATCTAAGATATATTACCAGCTAGATAATGGAGGTCTTCAGAATTCCTTTGCAGCAAACTATCAAAGAGCTTCTGGGATGTAGGTATTGGCAAAAGGTGGCTGGA
Organism: Epiperipatus broadwayi; assembly: GCA_028023455.1. Lineage (NCBI taxonomy): Eukaryota > Metazoa > Onychophora > Udeonychophora > Euonychophora > Peripatidae > Epiperipatus > Epiperipatus broadwayi. The sequence continues at coordinate 10,355,677 of JAQFVV010000010.1, read as the reverse complement.
TCTTCATAAGGAATGGAACTTCAGGATGCCCACTGCTTGATGACTGTGGGGAAGTGGACAGTCGACTACTCACACATGGTTGCAGATACTTGTATACATTTTATATATAATTAAGCCGAGTTTGTCTTATATGGTCTTTCAATGAAACTTCTGCAAGTCTTCAATAAAATAATATTTAATAATAATTTCTACAAAATGCACTAGAATGACTTTCAAATATAAACTGTTTCTCCCTAACAATACCTGATTCCCCTCTTATATATCATTCTCATACATCTGGGGTACACTTTGTTAGCACTTAATGGATTTTTTTTTAATTTTCTCTAATTTCTGTTGCATCTTAATTTTATTTCTGCAGTCCTTCATGCCGCCACATGGATTTCCTGATGTTTGTTTCTATTCCTTATTTCACACCTAAAATATGTGTAGACATTCAAATGTGCTAAATTGTAACTCTTTCATCCAATGGTTTCACTAGATTAGGAAATAAGGCACTTACATAACTAGTAATGGTTTGTTTCCATTACCTGGCCTATCTTCTATTGTAGAAATACATTCCACTCCTATTACTTAATTGAGCACACTCTTTTCTATATATTTTTTAAACTTACTTTAAAATGTGGTGTGATTCAAAATAACTTTTTAACTGTTAAAAGATGTCTAAATTGTACACACACACACGTGAATGTACTAGTTTGTGCTAATGTATAGAAATATATAACATATGCTGGGAAATAGTTTTAGATTTGAACAAACATGAAGCAAGCATATCTGCATGAAGATATGCACCATTTTACATTTTAAAGGACCTACCTTAATTCTATAAATCCTATAGTTTTAACATGAGTTATAAGCTAGAAAAGTACAAAGGATGTGTGGCTAAGAAGTAATAGAACATCATGGGGGATGGAGCTTCCGGTCATATAGCCAAGAGTTTCTGATATGATTATCATTTCAAATTAATCTTATGACAACCACAATAGTAAAAGATCTATAACACACTACAATTAAACAAAGAAATGATCTCAGCATAGGAAAGAGTTTCTAAAGAAGTCTGAGTCACCAACATGAAGACCCAGATGGTGACCAAAGAGTATCTGATGAACTACCATTCAGTTCACACAAAGGAACTTTTCTAAGAGCAAGGACATTCACAGATTTCACAATGTGGATTCTTATTTTGTTTATTAAATTGGTTTCTTTCTTTTGAAACAGAAAGTCAGTCTATCCAACCATCAATTATTCTAGAGGGAGGGGAGTTATCAGTTCTATTTTTCTTCATTTAATAATAAAATTTAGGGCAGACTCCCAACTTGTTTGCCAATTGGTACATCAGTCTACTGACTTCAAAGGTGAGACATTAATCTTATTCAATATTAAGCATTCACACTTTGACAATTACAATATTTTTTGTGTTCAATGTTTGTGTTTAATTAACTTATCAGATTTGTTATTCAGAATGTATGACTAATCCTTGAATGATTGGTCTATCTTATCATAGGTCTATGTAACACCAGAATAGAAGAGGGATCAGGATCTATAAGTAATTTTCAACTGATCTCAAAATATAGACAACATGGTAGAAATTAATGACCAAATGATTTCATGGAATTTTAGTCAGCAAAGAGTTGATTGTTAAAATATAGTTTCAAATTGTCTTCAATGTAAATTTGAGTTTGTTAAATTGGAATGGGAATGACAATCCTTCATAGGGATTATGGGTTAATGAATACAAATGAAGAATGATCATGCCCATACAATTATTAAACATTAAATACATACAACGCTTTGTTATAAAGAATTATGAATAGCCATCATCATCAAAATTAATTTGTTAAATATTAAATATTAAATCAAATTAGTTGTTTGTTGTTTGATTTTCTATTTTCCAATCAATCATATGTACACATACCCAATATACATACCAGATACATAATAATCATACCTTAAAATAGGGTACATATACATTCTCCCTGAGTTTGAACCCTGTGGCATAACGAGAATCAAAAGAGGTGAAATAAGGGAAGTTGTGCACATATGAACATGATTCCACTCAATCATTAATCATCATGGGACCACTTCCTAAAACTTACATATCAAATAACTGACTTGCCACATCATGTGTAATGCCCTTGCATGAAGATCAAGTAGGTGACCATAATTAAGTGGTTGCAGTTTCAAAACCATGAGTTATTGGGCATGAATCACATATATATATATATTCTGTCACATTATATTAAATCAAATTAGTTGTTTGTTGTTTGATTTTCTATTTTCCAATCAATCACATGTACACATAGCCAATGTACATATCAGATAGTACATACGATGCTTTGTTATAAAGAATTATGAATAGCCATCATCATCAAAATTAATTTGTTAAATATTAAATATTAAATCAAATTAGTTGTTTGAATTCATACCTTAAAATAGGGTACATGTACATTTTCCCTGAGTTTGAACTCTGTGGTATAACAAGAATCAAAAGAGGTGAAATAAGGGAAGTTGTGCACATGTGAACATGATCCCACTCATGGGACCACTTCCTAAAATTTTAACTGACTTGCCACATCATGTGTAATGTCCTTGAATGAAGATCAAGTGGGTGACCATAATTAAGTGGTTGCAGTTTCAAAACCATGAGTTGTTGGGCATGAATCACATATATATATATATTCTGTCGCATTATATCTGGCACAGCCAATTATTGGGCATAATCATATATTCACCTCACATGTGATCTGACTGTCCCATTATATCTGGCACCCAATGATGAGCTCGAAATCATATAATTATTTTATAATATGCTAATATTTTTAATATGTGATGTATAGAAACTAGACAAATAACAAACAGCAATAAACAGATACCAATAAAATAGTCATGTAGTCAGCCAAATAAACAAAGCATAAAATGAGAGATAAAGAAGCATGTCAAAAAAATTAAAGAAATAAATGAAGTGATAATCAAATAAAATTTAAATCATAACTTATGTTAGATGTATAACAACAGGGAAGTCTTTATAATGTTTATCACATTACTTGATATGCAAAGAAATAAATTAATTTGACATAAAACCACATAAAGTTATTTTATGAATTAAATACAATATATCATAACATACCTATTAGATGATAAACAGAAGTAAAATCAAAGCAATGGAATTGGAAACTAATAATGAAGTTAGTAATGAAATTGAAAGGGAAGAAGTCCAGGTTGAACGAATACAAATTCCTATTAGGGATACCTTAAAATTTCTACTTTTGAAAATATAGTTGAAGAGAATATTGAAATATCTGAGGGAACTGTCTCAGAAATAATTCAACCTCAAGAAACATCAATGATTGTAGAAAAATGAAGCAAGGAAGGAACAGAATAAAATGATTCCATTCTCAATCAATTGATCCTGAAGATACAAAATTTGTCAACAGACATGAAAAAATGAGATGATGAAACAATCATTAGATATGACATGAGAAATAAAAAAACAAAATGATTTCAAAATAGAAATAAAAATGAGATGATGAAACTATAATCAGATATAGTCACTAAAGAAGATATGACAAACTATCATCAAATATGATGCAAGAAATAAAATAAAAAATAGTGATGAAAGAGATTGTAAATGGCAAATAAAATTTGTTGAACTCAAGAAAAAAAATTGAAAATAACATCGATAATTGGGAAATCAAATGCAGAATAGATACCAAGGCAATCAAGACAAAACAAACCCTTGTAAAATCCAAATCCATCTTAGAAATAAGTACTAAAGAATCTAAAGATAGTCATAGTATAGAAGATGAGCCCATAAAAATAAAATAAAGTTGAATATTAAAAATGTTATGGAAGTTCCCAAGGCAACCAATAACAATCAAAATTGATGAATGTCTAAAATCATATGATTATAGTGACATCTTAAGGGCAAATATGAAATAGCTCTTAAAAATACTTTCCCTCAACTTCTTGATATATGCTAATTTGATAAAAAGAAAGTATCATAGCTACAATAAAACTGGGGAAACTCTAAATGATATGACCATATTCAACTGCCTTAAATCTTATTTAAGATATTTCAAGGATCTCTATAATGAAAGAGGTTATTTGAATGGAAAGAGTAATCAATGGATAGGACTTGAAATTATAATGACACTTACAGTGAAGCAAAAATGTACTATGTTCCATAAACTATGTCATACACACAAAACCCATTCACCTTTATTAAATGAATAAATGTAAATGCTTAATAAATCTGCAATAAAAATGGACCTAAAGGATTATGATCGAGAATATGGTGTGACAGAATGGGTTCAAATCCTGTCACAACAAGTGCAAAAGGTGGCCATCATCATACATATATGATGACTATTAAATTTAGCAGTCTTAAATTTAATTAGTTTTTTTTATTTTATTGCATGGTTATGGTTGTTTAAATGTATACATAGGGAAGGGGGGGGTATTGTGCTCTGTTGTATCGAAACAGTTGTGTGTATGGGTTATTGATGTGTGCATAAATAGGCTTAAATGTTAGGAGGGGAGAGATGAGTTTTTCTTTTGCGTGGTTGTTTTATAAGCATAGAAATTGCCAGAACAATTAAATTTGAAAGGTGCTAAAAGCTTTTATGTATCTCGATAGGAATCCAGTTGGGCCAAAAACAAAACAACAGAAAATAAAAAACCAGTGAACTTTCTAAAAAAATGGAGGAGGATATAAAAGGAAAGGATACAAAATGCCAGAGGGCTTGTCCCTGCAGAGAGCAAAGTAAAAGTATAGAGGTATATTTAACGCAGCAGAGTGATAGAATAATTTGATACCAAATTGCGGCAGAAATGGAAATGTAGGGGTGAGAGTCTAACATTTCGGGGCTCAAACCCTATCCCCAACTAATTGTATGCTGCTATGATTGATAGAGAAAGAATAAGCCTCATTGGATTAAAAGCTACTGCCATTATCAAAGCTGCAAATCATCAACTTTCTGGAAATGGAGATCAGAAAAATAAAGAAGAAACCTCACATGTTGTCATATATTTATCTGAATTCACATTAAACTGTAAATGTGTTTTATTCTATGAGCTCCCTGGGGAAATGCAGGTAGTATAAACTTTTGTATTGATTTTGCTCTAAATTTCATAATGGATTCTCTCAACTTTGTGAACAAATTCAACTAAGAATATTTATTAAAAAATAATAAATTGTGTAAGCTTTTATTAATAGCTGGTGTCATGCCTTGAACTAAACAAATAGTCATAAAAAAAAAGAAAAACTTAATAAATAAAAAAGAGGAATTTCTTTTCAATCTCTTCTCAACTTTTAAACCTTATCTCAAATGTAGATTGCATATGTGAATGCAAGCTATGTGTGTGTGTTAATCGAAACAGCAGAGCATTAATTCCATGTATTGAAGGATTGTTTTTCTCATTTATATAAGGGTATTATCGATTGATATTAATTTGTAAACTAATAAATTTTATATTAGCTATTAAAATCATGTGTGTAATACATTGTTATTTTGTTTTGTTTCCACATAATCATTCATGAGGGTTTATATGTAGATGGATTATCGATTACTAAAGGGGTGCTGAAATATGAGGGTGATTATTTCCAACCCATATCTATTCCCAGCAATAATGCCACCTGACTTAAGTCTGAACTATTCAATGGTCAAACCTCTCATCTATAGTTATATATTAATTTACTCATCATTAGTTTATCCCCTTCACTTAATGGTGTTTGGAAGATGTCCATAAATATGCATTTGAAAGACTATTTTCCTTATTGTCATAGATTAGAATAATACATATGGTAGAAGTAGGCATTTTTTGCATATATTCTCATAAGTCATAGATTCACATATATGTATGTGTGTGACAATAAATCTATATATATATATATGTCTACTGTTATATAAAAAAGGGTGGTATTGCTACAATGGCATGACCAACTAAGCACCTCTCAAAGAGAAATAGAGTGGGATTGGAAAAAAAAGAAGAAATAGAGGGATAATTGTGAGATACTTCAATTTTAAAAAGTTGTATTTTGTATAGTTGCTTAAAAAGTAAGCAAACCATCAGAATTCAGAAAATCTTATATATAAGAAGGCAGAAATGTGTTTAGACTCACATAGAGAGGAATCTGTTTTAGCAAGACTTAGAAAGTCATATAAAGAGGGGAACAAAATCGTAGACTGGAGGGGAAGTAAAATGGTAGTTGAGGCTAACAAGGAAGCAGCACAAGGTGTTGGGGGATGGGATCCAAAGCATTCAGTAAGAAATAAGAAAACAAAATAAAAAGTTTATGAAAACAAGGGTGTAAAAAAAATGGACCAACCAAAAGAAGATCAGGAAGATATTTTGGAATGGATTTTGGGAAAACTAAAAAATTTGGAGACTAGATTTGGAGAATTGGAAAAGAGAATGAGTAGGTTAGAACAGAAGGTAATTAAAAACAAAAGTGATCCAGGGGGACAGGAAGTTGAGCACAGAAGACCTAGATCTGAAGAACAGAGTCAAACAGAAATAAGTCACCCAGTTAAATCTCATGGGAAAGCCTGCAACAGTGATAAGTTATACAGTGTACAAGGGAATGCGAACCAATTCCTAAAAGTTTGGCCATTTGCTGGTAGGATGGGGAGGCTCCTGTAGAGCATATACACAGCATGGGGAAATATTTTAGTGTAAACTCCATGATGGAGGAAAGTTACACTTCATGATGGAGGAAAGTTACATAGCTATTGCATGTAGCAACCTCACCAACAATGCTCAATCATGGTGGGATGCACTGTTTCAACAGCCTGTGACTTTCCAAGAGCATCAGAAAGAGGTGAGAGAGGCCTTTTGGTCCAACAGAAGTTGACAGCATTCCATCAAATTATGCAGGAGAAGTTCAGGGAAGATTGCAGTGATAGTTATTCACAGTTCTTCCATAGACAGGTGGCCAGGTTGTGGACATTGGACATGTGCAATCTGACAGAAAATCATATATTCCACAATCATAAGACACAGCATGCCCATGAAGGTAGAGCAGATAATGTTGGGAGCAGGTTAAGCATCTATTGAAGAGATTGCCGAGCTGCTCAACACTATTGATATTAGTTCATACCATTATGGTGGGCAGTCCAAGGTGATAAAAGGTGGAGAAGTACAGAGAATGAAACATAGAGCTCCCCCAAATGGAAGGAGGTATCTGAAGGAAGGAGACAACCTGAGAAGCCAAACTTTGGACCAGAACAGGAAGTGAACAGACAGATGAAGTGGGACAGAAGATAAAAAGAAAGAAAAAGGGAGGGGGACCAGAAGATCATCACATAAGGAGATAGGAAATGTTATAAGAAAGCCATAAAAAGGAAGGAGGTTTTGGAGGGTTTTGAAAAGGGGGTATTGTGACAGAACAGGTTCAAACCCTGTCACAAGAAGCACAAAAGGTGGTCATCATCATATGTATATGATGATTATTAAATTTAATGGCTTAAATTTAATTACGTTTTTTTTATTTTATTTTATTGCATAGTTATGGTTGTTTAAATGTATATATAGGAAAGGGGTCGTATCATGCTCTGTTGTTTTGAAACAGTTATGTATGTATGGGTTATGGATGTGTGCATGAATAGATTTAACTGTTGGGAGGGGAGAGATGAGGTTTTCTTTTGTTTGGTTGTTTTATGAGAAGCATAGCAATTTCCAGAACAATTAAATTTGAAAGGTGCTAAAAGCTTTTACGTATTTCGATAGGAATCCGGTTGGGCATAAAACAAGACAACAGGAAATAGAAAACCAGTGAACTTTATAGAAAAAATGGAGGAGAGTATAAAAAGAAAGGACCAGGAATGCTAGAGGTCTTGTTCCTGCAGAGAGTGAAGTAAAAGTATAGAGATATAGTTAATACAGCAGAATAATATAATAATTTGATACCAAATTGCGGCAGAAATGGAAATGTGGGGATGAGAGTCTAACATGTCAGGGCTCAAACCCTATCCCCAAATAATTGTATGCTGCTATGACTGATAAAGATAGAATAAGCTTCATTGGATTAAAAGCAATCACCATTATCAAACTATGAATTGTCCAACTTTCTGGAAATGGAGATCGGAAAAATAAAGAAGAAACCTTGCATGTTGTCATATATTTATCTGAATTCATATTAAACTGTAAATGTGTTTTATTCTATGAGTTCCCTGGGGAAATGCAGGTAGTATAAACTTTTGTATTGATTTTGCCTAAATTTCATAACAGATTCCCTCGACTTTGTGAACAAGATTCAACCTAAGAGTATTTACCAAGAAATAACAAATTGTGTAAGCTTATATTTTCATTAATAGCTGACCTTGAACTAAGCTAATAGTCATAAAAAAAAGAAAAAAATTAATAAATAAAAAAAAAAAGAATTACTTTTCAATCTCTTCTCGACTTTTAAACCTTACCTCAAATGTAGATTGCATATATGAATGCATGCTATGTGTGTGAGTTAATCAAAACAGCAGATCATTAATTCCATGTATTGAAGGTTTTTTTTTTTTTTCATTTATATAAGGATATTATCGATTGATATTAGTTTGTAAACTAATAAATTTTATGTTAGCTATTAAAATCATGTGTGTAATATATTGTTAATTTATTTTGTTTCCTCATAATCACTCATGAGGGTTTATATGTAGATGGATTGTTGATTATTAAAGGGGTACTGAAATATGAGGATGATTATTTCCAACCCATATCTACTCCCAGCAATAATGCCACCCAACCCGAGTCTGAGCTAGTCGATGGTCAAACTGTTCTAGTCTATAGTTATATATTAATTTACTCATTAGTTTATCCCTTCACGTAATTCTTATTTTACATAAGATTGGCACTTGGAATCTGCTAGATGTCCATAAATGCACGTTGGGAAAACTAGTTTCCTTATTGTCATAGATTAGAATAATACATACGGTAGAAGTAGACATTTTTTGCATATATTCTCATAAGGTAAATATTCGCATATATGTATGCATGTAATAATAAATCTATACATATATGTCTACTGTTTAGATAAGAAAAGGGAGGTTTTGTTACAATTCTTGCGTATATTCCCAAAGTAATGGATTCACATATATGTATACATGTGATAATAAATCTCTCTCTCTCTCTCTCTCTCTCTATATATATATATATATATATATCTCTCTATATATATATATATATGTCTACTGGTCTATAAGAAAAGGGAGGTTATGTAACAATGGAAACCAAATTACTAAAAACAGAATAATCCCAAATTTTTTTGATATAAGCAAATCTTATTAAGACTAAACAAAAATCCACAATATGTGAATTTAAATTCATGTAAGGAGTCATTAGGATTATGATTAATTAAATTGAAGGGTGAAAGTGTTAAGGAGGATAATATACAACATAGAAATGATCTTAAAATATAGTAAATAAATCATAACTTTATTTCTAGAACCCATAAGAAAGTATACCATTATCATGAAAGTGGAGACTGATGACTTTAACAACTTGTTCCATTCAGGAATGAATGATAACTAACATGTTCAATGGATGCCAGGCAAAATCCAGTCAGTCTCAAGGTTAAGGAGTAGGATTGGCACCATTAGACAGACCTATACATAAATAATGCATAAGTTAGCTAAAAAAAAATTTAGCTGCAGATAATCAGAACTTCCACATCTTTTGTATAACATCCTACAAATAATAAAGATGATCTTAAGTGACTGAAATGTAATAGCACAAAATATATTAACAAAGACACATTATATATATATACTCCTGAAAGTGAATCGAAATCAAGTAATCAAGATTCTAATCCTACATGATAGACCAATATTTGTCCATCAATTTTGGAGCAAGATTTTTTTTAGAAAAAGGAAAATAAAAAAATCTTTCAAGAGGATGAAGCTAAAAGCAAAATAAACATTACCCGAACTACCGACATCATTCACAAAACACCTATCAATCGAGAAAAAGATCAAATACGAAAAAATTATTATTATAAAAAAAGATCAAATAGAAAACACAAAATGCTACTAAAGAAAACTAATTGAACCATCAATTGAGAATTAAATTAAATATATTTATTTTACTTTTTTAAGTGGGGAGGTGGGGTGAGGATACCTTTAACTGACCACACAAAAATCACCACTCATACATACATCATAAAGATCTGAATCTATCAACACAATCAAAAGTATATTATTGATTATATGTTAATATGTTTGTATAAAATTGGCAGTTAAAATTATATTATTGAGAATACTGATTTTTCTGTATACCAAACCCTTAAACACAAGCGAGTAAATATTTCTAAAAACAAAAGAAAGAAATCATTAATGTTAAATTTTATTATTATTAATCCAGCATAAAATTATAAAAAGATCTAAGTGACGTTAACACTAAAAGCAAAGTGCAAACTTGAAACTCACGATCTAAAAATATAAAAAAAAAAAAAACAGAAAGGCAAATAAATTATGTTGATAAGAAAAGATACTTGATAAATTCTTAAAATCAATTTTTTGCCATATTAATTATCCTTAATATTGAAGTTCATAAACCACTATGATTACAATTTTTAAAGAACCCACCTTAATTCTATAAAGCTTATATTTTAAACCCCAGTTATAAGCTAGAAAAGAGCAAACCATGCATGGCTAAGAAGTGATAAAACATCGTGGGGATGGAGTTGCTCATCACACAAACATGATTTCAGATATGATTATCATTTCAAATTATCATCATGACAATCACGATAGTAAAAGATCTACAACGTGCTACAATCAAGTAAAAAAATAATTTCAGCACAGAAAAGAGTTTATAAAAGAATCTGGTTCACCAACATGAACACCCAGTTGACGACTGAAGATTATCCGATGGACTACCATCCAGTTCATGCAAAGGAACTTTCTTAAGAGCAAAGATAATCAGATGTGTCACAATCTGGATTACAAGATTCTGACTATGGCTAGACTATGCTGGACTAACGCCACAAATTATATATTTATATTTATTCTTATTTTGTTTGTTAAATTGGTTTCTTTCTTTTGAAACCGAGAGTCAATCCATCCAACCTCCAATTATTCTAGAGGGAGGGGAGCCATCAATTTTATTTTTCATTTAATAATATTAATTTACTGGCAGACTCCTGACTTGCTTGCCAATTGGTACATCAGTCTACTGACTTGAAAGGTGAGATTTTAATCTTATTCAATATTAAGCACTTTCACTTTGACAGTTATAATATTTTTTATGTTCAATGTTTGTGTTCAACTAACTTAATTATTAAATTATTTGTTATTCGAAATGAATGACCAAACCCTTGGATGATTGGTCTGTCTTATCATAGATTTGTATGGCATCAGACTAGGAAGGGAGTTCAGAATATAAGAGCAATCTTGAACAAATTGTCAAATTTAGATAGATAGATCAGAAAGAATGAGCAACTGATATTAGAAATTTTAGTTAGCGTAGTTATTTGTTAAAATATAGGTCTCTTTTGTTTATATTATATTCGATGTAAAATTGAAATTAAATTATAATGGTGAATGACCATGTTTTGTAGGGATCAAACGTATCGGTTAGTAAATAGCTAATGAGCACAAACGAAGGATGATCATGTTTACACAATTACTAAATTAATCAAAACAAGTTATTTTTGTTATTCAACAATCATGAATGGAAACCATTATCAAAGTTAATTTATTAAATATTATTAATTGTCTGTTGTTTGATTTTTCAATTTTCCAATTAAACACACTATACACATATCCAATGTACATATCAGATACGGCATTGTCATACCTTGAAATAGAGGACATGTACATTCTTCCTGAGTTTGAACTCTGTAGCATAATGACGATCAAGGAGAGGTGAAGTAAGGGAAGTTGTGCGTGTGAATCCCATCACACTCAATCATTAATAATCATGGGACCACTTCCTAAAACTTAGATAAATCATCAAATAACTAACTTGCCTTATCATGTGTAATGCCTACTGGAAAGACCAAGTGGGAGACCATAGTTAGATACATGTCACAAGGAGAATAATCCGTCACGTTATATATCACTTCCACAACTTCCCTTCCTTACTTTCCTTGATCCTCATTATGCCACAGAGTTCAAACTCAGGGAGAATGTACATGTACTCTATTTCAAGGTATGAATATTCTGTATCTAATGTGTGCATTGGATATGCGTATAGTGTGATTAATTGGAAAATAGAAAAACAACAAATTTGATTTAATATTTAATAAATTAATTTTGCTGTTGATTGCTGTTCACAGTTTTTTTTTTTTATAACAAAGTGGTGTATGTATCTAACATTTAATGATTGTGTGGGAATGATCATCCTTTGTTTGTATTTATTAATTATTTATTAACCCATACCTTTAATCCCTACAAAGAATGATCATTCCTATTCCAATTTAACAAACTCAAATTTACATCGAAGACAATTTTAAAACTGTATTTTTAAAATTAATTCTTTGCTGACTAAAATTCCATGAAATCATTTGGTCATTAATTTTTACTCTGTCTATATTTTGTGATCTGTTGAGAGTTGCTTATAGATTCTGAGTCTCCTCCTATTCTGGTGTAATATAAATCTATGATAGCTCAGACCAATCATACAAGGGTTTAGTCATTCATTCTGAATAACAAATAATTAATAATTAAGTTAATTAAACACAAACATTGAACATAAAAAATATTGTAACTGTCAAAGTGTGAATACTTAATATTAAATAAGAGTAAACTCATCTTTCAAGTCAGTAGACTCATATAACAATTGGCAAGCAAGTTTAGGAGTCTACACCTAAATTTTATTATTAAATGAAAAATAAAATATAGAATTGATGACTCCCCTCCCTCTAGAATAATTAATGGTTGGATGGATTGATTTCCTGTTTTAAAAGAAAGAAACCAATTTAACAAGCAAAATAAGAAAAAAAAAATATAACTTGGGATGTTAATCCAGCATAGTTTTGCCATAGTTCATGATAATATAGTTCACATTCTGGTTTGTCCAAGTATCTTTGCCTTTAGAAAAGTTCATTTGCATGAACTGGATGGTAGTTCATCAGACAATCTTCAGTCACCATCTGGATCTTTATGTTGGTGACAGACTCTTTTATAACTATCTTTCCCATTCTGAGATAATTTCTTTGCTGGATTGTAGCACATTGTAGATCTTTTTACTGTCATGGTCATCATGATGTTAATTTGAAATGATAATTATATCCGGAATCATGTTTGCATGATGAGCAGCTCTATTCCCATGATGTTTTTGACTTCCCTGCCACACAATAATTTGTTGTATTCTAGCTTATAACTTGGATTAAAATATAAGCTTTAAGGAAGTTGGTAATGGGTTCCTTAACCGACCTTTTCAAGTTGCAATTGTAGTTGCTTATGAACTCTACTATTTAGGACAGTTAAGATGATAACTAACTTAATTTTAGAAATTTTAGGAAATAATTTTTTTAAAGATATAATTTACTCTCCTTCCTTTGCTTTTTTCCTAAAAAGAATGAAGTTGTTCTATATTGTCATATCTTTCACTGATTGATGTACGAGTTTCAAGATCACACTTTTATTTTCACTGTTGATGTCATTTTGACATTAATGCTTTCTTTCTTTTGTTTTTAGAGATTTTTGTTTGCTTGCGTTTAAGAGTTGAGATATAATATATAAATCAGTATAGACATTACTATAATTTTAACTGACGATTTTACACAAACATATTAATTTATAATCAATAATATGCTTTTGATTGTGCGGTAGTTTTAGTATTTATGATGAATGCATGAGTGGCGATTTTTGTGTGGTTAGTTTAATATATCCTACATCTCCCCCCCCCACCCCACTTAAAAGATTAAAATGAATATAACACATTTAATTTAATTTTCAATTGATGGTTCGATTTAGTTTTATTTTTATTGTCTTTTACTCTTTAGTAGCATTTCATGCCTCTATTTGATCTTTTTCTTGGTCGATAGGTGTTTTGTAAGTGTGGTCAATAGTTGGTACAATAAGTTGGGGTATGTTTATTTTGCTTTTAGCTTCATCCTCTTGAAATATTTTTTATTTTTCTCACTTCAAAAACAAATCTGGGCTCAAAATTGGTGTTCAATTAATTATTGACCTATCATGTAGGACTAGAATTTTGATTATTTGCTTTCATTTCACTTTCAGGAGTATATGTATTTATTGACTTTTTTACACATGCCATTGTTAATATATTTGGTGCTATTATATCCAAGTCATTTAAGATCATATTTATTATTTCTAGACAGGTATACCAAAGGCTTATATGGTGGAAGATGTGATTATCCGCAATTAAATTTTGTTTTAGCTAACCTATGCATCATTTATGTATAGATCTGTCTAATGGTGCCAACCCTGCTTCTTAACCTTAAGACTGACTCTATTTTTTTCTGGCATCCATTAAACAGGTTAGTTGTCATTCACTTCTGAATGAACACCTTGTTAAAGTCATCAGTCTCCATTTTCATGATAATGGTATACTTCCTTATGAATTCTAGAAATAAAGCTATGATTTATTTCTAAGAGTTCATTTCTCAAATATATTTTAAGACCATCTCTATGTTGGGTATTATGCTCCTTAACACTTTCATCCTTCAATCTAATTAATCATCATCCTAATGACTCTTTACATAAATTTAAATTCACATTCTGTGGATTTTTGTTTAGACTTCATATGATTTACTTATATCAAAGAATTTGAGATTATTCTGTTTCTAGTAATTTGGTTTCCATATCCTAGGTCATAATCCTTTAGGTCCATTTTTTATTATGGGCTTATTAAGCATTTATATTTATACACTTAATAAAGGTGAATGGGCCTTCATGCTTATTACATAGTTTATGGAATATAGTACATTTTTGCTTCTTTGTTGGGCATAGATATATGTTTGACATTTAGTCAAAATACATATAGATATCTAAGTGGATATATCTACAAAGTAATACATGACCTAACTTGATGCTCCAAGAAATCTCTTCTGTGATCAAGTAATTTATACAGTGGAGGTTTAGGTTGATATTATTTAATATTGCAACTTACATTTTAAGACTGATGGGATATTTATGTAATAAATATGTCATTAAATCAAAGGGAATGCATTTCAGAATAATATCTTTATACCAGATAAAATGATTTTCTTCTTCACTAACTCTTAATCAAAATTTATTTGTGATTGGCATTTTCATTTTGTATGAATGGTAATGTCTATGCCAATATTTGGTAGTCATTGGAATATTACCAATGGTATGGTCTTCCATTTTATGATAAGTCCTGCTTTTCTTATCCATAGCATTGCCTTTATCATCACTATAAACACAAAGAGATGGACTACACTTTTTTTTTTATTTACTTGAATTTCAAGTACCATCCATTGACTTAGCTTTCTATCCTAACAATCTCTTTTATTATAGAGACCCTTGAAATATATTAAATTAGATTTAAGGCAATTGAATATGGTCACATCACTTCTCAGTTTTATTGTGACAATGATACTTTTCTTTCATAAAATTAGCATGACATGGAAACATTCCATTCTGATAGCTATCAAGAAGTTGAGGAAGGTATTCTTAAAAAGCATTTCATGTTCACTCTTAATATAGATGTCACCACAATGGTATGATTCTAGACATTCATCAATTTTGATTATCCTTGGTTCCTTTATCATGGGATCTTCCATAATACTTTTAATATTTAATTTTATTTTAATTTTTATGACTCATATTTTATATTATGATTATCTTTAGATTCCTTTGAACTTATTTCCAACATAAATTTGAAGTCTTCACGTGTTTGTTTTGTTGCCCTTGGCATCTATTCTGCATTTGATTTTCAAATTATCAATGCAGTTTTCAATTTGTTTTCTGAGTTCAACAAATTTTGTTTTATATTTATGATCTCCTTCATCATTATGCTTTTTTATTTCTTGGGTGATATTACTAACAGTTGGTACATATACTAACCTATTTGCTGTGATATTACTAATAGTTGAATGTATTTGGAATATTTAAATAAAATTAAATTTTTCTAAAGACATTCAACACACATATTAGATGATGGAAATAGTCCAATATAAAAATACAACTAGAACACCATCATCACAAACCTTCAGGAAAACAATATCTAATGATAGTTTCATCAATTTGTTTTTCACTATATTGAAATCATCTTTCGTTTTTTAATTTCTTTCATTTCTATTTTGAAATCATTTTGTTTTTTCATTTCTTTTTTAGTGATAATATCTGATGATAGTTTCTCATTTTTCATATCTTCTTTAGTGACTATATCTGATGAAAGCTTCATTGACAAATTTTGTATTATCACCACCAACTGGTTGAGAATGGGGCCATTTGAGGGTTCCTTCCTTTCTTTGTATCTCTACAATCATTGGTATTTCTTAAGGTTGGATTATTCCTGAGACAATTCCCCCAGATATTTTAATATTCTGTTCCCCTATATTTTCAAAAGTAGAAATTTCTAAGCTATCCCTAATAGGATTTTGTATTTGTTCAACCTGTACTTCTAACCTTTCAATTTCCTTGCTTACTTCATTATTAGTTTCCAATTCCATTGCTTTGATTTTACTTCTGATTATCATCTAATATGTATGTTATGTTATATTTATTTCGTAAAATAACTTTATGTGGTTTTATCTCAAACTAATTTCTTTCTATGCATATTAAGTAACTTGATAGACATTGTAAGGATTTACCTGCTGTCATATATTTAACATGAGTTACAATTTAATTTTTGTTTGATTATCACTTTGTTCATTTATTTTTTTATTTTTTTAACACACTACTTTATATCTCATTTTATACTTTGTTTATTTGGCTGATTACATGACCATTTTATTGGTATCTGTTTATTGCTGTTTGTCATATGTCTATTTTCCATTCATCACATATTAAAACTATTAGTATATCACAAAATAATCATATGATTTTGAACCCCTAATATTTGGAACTATATGTATACAATAATTTTGGACCCCTATAGTTTGGTGACCTATGTTACAGGATGTGCCAAAACTTGTAATCTCAATATATGTGATTCATGCTCAATGATTGGATGCACTATATGTAACAGGATGGAATATAGTCTGCCATGCTCTTATTTAAGATCCCCACAGATTTGGGCAGCATACATAACATGATAATATCAACCATCCCAGAAGTATTCATAGAAAAAAAATCACAAAATCTAATTTAATAGAAAACGATGATATAAACAAGTTGTGATCTATCATTGATGAATACCAGATGATATTCTCTAAAATACAGGAGTAATAGAAGGATTCCAAAAAGAATAAAGTTATTTTATGGTCAACCATTTCAATCCAAATCCTATTCTATCCCATACCAATACTGGGAAGAAATATCCAAACAAATTAATAAAATGATTGATTGGGGAATAATTTCCATATACGCTTCACCATATTGCAACCTAATTGTGAATGTGTTTACATGCAAAACAACAAAACAAAATAACTTCCTGATAGGAATATACTACCACCCATATACAAATTATTTGTGAAATTTGGAAATAAGAAAGTATTTTCTACTTTTGATTTAACCTCAAGTTATTCGCAGATCAAAATTCATCCAGAAGATTTCCAATACATGACACTCTGTTACAAAGGATTTACTTACCAGTTTAATAGGATGCTATTTGGGTCAATCAATAGTGATACTGGCTTAAAAATATCTTTAGATAAAACATTATCTCCTGAGATCAAACAGATAGCAACTATATATGTAGATGATGTTATAATTGCATCAGCTACTATTGAAGAACATCTTCAACATATAAAAATTTTCTTTAAAGAGTGCCACAATAAAGAGATAAAGATCAATTTTAAGAAGAGTACCCTAGTATATAATGAAGTAATCTTCTTAAGTCACATTATCGGTCATAATGGAATTAAACCCCACCCTGATAAGATTAGTGGTATACATAATTTCCCAAAACCCACCAACAAAAAACAAATCAGATCATTTCTAGGGTTATGTCATTTTTATATCGCTTCTACCAAAAATTCTCTAATCATATGGAGTCATTACTCAAACTCACAAGAAAAGATGAGAAATGGAACTGGACTAAAAAGCAAGTTGAGGCATTTACTAGAATTAAAACAGGATTTATAGAGCAAACTATGTTAGCTTTTCCTGATTTTAGCAAACTATTTATACAAACTGATAGTAATGGTTACGAACTAGGGGTAACTTTATCCCAAATCCAGGAGGATGGCAAACTAGGAATCCTATATTTTATCAGATATCTCTTAAAGGGTCCAGAAATAAATTATACAGTTACTGAGAAAGAGGCACTAGAAATAGTGTGGGATTTCCAGAAATTTTGACAAATGCTTCTTGGATCAGAGGTTATAGTGATAACCAATCACAAAAGCTTCAAATTCTTGAAACACATCCACCTAACTAATAGTCGCTTTGTTAGATGGAGTCTGTTGTTACAAATATTTAACTATATAGTCAAGTACAGTAAAGGATCCAAAAACATTGTAGCTGATGCACAACAACACTTATTGGTAGATAATGCCTACATTATGAACATTGATTTAATATTCAGTGAAAATGTAGAAAACAATTTAATAAACATCCATAATGTACAATCTCAAGATAAAGATTTAACCCCAATCATTAAAACCTTAGATGGGGAGGAAATTCTGTACACTGCCAAAAATCTTAATCAATATAAGTTAAATAATCAGGTCTTGAAATATAAAATAAACATAGTTGAGTGGAGGTAGTAATACCTGAAATATTAAAAAACCCACTCATACAATATGGACATTGTTTATATGGGTACTATAGAGCTAAAAACTGAACAAACATTAAAAAATTGGTTTTCCTGGCCCAGGATATCCAAAGACATTCTGAAAGAAATAGAAAATTGTCAAATATGCTTAAAAGCCAAACCAGTAAACAAGAGTGATATTACTTCAGTAAAATATATCATACCAGAAAGACCAAACAAGATCTTAGCTATAGATTTTTATAGACCTTTACTTCCATTGAATAAACAAAAATATTTGTTAGTAACCTATGATCTCTTTTTAAAATTTGTGTCAGCTTACCCAATACCCCAAGCAAATACTAGATATACCATCAAAGTATTACACACCCTCCATTTCAAAGAGATAGGAAAGCCAGGAACTATCTTATCAGATCATAATACCCTGTCCTATCCAAAGAATGGAATAAATGGGTAATAAAATAACAAATAAAACATGTACTGACCTCCATTAGAAATCCAGAATCAAACCCTTGTGAATGTGTAATGCAGGAACTTGGATGTTTGTTCAGGACCTATTTGGAGAACAGATATAAAGGTTGGGTAAAGTACATACATCACATAGTCAATTAAATAAATTGAAATGTAAATGAATCAACAGGATTCATATCAATTAGACTACACTTGAATCAAAACATACCAGTTTTATTCTGGAAATACATACCAACAACTACAAAACTACCTATAGACCCAGAAAAAGGTCAGAGAGTCAGAGAGAAGCATGTGAAAGAATAACACATATGGCCCATAACACAACAAAAATAAAATAAAAACAAATTACCAATTCAAAGTAGGTGACAAGGTGTTCATAAAAACATCACATGTTAGTGAACCATAAGATTCATATTCCATAAATTCTGCAACTCTTTGAAGGACTATTCACTATCATCAAATGTCTAGATCCAACCGCATATTGGTTGTATTGTAAAGGTGACACCCATGGCATCTACAATGCCCATATATTAAAACCTTACTGAGGAAAAACAGACTAATTTCCTCACATGATTAACCATCTAATAGGTATAAGATTAAATCCCATCAGGATTAAAATGTAAGCTGTAATATTAAATGATATTGATCCGAAACTCCACTACATAGATTATATGATCAAAGAAGAGATTTCTTTGAACACCTATATGTATTTTGACTAAATGTAATGCATTCTAAATATGTCAAATATATATCCATGCCCAAGAAAGAAGCAAAAATGTACTATATTGCATACACTAGGCAATACATATGAAGGCCCATTTACCTTTATTAAGTGAATATAAATGTCTAATAAGCCTCTAATAAAAATGGAGCTAAAGGATTACAACCTACAATATAAAAACCAAATTATAAAAAACAGAATAATCTCAAATTTTTTTGATATAAGTAAATCTTATTAAGACTAAACAAAAATCAACAAAATGTGAATTTAAATTAATGTAAGAAGTCACTAAGATTATGGATAATTAGATTGAAGGATGAAAGTGTTAAGGAGGATAATACACAACATAGAGCTGGCCTTAAAATATATTTGAGAAATGAACTCTTGGAAATAAATCATAGCTTTATTTCTAGAACTCACAAGGAAATATACCATTATCATGAAAATGGAGTCTGATGACTTTAACAAGTTGTTCCATTCAGAAGTGAATGACAACTAACACGTTTAATGGATTCCAGAAAAAACAGAGACAGTCTCAAGGCAAATGATGCACAGGTAAAAACAAAATTTAACTGTGGATAATCAGATCTTCTACCATATAAGCATTTGGTATACTTTCCTAGAAATAATAAATATGATCTTAAGTGACTTAGATCTAATAACACCAATTTATTAACAATGACACTTTGTGTAAAATAAATAAATATATACTCCTGAAAGTGAAACAAAGAAAGTAATCAAGATTGTAGTCCTATATGATATGCCAATAATTACATGCCAATTTTGAGCCAGATTTTTTTTTTGAAATAAGGAAAATAAAAAATCTTTCAAGGGATGAAGCTAAAAGCAAAATAAACATACCCCAACCTTATTATACCAACTATTGACCATGCTCATAAAACACTTAACAATCGAGAAAAAGATGGAAGCATAAAATACTACTAAAGAATGAAAGACTTAATAAAAACAAAACTAAATCAAATCATCAAGTGAGAATTAAATTAAATATATTTATTTTAATCTCTTAAGTGTAGTGGAAATGTGAGGATGCATTAAACTGATAATACAAAAATCACCACTCACGCATCCATCATAAAGACTGAATCTACCACCACAATCAAAAGCATATTATTGATTATATGTTAATATGTTTGTATAAAATTGTTAGTTAAAATTATATTATTGACAATACTGACTTTTATGTATCCCAAATCCTTAAACGCAAGTGAATAGAAAGAAATCATTAATGTTAATTTTTATTATTATTATTAATCCAGCATAAAATTATAAAAAGATTAACAATGAAAGCAAAGCACAAACTTGAAACTCATGAATTAAAAATAAAAAGATATATATATTTGCAATTATATTTTTTTGTTATTCGGGCTTTGGTGATTTTATATTGTTAAAGTTATTAATATATGATGTATCTGAATTTAGATCAGAGCTATATGGTTATTTAAGTTAGATAGCTGGATTTAAAGACATATAGATGTCTGAAAATTTCAGCTTTTCTTCTTAAATAGTTAACCATCAGATAAAGTGCTGGGTTTGACCTGATATTTTAAATCTAATGCTTGATCTTAGCACCTCACAGAGGAAGCCAGAAGCAGAAACCAGTCTGGGATTGGGGATATTCCAAAAAGCTTGAAAAAAGCTATTGGCAAGCTTATTAGATTATATATATATAATCCCTTTCATTAAATGTATATTTCAAAAAAATTAAAAATGCATATTTGTAAGAATATTTTAAAAAAAGGGTAATTACTTTTTCATCCTAGAAATATACCAGTGTGAGGATATGTCATTTTTATATATAAAATATGTACTATCTATTAAATAATCAATTCCTTAAAATGATACAGAGTGCTTAAAAAATTAATATTTCATTAAAAGAAATTATTCTTAATATAGATGAGAGCGTTTAAATTTTACGGCTAGATAGTTAAGAATTCTCCAAGAATGCTCAGTATTTTCATGTAGTGAATTCAAATCAAATCTAGCTAGTTATTTAATATTGATTAGTATATGTTTATGTATATATTTCGTGTTGAAGAGTAAAGATTATGCAGGGTTGAGTGATGAAGTGCTGCAGATAAACACAATGGTAGAGAGTTTGCCTTTGCCTGAAGGTTTGTGATAATGACATTTTGGTATTAATCACGTGTTAGACAATTGCTATCATTTAACATTAAATATTAAATGTCTTTAGAAAATTTTTAAACGTTATTTAATTTGACGAATTACATTCAACAGTTAGTAATAGCATGCAGATTAGTATGTTCATACAATAGTAATTCGATACTATTTTCATCTCATAAGATATATCATATATCTAAAAGTACTGTTTTAATGTTAAGCAATGCGAACTACTATTATATTCTATTGCCTGGTTGCAGCAACTTGCCTTCACTTAAAAAATTTAAATGAAGAAGAGAATGGGATAATATTTAAAGTAATTTAAAAGAGTAAAGGAAAAGCATCAAGCTTAGGTTAAGGATTATATTTTTTAATAGTCGTATTATTTTCTTATTTAATCATTTACGTAAGTTTATTTATTTATTTATTTTTAATTTAAAACACGTATTAACACACAACATAAATTATTATATAACAGCTTTCTGTACCTTATTTAGTTTATACATGCTAATATCTTGTAAGTTGGATTTAAATACATAATATATTGGTTTACTATTTTGATAACAGATGGCAATATAAACGTGAAAAAAAAAAACTGAACGTAGTATATGTGGCAATTCCCACCTCCTCCACATATTATTGGCTAAGCACTGTTATCAATATGGCGGCATGGAGGAAGTTATTGGTGAGGATAATTTCGTTCATATGATAATTTTGTTGCTTGTGTCTTTTTTTCCGAAACGAAACTTTTCTTAAATTTTGATTATATATGATTAAATATCATATCAACCACTAAAGCAAAGGCAATATTTTCTAAGAATTCGTTGTCTTCATAATTTTCTATTGGAAAATATTGAGGATGAAATGGCGACACCTCGTCGACATGTTATAATAACGGAAGAGATTAATATTTGGTTAAATTCCCTATCCTATTGTGGCTTTTGTTTTTTGACAATTTCCTGGTATATAGTTTTGTAATCGGTATTGGATTAGCAGCCGGCAGTAACAGCAACATTTGGTTTTTAATTTTACAATGGATCGTATTTCTTAATCTTCATTTTACGGAGCTTTTCCCCATCCTCATCTTTTCCGTTAGTTGCAGCAGAAAAAAAAAGTGAGCGAAAGCACACTACTTTTTATTTTTACTTTTATGACTGACTTCTCTATTCTGCTTAATATCATGGCAAATAGGAAAAAAACTGACTCCAATAATGAACAGATGGACGAAAATCCCAATCACTTAGTTTATAAAAAGGTGAGTATTTTATTTTTATCCCCCCCCCCTCAATATTTGTTTGATTACGCTCTATAAAGTATAAAATAAATGAATTGCTTTTGTATGTTATATATATATGCGTGCAAGCTAACGGTTTAGTAAAATTCATATTACACATGCAGATACACGCGTGCATATATGTACACAACGTGTATATATTACACAGCGTATATATATAAAAAATGCACGTTTATACTTTATACGAATAATATATAGATTTAATGGGAATTTTTTCAAGCATTTTAATAAAAATTAATAACGTTTATCCACTGTTTATTTTATAAGCACAAATCCACTATATATATATAAAGTATAAAATTAAAATATCACTTTTATACAGAATTTTATCACACCGTTATCTAATATATGTGTATGCGTTTATGGGCTCATTAAAACAATTTTGTGATATAAATTGGGATTATATTGTTGTATTACACACATACAAAGTTATGCGTGCATACACTGTGTAGATTATGTCTTTATATCCATTTAATTTATTTAATTTTCATATTTAATTTATACAATCTGAAAAAATATGTATAAATGTTACTGGTTTGTATAGGTAAGCAAATATTATGAAGATAGTGCTTTATAATTAATCTTAATTTGTGTTAATAAAAATGGATTTTACCATCGTTGATGATTACATATTATTTATTGTTTGCCGACTGTTTGAAAATTTTCTTCTATCAACAAATTGTTCTTAAAAAAAACCTAATGTAAATGTATGTGTGCGTATATAATTATTATAATTCAAATGAAAGTAGCATAGTGTATATATATTTAGTGCACCTAATCTTGCAGATTAAAATTATAAATTATAATGTTCATGCTAAACGTCAATTGAGGGCTTATATAGGAATTGATATATAATAGAATATACTTGTTTTAGTTAATTTAGAATTATTTTGAATGGTTTGTTTTAACAGAGCACAATAATAGAATAGTTTATTATAATATGTAGTTTTAATATTTATTATTCTGCATAAAAAAGTCATTGGGAGCCAAAATTTGATTATAAATCTATATAATAAAAGAGCAAATAAATTTACAAGGTAATCACCGGTTATACTTTTTTTGAACGACTTGCATGTATAAAAATATGCGTTTAGAGTTATTAATTAAACCTAATTTGTGGTTGTTACAAATAATAAATATATATATGTGTGTGTTCATACTTCTATAAATATAATGTGCATGCGCATTAATAAATGGCCATATATAAATATTATTGATCGATTGGATGCCATTATTGTATTTTGTAAACAAAAGAATGTTATTTTTTAAAATAGAAGTTGGGATTAAATCATGCGATTCTATTAGGCACCAGGGTTATTAATCCTTTAGTTTTTTTAATTCTAATAATTCTACAATATAAGCATTTAAAAAAAATAAAACCAAATATACATATAAAACGTAGATTCACAAGTACACACCGCTACAAATATAAATAGCTGACGTCACTGTTGTCACTAAAATTTTCAGTCACACACGCACAAACAGGATTGAATTAAGATGAAAAGATGCATTGATAAAAAAAAAAAAAAGGAATATTAAAATATAACAGTTGCTATTGTTAAGAAAACAATTCAGTAAATGTGATTATAAAAAACAACTATTTGGAAGGCAAAAGAACCACAGATTAATATTATTTATATAAATGGAAAATATTCATATTTAACTTTTTCAGTTGAGATACTAAGCATTTTCTTGGTTTTTTGAGCCGATATTTGATTTTAAAACAATTTGTTTACTGATTGCATTTAAAACATTAAGAACATTCTGTGAAACATCTTCTGAATGGGTAAAAATATCAATCATCAGCATATTGTAAATCTATAAACAATTTAATTGCCTCCATATTAAAATTGTTGCTATCAAATAAATATAAATTGCTTTTGATTGCTTGCCCAAAAAGTTACCTATGAAATATTTCAAAGGCTATACAACAACAGTTATGAATCATTTAAGATTTAATATAGTTTAAATCTAATCTATACTCACTATAAGAGAAATTTAGTTAGTGTAGAAAATTATTTAATAGTATTATTTAATACTTTAGAATTCTAGAATTAAAAAAATAAAATTTATAAATTAAAAAAATAAAATTTATTTCATTTTCTTTTCAATCTATCATTTTTATATTGTAATAATAATATTAATAACAGCTCTTGCAGAATTGCACAGATGGCATAAGAATTAACTGCCAAATTTTAACAAATCTCAATTTTAAAATTGATTTAAGCTTCTCTTATTTTTCTACTTAATACTCACTTATATTTAATATTGGGTATTCATTTATCATTCTATTTCAAATTTGTCTTTATCTCCTGATATTCATCATGTGTTATCTTAGAATATCTTTATAATTTGTATATCACCTACAACTATTTACTTACAAATAATAATGCTATTTTTAAAGAAATAAAATAATAAATTTACAAATTAATAGTTGGCAAATGGATCCCTTCTAATAAATATCTTGGACATTAAGACATTATTAAGTTTCACATGATCACTATTCCTTATGCTAGCACATAACTGTTATTAAAACAGGCAATACTCTCCATACAAGCCAGAAACTAGTCTGGGGATATTGGATGAGTAGGCACTAGATGGGATTTTATGCACAAGCCTTCTGGAATCCGTTGATTACTCTGGTCAACACTGAATAGCACTACTGTATGGAGAGTTTTGCCTGTTTTAATAATGTTATTAAGTTATTATAAAAACCAATTTTCCATCATCAGATTTTCAATTGGATAGATGGATGAAGAGTTGGAGTGCGGAATAGATTGAAGCCTGTCCATTAAAGTTTGAGGATTGGCTATCTTAATATATATCTGAGCACTTATAGCATATATATGTAGAGATGGTAATCTGGACTAACTGATGATTGCTGGTTTAGCATGAAATACATATATTGGTGATTATTTATCTTTTCAACATATAAGTGTTCAAGTGTATCAATGTTATGAGATAGTGTGGAGAGTGGTGGGTCATGTGAAAGTCTGTGCTCATATACCCTATATATTGTGATGATTATAGTTTCTGAAAATTCTTAAATAGTCTTTCACTATGAGAGATCAATCAAACAAACAAAGTCTACATAAAGTGAATGGCAATCTTCTATTAAATATTTTGTATCTTATTCCTATTAAATATTTTGTATCATATCAAAAATGTAAAATGAGGATAATTAACAAAATTTATAAGAAATATGAAAAATGATATCAATAAATACAGGTTAATAGGCATATGAAGATATAAAATACATTATTCTTCTTATAATGCAAACTCACACATTAAAAATATCAAAAGCACTTTGTAGAAAAACTTCTTATGCTATTGTTAAATTAACTAAAAAATGCAAAACAGCAGAAACTTGTAAAATTTATTTATATAAGTTAATATAAGGGATTTGAACTCAGACTTTCAAGCACCCTTCAACTATCCATACTATCTCATACCACTAATACACATGACCACATACATGTAGAAAAAATAAATGGTATGGATGGCTAAATAATTGGAGGTTGGAGTGGATTGAAGCCTGCCCATTAAAGTATGAGGATTTGCTATCTTAATATAAACTCAGCACTGATTATATATATATGGGAGATAATAATCTAGACCAACTGATGAGTACTGGTTTAGCATGAAATACATATATTGGTGATTATTTATCTTTTCTACATGTATGTGGTCATGTGTATCAGTGGTATGAGATAGTATGGATAGTTGAAGGTGCTTGAAAATCTGAGTTCAAATTCCTTATATTTATAATTAGGCTCCAGGTATGTGAAGGGTGCCTGTATTTCAAATATTTATATAAGTTAAAAATTTATGAGATTAAAAAATTTATTGATAATGTTTTTGTCTCCATAAAAGTCTCTAAATCTGATTTGTAATTTTGACATTTTTGTGCAAATACATGTCTGAATTGTCCTGCATCAATTCAATTTTTAATGGAGTTAAAATATAATTCACTTGGAAAAAGATTTGTTCACAGATAAAAGATAACCAAGCCAAAAATAGTTAAATTAGATACTACCATTTTTTCGTTGTTACAAACTATCAAGAAAAAATGCCCGATATTCTTATATAATTTTATTTGCATATTTGCAAATCTAAATTTCTTTCTATTTTGCTTTGAATTTGTTATTCTGAATTTCAATAGGTAATCGATGAATTTCCTTTTAAAGTTATTGGTTCTTAGAAAATAAAAAATAGTATATTCTTTGCATATCTTTATTTTCATCAAAATTCTCTGGAAAAAATATGACAAAACTAAATATGGAATCATTCATTAGGCTAAAATTGATGTGTTTATATTAAATATAAAAATAATAAATGAATAATTATTGTTAAAATATGAATCCACTAAGATATTAATTTATTATATCTTTTTAACCCACCTGATCACACACATGTTGAAAAGATAAATAATCACCAATAAACATATTTCATGCTAAAACAGCAATCATTAGTTGGTCCAGATTACTATCCCACCTTGGCACTAACAAGGGCTTTGAACGTTCCATCATCAGATTTTCAATGAAATGGAAGACTAAAGAGTTCTGCGTTGGAATAGTTTGAAGTCTGTCCATTAAAGTATGAAGATTGGCTATCTTAATATAAAGCTGAGCACTGATTGTATATATGTGTGAGGATAGTAATCTGGACCAATTGATAATTGCTGGTTTAGCATGAAATACGTATATTGGTGATTATTTATCTTTTCAGCATGTGTGTGATCAGGTGGGTCAGAAATATGATATGGTACTGAGAGTGGTGGGTCATGTGAAAGTCTGAGTTCTAACCCACATATATTACATATATAAATGCAGGTTTAAGCCTGTACAATGTATATATCTTTTTAAGTAATAAAAGTCTCTACTTCTTTGGAAAACAATCAGTGGATCATCTCAAATATATTTGCGAATCACTTAGTGACCTTGGATCATAAGTTACTGATTGTTGTTCAGGGCAACAGTTTTTAATACAAGGAACTACAATATATAAAGCAGATAGACAGAATTTTGTTACACAAAGCTATAAGTAAACAATACTTTGATTTCTTTTGAATAAACTATTTGTTTTCATTCTTTGCTAAGATATTTATTCCATCTCTTTTTTTTTTTAATTTTTATTTAGACTGGCATTGAAAATTGTATTTATTATTTTTTTTTGCAATGTATTTATGTCGATGGCTTTTAATATTATAGAATATAAAAAATATACATAAGCTTAAATTTGACTAACACGATTACATAATTTAGATACAGCATTGATAAAATTATTTTTCCTTTCATTTTTTTATTCTCATTTCCTGTAAGCAAAATAATGCTTCCTATATAAAAATTGAAATCTTAAACTGGATTCCAAATGATTGTAAAAGACCCAGAAAGTGACCACATATGAGATGGATGGATGAAATAAGAAAGTGTGCAGGGGTGATGTGGAGAAGAGAAACTAAAAATTAGAGCAGTGGATTGATAATGGTTGATGATGATGATATAAAAAAATTTGGCAAATTTCATATTTTGTTTAAATAAACTAATACAAATTAATTACAGTTTTTTACTTAAAAAATAAATATGGTTATTGGTTGAAAAATCATACATTATTTAAGCATCCAAGTGGAATCATCCCATTGAACTTATGAATTGAAAAAATTTTTGGTTTTACTTTATTTAAGATGAGATTTGATACAAGAACCTTTTATCTACCAAGTTCACAACTATCACAATTGAAAAACATTACCTTTTTTTTTTAAGATAATTAGTCATATAGATACAATTTCTATTTTCATTCTATTATTTTTCTTCCTATTTCTTTTTTACTCTTGAAGAATTTATTAAGTAAATGTATATTAATGGGCATTTTAAATACAAGTATAGTATATATACTTTGAACCCAGACTTTCAAACTCCCTTTAGTTATACACTTCATCTTATGACCACATACATGTGAAAAAGATAAATGATCTCCAATATATGTATTTCATGCCGAACCAGCACTCATCAGTTGGTCTGGATTGTCTTCTCCTCACATATATATAATCAGTACTTGGTTTATATTAAGAGAGTAAGTCTTCAAACTTTAATGGATAGACTTCAATCTTCTCCACTGTCCAATATACACACACAAATAAAATCTAAATTATGAAAATTATAACAAAAGTTAAAGATTTTTGATTGGAGTAACTAACTTGCACTGGTATCTTAGTGATTATCTTACACATGAAGTTTTTTTAACACCAATCCTGCCTAATATGATAGTGGTGGCTATGGTTGTTAAAGAGCCAAAGACACCAAAATGTATGGGTGCTGAACTGAGTTCAGACCCATATGATTATATAAGCTATTAAGCTTAGATTGAAAATATTATTGTGTTTTCAATTTCATTCTCATAGTTTTGTAGTTAAATAGAGGTAAAAGGTAGCTGCTGGAGGATTGCATTAGATCCTAAGATCTAGGTGCAGTGCTCTCAGATCCAAGGCTCCTCACTGACGAAGGCAACAAGCCAGAAACTAGTCTGGGGATATTGGATGAGTAGGCACTATATAGGAATCTTATGCACAAACCTTCTGGCATCCATTGATTACTCTGGTTGGCACAGGGTAACACTACTGTATGGAGTTTTGCCTTGTTTAATCTTAAATCTCATAAAGTCAATTTTCCTTCGAGTTGTATTTTTGATTTTACAGTGTGAGAATAGGTGAATGAATTTCTAAATATTTAATTAAGTTTTTAAAATATTGTTTTGGGTTTAGTGATTTTTTTATATTTTTATTTTTTATTTTTTAGTAGAGTCTATACTTTTAACACTAATGAGAATTGTGTATTTGATAGCCTTAATAATGAAATTATGTATCAATTTGTTGATACATTTAAAAATATTAATAGACTACAGTTCAGTAAACAATAAGTATTCTAATTTAATCAATGTTTATCAACCAAATGTGAACTATTATATGCTATATACATTTATATGCAAGAGAAGCTTGGAAAAAATTATAACCTGGTTCATGACTCCATTTTATTGGCTTCTCTATTGAGAAAAAGGAGCTACTTTGTATTTTGATAAATGAAAGTTTTTAAATTTGATTGTTATTAAAGATAAGAGTTTAATGTATATTATTTTGCAATCATTTTATTAAAGATAAAAATTTAAGCATTCTTTGATTAAGATTTGGCAGTTGTCAGTCATTTGCCTATATGGAGACTGCATTAAGGAGTTATGTTATATTTAAAAAAATGTTAAATAGTTTGGAAAATAATGTTTTAATTAGGCTAAACACCCTATGTGGTTTGACACAATGGTAAAGTGATAGACTCCGAAGCCCAGAATTCATAACTTGTGCCCCAACTCTATTACTTCTGGTGTTTGAATTTCTGATGAATTCCCAAATAATAAATCTATGATTATTTATTCAAAGAAAATAATCGGCAGTAAATATATTCCTTAGGATTATTCTCAAAAATTTATTAAAAATATTTTATTTAATAATAATTATAATTTTGATTTGGCCCCCTACTCTGAATATTTCTATGGTTGACACAAACAGTGCCTCTTGTGGCCACATGGGGCATAAGTTACAACTACTGAAGAGTGTAATTAATAATAATAAAAAT
The DNA here is from genome assembly GCA_028023455.1 of Epiperipatus broadwayi. Classification (NCBI taxonomy): domain Eukaryota; kingdom Metazoa; phylum Onychophora; class Udeonychophora; order Euonychophora; family Peripatidae; genus Epiperipatus; species Epiperipatus broadwayi. Next base: position 10,324,632 of record JAQFVV010000010.1, on the reverse strand, counting down.
AATTTATTTCTTTGCCTTTTAAATCATCTATTTATTCCACGAGTAATAAAAACCATCATTTTTTGAAAAGGAAGGAATATAAGAATTTCTTGAAAGATTTTGTCTAAATTTATTATTTAATAATTCTAGAGAGCTGGAAGATAGTAAACATACAGGAAGAGATTATAAAATTCCAAGAAGCTGGTTTAATACATATATACAGACAAAAGTAAATTAAATCTTTATAAAAAAAATCATAAAAATAAAATTCAAAATAGATACTTTAGTTCAGCTTACAAATTTATGAACAAAATATTAGTCACTGATGCAAAATTTGTTTTTTTATGAATATAATGCTATCAAAAGCGAAGACAAAGAGATATTTTGATTAATCATTATGAATCTGAAGTTATCAATCTTATGTAAACTTTTTTAATGTTAAGAGTAATTGTCAATTGTCTTTGATATGTGGGTGGTAGTATTTGTGATTCATGCATATGTATTGTTAATAGTTTTTTCCCCATGTGTCATAGCATCAACCAGGAAGCGAACTCGCTAACCCAGGACAACTGCTTGTAAAGCAGCTGTCACTGACCTTTTCAATTGAGAAAGGTATATTTCTTTAATAAGTGAACCATGGTCATGATAAAAAAAATGAAATTTTTTAATTTTTCTAATGCTTTTATTACTATATTTGTTCTTATTTTAATATATATATATTGCAGCCTTTGTAATTACTTACAAATTTAAAAAAAGAAAATCTTGTAATGATTTAGACTGACTAAAAGGAAGGTTAATTAAATTCCTGTAGTAGTGGTTAAAATATGTTAGTACACTCTTTTTAATATTTTATATCCTTATTAAAAAAACAAAATAATAAAATAATAAGTTTATAACAATAACTTATAATTGTAGTAAAGCAAAATAAATTAAATTAAAATATTGCTTACTGTTGAAGAAATAAATCAAAATTGTTAGAATTAAAGAAATTATCAAGTTATTAAAATTAATAGTTAAACATTGTTTTAAAACAATTTTAAATTTGTAAAAGAGCAAAATGTTTTTCTCAATTTTCTCTTTTCTCTGTTTCTTGATTTTAATTTTTTTTTAAAAAAAAAATTAAAGTTGTTGTTGATCAAGAAATTATATAATTAAAGACTGATTCAAAATAGGTAAAACTAGTCTGGGGATATTGGATGAGTAGGCACTAGATGGGGATTTTATGCACAAGCCTTCTGGCATCCATTGATTACTCTAGCTTGTTGTGTGTGGCAATACGTATAGTGAGTTTTGCCTGTTTTAACAACAGTTATACACAAGCATAAGAGGTGGTGGTCATGTGATGTTTATTGGCTTGATTCATAATAGATAAGATAATTTTGGAGGAACAGCTTAAAGTGTTGAATAACACTTTTTAATGTGATTATGACTAGCTATAAAAGGGCTGTGATGACTGATTAAGAACGGAATGCATTTTTGCTAACAGACTGAATATACTTTGTACCTTCTGCAGTGAAGTTAAACACAACATGTTGTATAGTTTTTAGTGGAAGAATACCTTCACTATTATAACAAAATAACTATGAAATAATCCAATAAATTAAGTGTTAGTGTGGCTGTAATATGAATTGCTAGTGATCCTCTACAAGTGTCCATCTCTACCCAAACAAATCTCAATAGAAGTCTGAAAAATATACCCCCGCTTAAAAGGAAAAGTGGTGATCATCTCATTATTTGGAAAAAATATGACACTTGCAAACCCCCTCCAAAATTCTACTTGTTATAAATCATGAAAAAAAACAACATACCAATGCTGACCAGTTTAACATGAAATTCAATTGTATAAGTGAGTTTACCGATCTTAAGGAAATAAATTGACTTAATCATTTGTTTTCCATTATGAAATCAGAAAAACTAAGGATAAATAGATTTAACTATTTATTTTCTAGCCCGAAGAAAGAGAAATTGATGATAAAGAAATTGAAGTAACCATTTATTTGATAGCCTGTGATAAGGAAAAAATGATGGATAGAGTTAAACATTCATTTGCCAATCTGAAATTGGAAGCACTAAGGATAAAATATGTTGTCGTGTATAAACAGCTTGGAACAATATTGAAAATTGGAAAGTTGCACTGCCACAGAAAGTATGTCACATGTGACAAAGTTTTAATACCATACATTCATGAACTAATATTTATTATATATTTGTTTGTGTAATTATATTCAGTTATGGGTAATATTATATGTATATTATGCAATTTTATTTGATTATAAATTATTTTTTCAATGTGTATAAATAAAACATCGATCAGGCATAAATAGTAGTAATTATTAAACACCATTACATTGTAATAAATTGTCTTAATGCCTTATCAGTGGTCATACATTACATTTAGCAGAGTTTTTTATTTGAGGAAATGTAGTGATGTATTTAGGGTATTGCTAATATGTTTAAATAAAATGAATTTCAAACTTTGGCCTATATTTAATTCCCATTCTTGCATTTCAACAATTCAGCAAGATGTTTTAAACTTACATAGTTAAATAATGCAATAGTATGCTTGAATTTCTTATATCCCTAACTACTGTTCATTACTGATGGGATAACCACTTAATGGATAAAGTTTAAACCTGAGTTTCTGTTGGCATTGTGATAGCCCTTGATAAATGGCACCAGCCAAAACAAATAAAAATGTCCAGAGAGTTCAGGTATCTTAGATTATTATGTATATAGATTGATATGTATATTAGTAGAGATATAGCGATAGAAATGAATGATGATGAGTAATTATCTTAGATTATTATATATATAGATTGATATGTATATCAGTAGAGATATAGCGATATGAATGAACGATGATGAGTAATTATCTTAGATTATTATATATATATATAAAGTTTGATATGTATATTGGTAGAGATATAGCTATATGAATGAATGATGATGAGTGGGAAATAGTATTGCTGATTGATTAACATCACCAGAAATAGGTTTGAAAATGGTAATGCTCTTCAGTATGGTCATAAAATCATTGTTTGGAGTTCAAGGTTAAATCTTATTACATTTATGTATAAAGTTTATTGCTGTTGTTAGATATTATTAATGTTAGACATTTATTCTTCTTGAATGCAAAATATTATTAAATAAGACCTAGAAAATATATAATTATGGAAATAAACCACTACTCACTCAGTCTATCATCAATAAATAACACTTTATTGACAAAGAATCATAAACAGAATGAATCAATTTATTTTTTCTGCTTTTGATGTTTATAAACTTACCTTTTCCAATATTGATCAAAATTCATCCAGTTGAAAATATTGCAATAATAATTATTTAACGAGCAATCAATTGTACAAAAATGATGTCTGAATCTCACTTTTAGTAACTGACCTTTAATAATCAAGTAAAATAATTGTGTGTATATATATATAAATACATATTTTGCGGGTTCATCCATGTTAAAAAATTTAAATATTGATATACCGATGTTTCTATTTGGTCACACAAGTTATCCACTGGGTGATAAAAGATAGAAAGACGGTTGTAGAGGCGCTACAATCACTGATTTGAAAGAAACGTTAAAGTTCTGCCAATAGCAAAAATGTTAAATTTAAGAATGTTTTTTAAAAAAATCTTTCCAAATAGGAGGAAGTTTGCATGTAGCATCTCACTTATTGATACAATCTGGCATTTTATGTATCTCAATGGCTTCTCTAATTTTACACTGGTAGAGATTATCACATCTGGATATGATCCTGATACTAGAAAAATCAATTTTATGACCTGAATCTATAGTATGGAGTGAGAGTGTTGATGAAGATGAGTGTTGTTTTATCATGCTCATCTCTTTTAACACTGATACTATGATTACTCATACCTATGTAAGAAGCTTTACAATTTTTACACACACACATATATATTGTGACCATCTGAATGGGTACAAGGAATTGACATACTTTGTATCTGCATTGAATAATTATATTATATTAAAAAAAAAATGAAATAGCCTTAGAATTTTAAATTTTTTTTTTTTGGAAATTGTTTGAAGCTTAGATATGGGTTGCTTGTGCAGTTGATTGACCACTTTATAGGTACTCATTATTATTATTGTGGTTAGTGAAGTATTTAATGCCAGAGAGAGGGGTTGTTATTATAGGAATTGATACATTTTGTCAGAAAGATGCAAAGTTATTTTATGTTAGTGTAATATTTGGTTGAATGGTTTCAAAATCCTTTATTCATTAATACTTATCCTTTTGTCAACAATTAATAGCCATTTCAATTATATTTAGTTAGGATAGTTTAATATTTAGGTTGCAATACATGTGCATGCATATATGTCTGTATTATGTTTCATTTCATTTTCATCTTTTAATAACAGTAAACAATAGTACATGTACAATAAAAACATTTAAATTACAGTAATTATCTTAAATAATTTAGCAAATATATATTTCTTTCCAATGATTAATAGATAGTTGAATCAATGAATTATTTTACAAATTAAATAAATTATTAATCATTTTTGTTTAATAGTTAATTAATATTCATTTTTCTTTCAAGTTTGTAAAAGCTATTTATTTTATTATTCTTTTTGTCTTGATTTAATTCTAAAATCAAAATGTTTTTTTTTTAGAAAAGATTTTTTTTTTTGAATATGTAATTAGCTTAGATAGAAAAGAAGCGTGGGAGTAACCTTGTGAAGGGAAATGACCTTTTTGCTAAAGAGAGCTATTTAACAAAGATCTCCAGTGAAAAATTTGCATATTATGTAATGTAATTGTAGCCAGTAAACAGTGGCTCATTATTGTGAAAATTAAAAACCAGTTGCTGAAGTCAAATTGATTTAAAAAAAAGACTGGAGTAAAATGTCGAAAGGATCTTAAGAAATTTATTATGGGAAAAGTTAACTAGAATGGAATTCTAAATTTTAAAAAGGTACACAGTTTACTTTGCTCTCCTTGATTTAAACATTTTGAATTAACCCCTTCATAACTAGTGCTCTTTTAAAAATGTATGTTGATAACGTCTAGTCTACATTACTTCATTTAATTTGTCATTTTAAATAAGAATAAATTGCATGAATATTATTATTGTATCACTAACCAACATGTGTCTTTTAATATATATGGAAAGCGCATGCAGAACTATTTTACAGAATATATTTTAATTCTTCACTATTTTCCGTCTTATGTTTTTGTGAGGATTAAACATAAAATTAAGAATATGCATATTTTGATAAATCATGCCATGTTTAAATTCATCGTAAAGAGATGACAGTATTTATTTATCTGGTATTTCTGGAAATAACACGTATTTTAAATGAAGGAAATAAAATGTGAGTTACTTCAAATTAAATATTTGCTTAAATCAAATGGAAGAATAGAAATGCGGGTAATTTTTGTTCTCTTCGATAAAGATGGAATATAAAACAAAGTATTATTAATTGTGGAATTACTAAGGAACCATGGTATCTTAATTGACAATATTTAAGAATAAACCATGCTATAATAGACTATAAAGTATCAAATGCTATTCAAGAAAACTACTAAGAAAAATTACGTATTTAACTTAGAACTACAACAGAGAATGTCTTATATTTTCAGTATAATAAAGGAGAAATTAACCGCTTGTGTGTGATTTGGTACCTCAAATAGATATGCTATGAACACTGGAAGTGCTGGGTCAGACTTAAGTTATGATTATATTTTTTTAGTTGTCCTGCAGAAATTTTAATTAAATTCAGTTTGGAATGTGTCCCATATTGTTTCATAAACCTGGAGCAGAGCTTTGCAAGTGAACGTTCATTTTAAGTTACAAAACAAATAACTTTAGTTTCTTTATTTCTTTTTTATTGCTTGTCATTATTAATGTATATTATTGATAATATGCTTACTTATTATTATATTTTTTTAAATATATTATTAGAGAGGTTTATATTTATTTTGTATACTTTATTATCTCAAAGTGAGAATTTTGTTCTTTTTTCAATCAACGAACGTATAATAAAAATAGTTTGCTAGATATGAAAGAAAGTTCGTTCATAATAATCATAACCATTAAATTTTAAAAAGTAACCTAAAGTTTATTCTGAATTAAAAGTTATACCTTGATGCAATATTTAATTACCATGTTGCCTGCATAGTGTGTAATTTAGAGTTAATTTTATATATACTTTTATTCGTGGGTGTGTGTCTGTTTTGCACAATTATGACATTTGTTTGATAAAGTTCAGTTAGTGAATATTTTTATGTATAAATTTCGGATGCTGTTGTATTCTACTGAGTGCAATGGATTAGTATGTTATCTGTATGTAGTTATCTGCCAGCGTGTATTTATAATGTTCGATATTTAGAAGAGTTTTGAGAATGGAAAGAAATCTGATTGGGTTATAATGCCTGTAGGCATAAAAGATTTTGCTTATTTAGTATATGTTTTTTCCATGAGTAGAGCCTAGTTTATATTATATGCGTATGATTAAATGATATTTTTCGAAGTTAAGTGATGTTTTCTTAGAGCCCTGGTGGTGAGGAAAAAGGTTCCCCATCAGTAGTGTATTTAGAAGTAGATGAATTATTGTTGAAGTATGATTAAATAATGTTTAGGAAGTTATGTGACATTTTTCTTATATTCTTGGTGATGAGGAAAAGGTTTCCCACCAACAGTGTATTTAGAATCAGATGAATTATTGTAGAAGTGTTCAGTAAGAGTTTATCTGCTCCTCATGTAGATTTCCCTTATAACGTATAGTATGTATAATCATGAAAATATAGCTCTGTGTTAATTAATATGTGGCCAGATAAATTGTTAAATTAATTCTTGATGTAATATTAGTGTCTTATTTCATTGATGAATTACGACATTGTCGGAAATAAAATAATTGTATATTTTCTTAATGAATGGAGAGTTTGTAGAAAAGATTATTTTCTATCATTGTTGCTTGACACGCACACACACGCGTAATATAAATAATATTGCGTATATAAAGTATAGAGTTATTGAAATTAAAATGAAAAATAAATGTTTTGAAATACATTACATTCATTTAAATAGAAGTATAAAGTTATTGAGATTAAAACGGGAAATAAATATTTTAAAATACAGTGTATTTATTCAAATAAAGGTTATAAATCATCAAATCATCAGAATGAACATGATTTTGTTGCTATGCATGAAAGGTATACGTAATTGAAAGTGATTATTTAGTCAATTAGAGAAAGTTGCTTTGTTGAGAGCCAAATACAATTAATTTGATTTATTTTATTAATCAATGGTAATATCCTCTCAAAAGTATTTTTTTTGTGTGTTAATAATATAACATGTTGTTTATTTAGTGTCATGTAGATGAAACATGTAGGCAAAGCAAAGCATGTGTCGAAGTCAGAATATTTAAGTTTTGTTGTTAATTTGCTTTGATAATAGGGATAATCCCAAATTGATGCTTAAAGTTTATTTGATAATTTAAAAATCTGTGAGACAAGTAGTCCAATTGTAAATATCATGTTAAAACAAATTTATTTTATTGCAATAAATGATTTATTTTATTTGTTTAAAATCTTAAAACTGTGTCTGGAGTTATTATTGTATACATTCGTGTTTTCCATTTCCACATTTCATAAATCTATTATAAAACAGATATATTATTTTAGAGTTATAGATATATTATTTTAGAGTTATAATATTAAATCTGCTGGTGTCTGACAATATTGTTTTTCTTAATCCAAACATTATAAGGAACCTTTGCCACTGGATAAATGTATTAGAAAGGTTGCCAAGTTAGTATATTTGTTAGATGATGATATGAAATTAAAATACCCTATTTCTGTCATTATCTTATTATTGAAACACAGTAAAAATATTTTAGTCAATTTGTTTCATTACATTTTTATCATACTTTAGAATTATAACTTATGGGCCAATGTAGTTTATTTAATTCAACTGTGTTTGTTAAATTCCCTGAGATCTTATTGTTTATTACTTGATTGGCATTAAAGTAGATGTTTAGATTGTGATATGCCAAGTCATAGAATTGTTTAGTATTATAATTATAGCAAGCTGATATATGTTATATTTGGATGAAGAAAGAAATTAAGTTTAAAGTATATTTTAATAGACTGTACCGATAAACATGATTCTTTATCATACAATTAATTAATAAAAAGGATTTACATTATATTTAGTGTTTGTAATATTTCTTCTTTCATTTATTTATCATCATATATCTTATGAACTGCCTATAGCCTCCCACTGAGCTGAGCTGAACATAAACTTAAATATAGTCTCAATAATAGTTTTGTATTATATATCTTGTTATATTGTTCTATTCATTAATAGAACTGGCGCCTGGGCATTTCGCTCATGTAATGTATATGAGCAGTGTTGGGAGTGTAGGTTATAATATATATAACATTGTTATTTGCTGGGTGTTTTAAACAATAAAGATTTTTATGAGATAGAGCCCAAGAGATTTACCACACTTCCATTTCTAGGGGTGGAATTAATTAAAGATGAACACTATTGGAAAGATAATATCAGATATTCATAAGTACGGATAGAATGTCTTTAATGGCAATATTATCATGAATAAGAAAGAAACACTTTTCTTTTGTTAAAAATCTTGAAAAGGAGTTTTTTTTTTTTTTTCATATGTCATAGCATCTGCCGGGACGCGAACCCACACCCGTCTGCAAACAACTACTTGCTTGCATGGCGGTTGCGATACCTCTCGGCTAACAACGCAAGACAGAAAAGGAGTTTTTGCATATGAAATCACTAAGAATAATCAGTTCTATATAGAGATTACTTTTTGTGTCATTATTAACTCTATAGAAAGCTTTTTGCATATATAATCAACCAGATTAATCATTGATTCCATAGAGATTTTTTTTGTATATATAACCACTAAGATTCATTGATCATTTCCATAGAATCTAACAAAAGGCATATATATTTCTAGTAATTTTTCCAGAGTTTTTTAAATATTCACTTTTGTTTTAAATATATTGATTTTCCAATAACACAATTGTTTTCTTAAAAATATTTTTTATTTATTACAAACAGTATTCTATAACTGTGGAATATTACAAAGACATTTAAAAAAATTAATAATGCTATCCCACATGTTCATTTGGAGGTTTAGTACTGGATTTAGTTTAGAGTATTTTATATTCATTTTAAAGTTTACTTTATTTGTCATATACCATTTCATGCTCTTGTGGAATCTTGAATGCATATTACTGAAATCTTATACTATCTTACATTCAGTATTGGATTTGGCTTCTATTGTTTTTATTCAAATAATTTCCAAACGTGTCAGCATTTATGTTCCTATATAATGCTACAGTATTTGTTCCATTTAGAAAACGTTCACTTCAGATTACTGTTGCAAGAAAATACCTACTATTACTAAAATTCTTTTCTAATGAATCATGAAGTTTATTCCTTAAGGGATGAAAGCTATAATGATTGTGCATTATTTATTTATTGCTGTAAAGCAAGATGACATTTTCATACGAATAACTCCTGTAATGTGTAACGAAAATGCTGGAAGGCTATTATATTTTTCACATTAATAAATCAGAAAATTTTCAGTAAATGAAAGAATATAGAGGAACCAGACAGTTTTATCTGAGAAGAAAAATCACTTCTTCACTTTAATCATTTTATTTTGTTTTTAATATATAGGGTATATGAGCACAGACTTTCAGACGACACATCACTCTCCATACTATCTCATAACACTGATACACTTAAACACATATATGTTGAAAAGATAAATAATCACCAATATCCATATTTCATGCTAAAATAGCAATCATCAGTTGGTCCAGATTACCATCTCCACACATATATGCTATAAGTGCTCAGATATATATTAAGACAGCCAATCCTCATACTCTAATGGACAGGCTTCAATCCACTCCACACTCCAACCGTCCATGCTATTGAAAATCTGATGATGGAATGCTCAAAAGCCACCCTGAGGCCAAGATTCTTGTCACACCCATGTTGACCTAAGGTCAATCTTACTCTTCATGTACAGGACATAATCTATTTAATACATATACAAGGGATGGGCAGACATCTCTACTATGTAATAACTGAAACACACAGGCTTATTATATTTATTGTTTTTAATATTCTCAATAATTGGTTGCATTTGATTTATTTTATATATTTACCTATCAATATTTGCATTTTCTGTCTAAATTCTTTAGTTTTTGATATTTAAACTTATCTGTTCATTATTCCATCCAATTACCAGATTATTACACATACACACAGACACATATATATATGATTGAATTAGCCGGATATTTGTAGCTTTATTTTTTTTCTGTTATATACTTTTTATATTTCTTTTACATATGTATTTGAATCTTTTTCATCACACAAGCTAATGTTTTTGACATAATTAGCTGCTGTATACAAATCTTCCATTTACCTCTAATTCTTCATTTCAATGCAAAGAAACTTTAAGAATTAAACAGACAGGTGTTAACAATGTGTCATATCCAGGTACAATGAAAGAATAGGTCTTTGACGGAACTGTTAACAGCATTTCATCATTATAGAAGTCTTATAGCCCAGTAGATCATGCATTTGTTAACATGTCTATGACCTTGGGTTCAAATTTGAGCTGTATAAACTTTGATATTTTTTCAGGGCATAAGTACCCTTAGGTTTTTTTTTACAGTTATTCAAACCAATTAGCTATCAAGTAATTAGATTAATAAATGTATGTCCATGTATTATTAGTTAGAGAATAAAAGGCTAAGGTCAATCTGAATTGATTTGATGAGTATCATTATTCTGTAAAAAGATGGTAATATTAAACCATTCATCATTATTGGTAGTGTGTATCATATTTCCATAGCAACTTAATGTATACTGTATTCACAGTATTCATATTTATATTACTTTAAAATGATTCTCGACCAATTACATTCTATAGAATTTAGTACAGTAGGCATTATTTACTTATGTATATCTACAATTTTTACTCAATTATCTAATTTTGTCAAGAAATGCCTTTTATCAGATATAGAAGCAAGTCTATGTCTTAAAACAATGTTTTAATGCAGTAGTAGCATCTCATTTTCTAAATCTCACAGTCCATATATTGCATCTTCAAATCTATTAACTCTCAAACAAGAACCCACTTATTGAATTTCAAAAATCTTACATGTTTCATTTTTCAGCAAAAATTTTTTATTATTGGTTACAGTTTCGACTGTACCATGCAGTCTTCATCAGATCTTATTCTATTCTTTCAACTTTCTATATCCTCCATCTTACTCTAGAACCCACTTAATTATTTTTTGTCCTGCATGATTTGATGCAACATTAGAGTAGTAGATTCTGGAGTCTAAGATCCATGATTGTAGCCCACCTGTGATACTTCTAGTTTTCAAACCTCTCATGAATTCTCAATAAATAAACCATTTTGTTGTTTTTTTAACAGATTTTTCTACTTCAGTGTTTTGTGCATGTTTGTGCTTTAGTAAACATATTCAACTGATAAAAGAATGGACTGAGAATCAACTTATCCTAATGAACTAAATCTATCACTTGCATAAACTATAATATAGATAAATAATATAATACCAGATTTAGCATTGATAATACAAACCAACCATCTTGCTTATGTGTACTTCTTATTAAGTCAGGTATCAAATTGGATGGTGATATGCATATTCCAAAAATCTTGATATATTCATGATCCACTTTATTTTCAGGATGCATTAGTATCATTATTCTACTCCAGATCCATCTATTGTAATCTTAAATAATTAAAGTACATAGTAGTAGTGCCTATGAAATCTTAAAGATTAGTTTCAAGTTATTTTTACAAATAGATAGCTCTGGGGTAAAGAATACTATTCCAAATCCAGAAATTGAATGCAAATGAGGGAAGTTATTTTATATTATGGTTGGAAATTACTTATTTGGATTCTGAAATTAAAGAAATGATTCATCAAACTCAATATATATTAGTATTGTATTTATATATTGGACTATTTCCATCATCTAATATATAGAATTGAATGTCTTTAGAAAAAATTAACTTTATTTACATTTTCAAAGTACATTCAACTGTTAGTAATAGCCCACAGGTTAGTATTTGCACAATGTTTCAAGAGATATTATTCTCTTTTCTTCAGGTGTTGCTGGTCTTACCAGTGACAATAATAGCATGGGAATTGAACCTGGACCCTTAGATTTTTGGAATATTGAATTTTAAGATAATGCTCTAACCAATTGAGCCATCCTGCCAAAGGCAACAAATTTCATATACCTTTTATGAGGTTCCTCCTGATTTCTTTCCTTTTTCCTAAAAGCAAAGTTGATTATTGGTTTCCATATATTATGTATAGTCACACTTCATTGACTTATGGGGTTATTCACCACTGTCATGTGAGCAGCTTATGGCAAATAACCCCATAAGTCAATCTAGTGTGCCCATACATAATGTATGAAAACCACTAATCAACTTTGTTATTAGGAAAAAATGGAGAAATCAGGAGAAATATAATAGTGAAGTATATGAAATTTCTACTGACTGCAGTTTTTGGTAGGATGGCTCAGTTGGTTAGAGTGTTATTTTAAAATTCAATATTCAAGAGTATAAGGGCCAGCTTCAATTCCCATGCTAGTACTGTCACTGGTCAGGCCAACAACACCAGAAGAGAGAAGAATAATACCTTTCAAAAGGTGAATAATTGAATGTAATTGGAAAATTTAAATAAAGTTAAATTTTTCTAAAGACATTCAATATTATATATTAGATGATGGAAAAAATCCATTATATAAATACAGTACAACTAAAATACCATCATCACAAATCTTCAGGAAGACATCACTACATATTATTCTGATCTATTATAATCCCATAGTGATATAAGAGTGAAAATACTTTTTTTATATAATTTATCTTTCTTTGGATTTTTTTCCAAATTTAGATTCTGGATTTTTTTTTTCTTCATATGTCACAGTGTTGACCAGGAAGCGAACCTGGGCTGGCTGCTTGGAAGGCAGCTATGCTAATCACAAGGCCACCAAGGCTTGACAACTGGATTTTTCACCACTATTTTTACACAATTCATTCTGATTTATGCAAAAATTTAAAAGAAAAACCCTCCCATTTTTCCCTAATAAATATATTAAATAATGAAAGGAAGGGGGACCTTAAATTATAAATTCAAAAAAAATTGGGGAAATTTTTTAAAATTAAAAACCCCTCCCAAAAAATTAATTTTTTAGTGTATTGCTTATGAAATTATGTAGAATGTTTATTTTAAATCTAAATTTTCTATTAAGCTTGGTATATTAATACTTTAACAAACAAATTCATGCTATGTCATTGAACAACTGAAAAAGATTGTAGATTTCCTAATTTTATCTAAGATATTCTTGAGTAAAAATTTTAAGAGTTTAATTATATATTTATACCATTTTTTGTTTCGAATGCTGATTATTTTTTAATCTAATTATTTTGTAATTGATTATTACAAATATATGGTCTCATGGGAATATTAAAAACATAATTTTTATTTATCAAAATTTATTTCTTATCATGTTGTATGAGGGTGCTAGTAAAATTATAGCAACAGTCCCTAGTTAGTCTTAGTAAAAAGTTTGCTAATGCATTTTAGATTTTGTAAATTTTATATCAACAGTTTAAATGAATTTGAGTTTGTTTATTAAATTCTATTAAAACAGGCTAAACTCTCCATACAGTAGTGCCATCCAGTGCAAGCCAGAGTAATCAATGGATGCCAGAAGGTTTGTGCATAAAATCCCTATCTAGTGCCTACTCATCCAATATCCCCAGACTAGTTTCTGGCTTGTGGCCTTCGTCAGTGAGGAACCTTTGGATCTGAGTGGCACTACTGTATGGAGAGGTTTGCCCATTTTAATAACAGTTATGAGCAAGCATAAGAAATGGTGATCATGTATGTTTGGTGGTTTGTTGAATTCTATATAGGAGATGCAACATAATGCTTGTCTTGCTTTCCTATGTTTTTTAAACACAATTTTAAAGTGACATCTTTAATTGTAAGGGAATATTTTTTTCCTAAAAAACAAACAAACTCTCTAATGTCTTAATTTTAATATAAAATTAAAAAAGGATATTATTTTATATAAAATTTCACATAGGCCTAAGATAAAATCAGTTTAGAAATTAAGTAAATTATATACAGCAATAGAATTTTATCTGATAGATATGTAGTATTTGGTATTATAAATTTCTGCACTAGCTATATTAATATAATATCTCGTAGTATCAAAATCATTCTTGTGACAGATGAAATAATTTTTCAGCTGTAATATGGTTGACTTTGATATATTATAATCAACACTCGGAGATATATATAATGAAAGTATTTAAGAGATAGTAATTTAAAATTAATTATAAAAGTCTTTTATTATCAGTAGATTAAAATTATTACTTTCTTCACTTTGCTTGATTTGAAACGTTACCATTAGTGGTGTTCAAATATATTATTGACTGCCATTGCACCTAAATTGCATTGATTATTCAAGTCATCTTCATATTGAGAGTCTATTTTATCATTATTCCACGTTCGACTTCTACCCTATTATTTAATTAATTTAATCGTGAATATCCGTCTGAATGAATATATATATATAATATTCTCATATAAAAGATCTCAAATAAAGAGTTAAATATAAGTTCTAGAAATCTGATCTTTCTGCATTAAATATAATTAAATTGTAATTTAATCACATCCCACAACATTTTCAATAATGATTTTACAAATAGATTTTCCATCCTCTTTTTCTTTTGTTTTTTTTCTCCTAAGAATAAAAAGAGAGAATTCTTTTTTATTATTATTTTAATCATTTATAAAAAATATTTTTTTAAATATTCGTAGTCTAAATTATTGCAATTTAAAAAACTATTTAAAAAATGCTACGTGTTTGAAAATTTGTATTTAGTTGCGTAAAAATCTGAGTTCAAATCTCTTCTAATTATATTAAGATCATTATAGACAATATATTTGTATTTAATATTACATATTCAGCATGTAATCTGCCCACTCTCTTTTATGTATTTAAATGGACATGTTAAGGTCCTGTACATGAGGGGTCAGAGTGACTTAAAATCAACATGGGTATGATAATAATATTGGCATCAACAAGGGTTTTGAGCATTCCATCATCAGATTTTCAATGATATGGATGGCTGAAAAGTTGGAGAGTGGAGAAGATTGAAACCTGTCCATTGAAGTTTGAAGATTATCTATCTTAATATAAACTTGAGCACTGATTATATATAGGAGATGATGATCTGGACCAAGTGATGAGTGATATTGGTGATCATGCTTTTTTTTTTTACACATGTATTTGATCATGTGTATCAGAATTATATACATACGTATTTCACGAGAATTATTGAACTATTATGGGATGGCTGTCTGTTTGAGTTTATTACAAAAATTCCAATCTATAATTATTTTTCTCTACAGGCACTCCAAAAACTTTATCTTACCCATGTGATCACATAATCATTTTCTTGATATCTTAACATCTTTTAGAATCCAGTTTGAGATCTAATTTTCCATCTGACATTTTTTCTATTAATATATTTAGTACAACTTCATTTTATCTTCTTAATTTTTTAATGAAAGCAAAAGACTGTACTATTTGTATATTGAGTATATGAATCTCAGATCTATAAAGAAGAATGTCATAAATTCATTTAAAACCATTTTTTTTTAATATTAAGTTATTTCTATTTTTTAAATGTAATTTATAATGAAATATATCATTAATTTTATTTATTTTAATTTTATTTTATTTACTATTTTTTTTATTTTTGAAAATTTTTGAAGCACTTTTTAGTCTTATTTTTAGCCTTTATCTGATAGTTTTTTATAACATTTTTTGCAGATTTAAAGCATCATTTTGTGAAAAAAATCATTTATATGCAAAATCTAGATGTCTTCAATAATTTTTATTTTCTTTAATACACAAAATACTGCTTAAAAGACTTCCATTAGAAGTTTTAAGAAGATGGATTCATCCCATAATATTTTCCATATACTTCTAGATTTTAACAACTCTTAGATGTATTTGATGTTCCAAAGCAGATATAAACACTTTCTTCAGTGCAAAGTAATAATTCATATGGATTGGTTCTTTATATAACTTTTCATAATATTTCATCTCTGGTCTACTGTGTTTTTAAAACAATTTGTGTTTTTTTGATTGGTGTGTGTTGAAGTTGTCGAAGATGATATAATTTTATTTAATATTTTATATTATTTTGTCTATAACCACTGACATCTATTATTGCATACTTTCAAAAATCAGATATATCTGTAACTTTTAAACATTTAACATATAATTTTGCCAATTTTTTATCTGTTTCTCTTTCTTCTTTTTTTTTAAAATATCTACAATGTTTTCATTATATGAAACTTTCCATTTTTTATAGTTGCAATAGTGCTGTGTTTCATTTAAAAAATATGGCATTGTGATTGATATTGTTACCCTGATGCTTATTAATAACTACTATAAATAGTTGTTTATAATAAAAAAATTGTACATTTCATGATGTCACCTCTATTTTAGTAACATTGCCATTTTTTTTTATTGCTGAAATAACTTTCTTTTCACTATGGAAATATTTCTATCTATGACATTTTGTACATTTTCTATAACTTTCTATTTTTTATATTTTTCTCATAACATAATTAACATTTCCCATAATAAACAAGGCAAAACTCTCCATACAGTAGTGCCACCCTATGCCAACCAGAGTAATCAATGGATGCCAGAAGGCTTGTGCATAAAATCCCTATTTAATGCTTACTCATCCAATAGCTTTGTTTGGCACAGGGTGGCACTACTGTATGGAGAGTTTTGCCTTGTTTATAAACAATTATGTGCTAGTATAAGAGATGGTAATCACATGATTTCCCATAATACTTTATAGATTTCTAGTTATTTCAATTCTTTTTAATGAATCACTTGAATTAATTCCACATTTAAAAAATAAAACACAATGAAAAATTTACTGGTGAATTGATCGTAAATGTTTTTAGTAGACTCATTTTTTGGAAGATCATTCAAGTCTGAGTAATCTTCAATGTATTTTTAATATTTTAAAATGAAATGTTAAATTCTATCTTAAATTCATTGGAATTTTTTTAAAGATTAAATATACATAGATGCAAAACTCTCTCTGCAGCAGCACCACTCAGTGTAAGACAGAGAAATCAATAGATGTAGGGAGGTTTGTGTATAAAATTCCTATCTAGTGTCTACTCATCCAATATTCCCAGATTAGTTTCTAGCTTGTGGCTTGCATTAGTGAGGAGTTTTGGATCTGAGAGCCTGCACCTAGATAGAAATTTTATGCACAAATCTTCTTGCATCCATTGATTACTCTGGCTTGCACTGAGTGGGACTATTGTGTGGAGAGTTTTGCCTCTGTGTTAACAGCTTGTGTAAGCATAGAGAATAATGATCATGTGATGTTTAAAAGTTAAATATATGAAATATTATTATTATCTCTTAACAGACTTTATCCTTCTAATTTAGTATCAGCATATATCTTGTACCTTATTAATTAATGGTCACATGTTTATTTATTAAATTTACTACAATTCTGAAATACATATTTTCCATTAATCAAATATAATCTAAATCCATTTATATTCATTTTTAAGTTTTTTTTCTTTCGAAAATTATTGAATGTACATCGCTCCCTCCTCTGTAAATTTCATGAATAATTTGTCCTCTCTTATTCTATCCCATATTCAAATTTACATCCTCCTGTAGTCATCTTAAGATATTCCAATTAAATCATTGCATTCTCTCAAGACCAAATGTTGTTTGGTTTGTTCAAAGGCATTCTGTAATCTATTCAAAAATTCTTTATCAACAGAATAAGTTTATTGGTATGTAAAGCTGAATTATCTATATAATTATCTTCTAATGAATCAAATAATAAATCTTACTATTCTATTTTATATTTATAGAGACTAACATTTAATTTGCATTTCTATATTTGTTTTTTATAGCAAAGTTACATATCCATTTTTCGATTAAGTTGTTTTTTTATCTGTCCTTCTGAATTTCATGTCAGAGATGGTCCTATTTAATAAGAGATAGTTCCTTCTTTCAATTCATGCAAACTTTCTTCACCTAAATACACATATAAAATTGACCTTTTTCTTTAGTCAAACAACACTATCTTGGCTTAGCCTCAAGAAATGAACGTTATATTGTTTTATCAAGTGACATAAATAATGACTTATAAATTATTTAATCAGTTAGAAAGGTAATTATTTGAGAAGGATGAAAATAAAATCTTGCAAATATAAATAATTAACTCTGTCTTCAAAAACATAGTGTATGTCTTAATCAGAAACTGTTAGGGTTCTGGAAAGAAAAAAGGCATAGTGATTTATAGTTTCAAATTTAAAGCAGAAATCCTGTAAAATCAATATCTTTATTCAGATATGAAAGTGGGAAGTTTATTTTATCCATGTTCCACATTTATAAGATATTAACATAATGATTAGGGAATAAAATGCTTGCTTTCTTTAAAGCTCATTTAGGAGTCTCAGCAACAAACTTCTTTTGCAGACATCTATGAGTCCATAAAGTTTTCTTATCTTTGACATCAAGATTCTCCTGTCTGCTGTTTTAATAGTTTATTTCTTGATAAAACACAACATAAATTTTTCTGTTTGTTTTCAATATTTGTATTAATAGCAATTTAATTCAATTTATTTACTTTTTTCCAGAGCTATTTATTGTAAGGTTGAGAAATATTGAATACTAGATGACAGTTTGATATCCTAATCTCTCGGCTAGTTTTTGGCTAGCAACCTTCATGACTGAAAAGCATTAAATTTCCATTATACATCTAGAAGCCACTGTTGAAATTCAAACCCTAAAGTTTAAACCCAAATGATCTTTATTGTATAGGTGTATAGGTTTGGCATTAGATCTGCCACTGGATATGTTGGTGTATCACTTTTGTGCTAACTACAATTACCCATAATATTTTATTAAGGAAGGTATATAATAAATAAAGTGTGAGTATAAACATCAAACTATTTCTTTTTATTGGTATTTTTAAAAAAAAATTACTACAATATTATCATTTTAAATAAAACCAGTTTTTTTATTATTTCAATCTTAATTTTGGTTTGTGTTTTTTTTTTCTAATTTTACATCTAAAAAATTTTTAATGAAAGTAATTTTAAGCATTTTCTTTATTATATAATCTCAAGAGCCCACAAAATAATTTGGTCTGTGAGAATATAAATGAAAATTAGGACAAACATTAAAGTATACTACTAAACATCACATGATCACCATCTCATACTAAGATCTAGGTGCAGTGCTCTCAGATCCAAGGTTCCTCACTGATGATGGCCACAAGCCAGAAGCTAGTCTGGGGATATTGGATGAGTAGGCACTAGATAGGGATTTTATGCACAAGCCTTCTGACATCCATTGATTACTCTGGTTGGCACAGGGTGGCACTACTGTATGGAGAGTTTTGCCTTTGTTTAAAGTATTCTACTATGACATATGACAACAGAATAAATATACTTTTTGACAATGTGATAATAAAAAATATAACAACCATATAGTTGTCTATTACATAGTGAGATTAATAAACTAAAATATGAAAAAACAAATATTGAATTAGTTAAAAGTGCGTATTGAAAGATTAATAATGAGTTGGAATATGTAGCAGATAAAGTCAGAAAAAATGACTAGAAATTGAATATAATGAAAAAGAAGAACTACAAACAAAAAGTAGATATGATTTAATATATATAAAAGAATAAAACACTTTCGGAAAAAGCATAATCATACAAATAAAGCAATTATTGAATTAAAAAATGATACGTTATTGATTGAGAAAGTACATGCACTGAAAATATGGGAATAGTATATTAGTGACTTGTATATTCTCATCTATAGTAATAGAAAAAAAGTGTGATATAAGAATATAGTAAGATGATAACTGAAACACACAGGCTTATTATATACCTGTGTTTATATATGTAATATATAGGGTATATGAGCACAGACTTTCATACGACCCACCACTCTCCACACTATCTCATAACACTATACACTTGAACACATATATGTTGAAAAGATAAACAATCACCAATATACGTATTACTGGTTTAGCATGAAATACGTATATATTGGTGATTGTTTATCTTTTCAACATATATGTGTTCAAGTGTATCAGTGTTATGAGATAGTGTGGAGAATAGTGGATCATATGAAAGTCTGTGCTCATATACCCTATATAAGATGATAACAATAGAAAAAATGAGATTGTGAAAATTTTTCAAAATACATGAGAAGCAATAAAATTCCAATTGTGAGTTAAAAGGATTAGATGTTGTTTGTAATTTAATTTATGACTTAGTTAAATTGTGACAGATTTTCTTTTAATAAATAGATTTCTTTAAAAGAAATGGTCTAATATAGTAAAATACAAAAATTTTAAAGTCATAAGTTTAATTTTGTATGCAGGTAAAGTATTAATGAGAATATAAATAGACATTTATAAAAGATTAGATATGTTGATATCCAAGGAACAGTCTGAATTTTGAAAGAATAGAAGAATTGTAAATGAAATTGACAAATAATGAGAACTATTGTTGAGGGACATTTAGAAAATATAAAAAAAGCATTTGATTAATAAACTGCTGTATTTTTAGAATATGAATAAATTAGTTGGAGAGATGGTGGTTAACACCACTAAACATCACATGATCATCATTTCTTATGCTTGCTCATAACTGTTATTAAAACAGGCAAAATTCTCCATACAGTAGTGCAGTGCTCTCAGATCCAAGGCTCCTCACTGATGAAGGCCACAAGCCAGAAACTAGTCTGAGGATACTGGATGAGTAGGCACTAGATGGGGATTTTATGCATAAGTCTTCTGGCATCCATTGATTACTCTGGCTTGGACTGAGTAGCACTACTGTATGGGGAGATTTACCTGTTTTTTTAGAGATGGTGGTTAGATAATTAGATTAAATAGACTTCTGGCAGAAGAAAATGATATGTTTTTTCTATCACAGTTGTGTTGATGAGCATAGAGTTAGCATTAATAGTAGGAAAAGTCATTGCATCTATTTTATTGATAGTACTGACTATGAGAAATTAAATATTATTCTCTAAGTTAATTGAATGCTTGATAGTAAGGATTAGAATATCCTGATATGCACTTGTTGAACAAATATTCAATATCTGAATTGCCAAAGATCAATTATCTGAATTTTTTTTGTCTTCCTGAAAAATTTATGACTAAAGTATAGGCAAGGTAAAGTAATATATTAGTTATGAGCATGAAAGTCAATGTACTAAATATTACAATACATGGTAACAAAATGTAGTAGTTAGAGCATTTGATACCATGTTTGCAAACCAAATGATTACAGTTTTTCTTTTAAAAAATACTGAGGGGGCTTTGCTTTGCAGACTGCTGATTAAGAATATTTTATCTTATATGTGTTGCTATTAATAGACAAGATTTGCTTAAAAGTTTAATGCTATAGAATAGCATTTTTCCCAATAGACTTCATTGAAATAGTTCTGCGACCCAAATGTTTATTATATAAATTATAATATAAATTAAACTGATGATTGCTGGTTTAGCATGAAATACGTATATTGGTGATTATTTATCTTTTCGACATATATGTGTTCAAGTGTATCAGTGTTATGAGATAGAGTGGAGAGTGGTGTGAAAGTCTGTGCTCATATACCCTATATATAATATAAATTAAAAGAGATATTACATCAGCACGGTATTGTACATATGTATATATTCGGATCAATTTGATAATATTGATAATGAACAAATAATTTGTAAGTTAAAAGTTGAGTTAAAGTTAAACTACATATTTTTAATTTAAAAGCTTAACACATTTTGTTAAAATGTAAAAAGATTTTTACTATCAGATATTTTTGTTTTTATTTCTTGGTGCATATTCGCGACCCAAAGGTTGAAAAACGCTGCTATAGGTAGCAGTAAATATACTTTTGTTGTTTAAGATAAATATTCTCGAGGTCTTAAGTATTAAGACAATCTTCTTTACATATAAAGAGAACCAATAAAAAGTGATTTCAATTTCTTCTTATAATATTGTCAATACTGAGGTGAGAGGGTATATTGTTTACTGTAATAGTATTTACTATTATAAACAATTGCTTAATGTTATTTATATATATAATCATTAAAATTTTAGTCATCATTTAGACAATCCCAATATTAATAACAATCTCAACCTATTGTCAAGGCAACTTCCTTTTAATAATAAAGGTGGAATTATATATATAATAAAAGTAATAACTTATAATGGTGATAATATATTTATAAATAACTATAATAAACTACAGAAGTTGATTCATTTAATTTCTTAATCTTCAACTGACAAACATTTAAATTCAAATTTAGTGGAAATAAGTATCATTGGGTCATATCCCATAATTCATCACTTTTAATATTACCATATTGTCTATTAATTAAAGCTATTTTACTTTTATTTATCAATATTACCTCCTAATTTTTCTTTTATTATTGTCTCTCCTCATGAAGAATCTTAGTATTTTTTAGATTGAAATATAAAGTAAACTCATGAAGGTTTTTACATGATCAAAGAAGACAGATGCTATATTAAATCATTATTACACTTCATTTTTATATGATTATATAATATTCAGTATTATGTAATAAGTGCAGAGATCATATCTAATTATAGAAAAGGGATTTCCACCTTTAATATATGCATTGCATTCATCTTATAATAGCTCACCAATGTTATGTTGAATGAGGATATTCTCAAACTCAAACACAAAATAGAGACTTTTTAAAGATAAGAGTGACTGTCTTATCTTTAAACCTATATTCTAATTACACAGTCCAATCTAAAGCATGTCAGTTTGAGAGTGTGAAGATATTTCTTTATTCACTTTTACATCCATTATTTTTTTTCATATATTATTTGTGTGTTAATATTATGAATTATTAAAAAACTATATAATATTCAATATTACTTGTTAAGCACAGAGTCATATGTAATTAAAGAGAAAGGTGGAAATTCTTTCTCTTTAATTACATATGATCTCTATGCTTAGTAAATAATATTGAATATTACATAGTTTCTAATAATTTATAATGTAAATATGTATAAATAGAAGAATTTTGCGAATGTTAATATATGAAAAACAATGGATATAAAAATGAATAAAGAAATATCTTCACCTTCTCAAATTAAGACATTTTAGATTGGCTTATATAATTACAATGTAGATTTAAAGATAAGATGGCCATTCTTATCTTTAAAAGTCTCTATCTTGTGTTTGAGTGTATTCTCAGTACTCAACGTGACATTGTTAAGCTATTATAAGATCAGGACAGTGCATATATTAAAGGTGAAAATCCTTTCTCTTTAATTCATCATCATCATCATCAACCATTAGCAATCCACTGCAGGATGAAGGTCTTTCCAAGTTTAATCCATCTTCTCCAATCTTTAGTTTCTCTTCTCCACATCACCCCTGCACACTTTCTTATTTCATCCATCTATCTCACATGTGGTCTCTTTCTGGGTCTTTTACAATCTCTTCTCTTAATTATATATGATTATATAACAACTGATGCTCTCTTAACTTTTTCTTAAGACTATACCTCAATTCACTTACACATGAAGTCTTGAATTTATATAAAATTTGATACACAATATTACTTTTTTGTTTAAAAAATATAAAATTTTTTGAATTATTTATCAATCTATTAACATTATATGGAATATTAATTCTTATTAAGGAATACAAAATAAAACATTATATAAATCACTATATACACATAAATAGCTTAAACATTTGAAACATGTGAAATAGATATTCACTTTATATCATTAACTTTCTGCTTCTTTAAAGTAGTATATTTCTTTTTAAATTGACATAAAGTATAATAAATTTATTTAATATTACAATCAACTTTATTCAACTTTTTTGTAAATGTTTCAATATTTTATGATTTATGAAAATATCACTTTCATTGTGAAATAAAAAAAAATCTAAGACTTACTATCTTTTGCATAACTGGCACTTTTGATTATAATCTCTTTTTTGCAATGGTTTGATTATCAATTTATAACTTAATAAACTATTATCTTTTGTGACATATAAATCAACATATTTAATAGCTTTCTTCTGTTCTTTTTCAACAATCCATTTCAAACTATTTAACTTTTTAAATCTATAAGATTATTTATACTATCGTCATGTACACAAACATCAACATATCTCTTGAAAATTTTAATACCTTTAAAATTGCAATTGAAAATTTTCTCATATATAGACAAAGCAAAATTACAAATCTATGCAATTATCACATGATCACCTTCTCTATAGGAGCACATAATTGTTGTAAACAAAGGCAAAACTTTCCATACAGTAGTGCCACCCTGTGCCAAACAGAGTAATTAATGGATGCCAGAAGGCTTGTGCATAAAAACCCTATCTAGTGCCTACTCAGGTGGCTGCTGGAGGTTGCATTAGATCCTAAGATCTAGGTGCAGTGCTCTCAGATCCAAGGCTCCTCACTGATGATGGCCACAAGCCAGAAACTAGTCTGGGGATATTGGATGAATAGGCACTAGATAGGAATTTTATGCACAAGCTTTCTGGCATCCATTGATTACTCCATTTGGCACAGGGTGGCACTACTGTATGGAGAGTTTTGCCTTTGTTTACAACAATTATGTGCTGGTATAGAGAAGGTGATCATGTGGTGTTTAGTGGTTTAACACTAATCCTTCCTAATAGGATAGTGGTGGCTATGGTTGTTTAAGAGCCAAAGACACCAAAATGTATGGGAGCTGAATTGAGTTCAGACCCATATGACTATATAAGCTATTGAGCTCAGATTGAAGATTATAACAATGTTTTCAATTTCATTCTCATAGTTTTGTAGTAAAGTAGAGTTAAAAGGTGGCTGCTGGAGGGTTGTATTAGATCCTAAGATCTAGGTGCAGTGCTCTCAGATCCAAGGCTCTTCACTGATGATGGCCACAAGCCAGAAATTAGTCTGGGGATATTGGATGAGTAGGCACTAGATAGGGATTTTATGCACAAGCCTTCTGGCATCCATTGATTACTCTGTTTGGCACAGGGTGGCACTACTCTATGGAGAATTTTACCTTTGCTATGCAATTATAGAAAGACCTATCGGCCAACTTTTAGACATTTTGTAATATTTACCTTCAAAAAAGGCAACAGTATTATCTTCAACAAATCTCAAAGAATCAATAAGAAATTGTATAATTTATTGACAAAAACCTTTACTTATTAAGGATTGTTCAAAAATCTTTATGATCTATTAAAAAAGAACAGAATAAAGCTTTGCAGTGAAAAATTATATGGTTATGAAAGTAATAAATCACAAAATATTGAAACATTTATAAAAGAGTTGATTGAATTTGGTTATAAT
Source organism: Epiperipatus broadwayi (assembly GCA_028023455.1). Taxonomy (NCBI): domain Eukaryota; kingdom Metazoa; phylum Onychophora; class Udeonychophora; order Euonychophora; family Peripatidae; genus Epiperipatus; species Epiperipatus broadwayi. Next base: position 10,299,119 of record JAQFVV010000010.1, on the reverse strand, counting down.
ATTAAACAAATTTATTATACTTTTGGCAATTTAAAAAAAAAAAATACTACTTTAAAGGAGCAGAAAGTTAATGATAAAAAATAGATATTTATTCCATATGTTTCAAATGCTGAAGTTAATTTTTTAAAACATATATATATATAGTTAGATGTGATATGTTGGAGTATTTCCATCATCTATAAGTGAATGTTAAATATACAGAAAATTTTAAACTTTATTTAAACTTTTCAAATACAAACAACTTGTTAGTAATAACACAGGTTAGTAATTACACAGTGTTTCGAGTATTATTCTCCACTCTTCTTCAGGTGTTGCTGGCCTATATGTATAGTGACAATATTCACATCTAATAATATACCACCATTACAAACTTTCAGGCAAATATATATATATAATGTTTCATTAATGTTAGTAGTTTGGTAAATAATTCAAAATGTTTTATACCTTTTAAATAAAATAGTAATACTGAATTTCAAATTTTATGTAAATGCAAGACTATATAAATAGATCAAAGTCTTGAGTCAAAATTAAAAGAGCATCAAATGTTATATAAATATATAAAAACAAAGTGTGATGATGATTTAATAATAACATATGTTTTCTTTGATCATGAAAAAACATCTAAGTTGTCGTTCAATTTCAATCTGAAAAACACCAAGATTCTTCACAAGGAAAGAAAAAATTAAGGAGATAATTTTGATAAACAGAAATATATCTAGATACAAGATTTTCAATAACTGCAATTTTAAAGATATGTTGATGATGATTTTGTTTGCTGACATAAAAATAGTATTAATAGACAATGTGCTATTATTAAAATTCATGAATCTTGGGATAAGACATGATTATATTTGCTTTCACTAAATTTAAATCGTTTTCAATTATAGAGAGTTAACAAATTAATTAAAAGTACTTCTGTGGTTTATTATAATTATTTATAAATATGATATCACCGTAAGAACAGTATCTTAATATGACTTTAGTAATTCAAGTCTTTCTAGATTAACAATTTTCATGGATTAAGTCAAATTCAACAAAATATTTTTATATAATCAAAAAACTGAACATAAAAAAAAAAATTGATTAGTTTTTTTTTTTTTTTTGCTTCAAACATTTGATGGCAACTGATTTAAAGGTAAATCTCATCCCTCTCCCCTATCTGTCAAGTCTTTACAAAAGTCTTCACTTTGTTACACCTTGCAGTATATGAAAACTAGTTTTTTTTGTTAGGAAAAAGTAAAACTAATAAGCAAAATATAATTATCATGTTACTTATTCTTATTAATTTATAAGTATTTATTTAAATATATTTTTTTAAATTTCATTTTAAAATGTGTGCATTTGTAATTTATAGTGTTGTGTTGGCTTTTATAATATGTAAATTGTATTAATAATAAAAATTTAGTTATTTCATAATTATATCTGGATTACAGATTATCAAATTGTAGAAAGCCCGATTAATTATCTATTTGTATCCTAGTTTGTTATTGCTTTTCAGTTCTAATAAATATTGTTTTACTATTTTATATTTAGAACATCATAAAATATCACATGTGCTTATATATCGATCACAAATGATTGAAAAATAAAAATTAAAAAAGAGGACTGATAATCTTAGAACACAATCTATTTTTTTGAACTATTTAAAACTAACATGTTGATTCTAGCATATTAGAATCAACTTTGAAAAATGAGAAGCAGTTGTCAAATTATCAGCCGAGTTCTTTATATCTCTCGTTTTTTTCTTTCTATGTTCACTGTATATATATATATACTTATTTATAAACACACACTAATTTATATAATATATATTTCATCTATTCTTATTGAAGTTCCCTTTTCTACAGTTTATGTAATAAAAAGCTATACTGTCTAGATAGAGCTTAAGTTAATCTCATATCATTTTTCAAAAGTGCTAATAGAATGATGATAATCTTTAATTAAAAATTATGCAATTTTTGAATCACTTCATAATCTGCTTGTTTTTCAAACTATTAAAAATACTAAGATTGTACTGTATTAATCTGTTGTCAGTTTATATAAAAATAAAATCTCATATTCATTTAATAAAAATGTATAAAAAATGATTGGCTATATTTTTAGGTAAAAAAAACCATGATGATTGTGTGTTTGTGTGTGTGTGTGTGGGGGGGGTATTAATAATTGCAAATAATATACATATGCAACTCCATTTGTGAAATCCTTAGAATATTTTCATTTCTTAGCAAATGTTACTAGGTGGGCGTACATCTTGGAAAATAATCAACAGTTAACTATCTACTAAATATTATTTTTGTAATTAAATAGTTTAATTATATTTAGATATCTCACGTATTCAAATATGTGTGTTTGCACATACATATATATGTTTATATGCTATGCACTAACACAGGCTTAAATATCATAAAAATGATAAAAGATGAAGATTAAAAAAATGTATTATACTGTGAGAAAATTGTTTTTATGTATTATCAAACTGAGATGAGTTTTAAAAGCTCTGATCCTAATCTGTCCTATGCTTATGTCAAATAAACATGTTTTTTTTTTTATTTGCTACTGATTTTTCAGTTCCTTCAGAGTAATAACGATAGTGTAATGACAATTTGAAAATTGTTTATAGTGTGTTTAAAAATCATTCCTATTTAATTATGACTGATTTTTAAAAGAAAAATAATTACGGAACAGTGTTTTGATATTATAGTTACCATTTTGCTTTCTTATTACTGTATTCATAAATCTACAATCTATTAGAAAGTAGGTTTAAATTTATAGATTAGCGTTTTCTAGTTTTTGAATCGCCAAGAATAACAGTACTCAGACAGATGATATTTTAAGGGCAAGGTCTCAGTGGCCTAAAGGCACTAAGAAATATTAAAAAGTTTTAAAATTATACAAATTTAGAATTAAACTGTAGTAATATTTACTGAGGCTATAACTTTGAGCATATGCGTATAAAATGCGATAGTAGGGACCTCTACAGGTGTTTAACCACAAGCTTATTGTGGTTAAACACCTGTAGAGGTCCCTATTATCGCATTTTACACGCATATGCTCGAGGTTATAGCCTCAGTAAATATTACTTACGTAATCAATGTGCGTTTAATAAATTTATAATTAAACTGTAGAAAAAATATTTTTAAAATTTATGTTTATAATTATTATTTATTTTCTTTAAAAAAATGTGAATATGTCTTTAAGTTTATATGCACATTTCTTTTATTTATGGTATCATTTTTAGCTTTTACAGGTATTTAAAAAGATGCTACTTTGTATGAGTTTCTTTTTTTTTAATTTCATCTTCCAATACATCCATATATAACAACTAAGTATAGTACCTGTCCAATAAATATTTAAACTGTAATATATTACAATTTTTGGAAAGTAAAATCTTCAATCACAGGAGAACAGCTTTTCTATTTTTAGTTGATTGAAGCTTTAAAATTGTAGTTATTAGAATACTATTATGAATAAGGAAACCTGCAATAGCCTTTGCAGTTGAAATACAGCAACAGAGGTATAAATTGAATATCTAAAAGCTATTGATTAATCTCAACCTGTCACTTCCTGTTCTAGAACATCATGATCCTTTGAACAACTAGTAATCAATTGTTTTATAATTCTATAATAAAATGATTTAAATGTAGGGGATTTGAACTCAGACTTTCAAGCAACCTTCAAGTATCCACACTATCTCATAATACTGATACACATGATCACACACATGTAGAAAAGATAAATAATTACCAATATATGTATTTCGTGCTGAACCAAACACTCATCAATTGGTCAGATTATCATCTCCCACACACATATATAATCAGTGCTCAGTTTATATTAAGATAGCAAATGTTTATACTTTAATGGACAGGCTTCAATCTACTCCAACTTCCAACTCTTCATCCATCCATACCACCGAAAATCTAATAGAATGCCCAAATCCCATGCTGATGCCAATATTGTTGTTATGCCCATGTTGACCTCAAGTCACTCTGACCCCTCATGTATAGGACAGTATCCATTTAAATAAATAGAAGAGGGATGCAGGCTTAAAATGATTTACTAAAACTATTTCAGGATCTATAATTAGCTAACTATGTAGAATAATGATTATGTGGTAGTTATTACATTGTAACTACATATTAAACAAAAACACTAATGTGATAAAAAATGTAAACAAAGGAAATCCATTATGCTGTTTTTTTCATATAAATTATAAAAAATAGTAACAAAAATATCATATATAACAGTTTAATAAAATGTATATTAATAATTACCCATAAAAAGCCTTTTTGGCACGTTTTTATGCCCTTATCTTTTCAACATACAATTTTATGCCCTTATTAAATGTTGAATTTTTAAAATAGATGTTCAACATTTAATAAGGGCATAAAAATATGTGCCAAAAAGGCTTTTTATGTATAATTATTAATATATATTTTATATAGCTGTTATATATATTTTTGTTATTTTTTATAAGTATTGAGATTTTCTACTAACTATTTTTTCACAGAAAGTTTGAATAATAATGATGTAGAAACAATATAAATTCAGCATGGTTATAGATTATTATTTTTAACTTTAAGAATGCAGTGAACTTTATCTCAGAAATGTAATACAAAATATAGCAGTATTTAGAGAAAAGCTTTAAATTATAGTAGAAATCATGCTAGACATATCTTACTAATTATATAATTTAAAGCTTTTCTTTTTACTTAGATTATTATTTTGATGTTAATTTTCAGTTTTTGCCTGATATGATCCGTGTTCTTGATTAAAATATTATGTAATGATGAAATAGTTGTTGGTTTGCTTTATGCATTGATATAGATGACTATCTATTTATTTATTTACACATTTGTCTATAGTAAAATTAACTATTTTTGTTACATATCATCATCATCATCAACCATTATTAATCCACTGCAGGATGAAGGTCTCTCCAAGTTTAAGCCATCTTCTCTGATCTTTAGCTTCTCTTTCCACATCACCCCTGCATACTTTCTTATTTCATCCATCCATCTCACATGTGGTCTCTTTCTGGGTCTTTTACAATCTCTTGGAATCCAGTTTAAGATTTCAATTGTCCATCTAATATCAGCTCTTCTAGCAATATGTCCAGCCCAACTCCACTTCAATCTTTTAATTTTTTCAATGAGGTCAGTAACACCTGTTTGTTCTCTTACCCATACATTGCATTTTCGATCTCTTCTTGTTACTCCCAATATATATTTGGGTATATTTTAAGGATATGTCTTGAATATATTATCTATATCTAAACATGTTTTTTATAATTATGTATATAGAGATAAACATATAAATTAGCAATACTTACAGGAAACAATAAATGTTTTCTCTTTTCTTTTAGCTTTTATACATTATAAACTCTGAATTTTATACATGAATACTGATCATATTTCTACATAAGTTTTGTTCACAAGTTTTCACAATAATTTTATTTTTTATATATTATTAAAAAGTGATTTGCAAATTTATAAAAAGTGTAAAAAAAATTTTCATATGGGAATAAAAGAAAAGTTCATATATTGGAAGAATTTACAACTTAAGCTTCATTCAAATATTTTGGATTCGTGGAATCTATAAGGACATAGCTTTGAAGAAGATTGCTGGTCAATTGAAACTGGAAGATTGATTACTTTTTATAAACTAAGCATTGTAATAATAACATGAAAGGTGGATTTGTTTAATTTTTTTATAATCTTATCCATGCATAAAGAAGGATAAGTTGATAATACTGCATAAAAGACATTATCCATAGAGTAAATTTAATAAAAATGCATTAAGAATGTTTAATAACTTTTTTTTTCTTCATGTGTCTTTGCATTGGCCGGGAAGCGAACCAGTTAACCCGGGACAACTGCTTGTAAAGAAGCTGTGCTGACCTCTTGACCACCAACGCTTGACATAACTTATTTTGGAGTAAAAACTTCTAGCAAGACATAAAATAACACAATTATAAATTTATTATATACTAACCTGTTTGCTGTGATATTACTAACAGTTAGTGCATATACTAACCTGTTTGCTGTGATATTACTAACAGTTGAATGCATTTGGAATATTTAACTAAAATTTAACTTTTCTAAAGACATTCAACACACATATTAGATGATGTAAATAGTCCAATATAAAAATACAGCTAGAACACACCATCATCACAAACCTTCAGAAAAACATTAAACAGATACTAGCTTTTTACAAAAGCTTTAGAGAAGATAAGCCAAAATATATGAAAAGTATTAGATATGATGAATAATATAATATTGTGGAAAAAATTAGAAAATAAAATTTTAAAATGATACAATCATATATTAAATAGGAACAAGTTTGATGTTCAATAATGATGATGGACAGACAGATAAATTCTGAGTTTGCTTATAAACTTTTCATTATCTAAAGTAATCTCCAAAATTGATTCATTATTTAAGTTTCTCACATCAACATGGAAGGCTAAAGCATTACATTAGGAGATCTTAACTGTAAGATAAGATTAGTTATTCAAATCATTTAAAATTTAAACAATGAAAAAATAGCTTTACCAATGCTAATTGCTCATCACTAGATAAAATTAGTAAATATGTAATTATAATGTTTATTGCATATTTATACAACATGTCATGTTTTTTATGAAAATTATAAATTGGTTGATTATGTAATTAAGACATTAATTTAAAAAAAAACAAAAAAAAAAATGGGTTTTTGAGCACCACTTGGAGAACTTTCAAAATATAATTATTTTTTATTTAAAAAAAAAAACAGCCTCTGTATAAAATTTTTATAAGCATCTGTTTATTTTTGGAAATAGATAAAAATTTATATATATATATATTATCTTTTTTAAAGGTGGGTGATTTTAACAATCTTTAAATTATCTATGAAAGTTATAAAAAATTTAAGGTTAAAAAAAAGTCATTACTTGCTTTAGAATAAAATATTAGCAATAAAAAATATTTAAAGGAAATTTATTTTTTATACCAATATTTATATATATGTATTGAAAAGTGAGTTTTCTAACAGAAAGAGCAGATGTTTAATGTTTTAATGCAGAAGTATGAGAAAAATATTTATCAAGATCATCTAAACCAAGAATATTCCGAGACTATTTTCCCCCAAAAAACTTAAGATCACGTGACTCCATTAGCTTACTTCTTTGCATTGCTCTAAAGTGATTCTTATTTTCAGTCACATCCATTTCTCAAAGAATGATATTTTAATGTAGGTGTTAGCATCAAGTAAACCTTATCTATCTATCTATCTATCTGTCTGTCTGTCTGATTGTGTCTATCAGTCAGTCTGCCTATCAGATTGTCTACCTGCCTGCTTGCCTGCCTACTTGCCTTTCTGCCTAACTGTCAACTCAACCTTGCCTAAGCACCCACCTACTTATCTACATATCTCTTTATCTATTTATTAAATTTCTGTATATTTATTTTTAAGCCTTTGATTTCACATCTACCTAACTATCTGTCTATCTTTCTATCTATTAGTTTATATATATATCATTAAAAATCAGTCAACACTTAGACAATCCCAATATCAATAATAATCAAGAATTTCAAACTGTTGTCAAGGCAACCTCCTTTTATCAATAAAGGTGAAATCCCTATATATGTATACAAATTATTAAGTATAATTATTTCTGTGTAATTGACTAGAGAAATGTATTAGCAGTAGTGTTGCTAGGTAACTATCCATTAACATTGACAGCTTTTGTTTGATAATCTACAATCCTTTTATTCTGGGTTTATTTATTTATTGATAGTTACCTAGAAATATCATTAGTAATACATTTCTATAGTCAATTACATGGAAATAACCCCATTTAATATTTTGTTTACATCATATTTAATCCATGAAAATATTTAGTTTAACATACATAGATCTCTAAAATGATAAAAAATCAAGCCAGATATCACATGACTTAATTTTAATAAAGCTCGTATTTACAAATGTTATATATAGAGCTCACAAAACAAGCCCTTAACAAGCTTTAAGAATATCCTCAACCCCAGATCAGTTTCTGCTTCTAGCATCATCAGTGTGGTGGCAGGATATTCTTTAGATTAAAAATACTATGACAAGCCCAGCACTTTATCTAACTCAAATAGCTGGATTTTTAGACATAGGGATGTTTGAAAATTTCAAATTTTCTTCTCAATAGTTATATATAAGATTAAGTGCTGGGCTTGTCCTAGTATTTTTAATCTAATGAATTACCTGGCACCTCACTGATGATGCCAGAAGCAGAAACCAGTCTGGGGTTGAGGATATTCACAAAGCTTGAAAAGAGCTTGTTTTGCGAGCTCTATATATAACAATAGATCACTAAAGGAAATGAAATAATAGGATATAAAGAGAAAATAAAAATTTATACATATAAAAATATATGATTGGATTTAAATTCATACAGCAGTTAAGGTTAGAAATAAAGAGAATGACATGAGGACTTCCTTTTATTTCTAAATATGGTCAATCATTCTTCTGTTAGATTTTTTTCAATCTTTGGACTCCTAGAAAATATAAACTACTATCTTGTATTTAAGACATACAGTATTTCAAACATGTTATTATATCCAAACTAATATCTATATTATCATAATATTCCCAGTCTTGATACTTTTATATTATGATTCCAAATCGACTGACTAGATAATTTCTAATGCCTGAATTCATTAAAAATCAATTATAAGAAACTTTATGCCACTAAACATTATGTGACCACCATTCTTTATGCTTACACAAGCAATTTACACAGAGGCAAAACTCTCCATACAGTAGCATCACTCAGTGCAAGCCAGAGTAATCAATGGATAAAGAAAGGTTTGTGCATAAAATCCCCTTATCTAGCATAAATTCATCAATATCACCAGACTAGTTTCTAGCTTGTCACTTTCATTAGTGAGTCATAAGCCAGAAACTAGTCTGGGGATATTGGATCCAAGGCTCCTCACTGACGAAGGCCACAAGCCAGAAACTAGTCTGGGGATATTGAATGAGTAGGCACTAGATAGGGATATTATGTACAAATCTTTCTGCATCCATTGATTATTCTGGCTTGCACTGAGTGCCACTAGTGTATGGAGAGTTTGCCTCTGTATAAAAAATTTATGCATTACCATCTAATAACTATTGTTTAAATCAATACTTATGTAATTGTTTGTGGACAAGCACGGGGATTTTCACAAATAAATATAATGTTTTTAAATTTATATAATATTTATTTAGTTTGAATTCAGGACTTTAAAAATTATTTCATTTTTTATGTTATTCCATATGTAATATGAGGAGGGTTCCCAAAAATAACTGGAATAACAAAATGTGTATTTATTTTTAAGTATTATAAATTGAGTCACATTCAAAGTATTGTCCATTTGATGCAGTGCACTGGTCTAAATGAGTTTTACACTTTTTGAAGGAGTTATGAAATTCTTGCAAAGTGATGCCTTTTAATGCCTCCATTGGTTTTTTCTTCACCCTTTCCAAGTCCACAAAACTTTTTTCTTTTGAGGCATTTTTGCATTCAAGAGAATACTGAGTGAAATTGGGTAAATATCGCTGATGGATAAGCTGGGTCGTACTTTTGTATCACACTCTAAGCTTTATCCGTTTTTACTTATAAATCTGAGACTTGGACTTTTCACAGAAAAGTAATGCAGAGACTTGAGACTATTCAATGAAGTCTGAGATATATATGTTAATAGTAATAAGAAAGAATCAAAAATAAAATACTTGGTTGACAGAATACATAGGTAGCTAGAGTGGATATTGATAGAAAAGATAATAAATAAACAATTGAAATCTTAAACTAGATTGTAAAAATCTAGAAAGATACAACATGTGAGATGGATGAATTAAATAATATTTTTTGATGTGATGTAAAGATACACAGCTGAATTATACTTGGAGAGACCTTCAGCTTGCAGTGGATGGTTAAGAATTAAAAATCATGATGATTAAAAAGTGTAATAAATATAATGATGGAATTCAGCTTGCTATGCCAGAAGATTATTAATCATGTTCCAATTAAGTTTTTAATTTAGTAATTTAAATTGCAAACTTTATTTTTAAAACTCAAATGTATAGATATTAATGTCATTATATTATGTAAATTCTTTAAACATAAATTTATTAAATTTATTTACTTAAATGATGTACCCATCAATTTACATTTTCGTGATTTTTTTGACACCGTGTTTATAAAATAAAATAAAATTGATTTTGATAATAATTAAAATATATATACTTTTAATTTTATCATATATACTTTAATTACATGAATAAAGATATTTGAACAAGATAAGTGATCTCTAAGATGCACTTTATGCTGAGCCAGAACTGATCCAATGATGCAGATCATAACCTTACATGTGTCCTTATTATCCTTGTTTAGTATTTATACATATAAAATTATTAGTTTCATAATAAATCTTGATACTTCTAGGCATATAATCAAATTAAATTATTAATAATTTTGACCCCAAAAAAATTTGCAAAAAAAAAAAAATTATAAAAAGAAATACTATGAAATATTAATATTAGCGATTAAGCCAATGCACATGTGCTTTAGATAAATTATAAATGAATATTCAATTTTTTCCAGACATGAGATATAGTATTTTAGAAAGAATGGAATAAATCCACCCATTCTTTCGACCCAAATGTTTATGTATGGGAAAATCTTAAGTGTGTGTAACACCTTCACACTCTTATTTCCACACACTTAAGATTTGCCCATACATAAAACTTTGGGTCAAAAGAATGGGTGGATTCATCCCATTCTTTCTAAAATACTATATCTCATGTCTGGAAAAATTGAGTATTCATTTATAATTTATCTAAAGCGCATGTGCATTGGCTTAATTGCTAATATTACTATTACATAAAAAACATAGTGCTATATAAAAATAATATCCCATTATATATTTTTAATTTCAACTAAAGAATGACGGTTCATAAATTGTAAAGATTTCACAAGTGTCATTCGTTCAAAAATAACAAATGTAATTTAAAGTGATCGTGAAACACCTTCACACTCTTATTTCCACACGCTTAAGATTTGCCCTTACATAAACATTTGGGTCGAAAGAATGGGTGTATTCATTCCATTCTTTTTAAAATACTATATATCATGTCTGGAAAAATTGAGTATTCATTTATAATTTATCTAAAGCACATGTTCATTGGCTTAATCGCTAATATTACTATTACATAAAAAACATAGCGCTATATATATATAAAAGAATATCTCACTATGAAATATTGTAAAATCCTTTTCAATTATATAACATTATTAGTATATTGATGTACACACCATTTTTCACTTTACCTTTCTTCAACAATCTTATTAAAAATGAAAATAAAAAAACATCCAATTTACTTAAGGAGCTAGATAATCTTAGCTTTTATTATCAACAAATCAAAGCTAAAACAATCTTTAAACAGACCACTACATGTGTTGAAATCTCAACAGTCCTTCATAGGAGAGTGATTTTAATTTTTGTCTTACTTTCAAGCCAAGAGTAACTTCATATTCACTTATTGATTTAAAAAATGGTTTGCTAAGTTAGTTGTTTGAAAAAAAAAATCTTATGTCTGATTAAAACTTGAAAAAAATTTGAAGATTACATGATTAATTATTTCACTCTAAGGGTGTAACACAAAATCATATCTATAATCAGCATCAGACAAATCATTCTGATTGTCACCACTGCTATGTATGTCACGTAATTTTTTAAAAATCATATTTTTCTATTTCTGCTTTACATATATATTAAAGGTCATTGTTATATTTTTGTTATAATAATCAATCTAAATAAAATTGAAACAAATAACTGATTATATTTACAATTATTTTATTATCAAGCTGGCTTTCATCTTAATGAGACCTTTTCAAGATAGTTTTATATATCACATGACCTATTAATTACACTTACTCCACCTATTGGAAATTATTTTATCTTAAACAATATAATTATCATTATACATATAAATAAATGATATAAAATAAAAATACATATAAAAAATTTTCAAAATTATATAAATACCTATACATATATTTCTGTATACCACTAAATACCACATGACCACCATTCTTTTATCCTTGCACAAGCTGTTTACACAGAGGCAAAACTCTCCATCCAGTAGCACCATTCAGTATAAGCCAGAGTAATCAATGAATGCAGGAAGATTTGTGCATAAAATCCCTTTCTAGTATCCACTAATCAAATATCTTCAGGCTAGTCTCTAGCTTGTACCTTTTATGAGTGAGGAGCCTTGGATTTGAGAGCACTGCAACTAGATGCTAATGCAACCCTCCAGCAGCTGCCTTTCATCTTATTAGCTAACTATGAAGCTTTGAGTCCAAAATAAAAACAATGTTTTCAATTCAAGCTTATTAGCTTGTATAGTGATATAAGTCTGAACTCAGTTCAGCATCCATACTTTTTGGTGTCTTTGATTCTTTAATAACCACAGTCACCATAATCCTATTAGGCAGGATTAGTATTAAACCATTAAACATCACATGATCACCATTCTTTTACACCTACACAAACTGTTTACACAGAGGCAAAACTCTCCATACATTTGTGCCACTCAGTCCAAGCCAAAGTAATGATGGATGCAGGAAGGTTTGTGCATAAATCCCTAACTAGTGCCTACTTGTCCAATATTCTGAGACTAGTTTCTAGCTTGTGACTTTCATTGGTGAGAAACATTGGATCTGAGAGCACTACACCTAGATCTTAGGATCTTATGCAGCCCTACAGCAGACACCTTTTACCCATTTAGCTAACTATAAAGCTAGGAGCGCAAGATGAAAACACAATAATGTTTTCAATCTAAGCTCATTCACTTGTGTAGTCATATAGATCTGAACCTAGTTTGATATATATCTGTTTTGGTGTCTGTTGTTTTTTAAACATCATCATCCTATGGGAGAATTGTGGTGACTATGGTTATTAAAAAACCAAAGCACCACAAAGTATGAATACTGAAATAAGTTCAGATCTATACAAGCTAATGAGTTTGAATTGAAAACATTATTGTGATTTCATTGTGGACTCAAAGCTTTATAGTTAGCTAATAAAGTAAAAGATGGCTTCTGGAGAATTGTATTAAATCCTAGGATCTACATGCAGTGCTCTTTGATCCAAGGCTCCTTGGTGATGAAAGCCGCAAGCTAGAAACTAGTCTGGGGATATTGAATAAGTAGGTACTAGATAGGAATTTTATGCACAAATCTTCCTGTATCCATTGATTACTTTGGCTTGCACTGAGTGGCACAACTGTATGGAGTGTTTACTTTTGTGCAAACAGCTGGTGGAAGCATAAAAGAATGGTGATCATGTGATGTTTAGTGATTTAATATCAATACTGCCCAATAGAATTATGGTGACTGTGGTTATTAAAGAATCAGACACACCAAAATGTTAGGATGCTAAACTGAATTCAGATTATATGATTATACAAGCTAATGAGCTTGAATTGAAAACATTATTGGCTTTTCATTTTGGTCTCAAAGCTTTATAGTTACTAACAAACTAAAAGGTGACTGCTGGAGGGTTGCATTAGATCTTAAGATCTAGGTGCAAGGTTCTCAGATCCAAGGCTCATTACTGATGAAAGTCACAAGCAAGAAACTAGACTAGTCTGAGGATATTGTCTGAATAGGCACTAGATAGGGATTTTATGCACAAACCTTTCTGGATTCATTGATTACTTTGGCTTGCACTGAATGGTGTTACTATATTGAGAGTTTGCATCTGTGTAAATAGCTTGTGGAAGCATAAAAGGATTCTGATAATGTGATGTTTAATGGTTTAATACCAATCCTGCCCAATAGGATTATGATGACTGTGATTATTAAAGAACCAAAGACACTAAAAAGTTAGAATGCTAAATTGAATTCAGATATATATGTATTATACAAGCTAATGAGCTTGATTTGAAATATTGTGTTTTCATTTTGGACTCAAAGCTTTATAGTTAGCTAATAAGGTAAAAGGTGGCTGCTGGGGGGTTGCATTAAATCCTAAGATCTAGGTGCAGTGTTCTCAGATCCTAGGCTCCTTACTGATGAAAGCCACAAGCTAGAAACTAGACTAGTCTGGAGACATTGTATGAGTAGGCACTGGATAAGGATTTATGCATAAACTTTCCTGCAACCATTGATTACTCTGGCTGGCACTGAAAGGCTCTACTGTATGGAGAGTTTTTTCCTCTGTGTATTTCTGTATACCTATATAAATAAATATTCTACTCTTTCCTACCTTTTATAAAAATTCATTCACAATTCTACCATAATTTTTGTTTTATGTATATGTTTACAGTAACAGCTACATATGTATCATATATTTAAATCTTTAAAATAAACTACCTTTGAAAACAATTTAAACTATTTTCCAAAGTCAAAATTGTATTTTATAAAATTGTAATTTATTGTAATGTATCTTTAAAACATTTCTAGTAGTAATGGCAGTTTTAAGATTGAAATAATAATAAAAAAATCTTTTAGATTTTTTTTTGGTATACATTTGTTACATTTTTTAAATGCGTAAAATGAAGAAGAAAAAAAACAAAAGAATCGAATAAAAAAAACGCTGTTATTGGTTAATAACTAAAAAAAAAATTTTTTTTTTAAAAGAATAAAATTGACAGTATTTTATTTAAAATTAACAAATGCTTGTAACTATAATAAAAATTTGATTTTGTTGACAAATTCATTTGACAAAACACAGGAAATTAATGTTTCCATTGGAATTGTTAAAGGCTGTTAAAAAAAAAAAAAGTTTAAGAGAATTTGTTAATGTTTATATTAGTTTTATGATTAAGAAAAGTGGATAGTAAATTATGATTCCATTAGAGAAAAACCTAATGCAGTATTTACAATAATTATTTTAATCTCGATTTCTGCTGAAGAGTTGATGAGAGTTTTAATAGATATATTTCTAATAGATTAAAATTAAAAATAGTCAATGAATTCAGACCCATCGTAATAATATGGCTAATGCTACATCACAGACAATATGTCTATACAGTACTCAGTTAAGCAATTCTGATTAGTCTGTGACTTAGTCTCTATCTAGCTAGATAACCATTCACCAAACAATCCTGGGTGCAGGTTTTATGTACTTCTACCTGTTGTTGAGACTATTATCCACATTTAATAGTTTATAGTTGCTACTCAGTATTTTTTTTTAAATAAGAGAATATCATTTCCTTTAAAATAATGTAATATAGTTGAGAAAAAAACAGCACAGAAGTAATGTAATGTTTATCAATCTATAGTGAACAAATAATGATTAAAAAACGTTCATTTTTTTATGTAGTGAAATTAATATATGTTTGGGGGAAAAAACCCCAACAATATAATATTTTTGAAAACATAAAAATAGTATAATTTATTTAAATAACAAATCTGAAATTAATATGTTAATGAACAAAATAAAATTGAAAAGTATTCAACAAAAATTAAATTATCAAGGAGAGAAAATAAAAATTATTGAAAAAAAAAAACATTTTCATTAAGCATAAACAATGTAAATATTCTAAATGAAATTAAATGAAGAGCAAACAATTATAAAGATACAAAAAAAAGTGAATAATAGATATGGCAAAAGTGCATCAATGTACGTTTATATCCCCGAATAACATTTGTCAAACCAAAACTTGAGATTGCTAATAAGTTACAGTTCTCAATTGCTTTTTCAAATGTAATTTTTTTTATTTGGTTGTATTATATAATAAAATATATATAATATCAATTTTGTTTTCTCAATAAATTATAAAATTTTCATGTTTTCATAAATATTAAGATACAAATAATATTTGCTTTGTTTTTATTAAAAAAAAAATCTAATCAATTTGCATCCTATCAACTTTTATATATAGATGGTGACTCTACTAATGAATAGCACATACATAATATCAGCATCCAATACCAGGTTGGCTATGGAATAATTACTTGAAAAAGAATTCATAACCTATTTATGACATGAAATTTTTTTTAAGATTTACCTTGCTTAGATTAAAACTCCAGTTCTGGATATAGCAGTTTAATTTCTTTCTAAATATTATGCTATAAGAATCTTCATTTTAATGTACATTTGAAAAGTAATTTGGATTAGTAGAATGACAATAACTGAATAGTGACAAAAATTATTGAAATAAGAAGAAAATTTAATATAAATCAGTTAAACAAATATCAAATTTTCTTCATATTTTGAGTAAATTGCATTATTTAATACATATTTAGGAGATAAAATGTATAGTTTTGAAAGAAAGACAAGCATTAAATAATATTTTTTAATTCATATATACATGAATTAGAAAACATCTACTTGCCAGTACTTCAGATTTGCTCATATATAAGCATTTGAGTCATAGGAATAAGAGATTCCTTTTATTCCTGCATAAATATTATATCTTGTATTGGTGAGAAAGTATTCATTTATTATTAACACTCGCAAAGCGTATGCACAATTAGCTTAAAAGGCTGATATTTGAATGTGTACAATTGTAAACATACGCTATATAAAATAAATGCTTATTTACATATGATTAAGTTTCAGTTGGAATGACGTTTAGTAAATTCTAGACAATTTCACCCACGTCATTCATTCAGACATCGTATATAGTAATTTAAAGTGCTGGTTCCATCCTCACGCTTTACTTGCCAGTACTTCAGATTTGCTCATATATAAGCATTTGAGTCGTAGGAATAAGAGATTCCTTTTATTCCTGCATAAATACTATATCTTGTATTGGTGAGAAAGTATTCATTTATTATTAACATTCGCAAAGCGTATGCACAATTAGCTTAAAAGGCTGATATTTGAATGTATACATGATTAAGGAAATTTTTTTTTATAGAAGAAATAGAAAAGAATGTGACAGAAACGACATCTTTCTCTTGTTTTATTTGCTATTTATTTAAATAAATTGTTAATGAAATATTAATGTGTAATTTGATATAATTGTAAAATAGCAGTTTGTGGAGTCCAAGATACATGTCAAGCGTTGGTGGTCGAGAGATCAGCACAGCTGCCTTACAAGCAGTTGTCCCGGGTTAGTGGGTTCGCTTCCCGACCGATGCTATGACACATGAAAAAAAAAAAAGAATTTATAAAAGATATGTTTTTATTTATTCTATATATTTGTATGTTATGTAGTTAATTATTTCAACTTTTATTCAATTTCTATATCATAATTTTATTTTGTTTTATTCATGTTTTATTTTGTTATTGTTATTATTTTTGTTTCTATTATAAAATACTAGATAATGTTTAACATTTAAGAAGAGCATAAAACCATGTGTCGAAAAATATTTTTTACATATAATAATTAATATATATATTTGTACAGCTGATGTATGTGAAACTTTTGTTATTTATTATAAATTACTCTTTATTATTTTTTTATTTATTTAATGTCTTCGTCCTATTTATTTAAAAAATAGATTTAGTCAATTGTTAGCAACAATAATCAGAGGCTATCTTGTTTTTTTATTAATTCTAATGCTAGAACAGTTTATGCCTTTTCTTTACATTAATAATGTGATATCATTTATTACATTAACAAGTCGGGTTGAAAATCAATTTTAATTTTTTTTTTTGATTTCAGCTTTTGTGATAATAAACTTTACTTAACAATAAACTTTTATAATCACATTATTTTAAAATCAAAAGTTGTGTCAAGTTTCGCTAATTGAATTACAAAAAACTCTTAGGTACAAAAAAATAATTTATTTTAATTTCATTTTAGTTTTATCAAATGTTTAGCTTCGTCCCAGCATTCTTGCAGTTATCACGTGATTTCTCTGCAATTTAATTAGTTTTTAAGATTTGTTGTATAATTAAAGTATTGTAATAATTTTAATTTTTTTTAAAAAGATATTAGATAAATTATTATATCTTTTTTTTAAAAAAGTTATTTATTATTATTCGTTTTTTGGTTTATAAATTTGAATAGAGATTTTTTTAAAATTTTCATTGAATATTACGTATGTAAATTAGAATTAAAACTACATCTCTCTTATTTGGGGATATTTAATATATATTTCATTAAATCTAAGACGGTATAACAACATCATATGTGCTTTTGCATAGTGCTAAAGGTTTACAGATAAAAGAAAAGATAATTTTAGCTCAGATAATTGAATAAAACTGCTCAAATGTCATTAATGTCCCATATAACTATTACGTGTGTGAAGTTTTTTTCCTAAAAATAGTTTGAGTCAATAAATGGCAAAATCATTTTAATCAAGCAATGTTAATTAATCATCATCAGTGATAACAATTTATTATAATCTCTTAATTTTAAAGATATATTATAAATTTTAGTGAATGACATTTTCAAATGCAATATTTGTTTTGTATAATAATTAATAAATATAAGCATGACACCCTCGAAAGTTCTAAGCTTTAGTAAATATGCCGTTATTAATAGCTTTTCTTACGATATTGTCTAAGTGCATATATTTATAAATTACAGCGATATAAGAAATGTTTGTTACATTTTGAATAATTAATTAAACAATTTTTTGTATATAGTAAGTAAGTAGTTTAGATAAAAATCCCACTAAACGTTGAATATTTTTTTGTCAAATTTTTTAATAACAATAATGATAAGATGGATTGTAAAAAGATTATTTCAAAAATATTCTTCTAATAAATTAGTACTTTACATAAAAATAAATTTAATCTAATAAATTGCTTAATGCAGGATTTAATTTTTATAATTTTAGATTACAAAATTCCCCAAAATTTGAGATATAGAGACTTTTATGAAAATAAATTTTAGCAGCTTACATACATAATTTAGAAAAAAAAAAATTGACCACAACCAATCAGTTATAAGATTTGAGAAAGATCAGCTGCACATAAATAAACGATCAAATGGATAATTGCATCAAGTGGTCACATGAAATTAAACACAGAAGTGATTGGATGAGAAATTTCATTCAATGACCAAACTGAGATTTTTAATATTTTAAGAAATCTTTTACTCTCCATTAATCTAACATAAGAAAATTTCAATATATGATTTTAAAGAAGAGTTTGTATTAAAGTACTTTAAAAAAAAAAAAAAAAGATGTTACAAGTATATCAGTACAGGATTATTATATATTTTTTAAAATTCTAAACATTAAAATTTATAAAAAAATATAAACAAAATAAAAATTTTCAGAGGAGAGATATTAGAATTCAATCCTAGCAATATTTCATATCTGCACTTCTGAGAGGTTCAAGATGAAAAAGCAACTGCTATACTTTATGTAGATTATTTTTCTTTAAATAAGTTGACTACCATATTGCCATGGTAAATGATTAAAAGTTAATATGAAAAAGAAGTTATCTCTTTTACCTTTAATTAAACTAACTATTAACGATCTGTATATGTTTAAGTTTCTAAATTCAAACTCTGACTAATACTTACAGAGACCTGTTTATATATAGATCACCTTATTAAACTTATATAATAAATATAATTTTTGTCACATGATCACCATTTGTTATGCTTGCTCATAACTGTTATTAAAACAGGCAAAACTCTTCATACAGTAGTGCCACTCAGTGCAAGCCAGAATAATCAATGGATGCCAGAAGGCTTGTGCATAAAATCCCTATTTAGTGCCTACTCATCCAATATCCCCAGACTAGTTTCTAGCTTGTGGCTTTTGTCAGTGAAAAGCTTTGGATCTGAGAACACTGACAAAATCCACAAGCTAGAAACTAGTCTGGGGATATTGGATGAGTAGGCACTAGATATGGATTTTATGCACAAGCCTTATGGAATCCATTGATTACTCTGGCTTGCACTGAGTGACACTATTGTATGAGAGTTTTGCCTGTTTTAAATATAATTTTCATTGTTAATGAAAAATTATTAGTAGTTAATTGTCTTATTGAATTTTTAAATTTAATGCTGATTGTGAAATAAATCAATTCAAAAGTTATATCATCTTTCCCAAGAAAACATAGTACCAAAGCTTGCATACACTGGAAATATTAGTGATTATAGTCATCAAATGATTATCCCATATGTGTTCCCTAACATTAAATTACACAAGTTAAATCACCTACCAATACTAATGATTAAAAATGGAGATTTGTATTATGCAATGATTGCATTCTCTTATTTAGCCCAGAAATTTATTTATTTGTTCTTCATTTGAGTTTCTTAATATAAGTAATAATATGACATGAAAATTATGGTAAGCTCAATAAATTTGTTTATACATATAATACATCAATTATTGTTAGATTGCAGCATATGCAATGTAGAACATAAAAAAATGTATTTTCATTATTGATTGTCTAAAGTGGATAAAAATGACCTTATTATAACATATAGTAGGCATACATATTCTATAATCACTAACTGACCTATGGTTCTGACAATTAGTCCTATTATCTGAACTGTGGTAATATCAGTGATCGAAAAAAAATTGTTGTTCATCTTTGATCACACAAAATAACGTTGATATTAGATATATCATTGATGTCTTTACATGCTCCTGAAATAGCTATACAAACAATATTTTGTGAATTAAATAATTTTGAAAACATGAAAAAAATCAATGGTAAGGAAAATCATAACCATACTTTAAAATATTTGAATATATATCTGAACAGATCACATATAGAATTTATTATTGGGTGTTTATGAAACCTACATCTGTTAGATATCATGTATATTCTTATTGTAACATAATATCAAATTTATAATCTATAATATTAATAAGCCAATAAGCTGATATACACATGCGCTTTGCAGATGCCACTATATAAATGAGTACTCCCACTTTTTCAAACCCAAGATAAAGTCTTTAAGAAAATATAGAATGAATCCACCTATTTATGCAAATTCAAATCAGATAATGAAATACATCATGGAGAAATATAAACAGGAACTTGTCCAATTTGATTACTCTGAAAGGTTGATTAACCAGTATAAATTGAAAGATTTAATAAAAGACAGATGGTTAATCCAAAAATAAACAAAAATCTTGAAAGAACAAGATTTAGCTCTTGAAAGATATGTTTTCAATGTGTATCATTCCTGAATAAAATTATTAATAATTTTAATGATAAATTAATCAAATAGGATATAAATTTCAAGCTGCTTATAATATATAAAGCAAAAATTGTCTTGTTATATATCATGAGGGAAATGAGAACTATATTGGCTCAATATTTGTATATGCATATTAGGGGGGAAAAAAAAAAGAAACACAAACATCAATTTTTTATGAACATGAAAAGATTTACAGCTTTTATTGTGCACAAATCAGATTGACGTGGATTGCAAAGAAACAAATGATAAGAGATATGCAATTAAGGAATTTTCATTAATAAAGCTTTATAATCAAGCCATTAATATTAAAACTTATAGTTTTCCCCTTAATGTACACTACCTTGATTATTATGTTATTTTTTAAAAGATATATTCAAAACTTCTTTATCATACATTTGTGAAATATATAAATAAAGATATCTGATAAAGACAAATGCCCTTCAAAATGCACCATTACTCTTCAGTTGGCCCAGGTAACAGCTCTTACACATGTCTTTATCATTTTCTAAGTATTTATCAATACTTATATTATTACAATTTAATTTACAAATATTAAAGTTTCTACACACACAACTTTGACACTATTCTATTTCAGATAAATATATTAATGATTATTATTAAACATTTATTAGGCTAGAGATTATTATATTAGTTCTAATCTATTAAATATTAAAAAATTATCATTGTTCGAAATTCAGTAATTCAACTTATATCTAGGCCTGGAATTTCCAACATAGATATCGTTCCATCTGTAAAGCGCATGTGCCATGGTTCAAGCTATGTTGTTATTATAATATTAATGATGTAACTGAAATTTAGATTATTGAAAGTTTTCGATGGATCTTTTAACACTATTAAAGTCACTTGAATTTTTTTAAAAATTATCTTGATTAATAATAAATATTAATTCTTATTAAGCGCAATGTCAGCACATAATACTTATATAAAGCTAAAGCTTTAGTACATGCGCCTTGAGTGCTTAATTTTAGCAAGAGACCTCTACAAATCATA
Organism: Epiperipatus broadwayi; assembly: GCA_028023455.1. Taxonomy (NCBI): domain Eukaryota; kingdom Metazoa; phylum Onychophora; class Udeonychophora; order Euonychophora; family Peripatidae; genus Epiperipatus; species Epiperipatus broadwayi. Next base: position 10,277,012 of record JAQFVV010000010.1, on the reverse strand, counting down.
ACGAGATTCAACTTTATAAAGATAAGAGGGACCCTCATATCTAACCTATTTTTCTTAATTATATAGGCAAATCTAAAGCATTTTGATTTGGGAGCATGAAGCTAATAAATTCTTCACTGATTAAGTCCACTATTTCTATTAAACATTAACATTCGCGAAATCTTTCGATTTACAACGAGTCAATATTCAGATATTAAATTTAGAAATATTTTGAATATTTTGACATTTCACTTAATAAGAATTAATATTTATAACTTTAAATTGATTCAAAATATTTCTAAATTTAATATCTGAATATTGACTCGTAAATCGAAAGATTTCGCGAATGTTAATGTTTAATAGAAATAGTGGACTTAATCAGTGAAGAATTTATTAGCTTCATGCTCCCAAATCAAAATGCTTTAGATTTGCCTATATAATTAAGAAAAATAGGTTAGAGATAAGAGGGTCCCTCTTATCTTTATAAAGTTCGAGTCTCGTGTTATGATTTGTAGAGGTCTCTTGCTAAAATTAAGCACTCAAGGCGCATGTACTAAAGCTTTAGCTTTATATAAGTATTACTTGATTAATAATAGAAATATGTTAACATGAGGAGTATGAAGTAAAATGTAAAATTATAATATAAACTTATAATTTATATTTTATAATTCATTCGGGTTTTTTTTCTGATTAATATAATATTAGGTATCACAAAAATATTTTGAAATTTGGGGTAACTTTTAAAAAAAGGATTAACAAGCAGTGATGTAGAATGCCTGAATAAAAGCCAAAATAAAGCATCACCTAATATTTCTAGTTTTGATATATTCTACAATTAATTTAATGAATATTAAATATAGACCAGGTAAATTCTTGCAATGTTTCTGAAGTTCTAAAGCATTATCTTAAAAAAGAACCACGTCAACTGTAAGATTTAGAAGAATTAGATAATACTATTTTTATTTTTTTACTTTTCCTTTTTAATCTATAAAATACTTCTCGTAAAACTTATTAAAAAAGCTTTAGATATATGGATTTATCTATCATATACCTTTTCAATGTTAATAAAAAATGTTATAATTTTTAATAAATATTCTTTAGAATGTGACATTATTATGGATCAGTATCATGATGGTGTAAAACTTTTATTACTATAAAAACAACTTATAGAAGTAAATGTCTCTTCATAATCTACAAATTGAAAACATAATGATAACTCATTTCTCTTAATACTTCAATATAATTCATAATGTAGAGATCACTTAAATTTAGCTGTTTTTATTGGGGGTTTTTTTTTTTTGGTTGGTTTAAATTCAAAATTAGGAGTAAATGAGTTGTAATTTATATTTCAGTAAAGATCTGTATAGAATTAACAGAAGATTGATATATCTGTCATTTCTAATAATTTTCTTATTTTTATTATATATCAATATAACTACTCCATTATTACGATCATCTGTTAAATCTTTATTATTTAGATATTTGGCATATAGTTTTGCTAACATTTTTTCTATTTCTTTGTCTTTTTTAAGATAAGAATAGTAATTGAATAATTTCTTGGAGCTTTTTTTTTAATGATTGTCCCCCGTCCCTAGACTAATTTTGAGCTATGGCTGTCTTCAGTGTGGAGCTAGGACATTAGATTCAGAGCTTTTTTCTTTATAGATTTAATTGCAAATCTTACTTTTCATTTAAAATGCTTTATAATCCAGAAGATGTTATAAATGAAGGGGTTTGTTTGTTTTTTATAAAACTTTTTCCACACATTTCCATCATGTCACTCCTTTTAATAATAATTTCCTTTTTTTTTTTGAGCAATTTTCTTACCAATATTAAAATATTTAATAGTTATGAGTCTAAAATTAAAAAAAAAAAGTCAGATGTCACATGACCTAATTTAAATAAGCTTATTTTCTAGCTCTTTATATAACTTGTGAGTCTTTAACTATTTTGTATAATCTCAAAGGCTGCCTTTGTGAATAATTAAAACTCATCAGGATCAAATCAACACAAATGATCCAATAATATTCATCATATCAAATGAATTCATGAGAACGTTTTAAATGATTTAGTCATTATTCTCAAATCATATCATTATTACACACAAATGCAATAAAAACGAAAACATTGTTCTAAACTCTTAATATCTTGAGCAATTTTTTCCATTTTTTTTTTTTTTTTAAATTTGTTCAAAAATTTTTTTCTCTAAAAACATTGAGACAATTTTATTTTTAATCTTTTGTTTTGAAATTATATATTTAAAATATTTTGTTAGTTAATAAGCAGTTTGCCCAGTAGTATGGTAATTTTCTGATGGTTAAACATTCTTGTTTCAATTCATGATTGAGAACAATAAAATAATCGAAAAAAGAACAAAAGTCTTAGTCTGGACATGTGAAATAAAATATTTGGCTACAATACCCATTGTTAGTGGCCCAAAAGTATTCTAACTGTAGCTGAAGTTTATTATCTCAAAATTGCAATTAGCCATTCCTCTCTCAAAATGGAAGTTTTTAAAACCAAAGTTGTGGGCCGTAGTATTACTACTATTAAATCTATCAATAAATAGCATTAGTATGACTTTGAACTATAAAATAATGAACATTGACCAAATGATATGAAGGCAAAGAAAAAAAAGCATTATGTAACCTCAAGAATACATTTTAAAATCATCAGAGATAAAACAAGTACAAAACATTGCCAACTAATCCACCCTTTCTCTCTCTCTCTATATATATATATATTAGATATGGTAATTGTATGGGAATATGAAATTCTAATAAGCATCAGCTATTTTATTGAATAAGAGTAAGCAACAAAAGTGAATGTAGGCATTAAACATAGGTTTAGCAGCAGTCATCTTTTGTGACTGGATGTATAAAAATATTATAAAACCTTGGCTAATTATCATCAAGCTAATGCTATTCATGAGTATAATATTGCAAAAAAAGCAATCATCAATACTTCTTGCTGCATGCACAAACATATGGACTAATTATAAGTATAAAACTTATCATGTATAAAAAATATTACAATCATTATATACTTGCTAATCGTCACCAATGCTTAGGATCATAAAGTATCGCGAATATAATAGCTATAAGTGAATTAATAATCATTATCATAAAACCTATGCATAAAATGGTTGAACTTTAAAGGTGATCTTAATTATCTTAGTATCATCCAAATCCACGCACAGACACACACACATTGTATATAGTGTTAATCTGGAGCTAGTTTTTTCATTTACAAAGCTCTGAGATATATGTAAGAATAACAGAAAATCCACAATACCTAATTTATTCTAATATTAAATAATTTCATTGAAATTATTTTTAAAAATGATTAACAAATCGATTGATTAATTAGTAAAAACACACAAACAGAAAGATGTGATAAATACTTTATATAATAAATAAATCATTGTGATTATGATTTAGATATTAAAATATTAATTATTTTCATAGATTGACAAACAAAGAATAAAATTTACAGTTATTTAAATGTGGATAACATGCACACACACGCGCGCGCGCACACATATATATATATTGTAACTGTAATTATAGTGAATTAAGCAATGAGAGCCCTGTAGAGAGAAGTATCTGGTTATAATTTGTGCATGGAATATAAATACTGATGCCGTGTGGAGTAAAGAGTTAAATAATAAAGTCTGAGTTTGAATTTGGCTTAAATAATGTTTTCTATAAAATATATTCTTTTATAATATATCGCATACATATCATATGTGCACTTAATCTTCTCAAAATTTATTCACATATTTATTAAATCTTTTATAGAAATGTAAATCCAATACCTTGTTATGCAAATATGTCACACCTCTCTACTTAATATTTGTAATTAAACAATATATCAGGGTTAAAGTATGTGAGGCTAATAACTTATTATGTATTAATAAATTATTAAATATTGTTTAAAAAAACACGAAGTCAGATTTAAAATAAAAAGTTTTATTTTTAAACCCCAAAAAATAAGTACAGTATAGACCTGAATAAATACATAAATAAAATAAATAGTTATTATAAATAAAGCATATGTATATGTGTGTATCTAGATATCATATAAAAAATATAGCATGTGTAATATTTCTGTAGTGTAATTTTTACTACATCACTCTCATGCAAGATTGGGACTAGTTTTTGTACACTTTTGATACAATGGATAGTAACCAATCCCCTATCTTGAGAGTGATGTCGTGAAAATTACATTACAGAAATCGTATTCATTATGTAGATAATGCCTAGTCTAATGAATGAATAATAAAATATATTAGTATGGCATGATTTGAATCAATATTGAATCTGATTATTTGATCATAATTTTTAAGTTAAGTATGACTTAAAATACTATTTATTTTATTAATTAAAATTTTGTTGGCTAATGCACTCAATAAGTTCCACTCATATTCAGAACTGTTTACTGTTCTAAAGATACATGTAAAACAATTCTACATAAATATCTGACTGATAAATATGACTCAAGACATCAAAAATAAAATAATGGGTGGCATTTTTCTAGTTTTTCCATCTTCATATTCTTTTTGGTAAAAAACAAATTTTAATAAGGTAGTTTGGTATTATTTTTGCCATAATGTATTACTCTGATGACATACTACTCTGAGTTTGTGATATGTTTAAAATAATGTCTTCAAGGAATATATGAATAAACTTAATTGATAAAATTTGTCCACAGATCATGTGGTGGTGTTATTTTAAACATATCACAAACTTAGAATAATACATCACCAAGAATAATGTCATAGATTGTATAATATGAAACTTCAAATGTAAAAAAATAATGGAGACATATACTCATTATAAAAAAAGAAAAAACAGACATTATGATACTAAATAAAACAAGTACTTGTAAGTTGTACCTTCTTATTATGGTATTCTGTGCCATCAAAGCCACCTTCCTCCTCCCAGCATAATATGGTGCTTTGCATTCCATGTATAATATCAAACTTCAAATCTAAAAAAAAAAACCATATAATTTCCAATAATGGAAAGATATATTCATTATGAGAAAAGGAGAAATATGAAAAAGAATCTGAAATATTTTTTAAATGGTAAGCTGTAATAAAATTTTAGATTTCTGTTTTTTTTTTTAACCTTAAAAAAAAGGCGAACTGTAAGATAAAGTTATATCTTTATCTAAAAATGACAAACTGTTAGTTTAATCTTATCTTTTTAATATCTTAATCTCCCCTCCACAAATATCACAACTTTTAATTATAAATGTATATAAAGTTTAGCAAAAAACCCCACAAATATAACAACTTTTACCACTAAATGTATTTTTAAATTAAAAAAATTACCAATGATGCGATTTAAAAAAAGTCACAATGATAACACAAAATCTCACAGGTCAGGACATTTTACAACTTGGTGATGTGTATATATGTGAAAAGTTGACATGGATTAGTCATGCCAGAATTTGGTTGCCATGACAGCATGAATCATAAATTTTGAATAAATATTACGGGACAAAAATGTCACCAAAGTAATACATCATAGCAGGAATAATACCAAAGTACTTCTAATAGCAATAACCAGTACTACCACTACATCAATATATGGTGGGGGCTTCTTGTTCTACTCTAACCAGAATCCATTTTTCAGATCTGCTTAATAAAAGAAAACCACATATTTATAAGACCATTTATTTCTCTAACTTACCAGTGATAACTCAATATGTAACAATGAACTTAAAGGAGTATATCACTATGAAATAATAACTTATGAATTCAAATAATATATATGAAAATATTTATTAAACTAAATAAATAATCAGAATCCCAAATATTACATTGCATACATGATAAAAATTTACACAACTATAATGTCTGCATTATATAATTATATACAGATTATTTACATAAATTTATGTCGCTACTTTTACCTATTCTAGATGATTTTGTACTTTTTTTTTTTTACTTGACAGTTAAATATAAACTTTTTTTTTTTAAAAAAACAAACAAACATAAGTCCAAAAAGAGTTTTTATTTATTTATACATTTTTTAATAATAAATAAACTAGGCAGTCCTTTTCTTCAGGATGATTCAGGTGTTCATAGTGTAGAATAATGTGGGTTGTAGAATCCAATGCCTATTAGTGATATATAGTGAACACATAGCTGCTGATCATTCCCCTTCTGTAAGTAGTTAAGTCATTCTAACAAACTTTCCTTGAATAAGTAAATAATTTATTAAAATAGCCTAATGTATAGGGGGTTTGAACTCAGATTTTTACATGACCTTAACTATTCATGCTACCTCATACTTCTGACACACTTGATCACACATGTCAAAAAGATAAATAATCACCAATATAAGTATTTCTTGCTAAACCAGCACTTGTTAGTTGGTCCAGATTATCATCCCACACATATATACAATCAAAGTGTGTGTGAAGATGATAATCTGGACCAACTGATGAGTGCTGGTTTAGCACGAAATACGAGTATTACTGATTATTTATCTTTTCGACATGTGTGTGATCAAGGGTGTCAGAAGTATGAGATAGCGTGGATAGTTGAGGGGCGTGTGAAAGGCTGAGTTCAAACCCGCTATACATTACATATTGGAGTGCAGGGATGAAAAAGCCTGTACTGTAGAAAAAATTCATATATTAAAATAACCTAAGTTAATTCATTTTAAAATAGTTTAGAAAATTCTTAATTAGTCAATGGATAGAGCTCTAAAATTTCCTTTAGTGAAATTAGAATGCAAGTTCAAAGAAAGCAAAAACAAGTCGTGTAACTTACTAATTGACTAAGATATTATTTAAAATCTTTTTAAAAATTTATGACTTAGCTAACAATTTTTTGGCTAGGTATTTGTGTGTGTGTGTGAAATAAATGATTTTTGAGACCCATTATTGATCTCAGCCGGGAGTCATTCTATTTCCGCCTTTCTTAGTTGTTTACACCTTCAAGATCAAAATAAAAATAATAGCAGTTCATCTTTTAGAATTTATTGTCAATATATAATTTTCTATTGACATCAGAAAATGGCATAACAATTTTCGAACTTTTAAAAGTCATCCACATACATGTGTTGACATTCTTACTAATCAATTAATTTTCCATAGTCTTTTCTATATATCTTTCAAATGCATTAATTGCCAAACAATTATTTACAAGATTTAAGAAAAATGAATTATACCAAAAACATTAATAAATACTTTATGTCATTATTAAAAATAACATATTTTTCTCTATTACACTTCTTTCAAATGAATTAAATTTGTTTAAAGTAATACTAAATTCCAAGAATAAGAGCACATCATTTTTGTTATTATTAATAAAATGTATTGTTGCCATTCTACATTTATGTATAAATAATTCAATTATACACATACATTTTATCCATGTGTATATGTAAGATGTACAGAATGTGAAATATTTTAAATAAAATATTATGACTCTTAACATATTTTTAGTGTGAATAAATAAAAGTATTGATACTTTAATTAATATAAAAATAAACTAAATATTTACCCTAATCCATTGGACGTAAAAAAACGTATTATATATATTTTATTACTAAATTAAATTTAAGGTAAGAATTTCTATTTTATAACTATCCTTATTTCTTAGAATTAAACATTTTTTAAATTTATAAATTCTGGTTGCTAACATACATTTACAATCTACCTACCTATCTATCCATCTAACTACCTATCTAACTATCTGTATATGTACATATATGCATATAAACATGCACACATGGCAGTACAAATACTCTGATTAAGCCAATAAATATTACAATATTCTATTTTAATATATAAATAGAGAATTTTAGATATATGTGTCTGCATATAGATATGCACACGTTGCCCATTCATAAAAATATTTCAATTTATAATGATTAACTCCTTAAATATATAGTAACCAGTATTTTATTATAATCATATATAAGTAGAAAATGATTATACATATAATACATTCAATTATTATTTCTTATTTTCTTTAACTTTTAAACCAAATTATTTTTATTGCCTAATTATACAAAATACAAACAAATTAAAATTCAATTACAAAACTAACAATTTTATTATTTTTTTCCAACTCTAAAATATAAACTTTTATGAATGACATAACAAAAGTCAACAAAAATATACATAGAGTTTATATCCCCTAGAGGCTTTTAAACTTGCTCTTTACTGGTCAATTATTGTTTTATTTTTTGTAAACACCTTTTTTCATCAACTGGATAATTTATTCAATTCAGTTGAAAGTTGTTTACTTTTAAGAGAAATTAGTACACTACTATTAATTAAATATTTTATCTTTTGAGCAATAGACAGAAATAGATTTTCAGTAATACCAAAGTTAAAGTTTGAAATAATTTGTTAGTATTAATATATACTTTACTCGCTATCAAATTTCTTTCATTCAAGTTTTATATATAAAAATGTCACTAGCAGCATAAAAAGTGGGAAATCAGTCAAGCATTGTTAGCCGAGAGGTCATTGCAGCTGCCTTGTAAGGAAGTAGTTGGTTACAGATGGTTGTGGGTTTGCATCCCAGCCGATGCTTTGAAATATGGGAAAAAAGTGATAATCAACTTTTGTCTATACTTTTATACATATAGAAAGTTTTTTCATATGTATTTCTACATTTAACTATCATAGTTCAATATGTACTACTGAAATCTAACAGTTGGCTTGCTTCTCAAAAATATTACCAGTATGACATGTCTTGCTTAGCAGATGAATAAAATAAATGTAGACAGTCCTCAAGTCAGTTCAGTTTCTATAATTTTTAACTTCAGCTCCAGAAAACGGTGATTCTAATCACATGTAGGCTTATGAGATTATCAGAGAGAAGTCACTCTTCTATATTTTTCTGAAGTTAAACTCTGCCAATATGAAGATTAGTAGCAACTGTTCTTTTGAAGCTGACATTCGATGACAATAATCAGTTAAACTGGACTCACTATTTATAGTAGATACTATGAATTTTATAAACAAAAATTAAATAAATCTTTTCTTTCTTAATTAATAAAAAACAAAATTTATAACTAAATTACACTTGGTCTACTTTTTAATTGACATTCATCAAAAACAAAATTAGGTTTAATTAAAAAAATCCTTCTCAATTCTCTAAGTAAAAACATATTAGAATTCTAATTATATGTGAATCCATTAAAATAAATATATTTGTTTTGCAAAAATTAGTTTTCTATATTTGTTATATAAAAATTTACATTTTCTCAAAGACAGAAATAAGTCACATAAAATATTTGTATTGAATAGAAACTTTTTTTTATATATCTGATTTTAAATAATTCTTAGTACTTCAAATATACCAAAAAACATTATTTAATAAGTTGATATTTAAATTATTTCATATTTTGTTTTAAATAATTATATGCATACATTTTTTGCATTTAATATATATGCATGCACACCCATTCTGCTGTGAGTCATGGAACTAATCCATTTCAATGTTTATATATTCAAAACTTGTTGTTTTTTATCAATGCATCCCCATTTCACCACTCAACTCCATAATACCACAACCATTCATCAAGATAGACAGATAGACCATTCTCTCTCATGATGCATGCATTTTGGTATCACTTTTTAGATAATTTAAACAAACAACACTTCAAACATTGTGAGGTGCTGCACGGTGACTTCTCCTTAAATGGATTCAGGAATTTCTCAGCAACTATGCCTAGAGAAACCTGTTAGCCACTTTACCTGTCCCTTTCCATTCCCCACACAATGTTTTACCATAATCTGCTCCATCCCATTTCCACAACTTAATCTTTATCAACTCTATGGCCTTTATATCTAAATCCCACCTTTTCCCAAACCCAGCATAAAAATCAATAGCTCACTTTCTGTATAATCACTTTGTTCATATTTATTGTTCTATAACTTCATTATTTGTACCCTTTCTGCTTTCAAGCATTTACATTCAATTAACAGATGCCTAATATTTTCTATGTCTTCCTTACACAATTTTCTGACTAAATCATCCATATTTTTCCATTTATGTGTATATTCTCTTATTGCTAAAGATCCTGTTTGAGCCTTAAACCACAAACTACTTTTCTTGTTAAATCAACTCACACCCAATCTATTCTTTTATCTCATTCCTTACCATTATAATACTCATCAACCCTTCTAACACAATCATCCCACATTTTATACAAGTATACTGATATAAATTCTTTACCCAAATCTTCTGCAGACTGCATTACCTTTCTCATCCATCTTGTTGCCTGCCCTTTACTTGTAATCCAATTAAATACTATTTTGGCTATTCTTTTATTATCCATAAACTGCAATCTATCAAACATTTTCATTTTACTTTTCGCATCTTTCATATAAAAATTTGACCATTCCATTTCTCCTTGAATTGCCTCCTTTGCTGTCCACACATCTGCATCTAATGCATGTCTTCCTACTTCCCTTTGAACTTTTTCTAAGTAATCTAATACCCTTTACTAATATTTAATGCATCATTACCATATGTTAACCCTGCTACTGCAACTCCCTTCCATACAATTCTAGCTACATCATATTTATTATATGAAAACACTGTTAATTTCTTTATCAATCTCTTTCTTTTCTTTGATTCATTTATCAATTTTTTCTCCCATTCATCCAAATAATTTTTCTGATTACTTAAAATAATTCCCAAATAACTATATCTATTCACCACACTTAACTTAATATCTCCCAATAAAAATTCTATATCTTCTCTTTCCCCAGTATTAACCATCATTATATTTAATTTTTCTTCACTAAATTTAATTCCCATCTCTTTACCCACCCTTGTGCATGTCCTCAGCACAACTTCCATATCTTCTCTTCCTTCTGCACACAAAAAGACATCATCTATAAAAAAGACCCAACAAAGTATATACTCCCTTGCCACCTATTAACAGTATCTCTATCCATCTTCTTAGTTTTTCTATTGCTCTCTCCATTTCACTCAAATACAACAAAAGCAAAGTAGGTGACATGGGGCATCCTTGCCTTAGTCGCACCCCATTTTAACTTTAACTGATTCTATATCCCCTAATTGATGATATAGTAATTATTTTCATATAATTTCTTAATAATATCCACTAAAACTTCACCCATTCCCAAATTTGCTAAACTTACCCATAATCTATTTCTATTCACTCTGTCATATGCCTTCTCTATATCTATAAAACTCATATATCTGTCTACTTGAATTCCTACTCATATCCATAAGTTGTGTAACTACAAATAAACTATCTCCTATACATCTATTTCCCCCATTACATTATTTTCTTCCATCCATTTTGAAACTTTTCCAGCCACTATATATGAGAAAACTTTATATAAAACTGATGTTATTGCTATCAATCTATAATTGTTTAACTTTCTATGATCCTTACCCTTTCCTTTAAATAATAATCTTACTCTTGTATTACTCCAACTACCCGGAAAAACTTTCTTTTGTGCCATCTTATTGAATCAGGATAACAGCTTTACTTTTGACCTATGCCATAAACTCATTACCATCTCTGCTGCCCATTCATCTAAATTTCTTGCCTTTCCATTTTTCAATTTCTTCCCTGCTTCATTCAGTTCATTTTTTGTAAACCTAATATTTCCATTACTATATGCTTTCATGTTTTCTATCACTCGGTCATTCACATCTAGCATATTTTCTATATCCATTACATATCTATTTAAAATTCTCTCTAATTCTTCTCTAGAGATACACTCTATTCCCTCATCATCTAGTAATACTACCTCTCTCCCCCCTACATTTTTTCTTTTAATGTAATTCCAAAAGTTTTTACTCCCATCTCTTCCACTTTTATTAATACCCTCCAACAATTTACTATTCAATTTCATTCTCTCTCTATAATTATCTATTTTAGCCAACTTCTTATTTTTTAAGTTCTTTTTCCATTTAGCATTAATATCTTTTTCACTTTCTTTGTTCTTAATAGCACACTTAGATTCTCTGCATGCTTCTTTCCTCTCTTTTACACTTTTACTAATTATCTTTTTTTTTTTTATTCTTCTGAATATTTCCACCTTAAATCCATTTGCCACTTTTTCTATTTCATACACCAGTTCTTATACTCATCCCCAACCAACTCTTCCATGGTTTCTTCAACTTGTATTTTATACTCTTCCAACTTATTCTTATCATTCACTCTCCATCCACATCTTTCATTATTGTTTCTACTTTTATTCTATTCTCCACCACCTTACTAATCATTTCTTTTACAATGAAGTTATGATCACTATTACATTCTCTCATTATCAAACACCTTAATTTTCTGTACTTTATTTATTTTCTCTTTCTCTATCAATACATAATCTATTGTGTAAATATATTATTTCTATATCATGTGTATTGTTTCTCATAAATATTTGATAAATTTCCAATGCTCAAATTCACTCTCTGACAAACTTTCTTCAAAAGCTGTCCATTCTTATTATCTACATCATCAATTTCTTCAACATAAACAACTGAACTACCCTCTAACTGTTGGAAGTCAAGAATCTTTCAGCATAAAATCATGAATGCACAGCAACAAGAGCTATCTCCTTATAGTAAAAATCCATTTGACATAAAATGACTAGAAAGTAGTTCAGTTGTTTATATTAACTCTGCATGAAGTGCATTATTTCATCTTTTATATATAGCTATAACTAATTTTGGCAAAATTATGATTTTATCAGATTATTCATATTTTATTATAATATAAATATTTGCATTTGCATGATAACCTATCTCAGTTTTACATTGTAAATTAGTAGTGTGTAGTTCTGCTAGATATTAATTATATTTATTACAGGCATACTATAATATAATTTCTAAATATGCAATATTAAAATTAATATAATTAGAATTACATAAAATAAAATTTCTAACTAACCAGATACATTAAATTATTCATTATTGGTTAACTGTCTATATTATACAGTAATCAAATGAATAATTTAACCCTTTTCCCGCCTCTTACGAGGCTCCTCGTAGACATCTGACATCACTCTAACTCTGCGAGTTTTTATACGAAAATATTCGTTCAATATGTTTTTAAATAGGTTTTTAAAAGTTCTATAAGATGGTGCCCTCTTCCGAATTCTTTTACAAGTAAAAAATAAAAAAAAACTGCATTTAAAGCTAAACAAAGAAAGAAGCTTATTGGCGATTGGCTCTCAGCCAGTTCTCAGCCGACAAAGACATTCTGATTGGCTGGAAAAAACAAAGAAACCGCCTGATCAAAGAAAATAAAGATAAACGCTGAGATTTTCATTTCAAATGTGATTTAAGTATTAAAAAAAGTATAATTTGACAAATTAAAAATAATTTTTAAAAAATAAACTAAAAAAACAAAATTATTTTCGAAAAATATCGAAGATTTTTGTAAAAATATTGAAGCTGTAGTAAAAAGAAATATTTACTTTTCTATAATGTAAAAGTCGATCTTTTTGTTTATATTATAGCTTTTATGTTGCCGAAATTGAATATTTTAGAATAAATAAATAGCAATTTATTTTTGAAAGAACTTTCGTTCTCTTCATAACCTGAAAAATTAATAATATACTTTTTATAAACGTATCTGAGTTGAATTTAATATTATAGGTGAATATGTTTTAACAATAGGCTTTGTCTTCAGTTTGTGAGTTGGCCAATTAAAAGATTTGATTTTTACCTCATACAACCAATAATATAATTAGCGGTTAAAAGATGATCTGATTGATTAAAAAAGGTAAAGTTATTTGTTGAGTAATGTTTATACTGGAACCAGCTGGGTTACACGGCACACAGCAATACAATTTTGTGTGTGCACACATATATATAAAGTTGAAAGGAAAAATAGAAATAAACATACATAAATTTTTGTAGATATTTTCTACATTTCTAAAAATAATAAATAAAGGGTTAAACAACTATGGATTTAAAATATTTTTATTATGAAATAAAATATTTAAAAAGATCTAATAAATAAAAATTTTATTCCAATTTTGAATTTAAAAGCAAGAATGATTTATTTTTGAAATAATGCTTGTATACATTTCTTTTATCTATTTTTAAAAATCTTTGTAGATTAAAAATTCCAAAGGATTAAAGTAAAAACATTTAGATCATATCTTTTGTAAAATTTCAGCATTGCTTCCAAAAGTAGCTTCTAATTTTGTCTTGCGTTGTTAGCCGAGAGGTATCGCAGCCGCCATGCAAGCAAGAAGTTGGTTGCAGACGGTTGTGGGTTCGCGTCCCGGCCGATGCTATGACATATGAAAAAAAGTAGCTTCTAATTTTTTTTCCTCTGGGAAGAGTAGTGGGCCATTCCTGGAAGTACTGCAATACCAGGTCAACCCATGGTGGAGGTGGAGCAAGCCCCTAGCTTGTAATTAAAAGTGATTTGAAAAGATTAAAATTGATTTTAATTAAGATAAAGATTGGACAGAAAAAACTGTTTTCAATTACTGTTTTTATCACCTCAAGATTGACAAGGATTAGACAGATTGAAAACAGCCTGCAATGTGTTTTTATCACCTCAGATAATTCTATATCAGGGCTGATAATGAAATATCAGTTCAAGTTTTGGATTGCAGTTTTTGTAAGAGCTGGCCAGCAAAGTCTGGTTTTGATATTTTATTAGCAGTGGCCAAATTGGCCAGCTGTAAAGTCTAGATAATCATATTTTAAGAAGCAGCTGGCTCATAGCTAGCTAAAAAGTTGGCTAAAATCTTTTATGAGGAGTTAGCTGCAGTTTGTTGGTAACTATAGCAGAAAGTGGCCACAGTAAAGCTGGCCGAAGAGATGGCTGGTAGAAGTATACAGAAAACTATTATGAGGATGTAAGAAATACAAGAAACAGCTGTTTTGCAGTTCACTGGTGGAGTTTGAATTCACATGGAGGAAAGGGTCAAGATTCTTTGTAATTCATAGCTACAAATGTGTTCTGAGAAAACAGCTAATTTTCCTGGACCAATCCTAGCCAGAAGGGAACTGATCAATGCCAATGATCATACCTAAATTGTACCTTTATAATTATGACAATCCTGGATTATACCTGTTTTACCAAGACCAACTCACAAAGAGAAGCACAGATAAATGTATATACAATGGTGAGTAGCATTATATATAATAAAAATGGAATTTTAAATAATTTCTTTGAGAAAAATGACATTTAAAAATCTATATATTTTAAAAGATAACAAGTAAATAATTTTGCTTGAATTCAATTAAAATCTAAAAATAATGATTGATTCATGGACAATTTAATTTGTGACTTCAAAAATCAGATGTAATTAACTAATTGAGAGTAACCTGTCATAAAAAAATTGAGTTACCTGTAAAAAAATTGGCTTTATTTTTTTTAAAAAAAAAAAAGAAAATATTTTTATTGACTGAAAAAAGAGATTAATAATAATATTAATTCATATCATCTATATGTTCATAGATACACATGTATGTGTAAATTTTATATATAGTTTTCAAATGGAATTAATTTTGAAATATATTTTTAATAATTTTATTATCTTGATAAATTCAGAAATGTTCATTTTATATCAAGCCACATGTCTGTGTGATGAATGGGTTTTAAGTAAACCTAATATATTAATCATGTAAATTATAATGTAATAACTTGAGTTGAGTATAGTATATTAGTAATTTTGTAAATCACAAATGTGATAATTTTTTTATTGTATGTTAATCAAAATCAGAAGGCTTAATTGATATGCATAGCCTTATTCTAGACCTTAATATTTTTTTAATTTTTATTGTTAATAAATTTGTGTTCAATTATGAAAATTATTCTGGTGGTTTTAAATATTTTTTAAATATCAGTTTCCATCATCTCTTGGTCACATACAGTAATAGAGCTTATGTTCTCTGAGCTAGATTTAAGCATGGGCTAAATATATGAATGGGGGTGTATATTAGTGCTGTTGGACATCCAGAGATGATCAATCATCATTCTGGTTGGCACAAAAGAGAATACTCTTTAAAGCCCATGCACTACATTTGATTTTAGTTTAGTCTTATTACAAGTTAAGTTTATAGTTGGCCAGTACAAGTGTCCAGAGAATTGATGATGATCATCATGTTTTAATACCCTAGCATTATTGTTTTTGATTCTTATGTATTCTGATGGATGAGAACTTAAGATGGTGCATCCAAATTAATGTTTAAGTAATTGCCCCAAGCTGGCAATGGCTCAATAATTAGTCTGGTTTACAGAAGACCCATTTCCAATCCAGCCACAAGATGGACTGTTGATTTATTTATTGTTGATCATTCATGATTATGAATAGTTATTTCCTTCTTTGTATTACTTATGATGTTAAACAATTTAAGATTTTTTAAAATTTGTATTACTTATGATGTTAAACAATTTAAGATTTTTTAAAATAATATCTTACTTAAATATTATACTTTTTGTAAATTTTTAATTTAATTTACTTGGTAGTGATGATGATTTGCCATTACCCCAGGTACAACCTTCTTTTTCTTGCCATAACCCCAGGGATGACCACCCTATCACCCCATACTGTTACAATACATATATAACATTTGAAATTACAACTCATAACACTGCATAATAAATATTTTAAAATACTCAATGTATATTAAATAGTAGCTATATTAATGCAACTGTTGGTTACCAGATAATTTCACCCCACAAATGATCCAGTAATCAAAAAATTAATTGTATATTAGGGCTGAATTTGAAGTATATAATAATAATAATAATGATGATGATGATAATAATAATAATAGTAGTAGTAGTAGTAGAAGTAGTAGTAGTAGTAGTAGTAGCAGCAATAGCAGTAGCAGTAGTTGGTGCTTAATTTTAGGGAATTGTTTAACAATATCAATTATATTGTTTCTCATTCTCTGTTTGTCAAAAATACCAATATCATGTAACCCCAAAACCATTTTTATTCAGTGCTTGACATAGTTTTGCCATTGATATCACCACGACTTTCCTTAACCATAGTAGCTGATTGCAAATTGTCTTAATTTTAGAGATAAAAGCCTTTGAGAAACCACTGGCATAAAGTAACCTATCTTAGTCATCATCAAACTGTTAATTAATTGAATATTAGAATATACTGATATATTGGCTAGAGAGTCTGCTATTTGCTGGATTTCATTTTTCAATTTATTCTGCAAATGACATCTCATGCCTGTAGTCCCCAGATGGAATGGAAACCCGAGGAATGAGACTGGCTTTGCCTGAAAAATGGATGTACATGGCCTTCTTGTGAAAAGGGTCCATGCTGCTGTTTTTTCTGGATTGAAACCTAGTTTAAATTCCTTTGAGTATTTTTCTAAAATCATCTGTAGTTTTGGTTCAAATGCTTGTTGTAGTTGAACAAGAAGGGGGTTTATATATAAAATGGCACTAAGTGGAAACCCCTGTGAAAGTGATTTAGTTGGTGTGAAAGCTGGCAAATTTCTGCCATTTAGGGTGATGTGAAGCTCATGATTTAAGAGTAAATTTGTTACAACATATATATGTGATTTTGGCATTTCAATGTCATTCAATAATCTCAACAGTACAGATATATCAACATTATCAAAAGCTGACCCAATATCCAGCTGTACAACAATCAGGCCATATCTTTTCTCTAACTGATGTCACAATAGCCTTAAATAACATAGTAGCTTGTGTGGTAGATGAATGTTTTTTTGCAAATTGAGCTGGAGAAATCATCAGTAAAATAAATGGTTCTATTTTATCTTTAATTACTACTGCCAAAAAAATTATCATATTTTGAGCAATTAATATATCATTGTAAAACAGAATCAAAAATCCCAGAGCAATTTATTAATAAGTATAAATACTGGGAAATTTATGAACTAATAAATGAAGATAATAACACAATTGCTTTGGAACCGATACTGGGATTTAATAATAAACAACTGGTTAAAAGGTATAAACGATAGGCCTTAGAACCAAAGTTTTTCAATTTTCTGGTAAAACTTAACTTATCTGCATTGCCTACCACATATTTTCTTTGCCATAAAAGATTGTATATATCAATTGATCCCTTTTGTGGGTTATGCCATCAAGCTGAGGAAACCCTATCACATCTGATATATCAATGTGAGGGACTTAGGCAGATCAGTAATCTGATAACTAGCAGTTTTCATCTGACCACATACTATTGATTTCAAAGATTGAAACAACATACTCAAGACTTAAATATGGAATAGCATACTAAAATCAGCAACACAATAAATATGTGGCTGATTGCCACCTAACAGTAATGACACAAGATTTTTGAGAACTCAGATTACGTGAACTATCATCACAAATATCTGTCAAATAAAATGAATACTAAAAGCCACTAAAGAATTGAAAAAACTGTGTGATGTAAACATATGTATCTGCATACCCCCCTCAAAAAAAGTTAATCAAAGGTAATTGTATAAAATATATCCAAATGTAATTTAGCAAATGAATATTGTAGCCTTCATTCCTGCTCCACCATGTATAATAAAAAAGACTGTAAACAATCACAACACCGGTTAAAATGTATACACACTTACTTTCTCCTTTTACTTGCAATGTAAACGTAGAAGCAGCTCATAGTAAATGTAACCCTTTAGTCATTTAATAAAATTTCTTTTTGAAACATTTTAGTTGAAAGATAGCTATGCCTAGATGTTTAAAAAAAAATTTTTTTTAAAAGTTTTTTCTGTGGGTGCATTTACATTGCTACTACCATTACAATAATAATATTATAATATATGCTTTTACTTAATTTAATTTTAATTTTCCGTCTACATAGCAAAATTTGTAACTCAATTTTCACCCATTTTTCAATTTCTGGAGTAATTACCTAAAACTTTACATAAGAAAGTAAACTTCCAATTTTATTTTAGTTGCATAATATGCCCGCACGCTTATATTGACAAATATTCTTAGACTATATCTGAACATGAGCACTGCATATGTTTATTGTGATTATGTAATGTCAAGAATACTGGGAAAGTTGAAGAAATTTTTAAATTTTTTAATTCATTTTTTTTTTTACTTTTTAATGAGTTTATATGAATAAAATCATTTCTTTAAAATTTTTTTGTTTATATATTTTTATTCATAATTTATTGTTATCAATTTATTAATTTAGTAATTACTTGTTTTCTAATCATCGAGAAATACATTCACTATTCTAGCAAACTATGGTTTAATTAAAATAATCTAAATTAGGTATCATATCTCCCTTGCCTTCAAATAATGGACTAGTCCTGATTTTTTTATTATCATGATCGGATTAATCTGGAGCATTCATTGTCGCTAACCAATGCATATATATATATAAAGATAATGCACAGCCAATGGCAAGAACAGGCCAATAGGCAATGATGCTCATTGAATCCGAATGTATCTATTAAGGTTGGGAATCTGGCAATAAATAGTCAGCCTTTTTGAAGGTGAGGGGAGAATAACAGTCAAACCTGAAAGATAATATGCATTCTCCAGAGAACAATTGTTAAACCTGAATAACTGTAGTCTAGTTCTCCATATATGGTCAGAGAAG
This sequence comes from Epiperipatus broadwayi, assembly GCA_028023455.1. Classification (NCBI taxonomy): domain Eukaryota; kingdom Metazoa; phylum Onychophora; class Udeonychophora; order Euonychophora; family Peripatidae; genus Epiperipatus; species Epiperipatus broadwayi. The sequence goes on along the minus strand of JAQFVV010000010.1, from coordinate 10,257,491 downwards.
ATTCTTGCTAACCTGAACAGCAATGATCATTCTCGAGACTATAACTATTTCAGCTAAAGGTTAATGCAGTGAGGCAAGTCCATATTTCGATAGCGGTTAAAACTGCTGATGGACAACAACATCATCATCACAAGAATAAACTTAGGTTAAATGAACCAACAGTTTCATGACCAGCTATCTGAAAAGCCTCATCAAATAAAAATAAGTGGCAAGCCAACAGTGATGTGGTATTAACCAGCTGCATGAATCTACAACTCCAAAACCAGTCATCAGCAAACTCTCATCAGATGAAACAGTTGCAATCTACCAGTGATAAATCATATATCATCAGACAGCTGTAATGAACCTCCAGATCCAAGAATTCCAAACGATGGCAACAATGGACCTACTGAGAACATCACCAAGCCAGAAGAAGCAACAAAGCAAAGAAAATGTCTTCCAACACACCTGCATGACTATGTTCTTCAGAGTTAATTTTAGCCAGGTGAAGGGAATATCATATCTTACCTTGCCTTCAAATAATGGTCTAGTCCAGATTCCTTTGTTATTGTGATTGGATTGAGCATTCATTGCCACTAACCAATGCATATATATATATTAATGGTAATTTCAGGCAAATAAGCAATGATTTTCACTGAATCCGAATGTTTCCATTAAGGTTGGAGATCTGGCAAGAAATAGTCAGCCTTTTCAAAGGTAATGGGAGGACAACTTTCAAACCTGAAAGACGGTATATGTTCTCCAGAAAACAATTGTTAATCCTGAATAACAATGGCCTAGTTCTCCACATATGGATAAAGGAGACTCCTCCTGCCAACCTGAACAGCAGGGATCATTTCCAGACTATAGCTATTTAAGCTAACAGATAACACAATGAGGCAAGCCCACATTTCAGTACTGGAAGCTGCCAGAATCGAAGCCAACTCGAAGCAAGCTGTAAATACAGCTAAAAGAGTCACTCTATCTACTCACAAGGCAGGCTATCAAGCACACATAGTCCCTTCTTCAACAGTTCACAATAGAAGTGGTAGCAGTATTCCGCTAATCAATAGCAGGCAGAGTTTAGCCATCATGACATTAATCTGTAAATATTGTAAATATGTTAGAAATCGAGTATATGTTTGTATCTATATATTATTTAAAACATATGTATACACGTTTGTGTTTATTAGTAACCCAGACTAAACACAACATTAGACTTAATAGAAATATCATAAAGAAAAGTAATTATTTCTATTCTTTATCACTAATTAGAGCTTTGGATTTTATATAATTTTTTTTTATTTTATGGAATTTTTTTCTGATTTGATGCCTATATTAAACACATGTAAAAAAATTATTGTATAACATAAATTAGTATATGTATGTGCTCTGCGCACAGATAATGAAGCTAATAATTGTCTATGAAATTATTAAAATTTACCGCCAAGCGTCGTAGGTTAAATTGAATTTATATTTTATTTTATATTTATTGCATACATCACAACGCATATACGGTATATATGTTGTCAAAAGAAAGTTGCCTTGACAACATTTAAAAATTATTGATTGTTATTGACATTAGGGTTGTCTAAGTGTTGAATGATTTTTTTTCCCCATATGTCATAGCATCGGCCGAGAGGCGAACCTGCAACAATCGTCTGCAACCAACTACTTGCTTGCAAGACGGCTGCGCTGACCTCTCAGCTAACAATGCTTGACTAGTTTTTAATGATATATATATATGTATATTTCATTATATTTACATTAATGAATTTTCTGAATTGATATATATATATAAGGCGTAGCTTCTTTTAATAGAGTTATAAAATATAACATATTTAACTACAAGTACAGTATATATATACTTAAGCTTGGTGTAATTAGAGGGGATTTGAAACCAGGCTTTCAAGCTCTCTTCAGTCATCCACTTCATCTTATACAATCGATACACATGACCACATACATCTGAAAAAGTTAAATAATTCCAATAAATGTATTTGGTGCTAAATCAGCACTCATCAGATTGTCTGGATTATCAGCTCCCACACACATATATAATCAGTGTTCAGTTTATATTAAGATAACAAATCTTCAAACTCTAATGTACAGGCTTCAATTTTCTCCACTCTTAAACTCTTCAGCCGCTCATAATAAATAGTTTCTGTACATAAAAGACAGTGTAATAAAGGACTTGATACTGTCATCTAATTCCACAAAACATAACACATAAATATTGTTTTGTCACAGATTTTCTCTCATGTACCTAAATTCATTTTATTTATTCTACTCAAGTCATATATTGTAAATCTGAGTAATCACTAAATCATATCTGATAATTTTTAGTGATATCTTCAGACTAGGTTTGATCTTTGACTTTAATGAGGATCCCTGAATTTGAATCTTAAATTCATTGATCATCTTTATTTTTTATATTATCCAATCTAATAAAATGATATTAAAATGCAGTAAGGAATAAAACCCAAAAAGAATTGCTTATATAGTTATATAGATCTGATTCTAGCAATTAACTGAATGGTTCTGGAGTAGAATCAATAAAGAGACTTTTGTAATGCAGAACTTGATATTAAGCAGATAAAACCATGTAATAGTTTTACTTAATATATAGTAATCATGGGATGTAGGATCTGTATGGTTTGATGCAATAGTAGATTGGAAAACTCTGGATATCAAGCTCATATATGGGTCAACTCTTTAATTTTCAGTGATCAAATTTCTTATAAACTTTTGATCAACAAGTCAGTTATGTATTTTTGCTTTGTGTGTTGGTGTAGTAATGGAATAGTAGACAAATAAACAGAAAAATGGACCAGTATGTTCTATATATGAATGCATTTGTGATTAACAAATTCATCTGTGTAAATATTGCAAATCCTTGAAATTGGAATGGCTTTACCCATTTGCAAGTGGCTTCTACATATATGAATGTAGAATAATGGACTTCTAAAGCTCAAAGCCCATTGATCACAGCCACAGCCATCACTTTCCAGTACAATTTTTTTTTAACTTTTAAGTAAAAACCATTTATCACATGATCACCATTTCTATATTAGCATATAATTGTTGTAAACAAAGGCAAAACTCTCCATACAGTAGTGCCACCCTGTGCCAAACAGAGTAATCAATGGATTTTATGCACAAGCCTTCTGGCATCCATTGAATACTCTGTTTGGCACAGGGTGGCACTACTGTATAGAGAGTTTTGCCTTTGGTTAAAAACCATTTAGTTATTACTTTGGGATATATGACATACACTTTCGATTCTGAGATTAATAGTAATAAAATACAGGTATGTTTTTTAAATATTATGCCAAGTGAAAGTAATGTCAGCATTTTTACCAGCAGCTGAATTTTTAAAGTGTTAATTCAATAATGGCACTAAAGTTATTTTTTTTTTATAAAACTATTTTGATCTATTACTTTAGAATGGTAAATTGATTTTTACCATAAAGGTTATATATGGCATATATAATTTAACAAATTTTATACTTCTTAGAAAATTCTCTAGTAATTTGAATACTTCATGAGACTTTTTAAAAAAAATTAAAAATATAATATTATCATTATTTTTTTTAAAAAAACAACAACAGTAAACCAACATATGGAAAAATTGAGATATCTCATATGTTGAAAAAGACTAATACATTTTCTTAATCCATATGATTTTTGCGTACAGCTAAAAATCTCTATTGATTTTAACAATTCAATAATCAAAAATAAAAAAAAATAGTCTAATCTAATTAAAGCAATGCCCTATCGTGTATTTGTAACATCTCACTTGAGAAATAATCTATGATTTTTTAATTTTTCTATTCTAATAATAAAGTGCTGAGAATTGATATGTTTGAGCACTGAAATAGCAGATTGAGTACAAGAGTTTTATTCAATTGGCCAAACTGATTTTTTAAAAAATATTTTACTCACTTAAGAATTATTTTTAGAATCTTAAACTTCTGAGTTTGTCAATTCACCATTGAACTACCCTCCCCCCCCCTCCAGATCATTATATTTTTTATTACATGCGATATTATAACAATGGTCTAAAGTTTCTTTCTGGGAAAATAAGTTTACAATTTGGCTATAAAGTATGGTAATCTTTGATTTTATTTTACACGATGTAGGTTTATATTACAAAAATTGTTTCATTTGTCTTTAGCTGATTTAATTTCTTTACCTGCTGGTTTTTAAACATGTTCTCCAACTTCCACATTCACATGGTATTTCATAGACGCAGTTGTTTCTTTTCATCATTTCAATTTTATTATGAGGAATTCTAACATCTACAATGTCCTCCAACCCTTTTTACAATTTACTACTATTATTATTTTTTAATATTTAACTATTTGCTAATTTAACTATTTTTAATACAGTATCACCAGACAGACCTCTTAATGGAATATTTATGTTAAAAAAAACCCAGTGAAATTATATTTTTAATAATTATGATTTTTATTTAAGATTTCTAAATATAGAAAATTGATTGAATTCTTTTGTCTAGCAATTTTTAAATTGATATTCTCTTTTTTATTTTCAATTAAATCATTATCAGGAAGCATATAGTAGTTTTTGATCCTTTTCAAATGTCACATTTATCTTATTTAGTCTTGTTTTAAATTGTCAGGGTGATTTGATTGATCTCTACCGCACTGTCAAATCTTATTTATTTTTGCGATTCTAAAGTTTGTTACAGTTGATAAAATTGATTGGTTTAGAGCATAAAATGTCCCCCCACCTTCTCTTCTTTTTTATATTAAAGCTGCTTTAAAAAAAAAAATGAAAATGACAATATCATGCTAATTTGTTATTTTCATCTTGCTAAATTGTCAAGCAATTGTAGCCTAGTGGTTAGCATAGCTGCCTTCCAAGCAGCTGACCCGGGTTCGCTTCCCGGTCAACGCATTTGACATATGAAAACTAAAGATAATGCTAAATTTAAAACTTACCTGTCTGCAGTAGTACTGAGGGGGGTTTAAAATCAAACTAAAAATATAATTTAAATTACAAAAAAATAAATCAATATATGTATTTTTAAAGTTTATATGTAAATTAATCTCACTGGTTTCAGTATTGAATAAACATCGGTTGCTATGACAATCGATGAGTTTAACCACTAAGACAACTATCTCAAACAATAGTAGATTTGTTTCAAGAATAATTGTAGGATTTTGATGATAGAGTAATTACTTTTGAAACATATCTGTTGTGCCTTGGCTTCTGAGATCAAATTTCCTCAAAAACTCTACTAGAAACAATTTATCCGTGCAAATTTAGACACTTGCAGGAAAGAAGGTTTATTTATATCTTACAAGTTTTTTGATATACCGCACTGTGATCAAGGAAAAGAAAAAATAATTTCATTATTGAAACTTGGAAATTAGTTACTATTTTACATTCACACACACACACACACACACACACACTAATCAATTTATAAGTTTATAACAACATTTTTTTTTCAAGTAAACATTTATTTATAAGTCACTATTGAATTAATACATAAATAATTATTAATGATTCTTTATTATTGAATTAATTATTATATTTCATTTAACCTTAGATATGGTCTTGACATATCTGCATGAATATTTTCAATTTTTAACAATTCATCTCTTTCTACTCATGTGCTGCAAATATCATTTATGATTATGGTTGACCTTATATGTATGTGGCATTTGAAGTACATATGGTGTTTGATTTAACGAAGGAAATAAAGATAGTTTAGATGTTTCTTAGGAGCATATTTTTTTCTCTATTGTTTGCAACAATAATACAATAGTGAGTATTAATTTAATAGATCACATTTAGAAATTAGAAAGATATGTACACAAAGAAAGAGATGTATTAACTATAATCATAGAGAAGCTACAATCACAGAGAATTAAAATAAATGATTTCCATTTTTTTTTATATGATATAGTGATATTTGTACATCATGCTGAAATTCAGACATATTAATAGATGTTATTATAATTCTAAGAAATAAAATTATCAAATATAATGTTATTCTTTTATGCTTACTTCTTACATAAAATAATCAATTGAAAAACAGATTTATGACTAGAAAGTTTTTAAGTTGAAGTCTGTGTTCATATAATAAAAGCTTATTGTTAATGCTATTTTAAAAGTGCATTCCCTAAAGCTTTTAAATTGTTATAATATCTTATGTTCAAGATTTAATTTAAAAACGTGTATAAATGGCACATACAATGGCACGTAAAAAGTCTATCCTATGAATATATTACATAATATTTTACTCTATAAAATTTATAATCATAAATGAATTTAGTATTTAACAACATTGTTTAAAATGAACGTTTAGAAAGTTTATCTTTTTGCAAATATTAATTTAGACTAATTTTTATATTGTTTAATCAACAATGAATAGAATTTCATTCTTACAATTATCATCACCTAAATTAGCTTTTATATAAAATATAAGTTCTTAGGCTTTAGGTAAAATTAGTTTATTTTTATATGCATAAAAATTAGATGTTAGTGGGTGAGTCTTTTTATGTTATTTCTATATGCATGTGAGAAATCAACATTCCAAATATGCATTATTTCATGCTGGAAAATTTTTAGTATTACATATTAAGAATGAGTTTAGTTTTTCACAAGGTTATCAAACATGAATATAGAGACTCTGCTTTGGGAACATTAATTTGGGTCAATTTCAATTTAAACTTTTTTTTACATCTCCAACAAATAGAATTTTACTCTTGCAGTTATCATTGTCTAAATTAACATTCCATAAGAGGTATTGGGTTTCAATCTAAAATGTTTCATTTTTGTCCAATACATAGACCTTAATGCTATAAATGGCATTTGAAAAGTTCTATATTTTTACCAGACCAGATCTCAAGACTATATGTATAATGGGCAAGAAACAAAAATATTGAAATTATCATTTTCTTTATCAAATACCAAGGTTAAGTCCTTGATATGCTTATATAAGGTACTTTTAATTCTTGTGTTTAGGTTTGGACTTACTTCTAGAAATATAGTGTTCTTAATTTATATTAAATGCAATGCAATTCATAAATTATTCAAATATTGTACACTATCAACTTCTATATGAAATTGTAATGGAATAAGTTATGGGCTAATCCCTTCTATCCTTACCTATTCTCATATATTATTGTGCATTTTTATAATAAATGTATAATTAATTCTGTAAGAAACAAGGGTAAATTCTTCTTGCCCATGACCTGATAAATTACACATCTCTGCCTTCTCCACAATTTCTTTGAAGATTAATATAATGATATAAAAATAGGAAATTAAAAATTATGAATTCTGATATCCAAATCTAATTTTTTAATTACTCTTAGTCTAGTGGACATTCTTTAGATAGTTTTTTTATATGAACTTGCTCATTTGTTTTCAGTATATGTGTGAATTTAGAATTTTCATGTGATAGACTTCATGCATGAGCATGGGAAACATAATATGTGTAAATTCATTGTATCAGCACACATTCTAGCAGCCAAGTATATAATTTAAACAATCTGGTAGACATAGCATAATTAATAATGTAGTATATATATATATTTCCACTCTCCAAAATCCAACATCAGTCTAACTTTTAAATTTCCAAAAATCTTTGGCATAATTGTAGTTGATGGATAAAGAGATAGATACAACTTCCTATCAAAAACTTTCTTTAAATCAATTTAAATTTCAATTTTTCAATTTGCTGATGAACTTTTTTTCTATATAAATTTTTATATATCAAACATAACTTTCCACCTATGTAATATTATTATCTAATAAATATTTCCTTATTAAATTAATTTGCTTATACCACGAATCACCACATCTTACATTAGAAATATTCAATGAAGATATTTTAGAAATCACTTCCTCCCAAGCATGATGCATCTCATAAGCTATAAAAACTATTAAATGGAGGGGATTGTAGCAATAGAAAGAGCTTATGAGATGCATTATGCTCGTGAGGAGGTGATTTCTAAAATGTTTTCATTGAATATTCTAATGTAAAAGTGATGATTCCTGATATAAGCAAATTAATTTAATAAGGAAACATTTATTAAATAATAATTTTACTTGTGGTGGCATCAACAAATAGAAAAGTTGAAATTTAAATTGCTAGATAATTGATTGAAGTTTATTAATACTATACTTAAGCCATATTTAAAGAAAGTTTTTGATAGGAAGTTGTATCTATCTCTTTATCCATCAGCTGCAATTATGACAAGGACTTTTGAAATTTAAAACTACATAAAGAGTTACCCAATACATTGATGTTGAATTTTGGATAATGTATGTATTATTGTGCAGCCGTTTTTGTTGGAATGTTTTTACAAGATGAATTGGGTTTTGGTGATTATATAATTGGATCTTCATTTGGTTTAGTTAAATTTATATATATCAGTTTATTAGTAGATAGAACACACATAATTTTTTAAATTCAGCTTTTAAGTACTTATAAGATAATAAGGTTGTTAGCAGTTCATGATTAAAAATACTTTCATCATTATGAAAATTGTTTATCATGAGTTATTTGAATTCAGCCTAAAAAACAACCTGAGAAACTCTCTATGAGTTCAATTCAATGTTTTATTAATAGCAATTTATATATATATTTATTCTTTTCATGTTACTATTTTCTTTATTTCATAATATATATATATATAGAGAGAAGTGAAAAGACAGGTTGCTTCAAATGTGTCGTTGTGGTCGTTTGCACTATAACAACTATAATTTTTTAATCTAAAATCAGTCTTCATTATTATCATTTATAAACTTTGATCATTCCATCAACATACAAAAAAGTTATAAATATTATGACGTTCTTCATCTGAGGAATCCTTTTCCTGTCAAAAACCTGTGGTATTTATTAAAATGTTAAATTTATGGGAAATACGTTAAATTCAAAATTTCCCAAATTTATTTCTTTATGCTCCTTTCTGCAAACAAACATTATTTATATATACAAATAAACATTAACCTTTTCAGCTGTTATTTTCAGAACAATTATTTATAGTATTGTTCTAATCATCCATTACTAATATACAAATTGTGCACTGTCTTACACATCTGCACACACATATATGCTTTTATTTAACTTGTTTTTTGGTCATTGATTAGCTTTATATTTAATTAATAAGAATTATTTCTTTTATTATTAACTTAGTGTAATTTTTAAATATTTTTAATAAAATTACGAATCCTTTTATGAGTTAACAAGCTATTTCAGGAAAATTATTAAACAACTATTGATGACGTATTCCTCAGGAAATAAATACATTTCAATAGTTAGATATTTATTTTATTTTAGCATTTAATGTAACATTTATCTTATATAATATAGCTCACATCTTGTAATAAATAAAATGAAAATTCGTTCATTATAAATATAGGAGATTTGAACTCAGACTTTCAAGCAACCTTCAACTATCTACACTATCTCATACTTCTGATACACATGACCACACACATGTAGAAAAGATATATAATCACCAATATACGTATTTCGTGCTGAACCAGAACTCATCAGTTGGTCCAGATTATCATCTGCCACACACACATATAATCACTGCTCAGTTTATATTAAGATAGCAAATCTTCATACTTTAATGGACAGGATTCAATCTACTCCAACCTCCAACTCTTCAGTTATCCATACTGTTGAAAATCTGATGATAGAATGCCCAAATCCTATGCTGATGCCAATATTGTTGTTATACCCATGTTGACCTCAAGTCACTCTGACTCATGTATAGGACAGTATCCATTTAAATACATAGAAGAGGGATGGGAAGAATGCTATATATATATGTTGTTAACTTTTCTTAGACAAATTGTAATTCCATTAAATTATAAGCACTAGGAATGCTCAGATAAGAAAAGCTTAAGTTTCAACGTTTGTTATAATATTATGCTAAGCCACTTTGAATATCTTGGTCTGATAATATATTCATAGCAATGACTGATGGATAGGAGGATGGGAAGTATAAATATGATGTAAATTTAGGTAAATTTGCACAAATGAATTATATCACTCGCTTTTTTGAGAGAGAGAAGAAGGATTCCTTTTTGTTTATAGAGTTAAAATTATTAGCGATGTGCACTCAAACTGACCGCAATGTGATCTACTTTGGAGAATTGCATGCAACCTAGCAACAAGATTGTCCCAACATCAATATCTTTACAGAAGAGCTAAAAGCAATACAGACCAAAAATCCATATTTCTGGAGCACTAAAATAAACTTGGCCATACATTTGAATCTACATGAGCCACCATTGAGTGCACCAAGAGATATTGTTCTAAATACAAAATAAGGAGAGCATGGGACATTGTTAATAATCATAACTCTATAAACAAAAATGAATCCTGTTTTACCTTCTTGATAAGGTGGGCATTTTAATTCATTTATGCAAATTTACATCATGTTTATACTTCTCACTCTTCTGTCTACCAACCATTGCCATGAATATGACATCAGACCAAGATATCAAAAGTGGAAAACATTGAAACTTAAGCTTTTATTATCTAGGCATTCCTAGCACTTATAATTTATTTGCTATGTTAATTCTTTTTTTTATGTCAAAATGTCAATTTAAATACTTATATGAATCAATGTTTTCTTATGAGTTTTATCTTTCTTTGAAGAAAGACAATTTTTTCAGTTATGAGGAGAGCAGTCTTAAGATTTAATAATATAGATCCTTAAGTTTTTGAGATTTTCCATATACTATAACAATATAATTTCTTTATTGTAGTTACTAATTAAATCTTATGCAGTAGAAATCCTGGAAATCTCCCATTACCATTGCGATCTCCTTAAGAGGTTCAATGGCTAGAATTAATTTAGATTAAATCAATCAATAGTGTTTTGTCTTATGGACAAATATGGAGAGCAGTCACAGTCAACTCACCCACTTCTTAATTCTGTTTCACATACATATCCCATTTCTTATTAACCAGAAAAATCAATTATCCATTTTTTTATTGTTTCTATTCACTATTCTTTTAATTAAACTATTTTTCTTCTTAGTATATGACCAATCCAATTTCTCTTTTTTCTCAATTAATCTTTTTTCATTTACATTTTCCAAAATAGCCTGTTATCATTTTGTTAATTCAAATAATTTTTCCTATTTTTCTCCACATCTCAAAGACCTCAAATCTATTTTTAATTCTTTTACTCATTGATCTAATTTCATGATCATACAATAATACATTCCACACATAGCATTTAATTAATATTTCTCTTAATTCTCTCTTCAAAGTTTCACAAAATATTTTCTTTTCTCTAATTAATACCACCTTTGCCAATACTATAATTCTTTTAACTTCATCATTTCTTCCATCCTCACCCAGTCAAGTATTCAAATATCTAAATCCACTCACCTATAGAATTCTCTTAACATTAATATTAACTTATATTGTTTTCTATCCATAAATATTTGTCTTCTCAACTTTAATTTTTATTTCATATTACATAAATTCTTTCTCCAATTTATTCAATATATTTTGGAGATTACTTTCATCATCAGCTATAAGAACCATGTCACCTGAAAATATTATATATATTAACTCCTTCACATTCTAAATATTTATATACCAATAATTCTAAATAAAAACTATAAAATGCAGGTGACAGGTAGCATCCTTGTTTAATTCCCCTTTATAAAGTCACTTCTTCAATCTAATTTTCCAGTATGATTTTAATTCTGTGTCCAATATACATATCAAAACAGGCAAAACTCTCTATACATATTGTCACTCAGTGCAAGCCAGAATAATCAATGGATGCCTGAAGGCTTGTGCATAAATCCCCATCTAGTGCCTACTCATCCAATATCCCCAGACTAGTTTATGGCTTGTGGCCTTCATCAAATAACTCATTTATTTTTCAAGATGGTCATCAGTTTATTGCAAATTATTTTATCAAATACCTTTTCCAAATTCACAAAACATATACCAATTTCTTTTTCTTTTTTAATGCATCTTTCTGAATTTTATTCTAACAATACCAATAGAATATCTTGTATTTATCCTTATCTGAAAACTAAACTATTCCTCTCTACTAATATAACATTCTACCTTCCCATAAATTTTTTCAATAATATTTTTAAAGCATAAGATTAAAATTTATTGTTCTGTACTCTTCACATGTAACATCATTCTTTTTTGCAATTGGAATCTTAATCCTAAAAAATCTTTACATCAAACTCCATTATTATATACAAAATTGCACATTCCCACAGTGCTATTCATAGTAATCTCTCACAGTACTTTCTAAATTCTGTAGGATTGTATCACTTACAACATCTTTACCATTTTTCATTTTTTTAAACAATTTAATTACTTCTGTCAGTATGTCCATATTTTGATTTTCTACTTCAACTTTCAAATTCATAATTAATTACATGTTCTTTTCTAAGCAGATATTGAAGATACTCTGTTCATATTTTAAATATATAATCTCTATCAGTTAATCTCTTTCCATTACTATGAGATATTTCACCCATTAACTAAACGCCATAGCTTATCTTTTTTGCCTATTGAAGCATCTATCTCTCTACATTCTGGTTCCAACTGATTTCTTTTGCCAGATATATTTATCTGTTTAATTTATTATTGATTTTTTTTATATATCCTTTGTACTTCCTTATTACTGACATTCTTTTATTTTTTTCAAACATTCATTTTTTTCAAATTACTTCAATTATCCAAAGTCATTGGTTTCTTTAATTAAATAGTTTCTATTATATTTGTTGTCATTTTTGATATTCTCTTTTTTATATTACATCAACATGTGTCAGAATAATTTACATATTCCTCATTTTTATCACTCCTCTTTATTAATTTTTTTATATATGAAACCAAATTTTCCTTTCTTCATTTTATCCATATTCCATCTTACATATCTTTTTCCTCTTTGCACTCTTTTTGAATTCAATTTTAATTTTTCCATAATCATATTATGATCAAATTCTGTATCAGTGCCAGGCAAAATATGTGAATCTGTAATAGAATTCTTTTATCTATCCTGTATCATTATATATCTGACATCTTTATCATATAGAAATTTTTATGTGTACAAACTTCTTGGGTGATTTTTAAACCAAGTGATTACAATCATAATATTATTCTGTATATAATATTCCACAAATGGATTATCTCTTTTATTCCTTTTTCCAATCTAATTTCTCACAACAACATTCCATTCACCCAACAACAATATATATGCAATAATGATAAAAGCTTTCAATTAAAATATTTTTTTAAAAAATTTCAAATTTAAATTAATTTTAAGCTTAAGATTTTAATTATAATGATTATTCCTAGATGTCAGGAAAAATCAATAAGGGAAGAGAGAAAAATTTCTCATTAAGAGAAAATTTCTCATTAAGAAACAAATTTTCATTAATAGTTCAATTATTTAAACTAATTTATCAATGTTTATAAAAATAATAATTTTGTCTACAAATTTCTTCTTTTTTAATAAAATAATTAAATATATATTTCTTAATAAGTATATGAAGTTTATATATAGTTTTTGTTTGAATATATTTGGTTTACAGAAAAAAAGTAGTCTCAAAAATATATGTGCCATTAGGCAGTAAGTTATTTTTTTTCAATATCACTATTATTTGGAAAGTTAAGCTTATTTTTGTTTTTATCATTTATAACTTAACTTTTTTTCTGCTCACGTTTCTTATTAATCAGGTTGGATTGAATTATGACTTTTATTATTTGTCAGTTACACTTTTATTCATAAAAATATGAAAGTAAAATAATCAAAATTGTCTTCATTTAGCTTGTAAAATTTGAATTATTTTGCATTCATGTTATTCAAATATAACAAAAAATTTAAAATAAAATTTATAACTAAAAAAATGTGAGAAAAAAATTGCTTGAAGTAAAACAAAAGAATTATTTGTCAAACAATCACAACTTGACTTAGAAGTAAGCAGTATCAATCATTCATTGCTTTTGTCTTTTCTTTTAAAATTAAGTAATATTAAATAAAAATCTATATCTAATCACATTATTAGTCAATATATTATGAAATAATTATGTAAATATTTATAAAAAATAGAAGTTTTTTACTTACAGTGGCCAAATGTCATTGATTTCTCTTCATTTACAAACAATGGTATGATTTTTATTCTTGATTCTTTTTCTTCTAAAGTTAAACATTTTTAAATGAAGATCTATATCTAATCACATTACTAGACAGTATATTGTAACAATTAATTATAAATAATTATGGAAAATTTATATTTTATTTTCAAAATTTGTCACAAAGAATGAAATATTTTGCAGGTGCTTTTTGCTAGACAGTTAGAAACTTGTGATCAACGATGGAGGAATTGACAGTCTGCTCATTTTAAGCACTATATAAGGTGTAGAAAATGGAAATTCGGCTTTTTTTAACATTATGTAGGTCAATAGATCTTCAGTTTATCACAAAATTATTGACTTCTTCAGACTTTTTTTGAATTAAAATTCTAATACAGATTTAACTCAGTTTTTATGGTAAAATGAATTGTAAAATAAGCAAAATAGGGCCAAAATTGGCCAAGGGATAGGAAACTGAAATTTTTTACAGTCTAGATAAAAAAAAATCAATGGAGTTAATAAAATTTGTTTAGAATAAAAAGATTTGAGGAAAAGCTTTTCCATTAAATATATTTCTTTAGAATGAAGGCTAAAATGAATATTTTTGCCTTGATTATTGTTATTATTTTAATTTGCAAAATTGATATTTTATTTTTAAAATTAATTTTATTATTTGCAGTTCTGCTTTTAACAAAATTTAACTAAAACATATTGATTTCATGATGAATAAATTTTTTATTAAAAAATACAACTAATAGGGTAAAAATGGAATTAAAAAGATTCATGAATGTATTTCAAAACAATAGGTTTAAATACTTAATTTCAATTTTGATCCTTATATTAATTCTCCCAATATTTTTCGGATTTAGACTTTAGAACTTTATGCCAGGAAATCTTGAATGTAGAATACATTCTTTTAATGGCATTTATTTTCAGTTTGTAATTATTTTTCAATTAAATAATTATTTATTACATATTTTGTCAGTCTTTAAGTATTTGATAATATTGCTTTGGAGACCATTATTCTGTGATTTTCAATGCTTGAACATTTTGATAAATACAGCTACAATTAATATGTTCTTTTAATTTTGATAACAGAAGATTTAATATAAGATTAGAAGAGAGAAAACAGATGTGTCTAAGATAGCAGACCATGTATGTGCCAATGAACATATGTTGAATTGGGAAAATACAAAAATATTGGGTAGAGAAGAAAAGGTACAAAAAAGAAAATTTAAAGAAGTGTTCACATGATAATGACAAACAATCTCATAAGTCAACTTAATGTGACTATACATAATGTATGGAAATCACTAATCAACTTTGGTCTTAAGAAAAAAAAAGTAGAGAAATCAGGAGGAACCTCATAGATAAGAATATGAAGTTTCTACAGACTGTTGCCTTTGGCAGGATGGCTCAGTTGGTTGGAGCATTACCTTAAAACTTAATACTCAAGAATCTAAGGGTCCAGATTCAAATCCCATGCTGGTACCGTCTCTGATCAGGCCAGCAACATCTGAAGAAGAGGGGAGAATAATGCCTCTCAAAACATTGTACATATACTAACCTGTTTGATGTGCTATTACTCACAGTTGAATGTATTTGGAATATTTAAATAAAGTTAAATATTTCTAAAGACATTCAATACGCATATTAGATGATGGAAATAGTCCAATATAAAAATACAACAAGAATACCATCATCACAAACCTTCTGGAAAACAATAATAGTGCTTTCTTTGTCATCAAAAAATCAGACAAAAAGAAAATTTTGATGTAATTAGCAACTTATTATTAAATTTCATATCATTTTAAACATATTTATTTGGTATAACTCAATCTTAAATAAATTTTCCAAATAATCTTAATTAGACAAAATTGTAGTCATAATTTTGATTGACCTATCTTAACATAATCCCCTTATTTTGTATTGTATCTGACTTTGTAGATATAGTACTACTTCTTATATTTACTCTTTAACTATATGTATTTAAAATAAAAATATTTATTGCTTCAAGAATAAAATTATTTAAAGTTGAATTCGTACAAGCACATGAATGTTTGTTTATACACTTAAACATTTCAATTACACATGTTTGTTTCTGTGTGATAGATATATAATTAATATAGTTTCGGATTTAGTTTATGAATAAAATTACTTTATATAAAATTACTGTACGATTTCTATTATATGATAAATAAATTACCTCTTCTTTAAATGTAATAACGAAAAATTAAACATATTTATAGCAATTGTTTTATCTTAGTTTTTCAAATTTCTCAATTTTCTTTTGCTATTGATTTTTTTTTACTATTGATTTTTTTACATATTTAAAGAAATGGAAAGGTGTTTATTCCTAATACAGCGTATGAACATTATTTTATTGTTAGTTGTCTATGTTAGAAATTAGAAATCATTCCGCAGTGAGACGTGTTTTTATATTTTGTTTATTTTAAAACAGACGAATAATAAAAACTTATAATTCTATGTGTATCGCACATTGGGAAAGAATGTATGTTTTTATTAAGAAAAGAAATATAAAAACTACTTTCATTCCAGCAATGTAAAAGGTTTAGATTTAAATTAGTTATCGTTTACAGTAAGAGGGGATGGGAGCAGGAAAAGAATAAAAGTAGTCCTTTCGTTACATTGAAAATACATTGCGAATTAATATATAAATATTAAATAATGTGTAAAAAGATTAAAATATTTTTTTAAGAATCCAGAAAAAGAACATAAAATTTTATGACTAAATATGTGTTAAAAGCTGACAAATTATTAACTGCAATTATACAAAATTTATAAACAGAAATGTATGTCAATTATTTAATATGTAGAAAATGTATATAAATTTAATTTATAAGTTTGGAAAAAAGAAGAGAATTAATAGGATATGACAAACTTCACTTACTAAAAATATTCTGATCAGATTTAAAAGAGTGGAAAGTATTTATGGAAAAAAACTACAAAAGAATTATAAAGTAGCTTGATTTTGTAGGTAACTTTGATATCAATCAATGAAAGTATACTAAGTATGGCCCTCTAAATGTTTATCATTCCTGACTCTGCCATATTGATATATAGGCTAATTTATAGATATGACAGCAATTCTAAATATTCATGGTTTAATGTATCAGTTAATTTATCTGTATCAATAAAAGATGAATGATTGTTATATTCGCATAGATGATTAACCATACTAAAGGCTATTGTTGATTGAAGTTTCCTAAAATATATACACACTACAGAATGATTTGTCAATTATTTTATTGTAGCAAATAATTTTGTATGCATTGTTTTTGGAGCTGATACTTCTCCATTTATATGTATATATTTTAAACACATTAATGTATATATTGAAAATGTAATGAAATATTCCATATATATTTTTTTAATTAGAGTTCAGCCACTATGTAACTAAACAAGCAACCAATTAGAGATCAAAACTGAAGCTATATTTTTCAGAAATAGTTTTTCTGTGTGATCCTTGTAGTGGAATTCCTAGTCACTTATCTATATTTAAATAAAGAAGGTAGTACATATGTTACTTTACAGTAAAATGATAAAAAAAATCAAGTCAGATGTCACATGACTTAATTTTAATAAAGCTTGTATTTACAAATGTTATATATAGAGCTCGCAAAACAAGCTCTTAACAATCTTTGAGAATATCTTCAACCCCAGACCGGTTTCTGCTTCTGGCATTTATCAGTGAGGTGCCAGGATATTCATTAGATTAAAAATACTAGGACAAGCCCAGCACTTTATCTAATGTATAACTATTGAGAAGAAAATCTAAAATTTTCAGACATCCATATGCCTAAAAATCCATCTATCTAACTCAAATAGCCATATGGGACTGAACTAAGTTCAGATACACCATATATTAATAGCTTTAGCAATATAAAATCGTCAAAGCTTATTAAGAGCTTGTTTTGCGAGCTCTATATATAATACTTTACAGTAATATAATTTAGGAATCTTGTTTTATAAAAGTCAAACAAATAAAAACATTATTGCTGGAAGACATGATTTAAATTTTTAATCTATATTAGTTGCTTACTTAGATACCATTGTGGCTGAGTTGTAATTAAAAAATATACATAGAATATCTCATTAAATTTTCAGTATTAACATTTATGAAGTCTACAAATTTTTATTATATATATATAAAATAATTGGGAGAGAAGACATCTTCAAATGCTGTATCTAAATAATGAGTAAAGTCTAGCAGCAATAAAGGTTAGATGTTGTACCTATAATAATGGATCCACTCTTGCCTGCAATCTATGTTATTAAATAGTTAGCTAATATGAATAATGTCAACTGTGAAAATAAAATTCAGTTCACAGTGCCTGCTAACAATTCCCAATCAAGTTTGCCTCAAATTCATATTTCCAAGGTAGAGCAGCTAAGCACTCATTTTTAATATCCTTGTAGAAGATCTAATTATTCATTAATATGTAATATTAAAAAAATTACATTATGAAATATTATGTAAGCATATTCGGAGTGAAGATATTTTCAAACACTGTACCCAAATAACATGGAACAATGTTTCACATCAGTTATAACCAATTATCCATGTTTACACACATACACACACCAAGTTATTTCCTAGGAACTTTACAAGTTTTGCCAAATGATGCCCAGAGTGGCCATTGGTATAAGTATATATCAGTTTTATGTTAAATATGATATATCATATCTATCTGACATATACAATAAATAGATGCAATACAAAATAATATATATATATGCTACTGCTTATTGGCATACAAACTATATTCTGTTTGATTGAAACTGTAATGGGCCAGAGAACAAAAAAGAAAAATACTACAATTAAATCAATGACTAATATATACTTTTAATGAAAATTAATATATATATAATATTTGAATACAACTATAATTTATAAGTCTGAACGTTAAAGTTAAAAGATTTCCTATCTTAATGTAAACAAGCACATTATATGTATGGAAGATGATGATCTGAGCCAACTGATGAGTACTGATTCAGCACGAAATATGTGTATTGGAGTTCATTTATCTTTTTCACATATATGTGGTCATGTGTATCGATTGTATGAAGTAAAATGGATAGCTGAAGGAAGCTTAAAATCCGAGTTAAATCTCCTATAATTATATATATATAATTTCTTTAAAAATAATTAGTGTGCTTTATATTTATCTATCAATTTTTTTTATGTCAGGCTGCATGCTTGTTGTTGACACTTAATATTGCTTTTAAATGAGTACCAGTTAATCTTAATCTTGTTGTGTTTTTATGACTATTTATTGTTGAGAATGTTTGCTTTCATTCATTCATCGAAACGAATGTCACACGCATTTTGATTGCCAATTCTCTCAAATTAATATATTTTTCTGTGCTTAGATTTTTTTTACAAAAATTAGATATATTTTCTTAATTATATATTTCTCTATAATTTCAGCACACTGCAACTATTAATTCTAATTGAATATTAACTGGATTAAAATCAACATTTAAAGAAAGCATGTCTTAAATGATTGATAAATTTTCTTTTAATGTCTTGAAAACATTTAAATCTTCATCTCATTAATTAAAACATTGATGTTACTAAAATTTGCTCAATTTTTTCCGTCAGAAATATATATTATTGTCTTTGAAATGACTGAAATTTTTGTCACATAAATTTTGAGAAAAAAAATGTTTTTTTTTTTTGCAGTAAATCATGAACACATAAATCTTTCGACTTTAAAATTTGATTCAAGTCATTAAAATGATGTAAAATAGTAACAGAAGAAGCAATCACAAATGTAGTATGAATAAACTAATTTTTATAAGTCATTTTCTTTTTTGTCAAGCGTTGGTGGCCTAGCGGTTAGCATAGCTGCCTTCAAAGTAGCTGGCCCGGGTTCGCTTCCCGGTCAACGCATTTGACATATATATAAAAAAAAACCCACTTTATTTTAAAATAGAAAATTGAATTATTTTTTATTTGAGATTCCACACTCATTTCACAGTTAAGCCTAACGTTAACTAGTGAACTTAATTATTATACAAAACATCTGTATATTCAGCATTAAATTAATCTAAAAAGAAAATACAACTTGTGGTTTAAATAATTACGTTTTTAATTATGTTCATTACATGATCAATTTTCAATATGTACAAAGAATGCTGAATAATGCAATTAATAACTTATTTTCTGAGTTGGATTCAGAAATTAACAATTTTTTTTTTTAAAGACCTACATTTTGGCTTTTTATATCAGATGCTCCATCAGTTCTGTCATTAACCAACTTTTTCCATTCAACATTTGTCAAATTCATTTAGAATCTTTTCTTATCATAAGATCTTTCAATGGTATTATTACCAATAATTCTTCACTAAACATCAATATCATAAATAAAAACTAGTAGTTGTATAATATCACTTATGAACTCTCTTTAAAATATTTTTAAAAAATCTGATGATTGTTTGAGTTCTGATAGGTGCACAGTTATTGTTTTTATTTGTTATACAATAATTAACTTGGGAAAACCACTTCTCTCAAAAGTACTTTTCATTTCCTGATGTAAAACTTCCACAATAGCTATAATAAAAATTAAAACAGGCAGAACTCTCCATACAGTAGTGCACCTCAGTGCAAGTCAGAGTAATCAATGAATGCCAGAAAGCTTGTGCATAAAATCCCTATCTAGTGCCTACTCATCCAATATCCCCAGACCAGTTTCTAGCTTATGGCTTTCATCAGTGAGGAGTTTGGATTTGAGAGCATTGCACCAGTGCAAGCTAGAAACTAGTCGGGGATATTGGATGAGTAGGCACTAGATAGGAATTTTATGCACAAGCCTTTTAGCATCCATTGATTATTCTGGCTTGCACTGAATGGCACTACTATATGGAGAGTTTTGCCTGTTTTAATAACAGTTATGAGCAAGCATAAGAAATGGTGATCATGTGATGTTTAGTGGTTTAATATCTATAATATACTTTTTAATAAATTCTTTTTTAGAAAAAGGATTTATCACATTTTACAATATTGTTTACAACTAAAAAACTTGCTTTTACAACTACCACTTATAGTTTTTAATTTGTTGTAAATGGCAAGTTAGCTCATCTGTGTGATGTTTGTGCCATCATCATTTAAATTTAAATTCTTAGTATAAATTATATCGCCTGTCTTCAAATACTTATATATATATGTCATATTATTATTACTATTTGCGGAATATTCCGTGTAATGAAAAAGCTAAATGCTGACGTTTCAGTACAATATCAAGTACCTTCCTCAGAGCATCCTCTTTCTCAAATCATAAGAATACATGTGAGATTTAAAATCGTTTTTATCGTTTTCTTTCTCCTCATATTTAAATTCTATTGGTTGAGAAGTTTTAAAATTTATTTTCTCTTCCAATAGCTTCTTCCAAATGTTAATCTTCTTTAATTCACACTTTTTATTTATACTCTTGGGCCTTTTAAAAATCTCTATAGCTTCTCTTAGCAATCTCTGGTCATATTGTTCAATTTTTGCTAAAATATTTGTTTTATCATGATTTGTTAATAGTAATAATAATATGACATCTTTTATCCTGAAAATATTAGAATTAACATATATATATATATATATTCCTTTAATATATATATATATCCCCCCCCCCCCCCCCCCCCCCCCCCCCCCCCCCCCCCCCCCCCCCCCCCCCCCCCCCCCCCCCCCCCCCCCCCCCCCCCCCCCCCCCCCCCCCCCCCCCCCCCCCCCCCCCTCGGCCCCCAAAAAATTCCTTTAATATAGCTAAAGACTTATAACAAATTAGATAAAATAATTTCATTTTGTAATTACTGAAAAACATTTATACTTTTATATTCTTAAATTAAAGATGAGGCATTACTGTTTAGTCTTTATTTTTTAATGTTCATAATTTTAAGGTTAAGTATTTCTATAAAATGAATAATTTTATTTAATACAATTTTATTTTGATTAATATTTAAGATATTCACATAACTAATGCGTAATATTTGTTGTAATATATTTATAAAACCTTTATGCTACAAATTATTTCAAAGCATTATGCAATATTTATATATTTCTTTCTAGACTAGATGAATCAATACAATAATTACATTATTTAGCCATTAAACACAAATTTAAAATTACATATGTTATACATAATAGAAAATTGTATGACCTTGTAAATTGTGAACGAAACCATTCAGAGCTTAACTCTATTTGGCTATAAACAAGCAAGGATTTTAGCCATAATAGCATTTGAAACATGCTACAGTAGATATTTTGATCATCACAACATTAACTTTGGATTTTGTTAGTCATATTGGAAGAAATACTAATATAAAATATTATACCAATGCACTCTTCTATACACATAACACACCCAAATCTAATATTTTATTTTAATCAAAAAATATATAAAATGCGCTAACACGCACAAGCACACAAAGCTAAAAACAAATAAATATTATTTTAATATCTATTCATTAAATGGCTAAGCGCTGTCAAGGTTCAAGCCCTCATAATCATAGCCGTATTACAAAGTATAATAAATTGACTTGGAGTGATGGAAATTTATGCAAATGAAATAATTATGCATTCCATTTCTTGGATATTTTGTAGCAAGAGTCTTTTCTGTTGATGGCATCGCCATCTCTAGATATAAAGAAAGCTTCTTTTATCTTTCTTATTAGATTATGCCGCTCTCTGCATACCACCACTGGATTTCCCGGTTGACAATCATGCCCAGCTGAAGCACGGTGCTGCACAAAAACTGAACTATGAGCAGTGTCCAACAACGCTTTATTATAAGAATAAGTGTGTTGTGATAGCCTAGTGGAGAGAGAGGCCATAGTCTCACCATAATATGATGATCTACAAAATTTTTCAGGGCAGGCAATATTATAGACCACTTGAGGTGTCAGCGAGGGTGGGAGGCAGTCTTTGGTATTATTAATTAAGTCAATTTATTATATTTTGTAATACGGCTATGATTATGAGGGCTTGAACCTTGAAAGCGCTTAGCCATTTAATGAATAGATATTAAAATAATATATATTTGCTTTATTTGTTTTTAGCTTTGTGTGCTTGTGCATGTTAGCACATTTTATATATTTTTTGATTCATAATTAGCCACAAAGTATAAACTATTTGCTTATTTTATTTTAATTAAATTTACAAAATAGCTGACAGTTTTGATTGTCGAACAGACTTTCTCAGACCTGTAAATAAGCAATATACTGAGTATCATTATCATTCCATCCCTATTAATATAAGTTAATAGCATGTATTAACATGAAGAAAAATAAATATCCAGAAGTTTGATAAATTTGTTAAATATTAATCTAAAATTAAAAGCATTTACAGGTGAGTTTACTCTGAAACGTAATAGTGATAAACTTTTATGTTTTTGGTTAATTAATCTCATGCTTAAATAATCAAATATAGTTTTTGTCTTGTGATATTGGGCTGTATACCTATGCAGATTATGCAAATACATCTCATGTGTTAGAGTTTGACCTTGTCAAGATTACAATCTTTTTACTAAAATAAATTTCATTATGATTAGTTTTCTATCAATCTTATTTCATCTTATCTGGGCTTGCATTTATTTCCTATATATTTTATCTTGCATTTGCAATTTGTTGGCACTTATATGTATAAATCTTTATTTACAATGAGCAACAATACTATGCTGTTTATTTGACTATAAGTACACATATAATAATCAAGTTATGTTGAAATCAACCTACAATGATTATTATAAGTTAATAAATTGAGAGATTTTATGTATGATGTGATGTGGCTACTCTTTTATTAAAGTCAGGAATCTCTCAGCCAGTATGCCCAGAAAAACCTGTTAGCCATTTTATATTCTCTTTCCATTCCCCAGCCTATGTTTTTTCCATATTCATCTCTATCCCATTTCCACAATATCATCTTTGTCTACTCCTGGTCTTTATATCTAGATCCCACTTATCTTTTTCCAAACACAGCATAATGATCAAGAACCCACTTTCTGTTTAACACTTAGTTTATATTTATTCTCTCACAACTTCATTTTATGTATCCTTTTTGTTTGTACGCATTAACATTCAATTAGCAGATGCCTATTATTTTCCATGCCTTTATGTGACATGCAAACTAAATCACCCACACCTCTCCATTTATGTGTATATTCCTTGTTGCTAATGATCCTGCTCAAACCTTAAACAGTAGACTATTTTCCTTGCTATCATCATAAATTAACTCAACCCAATATTCTGTTTACTTCTATATATATATATATTTAGACTCTTTTTATTCTCCATACTAGTTCTCTATCTCTCCAGATCTCTATATTGTATTAATGCATCTATTCTTCTATCCCATTCTTTACCACTAATATTCAACAATCCTCTTAACACAATCATCCCACGTTTTTGTATAATTATATTGCCATAAAGTTTTTATCCCAAATTGTCTGCATACCATACTACCTTTCTCACCATCTTGCTGCCTGTTCTTTACTTGCAACCCAGTTAAATACTATTTTGCATATTCTCTTACTATCCATAGATTCCAATCTACCAAACATTTTCATTTTGCTTTTTGCATCTCTCATATAAAAACTTGATCATCGCATTTCTCCTTGAATTGCCTCCTTTGCTATCCACACACCTGCATCTTATGTTTTCCTATTTCTCTTTGTACTTGTTCTCAGTAATCTAATACCCCTTTACTAACACATAATGCATTATTACCATAAGTTAACCCTGCTATTGTGACTCCCTTCCATACAATTCTTGCTATATCATATTTATTATATGAAAACACTGTTAATTTCTTTATCAATCCTTTCTTTTTTCCCCTTCATTTATCAATTTTTTCTCCCATTTATCCAAGCAATTCTTCTGATTACTTAAGATGATTCCCAAATAGTTATATCTATTTACCACCTTTAACTTTATATCCCCAAAAAATTCTTTTTCCCCAGCATTTACCATCATTACTTTTGATTTTTCTTCATTAAATTTGATCCTCATCTCTTTACCCACCCTTGCATAACAAGTCTTCAGTACAATTTCCATATCTTTTCTACTTTCTGTGCACAAGAAAATATCAGGCAAAAAACCCCTGATAATATATATGGTATCTATACATCTTTTCCTAGACTTTCTATTGCCCTCTCCATTTCTCTCAATTATAACAAACAAAATAGGTGACACAGGTCATCCTTGCATAAGTCCCCCATTTTTAACTCTAACTCATTCTATATTTACTAATTGATACATATTGTAAGTATTTTCATACAACCTCTGAATAATACTAAAGCCCCATTCATTCCCAAATTTACTAAACATACGCATAATCAATTTCTATTTACTCTATCATATACTATAATCTATATCTATAAAGACCATATGTAACTGCTTTCTGCATTCATACTCATTTTTATAAGTTGTGTGACTAGAAATAAACTATCTCCTATATGCCTATATGTTCTAAAACTTCATTGCATTTCTCCCACTATATTATTTTTTTTCATCCATTTTTCCACCCTTCCAGTCATCATA
Organism: Epiperipatus broadwayi; assembly: GCA_028023455.1. NCBI lineage: Eukaryota > Metazoa > Onychophora > Udeonychophora > Euonychophora > Peripatidae > Epiperipatus > Epiperipatus broadwayi. The sequence goes on along the minus strand of JAQFVV010000010.1, from coordinate 10,231,846 downwards.
TATGCAAAAACTTTATATAACACTGACATTATCACTACTGGTCTATAATTCTTTATATTTCTATGATTTTTTTACCCTTTCCTTTAAATAATAAAATCACTCTTGGTATTATTCCAGCTATCTGGAAATTCTGTCTTCTGTGCCATCTTATTAAAACATGATAATAGATTTAATTTTGTTCTATTTCCCAAATCCATCACTATCTCTGCTTCCCATTAATTTAAACCTCTTGCCATTAACTTTTTAACTTCCTCTCTTTCTCATTCAATTCATTTTCTGTAAAACTAATATTTCCATTACTATATGTTTTTATGTTTGTCATCACTGTCCACATCTAACATCTTTTCTATATCCATTACCTACTTATTTAAGATTGTCTCTAATTCTTAAGAGCTACACTCTTTCTCCTCACCATTTAGTAATACTATTTCTCCCCTACATTCCTTCTTTTAATATATTTTCTAATTTTTTTTACCCCATTTATTCCACTTTTATATTTAAAATGTCGACGTCTCTCTCCAAACATTAATATTTTTCTCAATCTTTCAAATCCAATTAAATATATTGTACTGTTTATTTATATACGGTGCAAATATATTGGCATTTGGTAAAAGGTAAAAAAATAAAAGTAAATTTAGATTTTTTTTTGACTATAATTTTTTTTTTTTTAAAAAAAAACATACAATGAAAGTTAAATTATTCTTTCATATTTTTTTTAATGTAATTAGAAATAAAAGTAGAATTGGAGAGAACAAAAGAATTCCAAAAGTAAAATAAAAAGATAAGCTAAAAGAAAAATATTTTAGCTAATTAAAGAATTAAAGATGGCTGAAAGATTCGCTAAAAAATGAGAACATTGTAATTGAAAAATGAGTAAAGACCATATAGAACCAAAACGCCATGATAGTAGCATGCACAAAAGTCTGAAAACTGGGCCTCTAGTATAAAAGGCAGAGGCCAGTTTGAAGAACATCTTGTTTCATTTGCTTCTCTAGTTAGTCCTGGGTAACAATATGTCCAGGATCGCTTCGCTGAAATAATTCGGCATGTCAGAGTGAACCAGAGCTTCTGCAGACATCGTGCCTGAAGATGTACACCAGAAAAGCCTTCACGACCAACTAGGAGAATGGACCACAATATCAAATAATAACCAAAAGGCCAAGCTCATTCTACCCAAAAAACTATGCATAATTATCTACTACTGAATTCACTAAACTTACCGGTAAGCTATATACTTCATTATTCCTGATTGTGACAAATTTAACATTTTACAAACAACTCGTAAAAAAATAAGCTTATAATAGGACCCCAATATAGACTTTCGTGTTATTGTTCAAGCGACTCTTGTTTTCCCCAAAACTTTTTAATTAATTATTTAACTATTATTTTTTTTTATTAATGTTTCACATCTAAATTAATGTGTGTTCTCTCCAATTTAGTTGATTAATAATTTCATTTAAACATTTTAATCTATTAGAATAAAAATATTTCTAATACCAATTTTCATTTGTACGTTATTAATATATATTATTAAATTTATTATTAGTTTAGTAAGATTTAAAAATATAATTTACCTTTGCCAATATGTTTTGAATAAGCCCGGGAATAATAATATTTAAAAGATAATTCTAGTTTACGTAGAATTACCGATTCTTAAAAGCATTTTTTCTTTTTAATTTGCAAGATGTTATGTGACAGTTTCAGTGGGTTTTTGTAGAACTTTGGCACCTTTTAAATAAATTAAAAGATGATTTCATCGATAGCACAATTCATAACAGTACTAGGCTGAGTTGATCAGGAAAGATAGTTATGTTTTTAGAATAATAATGAAACGTTCTTCTTTTTTTTGAATTAAAATAAATGAAACATTTATTTTTCTTTTACATAACTTGATCAACTCGTGCATTTATAATGTGTATAGAAGCCTAGCAAAACGGAAAACGTTATAATATATCTCTCTGTGCTCCAACTCTCTTTTCTTATCCACTCTTTAAATAAATATTCCCCAAAAACAAATTTTTTTATTTAGATGTTATTAAAAATATACAAAACTTTAACTTATCATGCGAGCAAAAATCAGCCACATCAACATAAATAAATGCATTAATGTGCCCTCTACTGATCCAATTTGAAATAAAATATTAAATTATATGTATTTAATTCCAAATTGTAGACTATGACAATATAAGGATTTTAGGAATGAGAATTAATTTACAATAAGATCAATAAAGAGTGTTTTAATGATCTGATTGGATATGAATTATAGGGCTTTAATATAATAATAAATATAATTGATTATATATAATTGTGAATTATATATAATTGTGATAAGGATTAATTAATCCTTAAATAGTTCAGTGCAGAAAAAAAATCTATCCAGCATTAAATAAAGAGAATAAAAAGGCAGTCCTCAGAAAAACACTTAAGTGTCACATGATTATGATTATTGGTAATAAGTTGGATAGTACTTGCATTGGCTATGAACCTGCTAATTATAAGAGAAGAAATCTTAAACTGGAATTTAAAGTTGTATTTTATAGAATTGAGTCAAAATTCACAAAAGGATTGAAGTAATAAAGAACAAATGAAATGTGAGAATGATTAATAGAAATGGGCATTTTATTTAATCTAAAAACGTAATTTCAATTAGATGTTAAATAAGTCAAGATCAAAGTAATTGGAAATCATATTTAATAGAATATTCTTATTAGAAATGGTTTATAAAAGTGGAAAAAAATAAATTGTACTTTAGTAATTATAGACAAATGTAGTGATAAAAGAATCCACATAATATATATATATAATAAATAATTAAATGATAAAGTATAGCAAAAAAAATTGTCAGATAAAGAAACAGAAACTGATATTACACTGAAAAATAGTAAAATACCATCAGTTTTATATCAAGTTATGCATTGTATAAATGAAGAAATGAATCATTTTTTAAAAGTGTTTAACATCTTTGATTAATGATAAAAATAACAAGATTAACAATGTATTCTCCCACCTCCCACATACACACACAAAATACATTTTATATATTTTTAATGATAAATAATTGAATCATTTTATAGGCTTGGGAATTCATAAGAAGTGAATCACCAAAAGTGATCATGTGATGTTTACTGGTTTTACTTAAGTTAATCTTAGGATCTTACACTCCAGAGTCTAATAGTCTACCACTGCAATAATATATGCAGGGAAGTTTTAATAATTATTAATTAATTAAAATGCATAGTTGAAATATTTTTGAAAATTAAATATGGCTATAAAATTCTAAGCTTTGCTAATTTTTTAAAATGCTTTTATTAAAATTGGAAAATCAGTTTGTTTGTTGGTAGGTTTGTTTGATAAATGTTTGATCTCTTTTAAGTTAAATCTTTTCAGTATGTTACCTAGTTTCTTAGATATGGAACAGAGTGTGAAAATATTACAAATATTCAATATTTTCCACATATCAAATTTAACATTTTTTCTTAGAATTTTAATTTGTTTTAAATAATATTTACGAGAGGGTGGTATAGAAATTTTTTTTTCAGTTTCAACATTTTAAAATCCATATTTAATAGACTTAAGTTCAAGATAATTTGTTGAAATTTTGTACATTTTTAAAATCTATGAAAGTGATAGAAAATATTAATATTTTAAATGAGTGATGTAGTTTTTTAGTTGTGGAAGAATGGAGGGCATGTTTTAAATAATGCTTCTGAGTTTTCTTTGTTGTAATTGTAAATTTCAATTAAATAATAAGAAAGTTGTTTATAATAGTTTTAAGATTTTTTTTAAAAAAAAAATTCCAGATAAAAAAAATGTCAACAACTTTAAACAGAAAAGTTATTTACTGATTTCTTATACATATATAATTATGTATACATACTAAATATGATATATACATAAAGAGTAGAAATATTAACTTACTGTAGAAATATCTTGATATTTATACAATATATGTGTGAAATTGATTTAAAATAAAATTATACGTATTAAGTGAATTCATTTAAAATATAGTTTTGGTAATTATTTAAAAAAAAATACAAATTTTCAATCAAAACAAAAATGTTAAACCCTTTTCACTTAAAAGAATATTTCATATTTTTAATCACTTATATACATATATATTATGTACACATACTAAATGTATTATATAGGGGATATATTATAGCAGGATTATCTAATGATATATATCAACTATAAGCATCCAGTCAATTTAAAGTAGAATATAGTTTTAAATTTTTATTTACTGTGCCAATACTAAAAATTTAAAAATAATAGTCAATCTTTTTTTATATATTAAATGCTTTTATTGACTGTGCATTAAAAAGAAAAATAAAAGCATGGGGGGGGGCAGAAACTAATTAAGTCAATTCCTACAACTTAATTAATATCTGGATTACCATGCACTTAATTCAAATAAAATCTAAAAACTCCAATTGTGGTAGAAGAAACAATTATTTTTTTTGTGCACAGTCAATAAACACATTTAATATGAAAAAGGTATTTCTATTATTCTTATTGCAGTTATAATAAATTTTATTCTTTAAATATTTATGTAAGCCAATTAACAATTGAAAGAAAATTCATAGAATAAAGCGATTCTTAGTCAAGAAAAAGAACTTACTAAATGTATATATGAGCTTAAAATGATATAATAATCATCAAGATATTTATTCGGGAAGGATTGTATCATAGTTACTCTTAGAGTAAGTTTGGCACTTTGACAATTAATTGTAGTAATTTGATATTGATAGTGAGCAATGAATATTCAGACATATAAGAGGTTATCAGGGCTAACTGAAGAGTACTAAACCAGTATGAAATGTAATTTCAATTGCCTTTTTCAGAAATCTATTTATGTGCTTGAAGTATGTGTGGTAAAATGAAAGTTATAAGTTCAAATGTTTTTTATAATTATTGTATTCATTTTTCAGAACTAAATGTTTTGTATTGCATAAAGCACAGTATTTTTAAATACAGATGTATTTATGGCATACAATTAATGCTCTTACCTACCATTCTCAAGATTTGGAATTTAAGTTTAATCTGTGCAAAGGTTGTAACTTAGATTCTAAACAAGCTTAGGATTTTTCATAGATAATTCAGCTAATTATGAAAAATTAATAATTAAATGGGAATCTAACTCCTCATAGTGAGAAGATAAAGCAAAACAGGAAGGCAAAGAAAGAAATCTCACCACTCCAAATTAGCAAGCTTATTTCTGTTTTTTTTCTCACTATTTTTATTTGCAGTCCTATTAATGATATTTTGTTCTGCAATGCACCATTTAAAGGTTATTACAATAATCCCATTCTTAAAAACGTTTCCATTCAAAATGCTACTTTTAAATACTATTATACACAACTAGTCTAAATCATTCTTTTATTTGCTTTATAATAGATAATAAAATTGTATATTATATTGTAAAAAGGTTGTTTTATTCTCTAAAAAATGCAATAAAAAGAAAACATTTATTTTAATAGTTCATTACTTTTTTCGAAATCTGTTGCTGATATGAATTTAGTAAAAAAAAAAAAAATCTTTAGCTAGGCGAACCTTGAAATCGTGGTTTAATATATTTAACTTTCTACTAAATATTTTTTCACGTTTAATATGTTCAGTTTTTAAATTTATCAGCGATATTTGAAAAATTATTGCAAACATCTTTATATATATTTAAACCCTTTGTTATTGGTTTTTTTTTTTTTTTGAAACGTTCAACACGTCCAATCATATCAGCCTTTTTTTTTAATTTTCGTTTCGTTTCTGCCTTGTAATTATTAATTCAAGTCATTCAGATGCTCAATAATATCATCAAGAAACGTCAAATTCGTTAACATTTCATAATAATTTATGTCATAGTTAATATTGGTAACAAAATTTCTATTGTTATATTAGCAAATCTATAAATCTTTATAAAAACAATCTATGGTATAGCAATGAATAGAGAATAAAATAAAAGATGTCTACATTTCTGATTGGTTTTCATTTGGCCCCTGAATACTATATATATATATTGTAACTTGTGTTAAAAAACAGGCAAAACTCTCCATACAGTAGTGCCACTCAGTGCAAGCCAGAATAATCAATGGATGCCAGAAGGCTTGTGCATAAAATCCCTATCAAGTGCCTGCTCGTCCAATATCCCCAGATTGAATGAAACTACTGTATGGAGAGTTTTGCCTGTTTTAATAACAGTTATGAGCAAGCATAAGAAATGGTGATCATGTGATTGTAACTTGTGCTTTAGAAATGAATCTCTAATTTTAAAAAATACTTTCATTACAGATAGAAAAATTAATCTTAATAAATGGTGGAGTTTAAATTTATACAATGTAAAAAAGCTTATATTTTGCATAAAAAAGATATGTATATTTTAGGCCAATAATATAGATGCAGCTGTGTTAATTTATTACTGAAATAAATTAAAAAAGTGGTATACTATTTTATGATAATTTTTAAAAATTGCAATATATATAAATTTAAAAATGGTACTTTAGTATTATTCAACCGATGACATATTACACTTACCGATTTTCCTTCCAGTAGACGTTGTTGATGATAACATGACAACATTGTCATGGCAACCAAGTCACTGGCATGATTAATCCATGAGAGAGTCAATTTTTGGATTTTTTTGACCTGCGAGATTTAAAAATCAGAGAGATTTGGGAAATTTTGTTGTTTGTCTGTCTTTTGTGATTTTGCCAAGGCTTCACACTGATTTTTTTCGTTCTGCCATATTGTGAATTTGCTATTCACGGCTTTCGTCATATTGTAATTTTGCTATTCACAGCTTTACACTGATTTATTAGTTCTGTCATATTGTGATTTTGCTATTTACAGCTTTCTGTCATATTGTGATTCACAGCTTTACACTGATTTTTTCGTTCTGTCATATTTCCATTTTTGCTACAAATGGCTGAAACTACTGATGGTACATTGTGGAATTTGCCAAGTACCAAAGAATAAGTTGATCCTTTCTATGCAATTTTGGAGCACATATTTCAGTCCACCGCAGTGAACGCTATTTCTAAGTAATTTTAGCGATTGCATTTGTCCACAAATCACTTGGAGACGTTATCTTAAAGATCGCAAGATCAGACTGATATGGCTTCAGGGTAATACATCATCGGTTGGATAATACTAAAGAACCTTAAAAATAAATACATTTTTAAATAGATCTTTGGAGTAAAAGGTATCTTTTATTTAAAAAATCCATAAAGCAGGAGAAAACGCTATTCATTTGATTGCTGGCTGATATAAATTTAACATTAAGTTGCTTCTGATATGGCTACCTGAGGGAGAAATTCTAACCTTGGAACATCAAAAATCTCTAACAACCTGACCTACATTTAAATTCAGATCATGATTAGACAAATCCAGCACCTGCTATTCTGTAAATTTTTTCATGTATATACACCGTATTTTTTTGTTTTAGAATGTTAAAACATCTGTCTGTTTTTACTGCTAGCAATCTGTTTTGGAATTTTTTTTTAATATGTAAACTTGCAGAAAAACTTTTCTGTAGGTTTATTTTTTGAAGGAGGAAGAAAAGCTCTGAAGAAGTTGAATTATTAATAATTTTTTCTTTCATATATTTAAAATTTGAAAACTGTATAAAGTCACTGATTTATTAAATCCTAAAAAATAAGAAATAATTCTAGATGCCTTATTTTAATTTATATCAAAAATTACTTTTTTTGACAGGTATCTACATGAATAATATTATTTAACTGCAGAAATATTTTTTAAATATTATTTTTAAACCAATTCACCTATTTACACTATTACAGAGTCATCTATCATAAACTTAAGTAGTTAATGGATGCTGGATGATATTATATCTGTACACTCTGATTACTTTCTGGTTATTCATTTTTTTCCAGTGTGAAATATTGTATTTACAATACACATTAAAAACTATCTTTACTTTTTCTGGGTCTTTTACAATTTCTTGGAATACAGTTTAAGATTTCAATTGTTTATATCTATTATCATCTCTTCTAGTAATATGTCAAGCATGACTCCAGTTCAGTCTTTTAATTCTTTCAACAATGTCAGTAACATCTGTTTGCTCTCTTATGCATATAATGCATTTTCGATCTCTTCTTGTTACTCCTAACATGCATCTCTTCATACTTCTTTGAGTGGTCTGAAGTCTCGATATTGGTGAAATTTATGTACATGTATATATATCATTATAAAACTAAGCTTTGTGTTTCATTTTTTATTTTTCTGGAATTAGCAATTATGTAATTTCTAAAGGGATTTTAGATTCATTAGTAGCTAAATGAAAAGTGTGTTAATATTTCCAATGCCTACTTACATTGGGGTTCAAATGCATACATAAGTAAAACAAATAAACCAACCTTTAAATAGTTCACTGCAGTGCATTCATAATTCTTCTGGGGGAAACAGTGAAAGAAATGCCATTACTCACTGGCTTTATTTATTTGTGGGTGATGAGAATTTGAGCTGTTTTTTAATTCCTATTTTATCGTCTAGTTAAAAATAGCAACTTGTTTTAAAACTGATTGTCCTGACTGGATTTGAATCCAAGTCTTAAGCCTGGCAGATGATAGACTTACTATTACATATGAGAGTCTTCACATGTAAACAAATATATTTATGAAAGTAACACAAGCATATACTTAGAAGTGTATAAAGATGCACAAATATACATTTATGTAATATATATGTCTTAGGATACTTGGCAATTAATTGTGCTATATAATACCCCTTCCATGCAATATTCTGTCAAGAATGTTATAAAATAGTTATTAATTGATGGCAGGTAACCAAGACTGTGAAATAATTCTATTACAAATTCCAATATTATATTAATTTAAATACAAGGGCAGTTTTACACTGAATAGACACTATATTAAGACATAAAATTAATAAATTAAATAAAAATATATGATACTGCAATAGACAGTATTTAATGTTAGATACATATATGAAAGTGTATCAGTTATTTTCATATTAATTTCATTCAAATCTGAATCATGTTCAAAATCTCTTAACACTTGAAACCTATTTGTAAGTTCTAATTTAAATTCATTAGAATGTTTCTGAAGATAAGAAATATCAAATGTAAATATTGTTTTCCTTAATAATTTCTGTCTCTCTAGTTTTACATTAACACGTAACTTACACCTTACTAATCGATGATCACTTCCTGTGTTAAATTTATTAAGATAGTTGGTAGAAAAAAGCAGCAATTGACTAATAAAATTTCTACTGAGACTAGAGAATTTATGAAGAAAAGAAGGAATATGAAGATATACAAAAGTGATGTATTAAAAAGAATTGAATATCTCGAATTTTGTAAAATGGTACGGAAAAGAGTTGAAAATGATATAAGAAAGTATAACTGTGAAATAGCAAGGAAAGCTGTAGAAGAAAATAAAAGTCTCAAGAATGTTAAACAACATTTTGGTATTGGTAGGAAATTTATATCTGCAATAAGAAAAAAAGATGGAATTATTACTAAAAAGAGAGATGACATCATGAAATTGGTAGAAGATTTTTATCAAAAATTATATAGTAATAAAGAACAAGTACCTCCTATATCTATTACATCTTCCGAATTGCCCAGAATTTTAAATGAAGAAGTGAGACATGCAATTGAATGTACGAATAAAGGAAAGGCTCCAGGAAATGATGGAATTATAATTGATATATTAAAAGAAGCAGGTGAAGAAATAGAAACAATTTTAGCAAAGTTATATACCAAATGACTAAATGATAAAGATGTACCGGAAGATTGGAAGAATGCAGTAATAATATTAATATTTAAAAAAGGTGATAAAGAAGATATTAGAAATTACAGACCTATCAGTTTTATATAAAATTTTTACCAAGATAATTACAACTCATCTACAGAGAACTTTGGATTTCCACCAACCAAGAGAACAAACTGGATTTAAAAGTGGTTTTAGTACAATAGATCATATCCAGGTCTTGAGAGAAGTCATAGAAAGGACAAAGGAATATGAGTTGTCATTATGTTTTGGATTTGTAGATTATGAAAAGGCATTCGATTCTATATACATTTCTTCAGTGATTAAAGCATTGGATCATCAAGGTATAGATCCAGGTTATTGTCATATTTTAAAGAATATTTATAAAAATGCAACAGCAACAATTAGATTACATAATGATACTGGAAAAATCAACATTGAGAAAGGTGTAAGGTAAGGTGACTCCATATCTCCAAAACATTTTACAGCAGTGCTGCAAGAAGTATTTTGTGGATTAAAATGGGAAACTAAAGGAATGAAAGTAAATGGAGAGTATTTAAGTCATTTAGATTTTGCAGATGATGTAGTTGTTTTTGCAAATAATGCTTCAGAGCTGCAGGAAATGTTGCAGGAGTTAGCAGATGAATAGAAAAGTAGGACTAAAGATAAATGTTAAAAAGACTAAAGTAATGTTTAATCGATTTGCTCAAAATATGAAAATAAAGATTGATTATGAAGAATTAGAAGAAGTTAACAGTTACAAATACCTAGGTCAGATTATTAATACAGATGGAAACATAATGGAGGAAATTAATCTAGAATTAAACTTGGTTGGAGTGCTTTTGGTAGAAATAACTTGATACTAAAAGGAAATATGCCTATGTGTTTGAAAAGGATGGTTTTTTAACAAATGTGTTTTACCAGTTTTTACTTATGGATCTGAGACTTGGACATTTAATAGAAGAGCAATACAGAGACTTCAGACCACTCAAAGGAGTATGGAGAGATGTATGTTGGAAGTAACAAGAAGAGATTAAAAACGCAATGTATGGGTAAGACAACAAACAGGTGTTACTGACCTTATTGAAAAAATTAAAAGATTGAAATGGAGTTGGGCTGGACATATTGCTAGAAGAAATGATAATAGATGGACAATTGAAATTTTAAACTGGATTCCAAGAGATTGTAAAAGACTCAGAAAGAGACCACATGTGAGATGGATGGATGAAATAAGAAAATGTGCAGGGGTGTTGTGGAAAAAAGAAGCTAAAGATCGGAGAAGATGGATTAAACTTGGAGCGACCTTCATCCTGCAGTGGATTGATAATGGTTGTTGATGATGATGATGACATATATGACGTTATAAATATTTTGAATATTAATAAATATTAGTAGATCCTTCATATTTAAATGCCGAGTTTGTTAATGTAGTGTAAGATTTTTTTAAACTGCTTAATGATTTGACTGAGGAAAGATATTTTCAAAATTATAATATTCAAAATAAAATTTAGATGTGTTAAATTGTAAAAGTACTTTCATTAAAATTTTACTTTCAACCAATCTTAGCGTTAGAACAATATGCTGTTCAGATAAGATTTAAAAAAGAGTTAGCTTTCTGAATTTTTTAAAAATTAAAATCTATTGTTGGAGTTTTTATTGCAATGATTTAATTAATAATCTTATTTTTAAAAATTCAGTACTTGTGTACTATTTCTGCAACAAAGAGGAGATAGGAGGCCTTTTCACATGTGTAATCTTGCGACTGAGAGAAAATAAATCCTGCGATGATATTGAAAAACGTGAAAATGTGAGTCTCTTTTTCAAAACCTGCTTTGATTGGTATTATTTTGCTTTATTTATATTTGTCAGTTGCAAAAACTTTTTCCCCCAAAAATCTACTTGGATTGCTATTATTTTGGCTTCTTTATATTTGACAATTGACAAAAGCTTGGCTATTATTCCTGCAACAAAAAAAAAAGATAGGAGGCTTTTTCACATGTGTAATCTTGCAATTGAGAGATAATATACCTTGCAGCGATGTATACTGAAAAACGTGTCAAAAAGATGATTCTCTTTATAATGGCTTACTAGTTTAAGAAATAGGATAAGAATTCCATCTGATATGTTTGTTTATGTGCTTTAATATTCTTAGTGGATTCTTTAAATTTTTCATTTCAATTTGATTTGTAGATTTTAAATATAATAAACACCTCCACACTTCCCCATTCTTTTCAAATTCATATAAATAAAGATATAATAAAAGACAAATGACCCCCAAGATGCATTTCGTGCTGAACCAGCACTCATCAGTTGGCCCAGGTCACCATCTCTCATATATATCTCTACCATATTTTCATTTACCATTGTCAACCTCCCTCCACTCACAACTTTGACACCATCCATTTCAGATAAATACACTAATGATTATTACTAATCATTTTCGAAACTAGAGATTATCTCTAGCACAGATATAAACTTTAAACCTCAGTTAAAGATTAATATATCTGATTTTTTTTTTAATTTACACACACGGAGTTATTCACCTTTCTCTGTCCTGTATGTAATATCTTTATAGATATAATAAACACCTCCACACTTCCCCATTCTTTTCAAATTCATATAAATAGATATAATAAAAGACAAATGATCCCCAAGATGCATTTCGTGCTGAACCAGCACTCATCAGTTGGCCCAGGTCACCATCTCTCATATATATATATATCTACCTTATGCAAAGCATTTATCTAGAGTAAATTGTTACATTTTCATTTACCATTGTCAATCTCCCTCCACTCACAACTTAGATTTTAAATATGCATACAAAATATGCAAAATATAATATTAAAATGCCTTTCAAGTACTTTTCAAAAGTCTATATCATCGTGAATATTTTTACAAAACGTCTTAATCTCATTCTACACAAACTCTTGGAGAACCTATAACAATATAAACATATATAACTATCACTGAAAACATTTGTATATACATATTATTAATAAATCTAAATTTTTTAAATAAAAAAAAGTGTCTTAAAAAGTTCAGCAGTCTGTGAGACCGAAAAAAAAGTTTACTTTTATTTTACATCTATAGTATCTATTTTTAAAACTAGAATTATTTATAATAAAACAAGATTTTGTTTCTTCTTCTTAGTTTTCCTGTTTGTTAAACAATTTGATAATTTTTTTTTCCAAGTAAAAATTAATCCGGATTTTACTTCTCTAGTGAACACCAATGAATTTTAAAACTATTTAGAACAGACAATGAAAATCCTATCTGCAAATATTGCAGATCGAACAGAAAACCTGAACTTGGTTATTGTGTACTTAATCTGGGTTCAAATTCGGGACAGTTAATCATATCAAAATGACCTTTAGCCAATCTAGCTAGTATTCTTAACTGCAATAAACAAAGAAGAAAAACAACAAGCTCCTGTCACTCTCCATTTGTCAGTTGCAAAACCTTTTTTTTTTCAAAATCTGCTTTGATTGCTGTTATTTTGCGTTCTTTAGATTTGACAATTAATGAAATCCTTTTTTCACCAAGGAAAAATCAACAAGTCTGAATTCTTCTTCAACAGTAGATGTTTGGTACTGTATGCAGAGAGATCATGGCAGTTAAAGATCGAACAGCGGCAGTCACACTTAGAATTTGATGGATTCAGAAACTGTGCTTCACAGTTCAAGGAGTATGGGGTTGGCGAAAGAAACAGCAGTGCGGGAGTTACATCAACCCAACACTTGCCAAATATATGAGCATCCTTTGCACAAAAGTGATTACACATTTTTCTCTAGACTCAATAACATATGAAACAATTTTTTCCGCCTGCATTGAAGAAAAGTCTTACAGTTGATACATGTTTATTGTTGTTAAAATAGGCAAAACTCTCTCTGTACAGTAGTGCCACTCAAAGCAAGACAGAGTAATCAATGGATGCCAGAAGGCTTGTGCATAAAATCCCTATCTAGTGCCTATTCATCCAATATCCCCAAACTAGTTTCTGGCTTGTAGGCACTAGATAAGGATTTTATGCACAAACCTTCAGGCATCCATTGATTACTCTGTCTTGTTTTGAGTGGCATTACTGTATAGAGAGAGTTTTGCCTATTTTAACAAGTTATGAGCAAGCATGGGAGATAGTGATCATGTGATGTTTACATTTATTGTCGTGAATTATTATTTGTTTTGTGTATTTACAAAAAAGGATAGGTTTCTTAAAATTTTGGTTATTCAATTTTTTCCGTCTGTATGAAAAGCAGTAATAAAAGTTTTATATTTATTGGTCTGAATTATTTGTTTTGTTTTTTAAATCAAAAAAATACAGTTAGTAGTATTTTTCTGGAAAATCTCTACACACTTTGCAATCATGTGTTCATTTTGGAAGGAGCATTTATATCATTTTTCTGTGGTCAAATGAAAATTCAATTTGTTTGTTTGAACACGATTAATTACTGTTATTTATTACGATGTAAGTAGCATATATGTATATTTTATGTGTTTTTGTAAATATTATTTAATAAAATTATAATTTAGTGATTGTTTTATGCATCTGTAAAGTAACATTTGGGAGTTTAATCGGTAATTTTGATTCAATATATTTTTGGGGGCCTAGTTTTTAAGATAGATAAAAAAAATTTTTGCATGTTCTTGTCAACCTGCCGATAATATTGTAAATCTTGTGAAAAGTGTACTCGTTCTTGGTATATGTTTTTAAAAACTATTTCTACACATTTTTTGAAATTGATTGAATTAAGTGTCAAAGCTTTGTCATCTGCATATGTATATCTCATATAATATTTATTTTTTGATCCTTTTTAAAAAATATTGTGTACTATTTCTGCCACGAAGAAAAGATAGGAGGGCTTTTCACATTTGTATCAAAGCATTGGTAACTTTGGAATGTTTGATAATTTTGTAAATGGCCGCCAAAATTACAACATTAAAAAGTTACCAGTGTATTGATATGAATGTGAAAAGGCCTCCTATCTTACCTCATTGCAGGAATAGTACACAAGTACCAAAAATTCATATTTATGTAAATACAAATAATTTAGATTGTGCATATTATTCTCTTATCTGTTTAATTGTTTTTTCATAGTCAGTACATATATTTCAATTTATGATGATAAGAATGTATGTATATACTTCAACAAAAATCAATAAATTAAAAATTAACTGTGATAAAACATAGTTGCTGAAGCTTTAAACATAAAATTATAACAATAAAGCTGAGCGCTTTCGGGGGACTTAAGCCTCCATAATCATAGCTCAATACAAAATATGATGATATATATTTATAGTTTGGTGGAATACCAACAAATGGTGAATCATGTCCTTTGCTATCTTTAATGATATGCATGTACTTTGGCAATGAAGATAGTCATCCAGCAATTCATTGAAACAGATATTACTGTCCTTCTATCTGTTTCACCTTTATGTCTCCATAGACACATCTATGCCGGTTTTGAACACTCTTTAGTACAAGTGTATATGTATCCACTCAGTGTTATATGCCTTTACACAGCTGTATATATATGTTACATAGTTGTATGTGTCCACACAGCGATATATTCATTTATACAGTTATATATATATAGTCACAGTTTTATATGCATTCAAACAATTATATGTTTATTGTCACACATACAAGCACCTGTAAATGATAATGATATTAAATTTTGTATAGACATATTGCAGCATTTATATAAATAATATATTGTATAAGGGTTATTTTGTTTAGAAAATGTGGCTAAATATTCTTTAACAAGTTTGGTTTAAGTAAATTAACAAAAACACATGCGAAATTCACAGATTGGTAATAAGACTATTTAGAATAATTCGCAGGTGAGATCAGATGGTCCCTAGATTATTGACATTGTTTTAGAGGTCATTCATTACGATTGTAATGAATTTCTTTTCCCAGATCAAACCAGTAAAAATTTGGCAACAAGATAAAAAAAAGAGAGATTAGAATCAAAAGAGACAGACTGCTGTAAAACTTAGAAGTTTGAATTGTGTTTTAAAATAGATAGTCACTGGCTCTTGATCTAGGGAATATAGATATCGCAGATTTTATTTAGAATAATTTGCAGGTGGGATCAGATAGTCCCTAGGTTATTGACATTGTTTTAGAGCTCATTCATTATGATTGTAATGAATTTCTTTTCCCAGATCAAACCAGTAAAAGTTTGGGCAACAAGATAAAAAAAAAGATAAGAATCAAAAGAGACCTAAGGCTAAAACTTAGAAGTCTGAATTGAGTTTTAAAATAGATGGTCGCTGGCTTTTGATCTAGGGAATATAAATATTGCAGATTTTTTTTGAAATAGACTCTTTAGCTTTTTTTTCTGAAAATTGTTGTGGAGACCAGAATCCAAAATGATCGAGTAGAATAATATATTTACTGGCTCTGAAGCCAGATGGCTACTCTCAATTCCTCTAAACATTCCTTTGAATAGACTTCCCAGCAACCTGCATGGAGAATATGAAGAAATTTAACCTATCTGAAAGGCCACTGAAGATTATGATGCTGTCAGACGCCCTATTCCAACCACTATCATTGATATACGCTTCAAGTCCACTCAAGAAGGCAGAGAGAGATGGTAATCATTTTTAAAAAGAAGCTGCGGTATGAACTTTAATCTATAAATTCTTATAACATTTTAAAAAGAACGTTCTATCTAAATTATAAAAACTCTTTCAATTTTACCCTCTTATAAAACGAAACTATCAGTCTGTGTAACTTTATCTATAATGTAAAAGAAAAAAAAAATCACTTACTTTAATTTTATAAACTGCTGAAATCTTTTATGAATTAAAAGATTTTATATTTTTTTTATACTCGTTAAATGTCCGAAATTTATTCTCTTCAATCCCTACAAACTAACGGTCTTGCCAAATTTCAGTAATTTTAATATTTTGTTTAAATGCATTTTGTTATGTTTAATATGTGATGATATGTTCAGATTTCGAAACAATGAAACTAAGTAAGTAATTTATAAAGGAGATAATTGTAATCTTCACTTAGACATTTTAAAAGCCTTGTTTATTTTATTGAATCATTGTTTCGAAATTATAATATTGGTAATAAACGAATGCGCTAACCACTCGTTGTTATCATAGTTATATATATATTGTAAAATCGTATTTTTTAAGATTTGCTTAACCAATCTTATATTATAACCTTTGATATTTATTAGTTGGAAGGGGATATATATATATATTGTCTAGAGATGATAAAGTATATTTGCTAATGTTTGTATTAAGTCCCATCGAATATACTTTCCCTCCTTAATTAAGAATCTTTATATGCAGATTCAGGATCTTAACTAGATTATTTTTATGTAGTTTAAGCCCATTTTATTAGCATACTTATAATGCTAATTTTAAGAACTGTTTGGAATTAGCTTGACAGATAAAAGCTATCTGTTTTAGGCGCAAAATTATATGCATACTTATTGCTTTTTATATATATATTGCGTGCATTGCGGGTGTGTTTTTATATAGTACACTTATATGTGTTACGTTTTGCTGCCTCAGACAAGGGTTCACGGTAACAAACCGCCCCTTTATTTAGTTCGGGTTATGGCTATCTTCATTAGAACTGGGGGCGTGAGGACCCAGAATTTTCCATAAAGCCAATCCGACTTCCTGAACTTTATGTTCATACATCAATAGCAGCAAACCGTCGGTCTCAGAGCAAACCGAGCATTTGATGCTGAAACTCTTGAAGAATCACACACTCGCACTGCAAGTTTATTTCTTTAATATTTTATATAGCGCCATAGCGCATATATGTGAACCTAATGGTAACCAGTTCTTTTTCCCATAGTAATTAATCATTTAGCTTTAGACTGGAGTTTGAATCTGCATGATGCTGAGTTTTTTTTAGTTGCTCATTTAATTAATATATATAAGTCTTTAAAACTGGCTGTACTCATCATCATCTCTACTAAGGTATCAACTTCTAACTTAAGCAAGTCAAGTTCATAAGATGAGCATATTAAATAATTAGGCATGACCTCTATAACTCTCACACACATGTATTGTAATATGTTTAAAAGGGAACAGATGTACTTGATAACAGTTCCAACTATTGTAACATGCTTGCCTGTATTGAATACCTTGTGAAGATTATACAATTCTTGCCATTATGATATTTTGTGTTAGATCATTTGTTATTGTTTTAATAAATCCTTTTAAATATAAACTGTTGTATATCTTTCTTGCTCAGACTCTAGATCAAACCAAACCACAGTATCTTATCCAATCCATAGTATTTTATCCAATCCACAGTATATTATTAAATGTCACAGTTCATACTCCAATTTCTTAATGAGTTTATATGCTATATGTGTATGTTTAGTATTTAAGATTAATAGAGTGTCAAGTGTTATATATATCACTTATTTAGTTAGGTTAGTAATGACCTTAAGTCTCGTGTTTCTCCCTGTTCTATGTCGGCTCGCGGTTAAATGAGAACCGAGTGTAGCCCCAGGAATGTCACTCATAAGGTGTTAAATTTGGAGTACTGGCAGATGAGTTGGAGTTTGGTCGGATTAGAGGTCTCAACCACCTCACTACGGTCAGCTTTGGTATATTTTGCTTGGGCTCTGAATTTTGTTGCATGAGTGTACAAATCTGACTGTTACATCATGTATCTATCTATATAAACATTCACCCACCCATCCTTTTTTTCATCCATCTATCCATCCATGTATACACCTATCTACCTACTTATTTTTATCTATCTATTTATCTGTCTACCTATCTCTTTACTTATCTATTCATCCATATATTTATTTATATGTCCGTCCATCTACTTATCTAAGTATTTATCTATTCATCCATCCATATATTTATATCTATATAAACATTCATCTACTCACTCGTTCACTTTCATTACTTACCCATATATCTATTTATATAACAACAATCTAGAAGCATAATTCAAGTTAATACGAAACTTCTAGACAACTCATTTTACTAATCATATAATAACTTTTTAATAATAAAAAAAAAACAAGAATAAGTAAAGAATGATAAATAAAAACCTATTATATGTGATTAAATTGAGTGTTTTTTTTTTAAACTTTCAAGTGCTTTTATAAAAGTTAATCTAAACTGAAACTAATGTTAAATAAAAAAAATTGAATTATTTCATGTCTAATACTTTTGTTTAGGCTAATTTAACTCATTATGAAAGGTGAGTGATCATCAAAGCTTTTTACTTTAGTGCTTCAAATAAACATTAGTGAATTCTCGTAACAAAGTACAAATCAAAATACATGAATTTATACTTTTTCATAAATTGAAATAGAAAATGTTATCTAAAAAGCATATGTTTTTTATTTTTAAAAAATTTAATAACTAGAGAAAAAAAAAAAGTAAAATTATCTTGTATGTATACACACACTGTAAATACAATATAATGTATCAACACGGAGTGCCTCAAAAGTTTTTGAGCAATTTAAAATTTACAAGGGATGCTAATTTTAAATAAAAATCATTGTAATTTAATGAAGTTTTCTTAGATGTTATTTTTATAAATTTGTTAGAAATTATATCACCCAGGCATTCTTTTGCTAGTCACATGAACCTCACCTAAAATCATTGAACGATGAGAGTTTGATTATTTTCTGTTCTCATTTTATTTTCTAGCTAGAAATAGCTAGATACCCTTTTACTCATTATTGTGGATGGAACTGAATTGGCTATGAGTTGATTACCCCCCCCTGTCTAACTAAAATCAATTGTAGGCATAACAGGCTACTAGATACCATTGTAACGTGAAGTTCATAAAAAAAAACCATGAAGCAGGCATAATAAAATGTGAATGAGTCATTCATTTTGCTATAATATATTTTTCTAAATACACCTGGGTCTCGTTTTATGCAGATTTATTTAACACGATTTTGAAGTTACGTGATTCATGTTTCTTCGGAAGTTGAACTCCGATAATGCGCTATTACTTTAAATAATAAATTTCGCGCACTTACATCATATTGAAAGTAATAGCACATTATTGGAATTCGACTTTCATCTTAGTAATTTCAATATTTTCAGTGCTTTATAATAGTAAGATTTTATGCAATAATGAAATTAAAATCATGATTTCCACATTTTATGTATACCCACATTAAATTTGACAAGATTATAATATAAATTTGTTCAAACATTGTGCGTGTTAATTTTGCATTTTAAATCACATTCTGTTTTTGCTTTTTAAAAAAGAATGTAATCAATTAAAAATCATTTAGTGTCTGCAAGTTTATTTTTAATTATTTTCTTATTAATGACACTAATCACGAACATGCTCTTAAATTCCAATGAGAGCTAAATGGTTGTATGTCTGGATATCGCGAGCTTCATAAACAATTAATAAAATCATCATCTCAAAAATTAATTACTAATTACATTGTCATCAGAAAAACATTAACACAATATGAGAGTGAAATTGGCGCTAGTTGTATTTCCTCTTGTGAAGAATCTGATTTTTTACCAGTTTGCAAATGAATCTGTTTATCGGCAAGTAGCGATAATAATTAAAACGTGTATAAAAAAATGTCAATTACTGTACTGTAAATTATGCATAAAAATATATTGTTTTGAATAAAATTAAATATTATAGTTAAAAAAAGTTTGTCTTGTATCAATTTTTTTCAAATTTAAAATTTTTTATTAATCATATTTTATTTCCTTATTTTTTTTTTTGTGCGAATTTTAAAGTAATTTTACGTTGGTGCTTTGCTTTTATGCGATTTTTGAAAAATCACAGTCCATATCCCCCCCTTTTCAAGGTAAGTTACGTCTATTTTTGCACGATTTCTTTTGCGTGTGTTTTCTGAGGAACCTATCTATCGCGTAAAATGAGACCCAGGTGTAAATACATTTTGTTTATTTTAAATAATCATCAATAATCTTTTGTTGTAAATTTTCACTGAAATTTTATTGTATAATATTGCATTATATGCTAATATTATATTTAATATAGAACACAATTCTCCAGCAATTCAAAGAATAAGAATATTAATCTGCACACACATGTATATGTAATATTTCAGAAAGGAGTGTCCTCTCCAAGATATTTTAATAAAACATCTCCCAACATTATTGTCCAAATTGCTAAGCAGTTAACCATCCAACTGTAGGTTTAATGATGATCAAGTTCTTGTCGATAACATTACAAAATAGCTGCACAACTTGGAGTTCAAATATAATTATACATCTGAGAAACAGAAGCTCATGTATTAATAAAAAATGTGATGAATATATAAAGATTTGGTTAATAATTTATATATTATTGATTGATAAATACTAAAATAGAGATTATTAATTAATATGTAAGCAGATGACTAATATTTGATATAAGACCGAAGAAAACAAGATTCTTGGAGATTGGACAAAGCTTTTGGTTGTTGGAGTTTGTTTAGCTGTATTTCAGTTATTGGTGTTGGTGAAAGATTTTGCCATCAGCTTGAGGATGTAATTCTGACATGCAATTCCATAGATAGTTACTATCTCAGGCACTGCATCCCCAAAGTAACTAGGCTTATGTTTCAATGGATTCCTGACTTTCATATATTTTATCAGAATTAGCCTCTTAGTCTCAGATAATTTTCAAGAGTTAGGATTGACATTCCAAAAATTTTATATTATTTGTATTTATGATTAAGGTAGTCTTTAGATTTTGAAGTGAGGCAGCTCCTGTTTATTTAATATTGCTCTGTATAGTTTAATGTGTGAATGTTATATACTTTAGATCTTTCAGAATTTCTGGATTCTATTCATTTTAATGATTATTGGAATATCATTTAGATCTCTTGAAAAAGAGTGGAGGATAAAATTTGATAGCTGAATTCATTTTAGATCTATGAATGTATATATGGATAACAGAAATATGTTATTTATCCATTCTTTTACCCAAAGAAGAGAAATAATGGCTAAGATTGTTTCATGACTACAACATATAGGAAGAGTAATCTTGACAGTGTGTGTATATATAAAAGAAATGTACATATATAAAGATCACATATAAATATTAAAATAAAGCTAGAATGATTTAAATATTATTTAAATAAATAGCATTATTTATTTCTATAGATACTCTTATTTATCACCAATATAGATAAATTATTTAATCAATTTCTGGTTCTGGCAAAAATCTAAATTCTTGAGAAATTCAAAAATATTTAAATTAAAGATAACTCTATTGTACATAAATTAACAATAATCTATTATCCTTATTATTTATTTTTTATATAAAATTTGCATCAATCTTGATAAATCTTGCAAAAAAAAAATTATTTTTGGAGAATTACATGGGCTTTGGATTTTTGCTTTATGTTACTTAATTGTATAAAAAAAACATTGGTAAGTTTCTACTAATGCAAGTGAAACTGCCAAAATAGTTAGTTAATATATATGTGTATGTGTGCATGCAATAAAATGACATTGGAATTAATCCTATAAAATTTACTACATCAATATAAATTTTTACATAAAAATTGTTATAGTTAGATAACAGCATGTCTACCGTTTTTACCAATACATAATTTATATACTGTATTTTTATTGTTCTACTTTATTTATTAAATTATATAAAATATCTATAAAATATTCACAAATTTTGAGAAATTGAATGTAATAATATATAAATAATAAATTAGCTAAAAATTTAAAATAAATATAATGCAGTTAACTTTACGACTAATTCATTCATTTTATTACATATATTATTTCCAAGTAAAACTAAAGTTATGACAAACAATAGAACTAGAGCATGTAAAATTAAGCATTTCTCCAGTCAATTATGAAGGTTATGTGATTATAATGACATTTTTATTTTTATAATTAAAGCAGTGACATTTATCTGACCAATGTAGACAAATTTGGGATATTTATTTCCTAGTCAAGAATAGTTGGATATGTAATATTTAATTGAGTTTTCTATGAACTGATATATTGAAAGAAAAATACCAAGGGTGTTTGTGACAAGAAAAAAATTCAAAATTCATACAACCCAAAATAGAATGGCAAAAAGATGCTGTAACCACTAATATATATATATAAAACTTACAGCATACATCTCAATGGTTAATATTATATAATAACTAGATTAACAGCCTGACACTAGTTTATTCAGCACTTAAAATACTCTCAATCCAAAGCACAAAATAAAAGTTATTAAATGATAAGAATAGACTGTCTTATCCTTTTTACCTAAATTCATTTATATAGGCAAACCCGAAGCACTATGGAAAGAAGGCATGAAGATCTTAAATTGATCCCATTACTTTTTAAAGCTATATTTCAGATTGCTTTGTGTTGTTTATTGACATTTGCAAAATGTTTCAATTTACAGCCTGTCAAGGCATAAACTAAGAAGCACTTCCAGTTTTAGCTTAATGTATTTTCAGGGCTGAGCACCATAATCATAGCTATTAATATTATACTTCTAAACTGGATTTGTACAAACTTTTAATATTATTTACAAATGCCTTAATTTACATATTCTAATAATTAGACAGTTGGACACTATTTAATCATTTATTAATCACATTAATGCAATTTGTAATATATCATGTCTCCTTTATTTTTCATTCTGGTCATTTCAGACCAATTTTTCTTTTGAGTGTCAAAACAGTGTGTTCTTCTCTTATATGGTCTGCTTAGAGTGAAACGATTGAAAAATAAAAGAGGCATGGTATATTGCAAACAACAGTAACATTAGTAAAAAATCAAATAGCAAGATGTCCATTAATTAAAAATTATTATAATAACAACGAAAATAATAAATATAATGGTAAAAACCTATTATATACAGTCTTTTGATTTGCAGAAGTACTTTTTGTTAAATCCTTAATCCGTCTCAACTGGGGTAAATTCAAAAAACCTAATGGAAGCAAACATCATCAACTCAAATCCCATGAATCCTGTATTTTAATGTTAGCAGCTTGTCTATTAATTATATTATTTTATTTCTATTTATTAAAATGGCCTCCTTAATTTTTCTTTTATTATGGTTTCTCTCTTCGTGAAGAATCTTAACACGTTCAATACCAAATTTAAATTTATATTTATATGTTCTTTCATGATCCAGGAAAACTGAAGCAGGCATTAAATCATTATTATTTTTATTTTTCACATGTTTGTATAACAATTCATGCTCCTTTAATCTTTTTTCAATACTGCACCTCGATTCATCTATATATGATAACATGTATCCACAAAAAAATTGATACACAAACTTACTTTAAAGGTAGTTGAAGAGAGTTAAGGAATTAACAGAAAGCACTTCTGCAGATTGAATGACTTTATATAATAGTTAATTACCATTATATTTATTATTTGCATTATATATCATCACCATCATCAACAACCATTATCAAATCACTGCAGGATGAAGGTCTCTCCAAGTTCAAACTATCTTCTCCGATCTTTAGCTTCTCTTCTCCACATCACCCTGCACACTTTTTTTTATTTTATCCATCCATCTCACATGTGGTTTCTTTCTGGGCCTTTTACAATCTCTTGGAATCCAGTTTAAGACTTCAATTGTCCATCTATTATCATCTCTTCTAGCAATATGTCCAGCCCAACTCCACTCAGTCTTTTAACTTTTTCAATAAGGTCAGTAACACCTGTTTGTTCTCTTCTCATATATTACATTTTCGATCTCTTCTTGTTTCTCTTAACATGCATCTCTCCATACTTCTTTGAGTGGTCTGAAGTCTCTGTATTGCTCTTCTATTAAGTGTCCAAGTCTCAGATCCATAAGTAAGAACTGGTAAAACACATTTGTTAAAAAACTTCCTTTTCAGACACATAGGCATATTTCCTTTTAGTATCAAGTTATTTCTACCAAAAGCACTCCAACCAAGTTTAATTCTATGATTAATTTCCTCCATTATGTTTCCATCTGTATTAATAATCTGACCAAGATATTTGCAGCTGTTAACTTCTTCTAACTCATCATGATCAATCTCTATTTTCATATTTTGACAAAATCCATTGAACATTACTTTAGTCTTTTTAACATTTATCTTTAGTCCTACTTTCATCTGATAATTCCTGCAACATTTCCTGCAGCTCTAAAGCATTATTTTCAAAAACAATTACATCATCTGCAAAATCTAAATGACTTAAATAATCTCCATTTACTTTTGCTCCTTTAGATTCCCATTTTAATCTACAAAATACTTTTTGCAGCACCAAAATAAAGGTACAGAAGAATTGGATTATATTTTGACTAACAGAAAATATATATTTCAAGATAGTAATGTTCTTAATAAATTTAACACAGGAAGTGAAACAATGTAAGATATGTGTTAATGCAAAACTAGAGACAAAAATTAAGAAATTATATATATATATCAACAGCCAAAACTTAATAAACCAATTAAATATCCACAATCTGTTATAAAATCTATTAATATAAGGGGTTCACAGTATTGCATATTTTTTGAAAATGTCTGCTAGCCCTTACACTTCAAGTCTTCTGAACAACTTTTTAAACATTTTTTGATACATGCACTCATTTCATGCTAGAAAACAGAATTAATGTAATATTAATATATTAATACAAAAAGAAAAATCTGAAGAAATCAGTATTTCCCAATGCACAGTAAAGTCACAGTAATTTAATCCACTCTTCGTTTGCTTGATGGCTTCATTTTTATGTTATCTGGTTTTGCAAGCATTTGTGAGATTGCTTTGAGAAGATTTTTGGAATAGCAAGAAAAAAATTTTTTTTGCATGATTTATTAAAGATTTATGATTAGTTTTATACAATAATTGTATAATAATTATTAAAAGACAAAAGTGTATATAATTAAACTTTTATTTTATATGTATATGCTTTATTTTTAAAAATAAAAGTTAAAAGATTTTAGCATAATGGTAATGAAGAAAACATGATGGTCATATCTTATGAAAATGATTACTAACACCTTTATCGACACTGTGGTAGGATCTTTTGATATATTCTTAAAGTTATAAATGCAATTTTAATTTTTAGAGTGGAAATTTATATATTTTTTCAGGGCTTAACATTTATTCATTTTTAATTAAAAAACTAACTTTCAGTCAGCAAAGATTTTAGTAATTTTCTGGAGTCATTTGCTTGGCTGATATCTTACTTATTGTTGAATGATAAAAGAAGTTCATTGTTTTCATTACATTTAACATTTTTTTTTTAATAAATCAAGTCCAGTTTATTAAATTCTAATATAGAATAATGATTTAATATTAAAATCAAATGAAGAACATTGACAAAAATTGCTAATAGGGCTAATAACAGAAATTTTTAACCTGTTGAGGACTAAGGCAATTTCTATAGATAAAAGATGGATTATCTAGAGTGGTTACCTTGTTAAGTAATTGTGAATATTTTATTAGTTTATTAAGCATTGGCTATTGTGCTAAAATTACATTTGAAAACTAGTTAGCTGTTGGCAATTTATGGTTTAATGTACATATGTCAGGCAAGGATTAGCATATTTGTTTATCATACTTATGACATTGTACTCAAATCCGGATGAAAATTTTCAGGTAAGGTGTTTCCAAGCAATTAATTTTTTTTTCAGGTATCAACCCAGATAACCAATTCAGCAAGCCATCCAGTTATCTGGTCAATTAACTAGTTTTGTAATTAGTATTCTTTGTTCATTACTTTGCATAGATGGATACTGGAAAGATTTTTGCTAAGTATTGTTCTTATTCAAAGTTATTTATCTTTTGACCTAGATACAATATATATATATTAAGTGTTAACTGAAAAAAAACAAAACACTGTAAACAAAAATGTTTTTGGAAGTATTTTCATTATTTACATATATTATTATGGTGTTGATTGATTAATATTTTATTAACAAGAATTTATGGTTCAATGCGTACAAATTATTTATTTCAAAAGACATTAAAACACTTTTAATTTTGATGAATTATTAAACATAAACTTATAAATAAAATATTAATTTAATTTCCTAATTTAAAAATACTGAATATACGGTTTCAGAAATATTTGTTGATATAAATATTTATAATTTAAATAATTATTAAAATACAAAGGAAGGAAATTACAAGATAATTATTTATTTTACATATGGAGAAAAATAAATAAATAAAAAAGGATATTACAATAATATTTACATTTGTCTGTATGAGAAACTTTTAGAAATTATTTATAGTTGGTTGACTTTTAAAAAAATAAAATAAAACAAAATTGTTTTAAGTTAAACATTTGTTTAAAAACTATAAAAAAATTGGATGTTTTAAATTTATGTATTAAAAGCAGTAACGTCTAATTTAATATCTAATGGATGCAAGTTTTTTTTACTTATTTGTTTATACAAGAAGTGATAATAAAGACATAAAAATAGATGTATTTGCTATACAAGTAGAAGCACTTTAAATGTAATGTAGATTAACTTTGGTAAGTCTATTTTTTTGAAACAAAAAAAAACAAACATAAAAAAGGTCTTTCTTTGAGTAACAGATTTTATTGTATTTAATGTTTTATAATTTTCAAAATATCATTATGTTTTGTATGAAAATAATTATACAATATCTGATTATACTTTCTTAAAGATTATATGCTGGCTATATTGAAGATTTACTCTGCCAATATAGCAAACTGATATTTTCCTCTCTCAAACACACTTTATATATGTAATTGTTAAAAAAATAATCAACAGAATTAAAATTTAATTTAATTTTGATATGTTATAATCATGAGAAAAATTTAATCAAGTAAAAAAACTCAGACGATTTTTAAAATATTTCTTTTTAATTTATGATTGTAATGGAAAAGAATTAAAAAGCAAAAGTTAGCAATAGTAAATATATTCTATAATGCTAATGTTTGATTAACAAATATTAAAAAAGATTCAGGTTTAAATATTTTATATAATCTTTTTTCAAGGCATTAATGTCATATTTGTCTCTTAATTGTGTTACATTGTTTTATGTGCAGTGAACACCCAATCCATAATTTTTTTCAAAAAACCAGAAAAAGTAAGTGATAAATAAACAATAAAATAACATTCTGTTAAAAATATAAATAACTTGATGATTATTTACTGAACTAGAATACATATAAAGTGCAATTAACTTTGAGAATAACTTACATATTAAAAATATTCCATACCTATTATTTAATATATATATAAATGCATGTATATACATGTTTAAAAATCAGGTTTAATATTAATTTTAGTGATTAGACAAGATTACTTTTTAAAATTAAATAATGTCAATATTAATTTACTATTGAGTAATTTATTTATCTTATAAATAAAAAAATAATTGATATTTGTTTATCTTGGACAAATTTTATGATTTACTTATTTCTGACAATTTAAGAACATCAAATGCATTGGGAAAAAAACAACAAAAATTGTAAATAAAAAAGATTTCATCAAAATCTAAAAAAAAAAAAAAGAAAAAGTAAACATAA
Source organism: Epiperipatus broadwayi (assembly GCA_028023455.1). NCBI lineage: Eukaryota > Metazoa > Onychophora > Udeonychophora > Euonychophora > Peripatidae > Epiperipatus > Epiperipatus broadwayi. The sequence continues at coordinate 10,203,649 of JAQFVV010000010.1, read as the reverse complement.
ACAAAACAAATTATTTTTAAAAAATGAATAGATGAATAAAGAAAGATCAGAAACAAAATTAATAATTTTTAGACATTTCTAAATAAAAGAAAAAAAAAATATTATCTTTAAATTATAAAAATTAAAAGAAAGAAAATATCATTGATATTTTTAAAAGAATAAAAATGTTTTTTGAAACTGTTCAAAGAAATAATAGATATGAAAACATACTTTATTAAACTCTGGATCTATATAAAAAAAGTACATTTATGGCACTAATTTTGGTATCAAAGAAAATAGATTATGATTGCAAAAAATAATGCATACATAAATGAACTGATAATTTATTACATAATAAAAAAATCAATTTAAAAAAATTATATGTAAATAATTTTCACAGTATAATTAATAAATTAAAAAGCAAAAAATATCACATATTAAAAATTCCATTCTTTATTCTAAAAACAAATAGTCACATCCACAAAAATTAAGGCCAACTTTCTTCTACAAAGTATTCATTATGATGACAGTGATAAATTCTGAGAAATAATTAATTATCAAAAATGATTTATATTCATAATAGCAATGTTATATATATATATAAAATCAAAGTTAAAATTAATCTGCAGAATATTTTCAGATACTTTAATTTTTGTTTTACAGTGATGTAAGAAAATAGTTTTGAAAAATAGTAATTATCATAAAATTATAATATTTGTTTGTTTTTTTAAAAAAAAACACTCATACACACAGATATTTAAAACTGGAACAATTTAAGAAATAGAGGCTTTAATTTTCACGAGTTGTTTCTACATCCTAATTTTCATGATATAGAAGCAGATTATTTAAAATATAGACCATAAAGATAAATTGAAGTGGGAAAACATTTTTATATTGCATATTAATTCAAATTTTATTTAATTAATATAAAACATTAATTGTTATATAGATTTAAATATAGATACATCATTTACCAGACAACAAGATATCAGATCAGAACTCAATTTAAATAGCAGAATATTACTTTTCATTGGGAAGTTTCCATGTATTCCAAAGATATTAATTCAATTTTGTTAAAAACTTATGTAAAAAAATATCACCACATAAGGAAAACTGAATAATGAAGAAATTATTGCAAATAACAGTGGTTATAGTATTTTTTATTAATTCTATGTTTAAATGAATACTCAATTTTCCAGACACAAGATGTAGTATTTTTAAAAAGAATGGCTTAATCGCTAATACTATTACATAAATAAACATTCGCGCTATATAAAATAATATTTAATTCTATGTTTGTAAATTTTTATAATTTTAAATTAAATTTCAAATATTTTTTTCTCTCATAAATAGTAAACAAATAATTTTTTTAAAGTGAATAAAAAAGAAACTTAGCTATTTTTCAGTTGTGACAATTTCTAACCCAAATGTTGATTAGAAACATAAATACAAATTACCCGTAATTGTAATTTAACTAGGTTAGTATGATTTTTTTCTTAATTTATAAAAGCAAAACCTTTTTTCAAAACAAAAATATTAAAAAAATATTTTTTTAAAGCTTATTGCTCTCATAAAATAACATATTAACTGAAATATGAACTACTGATATATATATATAATAAATAAAAGTATAATCATTTGATTAGTTGCTTGGAAGGTCATATTATTTTCTAGTACTCTAGCAGCAGATTGATCTCAACAATTCATCTAATATAACTAAATTCATTTTTTTAAATTTTAGTCAATTAATAACTAATTATAGAAATTTCAGATTTTGGTCCCCCATTACCCTAATTAACAGAAATCTTAATTCATTGGATAATAAAAATTCTGCTGTAAAACATAGATAAGTATTTTTTCATGATAACTAAATAATAATTTGATAACAGTTTTTCAAAAGAATGCATTTCTATACTTTTTCACCTACATTTTATGTAGAATAAAAATTATATATATGCGTAATCTATTAATAAATCTATCATACTCATAATCATCTGTTCACACAAGATTAGACACATATGCAAGTCTACCATTGAAATTTACACACACACATATATATATATATAACTTAATAATTTTTAACAGATGTAATTGTTTAAATATATAAATATGTGAAAATATCTGTTATATATTCATCTTAGAAAAATTAACTATCAGATGTTAATAGATAGTAATCAATGAAAATATTAAACTGTAAATTCTAACAGATACCTCTCCTCTAAATGAAATCTCTTGGTATTATATAGACTAAAATGCTAAAATATTTATTTACAGATTAATGAAAAAAAAGTTAACCTTTCACATATTCCTTAGAAATAATAGACTGTTCCACCAATCAGTACTTTATTTTATTTCTAAGGAATATATTAAAGATTATTAACTTTCTTTCCTTAAGCCAAAAATAAATACTGTATAGTAGTTCTAATTATGAGATATTAAAATAAATTGTATTAAGAAGTAGCCAGCAATAATAAATCATTAATATACATACAACTAAGTTTATAATTTTCTCAATAATTAATAAAATGCCATTATTTATTACTTATCCTACAATCAGTTTATTAAGCGGTCTAAATATATTTGAACATCAGAGTTCAAATACAACAGGCTTGAGCAATTGACCTGACTACTATTTTTTTTTCACAGTCTGATACTAATCAGGAAAATGTTGCTTCCTAATAATCCACTCTTTCTCCTAAGATAACTGTCCAGAGAAAAAATGACACTCGTATAATATCATGAAAATATAATATTATTATAGATCTGAGGGAGAAAGATAGACCCCGACTAGTTTTTAAACAAATCGTTATGTGAGCCTAAAGGACTACTAGAGTTTAATATTGGGAAACTTGAGTTATTGAAAGAGAAATGTGATAAGGAGGACTATAATTTTTGGACAGTAAAAGAGTGCTTAATACTAACAAATTCCAAAAACACGTGAAAAGATTTAAATCACTTCAAAATATTAACTAGTTGTAGCATAATTAAATTCACCTCAAAAATTGTTAATCATATCATTAACATTGTTTGTCAATATTAGTGATTTTGTACATCCATATTCAATTTAATGACCAATTACTACTTGTAAATGAATATTTAGGTATTATTATATATGAATGAAAGTCCTAGATTAATTTGATTTGTTAGAAAGTGATGGTGCAATGATAATAAAAATAAAAATAAATTATAATATGTTGCAACTTTTATACTGTGTGTGAGGGTAAACCACAGGTTCACATGAGATCCACTATTTTGTATATTCTTTATGAACTCAAAAATGGTGAAGACAATAAGGAAGTAAAACTCCTGATCATTAGAGGCAGTAATTTTTAAAATTTTATCACAAAATGAACTACATGATTGAATAACTGAATATCTTATTATATAGCTTGTATAATTGTATGGTCTAAATTATAATTATTACATTTTTAATTGTCATTTTTTAAAATTTTACAATTATTTATATATTAATGGTAGATAATTTAGTTTTAAAATTAATATGCTAAAATAAATTATATTCAGAGGGTGGTGAGAAATGGAAAACTTCTCCCAATGATGATCAAATTTCACTTGGTTGTAACATTCTATTACCTAGATGTTCTATTAGGCTTGGCAGAAAACTTTAACATAGAAACATTCCAAAAATACTAAAATTAGTATATCATTATATTAAAATTATTTTCAAATCAAACATTGGATCCTTTCTAAATTTATTTGTAATTTTTTACTTAGTAATAATATTTAAATGTAATTACAGGGGGTTTGAACACAAACTTTCAAGCTCCCTTCAGTTAACCACTCTATCTCATACAACTGGTACACATGACCATATACATGTGACAAAGATAAATAATCTCCAATATATGTATTTCATGCTGAACTAGCACTCATCAGTTGTCATCTTCCACACACATATATAATCAGTACTTGGTTTATATTAAGATAGTAAATCTTCAAACTTTAATGGACAGGCTTCAATCTACTCCACCCTCCAACTAACTCTTCAGCTATCCATACCATTAAAAATCTGGATAGGAGGGTGGAGTATATTGAAACCAAAGTTTGAAGATTTGACATCTTAATATAAATTATGCACCGATTATATATTTATGGAAAATGATGATCTGAGTTAACTGATGAGTGTTGGTCCATCATGAAATATGTATTTTGGAGATCGTTTATCTTTTTACAAGTGTGTGGGCATGTGTATCGGTTGTATGAAATAGAGTGGATATTGCAATGGAACTTGAAAGCTTGTGTTCAAATCCCTTATAATTACTTTTAAATTCCAAGTATATGAATTATCCTTGTATTTCAAATATTAATGTCTTCTCTTGTAGTAGCATTTATCATAAATATATAAAAAAAAAGCTTGTTTAGAGCTATTAGCATGCTCTTAATTTTACATATTTGTAATTGCAAGCTATATATAAGTCATGTGACATCTGACTTGTTATTATTACTATTATTATTTTGCTGTTGTGGCTTTGGCTAAATTAAATGGCTAAGCCTACTAATATATGGAATATCTGAATTAAGTTCAAGCCCATATGATTTTTTCAGTTGGAGAGCTGACTTTAAAGACATGTAGATGTCTAAAAATTTCAGATCTTCTTCTAACAATTAACTTTTAGATAAATGCTTTGCTTGAGTTGGTTTTTTAAATCTAATGTCTCAACTCCTCACTGAAGAGACCCATAGGTCAAAACCGGTCTGGGGATGGGGACAATCCAAGATAAAAATGATTTGAATGTCTTCTCTTGTAGTAGCATTTATCATAAATAAAATAAAAAAAAGCTTGTTTAGAGCTATTAGCATGCTCTTAATTTTACATATTTGTAATTGCAAGCTATATATAAGTCATGTGACATCTAACTTGTTATTATTACTATAATTATATTTAAGAAAAATATGTTTAGACATAGGGATATTTTAAATAACCCTTAATCACAATAAAAACATTAATGAACTTAATTACAATTTATGGTGAAGCAATTATTTATTAAACTAGTTTTTCTCTCCTTGGAATAACTGTTAAAAATTTTTTTAAAATAAAAAAGCACAAATATCAGTTTATTTATTTTTATAGTAGAACTATATCTTTTATGAGGATTCAAAAATAAAAGTTAAGATAGTTTAAGCTGAGAAAAATTTAGATCTTAATTAAATATATATATATACAATTAATATAAGTTATTGAAAACCAAGGAAGTAAATCAGAATTGTTCTGTGCAATTTAGGCAAAGTAAAGTGATGGGGTCAGGAAGCAAAAATTCCTACAACTTGTTACTTTTTGTGTTTGAATATTGCATAATATCTCAAAACAACTAGCTATATGATGTTGATAAAAATAAATTATTAATAATCAAAATAATGACAATTTTTAAATTCTAGTCTACTAAAAGTACAGAAATTGCATGGGAGGAATAAAGTTAAATTTACACATTTTTTGCAATAAATTTTAAACAATAGCAAACTCTGTATCACTAAAAGCAAGCCTTAGTAATCAATGAATGCAAGAAAGTTTAAACAACAGAGACCCTTTAAAGAAATTAAAGGTAAACAAATGATATACAATATATTACTAAAATATAAATATATTATTTTTATAGCTTTTTAAATCTTATTTATGAAGTTTATAACTTTATCTTTCTTACTGCATTGCCAAATCCATATAATATTAACATCATCTATATTCTTTATTACTTTTTATAATGCTTTTTTATAATCTTTATTTGGAAATATAAGTAGAAGTTTTGAAGAAGATTGCTGGGGCAATCGAAACTGTCAATAATGGATTGTAAAAAAGCAGTGTAAAAAGTAATAAAGAATATAGATGAGATGAGATTAATATTATATTTTTTCATCTTAATCAGAATATACATGTACATGAAACAAAAATGATCAAATTATTACCATAAGCATTCACCACTTGTCAATCATAAATATGAACGGCCATTCTGATATACAATTGAAAAACAGAAAACAGAAAGACCAGGAATAAAAAGTAAATATGAGTGACTATATAAACTAATATATAATAAATACAAATAGATCCACATGAATCATATGCTGATTATTTTGTCTGTTTATTAAAAAAGTAGTTATTATATTCAATAACTAAAATTCTCCATAACAGTAAGAAAATTTAATCTACATAAATATTACCAAAATCACACTTTTCTTTATGTTTGCCATAATATCCTATAAATATAATTTGTCCAAACTTCAAACACTTTTTAGCAAAACTCTTTATTTGTACATACACATACACCTAAGTTTTGACTGACCTAAATGAAAATAAACTTGCTCTGAGTAAGACTATTGTAACTTCACATTAGAACATGACACATTAAAATTATATTACTTTGCCACTACAGATTATAAATTGCATAAAATAATTAACACAAATGAACAAATCTGCATATACATTCATATGTATGAATATTTTTCTCTCTCCAAAGCCATTTATGTAATTTTATTTTTTTGAAATTGCAACTCTGTAAGAATTATTGGTGTTACCATTTTTAAATTCAGGTTTAGAAATTGACTTTTAGGAGTAACTTCATTATTTTCTTGTTTTTTATTATTGTATAATTTTTTTAAAAGCACTTAGACACTTCATGATTTATCCCTACTTTTAGTAATAGTTTATCATTTTTTCTTTTTGCTAAAATAACTTCCAATGCCAGGATATTGTTTAATAATTTTGAAACTTTTATTCTCTTCTATCACTTGCCTTGCCAAGTGCAGTTATATCTTTTTATATTATTATTAATGCTTTTTCATGCTATTTTGTAGAACTTCAATTATTTAGTTCTTCTTAAAGAAACACTTTAAAATACTTATATATTCTTTCTTTCTTCATATATTGTTTCAATTGAAAATTTATTGGTGAATTGCTGCCTTTTGTTTCAGATATCTTTTTTTCAGTTTTTAATAGATGTTATTGACTTGAACCATCTTAAAAATCTATTAATATTTTAAAATGATTTCAAGAAGTAATTTAAATTCAATGGAGTATTTCTGAAGGTAAAAAGTATCAACTGTTAATAATGATTTTATTAATAATTTTTGTCCCTTTCGTTTTGCATTAATGCATATCTTGTATCTCACAAATCAATGATCATTTCCTGTGCTGTAAATCTATTAAATATATTACAATCTTGAAATTCATGTTTTCTAGTAGTCAAAATACAATCAATTTTTACTATATTTTGTTTTGACTGCTTCTATATCCATTTTTATTTAGTATTTTTCTCCAAGAATACATATTTATTTTCCTACGAATTCCATAAGTTTGCATCCTCTGTTGTTTCTTCACCACAATCAAATTTACCCACATCACTTATCTTTCAATTATTTTCAAATTATATCACTAAAGTCTTCCACAGCAATTTTCAAATGTTATTTTATCTGATCAAAAGCATTTTGTACACCTATATATGAAATCCTGTATTTCTTCAGCACAGTAAGAAGTTGGATAGAAACTCTAATGACTGGGATTTGATATTTTCCATTAAGTTGAATACTCTTGACACTATTTGATATTATTATCAATCTCCACAATGTTGTATATTCACTTTTTATTTATAATAAATATCACTTCACTATCGTCCAATATTTCTGTTTGCTAGCAAAATTCCACTTTTTAAATGTATTTTAATTTTTTTTCTATCTTCACAAAGTCCAACAATGTCCTATTTAATATTAAATAGATCTTTCAATTCATGCAATCTCCCTTAATTTGAAAATGGTATGCAATTGTAAGTACTTAAGTAAAATATCAAATGATAGCTTGATTCCACAATCATGATATTTTTAGCAACCTCTGCTTATGGCCACCAACTGCTCCCTTAGCTGATGACTTTACAGCATCCTAGAAATAAAAGTCATGAATTAGTTTTGTCAGTCATGATTGTAAATATCTAATAAAAATAATTTACACATATATTCACCATATCTTCCAGAAAACTCTACTAATGTTTCTGTTAAGAACTATCAAGTAAGTGAGAAAATAGACCACGAAACTTCCTGTTTTTAAATGTAAAAAGCCAATAAATTCTCTGTATTAGCTGATACATGTTGATCAGCAACCCATTCATGTTTGTTTATCATATGAATAATATATAACAACAAATTGAATTGAGAGAGTGCAAATTTCTCAAGCGCTTATGACTACCAACAGCCAATCAAATCTTAAGCACTGGGACAGAGAATTTAACAAGAAAAGAGCAGTTCCACTATTTTGTTTATAATTTGAACTCAGTGAATTAAGTGTGATGATATTTAAGATTCACGCTTTCAGATATAAGTACTTTGGACTGGCTTGGATATATAGAGAGACAAGTAAAGAAGAGAGTGCTTGAAAAATTTACACTCTCTCAATTTAATTTCAATATCGACTGCAGTTTATAATATTATATTATAACAACAAATTCTGCAATGATAGAACTTGTGGAATTGACCTTAGAAATTTACTTTTCTCACTTCCTTTAAATCTTCAATGAGTTTTTATCATTTGACAACAAAGATCTTTCTGCAGCAAATAATACTGTAATTTATACATAAATATGTAAGATTATCAATTTTCCCTTTAAAAAATTTCTAAGCTTGCTTATAATCTCAAAAACTTTTTCGGTTTTACCTAAATCACATATAAGTGTCAAGTTGTGAATATAACAGTAAAAGATACTACATTATGAGATTGTTTTGGGTCATTAAATAAAAGGTGAATGTTTTTCAATCAAAGTCTGGATCCTGACAACCTTGTAGTTTTTAAAATCACTGTTTAACTGCCTTATAGCATTAGTTTCACTGCTATGTATTGTATCACCAATGGGTCTTTATCTCATTTTATATTACACACAGTCACTTATATATATATTATTTTATACATATATTTATATTATAGATATTCTATAGAAGACTTTATTTTATAATTTTATTTTAAACAGCAGAGTTTTTCAAATGTACGATTAATATTATTATTTATTCTTTTTTTTCAGAGTCATGGGTTTTTTTTTAATGTAAAAATTTTGTCTTATGGAATTTTTATAAATATATATGAATTTAGTTTTTCTTTACTTTGGATATTTGATACTTTTTTGTACTACTATCATTGATTTGATAAACAATATGTATTTTGTTGTATGAAAATAACATTTTTTGTGTATTCAGATCACAAAGAAATGATTTTCTCAAACATAAAATGCTTTATTACTTATATTGTAGCTTTTAACATGAAAATTCTTTTAAAGTTAACACCATAGGGAGAAATTTGAGATACTAAATTGTATTTAGAAGTCTAAAGCAGTTCTATGAGAATAAACAGTTACTGCTTGGATATAATATCTATTGCTTATGTTATCTCAATTTATTTTTAAGCAAAGGACTTTAATTATATATGTTGGAATTTTCAACTAAATTTAAAACGTAATAAATTACTGAAGATTGTTTATTGTAATTTTTTTTTTTGACAACACAAAATTTAATGGATTAAGTAATGAATGAATAATATAAGCTATGCATAAGGAATATCAAATTGTGCATAAAATGTATAAAATAGCTAATAGTTTCTATTGAATGTTTACTTAATTATGAATACAGCTACAGTGAAAATAAAATATGGTACAAAAACTTACTTTCAAACATAAAGAATGGTTTTGGATAAGTAAATGCTGTAACATAAAGCACTTTTTATTTGAGATATTCACTTTCAATATATTTTTTTAGTCTATATGTTTTTTTAAAGAAATCAACAATGTCCCATGGATCACTGTCCTTATATTATGAACTAGTTTTAATGTCTCATACAGCAATTTTGTGACTCTTTGTGGTGACACATTCTTCTAGTAGTGTGAGATAATGCATGTGTCTTCTCATCACTGAATCTTCTACTGATAGTAATAAAAATAATTATTTTTGTTTAGTAGTTTCAAGATTGTTAAGAATTTACAAATTGTTATAATAAACGATAATAGATTATACATTTATTTATCTAAAAATATTATATGACTCTTAGCTTACACATTGCTTCACATAAAAATTATAATAAATCATATTCTAAATCAAAAAATTGAATTCATTGATAAAACTCAGCTAAGCACCTGCGTTAAAGAATATATATTGAATTATTACAATGGACAAAGATATCAGGATCAATATGTAACAAAATCTTAAGATGTAATTTATAAACCTTACTTTGTATTTATACCTTTACTTGAACCAATCGCTAAATAATGAGAATACAAATTGCAAAAATTGACTGCAGTGAAGAAAAATGGCTAATTCTTGACTTAAAAATTATTTATATGGAATACAATCCAGCATTGGTCTAATGGCAACATTCCATTCATATCTGTGGTTTCATATTCACTGTTTCAGGTATTTTCATTTAAAAATAGAAGTAAAAAAAAATATTTAAAAGTTTGAAATTTATATAAAAAAGAACTTTCCAGGTTAAAATTTTTTTTTTTTTCATATGTCAAAACGTCGGCTGGGAAGCGAACCCAGGACAACTGCTTGTAAGGCAGCTGTGCTAACCATTCGGCCACCAACGCTTGATAAATTTTTTTATTGTTCACCAATATATGTGTCATAGAACTTTTCAACATATGTGTGTATTAAAAATTCATATTATAATAGGACTCACTATTATTGATGAATTTTGGTATCTATGAAATGGCTTAAAGCTAAGTGTCATATGTATGTAGAGATCTGATGAACTATTTTTTTTACTTAAAAATTAAGATTGAAGTAAAATAAACTTTTATTATTAATAAATATACTTTTAAAATTTATGTGTTTTTATTTTAAAAAAATATATAAAAATAAATATTGGTGATTATTTATCTTTTCAACATGTGTGTGATCAGATGGGTCAGCAATATGAGATGGCACTGAGAGTAGTGGGTCGTGTGAAAGTCTGAGTTTGAATCCCGCATATTATATATAAATGCAGGATTAAGCCTGTACAATGTATTAAAAATAAAATAAATAAATCACTATTATAATGAAAGTAAAATAATTAAAAATATAAAATAAGATTATTTTGCAGGTGCAATAAATAAAATTATAAAGTTTCAATAAATGTGTTATTTTATATTATTACAACATTTATGGGTTTTCTTCTCTAATGATTTAATTAAAATAAACTTAACTTTTGAACAAAGATAAAAGACTGTTTGCACAAATTATGTCAAAAGAATTGTAAGCTACAACACTGAATATGAATTATCATTTAGTTATAATGCCCAAATAAAATTAACATAAAATACAAATGCATTTACATATAATGTGTGTATATACACACATGTAAGTTTTTATTGTTTGAAAAACTTTAAAATATATATATATATATTTAATTATATGGCTTACAAGAATTTTTTTATAATATGTAATAATAATACCATTAAATGTAATTTATGCAATGATACTTATATAAAACAGTGGTTAACCTATAAATTTAATAGCTTAAAAAATATTATATGCTCCCAGAGTTTCAGTTTTATTACATATAGCTATCATCAGCCACTTTCTATTTAAAATATACAAACTATTTGACAAATTATGTATATAATGAATCTAGACATAAAATCTGGAATTTTGGTGTGTGTAAAAAGATATATCAATAACCAGTGCAATCACTTTAATTTGAGGATGAGCAATCAATAGGCAATGAAATGATAGTATAGATTTTCACCAACACTTTTTAATTTATAAAATACTTCTGTTAGAAAGAGCATTCTGATACTATATCCATATAATCAACTTTTTTTATGTTATGCTAATCAAGATAACAATTTGACATTTTAAATACTTGAAAAACCCAAGACAAGTTATTGACCAATATGACATCTATTAGCCATTAATGTTAGGGTTGTATTAGATCCTAAGATTTAGGTGCAGTGCTCTCAGATCCAAGGCTTCTCACTGATGAAGGCCATAAGCCAGAAACTAGTCTGGGGATATTGGAGATGTAGGCACTAGATATGGATTTTATGCACAAGCCTTCTGGAATCCATTGATTACTCTGGCTTGCACTGAGTGGCACTATTATATGGAGAGTTTTGCCTGTCTTAATAATAATTATGAGCAAGCATAAGAAATGATGATCGTGATGTTTAATGGTTAATATTCACAGAACTGGCTTTTTATTAACATTATCAAATGCAGATTATTCACTTACTCTTATTAAATGCAGAACAAATGTAAGTTATATAAATCTTTTGTAACACTCTTGTTTGCTTTTGACATATAACATTATGTTAGAGTAGTCCCAGGAGTTAAAGATTTGTGAATTGATTCCAGCTGAGTAAAATAAGTAAAAATATCCAATTTCCTCAAGTCAACACAAATGTATTTTAGTCACTTACATGCTTAAACATCATTTCACCCTGAGTTATTAACCATAGAATTATATTATATACCCTTTTTCTAAAAATACAAAGATGATTTCTAAAGGAAATTACAATACTATGTAGTTTTTTTAAAATATATATCTCAAATGCGTTGACTGGGTAGCGAACCCAGGCCAGCCATTTGGAAGGCAGATATGCTAAACACTAGGCCATCAACGCTTGACAATACTATGTAGTTATTAAGCTAACATCATCTCTGGTGTAAGCAGAAAAATAATTTAGCTTACATTCAAAACTGTAGAACATTTGAAATTTCATACTGTTAATATAACATAAAATAAATAAAAGTTATCTTGTAAATAATGTAATAAAATTAATTCTTTCTACAAGAAAAATAATTAACCATAAAAATACGCATTACCGTGATATATTAATAGCTATGACATGAGAAGAAAGCAATTCCAGCTGTCAAATGTATTATCTATTAATTGTCATTTTAACTTTTGCTTTTAATCATTTTATATTTTAATAATATGCAATATTCTATATTTTAATTGCAGTACAATTTCAAATTTTATTAAGCAAAATATATATAAAAGTAAAATGTTAAACAACTCTTCTATATTTAATTTTATTTGTTTAAAAAGGTTATAACTCTTAGCAACCTAATATCATGCCTTTTTTTTAAAGTTAGTTAATTCACCGCTCTATGGTAATTATAAACAATTTAATTGTCTTCTAGGTGATTTAATTAAGTAAGGGCATAGCATAAAGTATTGTTTTCAGCACGCAGATATTATCCACGAATCATGAAAGTTAAGAATTTACAAGAAAATGAAAATCAGAAATAAATTAATAAAAATAATTCTGATTTAAAAAAGCAAATATCAGAGGTCAGCAAAGATAGCATTCATTCTATCTTTAATGGAAATTATTAAGAGGCAATTTATTTTAATTAAATAAAACTGCATGATAAGTTTTGCATTTATGAACAAATGACTTACTATAGTTTTTCAACAGTTTATATCCAGATAATCATTTACTATTGGTTAGTAAATGAATATCTGGCTAATTATAGCCTAAGAATAAACTAAGGATGAAAAATGCTTTTCGTTATTCAACATTTGCTCAACCTCATGAGAAATACAACATCACAACTTATTTTTTTACAAGGGGCCCCGGTGGTGAAGTTTTGCCATACATATGCTATTTAAAGGATGCTCTATCTTTCATATACAATATACATGTGTTGTAACTTTGCAGTAGTATTCTGAGTACAGAAAGGTCATAGGTTGGATTTCAATTGACATATATAACATTTTGTGTAAGAGTGTGCCTATATTGTTGATTTATAAAATCAGTAATTGATTCTCAGATTGATTTTTGACTAAAAAGAAGATTCACAATTTATCATGAGATGATCCTTATTTTAAATAATCATTATTTATCAATAATATAGATATAAAATAATACTAATGGAGAAGTAAATTCCAAATACACATGTATATTATTATATAGTATTCTCAGCATTATATATTTAATAGCTATGTTTATTTATAGAGTTATTAAAATTATTAAAATCTAAAATAATGTATATTATTTTTAAAAAGCTATTTATATAGACATAATCAAAGGCTTCCCATACTAGAATTTTTTATATACTGGGATTTTTTTTTTGAAAAAAAGAGTCAATTATATAAGTGTATAATATTTTAATACTATGAATTAGGGATTAGAGTTTATTTGCATATTTATGCTAGTTTTTAACAGTGTTATAAAATTTTAACTAAAATAAATAAATTAAGAACTATATATAAATCAAGTACAAACATAAAGTTTAAGCATTGGTGGTCGAGAGGTCAGCGACAGCTACTTTAGAAGCAGTTGTCCCGGTTTAGTGGGTTCGCGTCCGGGCTGATGCTATGACACATGAGAAAAAACAAACATAAAGTTTAAGATTTAAGAATTAATTATGTAAAAAGTATGAACACACTGACAGACTATCCCTGCTGACAAACCAATGTTATTCCAAGTTATTCAACCGCCATGCATCCTAATTCACACTAAGTATGATATTTTGAACTATATTCCTGTCAGGAGAATTTTCTCTGTAAGTGGATTATTATATAAATGTGATTCTTTTATAAAAAAAATCTAATTTTTTTTTATTTCTGAAGAAGTTTTTAAAAATAATTATCTATTATTCTTTTTGGTTATATAATAAAATCTATATATTTGTTTAAAAAAGAAGATATAATGTATAATTAATAACTGAAACACAGGCTTAATATATACCATGTGTCTATATATGTATAATTAAATATTTCTCTAAAATTAAATTCCTGGAAAAGAGTGGCATAATATTATTAAGTACCATCAAATCAGTCATGGACCTAGTAATAATATCCTCCAGAATGACATCAGATTTATCAAAACTACAGTTATTCTTACTGATAGTGATTTTATCCTTTCTTTACCCATAATCTATTAAGTATTATATACTTTTTTAATGAATTAGCCCACTTCATAATATGAATAAATAAGATGCTATCTATGTGCTTATTTTGCATCAAAGAAAAGTTCAGGTATTGCCTTTGATTAAGTAATACCCACTTAGTTTTTCTTGTTCATATTATTCACAAAAGTCTTCCCTGGTCACACAATTCAAAATTATCATTCTTTTCCTATTCCACTTCTTCCCCGTATCATTTACACATTGAATATATTATAGTTATATAGTTTTAGTAGTTTCAACTTTTGTTTTCAGTTTATCCACATGAAGATTTTTCATAGATTTTCATTGCAATTCTACTTAATTTCTTCTCTAACATTTGGGTATTTTGCTTCTGTTGAATTATCTAAAAAACACAAACTATTAATGACTTCTGTATTTTTATATTGGACTATTTCCATCATCTAATATGTGTGTTGAATGTCTTTAGAAATGGATTCAACTGTTAGTAATATCACAGCAAACAGGTTAGTATATGCACCAACTGTTAGTAATATCACAGCAAACAGGTTAGTATATGCACAATGTTTCGAGAGGTATTTTTCTCCCCTCTTCTTCAGGTGTTGCTGGCCTGACCAGTGACAGTACTAGCATGGGATTCGAACCTGGGTCCTTAGATTCTTGATTATTGAAATTTAAGGTAACGCTCTAACCAATTGATGGGATTCGAACCTGGGTCCTTACACCTGAAGAAGAGTGGAGAAAAATACCTCTCGAAACGTTGTGCGTATACTAACCTGTTTGCTGTGATATTACTAACAGTTAGTGCATATACTAACCTGTTTGCTGTGATATTATTAACATTTGTTTGCTGTGATATTACTAACAGTTGGTGCATATACTAACCTGTTTGCTGTGATATTACTAACAGTTGAATGCATTTGGAATATTTAACTAAAAATTAAACTTTTCTAAAGACATTCAACACACATATTAGATGATGGAAATAGTCCAATATAAAAATACAGCTAGAACACCATCATCACAAACCTTCAGAAAAATATTAATGACTTCTGTATCTTCATCATTAATTTTAAAATCAGTCGTATTTTCTGTTATAGTAAATTATCTTTTGCACCCTTTTTACAATTTTTAAGTTAATGTCATTTCACATTTTATATGAAGTTTCTAATTCTATTATATACTTTTGACTTAGGTATTAATAATATAAAAAAGGTTTTGTATTAATAATGCACATTTTTAAAATTATACAAGACATATAGATTTGGAGATGTTCAAGTTAGGCCATTAAAATTTATTGGCAATCTAGCTTATATAAAAAGTGAACTCAGTTACTATCATTTTTTTGCCAATCTACTATCATCATCAATAGTACTCTGTCACATGGACAAGTCCAGAGAGTAGTTAATCATCAATTCATACATTTTTTTCAATCCATTCTCTTCAATTCCACATAACTCTTCCTATTTCTTATATCATCCAACAATGGCAATTTTTTTCATTCTTTCTTTGCTTACATTCGCCATTCCCTCCAAAACATCTTTCATTAAACTATAATTTCATCCTAATATATGTCCAATCCAGTTTTTCCTTCTTTTTCTGATTTCCTCAGTCAGTCTCCTTTTTTCATTTACTCTTTTCAAAACTTCTTTATTTGTTACTTTATTTATCCAATGGACAATCTATTATGAAAATGTAAATTCAAAATATTTCAGTTTTTAATTGTCATTTATGCTCTGCATTATTTGGTACAGAAATGAAATAGCCAACTTAAGGTCCTTGGATGTGCCCAGATCTAATACTACCAGTTCTTAAATCAAAACTATTTACTTATCTTTTTTTTTATCATTTATGATACACGAAACAGAGAACAAATAAATTAAACACTCCCACAAATCCATAAAAGAATGATAATTTAATAATATGGAGACTAACAATTTTATCTTCTTATACATTTTGTTGAATAATTTTCTTTAAAAAAACATAGGGCTTGATTAAAAAATTAGTCTATTATTTGTCTATATTTTTGCTTAAAAAGTCCAAAAATTTTTAAAAGTCAACAAAGCATAAATGTGTGTTCTTATTATTATTTTGCTTTTTTATTATGAGATAGGGATAATATTTGTTGGATGATAGTATTATCCTTTCTAAGCATATTTTTATATATATATCAAATGACATTACAATATAGATACATCTAATAAAGTTATTAGTTATTAACATGAACATAATTCCAAATACACAAAAATTTTATATTTTAATTAAAATTAATACCAGTTTTTCCCCTCTTTTCTGGATAATTGTAATATTCACATAAATATTCTGGATATTTGTACAAAAAAGATAGTCTACATAATTTAAATTTGATTTTTAATCTATGCTTTTGATATATATCATAATCATAGATTCTGAACACTAAATAAATGAAAGTGCAATGATTATGATATAAATACAATTTATCCAAACCACTTTGAGCACTTTTTAGCAAAACCCTTTATTTATACTTATGTACCTACACCTTTGTTTTGACTGTCCTGCAGTCTTCTTCAGAGCTATGATATAATGAACAAAATAAAATAAAATACATAACTATATAAATAATACTATAAAAATCTAAACAATAAAAAACTAAAAACAACATAAAATATATATAAAAAAAACCTAATATATATAAAACCTAATACCATAGCTCTAAAGAAGACTGCAGGACAGTCAAAATATAGGTGTATGTATATATGTACAAATAAAGGGTTTTGCTAAATAGTGTTTGAAGTGGTTTAGATAAATTGTATTTATATAAGATATTAAAGTAAAATAAAGAAAAGGGTGATTTTGGTAATATTATGATGTATATATATAGAAATTATGTTAAGCATGAATGAGAGCTAAATTTAAAATATATAGTTTTTCTAGATAAATGTCCAGAACATTTACATAAATATTTCAATTAAAATTCTTAAAAAATATGTCGATAAAATTATAAAACAACTATTCATGTTTTTGAGTTTGATGGATAGTCTAATATTATGTTTCCATCAATCAATTCAAGGTGTAAACCATAAGAAAAGGAATAGTCTTTACAAAAAAAAATTATGGCAAATATTCATACTATTTCTTATAAAAGCAAGCTTTAGAAGTATTATCACAAAGAGATACTAAAGAAATGCAATTTCAAGTTCCTTTTTTAAACACAAATGGCATATTACTGGGGAATTCATAAGATGCTCCAACACTGGAAATAATGGCTAGGCTAAGTACATGGCAACTCAGAATATGCCATTGAAATACACAGAGCAGTGCTTTCCTTGAAAAAATATGACTGATGATAGAAAAAATTGAGAACTATAATTAAACATCATGTTAAAGTAGTTTAGAAAAAAGCATTTGCTGCAGAAAATATTAAATAAACAAATTTTTAAAAAAGTCAAACATTGGTAACCGAGAGGTCAGTGCATCTGCCTTGCAAGCAGTTGCTTGCAGATGGTCATTGCGGGTTTGCCCGGCCGATGCTTTGACATATGAAAAAAAAATCCGTATATGATATATATACATAACAATATACAATAATCAGGGCTTTTTTTTAAATAAAAAAAGATGCCAGAACACACTTCTTGCCAAGCTTTTTACTAAAAAAAAATTATATTCAAGCATTATTTAAGGGAAATTTAAAGCAGCTTTTCCAATGCTATGAAGCAAATAAAAAAATTAAACAAAATTTTTCCTAATTTTTTTATTTTAGACATGTCAAATCTAAAGTTAAATAAACAAATACAAATCTACAACTGATAACTAAATGTAAAATGAAATTGTAAAACTTTATATAATTGAATAAAAGTTTATAGTAATTTCCAAAGTTTTGTCCAATTCTCGTCTGCCAAATCATCCTGATTCATTTTCTTAGTGTTAGCATCAAAGGTTATCTGACAAATTTGATGAACAAAAATGCCAAAACTGTTTTGATCTTCAATAAAGATTTTATTGGGGTAATAAATAGATTCATTTGTGAAAACCTATGTTCACATTCACTTGAAGAAATGGGAATAGAATTCAGAGCATATATCAAAAGCAATAGTTTTTCAGAATATGTCTTTGAAAATGTATTTGTGAAGTCCATGATTCATTTCTCTTTCATTTAGTCGTAGTCTAATTGGCATGTTTGTAATTTCTATCTCTTCAAGTGTCAACTGAATATCAATATCTTCAGGCCAATATTTTTGGTCAAGTACATGAGCCCAAAGTGCAAATTCAACATCTTTGCTCAGTAGCATTCTTTTTTCAATTGACTCTTTCAATGTGGCATAAAATGTTTTTGGGTCAATAGGAGGATCATTTTTTGAAACTTTTGTGTGAAGTGAAACTTCATAAAAATGCATATCATGTACAGCAGTTACAGCACATTTATAAAAGAGTCCAAAATTCTGTTTTCTTTCTGCAAAAACTTGAACTAGTGCATTTATTTTTCAATTTGCAATGTAAAGAGTCACATTGCAATCTTGTAGGTCCAAACTTAGTTCTGACAATTCTTGGAGAGCATCACACATCAATGTCAGATCCAATAAAAAGGCTGTAGATGTGATTTTTTTTATTTTAAGCCATCATAAGTACATTTATCATTTTTATTTTGTAGGACTATTCATTGCTTCTTCAAAATGACACACAAGGAATTCAAAATTTTTCCATGTAGATGAAAGTGAATGAAAAGTAAATACCATCCATCCAGTACTTAAAACTCTTCCAATTTTTAGCAGTTTAATGCCTAGAGATTCTGCACATTTATGTAATTTTCTAATATTTTTCAGTGACGGATGGTATAAAACATAAAGTTTATCAATAAATGATTGGAATCTAGTGATTCCTGTAATTTTCTTTACACCATAACTTATTGTTAATTCTAATCTATGATTATCACAATGCTAAACTATAATGGAAGGAATTCTTTCACTTCAATTTTAAATCCTAACATCATAACAGCATCTTTGCATGTACTGAAATTAAATATTTTTTTTAAATAATCTTCTGTCATCCCATAAAATCCAAGACATTGGAATAAGGATTCAAATATTCCTTTTGCCATTGATTTTTAAAGTTCAAACAAGTCTAAAAATAAATTAATCATTGAATTCATTTCAACACTTTTGATACAGCATCGAACAAACACAATAAGGGTGGGGTTTTTTGCTTATGGTATTTGATTCATCAATTATCAATGAAATTATATTTTTTGATTGAACAGTTTCATTTAATACATTTTTTTCTCATTTCATGACTTATGATTCATGATATTAATGTGTTTGTTGAATAAAAAATATGACCCACTTCAATTCCATTCAGTTCTTGCAGATCAATTTCACTTTTAAAAGTAGAAAATGACTGATTTTCCATTGCTATTTATAGGCAATTCAAAAATTTTTTTTTTGATATTACTTTTTCATGAGATAATGATATTAAAAAATGTTTTTAATCTTCCTTTTTTAGGGCTTCAAAAATAATTTTTAATGCTACTTTGTGTGCAGCAGATTTTTTGGATCGAAATTTTTTTCCCAAAATGAGCTCAGTTGTAACTTCCTATCTTTCCCACAATAGGTGATTTCATTGTTGGTTCATTCTTTGGAAATCTTCATTTCCATAATCACTTCAGTTCCAAGAGTTCTAACTTTTCTGCAATGTGTGCAGCCAAGTTTCATTTTGTGTATGTTTAACCATTCATTTTTTGAGCAAAAATCATTTTTTCGATCCAGTGACTAGAAAACTGGCCAATCATTTTGAATTCAGCATTGTATCTTAAGATCCAGTTGAGATGATTCATGAACATAAACTTGCACCAGTATTTCCATATTTTCTGTCATTATTTTGGACTTTTTATTAGTGGGACCAACAGTTGAGAAATAACTGGAAATGTTTTTCATTTTTAAACTTGGGGAAACTTTTGTATTAAAAAGTAATTAAAATAGTGATGTCAAATTTATGTAAAAATAAAGAAAGTATATATTTCACACATTGTCAATTGCTACTCAGTTACATTCAATCACAAACATCAGACATTACTGACTGCACTTGTGTCACTGTAATCAGTCATTGATCATAAGTGACCAATGGGGACATGGATGAGTCCACTTCTCGCTACATGAGAGTGCCAATTTTGAATTCATCCATATTTCACCTGATTCATAAAACACTATATTTTTTATTTGTTTGAATTATATAAATATGGATTGTAATTATATAATGCGATACCGTTTCATCTAATTACGTTTGAAACATTAAAAATACTCTAAAAAAGGTGCCGGAAAACCACTCCACCATATTACTTGACAAAAAAGCCCTGACAATAATTATGATCAATAAACTGGTGTCTGAATCTTTACAAAAAGTAGTGTGAAAAGTTGCTTTGTGGTTTATTTGTAAAGATTTAATAGAAAGAAGATAAAGGTTTCTAGACAACTTGATTTATAGTTATCTTTCATGTTTTCCAGGTAACCAGTATTATTTAAAAGTGATGTTAGCCGAGAGGTCATCGCAGCTGCCTTGCAAGCAAGTAGTTGGTTGCAGACGGTTGTGGGTTCGCCTCCCGGCCGATGCTATGACATATGAAAAAAAAAGTGATGTCTAATAATAACATGGATAGAAGCATTAAGTACATAATAAATAAAAATGAGGATTTCAAAATAATTAGTTTACTTTGTATATATTGAATAGACATATTTACAGCAGATTAGACATACTCTCTTGGAATGACATTTTTTTAAGAAAAAGTAAGGAAATATAAAATATTAGAGAATTGATGAGAAAGCTTATTGTAAGATATATAGCAAAAGAAAATGAATTTAATATTTGTTTCAGTGAGATTATAAATAACTTTTAATAAAATAAAATAGATGTTTTTTTGTTTTTTTTTTTGATATTTGAAGACAAAAATACACATTAAAAAAATAGGGCCACTAAAAGATATAAAAAAAAACGTTAACATTATATCATTTTATAAAAGAGATATAGATTGAAGACGAGGATTAAAAAAGAAATATTGTTTGATTCTGTTTTTGTTTACTACTTATTTAAAAGAGTAATTAAATGATGCTCTGTAAGAGTTAAATTAGAAACTGGAGGTTGGGATGTTAATTATTTCAAATTTTCTGATGAGTCAATAGAGCTTACAGTTTAAGTAATGTTAATTAGAATTGATTTGTTATAAAAATAGATATATTAATGTATATTGCAGTAATGGTATACACATTAAAATTCAAGTAAATTTAAATGAGGATTGTGAAGCTAAGTAATCCAAGACCTTACATTGCAAGTAAGCAAACATGTTTAATTTTAAATATAAAATTCAGGCTTTTCTTTATTTAAAGGAGTGTGGTTGAAATAATGTAGCTACGGGACATTTCAAATATTTTATATAGACTTCAGCTACTGTTATGTATTATTTTTATTTCTTGTAGTTGAATTTGGGGAGTAAAAATGTCTATTATATAGTCTTTCTAAATATATTTAAAATGAAACATGTTTGTTTATTTGCAATGTAAGATCTTTGCTTACTTAGTTTCCCAATTCTTATTTAAATTAGTTTGAATTTTAATATGTATAATATTATTACAATATACATTGAAGAGAATTTCCTTTTCAATGGACTAATAGATGGAGCTTTACCAAGACCTCCAAACAAGCGTATTTTGTTTACATAAACGTCAGAGGGGAATGTGGCTGAAAATAATATAACTGCAATATCCTCCCCTACTTTACTGACTGTTTAGGTCATGGGGAGGAAAAACCAAATAATTGCAACTACTAATAAATTAACAATAATAACAAATGTTTATTTACAACAAGCTAACAATAATATCTTTACCTACACAAATATATACTCTTAATAAACAGGCCTTACAATTACTAATAATTTAATACACGAATTATAACAGTACTGGCCTTACAATACAAACAAGCTAATATAATAGTTAAAGTATGCTTATATGAATCTGGCTTTGTGGCTTATGACAAATAATAATAAAGCACAGATGGCCTGTATAAGTACCTAGGTCTGCCTTGGAACCTTCAGTGGCAGAGTTCACTAGATCACGAGGTCTATCTTCATCCGGCATACTGTCTTCTAGTTCTGCTATTATTTTTGTGATATTTCTTTTGTTCTGACTGGGCTTTTTATACTGCTTTTCTCTGCAATGCACAGGAGTTGGGGATAGCATTGATTTTCCTTCAGGTCCATGTTTAAGTGGAACTGCTATTCACTCCAAGTTCCGCATTCCAAACCGTAAACGCTATTTACTATAAGGTCCGTGAGTTTATAATGCAGAGGGGGGGGGGATAAAACTGGAACTGTTATCTCTTTTCTTATCTTTGTTACTGCTAAGACAGAATCGGGTGGTGATTCATACCAGTTAAACATACTGTAGTAAAATATGGTTAGATATTTTATTTCTAAAGCATTTTAAACTTTCTATAACTTGCTGATATATATATACTATTAACATATTATAAATTCTTTATTTACAATGCAATACATATACATAACAATATCTATGGGAAGTTTCAAATAATTTATATGGATTTCAACTAGCATTATGCATTGTTTCTATTTATATATCTATTGGCATTTTTTAACAATCATGTTCATTTGATCTCACAAATTTTCTAAAAAAAATAGCTCTACCTTTTTTCTTTTTCAATATTTCTTGGTTTCTATTTTCTATTCTATTATAATATTAGTCCTGATCTTTCCTGGACTCTTTGGAATTTTCTTTCATTTTTCTAAACTATCTGTTTAATTTAGCTTCTCTTATTTTTTTAAAATACTCAGATATTTTGATTTTCAAGTTATTTATTTTTTTCATCTTACATTAGATCCTTCTTTAAAAATTTGTTCATTTTAAATCCACATAACATGTGGTTTCATCATTCTTGCATCAAATAGTTATATATAAAACACTGAACAAACTTGTAATTCTTTTTTATACTAGCTCAAAATGTGCAAACCATTGCATTCTCATATTAATAATAAATATGATACAAGTTTTGTTCATAATTTACTCATCATAATTATAGTATTAATACTTTCACACATTCAAAATTAATATATAAATCTCTTTTTCAAAACAAAATTGAATCATGAAATTTTTATTTTTTTAAAAAAGTCTACCTTATGAATAATTAATTATTTATTTAGCGAAAGCAGACAAACGCTAGGCTCTCTTATAAAATCAAAGTTATCAAAAATTATTTAATACTTGAATACAATTATAATTTATGTACATGGAGTTTAGATGTAATTATAGGGTATTTGAATACAGACTTTCAAACTTCCTTTAACTATCCACTCTATCTCATATAACTGATATACATGTCCACACACGTGAAAAAGATAATTGATTTCCAATCTATGTATTTTGTGTTGAACCAGCATTCATCAGTTGGTCTATCATCATCTCCCACACATATATGTAATCAGTTCTCGGTTTATATTATGATATGTTACATATGTGTGTGGGAGATAATGATCTTGACCAACTGATGAGCTGGTTCAGCACAAACTACATTTTTTTGGAGATTATTTTTTTCACATGTGTGTGGTCATATGTATCGATTTGTATGAGATAGACTGCATAGCTGAGGAGAGCTTGAAAGTGTGTGTTCAAATTTATAATTATATCTAAAATTATTTAATAAATTATTGGTATAAACATTATTATAAACAGTTTGACGACTTGTCATTAGAGATAGACAAAAATCGTTTAGAATCACACAAATAATGCTCATTTTTAAAAGATTTTTATTTATGCTCTTATTGCTATTATTAAATTTATTAATACTTCATCAAAGGACAGTCTGTTGAATGAAATAATAACTAATCCCTTTTATTTAAATTATTGCTATTATTATATTTTGTCGCAAATGTTATCACCAGTATTTTTTTTATTGTGAGTGAAATGCTAGCCTTCCACACCAGGATCGCTGTGGGATAAACTCCATCTGGTTTCCCTACTAAGATCTATCCAACTTAGAAAGATTTTTTGGTAGCCAAGCAACTATTAGGGCAATCACTCGTGTTGAAAAACATGTACATTGTTCCGTTTGTACTAATAGTGCATCATAAGACAACCACGAGTAAAAAATATATTGGGGCAATTTTAAAATTCTGTAAGAAGTAAATATATATTTATATTAGAGTGCATCAAATATTTGCACTCAAATAAGATCCTATTATAACCCCCCCCCTCCAATCTTTGCTTTTAATCGAGTAAATATATAAACATTATTGGCAACTATCATTTATTTTTGATGTGTTTGAAAAGGAAAAAAATGTTTTTATACAAAAATATGTTTTTGTGGTTTCAGATTTATTTGGTAGTAAACAAAGACTAAAAACGATGTTCTCTTGGGTTATTTTTATAAATTTTTATTTTAACGAGTATTGGTTTGTTGCCGTTTTTTTTTTTTTTAAAAAAAAGAAAACTGTTTTGTTAGCTGTTAAAGAGACAAATGTAGAAAAAAGTTATCTAATTACAAATTAAATTGTCTAATATAGTACACTGAACTAAATTCCAAGAGATATACAAATCAAGCTTTAGTCATAATTTTGAAACAATATCCAAAGAATAAACACACAATATAATTAAATGTTTACATAAGGTTTGCTCAAAATAAACAATAAAATATTATATCAATTACAAACAGCTATCAAATTTAATTGAAAAACTTGAGAATAATCGTTGTGGAAATTGATATATATCAGTAGAGAAAATTTAATTAAAATTACCATTAATTTTATGGAATAATATACTTACATATTAAATCATCTATTGCACAATATTTTAGTGATTATTTTTCCTTTTGACATGTGTGTGATCAAGTGTCTCAGCAGTATGAGATAGTGTGGATAGTTGAGGATCGTGTGAAAGTCTCAGTTCAAACCCTCTATATATTAAATATTGCAATATGAAGAAAATTAAAATTAGATTTTTGATATTTCATTTTATTAAAGAAAGAATAGGGAGAGGACAATAAAAAATGTAATTGAAATTTTATCAGTTAGTTCAGCCATACTCACCCTTTTTATTTCCTGGGCTATATATATTTGTGTGCTAAATCAAGCGGGCCACAAACATGCTATATAAGCGATCGGCAACCAATTGGTATCACATGAAAAAATATCTGACTTCTCAATTCATGCATGCCACAGGTTGTGGACAACTTTACTATATCTTAGAATTAACATATTAATAAAATGCAAACACTTTTATTTGATATAAACATTTATTGAAAGATCAATGTGATTTTTGATATTGAGATAAACTTTTAACAATTTTAGATAAATCTGGTTTATAAGTGCTACATGCCACTCTTAATATATTATCAAGGTGCGAATCAGTAAGTCCGTTTCTATATACAGTCTTCACATATTTCATTTTGGAATAAGATGATTCACAAAAATATATCGATGCAAATAATGTGAGCAATATTTGTGCACACTTTTTGACATTTTTATATTTTTCAGGCACTAATTTCCAAAATTCCATATACTCCTTTCCTTCTCTTTTTTCTTTTAAAATGGCTTCCAAATTTGTGTCATTTTTAAATTCAACAAATTTGTCAAGTAGGCAACATAATCATGTTCAAATGCAGCTAATTGTGTAATAGTTGTTATTTCTAAGTGCCAGGGATTTTCTATAAGTAAAAGACAATTCTTAATATTTCTTAAATCTTGAAATCAATTTTTAATTTCTTTCAATAAGGTAGCTAAATAATTTGAAATAATTACATAGGTTTCTGAAGAAATGCCAATACCATCTTGCTTAGCATTTTGTCAATGTTGGAAAATGATGTAGTATTTGGTTTTGTATATTTTGTTAATAAATATTTAGTTTTTCTTTAAACACAAATACTTTATTTTTCATTTGTGAAATAATTTTATTTTTGCCTTGTGATGTCATATAAAAAAGCTAAAAGACATTACCATCCATCACTGACAAGCTCATTATAAATTTTATTGTTTTCTTGTAAAAATGAAATAATTTCATGATGTAATAATAAAAAATGATCCAAAACTTTACCTCTACTTAGCCATCACACCAAAGTATTCAAAAGTACATCACCGTAATTGCTATTTCTTCCCAAAGATTTTTAAATTTTCTGTGGTTCAATTCTTGGGCTTAATATAATTCACAAAGTTTACAATGGTTTTCATCAAAGCATCTACTTCTTTAATGGATATATGTGTCCCCAAGTTTTCTTGGTGAATTAAACCATGAAATGATAAGAGATTTATTAGATTATATTTTTTTAATAGTAATAGGGAAACAAATCCCTTTTTGGATCCAATCATTGAAGGACATCCATCAGTGCATACAGAAAACAATTTTTTTATTTCAATATTATTATTTTCCGGAAAAGCACAAATACTATTGAGAAAATCACTACCTTAAGTTTGACCATCATAGGAAGAAATTTCAAAAAATCTTCACAAATTGAATTCTGTTCCATACAGTATTTGATGAAAATAGCACATTGTGATGTTTTGCAATATCTTCAATACATCTAATGCAGGTAGAATCTGACAGTGTAATTTCTTAATTTGTAATAATATTTGACTTTTATTATTAAATTTATTAAATAATACACTCAAAGAATTTATGAAACATTCTTTCACAACTTTAGCATCTGTAAACCTTTTCATATTTTTGCCAAGTATATACCAATTTCATATGATGCTCATGTCACTGCTGCTTCATGTGCGATTACCACTGACATAACATTTTGTTGTTATTTCAGTGATTTCTTGAAGAAAGATAATTTTTCACTTCTTATTAAAGACCCATGAGCAAATGTGTCATTAAACAATTTATGTTTCATGGTGTAATGATGATCAATGTTATATTTTTTAATGAGACATTTTCTCGATAAATCAAACATGTTGTTGAACCTTGGTTATTTAGCACAAAATATTCCTCTTCCCAGTTGTCTTGAAATATTATATTTTCATCTGATAATTTTTGTTTGTGTCTTGAAGACATCATTATGGTGTTTAAATTATAGTTTGATATAAAATACTACATGTCCGCATGTATACTAATTCATATATAAAACTAACATGCCTTATTATGCCTTCAAAAACACAGACTATTGGCAGATTGAATTAAAGTTTCAAACTTCTGATTGGTCAATTATACAATCTGCAGTAAATATATTTGTCTTTTTAAAATTTATATTTGTTTTAGTTTAGTATCTAAAATGCAAATTCATAATTTGTCCAATTACAAAAAGTTTTTAAAAAATAAATTTCTATTTATAATTGATGGTAATAATCTAACACTGTCAAATTAAAATAAATGCTTGCCATCCAATTATAAATTCCCGATGTAATTCATTGAATTCCTTATCAATATGTTTTAGTGTAAAAGTAAATATTTTAAACTAAAATCTGAAAAACAAACAAATGGGTAAAAAAAAGTTTAGCAAATTATGTTTTCATTTTCAAATTCAAAACATAGATATACAACTGTCAAAGTCATGGATTACAAAAAAAAAAACAATCAGAAACTTGGAAAGATAGATTTGGGTCATTGTTATACCATTAAATATAAATATTGATTTTTTACTTGTAAAAAAAAATTGGTGCTAAAATCAGCAAAATAATGCTAAAGATAGTGAGTTAAGAGTGAGTACATGAAGATACTTGGGCACTTCTGGTATAGACTTGGCAGATTCTTCAGATCTATGAAATTAAAAAAAAAGATAGTTAACATTATTAGTGTGTTAATGAAAAAATGAATCACATGTGGTTATTCATTAAAAAGAGTGTTGTTACATCTGTTAATCATCAGTCTATTGCTGGGCTACACATAAAAGCTTGGTGGGCCACAGGTTGAGTATGGCTGAGTTAGTTCATTTTATATACTATTATATGATAAATCATTTTATTGCTCTTCTTTCTGCATCATTCCATTTTTTCATAAACTTATACATATGCAATCAATTACATCATTAGTACATTAAAAATTATATAATTATGAGGGTGCTTGCTTGTTAACTGTAAAAAGTATTGTACTTAATAAATGTATGTACTTCTTTTTTACATACTGAAATAAATCAAAGTGAAATCTGCTTAATATAAATAACACCTGATTTATAGTTAGTGATGTTGGGGCTTGGCATTGTTAATGAAGGGGATTCCCTTGAAGCTGTTTCTAGGAACATTGTATATCAATTAATAATACATTATTTAGCTATTTTATAACATTATGTATCTTCATATTTCCATGAAAATTGAATCACTAAAATTGTTGTGATCTCAACATCTAGATAATTGTTAATGTCGACTAACTACCTGAAAAAAATCCTAAAAATTATGTAAACATTTCTCAGTTATCTGAAATATGTAATTTGTTTGTTTATGAATTATATGATTGTCTCCTTTATATTGTCAGTATAAAGGTGAGATAAAAATGTTTTATTTATCTATAATAAGTATGAAAACATTTATTTCTTAAAGAACTATTAAAATATTTCAGAGTTTTTTCTAATAAATAACAGTAATAAATGTAATAGCAGTAGTAGTAGTAGTCATAGTAGTAGTAATAGTAGTAGTAGTAGTAGAAGTAGAAATAGTAGTGGTAGTGGTAGTAGTAGTAGTAGTAGTAGTAGTAGTAGTAGTAATAGTAGTAGTAGTAGTAGCAGTAGCAGTAGCAGCAGCAGCAGCAGCTTATATCAGGTCATTATTTCTTATCACTTACTTTATTGCCTTTCTCTCTTGCTCATGCCTCTTCAAAAAGTAGATTCTACCCAACTGATGGATATTTCATGAAATTCCAGATATTTTGTAACATAGTGTAATTATTAGATATTTCCCAATAATTTATTTGATCAAAGCTTAGTGCTATAAAGTACTACAAATCTATCCTCAGGGTATAATTTGCGTAAAAAGACAATTACTATGATACATTTCAAAGTCATTTATTCAAATAAATCCATGAGGAAAAAACAATCTTATAAAGCATCAAATTAGGTGTTATTTACTTCCAGAATATTGGTCTGGTAAAAAGATTCAACAAAATAGAATAGGAAAAAAGTCAGTGCTAATTGAAAAAGTGGAAGTGCTTTGAACACTCTGATCTGCCATCAATAAATATAGTGAGAGTGATTTCCATTTTGTCAATGTTTTTCAATCAATGCTGAATTTCCCCTCTCTAATTTGTTGATTCTTATTACCAAAACATTGTAATGAAGGCAATACTTGGTTTGTTAAAAACTTCCTGTAAAAAAAAAGAAAAACTAGGAATATGGGGCATTTAATATATATATGTTTGCAGATAGATGAAACAAATATCTGAATATTTATTTGCAGAAATGCCAGAATTAATCAGTGGGGTCAATAAAGCTCTTATAGATAAATCAATAACTATAATGGTTTACAAGAAAAATAAAATTATTTGACATTCTAAAGTAATTTATTTTAGAGACATTTTGTTATATTTGTAAGTTTTTTCAATAACATTTTCTTATCCAAAATGTAATAATTAGATTATTTCATATCTTCACAAAATAGAGTCAAAACTCGTCATTCAGAAGTGTGATCATGTGATGTTTAGTAGTTATTTCATATTTTCCTGTTATTCATTATGCAAAAATTAATAAGGTGATCCTGATAATATAACCATGTTATGCAATTCAAATTAAATTAAAGCTTAAAGATTTATTTGTAGATAATTGGGATTTTTTAAAAGTTAGGTTGCTTTTAATCATTTAAGATAAGAATCCAATATTACAAGGTATTTAGTTAATTTATTAAAGGGTATTTATTGTGAAGAAAACATGTTTCAATATAATGCAAGAAGTAAACGCCTACTGGTGGCCAACTAATAAGTTATTTTTATTTTTTAGCACCATTGCATATCCATTATGCTGTCTCAAAAACAAAATATGTAGAAATGATGATGTAAGAGAATGATATAAGACAGGCTAGCATTCATTCTGTTATCTTAGTTAGCCTCTTTTCAGATTATAATTTTTCAGACTGCAATGTAACAAAAAAAATGAATAAAAAACACCCATCGATGAAAGTATTAAGGTATACATTATTGTTTTTCCTTGCTATTTTTATTTCATTTTGTATGCATTTCTACTGCTAAAAGCTATTGCAATAAATAATTTTATTTTGAAGAATTAAAATAGTTAATATAAAAGTAGAATTTTAAATAAAGCTCAAAAGATAATGTTTTGAGTGAGATGCTTTAATAGTATATAAATATTCAAAGAATCTCAAATGCCTATATATTAAATAATAAATTTCATATATACTCAGAGGTATATTTCGTAGGGCACAGTAGTCTCTAAATACAATTGATTTCCAAGATATTCAATAGATATCTGAATCAAGGATAATAACAAAATTTATATAATATACATGTTTAACATATAAACTTATTAAAACATTAAAAAAAATTAATTAGAAAAATAATAAATAATAGAAATTTGCAGTTATTAAAAAGTCAATACAATAAGAAATCAAAAAGGGAGAAAAATCACTTTATTGAATGGCCTTTGAATTTATATTGTGTGAGCAGTATAAAGGAATGGCTCACTGATGATATTTATACAGACAAGACTGAATAAAATTTATATGAAAAGCTCCAAGTATATAAATTATATTTGTATTCAATCAAATATTACAAATTGTAATTTATGATTTTTTAAATTTTTATTTAGTATTTTTTCAAGCCACAGTTATTAAAATCATGGATCAGGTAACCATAAATATAGGGCTTACTATACTTATATTTAATTGCATAATAAACAATAGAAATATTAATTAGTTAGTTATAAAAAATAATATGAAAGACAAAAGTAATTAATATGCCCATACAAAACTAATTAACAATATAATTACATATGTTTAAGATATAAAAAATATGTTTTTTAAATAATGAATAAGTAAAAATTATATTATATAATATTACTTTAAACTTGTAATTTTAAACTTTTTGTTTTCAGTATGTTTATATATATATTATTGCTTTTTTCTCTATGTTTCAACTAACAAAGAGTCATCTTCAGAGGGATAATGTTAATATTTTAATTTTTATCATAGCACCATTTTGACTTATGCATAAAAATTAGTTTTAATTTTATATATGTCTTTATAATATGGAAATTATAAAAAAACATAAAAATATAAATTTACATATATGTAGTTCCCAACTTAAATATTTTTGAACCTAATTTATTTTTCTACTTTTACATTTTTAAATTTATATTTTAATTATGTGTTATCAATGTTTAAATTTTTTTTAAAAAGATATTTATGTTTTCATTTTAATTATTTATTCATTTTTTTTGTTATTTTTTTATATTTCTATATTTTATTTTATTTTATAAATTTCACTAAATTCTTAAAATTCTTTGTATTTTTCATTGAATTCCACAAATATATTGCCATTTCAATTAGTTTTTTTGAGTTTACTTAAATTAGATATTAAAATAAATATCAAAGCAAAAGTTGATATATATCTTACCAATTTCTACAATTGTTTATACTCTCTACTAAATTCTAGTCATATACATTTTCTATAATGATATTAATATTTTATAAAAATATATAGAAATTGATTATCAGCTTTCTAATCAAATATGCATAATAATATCCATATTAATAATTGCAAGCTTATGGACTGGCATTTCTATCTAAAATACTTCATCATCATCATCATCACTGGTTTTATTTTGTTTTTACTGGGGTGCTACAATATAATGTATTGACCATTATGATAAAGCAATAGGCAAATACAAAGGGATACCACTCATATTTTAGGATTCTGATTTAGAGCAAATATTAAATCCTAAATGATCAACAGAATATCAAGAATAAGGTTACAATGATTGAAAAGAAATCAACAAACTTGTTTGATTGAAAACATTATTAATTAGTAGAGAATTCATACATTTTAAAAATATATATATATATATGTGTGTATTAAAATAAGATGGAATTAAAGTAACCCATCCATTATGAGGATCGCATATAATAACATTACAATAAAACAAAGATTGACTATTATAATTCAGTTGCCATTATAGAAACAATAGGCAATTTAGCCTCAAAATCATTTTCATTTAACATCATGTAACCTTTAAAATATTGGCTTAACATGATTAATAATATCAGCTTAACTTTTTCCAAATTTATTGTTAATTTTTATTATTGTATTTGGAATAGTCATCAAGGCAAGTATATTATAACTAATTGCATGTATATACATGTAGTTCAATATCAAAACACTGAATTAATTCATTTTTGTGCATACATGAAAGATTCTAATTTTAAATAAGACTCAATAAGAAAATCAATTAAAAATATGATTATTTAAATATTTAACCAAATATATAAAATTATTTAAGTACCTTTTTCTAATTTAAAAATTATAAGGGATAAGCAAAGTTAATAAGAACAGTATTTAATTTAATACACTGTACAGGCTTACACACACCTGCACATATATACTGTAATATATAAGGGATTCGAACTCAGACTTTTACACGACTCTCAACTCTCTAAGCCATCTCATATTGCTGACCCACATGATCACACACACGTTGAAAAGATAAATAATCACCAATACGTATTTCATGCTAAACCAGCAATCGTCAGTTGGCCCAGATTACTATCTCCACACATATATACAATCAGTGCTCAACTTTATATTAAGATGGTCAATGAAGAATATTACAATTCAATATTAAACTTGACATTGGGATTTTATAGTAATTGTAAATAAATGTCAACACTTTTAAATTCATTTCACTCCTAACTTCTAAAAAATTTCTGCTAATGAATAAAGAGTTAAATTACCAATAAAAATTAAATTAGAATGATTATTTTAAGATTATTTATTTAATTCATTATCTATTTAAGTATTTTTTAAAAAATATCAAGTTAGACAATTTATGTGGAACATTAAGATAAAATTGATTTTGTCATAACTTCTGTTCTGATAAACCTGGAAAGTAAAAATCAAAGAGCATATTAGTAAAAAGAAAGGCATTTATTTATTGATATTTGGGCATGCTATTTTAAATATATAGAAAGAATTGATTGAATCCTGTAAATGGTTTGGCAGTCAACAACACTAACGGAGAGTTTAGTTACACCTACATGCATAAACTTCGTCTATAAAATCATTAATTAAATATTATACTTATAAGATTTATGCATATTTTATTATGATTGACTTCTCTCTATGCTAAACCTTAACTCCCTTAGTTATAGTTATTTATTAATAATTGAACTAAGTATATGAACTTCTTTCAAGAAATATGCAAAAGCACAAATATCTGAATGAAGAAACATACAAGTGAATAAACAATTTTTTTCTGAGTGTATTTTTTTTTCGTTTCATCAAAATACAGTTTTTGTTTATCTAATTTTTACCAAAGTAAATTATAATTTATTAATGATAAAACAAACAAACAATCTAGTAAATGGAAAAGTTACAACGATCCATAATTAATTTAAATGCAGTGAATCTTTTATAAATAATCAAAATTAAAATAAAGACAGAATAACATGCTTTTGATTCTTAGTTTAAAAACAAATAAAAATGAGTAATCTAAAATTATTTCTAATTTCCAATTAAGTTCCATATATGACTTTAAATAAAAAAATATAAGTACCAAAAATCATCATCATCATTTTCAATCCATTGCAAAATAAAAGTCTCTCTAACTTTAGTCCAGTTTTTCTGACTCACAGTCTCTTCTTTCTACATCATATTCCATCACATACTTTTTATATATAATAAATTTTAGTTGTCCATTTGCTACTATGATATCATTATTAATTTTAAATCATTAAACATCACATGATCACCATTGCCTATGTTTACACAAGCTGTTAAAACAGAGGTAAAAATTTTCCACACAGTAGTGCCACACAGTGCAAGCTAGAGTAATCAATAGATACAAAAAGATTTGTGCATAAAATCCCTATCTAGTGTACTCATAATGCTCTCAGGTCCATGGCTCCTCACTGATGAAAATCACAAGTTAGCAACTAATCTGGGGATATTGAAGGAATAGACACTAGATAGGGATTTTATGCACAAACCTTCTTGCATCCATTGATTACTCTTGCGTGCACTGGGTGGCACTACTGTATGGAGAGATTTGCTTCTATACTACCATTTTTATGGTATATAAAATAAATTCAACATTATGCATAAAACTATATTGATTCATATTACTCCATAAAGAAAAAAGTGGATTAATTTTTTATTTTTTAAAACTTACTTTGAATATATGCACACACATATTATGTAGTACCATGCACTTTTTTATTAGTAAAAAAGTAACAATATTATTTAATGAAAACCCATTATTTTAAGAATTGTATATAGATTTGCAATATTTTTAAGGTAAATTTTGTAATAAATATTGAAAACATTAAGTAGATGTTTATAGATCTCAAAAATTTTCACTTCACATGTAATGGAAAAGTTTTGCAATAAAAAGCAAGATTATGAATGTTGAATAAACTTTTGCAATATTTCTGATATTGAATTTTATGATATATACTTAAGGCTCTATATTAATATTTGTAATAACTAGAATTTTTTGCTCTTGTATAATGAAGGCATAGATGATGTCTATGTTATATATTCCTTTACAAAATTTATATTTGATTAACTTGCAAATGTTTTGGATATTATTAAAATTCATATAGCCTTTATCCTAGTATGACTTATCTACATCCATTTCAACAGTTTCTGTATTTTTATGCTCATTTTAGGATTTTTTATGTTATCTTCTGACTTATTGACATTTTCTTCTTTTATTTATAAACTTTTCTCCAATCTCTGCATTAATTGCTATTTCTTCTACTATCATGGACTGAACATAATCTTTAAATTTATTTCATTTTTTCATTAATATTTGCAACAAATATAAAATCTTTAACCATTGATGAATCAATTTGAGAGCTTGATTTAGTGTTTGCATCTATTTTTGATATATTAACAGTTTCTTCTGTAGTTTCTGCATCTGCATTTAATTTATCTTTATACCTGGATTCCGTAGTCCCAATATTTTCAAATATTATGCCATAATATTTTTTTCTTCTTACATATGCTAAACAATCAGAACCTTTGATAAATGTCATGGAAATTATTATATGATATACTTTGGAAATCATATTTAATATTTCTTGTTTCATTTAAAATGGATTCCTTTTCTTTTTCTGAGGAAGTGATGCGAAATCAATTTTAAATTCATCTACCTCACTTTTTTAAACTTTTACTTCATTCCATTTTCAAAATATTTTAACTATTTATTATTTCATTCTTATCTCTTTACAAGTTTTGTTTTTTTATAAACAAATCTTTGAAAGTTTTCTACCTTTTTATTTTCATTTTATTTCTTATTTATTTCTATTTTTCCTTCTTTCCCTCTTCATTCTTTATTATATCTTCATCTCTCATTCTTTTCTGTTCTTCATACTTTTTTTTTCTATTTATATATTTCTGCCTCAATTTTTCAGTATTGTTTGTTTTTTACAAATAATTCCAATTTTTTCTGTTTCTTTTGGTTTTTTTTTTTTTTTGTTTATTAATTTCTACAACTGTGCAATTGCCATTTTTCATTTGATCATTTTTTTTATACAAGCTATTTTCATACCTATACATGATATCACAGGTAAGTTAATTTAGGTGTTTTCCATTTCAATAATATATTTTTTTATTTCATCCAGATCATCCACTTTTTAATTAAGTTCACATCTTCTGTAGTTTATTATGAATTACAATTTTAAGATTATGATATAAAACTACCATTAACATTTGCTTTATTTTTTCCAAAAAATTTGGTATCCATTTCAATCTCTTAATATGTTAATTTTTACAATACTTACAGTCTTCTAAAGCAATTCTTTTGATCTCCTATTATTTTCTTTCAAATTTTCTTTATAATATTTTCCAATTTTTTAAATTCTTTTTTTTAAAATTTGTCCATAATTTTTTTCTTTTGCTTTCCAGTATTTTATTTAATTTTTATCTTTTCTTTTCAGTATTTCTTTTTCTCTCTTTTTTCTTTCTTTTTGAATAATTTTTATTCAGAACATTTCCTACATTCATTTTAGTATTTCCTATCTTTTTCTCTTTTTTCTTTTCATCATTTTTTTTTGTATGTTTTATCTTTTTATTTATTTATTTATTGTTTCTTCATTTTTCTCTTCTGAATACTTTGCCATAAATTAGTTGTTGCATGGTGGTTTATTATTATTTTCAGTTATTGATCTGCCAATTATATGACATGTGCCAAAAATTGATGTAATTTTGCATCAATTGGATACTATATGAAGATACATCATTATGGGTAATTGTTCTATGCTGCTACCATTCTGAATAGTTTGTCATAATCCATGAGTTGGATTGTTATATTTTATGTATTTGTATATACTAGTTTTTATTTATGCCCACACACTGAACCATTAATTAATATAATAATTTATACCCCAGATTCAACTCTAATTATATATTAATATTCCATTTAACATAATGAAATTAATTTTTTTTTAGAGGTGTATAGGTATCTAATAGACTAATATTATTGATCAAAATCTTTCATTATAAACATAAGTGGACTTTTTTTTATAGGAGTATTACAG
The DNA here is from genome assembly GCA_028023455.1 of Epiperipatus broadwayi. NCBI lineage: Eukaryota > Metazoa > Onychophora > Udeonychophora > Euonychophora > Peripatidae > Epiperipatus > Epiperipatus broadwayi. Next base: position 10,166,178 of record JAQFVV010000010.1, on the reverse strand, counting down.
TTCAATGTACTGATCAATATGTGACAAAGTAACAGGATATATAACCAGGAATGCTATTCATATACAAGATTCTGTTTCAGTGCAAACATCAAATCCCAAGTAATTAATAAGATATCCAGAATATGGTTACATTAATTGAAAAGCATATTAAAACAGCTGTATGTTTTAAAAAAACAATAGTTTTAGAATGAACTTTATTCAAGGACAAATATATCTACAGATATTTCAGTTTAAAGGGAATATATATAAATACAGATATTTCAGTTTAAAAGAGAAAAAAATAATACAAAACTAATCAAAGAATACCACAATAAGCATTTTCAATAGCATTCAATGAATTATACTATTATTAAAACATTTACAATAAAATAGGAAACAGGAAATGCATTTCACTAGAGATTAGAGCACTGATAGACAAGTGACCAAGTGGCTGTGAAAATGTCTGATGGGGTGATTTTTTTATCTCTTTGTTTTATTATCTCTAATTTGTTTTTAAATGTGTCAGAATTTCTTGCATTACAATTGTAATGATAAATGTACCATAATGCATATACTATAAATGTTGTACTTCTTATTTCTACAAAGTAGGCATTTGGAAAAGGTTCTATAATTGAACTTATAGCGCATACAATCTTAGAACCTATTAAATCAATATCTAACCCTAACGTAACTTTCCCACAAAAACAAATAGTGCTACTAGACTACATATGTACTTCTACATGCAAACACAAATTATAACTTAGACATGCCAATGCTAGGCATTAATAATAAACAGCTAATACATAGAGTTAAGTATTGGACACTTGAGCTCAAATTTGTTGATTTTATACTCAAAATGAACATGTGGTCATTACCAACATTATATTTCATGAGATAAGAGAAACATACTTAACATTGACACTATATGTGAGTTGTGCCACAGATCAGAAGAGGACCAAAAACATATATTCGTTGAAGGTAATAGCCTACAGTATACTCAATCTTATATTAAAACAATATTTAATTAGTAAAGAAATTATAAATTTTTTAAAAAATAAGATCATATAAATATATATTAAAATAAATATGGAACTAAAGTAATCTTATTGATTATAAAATTAGCATATAATGACATTGCATTAAAACATTCAAATAATTTTGTGTATTTTTATGAGTATACATATCTATGCTAATCTGTAATGAATACTTTATTTGTTTTGCATAGGTATATATTACAGTTCATGACTTTAAATAATGAAATTTATGTTCAAAAGCAAAGCAAACAAATATTGCAAATAAAAATTAGACAAAAAAGCATGTAGAGATAACAAAGAATAAAAAATAACAAGCATTACTGTATTATTATAAAGTTTAGGAGTGGACTGGGGACATAACTGAATAAAAGTTGATTAAATGAATATTCAAAGATAAGGCATACTAAAAGAAGAATTAATTTGAGATCATTAATTCAAAATCTTTTTAATAGTTTGCAAGATATAGAAGCTTTTTCTTACAATGAACTAGCAGCTATTAAGGATCATGATATGATATATGTTAAGTTTTGTAATTAATTAAAATAGACTTTAAATTATCTATTTATCAAGACACAATTCTACACACCCCCCATTCCCAGCCTCCATAAAGAAATAATAAAGAAGAAGGCTTCATTCATTACATTTGTCTATTTCCAGATGGTGTGGGTTTGACTGTGTTTTAATCTCGGTTTTATCATCTATATAAAAATATCTACATAACCATTTACCAACCAAATGGTTAGTTGAATTGTATATGGATAAACTATTTAAACAAGTATTCAAGATTTGTTCATCTCAGATTAGAATCTACTATCGTCATTGAAGGCATCTTGTTCTAAAATATTGATAATTACTTAACAAATACTTTTTTGTGGAATAGTTTTATTTTAATTTCTCTGACACTTCAGACAAGATGATTAGTCCTATGACAATATTAGAAAAAGAAAGGTATAAGAAAACAGAAATTTGTATGAAAAAATAATTAAAAACTGTTTAATATTTACTAAGGCAATAAACCTAAAGCATGTGCGGTTGAAAATACGAAGGTAGGGACCTCTACAGGTCTTAACCACAAGCTTTCGCATTGGATTAGATTATATATGTATATTAGTTGTTATTAATTGCTAATTATTATACTTTTCTAAAATTCCCATAATTCTTTAGATTTTTCAAAGTCATGATTGAGATCATTCTTTTTTTTTATTATTATTATTATTATTATTATTATTATTATTATTATTATTATTATTATTATTATTATATATATATAAAAAAAAAAAAAAAAAAAATATATTATTATTATTATTATTATTATTATTATTATTATTATTATTATTATATAAATTATTATTATTATTATTATTATTATAAAAACAGCTTTAATAAAAGTCTACTAAACAAGTATATCGGTAAATAAATAAAATCGATAAATAATTTAGCATCAATTTCCAATTATAATTAAAAAAAAAAAACTAACAGCAAAGATTTAATTTTCTTTGAAAATTTGAAATTCAAGTTTAATGATAAATATTAAAATATGTTAGCATATATATATAGTGAAACTTTTAAAAAGAATTTTCCTAGATTAATATCAATTATTATATAACCATGGAAATATCCAATTAAAAAACATTGGGTATAATGCGAAATAGTGCTAAATTAATGTATTTATTTTAATATTGCATGCAATTGAAAAAGATTATGCTAACGTAATTGAAAGCATGTTTTTACATTTTATTATTTAATATTTAAAAGTTAAATTGTACAGTGATCTATTATTTATATACATCAAATACATCAATTCAAACATATTTACATATATGATTGAAGGGATTTGAACTCAGATTTTTAAGATTCCTACAGTTATCCACTCCATCTTATGCAACTGATAAGCATGACCACATACATGCGAAAAAAAGAAATGATCTCCAATATATGTATTTTTGTTGAACCAGTACTCATCCATTGGTCCAGATCATTTCCCACACATATATATATATTATCAGTGCTCAGTTTATATTAAGATGTGCAGGAGATGATGCTCTGGACCAAGTGATGAGTGCTGGTTTAGCACAAAATACGAATATTGAAGATCATTGATCCTTTTCACATGTATGTGATCATGTGTATTGGTTGTATAAGATGAAGTGAATAGCTGTAAGGAGCTTAAAATTTTGGTCTGAGTTCAAATCCCTTCTAATTACATTAAGTTCAGTATAGACAATATACTTATATTTAAATATTATATATATATTAGCGATAATAGTTTATAAAAAATTTAATTGATTATTTCTATTTATTCAATATAATTAACTGTGCACTTTGTTAACTATAAAAAGAATCTCTTATTGTGTTTTATATTTCACATTTTGAATTAAAGATTTGCTTTCTGCTTAATATAACTATTCTAAATTACAATTAATGATAATGAAACTGTTGAAAAAGGTTCTCATGAGTGTGACCCTTGTTTATTATAGTCACAATTCACTATTTGGTTATTGGTAAACACATTATATTTTAGATAAATAATAAACTAATAGAGATCACTTAATTATATTCATTCAAAATATTATTTATTTTCATTTTGTTTTTTATTGGATAAATGCCTTGTAACTAAGAAAATAATATATTAATTTCATTTTTTCCCCCGTATATCATAATTTTATAGAGATTTCAGGCTCTTTTTATTTTACCATTGGGAATACTCTTATTTAAAAAAAAATATGTTAAAACACAATGCATAGAAAATTAGGATTAAAATAATATTATTTTTCATGTGTCATAGCATCAGCCAGGAAGCAAACCCGCTAACCCAGGACAACTGCTTGTAAGGCGGCTGTGCTGACCTCTCGACCACCAATGCTTGATTAAAATAATATTTTTTTAGTGTAATTTTCTTTGAACTTCACAAAACTATTAATATATAATTCGTGGGATTCTATACATAGTATCCTGTCATATTAATTAGCTCAGTTCATGTTAAATGTAATTACACGTGTAATATAATCATATGTATATACCTAACTGATGTATTATTTTATATGTCACAATTCTAAATTCTTTCTGCTTATTTATCCACAATATATTAGATCTACTTTTTATGCATGACTCTAGGTCAACCTAAAAATAATTATAGGTGTGATACATTTACAAATATTTTTTTTAATTTTATTTCATCGATGTTGTACTTTATATTGTACTTTTATTTTCCATAATTCTAAATCTTGTACTGCTTATTTATTCCTTATATATTAGAACATATCTTTATATATGAACAAATATTTGTTTTCAAGATAAATAGCCCACATGAGAATGGTTATATTGGATAACATATATATAAAACGTCTATATTCTCACACAGACATCTAAAAAATATAAATAATTTGTAAAATGCACTTCGTACTGTACTAGCATTCTTCAGTTGGCTCAGTTATAATATGCTTTAATCATTTGTTCAGTATTTATTAATATTAAGTTATCACAACTTGATTTATAAGAGTTAAACTTTCTGTATTTCATAACTATAAAAGCTATCTATTTCAAATAAATACATTAATGTTTAGCATTAATCATTTAGTAAGGTAGAAAATATCATATCATTCTTAGCTCAAATATAAACTTTAAACTCAATTAAAACAAATCTGTAAGTTATTTATAATTTAAGATTTTAAAAGAAAAAGTCTTAAAAACTTATTAGTATATAATATAGTAATTTATAAAAGAAAAAGTCAGCATGTATATACTGTTATTACACATATTGTTTCTGATATATATATACAATATTTGAAATGACCCCATATTTTATGTAGATTTCAGATAGTGTATATATATAAGCTTTAAATTAAGCATAGCTCAATATGTATGTAAACAAAAGGAGTAAATCACACACCCCTAAATTAAAAGCACTCTAAATGTTGAACAAAGTAGTAAGAATAATTCACCTTGTGTTTTTCTGAAGGTTTGTGATGATGGTGTTCTAGCTGCATTTTTATATTGGACTATTTCCATCATCTAATATGTGTGTTAAATGTCTTTAGAAAAGTTTAATTTTATTTAAATATTCCAAATGCATTCAACTGTTAGTAATATCATAGCAAACAGGTTAGTATATGCACCAACTGTTAGTAATATGATAACAAACAGATTAGTATATGCACTAACTGTTAGTAATATCACAGAAAACAGATTAACCTGTTTGCTGTGATATTACTAACAGTTGAATGCATTTAAAATATTTAAATAAAATTAAACTTTTCTAAAGACATTCAACACACATATTAGATGATGGAAATAGTCCAATATAAAAATACAATTAATTCACCTATCTTGGGTGCTCTGACATCACTGGTAATTCAGAGTAATATTAATTTATCAGCCAGATGTGTGCATAAGTATGTGTGAAAAAGTACTCTGTATTATATATATATAATTAAAAGTCAGATGTCACATGACTTATATATAGCTTGCATTTATCAATATGTAAACTTAAGAGCATGCTAACGCTTGTTTAGAGCGTTAGCATGCTCTTAAGTTTATATATATATATATATCTATTTATCACATATTTAACTAGTAGTGTTAATAATTTTCTGTTCTGTAAAATGATATAAATATATAACACATACATCATTATTATTTATTAGTAAAATAAATTTTTAATCAATAACTAGTTCACACTACATATTTTAATGATAAAAGTAATATTACCTAAATTAATAATTAAAAGAAATATATTATGATTAATCTTTTATATATATTTTCTTTGTTAAATAATATTTGTATTGACACATTCGATGCAATTGCTATTATTGAGATGAATAACATGTTAATGAAACAACAGAATTTAAATAAGAATTTTTTTTTGATATACATATAACAATTGATAAGAGAGATAATACAACATTAGCTCTAGAAAAATGAAATAAAACAATAATTAACATATATATATAATACTGGTATTAACTTTCTTCAATAAATTTATTCTTTTTATTTACACTTTGTAAAACTTTAAAAATATATAATAATAAGTGTTTAAATTATTTCAAAATTTCAACAAAGAAACAAAAAAAATGTTTTAAATGGACTATGGTTAGATTCATTAATTTCTATTCATTTTAACCAATTCACCTGTAAAACACCTTATTATGATGTATGTTTAATGATAACACATCATTTTAAATTTATATCACAATCATGTTTTATGAACATTTGCTTTCTTGCATTTACTGTTTATTTATGTGTTGAAATGTATTATGATGTATTATGTGTTGTGATGTATTATGATCTCAGGTAAAGCTTTTGAATGTATGTTTTTTTGAATTAATACTAGTCATAACACTACTCTTTCTCATTTTCACTATTTTTTGTATTACATCTACTTTTATTTTTTTTCAAAACATATCTCACTGCATAATAATTAATTTTTTAACTTTATTTAAGTATGTATGCATTTAAGTTTTACTTAAAGACATATATAACAACAGTTTGTGTTATGATTGCCTATTTTTAATGTAGAATTAGCTTAATACTATTCATTTGTTGTTGATCTTATTTTGCTTCTATTTTTTCTTAATTTTTTGTCACCTTATTAAATAGTGTCTTTACGCTTACTGTCTTAGTATGTTTAAACAATCATTTGTGGATATATACTATGCATATATTTAAAATCTATGACTATCCTTCTCAAATATATTACCAGCACCTTATCATCTTAAACTTATTTATGGATACTCTATAATTTTCTGAAAAGAACCCTTTTAATTTACAGGACTTTATACATTTTCATTTAATTTGAGACTATATTTCCTTTTTAATTAAACAGTAATTAGTATGTGCTATTATTATATAATTTAAACCTGATATCTAATTCTTCAAGATTTAAAATAATAATATATCTCTAATTTTAACTTTTGCTAGAATTAGAAATTCTCAATCTTTTATGCATTATAATATTTTTCATGAGGAAAAACACTGATTATTAACGTAAGTATTGAACTTCTGCCCTTTGACATACAGAAAAATAATAAAACAATGATAGATAATCATATAATTAACTTAAATTTCTATTTTCATGGTTGAGATATTTATTTTGTGAAATAATGCTGATATTATAACAATACTTTTGATATGTGTACACATATTTTTGATACAATAGTATATATATAATCTTTCTATTTTCCAGTGTGTATTGTTTTTAATCTCTTTTTTGTTGGAAATATAAATAAAGCATCAATTAGGCAAATATGTGTATGTTTATAATTGGTCATTTACACTAAAGCATACACATATTGCTGTAAAGGTGTTGGATAAAATATATTATAAAATTTAAAATATTATTATCAAAATAAGACATTCCTTAAAATAAATAAAATACTTAAATGAAATTACTAACAGGACAATAAAGAAAAAAATGTATATGTTTATATGATGTTAAGGGTACTTACGTACTAGATCTGCTACTCCTTTTTACATCTATACTTGTCCGCGGATTCACAACTACCTGTTTTTATTTAGTATTGTAATTGCTAAGGTGAAACAACAACTCACAATTACCTGTTTTTATTTAGCATAGTCAAGTGTTTTTTATTATTATTGTGTACAAAGTTATCACTATTTGACGAAATCGCAAGGTTAGAAATTTATGGTGGATCGACACAGATGTGAAAAGGCGTAGAAGGTCTAATATGTAAGTATTATATTATATTAGCAATATATATAAAAAATAAAGGAACAAAACACAACCATCAATCATTTCTTGATAATTTCTTTACATTCTGCAAAATATATTTTGGTTTTTTTACATATATATTTTTTTACCCTACTAAAAAATTTCTTCTTTTGTCTTAGTCAAGCCTTTGATGGATATTTTATTCACTATTGAATGATTTATTAAATTTTTTGTTTCAGGTTATTTAATCATTGTAGGTTAGCTTATTATAGAAAAGGATGGGGGGGGGTCTCTTTGTTTTTTAATAAATCTAGTTCTTTTTGAATGATATAAAATCTAGATCATGAGGAAATAATTCCCCCCCTCTCTCCACAGCTTTCTAACTAATCATCTTTAAGAAAAATAGCAACAAAGAATAATATTTTCCTTTTCTTTGTTTACTGTAAAATATAAAACTAATGAAGATTATAATAAATACTGACTTGTCTAATTCAGCAGAATATTATTTTTTAAAAAAAACAAGTTTTTACATTAGTATTGTTTTTTTTTTATTTTATTTTTCTCAAATAAAATATTAAGGTTCTAGTAAAATATTAACTGTGCAGCCTTTGGTGGCACTGTTTCTAGTTAAAAACAGAGCGTTATAACATTACCGGGCCGCTAGATTTTTTTTTATCTAATAGATCGTATTTTGACATACGGCTGTAATTTTTTTTTTTTAATATTTAATATATTGTTGTTGTTTGTTTTGGACATAATTATTATTTTTTTTTTAATATATTGTTGTTGTTTGGTTTGGACATAATTATTTTTTTGTTTTTCATTTGATAAATTTCAAACTATAAAGGAGACTTTGACCTTTTTTTTTTGGATCTCAAAAGTACATAATTTTTGACATACGCCTTTATTTGGGGGGGGGGGGGATTTCCATTCTAAATCTACTGTTTCTTTTTTACAGACATCTTTTATTTTTTTGTTTTGGATTCGATACATTTCAAAGTAATAAGGGACAGTTTTAACTTTTTTTTTTGGAATATCTCAAATATACACAATTTGCTTTACATACGACTTTCTTTTTTTGTTGTTGTTGTTATTTAAAATTAGAATCGACACTTTCTTTTTGAATTATGTTAAAAATGAGGGGGATTGCTGTTGATTGATTTAGCAACAAAAAATTCAAACCTGTCTGACAAACTCCGCCTCAGGTGTCCGTATTTGCTTATAAACGAAAAGAATTGTTTGGTATTTTATCTTGCATTTATAAATACAGGGTTTTTTTTTTTGGTCGGCATGTTTTGATTTTTTTGTTTTTTTTAATAATAACAAATAAAACGGTGTTTTGATTTTTTTGTTTTTTTTTAATAATAATAAATAAAATGGGACTTCTTTTTTCTCTTAGATTTATAAGTACGGGGTTTTTTTTTTGTGTCGGCGGGTTTTGATTTTTTTTGCTTTTTTTAATAATAACAAATAAAACGTCCAAAACAAAAACCAAAAAGTCAATCGCTGTATTGTTTTTTTAACACAAAAAATATGTATGTTAACCGGTTTTGTTACATTCTGTAGGATTTATTTATTTATCTTTTTTAAGAGTCGTACAAGTTTGTTAAAGATTTTTTGTTTTCATAACAAATAAAACGTCCGGTATTTTTATTCTTTTTTAACAACAAAAATTAAGCCCGGGTTAAGTTCTTGGCGTTCCAAAAAATGAAAACAGTGTATTTTTAACAGTTTAAAATCGGAAAAGAGCATACTTCCGGTTCTTAAACAACAAACAACGTGAACGATAGCTCTCCTCAAAATTGAAATCAGCAGGAAAGGGGGTATCAAACCCCATTCCAAACCCCTAAATACAAGGTAAGAGAAGTTTTATATATTTAAAAATGGAATGTGATAATGATATAGATAATATACATAGCAATTCAAGCTTAAATTGTCACACTCAGTCGTTCAACAGAAACGATGGCCGAAATCTTCATAGCTATAATAACAAATCTCAGGCCCCATCTGAGATCAAAAACCTTCCCATTAGCAATGCTAAGCACCAAATAATTACTGACAACATTAAAATGCAAGAAATTATACAAACTTCGTCAGTTATATGCAATAGCGTTGGTTTCCCATCGGGCGAAATAACAGCCAATATTAATAATACATATGAAAACAGTAACAACACTCACCGTATTTCCCAAACTCCTTTAGGAGAAGTAAATAAACACAATTCATCCACCACCGTGAAACACTCTCAGAATAATTTGGAACAAAAAATAAAATATCAGCAAAATCTATCTGAAGAAAGGGAAAATTTTTTTTTTAAATCAACCAAATTCGCTGCTTTAATACCAGAGACTGTCAACAGTATTTCGGGAGAAAAAAAACGAAATAACAGATAAAAAAAAAATCAACAAAACCCATTCACAAACAAATGAAAATTTCAAACTAGATGAACCTTTAATATCTACATCGTTCGCACATTTCAAAACAGACTCACAAATACAAACCCTTCCAAAAAATCTATATCCTACGCTAACGCTTTAAGTATCAACAAAGACATTAAAACCATGGAGACTAACTTGGTCAGCAATATTAATGAAATGCTTATAGGCATATCGGAATATGAAAGAGAAATCACAACAGACAACACCCCCAATCAATTAAGATATTAAATTATAATAATATTACCGACGAAATGCATCAAAACATAAACTATAATTTCAACAAAACTATTCCAAACATGCTCTATAAATCTTTCCAAAATTATTACAATGACAAAACTCTAATCCTAGCAGTAACGAATGAAAACTTATCATTATACAAATTCCCCATGGAGCATTTATATTCCGTAATTAAACAACATGATTCAGAGTTGGGGATTTATCAAATACTAACACATCCTAATGACAGATATGTGGCAATAGAATTTAAGACCTGGGCAGACAGGCTCCAATTTAAAAACAATATTAAAATACTGGGAAATAAAAAACTTTGCACTGTAGAAATGAACAGACCTATGATACTACAAGGGAAAATCAAAAACTGCCTAACAAGATTCACTGAACAAGAGCTCCAAAATATCCTCAATCCCTACGGCACTGTATCAAAATTTTAAATTCCTTCCAGACCCCATCTTGAATGGAAACATAATATCAAACGCAGCAATCTTCTCACTAGCCATGAAAAAAAATGTTTCTCCCACTGACATCCCTATTGTAGTTAATGCAAGAGGTTCACCAATGGTCTTAACCTTCAGGGGTGTGTGGCCTCAGTGCTTTCACTGTTTACAAAGGACACACTTTATAAAAGACTGTTTGGCACGTATCTGCACTACCTGCAATCAAAAGAAAGGCAAGTTCCACCGCTGCAATGGAAAGAATATAGAAACAACAACCACTACAGACACCAAACAGTCACCTAAAGCAGACAATAATATTGAAAACCACACTAATAAACACAGGGCTTCAACATCAAACTATACTGAATCTATAGACACAACTCCCACAGATGTAACACCAGACCACATAATATCTAGAGATGAAGATCAAGATGAAAATCTTTCCCAACAAACTGAAATGGAATTCCACAACAATACAACCAAAAATAGAAATGATAAACAAACAACTACATCAAGTACACCTCATCTCATTTCAAACCAATACACAGATAATATTCAGTCAATAAACAGTACAACATTGGAAAAAAAGGGCTATGAATCAATGCTTGACAATCCTTCAGACTTGAAATCACTTCCAATAGAAGAAACAGACACCAGAATCAAAATAGACAAAAATAACACCCAATCACCTAGAAAGTCACAAAGTAAACAAAATACAATAACTCCACATCCTCAAAAAGAAAGTAGCAAAACCAATAAACCAAGGAAAAAATTCAATCCAGCACACACCAAAACTCCAAACCTGGGGGAAAGGATGGTTTATCTGGACATTGGAATCAGGATCTTTCACAAGAAGTAGAGCTAACATGACAAGCTATACCAAATATTAATAAACGGAAATCAGATGTTCCGGATAAATCAAGCTCAGATGACGATATGAATTCTGGGTTTATAACACAACTACCTACATTAAAACCAGATTCACAAGAATCACAAAGTAAACACAAAGTGTCATGGGAAAAAAAGAAAAGAAAAACCTCTGAGCACTCTGATACAGATTCAGCACCAATGGAAGATGATCCCTATTTGGAATTACCAGATTCTATGGAAAATGAGGACCTTCCAGTACTCATGGAATCAAATCTACATCAACTCTCATTGGAAGAAGCATCATATCAAGAAACCAATTATAGTCATTTACTTCCAAATTCTCCCCGAGATCAGGGGCCAGCTGGAGAGGCAGGGACACTATATTATGAACTATAAAATTGCAGGGATTAATGTCCGTGGCCTCAACTCATTGGCCCATGCTCATGCAATTAGAAATTGGATAAGCATTAACTCTCCCCACATCCTTCTAATGGGGGAAACCAAATTCCATAATAACACTGACACTAAAATAGAAACATTAATTGCCACTATGGGCTTCACTAAATTTTCAGTTGGACATTCAGCAGCTGGAGGGGTTGGAGTATTAATTAACAAAAAATTTCCTCCAAACAAATTCTGTATTCTCTATTTGGATAACAACTTAATCTTATTAGAAATAGACTATTGGGGCTACAGCATAAATCTAGCTTATATATACACTTCAAACAATCCTACTATCTATCACAAAATAATTCAGATTTTAAATGCTATCCTTAGCAACAAATCAGGCTCTTTACTTATATTGGGAGATTTTAACACCACATATGGTCGCTTTAACCTAAAATTTCTTCCACTGATAAATAGAAACTTGATGTGTGGGGAAGGATTCCTTCCTCCTGGATCCTACTCCTTTTACACCAAATCCCACCAAATCCTAATAGACCTATTATATTTACCAGATTTACATTTTCATCTAAATGCAAAACTTTTACCGGTGTCGTTTTTGGACCATATGGCCCTTGTAGTTACTCTTGAAACCATGGCTGGCCTCCCAACCCCAGAGGCTCTTCACAAAACCATGCGGATGGTAACAAAATCAAACATGACAGAGGCCATAGTGTCCGAATCTTATATATATTTTCACAAAATCAACATCCTTTCAAGACCAGCTGAAGAAGCCTGGTTTTCATTTATAGGCATCCTACAGACAATATTAAAACACCACACCATGAAAGTCAAAGGCCCTAATGGCCTCTTCAGAGATCTTCTACAAATAGAGAATCAGCTTTAGATGCTCCAAAGTGAACCTATCAAAACACAAGATATATATAGTCTTAAAAACCTATACCGATCAAGACAAAAATCCCTGGCAGAATACCTATCCATTAGGAGAGCCAAATGTTATTTATCACAACATCACTGGACAAAAGGCTACTTGAGATGGGCACTTGGAGGGAAAAATAACAAAACCACCCCCACCTCCATCATTGCAGATGGGAAAACCTTATGGGAACACCTATGATGAACACAATAAAAGAACACTTCCGGAAAAGAATGCAAACCGCAATCTTCAATGGCACACAATCCTGGTCTGAAGTTGATCCACAGGCACCACATGGGATCACAGAAAACCTACTCCAACAGAAAATATCTTCCCTTCCAGATGGTATACATCCTGGATTACATGGGATTCCCAGATTCCTAATTCTACACCTCAATCAATTTGCAATTCCCATAATGAAGAAGATGGTGGATTACCTAGCAACTGGTAATAGAGTGATACCTAATCTTTACCCAGTGGCGCTAGTTCCATTTATTAAAAAAAAATCAGGTTATGAATCTCTCAAACATCAGACCTATTTCCATGACACCCCTGCTAATTAAAATTGTAGAGTCTGTGATCAAAGACCTCATCCAAACAAATGTCTTAAAGCACATATCTAACAACCAATATGCCAAGAAGGGATCCTCTACTGCACATGCAATGGGCAACATAATCTCCATCATTGACTATGTCAGAATCCACCAGAAGTCAGGGCTGATAGCTATTAAACTGGACATTGCTACAGCCTTTGACTTGGTACATATAGGACATACTCTTAAATATTTTGGCTGAGTATGATGTTCCTGCAGCTGCTGTCCAGATCATAAGCAATTTACTATACAACAGGGAAATTTTTATCACTATGGATGGTAATATCACCTCCGGATTTAAACTGACACAAGCTCTCCCTCAGGGTTCCCCCCTCAGTGCCCTATGCTTCATCGCATATATAAATCCTCTCCTGATGGATTTGGAAAAAAATCTACCAGGTCTTTTTATACCCAATTTAAGCAGAGAATTCAACATGTTTGCTTACATGGATGATGTAATGATCATCCTACCATCAAGAAAACATATTCCTTTGCTACAAACAATATTAAGCCGCTATACTGAGAAATACAGGCTACAATTCAACCCCAGCAAGTCTGCCTCCTGGCAAATTGTTTCAGGAAGAAAAATTAACACCCTCTTCTCTGCCAAGCCACAGAGATATCTTGGGTTTTCCATATTCAAATCTACCACAGCAATGACCAAAGAGATTCAGGATAACATCCTAGAAACAACAAACAAATTCATCACTTCCTTGTCACAAGTCTACCTTTCCCTCCCTGGCAAGGTAGCACTAATTAACATGAATGTGATGCCAAAAATAGCATACTTTCTTCCATTTATCAAATGCAACAAAAGCTTCATAAATAAAATAAATGGCTTGTGCTCAAGGTTTTTCTGGAAAGGTAAAACGGTCACGATCAGCCTCAAAGGCAGTCAGCGACCAAGAAAGCTAAATGGTCTTGCTCTCCACTCTATTCAGGCATTGATTTATCAAAAAACCCACAATGTCATACACAACTTGGTAGCATCATATGGTTTTAACACAATTCTCCAAAAAACTTTCCTTCAAAAGGTAACACCCACTGACCGACCCCCACCAGACAGACAAACATGGATCACTAGAAACACAAGCTTTATCAAACAGCACTGCCCAATAAATGACTCCACATTCAATTCTAAAATATCATTATGGCAAGCATCCCCATCCCCCATCCAATCTTACATCCTAAAATCAAAAGCCACAGAGATATCTTGGGTTTTCCATATTCAAATCTACCACAGCAATGACCAAAGAGATTCAGGATAACATCCTAGAAACAACAAACAAATTCATCACTTCCTTGTCACAAGTCTACCTTTCCCTCCCTGGCAAGGTAGCACTAATTAACATAAATGTGATGCCAAAAATAGCATACTTTCTTCCATTTATCAAATGCAACAAAAGCTTCATAAATAAAATAAATGGCTTGTGCTCAAGGCTTTTCTGGAAAGGTAAAACGGTCGCAATCAGCCTCAAAGGCACTCAGTGACCAAGAAAGCTAAATGGTCTTGCTCTCCACTCCATTCAGGCATTGATTTATCAAAAAACCCACAATGTCATACACAACTTGGTAGCATCATATGGTTTTAACACAATTCTCCAAAAAACTTTCCTTCAAAAGGTAACACCCACTGACCGACCCCCACCAGACAGACAAACATGGATCACTAGAAACACAAGCTTTATCAAACAGCACTGCCCAATAAATGACTCCGCATTCAATTCTAAAATATCATTATGGCAAGCATACACAATCCTCCATCCAATCTTACATCCTATAATCAACACATTTTATTACAATAATCAGAAACTGGTATCCAACTTTAAAAGATGGAGTCTAGAGGCCAAATACCTAGACTTCCTCATTAAATACAACATTAATGGACTACCTACTAATAAACTTTCTCTTTTACAAACATAGTCACAACATAGACCCTACTTGCAGCATTTGCATGAACGGCGATGAGACATTGGAACACCTTTTCTCACAATGTATGGGATTCAGAGTGATCCGAGAAATAATACTCTCCAACACCAAGATAGATTTCCAACTGATCTCATCTCTGAAAGATAGTATCAATACTAAAACCTATTCAATAATACGTCTCTCGGTGTTTTTGAACTATGCCATATGGGTTACACATTGTAAACTAATCATGGAACACCCACAACCTAATATAAAACAGGTTTTTTCCAAAACAATGATTAAAATCCAGAAGAGAGACCAACTCCTGGCATCGTCAAAAACATTTGAAGACACTTGGACATTATACAATATGCCAAACTAACAACAAGGCAAAAGGGGGGGGGGCTAACAATCAGATAACAAATATGTGAAAGATCTAATGTTCACACCATATTGGACAACATAGACTCATCAGAACCCAAATGGAAATAACAAGATAGTTAGAACAACAATGTAAACCCCAATTGTATGATTACACATCACTGTATTCATTAGAAATAATAAATTATTATTGAAACTAAAATTAAGCCCGATTTCATTTTTAAAATCTACTTAATGTGCTGTTTATTGATTTGAAACAACAGCAACAAAAACCTCTTTTTGCTTCTAAACGGAACGAATAGGTATGTCAAAAGAAGAAGTATTTTTTTTTTAAAAAAAAAAATCAATCAATCAAGAGATGTCCAACAAACTACACCGCCCCTTTTTAACACTATCATTCTGGGTGTTAATTACATGATTTACAGATAAAAATAATCACAAACAAAACACAAATTCATTCCAGAAAATAAATTTATTAACCACATATGACTGAACTAAATCAACTGTAACGAATGGCAGGATGTTTTGGCTTGCAAAAATGCAACTGCCTTACTTTCTCTGTTTGGGACGTCCCACAAATATAATAACGTGGTAGACGTTTTGTTCTTCTTTTTCAACTTTTATCCGAGTCACGACAGAAACGGTATTTTTCCGCAAACAACTCCAATCATCTGCCAGAGAGCTTGAGAAATTGTATTTTGTCTTTTTTGACCCCCAAAAAGGCCAAAAAAAAAATTTTGACAAATATCAATAATACGCTGAAAATTACTAGTACGCAAAAATCTTTCAGTTGGGAAATACAGAAAATCATAAACATCAACAAATAAACACTTGAAAAAGATGACAATGCTCACACTCTCATCTTAAATTCTAGCGACAATACAAATTCTGTCAATATGCATAGGAATTCAACCCGCAATGAAATCAACGGCAAACTATATGATCATAGTATTGTTAGTAGACGTAGTGTTATTGAACGTGGAAGAATTGGCCGCGTATTATAACCACTACATATGATCTACTCATATATTAATGATCACTCATATATTAGCTGTAGGTTCGGCCACGACCAAAGGCTGCACAGTTAATAGTTTACTAGAACCAATATTAATATAATAAATCTAATATTTTAATTATTTTGGATTTATTTTATTATTATAAAATAAATATATATACTGTATATATCTTTGACAAATGTTTGTTTTATATCTGATATTAGATTCATGCGCACGTGCACATTTTTTAGTTATCCTTTTCATTCTACTGGCTAAAATAAAGAGTAATTAATAGTTTAACTAACTAGTAAAAAAAACATTACGTTGATAATATTTTTGAAATACGACCACAATTTATATAGTCCGAGTTTAAATGTAATTTAGGGGATTTGAACTCAAACTTTCAAGTTTCCTTCAGCTATTCTCACTATCTCATACAACCAATACACATGACCACACACAAGTGAAAAAGATAAATGATCTCTAATATACATATTTTATGCTGAACCAGCAATCATTAATTGGTCCAAATGTGCAGGAGATGATAATTTGGACCAACTGATGAGTGCTAGTTCAGCATGAAATACATATATTAGAAATCATTCTTTTTCACATTGTGGGTGGTCATGTGAATCAGTTGTATGAGATAGAGTGAATCGTTTTTTTTTATGTGTCATAGCATCGGCCGGGAAGCAAACCCACTAACCCAGGATAACTGCTTGTAAGGCTGCTGTGCTGAGCTCTCTACTACCAACGCTTGACTAGAATGAATAGTTGAAGGGAGCTTGAAAGTTTGCTTCAAATTCCCTATATTACTTAAGTAATTATACAACAATAGTGTATGTTATGGATTAACTATTTTTAAAGTAGAATTAATCTGATGATGTTTATTTATTGCTGACTCTATATATTTGTTTTAATTTTTTTTTTTTCAATTTAATAATTTTTCTAACTTTATTCTCTCATTATGTTTGAAAAAGCATTTTATATGTATATTATTTATATCTATTATTATTGCTACTAATCAAATATTATTTATTACTAAAAGCTAGTTTTAATTCTTTAGTTTATTAATCCTAATATCTGTTTTATGGATGATATGATTTTATGATTATGGATATTATAATTTGCCATTAGGAAATGCAGCAACTGAAAAATGTAATGTATATTATATATGCTATACGTATTAATTGCCTTACATTTTGGACATATTTATTCATAGATATATTACATTAAGCAGTCATGTTGTTATGTGTATACTCATTCATAGATGTGTGTGTGTATATATATTTGTGAATGAGTGCACACGTAACAACATGACTGTTAACCATCAAAATCTGCATTACAAGCAGTAAATTTATTTACTCTACTCCAGAGACATCTACTGTAAGCTTGAATAATCAATGTTTATTAGATGTCAATGTTATATATACGGTCTTATTTTGTTGATTAATGACATCAAATCTGGAACAGAGTAAATAGAATGAATTATTTATCCTAATGAAGATT
Organism: Epiperipatus broadwayi; assembly: GCA_028023455.1. Taxonomy (NCBI): domain Eukaryota; kingdom Metazoa; phylum Onychophora; class Udeonychophora; order Euonychophora; family Peripatidae; genus Epiperipatus; species Epiperipatus broadwayi. The sequence continues at coordinate 10,147,809 of JAQFVV010000010.1, read as the reverse complement.
GAAAGTGAGCAGAACAAATAATGTGGCATTTGTATTGTATACTGTATCAATCTCTTCCAATAGTTATAGTTTGTATAAAATTGAGGTCGTTAATACATGATTTATGGACTAATACCAGACTTCAATAACTATACGATCTAGTTATCTTCTGCCGAAAATGTTATAGTGTTTTTGAATCTGAATTTATTAGCTGGGATAGAACAAAAATAGAAAAAATGATTGCCAGATATGGGGGTACAAATTCTATGCTGCTTATTGAAGAAGGATGCAGTACTTTTATCTATTATTTTTTGTTTGGTCAAGTTTATATTAAATAGTTCTGGAAAAGAGTAATAATTGAGTTACTTCTCCTAATGAAATGAATGTATACATATGTGAAAGTAATTGTAAAAATTTATATAATAAAATTTGTCTTCGTAAGGTCTACATTATTATATCTAATAGAATTACTACTGTTTTAAATGGTATTTCTGTAAACATATGTTTTATTAAAGCTAATTTTGAAATATATTTAATTTTCTCCAATGTTTAAGTAATTATATATTGTTTACATGAGAAAAATAATAATCAATAATGTGGGTAAATTGTTTGTTAGAGTTTGTTTGCTTTAGAAAAACATAAAGACTATTTTCATCAATATAAAAATAAAAAAGATTTACGTAATAATTTTAATGAATCCAAACAAATAAATATTTTATTAAAAACTTATTTTCTTTGTAAGCAGGAATTTATATTTTTTAAGTTTAGAATATTTAATAATTTTGGATTGTTTTATATTTGGTTCATTGTTTTATTACAAACAGAAGAGTCAATGGTGACTTTTAGCCCTCATTCAGTTATGTAAGAGTTGAATTACTTAACGAAAACTAGATAATAATGCTGTGCAAGGTTATTATTTGGAATTGTTTTCATTAGTTTGGTTCAGCAGAATATAAATAAAATGGTCACTGGAAGAATGCAATGCATTAGTTTCTTGTATCTGAATCAAGACTAATTTTAACTTATTCAAAATTTTACAAGTGTGACTTGATGTAAATTAGTTTATAATTTAATATGATAATATATGAATTTTTTCTACAGTACAGGCTTTTTCATACCTGCATTCCAATATGTAATATATAGGGGGTTTGAACTCAGACTTTCACACGATCCTCAACTATCCCTGCTATCTTATATCGCTGATACACTTGATCACACACACATATTGAAAAGATAAATAATCACCAATAAATGCATTTCATGCTAAACCAACCCTCATCAGTTAGTCCAGATTATCATATATATATAATTCAAAGAAATATATTTAACACAGTATTCAAAATTAAATAATATATTCTTTACCAGAAGTACTTTAATATATCTACGGTAAATATGAATACTCCATCAATTATATTTGATCATAATAAAACATGTAATTATGGTTTTAAATTTAATAATAGAGATATAAAAATTATTCAAATTGAAAGATGTAGTGAAAAACGTAAAATTAAAGAGGCAATGATGATATCTAGGAATAGAGGTGGTTTAATGAATAAACAATTGGCTAATATAAAGACAACAGAATTGGGAAATTTAAATAGATTGAATGATGGGTAATGCAAGTTTTTATTTTTTGTACGTTTATATTAACAGTTAATAAATATTGTCAGTGAAACAATTGAAAGTACTTCTGGTAAAGAATATATTATTTAATTTTGAATACTGTGTTAAATATATTTGTTTTTATTATTATTATATGATTTAAAAATACAGACATTTAATAGTTGTAGTTATATATATACAATCAATGCTCAGTTTATATTAAGATAGCCAATCTTCATACTTTAATGGGCAGGCTTCAATCCACTCCACAACTCTTCAGCTATCCATTTCATTGAAAATCTGATGATGGAATGCTCAAAGCCAATATTGGTGCCAATTATATCCTATCCATGTTGACCATAAGTCATTCTGACTCCTCATGTACAGGACATAATCCATTTAGGTATGATATAAAATAATTTTTTTTAAAACAAAAGGTAGAAGTTTCTGTACATAAGCAATATATCTCAAGATTTATATCATTTAAAACATGTAGGTCCTACTATCTAGTACCCATTGACTAAGTCATTGCTTATTTAATTGACTATGAATAAAGATGGAGGTTGTCACTGCATAATGCAGAGAAGAAAGCTAATGAACTTATGCAACTCTATTGATACCTGCTCCAAAATAAAATATCCATTTCATATATTTTTCAATTACAAATTTAACAAATCATTTTTTAAAAATTGTGTATGAATAAAAAAAACACACACAAAAAAAGAAATTTATTTTCATTCAGAAAGATAATATCTCATAGTATTGTGGTTAGTAATATGCAATGGAAGATCACAACTTATGATTAAGTTCCAAGTAAGTTTAAGATTTTTCATTCAATTGATTTTTCATAAAACCAACCCATTAAATTATCCAAGTATTAATAAGAGAGAAAAAAAACAAGGATGGAAAAATAAAATTCTTATCCTTGAGTATTTGATTAACCTCTGAGCATTTTCTTCTCATTCATTGCTTCTCTGTATAAGGATGCTGAAAAAATATTTATTTTGCAGTGACTTATTAAAAACTTAATTCATTTTTTTGTCTTTTACTCAATTTTAATATTATTTTTAAATCTATTAATAGCTTTGAATTTACAGTAATAATGCATGAATTATTATATTTCAAATAAAATTTGGAGTTGTTTACAAAATCATTGGTACTCTACTTATCATTTCTTTAACTCCTATTGGATAGATTTTTTTTTTTTTTTTTTTGTAAATTTTTGAATGATAATATTGTTAACAATTAGAGAAAGGGGAGGAGTATTCATTTTCTGGCAAGCAAGTTTAAATTTTTAACCAATTCTTGTTATGGTGTCTTATCAATGATTATCTACTGCCATGTTAGTTGCATTAACAAATTGCTTCTATTTTATAATTTTATCTAACACACACACATATATATATATATGTTAATTCTAATATTCTCATAGATAAATGGTGAATCTGTAGTATTATTTCCAAGAGCTTCCATATAATAAAAATATAATAGCTAAATAGCTGAAGTTGCAGTACAATAACAAATACTTTCCTCAGAGCTTCTTCTTTCTCAAATCATAAGAATGAATGCACTGAGATTTAAAATCATTTTTTTCTTTGTTATTTTTTCCTTGCACTCAAATTAATTGAAGCAATATTAAATTTTCATGTGCCATCTAAAGGATTTTTTAAACTTTTAAACATTACTACATTATTAAAAAAAAAAAACGCATCTTAATACAATATATGTTTTGAGCTCTATCCATTTTCAAATATTTTCAGAAGACTGGCACTCTTTTAATATAGCAACATAATGGTGATATATATCCAATAATAGCACTTCAATATTGATAGAATGTTGCTTATTTCCAGAATACTTAATGACTGACAGAGTTTAAATGCATATCATGTTAAGATTAGTTGATTTTTTATCAGTGTCATAATGATGGTTAAACATTGAGAAAATCATCTAGATCAGGCATGAATAATCTATTTCTGTGACAGACAATTCAAAGTTACTTGATGTAAATGAGAGCCATAATTTTTAGGAGTTCAAAATGAAAGAATGTAAAAAGAATGATATAAAATTAATGATTGTTATCAACAATGCATCAAGAATTAGACCTCAATATATAAGAACCTGAACAGCAACTGCCTACTACTATTATGCAACTATTCTAATCAACATATTACAGATATCAATAAAAACAACTGTATTTTTGAGTACTCTGGCTTAGAAATCAATGTAAACATAGAATGGCTCGGCTCTAACTATACAAACTTATTAGCTCACATCAAATGTAAATAAACAATTGAAATATTTTATCAAAAAATACATCATCATAACTGGAATGATGTTTAAGAAGTTTTACCCATAGAAATTATAAGTGACACTTTTTAATCACATGATATTTTTTTAATAAAAACAAACACATTTGTCAAAAACTGTTTTTACCATACATATTTTAAAAATATATTCAGTTTGTTTACAGATCTTTAACTTAATAGAATTGGCAGAGTCTTCTAGGAGATTGCAAAGTATTTTCTAGGACTTTGCTATGGTTATTTTTAGTCACTATTAGTTCAATATAAAAAATTTAATCTTTATTTATTGTACTATAAAGACACTAAAATGTTCTAATAGAAATTGTAACAATGGTTTTTGACAAATAAAAGGAAGCAGATACATAAATACGTTCATACGTAATAAACATTTTATTATTATTTTTTTCATATGTCATAGCATCGGCCGGGAGGCGAATCCACAACCGTCTGCAACCAACTAATTGCTTGCAAGGCAGCTGCAATGACCTCTCGGTTAACAACACTTGACAATAAACATTTTATTTTATTTTTTGTTATGATGAGTCTTTACTATTAATAAAAATTTCTGCTGGGGTATAATTTGCATTAAAATATTATTGAACTTTGTAGACAAAAAAGAAATACTTAATTCAAAGTCTAAGTTGAAATGATAAATGTTAATACTTGTAAGGTTATTTACATTTTAATATGCCAAGCAGAAAAATATTTGTCTGAATTTTTTTAAAATAAAATTATTGATTAAAAATAATTATTTTTAATTGATTAAAAGTATAAATAATAAAAATTTCTGAAAAACAAATCGATTATTAAATATAACATGTCAAATTATTTATAGTAAATATAAAATTTAAAAAAAATGTAGTTTTTTTAAAAACTAATGACGTTCTATATATAAGTTTTTTGTTAGAAAATTTTAATTTTATCTTATTTAAAATGCAATTTTATGCAAATATGGCAGGGTGAAGTCATAGGTTTCTTGACTATTATAAAAGACGATCATAACTTGAAAAATGTTGAGAAATAAATGATGCATGAAAATTTAATATAGCTTCATTTAATTATTCAAATATATGTCTACTGACTATACGATACTTAATGCATTAGAAGGTAATCGAACTCAGAGTTTCAAGCTTTTTACAGCTATGCACTCCATCTTATATAACTGATAGACGTGACTGCATACATGTGAAAAAGATAAATAATCGCCAATATATGTATTTCATGCTGAACCAGCACTTAAGATTTGTTATCTTAATATAAACTGAGCACAGAATGTATATATGTGTAGGAGTTGATGATCTGGACAACTGATAAGTGCTGTTTCAGCATGAAATTTTGTATATTGGAGATTATTTCTCTTTTTCACATATATGCATGCAGTCATGTGTATCAGTTGTATAAGATGGAATATATAGCTATAAAGAGTTGGAAAGTCTGAGTTCGGGTCCCTTCTAATTTCATTTAATTATATATTTATTGTCATTAAATTATATATATATACTTATATGTAAAATCGATAATACTAGTTATCAATTGCTACATTTACATACATACATATGTAATTGGAACATTTAAATCAAGTTAAACTTTTCTACTGACTTTCAATACTTATATTAGATGATAGAAATAGTCCAATATACAAATACAAGTAAAATTCCATTATCACAAAGCTTCAGGAAAATACATATGTATATATATATAGCATTTAATAATATATCAATTATATATATATATATTGTGCCCTTATCTGTAGGTCATAATAAGGTAGAAAGGTCAATTACTAAAAAATTTTAAATTTTAAGTTATATTTGTATGATATATAAATAATAGCAGGATAATTAAATTTTATAGTACAATTTAAAGATGAAAATACCTGGTATATAACAGTGTAATAAATTATTTTAAAAGAAAACAGTTAAATAAAGCTTAATTATATTCTTGCTTATGGTTGTAAAAGCTGGCCATATAAAATAATACAGCTATAAATAGTTAAAAGTATATTAATAATTTGAATATAATATTTTTAAAACTAATAAATTAAATAAATACTATATGTAGTGTTATAAGTATATTTAATAGTCAAAATTAATAGAGTCTATTTTAAAAAGACTTTAAAATGGTGAGAATTATATTTAGTTCAATATTTTCTAATTATTTTCCAAATTATTATAAAATATATCAGTTTTGGTAATTTAGACCGAGACGTAAATAAAAAATCATCTGATAAAATTAGTAAACACGTGACTGTATATTATATACCTTCACACACACGCTTGTTAGAATAATAATAAAGTTTGTGAATTTGAAACTAAATATAATTGCCATCGATCATTAAAGTACAAGTTGAAATATTAAATATTGTTTTAATAGTTATTTTAAAAGTTTAAATAATTTTTATAAAACTAAAATTGAATTTAAAAAGTACTAGTCTAAATAATATTTAAGACATTACGTCATCAATTCTTTATTTTAAAAGTCTAATCTGTTATATAACTAAATGTGTAAATTTGTTCGCGCTAAAAAAAAGTCATTAACCAATCAACAGAGGTAAATTAGCAGACAAAATATAAGGATTATACAAAGCGGGGGGAGAAGAATGTGTAAGTGAAAGAGAAAGTAACATATTTTTTTAGCTGATAACACCGTAGCTAGAAAAGTAATATAAATTTAAAATTTCGTATTTATTTTAAAAGTTCTTTTATAACATATAATATATTTTGACTGTATCTACATGAATTGCTAATTTTAAAAGTTATCTTACCAGGGAATTTTATTCGAATTTAACCAAAAGCCTACAGTAGAGATGGAAGTACAAGGAAAAATACCTAAAAATATTGCTGAAGGAAAAATATTTGGAAAGTATCTTAATACAGCTTTATTTGTGCTCAACCAGAAACTTATTAGTATTATAATTCAGAGAAATATAATTGGGATGCTATGAGAATTTAAAAGAGAAGTTATTCCGTCAGGAAAAATTATGAACAATTTATAAGGCTACTTTAAAGTTATTTTATTCTTCTCTATGGAAAAATTTAATAGTTTTATTATAAAGAAAAATTATAAAGTATAATGAAGAAAGAGTATTTATCTTTTAAAAGAACATTACAAAAATATAGTCAAATTTTAAAGTAAAGAAAATTAAAGAATAATATGAAAGTGTATTTATTTTATAGAAAAGGAGCCGAAAACTTTATCTAATTAATTAAATATTATAAAGTATTAATGGAAAAATGTTATTTAAAAAAGATAAAATTAAATTACTTAATGAAAATAGACCATGAAACAAAATTTTATTGAAATTTTAAATAAAGACCTAAAAGATATAAAATCGTGGAAAATACTAGCAACAATATTAGAAGAGAATATCGAATTAATAATTGTTTTAATATTGTGAAAACTAGGATTCTCTATGAATATTTATTAAACAGAGTAATAATTTTTTACTTTAAATAGAACATGACTAAAAAAATAATATATATATATTTTACTTTAATATAACATTAAGAAAGTTTATAAAGAAGTATCGTAAATATAATTTAAATATTTTTTACTAATTTAATTTTAAATATAAAATGCTATGTGAGATTAGGGAAAACATATAAACATAAATTTTAGTAATATTAAAAATTAAATATAATAGCTTAATAGAATGATAGAAATATTGTTTTAAAAATAAAAGTAGTATGGAAGTTTTATATCTACAAGAATCAATGGGATGGGAAGCTAGGATCGAAAGATAAAGACGTTTTGGTAATTTTGATATTTATTCATAATGCATAATGTATTTTTTTTTTAGATCATCTATTGATTAAAAATGATGTGTGAAAGTTTAAATTCTATGTACACATTTTATACAACATTTACAACATATTATGAGATAGGAGTAATTTTAAATATGCATGCAATAAGTTATTTAAAGTATAATTAATAATATAATATAACAGAACAATTGTGTGATTCTTTTGAACTTTCATGTAATAAAGTATTCAGATATTTTAAAATAGTTTGTAGATGATAAATATACGAAAAAGTAGTAAAAATTTTCTTAAAGAACAGGTATAGTTTTTGAAATAAAATGAATTTTATTATTGTTAGAAATGCAGATAGGAATTTGTCGATGTACTGTATAGAAAAATCATGAGAAATAAGATCGGATAGGACTTGGTAGTACTGGAGGAGAGGAAACCAAGATGAGTTTTGTTAAGAAATAGGAAAATAAAGTATTTGGATCATAGTTAGTTTGTGTGATTTCAGTATAGTTAACTAGCCCTATGACTGAACACATATATTTTTGGACAGTGTTTTGCGATCTTTAAACTTTTGTGTTATATAAAGCTGAAGAAATAGCTTTAGCATCACTCCTATAATGAGGTTGGTAGACGATAAAGGTCACCCTCTATAGTGTCTTTAATTCACTGTGCCTTTTGTCAAGGTTTATGAGGTAATATTCTAGTTATATTTTGATCCTGTGCATCTATTTCTCACCTTGTTTGTGAACTGCATGCAGAGTTTTTCAAAGAAATATGAATAAATGATTGAAGAGTTATCTTTATGTAAGAATAATTTATTTGCTGGAATGTTTAGAATTGTGTAATTTTAAAGTGAAAGTCAAATTCATAAGAGAGAAAGAACATATAATACAGTTATAAATTAATTCGGAAACGAATATAAGATTTTAAAAGGAAACTAAAACAATTTTTTTATAAAAGTGATAATAAAATTTTAATTTTTAATAATATTTAGAAAATAAATATTGCATATTTATTAAGAAAATAATTCAATAATGTATAATAAACATATACGTGTACATGGTATGTTAATGGTTGTAAATATATCATCCGAAGTAAGGCTTGAATGAGTATATTAGACTAATAAACATCGGATAATGAACTATAAAACTTAATACCGAATGTAAAAGAATGTTTGAATTGGTAGGATTCCATACCACTAATATAAAACTAGAATTTTATTATTTTTGTAGAATGTTTACTACGAATGCAATTTGTAAAATTAAAAAATATAATTTTAATAATAGTAGGGATACAAAGTGTTAATGATAATTATATAATAAACACATTTTGTAACAAGCGAACCATAATAAGAAATCCAATAATAATAATACTGTATTTTCTTAAGCATTTAAAAGATAAGAGTTAACTAGAAAAATAAATAGAAGTTTGATTTTCATTTTATAAACTAGTAAAATAATTTTGTGATAAGAGAGTAAGGATATCCAGTGTACATAATGTAAATATTGTTATTTATTGATGTTATTAATAAACTTTGTTGTAAATTTATTTTAAAGCTTTGTGTCTTCGTTGTTATTTCTCCACATGGACGCATGATATCACAATACATTTATAATTGAAACAGACATATAGTTTTTGCACAAAAAGGTAAACATAAAAGTGTTATAATAATTTTGAGAATTTATTGGTATATTAAAAATTTAAAAGATCATAATTATATCATTTATTGGTCATAAGTCGGTTGCCACAATATTACATTAAATTATATGCTAATGTTGCCACACGTATTCTGTAGTCAGATTGTTTAAATACTACCACGTACGTAATTATTTATTTCATTTAGGAAGTAATAAGATTATATTATACCATTGTTGTTATTATTATTATTGTTAGTTACTGCGTAGTGAATTATGACATAAAATTCCCTTTTCATAGTTGACTACCGTAATTTTAAATCAGTTAGAGTACAATTTATGAACCTGAGATTTATGTCATTTTATTTATTTTATTTATTTACTTCATTTTTAATTAATTGAGCTAGATTCTTATTAGAAAGAATATTAAGACATGATTATTATTTTAATCGTAATGAAAAGAGCTTAGAAAGTCGTAAGAATACTATGAGTTAGTTATTTAATATAGTAAAAGGGGAATAGTGTTCTTAGCCATTGAGATAGTATCATGTGGATAATATCTCAATGTAGTCTACTCGTTCCCCGGTCCCCCTGTCCAGAAAAAGTAATATTTGTTAATTCATTTTAAAAATATAATCGTATTTGTATTTTAAAATTAGGTTAGAGTCATTTTAATTATTGCTGGAATTTCATTAATATTTATTTGTTAGACTGAGCTAGAACCGTAAATAAAATATATAAATTTGGAGGGACGATCGTGAGGGTGGGGAAAGAGGTTAGAATATATGTGTGTGTGTGTGTGTGTGTAATATTGTGAAAGGAAACTAGTCTTCACACATGCTATAGAACACATATATATTCCTAAGTGCCAACAACTAATTGGTTGTTATATGTAAATCACATAACAAAGACCTCATGCTTAAATAAATCAATAGAACATAATCATGAATATTGTAGTATGTGATTTGTATACACACCCATATATAATCACCATTATTTTCAACAACTGTGGTACATTGTAGGATGGTCTCTCTAAGTTTAATTCAGTTTCTTCAATCTTTAACATATCTTCTCTACAACACCAACAAACTTTTATTTTATCCATCCAATTCACATGAGGTCTCTTTCTAGGTCTTTAACAATCTCTTGATATCCAATATATATATAAATCATATTCAACTTTTACATATAGAGGTTGTCTTGAGAACTTATTATAGATATTGTTTATTTAAGCTTTGATTATCAAGGTTTATTATCTAAGTAATGAATGGAAATTTGGTTTGAAAGCTTATAAAAATGATTATTTATTAATCTACTTTCAAAGCAGATTTTCTTTTCACATTGAATAGGGTTTATTTAAACTTCTAAAAAGATAAAAATCTCACTCTTTTACTGTCATATCTCTGCATTTTTTTGTCTATACTATGCCAGGGTGAAAGAGGAATCCATTTTTTATCTACAAGGATTTCCTTGGCAATAAATTGTAGTTTCAATAATTTATTTAAACTTTGTGTTATCATGTGATATATATATATATATTAATTTATTAGTTTTAAAGATAAATGATTACTTATAATTTTTGAAAGGAAAGACTGTGTCTGTGGCTGAAAAATTATTTTGACAGGTATTATTATTGCAGTTTTATTTCTGAAAAAATACTTTGATTTAGCAACTTACTAAACAAATATCACTGATATATTAGATAATGAAGCCTAATATAATTTAGATTTATCCATATTTAACTGTACACGTTTTCACACTAATCTTGCCAATTGCATCTTGATAATGATTTTGCTTCCTGATTTCATAGTATCTCCTCCTGTGACACACATCACTAGTAGCGAGATCCACAGTCTTCTCAAATAGAATATTCGGATCTATTCATACAAAAAGATGTAAGATAGTCAAGCGTTGGTGGCCTAGCGGATAGCATAGCTGCCTTCCAAGCAGCTGGTCCGGGTTCGCTTCCCTGTCAATGCTTTGACATATAAAAAAAAGGGTGTAAGATACTCTAATGGAAGTTATCTTAAATTATTTATTCAATTTTTAAATTATCCTTATTAAAAACCATTGTAAGAATCAAACAACAATTTAACAACTAACTTTATAAAACACATCTAATTTTTTGAAATATTATTTCATAGATTGATATCTACTACATCAGCTGGAAAAATTGAATAAATATATCACCAAAATTAATAAAATTTAAATTCCACTAAAGTATTGCAGACAAAGAGGAAATTGAGATTGCTAGGGTTATTCATAGAACTCAAGATTAATATAAAAGAATTAGCTTTTGCATCCAATTTTTTTTTTTTACTTATGGAAATAAAAATTTGCAGTATTATAAAATAAAATGAATGATTATAATATACGATCTTATACAGTTTTTGTGATTTCTTTCTGCTTTTATTTATCAAACACACACATCCATAAAAATAAAGATGAAATATCCCACCAAATTTACCATTATTAATATCTATATAAAATAGTACTCTTTAAATTATTTTATTCATTTAAAAATTAAAATATATACCATCATATATTTTTATATAAATAATATTAATAAATTAATATATAGGGTATATGAGCACAGATTTTCACACGACCCACCACTCTCCACACTATCTCATAACATTGATACACTTGAACATATATATGTTGAAAAGATAAATAATCACCAATATACGTATTTCATGCTAAATCATCAATCATCAGTTGGTCCAGATTACCATCTCTACACATATATGCTATAAGTGCTCAGATATATATTAAGATAGCAAATCCTCATACTTTAATGGACAGGCTTCAATCTACTCCACACTCCAACTCTTCAACCGTCCATTCAATTGAACAAAATGAATAAAACATTGTTTCTGAGTATCACTATTAGACTTAGCTGAAATCATATTATTTATATAATTAACTCTAATTTTATTTCTACATTTAATCATTAATGCTGATAGAAGTTTAATTGCTCTGTGTGTTCAACGTAGTAGTTGAATGGGAATTTGAGAATTAAAGGTTCAGAATCACACTTGGGTCTGTCATTTTCTACTACTTGAACATCATGTGACTAAGTAACAAAGCATTCGATTGCTTTACTAATAACTTTAATTAAAGAAAGATTAAAAAAAATAAAAAGATTTATAAAACCAAATGCAATGAAGTTATTTATAAAGTGGCTGCAGAGATTTTAAATACCGATATTGTGGACTAAAACAATCAACATCCAATACTTTTTATAGGATGATTCTAGTATAGTTTTGGGGATGAATTTGAGTTCAAATAAATATAGAAGGGCAAAAGAATTTTAAAATAAGAAAAACGTTTTAACCTCTCCCTTCTCAAAGATAGTAACAATATTAATGGATATGTTTGACGAGATAAAAAGAAACTTATTGTTTATAATTATAAGGATATGTTTTAAAAATGCAATATAAGGATAAATAATCATATTATCAGTCTCTTGGGAGATTGAGTGACGTTTAAGCACCAACATATTTGGTTGATTGCAACAATTCCTTTGAGTTATCTCAACTTAGTTATTTTTACTTTAATTGTCTAAATAAAATAAGATTTAACTAAAAATTAATGATATTTAAAATTTAAATATCTTTGAAAAGAAAGAATATGAACAAAAGTAGGAAACCAAAAGGTTAGTCTAGAAGACAGCACTGGATATGAAGCCAATAGTAAAATCTAATTATACATTGCAAAGTAAAAGAGATAACCAGAATCTAAGATAGCAACTTCTACTTTCAGTAAATTAAATACTTTGTCATACTGTTTTTGAAATGTACAAAGAATCTTAATAATGGAATTAATAGAAAAGATGGATCCAGTTATCAAAAAACATTTTTCTTTAGATGATCATATAAAATTTTTCTAAATATTTTGAATAAAAATAAATTAATCATGAAAGTTTAATTAGAATTATTTTTTTCCAAATATTTCTTTTGAATTGCATACAATTTCATTGAACTTAGGATAGAATCAGAATGTATCATTGGATCAGTTAACAAAACTATTATAAAACAGGCAAAACTCACTATATATATTGCCACACACAACAAGCTAGAGTAATAAATGGATGCCAGAAGGCTTGTGCATAAAATCCCCATCTAGTGACTACTCATCCAATACCCCCAGACTATTTTCTGGCTTACGGCTTTCGTCAGTGAGGAGTCATGGATCTGAGAGTGCTGCATCTAGATCTTAGGATCTAATGCAACCCTCCAGCAACCACCTTTTATCTCCATTTAACTACAAAACTATGAGTCTTAAACTGAAATACCTTAATGTTTTCAATCCAAGCCCATTAGCTTATATAGTCATATGGGGATATTGGATGAGTAGGCATTAGATGGAGATTTTATGCACAAGCCTTCTGGCATCCATTGATTACTCTAGCTTGCTGTGTGTGGCAATATATATATAGTGAGTTTTGCCTGTTTTAACAAGTTATACACAAGCATAAGAGGAGGTGGCCATGTGATGTTTATTGGCTTAAAACTATTATACCAGACTTTTTAGAAAAAGTAATACTTGCTCATTGACTTTTATTATAGGTCAGATGCCAACCAATGTCTGAAATATTTTTTGATATTCCCTGTAAAATATGAGAATCTAAATTTACGTATTTTCAGCAAGAATATGAATAATATTCCTAATCTTTGATTTTACACACTAATTTAATGAATATTGTGATTGACTTATAAATGGCTTTAAGTATTATTAACATAACAGTCAGTTGCATATATGATGGTAACTATTGACAATGCAATTGCTGCAATGAATAGAATCATTGTGAGATTAGGAATGAAAATACCATTACATTAAAGTAATGTAAAACTGTTATTACTATTAAACATTGGTTTATTTTATTTTAAAGTATTTAAAGAGTTAACATATTGATAACCACAAATTAATCTCATAGCAGGTATTTTTTTATCTGAATATTGTTGAGTTATTTCAGAATGGTCAGTTTTGAAAGATTTGTTTTTAAATGCAAAATTCAAAAAATAGATGTAATTATGAATATTCATCATCATCATCAACCATTATCAGTCCACTGCAGCATGAAGGTCTCTCCTTCAATCCATCTTTTCCTATCTTTAGCTTCTCCACAACACCCCTGCAGACTTTCTTATTTCATCCATCCATCTCACATGTGGCCTCGTTCTGGGTCTTTTACAATCTCCTGGAATCCGGTTTAAAATTTTAATTGTCCATCTATTATCATCTTTTCTAGCAATATGTCCAGCCCAACTCCACTTCAGTCTTTTAATTTTTTCAATGAGGTCAGTAACACCTGTTTGTTCTCTTACCCATATATTGCATTTTCGATCTCTTCTTGTTATTCCCAACATGCATCTCTTCATACTTCTTTGAATGGTCTGAAGTAGTCAAACCTTTTGTCAGTTCTGTATTTTTTTTTCTCTCAGATTTTATAAAAATTGAACAATATAAATAAGCATCATCACTTATCAAAGTAACATAAGTTTAACTCATTGGGAAGATGAATTATTATTTATAGGATGTCAATGGAATATGTGAATCTTTTTCATTCCTATGTCTATAAAAATAGTTGCCAGGATTTAAATATTATAATATTGTTTTAGAATTGAAAGAGAATCCTCTTTTATTTCTATATAAACTCAGCACAAAAGAAATATGGGTTACTAGAAAAACTTCCTTTGTTTTGAGACTGTTAATTAATGATTTAATATTTCCTAGCAATATCTAAACTAAAGTAATCTCTAATTCTTTATATGGATATAATTTTTTTAATTACCATTATATATATATAGTAATAATAAAAAGTCAGGTCACATAACTTATATATAGCTTGCACTTACAAATATGTAAAATTAAGAGCATGCTAATTAGCTCTAAACAAGCTTTTTTATTTTATTTATGATAAATGCTACTACAAGAGAAGGCATTCAAATCATTTTTATCTTGAATTGTCCCCATCCCCAGACCGGTTTCGACCTATGGGTCTCTTCAGTGAGGAGTTGGGACATTAGATTCAAAAAACCAACTCAAGCAAAGCATTTATCTAAAAGTTAATTGTTAACCAACTCAAGCAAAGCATAAATGCTTTGCTTGAGTTGGTTTTTTGAATCTAATGTCCCAACTCCTCACTGAAGAGACCCATAGATCTCTTCTTCTAACAATTAACTTTTAGATAAATGCTTTGCTTGAGTTGGTTTTTTGAATCTAATGTCCCAACTCCTCACTGAAGAGACCCACAGATCAAAACTGGTCTGGGGATGGAGACAATCCAAGATAAAAATGATTTGAATGCCTTCTCTTGTAGTAGCATTTATCATAAATAAAATAAAAAAGCTTGTTTAGAGCTAATTAGCATGCTCTTAATTATATATATATGCAGTCAACACTTAAACAATATTGATATCAATAACAATCAACAATCTCAGTCTATTTCCCCCTTTAAACAATAAAGATGGAAATCCACATTTATATATGGTCTTCTACAATGAGTGAAATTATTAATACAAAAAGGTTTAAATAAACCTCATTAAACAGGTAAATATAACCTGTTCTTAAAACAGAATAACAAATAGTTAATTATAACTTTCAAACTTCAAATGAATATTAAAAGTCTTATTAATAGTATTTTATAGTAAACAAGAATTTACACATCAAAATTATCTTAAAACCTTTGAAAGAAATACATTTAAGAGCAGATGAATGAGGAATGAATACAATTAGAGAAAGGGTTAGAGTATTTCTAAAAAAAGGTTTGCTGCTGAAAAATGTAAAAGGAAGCATCACAAGATGTCAAATAAATATGCTAAAGAAGTCATATATATATATGTTTCACAGTTAGTTTGTATAGTCATTTTTTAATAATATAAAAAAAAACTATTATCCTGTCAAGCGTTGTTAGCCAGGAGGTCATCGTAACCATCTTGCAAGCAAGTAGTTGGTTGCAGACAGTTGTGGGATTGCGTCCCGGCCAATGCTGTGACACGTGAAAAAAAAAGAAGCTATTATCAAAATACAATGAATTTTAAATGTACAAATAATTTCAAACTATATGTTTTTAAGTGTTTGATTTTACATATAATATGATACTCTGATTTTTTACATTTAAATATGTTTACTACAATGGTTTGTCCCCATTTAACAGCAAGAGTAGCAGTCAAAAGTAATTCCTTTTGATTACAACTGAACATTGATAGTTCACTTTTTTTCAGCTTTGGCAGCTAATCTATCGATTGGTTATTATCTTAATAAGAAAGGTGGTAGCTTTCTAATTATATATATATAAGGGAAAACTCCAAATATTAAATATTTTCAAGTATATATACACACACATATATATATATTCATTTACATACACAAATAGTTTATAGGTTATTTTATATTAAACATGATTATATAAATCACATATTGCATAAAAAATGTTTCTAATATATACATTTATAATATATATTGTAATGCTAGCGAGAGATATATGTATAAAACTCACATATATAGCATTACATGTTTCATAATTTAAAAAAAAAAAAAAATTTGTTAAGCAGATTTTAAAACGCAAATCTTGTAAAAATAATAAAAAAAAGATTGTTATATTTTTTTTAAAAAAAAAGAACTAGGGAAAATTGGGAAAGTTTTAAAAAATTTTCTCCTTTTTGTTTTTAAAGAAAACACTGTTTGTTTTACAAAAAATAAATAAGTAAATATTGAAAGTTAAAATAAAATCAGTTTGTAAAAATGAAAACTTTTGAAAATGCAATTAGTTTTAAAGATTAATCAATTAATTTGGAATGCTAATAAGATTTCTGATTGATAATGATATTGAAATTGTATTAATTAAAGAAACTATATAAACTCTTTCATAAAAGCAATAATAGGTTAATCTAAGAAAAGATGAGATAAAACCAAATGTAAAAATTAATTTAAAAAACAAAAACAAAACATATTTGAGTTACAACCAAAATTGAAAATAATGATAAGAAATTAAAACAATGAGAGAGAAGAGTGTATAAAGTCATTACTGTCTATTGTTATTCATTCCAGTCATTTTGTGATTGAATTTAGTCTGGTCTTTATTTTGTGCATTACATTATTCATTGCTCCAGAGATCCAGAAGTATAAGGACAGAATATAGTCATTCATTACTGCTGCAGAAAATATCATTGCAGAAGCCACAGATCTAGCAAAAGTGCTTTATAAATCAACTTTAGAAGTGTTTGACTGGGCTTCAGGCCTCAAAGTCCTCTGCAAATCAACTATCCCTGCCTGAACCCTCACTGGAAACTAATGACAAAATAATGAAATAGACACTGCTGCAAACGTTTTCTCTCCCATTATCAAGACAAAGAATGGACGACAAGCCCTGAAATCATCAATTGAGACCAAAAAGCTTACTTAGATAAAGACATTTTGATACTTGTCTATAGACACTTTATATGTATTTTAAATGAACTTTAATTAATGGACTATTATAAAATTTAGCCTGAAACTATTCATTAATCTTTTATATTTCTTTATGTAAAACATGATATTATATTAGATATGTGTGTGCTTGAATAAATATTAATGTTTGCTTAAATATTATTTAGTTTATTCTCTCTCTTGTCACAGTGTCACTATTTATTTAAGAGTATAGTTATTTTTATGTGGTAAGTAAATGTGTTGGACAATGCTTAAGAGTATGAGCTAGCCATGGGATATTTCAAGCATTGGATTGTGTGCCTGTCATTCAAAGCATGCTGCTATATAGCTTATGGTTGTCTGGCAACTGAGATTGATCCTCAAAACAAATAAAATGCTTTGGATGTTAGGGTTTAAATCCAGCGGTCAAGGTGAGCCACAGTCTGGAAATGTGATTGTGTTATGATTTGCATAGCTTGATCTGACCATTGGTATCATTGATGGCTATTCTATCAATGGTATTCTCCCCTCTACATGAAGGACCGATCCATTCCTGTAATAGTAAAAGGTTATGTATTGAGCTTAATGATAAAAAGCTTATTAAAGTTTAGATATTAAACTTAGATTAAAGCAAGAATAAGCATTTCTTTTGAGGGACTTGGTTCAGTATATAATGAATATATAATTTATTCATGATAACATTAGCGTTGGAATCTGATAACAAGCTGTATATAATTTTTTTCTCCATGTAAATTTAGTTCTTTTTTTTTTAAATTTAATATTGTGTAATAAATTTTAAATTAAATGAAGATATAGAAATATAGATTTGATATATAGAAGAGAGATTGAATTCAAAATGATACATCTTTGATAAATATTAAATATCTCATACTATCATTTGATTAGAATCCATGTAAACTATTAATCTGAAAAATAATGTAATTGTTATAAAATTCATTTTTAATATTTTACAATTTGCCTTTATCTCAATATTTGTTTTTTCCATCTAAATTAAAATGGGCCACACTCATTTATGAATGATTGATAATGATGAATAATGCAAACACTCTTACATAAATATTTAATGTGAAACACATCATCATCTATAGAGTAAAATTTTAAATGATACCACAAATTAAGCTGATTATTGAAAAATTAAAATGGGATAAGAACATCCAAGATTATGCCTTCAAAATTTTAACCTCTTAAGAGCATTTCTAGACTTGGAGCTTTATTTCTTACACTATAATCATAACTCAATATCTGTATATATAAGGAAATGTTTTTATTATTTAATTTTATTATTTAATTTAAGATGTAAAAATGTTTTTAATTATGTCAAGATTTTGCTTGTCATACATATTATATCTGCAATATCTGGAAGCATAACAATTATAACTATTTAATACTGTAATAATAATCCAAGTATGATAATAACATTTAACATAATATGATATAAGCATGTAATATATAATAAAACGTCACATATAGAATAAAACATTATTTTTATATTAAGAATTACATATATTAAGATTATATATATGTAAGCCTATAAAAGTTTTTTTTTAAAAAAAAAAATCCCATACTTTATAAAGTTAAATCCATTATTCAAAGAAAAATAATGATTAATCTATAAAGAATTATCTATCTTATATATAAAAAAAAATATATGAATGAGGGTTAAAGAAGATTACATATAAACAACCTTGGAATAGAAAGTTTTAAAAAAAGCTTGAATAAAATTAAGCAATATAGTAGTTTAAAAGTGTAGATATGTTGGGGAAAAAAGAAAAAAAATAGAGTAAAATTATTATTTTTAAAAATAAAAAGAATTAATAAAAAACGTTGCAAAAAAAAGGAGTAAATATCATGCTAGTACTTTTTTTAAAAAAAGGCAAGATTTAGCAATAAAATGATATTGGAAGATGAGTTGAATAGAAGAAATAAGAATTTGATTAATCTAATTTGGAAAAAGACGCACCAAAAATTAAGAATTTAAATGACATTTGAAGAAATTTAGAGCATGACTATCAAACCTTAAAAAATCCAAGATTTGTATCCAAAATAATAAATACAGTACTAATTGTTTACTAATCACATGCATGGTTGCTATGCATGTTCTGAGCATGTGTATTGGATCAAAACAATGCAAGGTCACTTCTAGGCACATCTTATATTTGAAAAAAATTTAGGCATATAGTGATATAAAAACACCAGATAATATCAACATTAAGACTTTTGATTAATAATAGAATTAAAATATCTTATAAACATTTGATTCAAATTATTTTATGTTCCATTTGTAAAAATCAAAATCTCGAGGCAGGTTGCACAAATCCTCATCCCAGGCCACATTCAGTCCATGGGGTGTATTTTGAATAGCTCTATTTTAATGCAAAAGATAGATTTGAAATAATCTGATTATCTTAGAAAAGAGATAGGATGAATGTTAGAATAATCAAATTTAATTAAGCTAAGGTTATCATAATTATAAAATGCTATTTTTTTGATAGTTTATAATAACATTAATAATAAAATTAAAGTTATTTTGCGAAATTGAACAAATGATAACTTTTGATTAAAAAAGATATGTTAATTCTAAATGAAAGTTCTTGGATATCAAAAATTTATTTTGAGGTAGAAGAAAATTTGAAAATGCATTATGAAATGCATTATCATTCATAAAAAAAACAATGTTAGAAAAATGTCTATCCAAGTTTAAATGGAATACCTGAAAGGAAGATAGATACTTATTTTCTAAATTTCAAAAAAATGAACAAAATGTACTAAGTAAAGATAAACCATGATGAAACTTACATAATATTGTTTGTTTCATGGCTAGCATATTGCTACCTATATGTCTTTTATCCCCCAATAATGAAATTTAGATGGTTTAATTATGGCTTGATAGTTTACTCAGAAACCATCAACTACCTCAAAACTCATCCAATTTCATGCTAATCTTGAATATGATAGAAATATTCATAAAATATTATACTATGAAGCTCTGCAGATCAATGCCTAAAAATCATGCAACTTATTATTTAAAAGATAAAATTATCCAAATTAATAAGTTAATTGAACCTTATTTATTTATTCCATATCTTATATATAGAGTAAGTTAAAAACAAACTCTTATGAAGCTTCAAAAATACCCTCAACCTCAGACCGCGGTTTCTGCCTCTAGCATCATCAGTGAGGTGCTAGGGAATAAAAATACTAGAACTAGTCCAGCATTTTATCAATGCCTAACTATTGAGAAGAAAATCTGAAACTTTCAGACATTTAAATGTCCAAAAATCCAGCTATCTAACTCAAATAGCCGTATGGGACTTGATCTTTTATCAATTTAATTTTAGTTTTTTGCTATTAATGCTTTGGCAATTTTATATTGCTAGAGCTATTAATATATGGTGTATCTGAACTTAGTTCAGTCCCATACAGCTATTTGAGTTAGATAGCTGGATTTTTGGACATTTAAATGTCTGAAAGTTTCAGATTTTCTTCTCAATAGTTAGGCATTGATAAAATGCTGGACTAGTTCTAGTATTTTTATTCCCTAGCACCTCACTGATGACGCTAGAGGCAGAAACCGCGGTCTGAGGTTGAGGGTATTTTTGAAGCTTCATAAGAGTTTGTTTTTAACTTACTCTATATATAACATTTGTAAATAGGAGCTTTATTAAAATTAGGTCATCTGACTTGATTTTTTATCAATTTAATTTTATTCCATATCTTTAAATAAAATGAGTGTTAAAATAATAGAATAAAAATAAGTGAATTATATATATATATGATGTGAATATAAACAATTTTCCAACGAGTGATTAGATTATTCAGTTTATAAAAAAAACGTTAAGTACCATAAAAATAAGGAAATAAAATTAAAATTTTATTGGAACCTGAAGTTTAGGAAATATCAAAGCTTCTATCAAATTTTAAATTCATTGGTGGACTAATATAGAACATATTGGAAGATAAAAATATTGACTTAAAAGTAAAATAGAAAAATAAATAAAATACTAACTCTTTAGAGATTTATCATCTATTAAGTAGGAGAATATCAAGAATTATTGTTATATAAAGAACTATCATTGAAGTCAATTTATATTACGATGATTTGGACTTATTCAATCATAGAATAGCCAGTTTATTACTACCAGTAAATTTAGTAATAGTAATCATCTAGAAGGAATTTGAATCTAGACTTCCAAACTCCCTTCAGCCATTCACTCCATCTTATATAACTGATACACATGGCAACAAAATAAGAAAACAAGGGCTTTGAATATGCCATCATCAGATTTTTAATGATATGGATGGCTGAAGAATTGGAGAGTGAAGAAGACTGAAACCAATCCATTACAGTTTGAAGATTTGATATCTTAATATAAACTGAACACTGATTATATATGTGTGTGAGAGATAATGATCTGGACTAACTAATGAGTGCTAGTTTAGCATGAAATACATATATTGGAGATCATTTCTCTTTTTCACATGTATGTGGTCATAAGCATATTTGTATTTAAATATGATAGTAATCTTGCAAATAATAAACTAGCTAGTTACTATCTACACACAGATATATTTTATTTATATTCTATTGCAGGAAGTATGTTGATATATCTACTTCAAAATAAACTTTTATATGCCTACAAACCCATGCACATAGTAAAAAAAACTTTGGAGATTATCGTGTAAAGGCATTAAAGATAAAAAATATATATATTCAGAACTGATCAGGTTGTTTCAAGTCCATAAAATGATTTTGAAAAACAAAAAATTCTCCAAAGAAACAAACATTTCATCCTCTTCAGAGATAATATTTCAATAACTTCTTAACTAATTACTAGACTGTATAAAAAGTTAGAACTTATAAATGCATCGACATCTATCTTCACTTTATATTTTTTAGATGCAGACCAACTCTTTTAATTTTGATAATATTCAAAAGATAGACAATTATGACTTATTATAGTACGAAAAAGTCAAGAAAATTTTAAAAAAATTCAAAAATGAAGAAACAATATTCCTTTTTTTTTTATTATTATTATTTATATAAGAACATTCCTTTTTTCAGCAATAATTTCATTAAGTTAGTTAGCCTCGAAATAGTCAGAAATAATTTACTTCTACAATATTATATAATTTCATCTCTTTTTTTTTGTCCACAGTTGATCAAAATTTTGATAACAAAAGAGAAAAGAAGACAATAAAAATGTCTCCAAACACAAGACTATATTTTTGAAACATGCTATAGAATTGGACTACAATTTCGATCTACTTATTAAAGTCGTTTGCACTGAGCGCAATGATCAAAAAGAAAATATAAAGAGGCATTGTTTATTGCAAATAATATCCACGCGATAAACAAGAAAGACTCGTGCATTGCATTATCGTACAAATGGTATTCAAATTTATAAATAAATTCTATTTTCTATACACCCATATTAATTCTATGAATATGACTTACCTAGTTGAAAGCAGCGCTAAGATGTAAATTTTATAGAATAATAAATTTATAATCTTTCTGTATAGTGTACCATCACTATTTATTGAGATGAATAAATGAAAATATTGTAAAGCAATATATTCCAGCTATTATTTTAGAAATTATTACAACAGATTTCAAGGAAACATCAGAGATATTGGAAATGAATGAGCCTTCACTGAAATATTAACCAGGAAATTTGTTTGTACCTTTAGATCAGAAACTTCTTAAAGACGTGCAACCTGATCTATTTAGTTCGGACTGAAAATTCTTCCTGTTATTAAGTATTTTAATACAGTGTTCATCAGAGTCTGTTTTAACATTTTTTTTTAACCATGGAAAAAACTTTGATATATATATACTTTGTAAATCTAATAAATTTTATATTTTTGTTCATGTCTCATTTTGAAACAATTATTTTGACATATGTTTGTTTTATCTAAGGTGATCTAATAATTTTAAAATAATTAATTATTCTGTTTAAGCTGCTTCTTAAAACATTTTTTCTTTAAAAAAATAAATGCACTTGTAATTTAGTAGAAATGAATTTGCCCAACATAAATAGAAATGATATATAAAAACTATCTTCTATCACAGAATTTCTTCATGCATTTAAATTAACCGATATATATATTGTCATCCGGTTAAAATTCGTTCCAATAATTTTGAAGTTTTGAATGAATATCCATGCAGACTCCAGATGATTGATACATGTTAAATGCCATATTGATTTTTTTTAAAAATTAATTTAAAATAGTCACTGTCTAGCATGAATTACGAAATGGATTGATACAAGCAGTTAATTAAAAAATAGATTTAAAGTATTTTAAAATATTTTGAATTTATTAAACGTTTTACTAGGTAATTGGATGCTATTATTTCTTATCAACAAATCAATTACACTACTTATTAATAAATTACAAGGTTAAAAGTTATAACAACTTCTAATGAATAAAATTCAGTTTACTTTAGTAAAAAATTAATTAATAAGTACTATACCATAATATTTATTAAATAGCCACTGTACGTCGCTTGGTAACGCTGTTTCTGTGTTGTGTTGTATTTGAGTGAAATAGAAAGAGCAAAAAAAAATAAAAAATAGAAAGAGCAATAGAAAGATTAGGAAGAGGGATAGAGATACCGTTAATAGGTAGTAAGAGAGTATATATTTTGTCAGGTCTTTTTTTTTGCGGATGATATATTTTTGTGTGCAGAAGTTATGCTGAGGACATGTGCAAGGGTGGGTAAAGAGATGGGGATTAAATTTAGTGAAGAAAAATCAAATATAATGATGGTTAATACTGGAGAAAGAGAAGATGTAGAATTTTTATTGGGAGATATTAAGTTAAGTGTCGTAAATAGATATAGTTATTTGGGAATTATTTTAAGTAATCAGAAAAATTATTTGGATGAATGGGAGACAAAATTGATAAATGAAGCAAAAAAAAAAAGGGGGATTGATAAAGAAATTAACAGTGTTTTCATATAATAAATATGATGTAGTTAGAATTATATGGAAAGTAGTCGCAGTAGCAGGGTTAACATATGGTAATGATGCATTATATGTTAGTAAAGAGGTAATAAATTACTTAGAAAAAGTTCAAAGGGAAGTAGGAAGACATGCATTGGATGCAGATGTATGGACAGCAAGGGAGGCAATTCAAGAAGAAATGGGATAGTCAAGTTTTCATATGAGAGAAGCAAAAAGTAAAATGAAAATGTTTGGTAGATTGCAGTTTATGGATAATAAAAGAATAGCCAAAATAGTATTTAATTGGGTTATGAATAAAGGGCAGGTAACAAGATGGGTGAGAAAGGTAATGCAGTATGCAAAAGAGTTGGATAAAAAATTTATATCAGTATATTTGTATAAAAGATGGGATAATTGTGTTAAGAGGATTGTTGAGTATTGTAGTAGTAAGGAATGGAATAAAAGAATAGATTTATTAATAAAGAATAGGGAGTTAGAGAGATGGAGAAATAGTATGGAGAGTAAAAAGAGTTTAAATATATATAGAAATAAACAGAATATTAGGTGTGAGTTAATATATGATAATAGTAAGGAAAGTAGTTTATTATTTAAGGCTTGAACGGGATCTTTAGCTACAAGAGAATATACATGTAAATGGAAAAAAATGGATGATTTATTTAAAAAAATTATGTAAGGAAGGAATAGAAAATATTAGGCATTTGTTAATTGAATGTAAATGCTTGAAAACAGAAAGGGTACATATAATGAAGTTATGGAAAAATAAATATGAAAAAAGTGATAATACAGAAAGTGAATTATTGGTTTTTATGCTGGGTTTGGGAAAAGATAAAGGGGATTTAGATATAAAGATTATAGAGTTGACAAAGATTATGTTGTGGAAATGGAATGGAGCAGAATATGGGAAAATTTAGAGTGGGGAATGGAAAATAAAGTGGCTAACAGGTTTATCTGGGCATAATTGCTGAGATATTCTTAACTTCATTTAAGGATATCACATCATTACATCACATTTAATATAACATTTCCAGGCCAGGACAAAACAAAACACTTTTCCTTTTATTTAAAAATGCATGTTATTCTTCTAATAGTAAATAGTAATATTATACATTGTAAGAATGTGTATAGTAAATTCATATGAATATGTAATATATATTAAAAACTACCAGATTGTTTGAATTTACTGTACTAATCTAAAATTAATGAGCAATTAAAACACTTTAAATTTCTCTATATCATTAATTATATAATTACACAATTCTTACATGTATTTTATTTTTTCCAACTTTCTGTCAATTCAGACAATTGCTAAAAAGTGATTGCAAAGGTTGATACAGTGATAGGATAGATAACCTGGAGTCAAGGATCGGATTGTGGCTGCATTTCCACTATTTCACCGTGTCTGAACTTTTTATAAATTCCTGAAAAACAAACCATTCAATTTGAATTTTATGGCAAAAATACTTTATTTGTATAATAATTTTGGTATTTTTTTTTTAAAAAATTCAATTTCAATGCAGTAGAGTTAATATTTTGATTTTTGATTTAAAATAAGCACAATGCCATCGCAATACACTTTAATTCGTACAACATTGAATACAATACTAACATCCCTTTCGTACAAATGGAGATTGCAACATATTGCAACTGATTTTTTATTTTTACAGCCAGTGAATCTATACTCATCTGACAACATCAGATTAACTTGAGGCCTTTATATTCTAGATAATAATAATTAGCCATATATTTACTGATCACAATCAGAAAACCAGCTAACTTGACTATATGGTGGCTGGTTTGGAAGAAAATTTCTAAGCCTATTTGTAAATCAATATTCACTCAATACAGAATTAGACCCCAGGATTTGGTCATGGGGGCAGATGTGTAACTATATGCATGCATGAAGCCTTTGGTACTATATAATGTATGCAGTGGGGGGGGTATACTTTTTAATCATACTGTCATTTTAAAATAAAAATTAGATTTCTATAATTTCTATATGGTAATTCATTTTCTATTAATAAATACCAATGTGATTAAGAATCGTTCATTTAAATTTGTTTAGTTTTTAAGGGCTTTGTTATCAAACATTAATAAACATATGCTCATCATAGGATTTTTTCATGCTAAAAAATAAAGAGAATATAACTTATCCAATTATGTTCAGTGTGACTTAGTGTTATAGGAGAGTGGCAAATTCTGGAACTCAAGGTCTATGGATTATGCCAGCCAACTACATCATTTCTGGTACTCAAACTCCAGCCACTTACATCATTCCTGCTACTCAAACTCCAGCCAACTACATTACTTCTGGTACTCAAACTGTAGCCAACTACATCACTTCTGGTACTCGAACTCCAGCCAACTACACCACTTCTAGTACTCAAATCCCAGCCAACTATATCACTTTTGGTATTCAAACTCCAGCCAACTACATCACTTCTGGTGTTCAAACTCCAGCCAACTACATCACTTCTGGTACTCAAATTCCAGCCAACTACTCAAACTTCTTACAAATTCCCAGCAACAAATTATTAGATTATTATTTGTAAAATGTTATAGTGACTTTAAATCTAAAAAGTATTCATTGCTGGATATAGTTAATGGTATTTTAAAATTCATTTTATTTTACATTATTAAAATCTTACTCTAAAACTGGACATTTATAATGACCAATGGTAGAAAAGGGCAGATATGAAACAGCATTGTTAATCTAATTGCTGAAATTCATTTTTGAATAAGATTTAAAATGCAGAAAAACAACTCTTAAAACATCGTTAACTAATCTATAAATTAACTATTTGACTCACATCTTTAAGGATCTCTTTTATAAAATCGGTTAGAATTTTAATTGATTAAAATTAATCGATGGTTATTTCTTATATAAAGACTGACGGGAAAGAGTTTCATCTCAGTAGATCTTTGAGACATTTTTGTATCTTTTTATTTTTTATCCAAAAATATATTCTGGTTTACTCAATAGAAGATGTAATTTAATTTACATATTCATATAAAAATATTAGATATTTGTAATTTTTTGACTACTGAGTTTGAAATATTTTTATCTAAATTGTAAACTTATAAAGTTCCTATGTTGTGTTATGGTTGCAACATATATTTGCCAAGAGTGTGACTTCAGATTCAAACTCTGGGCTGATTGAAATTGTAAGTCTGTTAATAAAAAAGTTCAAGAAATCCACAGGCTTAAAATTCTTTTCAGGCAGACATCGAATAGCCAACTGAATTATCTATCTATTAGTAATCAGAAAATGATAATCTAATTAGTGTTAGATAGTAGATAAAGGTTCAAGATTATTTGGTTCTATAAGATGAGAATCAATGTGATGACTGTAACAATAAAAAAGAATACAATTGGAATATGATATGGCATTTATTATTGGTGTGAGTCATGCTTTTTTAAACACTGAACCCAAAGTTGTTTTTACTTCACTGAATTAATAGATCAATCATTTTTTTAGTGACAGAATCATATTTAATGTCCATTGATCATCAATGGGATATGGAAAAGTCTAGGTATATCTATGACTCTTAGTAGTTTTTGAGATAGTGATTTGTTGTTATCCCAGTTAAAAGGTACCACATTCTCTCTCCAAACTTTCTTCAATATTATCTCTATATCAATGCATGTATAATGCAGTGCCACTATTCAATACAAAAAAATTTGCACTACTATATCTGGATTATCCAATTATCACACGAAACATGATGTGTTTTATACCTTTATAAATCATCTTCAATGTTCTCCATACTTGCAAATCACTTGAAACATTTTTGATACTCATGGCCTTATGACTATATATAGTTTGAATCATTTCAAACATTACAGTATTAGGTTTTCATAATTAAAAGTAAAATTTAATAATAGCATACTGTTCCTTTGTGTGTTAAGATATGAAACCCAAACACATTTTATATTATAACTTGTGATTCAGATATATTGTGGTGCATAGCTAAACTGTATATCTGCATAACACATGCATTTATTCAGAAATGACACTAGGGGCAGTTTGGAGGAAATATCAGTGACCATTATCTTTTTTACAGGATACACTATATTTGTGTTAATATAAACAGTAAATTGGCTTCTATATTTATCAGGACAAAATAAAAAAGTTTTGGAAAGTAATGAAATAAGGTTTTAAACATTATTTGTAATGATTTTGAAGTATTGAATTATCTTTTTAATTACTATGAATAACCATTAGTGAAAAAGCTAGATCTTTATCCAGTTCAATAAATGATAAGATTTATCTATGTTAGAGCACAAAGATTCCAGGTGAGATAATTATCATATTCTTATAATCACCAAAGCCCATGCTTTGCTTTTACCTTTTTTACAAGAATCAAATTCAATATTTCTTTGTTTTAAAACCAGTACTGACAGAATTAAACAAAAGTTAATATTACTATTTGCATATCTTCTTATGAACTGATCCGTAATAATGGAGTTACAATTAAAAGAAGAGATTGTATCAAATTTACTGATTTTTCAGAATAAGTTTAACAAAATATTAAGTAGGATTGAAGTAATTTGTAGAAAAATTAGAGTGAAAATAAATGCAACTAAAACTAATTAACTAAAGATAGGGAGAAGATAAAAACTAAAAAATGCCACTGTTTGATTAAACGATGATGAAAATAGTGAAATAAAAATTAAAATAAAAATTGCAATGAATTACTCAGATTTGTAATAAAATTAAAAGTTTATAATGTGCCGCAATAAAAAGAGCTGTCAAATTTTTTGTTTGAAGTTATATATGTGTGTGTAATCTTGTAATTAAATATTAAAAAATACAGTGTATTAATATATACAAGATTACTGTATATAACTTCGAAAAAATACAAATATCGAATAATAATATCATTACATATATATAACAGGAACTAAGTTATTTAGCAAAACAAGCGAACCCAATGGAAAGCATAAAAAATATGAATTTGAAAGAACATGGGGAAAATAGATCAGAAAGTTCAGAATGAGAATTGTAGAAAAGTGATGAAAATAAATTTTATACTGATAAAATTAAAGAAACTAAAAAGCACTTTGATTGATTATGTTTTAGACGAAATTATAAATGACTAAATGGTTATTATTTGGAAGGTGTATGATATTCAAGCGCTTGAGAAACTTTAGTTTTCAAATTCAACTAGTTAATACTGAAGAAGATTGCAGGGGCAATCAAAACTGTTGAGGTTGAAAGGTGTTATGTAAGCATTGTACAAAAAATAAAAAATAAATTTTTTTTTATGGAAAAACGGATTAATTAATACTATGTTTAATGATATAAAAAAAAAAGAAATATAAAAAAATGTTGATAGATGAATAAAAAAAAAGTTTGTATGATAAAAATAACAATAAATATAGAGATTTGGAGTAGTCAGAAAGACTGTGCTAAAACTCTCCATACAGTAGTGCCACTCAATGGAAGCCAGAGTAATCAATGGATACCAGAAGGCTTGTGCATAAAATCCCTATCTAGTGCCTACTCATCCAATATCCCCAGACTAGCTTCTAGCTTGTGGCTTTCGTCAGGGAGGAGTCTTGGATCTGAGAGCACTGCACCTAGATCTTAGGATCTAATGCAATCCTCCAGCAGCCACATTTTATCTCTACTTAACTACAAAACTATGAGAATAAATTTGAAACCACAATAATATTTTCAATCCAGATTCACTAGCTTATATATAATAGTTATATAATAACAGTTATGAGCAAGCATAAGAAATAGCGATCATGTGACAGAAAGAATGTGTAAAACCTTCCTAGTGACAGAAGACTAAAGATGGATTTTTTTATTTTATTAACATTTTATGTTAAAACTATATTATATATAAATTAAAATTATCAATATTTGGTACGCAACTAAACTAAATGATAGTTGTCTTTGTTTATTTCTATCTATTTTATGTAAATGTAAACTGTTTTTGAAATAATTAAATTTATTTTTAAAATAGTATAACTTTTACTTATATTTATAAAATAATTTTTAAAATGATTATTTATTTGTTAAAACTTTAAAAATTATTAAAATGATAAAAATATTCTTTTTATTTTTGTTTAATTCTAATCATTTAGCATTGAACATAGTCGTTTCTTGAAAGAGCAAAAATTTAAACCAAGTTTTTAATTCCTTCCTGTGCTCATTGTATTACATTTATTTGCAACTTTAGGGTAGAAAAAAATTGTCAGTAATTAGTTTTAAAGATATTAAATTATTATTTGCTTATTAATATTATAAATTTTAATAATATAGAATTTTCTCTTAGTCTATTTATTTTAGTATTGATTGTTGATTTTTAAAATATAAAGTATTTGTTAACAGATGTATATAGAATTTTTTCTTAAATAATTTCACTGGCGTAAATCATAAACTAAAGACATCATTCAATTTCAAGAGTTTTTTTTTTTCGTTTGAAAATCAAACCGTGAAAAAGACTGAAGTGGAAGAGATCTAAAAAATTACAGGATCTACGCATTCAAAATTCATGTGACATCTTCAAATGTTTGAATAAAATGATGTACTCGCACGCTTATATATATACAATAAATAACAACCAACACTATCTTTAAATATATAAATAGTCAAGTACAACTTTGACATGAATAGAAATTCAATTTTAACTTAGCTAAGCAAGTTTTAACATTTTAAAACCATAGTCATGAAATTATATTGTTTAGGGTAGCTTGAACAATTTATTAAAACTCAAACATTTTCTTAAATTGAGTGTTGCAGGAATATTTGTTACTGATGTGTCTTGAATTTTTTATAAATCTCACTTTCTTTATTTACATTTACAGTGATCTTCTCACAGAACACATCAGTAGATTTAAATACATTATTGTTATCCTTTCATGATCTTAAAAAAACAGAAGTACAATTAGGGATAGTTTTTGAATGGTTGAATTGAGAAATGTATTACTTGATTATTCTAATAAGCTCTAGCTTACCTCAATATATGAAATATCCAGATTTCTATACTTTCAACTATATACAAGGTTGAATTTTGCATCAGGATTAATTAACTTTTGAATTAGTAATAAACCTGTTCATGTTAGTAAGATAATAAACACTAAAATATTCTCTATTTGCTTGTGTATTGAATTAATTAATGGTACCAAAATCCAATGCATGTTATTGTTGGTAAATTTAACATTAAAGACTTGTGGATAATTTTTTTCAAATATTCTTTTTATATTTATTATAGCTAATATATATGAAATATCTATTATATGTCTCTGTGTTTTTCATAGGATTGCAGTCCATTAATTCAACCCAACACACTATTGAACATATTTGCATTAAGTAATAATATTAATTTTTATTCTTCTATTAACTTTAATATTGTATTAATAATTTACAAGATAAATTCAGCCTTATGCAAGAATTTAATATTTTATATAATTTGAAATATGGACCTCCCAGAAAAATCTTTTTTTTACTGACTCTTTCTTAAAGACTCATGGCATATATCCCCAAACAATTTTCATGGTATATTTGTCTCTACAAAAATAACTTTTATAATTTAATAATTTTTTCTCCATCACATTTCATCATCTTCAAATCAAATGCTTTCAGTGCAGTTGCTTTTTTTATTTTTTCCAAACTGTATTTCTCTCAATGCTTTCTTTCCCCAAGTTTAAATCTCAAGCTCTAATTTTTTCTTTCATAATCTATCATGTGTTCTCTTTCTTTATTTAAAAAATCATTATAATATATAGTTAATTTCTATATTCCAATCACAATCATTTTAATTCTATATTTTTTATTTCTTCACAAATCCTTCATTAGTCATCAAGCATTTGTTGATCTTTGAAATCCTAATTTTATTCCAACTTGTGTATACTTCCTATTACATTTTTATATTTCTCTTGACAATTTATATCTTCCATAAATATAATTTCCTTTGTTCTTAGTATTTTTTAAATACTATTTCAAATAATAAGTCTCAAAATTCATTCTTAATTTTATTCCTAAGGCCATTTGCAAATGGGTATATTACTATATATTTCATTTTTCTTGAAAGAAAAACCACATTCACAACTATTATTCTGTCATTATAAATTATCTTATTATCTTCTCTTGTATTCACTTTAATAATAAACTTCCACTATTTCTTGATGGCCCTTTTTCATTCTGTTTCTTAGATGAATATAATTATTAAACATATATCCTTTTCATTTTTTTTAGCAATATGATAACGATTCTGCAGGTTTGTGATGGGGGTATTTTGGCTATATTTATATATTGAATTATTTCCATCATCTAATATTAAATATTGAATGTCTTTAGAAATATTTAACCATATTTCAATTACATTCAATTGTTAGCAATTGACACAGGTTATTATATGCATAACATTTTGAGAGGTATTATTCTCCTCTCTTCTTCAGGCGTTGCTGGTCTGAACAGTGACAGTATTAGCATGAGAATCAAACCTAAACCATTAGATTCTGAGTATTGAATTTTAAGGATGGTTCAGTTGGTTAGAGCATTACCTTAAAATTTCAATCTTCAAGAATCTAATGTTCCAGATTTAATTCCTAGACCGTATTGTCACTGGTTAGACCAGTAACACCGGAAGAAGAGAATAATACCTCTCAAAAGTTGTGCACATACTAACCTGTGGGCTATTACTAACAGGTGAATGTACTTTGAAAATGTAAATAAAGTTAAATTTTTCTAAAGATATTCAATACTTAATATTAGATGATGGAAGTAGTTCACTATATAAATGCAAACAATGATTCCACATACTTCAGCATTCAATATTCCTAATCTGTTTCTTTTTTATAACTATTTTCTTAAATTTAATCCTTCAGAAGTTTTGACTTTTGGAGCAATATTTTTTATATTGTCTAGTTCAATGACCCATCTTAGTAAAGTCCAAATTTGATGACATTGCATTTCATTTAGTCCGATCTCTCTTATTTAAACTTTCTGGATTGGATGATCCTTTCAATGTATATTGAAGATTATCCTCTAAACATATACATGTGCACTGACATATTTTAATTACAAAGTGTTTGCTATAATGAGATTGAGTTTTAATCACATTTAGAAAAAAATATAGCTGAAAAATAAAAATAGATTAAAAGTGATTATTAAATTAAAAGAATTATATTATACCTTTTAAGATTTTTACAGAATTTAATTTTTAGTATTGTGATCTCAGAATTATTATACAATTGCTTTTCCCAAGCATAGATGATGTTTTGTAAAATATTATATATACGTTTTTATAAAAATAAGCAATTGCAGTTAGGCAAAATATTAAAGTTTTTCAAAATAAAATTCTTTATGTAAGAAGTTAACAATAGCATTGCAAAATATCAACTAAATGAACTAAATAATCGCTTTGTGATATAAGGAGAGATATATTTAAGTTTCGGAGATTTGTTAGTATAATTATTATAAAAGTTCTTTTTAATCTTTTATTTTTGACTTGCTTATGAGAAGTTATTAATGATGAAAAATGATTTTATAAAAAGAATAAATAAACAAATCATTTATTAACAACCTGCTATATTTTTTCTATGTTATAAAGAATATTAAACAATGAGGATTGCCAATTCCCCAACAAGCTTTGTGATAAATGCTTAGCTAGAGAAAGCATTTCAAATATCTCTGTCAGCCCCCCCACCAATCTCTGACCATGTTTTCGTGCTCTGGCACTCCTCAGAGAGGTGCTAAGATAGGTTCAGACACTAGATCTAAAAACACCACCCCAAAAACAGCATTTAACTAAAAGTTATCTATTGAGTGGAAAATGTGAAATTTTCAGACACCTACATGTCTTCAAACCCAGCTATCCAACTCAAATAGCTAGATGGGGCTGAGATATCTTCAGTCATACCATATATTAGTAGTCTTAGCAATATAACATTGCATAAGACTTAAGGCGGAGACTATAAATAGTCAAAATAAGAGTCATAGGTCACATGATCTTTGACTATTTAAAGAATATTATTTGAAAATTATTTAATAGTTAATTAAAAAATACTGTATGAGTTACAGTAATATAATAATTTAAATGTAATGTTATGCTCCTGATAGATTAATGATACTAGTTATAAATGTTAATTAATCCTACTTCTAACTAATCTATGATATATCATAATGTACATTATGCAATGGAATCGTTTAGATATCCATGAAATATAATTTACTATCTACATTGTGTCAGCAACTTCCAGTTGAATAACTAAAGAAATATTCATTTAACTTTTCCATAAGAGACATTAAGATTAAATCTTTTATAGTACAAGTTTCTTATTTCAAATTTGTTTATAATATTGTGTAGTTCTACCCACTCATAGTAATACTCATTATTAATATAATTTTAAACAAAAAATTAATGATAAAAGTTGTAATACAAATCTTTTTCTTTTTCTTTCCATTTTTTTTTAACTATGTGTGGAATGTGTTTGAAATGGACTATCTGTTTTATTTAGAATATACTGTAATAAAATTATATATATATTAATATATATCATTAAATCAGGAACTTACATATAATTGCTTTGTTCTGTTTGCTGGAAGTTTGCCAGAGTTTTTATTAATAATCCATGTTCAGGGGCATCATGTTTTAAATAATATGGCTGATTTTTTTTAAAAGATGATTATTATACCTAATATTTCATTGAATTTTTTTTAAGATGATTATAAAAACACAACAAATTAAACAAAACTCTAAATGATTGTAATAAAATAAAATTTAATATAACTATAATAAATAATTAAAACATGAAAGAATACTTGTTTTGAATACATTTTAAGATTACACCACCATTATCTCCATTCTCACAAAGTTTCATATCATGCCCATTAGCATACTCTTTTCCACAAACATTATTCCATAATTTTGAAAATACTTCACTGCATCTTTTTCTGTCACTGGTATATTCCAAATTTTAATCATTTTTGCAAAAGGTTAGGAAAAATAATTAACCAACTGCTTGAATGAAAATGTTACAGTAAATATAAAAAAATCATGATAATGTTTGCAACATGTTAATGGTTTGTACTTTATAAAATATGCAATTTGTTTAAACCACTTTGAACACTTTAGCAAAATCCATTATTGTACATATATACATATACATTACATTTCAACTGTCCTGCAGCCTTCTTCCGAGTCAGTTTACATATATATGTACAATAGAGGATTTTGTTAAAAGTGTTCAAAGTGGTTTGGATAAATTGTATTTATAAAATATTACATCAAAATAAAGAAAAGGGTGATTTTGGTAAAATTAATAATAGATGTAAAAAAAATAATTCATTAAATGTTATGAATAACATTTATAAAAAAATATTACTTTTTAAAGTTAACATGAATTTACATTTGATTTCTTAATATTTTTTTAGACTTAGCAAGTAGCACATATTCGATAAAATAATTTTGAGACAAAAGGCAAACAAATACTTCATCCCTGAAAATGAAAAATTAATCAAAAAACACCTGGAAAGCTTTCAGCAAATAGAGCAAAGGAATTGTACACAAGCACCATAAATCATATCCACTACCTTATATTAATGCTTCATTAAAAGCAATTTTATTTAGCACTGATTAATTTTGGTAAGCATTAGTTGCATTTTTTAAAATATCATAATTCATGAAGAATATATGAATTCAAAATGATTATTATAATGTACTGTATAACTTTCCTCTGTTGTTTTATTTATAACAAGTGCCCTATGTGGTTTGGTATAATTATAGTGGGGCATATTCCTGACTTAAAAATCCATTGATGGTGTACCAGTTCTGTTATTTCTGGAACTGAAATTTCTTATGAATGTCTAAGAAAATCAATTAATCAATTATTTTATTATTTATAGAAAGTAGAAAAATATGTAAAATAAATTTTCAAGATTTAATTTCTGTAATTAAAATTAAGACATATATATTCCAATTATAATTTACCATTAATGAAAATGCAGTACTATTTTCATTGTACTTGTGTTAGATGAAGTTTATGATGGAGTTCTAAAATTGAGGGTTGCTGGAATAAATTAAGAGAGTGGCAACATGTAATTGTTGAACCTTGCTATTCTACCTGCCTGCAGGCATAGAATATAACACATGTGTGTAAATATTATTCATTGGCAATAATACTCCAATGCAACTACCCAAGTAAAAACCTGAAAACTTAGATTCTTGGATGAGTCATCAGCTGAAGAAAGTAAAAAAATATCAGTTTGCAAAGGAATAGACTATTGTGTTTTGCCTGTAACTTAAGTACTAAAATGTAATATGACTTCCAAACATAGAACAAAGCCTGCTACAAATATTTTTTAATGATATTAACATTTTTATAAGAAGGATAAATGTGGTTATAGAATGATTAAGTATTCTTTACACTTTCTTAGATTAATTTTTAATAAAAAGTTTCTTAATTGCAATTATCTGATTATTTGAAATATATATCACATTGATAAACCACAATTCATATTGAATTTCATCAATATTCAGGAAGACATTGTTGAGATATTGA
Organism: Epiperipatus broadwayi; assembly: GCA_028023455.1. Lineage (NCBI taxonomy): Eukaryota > Metazoa > Onychophora > Udeonychophora > Euonychophora > Peripatidae > Epiperipatus > Epiperipatus broadwayi. The sequence continues at coordinate 10,110,630 of JAQFVV010000010.1, read as the reverse complement.
AAAATCCTTCCTGTATAAATTACCTACGATATCTGCACTTAGCACAGGCAAAAGCTCCATACAGTAATGCCAATAAGCACAAGCCAGAGTAATCAATGGATCCCAGAAGGCTTATGACAAAATCCCTATCTAGTTCCTACTCATCCATCATCCAATATCCATTGATTACTCTGGCTTGCACTGAGTGGAACTACTGTATGGAGAGTTTTGCCTGTTTTAATAAGTTATGAGCAAGCAAAAGAAGTGGTGATCATGTGATGTTTAGTGGTTTATCTCTGCACTTGTAAATAAAATCAAATGTTCCATAATTTTTAATATTTCCAAGTATTAATATGTAGAAAATTTAAAGATTTCATGAGAGATAATACACAGAAAGAAAATAATGTAAGTAAAGTGAATAGAGAAACATCTTCACACTCTTAACCTGAAATGCTTTATATTGGCCTATATAATTAGAAAATAGGGTTAAAGATAAGATGGCTGCTCTTATCTTTTTAAAAGTCTCTATCTTATAAACAGTGAGGACTTGGCAATCCTCACTGTTTATAACTTACAAGCTTAAGAGATAGGGTCATGTGATCCATGACTCTTATTTTGAATCTTTATCTTATGTCTTAGTTTGAGAATTTTCTCAATACTCAACAAGAGATCATTGAGATATTATAAAAACAGTACAACACATGTTTAGGTGAAAAATCCTTACTGTATAAATTAAATTGGTGTACTAATTGTTAAGTCATTTAAATGTCTTTAATGTTTGTTAGTAAATAGGTATAACACTCTTTTTATCTGGTGAATAAACTAAATTCTCAACAACTGGCAGATGCTGATGTTAGTCTTTTGCCAGAAAAAATGCTGTGAGGATTACTTCATATTAAACATACAAGTGTGGGAAATGATTTATTTTTTGTAATAATTATTATATAAATATAAAATACAAACTACAATTACAGTTGAAATAAAATGAACTCTCACCAATACAAAGATTAAGATAAAGTTAAAATATAAAATACTATAAATAAGATTACAAATAAATATTGTTGTCATTAAACAAGTGAATGCATAGTGTAGTGAACACACCCACCTTTAAAACTTATGATCTGCATCTATTAATTAATGTTAAAACAGGCAAAACTCACTATATATATTGCCACACACAGCAAGCTAGAGTAATCAATGAATGCCAGAAGGCTTGTGCATAAAATCCCCATCTAGTGCTTACTCATCCAATATCTCCAGACCAGTTTCTGGCTTATGGCCTTCATCAGTGAGGAGCCTTGGATCTGAGAGCACTGCACCTAGATCTTAGGATATAATGCAACCCTCCAGCAATCACATTTTATCTCCATTTAACTACAAAACTATGAGGCTCCTCACTGACAAAGACCATAAGCCAGAAACTAGTCTGGGGATATTGGATGAGTAGGTACTAGATGGGGATTTTATGCACAAGCCTTCTGGCATCCATTGATTACTCTAGCTTGCTATGTGTGGCAATATATATATATAGTGAGTTTTGCCTGTTTTAACAACAGTTATACACAAGCATAAGAGGAGGTGGTCATGTGATGTTTATTGGCTTAAAATCCATTAACTAACCCAATGAAAGATGAATATTCTGATTTGAATCATTGCAGTTAAGTATAGTTACACCAGTAGTGGTTAGAAATTGTTTTCAAACAAAGCATCATTTGACTTTTATTATTTTTAAAAGCAGTAAATTACTCTCTTTACTCCAAAGTTTGATTAATCAATAAATACTAAATGGTAGCAGGACATCCAAATCCTCCATCAAGTTTTTCACTGTTGGTTTTTGTAATGAGTATATTGTTTCTTGCAAAGCAGAATAAATTTAGTAAATTATTGCTTCTAATACACTGCTATCTGTATATAAAAAGTATAATACTGTAGCATCACATGATCACCATCTCATGCTAGCACATACCTTAGTAAACAGCAAAAAACTCTCCATATAGTAGTGCCACCTTGTGCTAACCAGAATAATCAATGGATGCCAGAAGACTTGTGCATAAATCCCTCCTCCATTGATTACTCTGGTTAGCACAAGGTGGCACTACTATATGGAGAGTTTTTTGCCTGTTTACTAACAGTTATGTGCTAGTATGAGATGGTGATTATGTGATGTTTAGTGGTTTAACACCAATCCTGCCTAATAGGATAATGGTGGCTATGGTTGTTAAAGAGCCAAAGTCACCAAAATGTAAGGTGCTGAATTGAGTTCAGACCCATATGATTATATAAGCTATTGAGCTTAGATTGAAAATATTATTGTCTTTTCAATTTCATTCTCATAGTTTTGTAGTGAAGTAGAGATAAAAAGTGGCTGCTGGAGGGTTGCATTAGATCCTAAGATCTAGGTGCAGTGCTCTCAGATCCAAGGCTCCTCACCAATAAAGGCCACAAGTCAGAAACTAGTCTGGGGATATTGGATGAGTAGGCACTAGATAGGGATTTTATGCACAAGCCTTCTCACATCCATTGATTACTCTGGTTAGCACAAGGTGGCACTACTATATGGAGATTTTTTTGCCTAAAGTAATAAAAAAAATGAGTTAGTAAAAGTGTAAAAGAGAGGAAAGAAGCATGCAGAGAATAAGTGTGCTATTAAGAATAAAGAAAGTGAAAATGATATTAATGCTAAATGGAGAAAGTACTTAGAAAAGAAGAAGCTAGCTAAAATGGATAATTATAGAGAGAGGATGAAGTTAAATAGTAAATTGTTGGAGGATATTAATAAAAGTGGAAGAGATGGGAGTAAAAAATTTGGGGATTAAATTAAAAGGAGAAATGTAGGGGAAAAAGAGATAGTATTAATAGATGATGAGGGAATAGAATGTAGCTCTAGAGGTGAGCTAGAGAAAATCTTAAATAGATATGTAATGGATATAGAAAAGATGTTTGATGTGAAGGAATTAGTGATAGAAAACATGAAAGCAGTTAGTAATGGGAATATTAGGTTCACAAAAAATGAACTGAATGAGGCAGGGAAGAGATTGAAAAGTAGAAAGGTGAGAGGTTTAGATGGATGGGCAGCAGAGATGGTAATGAATTTAGGGCATAGAGCAAAAGAAAAGTTATTATCATGTTTTAATAAGATGGCACAGAAGACAGTTTTTCCAGGTAGTTGGAGTAATACAAGAATAAGATTATTATTTAAAGGAAAGGGTAAAGATCATAGAAAGTTAAATAATTATAGACTGATATGGTAGCTGGAAGAGTTGTAAAATGGATGGAAGAGAATAATGTAGTAGGGGAAATGCAAGGAGGTTTTAGGTCAGATAGGCATATAGGAGATAGTTTGTTTGTAGTTACACAACTTATGGAGATGAGTAAGAATTCAGGTAGATCGTTATATATGAGTTTTATAGATATAGAGAAAGCATATGATAGAGTAAATAGAAATAGATTATGGGTAAGATTAGTCAATTTGGGAATGGATGAAGCTTTAGTAAATATTAAGAAATTATATGAAAATAATTATTATACGTACCAATTAGGGGATATAGAATCAGTTAAAGTTAAAAATGGGGTGGGATTAAGGCAAGGATGCCCCATGACACTGATTTTGTTTTTGTTATTTTTGAGTAAAATGGAGAAAGCAATAGAAAGATTAGGAAGAGGGTAGAGATACCGTTAATAGGTGGCAAAGAAGTATATACTTTGTCGGGTCTTTTTTTTTTGCAGATGATATCTTTTTAGATGCAGAGAGAAGATATGGATATTATGTTGAGGACATGTGCAAGGGTGGGTAAAGAGATGAGGATTAAATTTAGTGAAGAAAAATCAAATATAATGATGGTTAATACTGGGGAAAGAGAGGATGTAGATTTTTTATTGGGGGATATAAAGTTAAGTGTGGTGGATAGATATAGGTATTTGGGAATCATCTTATGTAATCAGGAAAATTGCTTGGATGAATGGGAGAAAAAACAAATATAATGATGGTTAATACTGGGGAAAGAGAGGATGTAGATTTTTTATTGGGGGATATAAAGTTAAGTGTGGTGGATAGATATAGGTATTTGGGAATCATCTTATGTAATCAGGAAAATTGCTTGGATGAATGGGAGAAAAAATTGGTAAATGAAGCAAAGAAAAGAAAGGGTTTGGTAAAGAAACTAACAGTATTTTCATATAATAAATATGATGTAGCTAGAATTGTATGGAAGGGAGTTGCAGTAGCAGGGTTAACATATGGTAATGATGCATTATATGTTAGTAAAAGGATTTTAGATTATTTAGAGAAAGTACAAAGGGAAGTAGGAAGACATGCATTAGATTCAGAGGTGTAGACAGCAAAGGAGGCAATTCAAAGAGAAATGGGATGGTCAAGTTTCTATATGAGAGATGCAAAAAGTAAAATGAAAATGTTTTGTAGGTTGCAGTTTATGGATAGTAAAAGAATAGCCAAAATAGTGCTTAATTGGGTTATGAGTAAAGGGTAGGTAACAAGATGGGTGAGAAAGGTAATGTGGTATGCAAAGGATTTGGATAAAGAATTTATATCAACATACTTGTATAAAAGATGGGATGATTGTGTTAGGAAGATTGTTGAGTGTTATAGTGGTAAGGAATGGGATAAAAGGATAGAAGAATTAATAAAAAATAGGGAGTTGGAGAGATGGAGAAGTAGTATGGAGGGTAAGAAGAGTTAAAATATATATAGAAGTAAATGGAATATTGGAAGCGAGTTAATTTATGATAATAGTAAGGAAAGTAGTTTATTGTTTAAGGCTCAAACAGGATCTTTAGCAACAAGAGAATATACATGTAAATGGAAAACTATGGGTGATTTAGCATGCAAATTATGTAAGGAAGATATAGAAAATATTAGGCATCTATTGATTGAATGTAAATGCTTGAAAGCAGAAAGGATACAGATAATGAAGTTATGGGAGAATAGGTATGAACAAAGTGATTATACAGAAAGTGAGTTATTAGTTTTTATGCTGGGTTTGTGAAAAGATAAGGGGGATTTAGATTTAAAGGCCATAGAGTTGACAAAGATTATGTTGTGGAAATGGGATGGGGCAGAATATGGGAAGACTTAAGAGTGGGGAATGGAAAATAAAGTGGCTAACAGGTTTATCTGGGCATAGTTGCTGAGATATTCTTGACTTCGTTTAAGGAGAAGCCAAATACATCACATCACATGCCTGTTGTATAATACTGTAGATTTTGAGTTGTGTTCAAACCCTTGATTCTTCTATTATACAATTTATTCAAAATGTTTGCCATTTTTAATAAGCCAACAAGTGATATATTCATCTTATTTTGATATTTATGGTTTACAAGCCATATCTAAAAGTGAAAAATCTGAATTTTAAAACCAATTTACTTTTTAAACAAATTAATTGTTTTTAGATTTAAAAAAGAATTATGTTAAAATTCATCGCTCATTATCTTTAATAATTATTAAGCAAAAATTAACATTTCTCAGTAAATGATTGCTAACTAGCAATGCTGTGAAATCTCTTAATCATTAAGTAATACTTAATTATATAAAACATTTCTCAGTATTTCTTATTAGTGATAATTTGACACTGACATGATTAAATAAATTAAAGAAATCATAATTACTTGCAAGGTTTTTTTTCTGTTTACGTAATTTCTTATTATTTTTCTATTTTCATTATTGCATAATTTATGTAAGTGGAAATATTAATCATAAAGTTGAAAAAAATAAATAGCTGAAGTGAATTAATACAATAGAAGATTAAGGAGAGTGACACACTGATGGTAACAAACAAAAATGTTCTATATAATATCCTCGTGAATATAAATATGTGTAATAAATGTGATGTTGTTGTGCATACATACATGAAGGATTCATGAGTTACTATTATGTACTTGTCTGCCATACCCACTACCCAAGATTTGTAGACATGAATCAGGATTTGTGAGCAATGTGAGTAGAGATTGAAACTTTTTTAAGTTGCCAAGGATTTTCTAAGAAAGTTTAAAGCATTTAAGTTATCTAGACCATTGATAACCTATTTAATTGTTCAATATTGGCTAGTAAATAATTATTTAACTATTCTTATTAAAATATAAAAAAAGCTTCAAGAAATCTCAGTGTGTTAGCTGAGTGTCAGTATATTGAATATATATATATATATAAAAGATGATTGCAATATGATGCAAAATCCATACTGGTAAAGGAAGGTTCTATATATATGAAAGATTTCCACTCTATACATTTAATATCACTTGATTAAAGATCAATTTACATTAAAAGATATAAAGACTGATTTAAATTGGAACTCTGGCTGGTAATAGTTCTGGATGGCTGTACATAAAAAGATCTAAAAGACAGTAAGAGATGGTCACTCTTTTATTGTAAAATGTTATCAAACTTTGCAGCTAGAGGGCAGTTCAATTATTATTATATAAAGTTTTCTCGTATATGGTGGCTAGTAAAGTTGTAAAATGGATGGAAGGGAATAATGTAGTGGGTGAAATGCAAGGAGGTTTTAGATTAGATAGGCGTATAGGAGATAGTTTATTTGTAGTTACACAACTTATGGATATGAGTAGGAATGCAGATAAACAGTTATATATGAGTTTTATAGATATAGAGAAGGCATATGATAGAGTAAATAGAAATAGATTATGGATAAGTTTAGCAAATTTGGGAATGGATGAAGCTTTAATAGATATTATTAAGAAATTATATGAAAATAATTATTATATATATCAATTAGAGAATATAGAATCAATTAAAGTTAAAAATGGTGTGGGACTAAGGCAAGGATGCCCTATGTCACCTATTTTGTTTGTGTTGTATTTGAGTGAAATGGAAAGAGCAATAGAAAGATTAGGAAGAGGGATAGAGATACCGTTAATAGGTAGTAAGGGAGTATTTATTTTGTCAGGTCTTTTTTTGCAGATGATATATTTTTGTGTGCAGAAAAAAGAGAAGATATGGAAGTTATGTTGAGGACATGTGCAAGGGTGGGTAAAGAGATGGGGATTAAATTTAGTGAAGAAAAATCAAATATAATGATGGTTAATACTGAGGAAAAGAAGATGTAAATTTTATTGGGAGATATTAAGTTAAGTGTGGTGAATAGATATAGTTATTTGGGAATTATTTTAAGTAATCAGAAAAATTATTTGGATGAATGGGAGAAAAAATAGAAAAAGAAGGGATTGATAAAGAAATTAACAGTTTTTCATATAAAAATATGTAGCTAGAATTATATGGAAAGGAGTTGCAGACAGGGTTAACATATGTAATGATGCATTATATGTTAGTAAAAGATATTAGATTTTTTTAAAAAACACAAAAGGAAAAAGGAAAAAAAAGGATTGGAAGGGAAGGAAGGAGAAAGAGGGGGGGACTCTAGGAGAAAAGGGAGGGTCAAGTTTTCATATGAGAGATGCAAAAAGTAAAATGAAAATGTTTGGTAGATTGCAGTTTATGGATAATAAAAGAATAGCTAAAATAGTATTTAATTAGGTTATGAGTAAAGGGCAGGTAACAAGATGGGTGAGAAAGGTAATTTTGGAGAAATAGTAGGAGAGTAAAAAGTTTAAATATATATAAAATATAGGGAGTTAATATATGATAAAGTAAGGAAAATTATGTTTAAAGGTCCAAAAGAATATAGAAATATGTATATAAATAGAAGGAATTGAAAATATTAGGCATTTGTTAATTGAATAATGTTTGAAAACAGGAATAAAAGTTGTGGAAAATAAATGATACAGAAGATATTGGTTTTTTGCTATGGGAAAAGATAAGGGGGATTTAGGTATAAAGTATAGAGTCAAAAATTATGTTGATGGATGGCAGACAAATCACGTTAATTGAATGTAAATGTTTGAAAACAGAAAGGGTACATATAATGAAGTTGTGGAAAAATAAATATGAAAAGAGTGATTATACAGAAAGTGAATTTTTGGTTTTTATGCTGGGTTTGGGAAAAGATAAGGGGGATTTAGATATAAAGGTTATAGAGTTGACAAAAATTATGTTGTGGAAATGGGATAGAGCACATTATGGGTAAATTTAGAGTAGAGAATGTAAAAGAAAGTGGCTAACAGGTTTATCTGGGCATAATTGCTGAGATATTCTTGACTTCGTTTAAGGAGAAGCCATAATACATCACATCACATCACGTTTGTAAAATTTTCACGTGTTGTTATAGTTATTCATTATTAAAATATTATTTATCATTATATATATATTGTCATTTGTGTAACTTAAAAAGAAAAAATAATTTTAAAGAATTTCTGATTGAGATTTTGGCAAGAGTTAAAAATAAAAATTATATTCTGCTTATATTAGATAGTGTATTAATATATTTTTAAATTTACGATTTTCCAACAGAGTTTTTTTAAAAAAAAGTTATAGTACATATATAAAAACAGAGAAACAGCTTAATAAAGTCTAGAATAATCCTACTAATATATATATTTTGTTGATATCTTCTAATATATTATTTATGTAGTCCAATATGTGATGTAGAGAAATGGCAAATAGTATTTTTTTGCTTGCCAGAAAACTTTTAGTCTTAGAACACCTGAAATTGTAAACCCAATGTTTGAAATAATAAATAACATAATAAGTAAATATAAATAATAAAGAGTATAACATTTGATTGCAGCTGCATTTCATTTTTTATAGATAAACATAAGAAATAATAGTAATAAAAATATATCCATATACTAGATTTTGGCTTATTACCTCTTTTTGATAGGAAACACCATTTTTGCTATGTATTTATTCTTTAGCCATATTTTACATTACTCAAACTAACAGGTTGAATATTTAAATGTACTAAAATTTAAATACAAGTATATTGTTTATACCGAATTTAATGTAATTAGAAGGGATTTGAACGCAGACTTTCAAGTTCCCTACAGCTATTTACTCCATCTTATACAACCGATACACATGACCACACACATATATATAAAAATGATCTCCAATGTATGTGTTTCAGGCTGAACCAGCACTCATCAGTTGGTCCAGATCATTTTAAATTTCAGTAAATTAGTTTAATTGGATAAATATAATATTACAATAGGAATCAAAAATGTGTTCTCAAGCTACCAGTAAGCATTCTACCAACTGGTATCTATTAATTATTCAAGATGACAGATTGCTTTGAAGAAAAGAGAAAAAAAGTTTTTGCAGATTAAATAAATGTATGTTAGAGAAATCATGTGATGCTTTATTAGAATTTGATACAAAGCATCACATGATATTTGAAATTGTTTTAATTGATCGTCATAGAAATTCACTATCTAAAATACAAGGAATAAATCTTTTATGTTGCTTATTCAAATTAAAAATAAATCATAGATATAATAAAATATCTTTACTAATAACAAAATGATATATAACAATAGCTGTAATATAGTCATATAATCATCACAAATAAAAATAACATATAAAAGCTCTTTTCGGCAAATTTTAAATTTTTGCCCTTTTCAATATGGCTTAATTACAAAAATAACCTATACTGCATACATAGTGACATCTACCGGCTCTATATATGTAAAGAGGATAAAGGTAGTATATTTGTGGTTTTATATTCTAAGGATTATATATAGGATAGCGTGTGAAATAAAAAAAAAAGCATATGAAAGATTATCAAAAGATCCTATTAACATGATAAAAAATAAATATATAAAATTATTACAAAAGATGGAAGGGAAAAAAATATTAATACATATCAATATAAACATTTATAGCCTTTTTCTTATGAAAACCCATATTTATTTATTAAGGTAAAAACTCATAAAGAAAATAATCCATTGAGATTATTATTTAATTTTATTAATTTTATTCTACAAAGATTTTGTAAGTATTTAAATAAGTGGATAGTAAATATTATTGGTTATGGCGAGTTTTGCATTAAAAATACAGAGGCTATTATAAATAAGTTAAATATGATAAAACTGAATAGAAACCAAAGTATATTTGTAATGGATATTGAAAAGATGTATCCTAGCATTCCAAGAATAAAAAGTATAGAAATATTAATACAGAAATTATATGTGCATATTAATGATGTAGAGGTAATTAATATTATAGAAGAAGGTTTAATTTTAATACATAATAGTTTGTATTTTAAATATAATAGTGAGTATTGGAGTATACATAAGGAATGGGTAATGGGGTGTGCAATTAGTGGATTAATGTCATCAATATTCATCAACGAAATGGAAATGAAAATTGTTAATAGTAGAATAGAAAATCAAGAGATAATACATTATTTTAGATATGTTGATGATATATTAATAATTGGTAATAAAAGAGCTATAAAGAAAACATATAATGAACTTAATAATAATATGGATAATATAAAATTTACAATTATAGAAATTGATGTAAAATAAAATATTTAGATATAGAGATAGATGATAATAATATAATTACATTAAAATACTTCATTAAAGAAGATAAATTAAGGATAATAATTTCTATGAATTCGCAACAGGCATGGATACAAAAAATGGCAGTTATTAAAAATTTTAAAAACAAAAATGATAAATATAACACAGATAGGAAGATAGCTACTTTGCAAAAAGAGTAATTTATAAAGTTATATACTAGTTATGGATATAACCCTAGAAGCATTAGAAATATATTCTTCAATTATAAACAAAATAATTTGGGTAATAAGAATGAACCAGAAAATATAAAATGGGTAAAACTTTCATATGTTCCTAAAATTTATAATACATTGTTAAAAAATAAAAATTATATAGATAATAATATTAAAATAGGATGGTCAAACAGTAAAACTCTTGATATATTAGTAGGGAGTTATAAGATAAAAGATGATATAAAATATAAAAAGTGTATAGTATATAAAATTACTTGTGGGGTTTGCAGTATGGTTTATTATGGACATACATCAAAACAATTAGAAGAAAGGGTTAAAGAACATAATAATGCTATTAATAGAAGATATGTCAGATCTGCATTATATGTTCACTACTTAAAATATGGACATAGAATAGATTGTGTTAAGAATATAAGTCCATTAAATTATATTAAAGAAATTAATAGAAGGAAGATATATGAAACCAATTACATTAATTATAACAGAAATAATTGTATGAACATTTATAAAACATCAATTAATTTAACTAATAATTGGATATGAAAAATGAATGGAGGGTTGTATAATATGTGTTGTTATAAAGATATTTAAGTGTAATTATAGGCTTGTGTTAATTTTATATAGAGCCGGTAGATATCACTATGTATGCAGTATAGGTTATTTTTGTAATTAAACTATATTGAAAAGGGCAAAAATTTAAAATTTGCCGAAAAGAGCTTTTATATGTTATTTTTATTTGTGATGATTATATGACTATATTACAGCTATTGTTATATATCATTTTGTTGTTAGTAAAGATATTTTATTATATCTATGATTTATTTTTAAATTCTATCTCTATATGTGTGGTTTAGTGTAATGGTTGACTGTTAGATTCTGGAACATAAGATCTTCAGTTTGATTTCATTTTTAGCACTTTCTGTATTCAAACTTCTTTTAAACTACTGAGCAACAAAGCCATTCTATTATATATATATATTTCTAAATAAAGGGAGTAAATCACTCTTTGCAGGCTATGTATTAAAAGCACTCTAAATGTTGAACAAAGAATCAAGAATAAAAGAATCCAATGAATCCACCTATGCTTGGAATCTTAATTCATAGCCTGGGGGAAGGTGATTTACTCCCTTTGTTTATATATATATTGAGCAAAGTTTAATTTAAAGTTTGTATATATTTCTAATATACACTTGTATTTAAATGCTAAAGAAATCTATAAAAATTGCTTAGGATGTTAAACTAGGAATATACATTTTTGTGAATTTGAGTGGTTTCAAATTTAAAAAAGATTGACAGTCCCCCCCCCCCCATTCTCCAATCAGACGGCTGTTTGGGAGCTAGACTTTTAAAAATCCATTTGCTGATTTTTTTTTCCGTTTTTACAATTTGGATGGCATTTTGATGTTCCTAAGGTTTAAAATGACAGGCAAAATAAAATAAGTCTACAAACAAAATGTTGAAAAGGAAAGTTTTGAATGTTGCTTTCAAATATACAGATATATATATTCCCAGCTATATAAATAGTAACTTTTATTTATTTATATTAATAGAAATGAATGTTGAAACACATTTACAAATTATTTATTTCTAAAAAATGAATGTCTATAAATAAAAGCTAAAACATCTTTGAGTTTAATAAAATTATAAATGGTTGGTACCTACAATGAGAACAAATCTAATACTTAACACGTGTTTTTTTATATTGCATCGAGTTTATACTTTTAAAAGATAAACAGTCAGTTTTAAAATTCTAGTAGATTTCTTTTGCTGGGTAGAGTTTTAATCAAGATGTACAATTCATTTTAATGTTCTTTTCCTTTCAAGTTTAATGTGAATAATCTTTCAACATACTTTAAAGCTTTTACAAATAAAATAATACTAGCATTTTAGCACATGTTTAATATTTTAAATCTTTTAACTAAGTTATAAAAGGAATAATTAAAAATAGGAGTATAGCCTATGCTATGATTTTCTATAAAAGAGTATATTAACACTTTATTACTTACATAACGAATGTGCGTTTAAAATTTATAATTAACACTTTATGTTATATAATTTGCCAGTTATGATTGATGGTTATGAAACGTGGACTACGAGTTCTAAATTAAAACCAAGATTTGCAGTGATGCAATAGAGAAAGTTGAGTATGGCTATAACAAAGAGACATAAAATTGGATTAAGAATTAACTGAAATGACTGCATATCTTATGAAAATCTAAATTTGAAAAAAGGCAGACTGGACTCCTAGATTAGTGCATTTGTAGACTATATTCATGAGATAAGAAGTACTAATAAAAAAGGCATAATATGGTGAAATTAAATAAGTTTTCTACATTATGGCTAATGATTATATACATGTGTGTGTGAATAAATAATATATTGCACTGTTATGTGAATATAAGTATAGTTTATATTTCTATTGTCGAATAAGATGTATTTTTTAATGCTGATACTTTCGACAATATTATTTTTCTCTTTATTTCTACAGTATAAGCAACAGTAAGATTACTTTAGTATGTTTTAATATAAATCTAACAAAGAGTAGAATTTGAAATTAATTGATAAATTTTCAAATATATATTGACAAATAACAAAGATCAAAGTGATTTTGTTTATATCACCATGGTTACCATTATCACAATTGCTACATGAGAGAAGTAAGTAATATCACAAAGAATTAGCATCAGAGAAAAAAAAAAGATCATTTATATTTTCTATTTTTGAAATTGATTAAGATTTTAAGCAATACGAAATACAACTACATCAATAAGTGTGATTCATCCATCTATCCATTAATCAATCCATCCATTAATAAATAGTGTATATACCAATTTTAGATTATAATAACAATAAAAATATAAACAATAATATAAAGAAATTATACATAAGTAGTTTCAATGACTTACATTGTAATAATTAATCAAATGAACTTATTCTCAATAGTATATACTGTTTTCATACAGTTATGTAATTCTAACAAACTTGTAATGTTCAAGTTAACTGAGGAGATAAATTACACTATAAGAAAGTTTTAAATGCACTGAACCAGCTTTCGGCAGATCATTTCCAGAATATATAATAGGCAGCAACTTGCTTAAAGCTGGCTCAGTGTATTTAAGATTATCTAAGAGTCAAATTTACCTTTTCAGATTAACCTGAATATTACAAGTTTGTAGAATTACACAATTGAACGTATGTATATAAAAAACGGATATCACACGATTTTCTATTTATTATAGAATCCTTATTTACTTAGAAGAATTGCTTTTAAAATTTTGTTCTCTTTATGCTGTCTTTGTTTATATAATCAAAACTACTTTTATATAATTTTTACATTATTATTATTTATTTTATCATTGTTATAGTTTAAAACTGTCACATAGAATACATTTTAAGTAGGTAACTTAATATTTTGATATACATATTAAAATATATACTTGATAAAAAAAATTTATGTGTGTATTAATATTATTTCGTATTTAAAATATTATTAATACTCATATAATATTATTTATCTAAACCTTTTGATCTGTAGCATAACTGAAATGTTAGTTTGCTATTGAAAAAAAATATTTAGAAAGTAATATTAATTCATTTTGTTATGCAAATGTTAAGTTTCATTTATTTATATTATTTCTTCAAGAAAACTTTAAAATATAATAAATTAACTTTTAAGAAGAGTTATTTACCTATATCAACCGAAGCAAAAGCAAAATCGTTTTATCAGTATCATATCTGAACTGTTCAATTCCATTAAATGCATTTCTGCTATCTATTCTGTTAAATACTAATAGATAATTATTCTAAACAAATGATGTGATGATGTGATGTGATGTATTATGGCTTCTCCTTAAACGAAGTCAAGAATATCTCCGCAATTATGCCCAGATAAACCTGTTAGCCACTTTCTTTTACATTCCCCACTCTAAATTTACCCATAATCTGCTCTATCCCATTTCCACAACATAATTTTTGTCAACTCTATAACATTTATATCTAAATCCCCCTTATCTTTTCCCAAAACCAGCATAAAACCAATAATTCACTTTCTGTATAATCACTCTTTTCATATTTATTTTTCCACAACTTCATTATATGTACCCTTTCTTTTTTCAAACATTTACATTCAATTAACAAATGCCTAATATTTTCAATTCCTTCCTTACATAATTTACAAAATAAATCACCCATATTTTTCCATTTACATGTATATTCTTTTGTAGATAAAGATCCCGTTCGAGCCTTAAACAATAAACTACTTTCCTTACTATTATCATATATTAACTCCCCATACAGTAGTGCCACCCTGTGCCAAACAGAGTAATCAATGGATGCCAGAAGGCTTGTGCATAAAATCCCTATCTAGTGCCTACTCATCCAATATCCCCAGACTAGTTTCTGGCTTGTGGCCATTATCAGTGAGGAGCCTTGGATCTGAGAGCACTGCACCTAGATCTTAGGATCTAATGCAACCCTCCAGCAACCACCTTTTAACTCTACTTTACTACAAAACTATGAGATGGTGATCATGTGATGTTTGATAGATAATTATTCTCCTTTTTCCCTTGCTGTTCACAATATTAGAATCCCAATTTTAATACCAATAAAACATTATTAATCAGGAATTCCTGTAATTTTTTTTCAAATTTCAAGAATAAATTTTTCATTCCATTTAGTAAATTCAAGGTTGTCTATCAAAAATGAGCAGATCAACGAATATAGTTTATTAATTTATAGATATTTACTGAATATTTATTTCTTTTTAATTGTTTAAATAAAGTAGTGGCTTTTCTTATGCAACTACAGATTTCATTTGCTTGGACGCTCTGTTAAGAAAAGTTTATAATAAATGCCTATATGAGGGCATAAGTAGGCCTCAAAAGCGCTAAGCTTAATTCAAAACGCATTTATTATAATTTTTTCTTAACTTAACATCTAAGCACTCAAAAGTAGGTCAGCAACAGCTGCTTTACAAGCAGTTGTCCCAGGTTAGTGGGTTCGCTTCCCGGCTGATGCTATGACACATGAGAAAAAAAAAGTTGAATTTTTAATTGTTTGTAAATGCATATACAATTACTGTATGTTCATGCATATAGCAGGTATAAGCATATAATATTCAATTTTTTCCATAAAATTTCAATTTCTTTTTGAAAAATCAATATAAAAATATATAATGAATATTATTTATAATAGTAAAAAAATATGAAGAATACTATAAAGAAAGTTACTTTATTAATCATTTTAATAATAGAGACCTAAAAATTCATCATCACTCTGGCTTACCACTATTTTCTTTATAAATTGTCTCATATTCTGTAACATTAATGCATAAATTGGAGCAGATTTTTAAAAAAATTGTATAACAATTTCTTTCTTGATGTTGTTGCATAATTTTTTCACTAATCACATGCCTGACTAATGCTTTCTTTTATCATTTTCCTCTTGAGGATTAAATCATAACTTTTAAATATTATGTACTTATATATATGTCAAAGCATTGGCCAGGAAGTGAACCCGAGCCAGCTGCTTGGAAGGCAGCTATGCTAACCTCTAGGCCACCAATGCTTGACAATATTATGTACTTATTCCAACTTTCTTTGTATTGCATGCAAGTAACCCATCATTTCATTTTGTACTTATTTAAAAAAAGTGTATTATTGTGCATGGAAATATAATAATTTAAATATTGTAAAAGCTTAAAAACCACCTTTTGTTAGATAAAAAAGTATTTGAATAATAGGCATTCAGGTTAATGGTATTTTACCTGTATTGTATGCATCTTCAAAAGAAAATTAAAACTACTATTTTATAAAAAAAAAATTTTAATACCAAGAATGTGCAAGAATAAAACAAAGCTATGTGGAATAAGTATTATAATATAGTTAAAGATGAAAGAAAACAATATATTTATAAGAAGTGAATATTATTTGATAATTATCTTGTTTAGTCAAATTTATTGTCCACCTGATCTCTAGTATTATTCATTTTACTTTAAAAGCTTTGCCTGAGAGGGAAAAAACATCTTCAAACCATAATTACAATTAAATTGATCAGCATTCATTATTTTTGATTTTTTCCATTGCAGAATGAAGATCTTTTCTAATTTAATCCAGTTTCTCTGATCCATAGCATCTATTCTCCATATCACACTGAAAAACTTCCTTATTTTTCCAACCATTGCACATGCTGACTTTTTCTACCTCTTTTACAATTTATTGAGATCTAATTTAAACTTCAACTGTCCTTGTATTATCATCTCTTCTAGCAATTTTCATTCAGAGTCTGCTTTCAATCTCTTAATTCTTTCAATATTCTTAATAATATCTGTTTGCTTTCTCACTCCAATATTTAATTTTCAGTTCATCATTACTTGCAGCATTTATTTCTCCAAATTTCATTGCATGTTCTAAAGTCATTGTAATGTTTTTCTGGTAATTGCCCAAGTCTCAGATCCATAAGTAAAAACTGATAAAATCTATTTATTGAACATCTTTCTTTTCAGAGACATAGGCATATTTCTTTCTAATATTAATTAAATTATTTCTATCAAAAGTACTTCATTCAAGTTTAATTTTATGGTTAATTTTATTCATTATGTTTTTATCTATACTAATAATCTGATCAAGTTATTTGTAGTTGATAATTTTTTCAAATTTATGGCTATCAATTTTTACTTGCTTCTTCTAGAAAATTCATTTAGGATTGGTTGACCTTTTTTTGTATTTATCTTTAATTCTACTTTCTTACTCTCATCTGATAACCATCGTAATATTTCCTGAAGCTCTAAAACATTACCTTCAACCCCCCTCACATAATCTCAAAATATAAATGACCTATTTTTTTCATATGTCATAGCATCGTCCAGGAGTCGAACTCACAACCGTCTGCAACAAACTACTTGTTTGCAAGGCAACTGTGATAATTTCTCGGCTAACAATGCTTGATGAAAATATAAATGACTTCTATTTATGCATTAAACTGGGAAACTACAGGAACAAAAATATATTGAAACTATTTCAGTCATCTAGTTTTTAAAGATGCTGTGTTCATTTTTGAAAATACTGATTAAACTCTTCAGGAAATGTTTAAAGAGCTATCAGATAAAAGCATAAAACTATTAAAAGATAAATACTAAATAAACAAGAGCAATTTTTAATGGATTTTTTGAAAAACAGAAAAACATATGATTGTTAGGAATTAGAAGAAGGTAAAAACTACCTTGGTCAGATTATTAATATAAGTAAAAACAACTACTGTAAAAAGTTTTGGAGATAGGAATTCACTCTGTCATATCCCATTATCACTGTTAATTATGTTAACATCATCATTATAATTTAATCACTGCTATTGCATTTTGATAAGAATTCTTTAGAATATGACAACATCCTGGATCTATATCTTAATGATCCAAAGCTTTAATCACTGAAGAAATGCTTATAGAATGGAATGTCTTCATAATCTACAAATGTAAAGCATAATGAAAACTCACATTCATTAATTATTCCTATAATTTTTTTAATAGTTGAATATAATACTCTATGCTAAAACCATTTTTGAGTTCAAGTGTTTGAATATAAAGTTTATTATAGATATGTTGTAATTATCTTGTTTAGGATTTTGTATAAAACTTATAAAAGGCTGATAGTTTTATAATTTTTAATATATTTTTTAATATCTTTATCATTTTTCCAATAATCTGGCATATATTTATCATTTGGACATTTGGTATATAGTTGTTCCAACAATTTTTCTATTTCTTCACCTGCTTCTTTTAAGATAATAATAATTCCATCAAACAGGCAAAACTCTCCATACCATAATGACACTCTGTACCAACCAGAGTAATCAATGGATGTCAGAAGGCTTGTGCATAAAATCCCCATCTAGTGCCTACTCAGGCCACAAGCCAGAAACTAGTCTGGGATATTGGATGAGTAGGCACTAGATGGGGATTTTATACACAAGCCTTCTGGCATCCATTGATTACTCTGGGTGGCACTATTGTATGGAGAGTTTTGCCTGTTTAATAACAGTTATGTGCTAGCATAAGAGATGTGATCATGTGATGTTTAGTGGTTTAATAATTTCATCATTTCTACTGAACATTTTAATATAGATTCTTCATTTTAAATACTCATATATTTAATTCTTTATTGTTGTTTGTTCATTTTGATTTTTGTTTCGTAATATTTTTATGTAAAAGTTAATAAAGAGGAGAATTGTGAAGCTAAAGATGGTAACAAATATGAGAAAAATAAAAGTAGTATAAAATAGAATAGATGAATATTCTTTATTAATATTAAATGGAAAAATTGGTAAAATTTGATATTTACTTTTTATTGTATATAACTTGATTCTTTGCAATTCCATACTAGCCACATACATAAAAAAGAAACTCTTTTCAAGAAATCTCTAGTTTGGGTTTTATAGATGTTTTTAATAATCTCCACATCATCAATGAATGAAGACATATTAAAAGACAAATAATGCCCAAGTTGCATTTCGTTCTGATCCAGCATTTATCACTTGGTATAGATTATTATCACATGATCACTATCTCATACTAGCACATAATTGTTATTAAACAATTCAAAACAAAGCAAAACTCTCCATATAGGAGTGCCATCTTGTGCTAACAAGAGCAAACTGATGAAGGCCACAATCCAGAAACTAGTCTGGGGATATTGGATGAGTAGGCACTAGATAGGGATTTTATACACAAGTCTTCTGGCATCCATTGATTGCTCTTGTTAGCACAAGATGGCACTACCATATGGAGAGTTTTGTTTTGTTTTGTATAGATTATCATCTCTCACATTTTGATAGAAACAAACATAGAATAACTTAAAAAGAAATTATAATTTATGAAATGAAAAAAATTGAAAAGCCATGAAATAAGAGTTAGAAGGTAGAATTTAAACTGCATGAAACAAAAATGTGTTTAGCCTATTCTTCATCCAAAAGATAATAATAAAAGTAGTAATAAAAGTCATGAAGATAAAGGCCATATATTTAGAAAGTAGTCATTAGAGTTTGAAACAGATAGTCTTCGAGACCCATTAACATTTGAAAACCCATTTAGACTAAATTAAATCAGACGTATAACATTTTTTTTAGTATATTTTTAATAAAGTATTTAGTTCAGTTTTAATATTATATTATCTTTATATTTCTTTAAGATCTTGACTTATTCTATCTTTTCATTTTGTAATAAGGCTGTGTTTGAAAGTTTGTAATTAAGCTAATAATGAGCTCTTTGCACTAATAGAGAAATTTTCTATAAATCAAAGAAAAGAATAACTTTTAGATCAAATCAAAGAAAAGAATACATTTATACAAAATCAAAGTAAATAAGTTTTTAATGTGAATTATTCTTTTTGATAATAAAAGTAATTAATTATGAACTTAGATGAATATATCTTTCCACAGAATACTCAGAAATCAAAAAATCAAAATTCACTTTTAAATTTATTTTTAAAATGCAGACAAATACAGTTTTATTCATTTACATATTTTATTGAACAAATTATTATGTTTTATAATAACAGTTGCAACATATATAAACAAAGCAAATAGATAGTAGAACTGGATGATGCGGGGGGGAGGGGGTGTTTTGTAAAAAAAAAAAAACTTATATAAAGAATATAATACATATATTTAACCTGAAGACAAAAAATACATAGGTTTCTAAAACAAAATGTATTTATTTTAATTAAAGTAATTATGAAGCATAGATAAGTGATTAACAGATATTTAGAGTAGTTTTAAAAAATAAAAAAAATTACAAAAAAAAATGTCTTGAAAAATGATGTAATTTATATATTAGTTTTATCAATTTAGCCAAAGCATTTGATTCGGTTATTTGAAAAAGATTTATGGGCAATTCTTGAAAGTAGATAGTTATCTGTGGAAGTTCATTCATATCACACAATTGCCACATGATATAATGAAATTGTTATTGTCTACAGTGAAACTTTTAAATTATAAATTGGCGTTAAGATAAGATGCATAACATATCCAATACTGTTTTTCTTTTCTTTTTTACAACATTAACTTCATCTTGATTTGAGGGTGAAATGTTTTAATTTGAACTGATTGAAAGAAATAACAAGAATTTTATTTTATTAGTTCATAGATTTACAGTATACTGATAATTCACGACTGTCATCAATTCAAAAGACTATACCGAAAGTTCGAATGCAACTTATAAAGACTTAGTTTGATAAATTTTACAAGAGCTGTGTTTTTTAGAATGTAATAAACTATAGAACATAATCGTCCTTTTCTCACAAGGTCCTTAAATAGTGATGTTCAATATGCAAGGATACTCTCACCCCAACCATAAGATAGAGACTTTAAGGAAATAAAAGTGGCCATCTTATTTCTGAACTCATATGTACCTATATGAGTCAATCATCAGTGTATAGAAGTGAGAGCATGCATTTATAAATCATTTACTTTAAATCCATTTCTTATTTTTAGCATTTCTGAAATTTTAAATTTACTTCATGTCAATATTAAATGATGTTAAATTATATAATATTTGATAAATTTTACAAGCACTGTGTTTTTTAGATTGTAATAAACTATAGAAAATATTCATCATTTTCTCACAAGCACCATTAAACAGTGGTGTTCAATATCCAAGGATATTCTCATCCCAGCCACAATATAGAGACTTTCCTTGCAGATTGAATACCATTTTTTAATGGTTCTAGTGGAGAAAAGATAATTTTTTTTCTATAGTTTATTACAATCTAAACACTTGTCAAATTTATTAAATATTACATAATTTAATATTGTTTAATATTGGCACAAAGTAAATTTAAAATTTCAGAAATGCTAATAAGAATATTAAAAATAAAAAATGGATTTTGTCAATGATTTATAAATTCACACTCTTACTTCAAGATCTTTAAGATTGGCTCATACATTTATATTTGAAATCAGAAATAAAAAGAAATTCTTATTTTCTTAAAGTCTTTATCTTGTGGCTGGCACAAGAATGTCTTTGCAGATTAAACATCACTATTTAATGGCTTATTAGGAAAGGATGATTACTTTTTATAGTTTAAAGACATTGTTTAATAACTAATGTTAAACAACTCAACTGCTTTACCAGCCAATAATAAAAGAAAAATCTTTAGCAATTTATGATTTGAACAGTTATGAGCTTAAAAATATGAATTAGTTTAAATATTTTGAAGAAATTTCCAAAAATAGACTTGGATGGTTGAATATAAAGCAAATTCAGTGTGCAGTTAATAAGTTAATGCTAGAATATTTCATTTTCATCATACAGCATCACCTAGTGGCTGGAACTTGCATCGCTGCTTTTGGCCCCCTACTCTGAATATTTCTGTGGTTGACACGGAAACAGCACCTCTTGCGGCCACATAGGGTGTAAGTTGAAAGTACCCATAGCATTGGTACCCTATAAAAATCTTTTTCTGACAGCAAGTTCACAAAACCAGTTGATATTTTCTTCAGTTTTCTGGATATATTAAAATATTAAATGTAAAATTCCATGAAAACGCCCGATGTTAGATTGTGCATAAGAAGTATATAAAAGAATAATACATCTCTTAAAAAAGTACTTTATCATGAGCTTAAGCCGGGTTTGTGTTATAAAGATTTCCTCATTATAAATAGGTGAAATATCAATTGATTTTATAGAAAAGATAAAATAAAAAAATACTTTTCTAATAAGCGAAGTGTTTGCGTCTTTTAGAAAAAAAGTAAGGTATAGAAGATATCAAGAAAACAAAATTGCAAGATTTTTTTTTTCTCATGTGTCATAGCATCAGCTGGGAAGCGAACCCGCTAATCCGGGAAAACTGCTTGTAAAGTCGCTGTCGCCTAACCTCTCAACCACCAATGCTTGACAAAATTGCAAGATTTTAAACAAAGAGACTAAAGAACTAGCATGTTTATATGTAGACATATTTATGGTTTATGGATTGGGTTGTATTTTTAACATTCTTCCACTTTTGTTTCTTTTAAAGTTAGGTTGATCATATTTCCTTAAAAGTATCTGCTAATAAATAAATAAATGACTGATTGAAAAATAAAATTATATTTAAAAGTACAAAACTATTTAGATAAACTTAAACTAAATGTAATTAAAGGAGGTTTGAACACAGACTTTCAAGCTTCCTTCAGTCATCGACTCTATCTTATATAATTGATACACAAACTACATACATGTGAAAAAATAAATGTTCTCCAATAAGCGTATTTTGTGCTGAATCAGCACTCATCAGTAGGTCAGGATCATTATCCCTCATACACACATATATATATAATCAGTGCTCAGTTTATATTAAGATAATAAATCTATAAACTTTAATAAACAGGATTGAATGCTCACTCACTCCAACTCTTCAACCATCCATATCATTGAAAATCTAATGATGGAAAACTCAAAGTCCTTGTTGATGCCAATATTATTGTCATACCTATGTTGACCTAAGTCACTCTGATCTCTTTAGTTATAACTAGTTTAAATATGTCTAGTATACTTGTATTTAAATATTACATATTCAGCTTGTATTCTACCCATCCCTCTTCTGTGGTTTTAAATGGACATATTAAAGTCCTACATATGAAGGGTCAGAATGACTTAAGGACAAGATGGGTATGACAATAATATTGGTGTCAACAAGGGCTTTGAGAATTCCATCATAGATTTTCAGTGATAAGGATGGCTAAAGAGTTGGAGAATGGAGAGAATTAAAGCCTGTCCATTAAAGTTTATAGATGTGACATTTTAATATAAACCAAGCACTGATTATATATATATTATAATTGAAATAATATTTTTAAACGGTTTATAAACAATTCAAACAATCTTTAAATCCGCAGAAGTACTTTCGGTTACTTTCAAACCTGCCTCAACTGCTATTAAATTCAAAACAAACGGAACAAATCATCAATTCAAATTCCACGAATCTCGTATTTTAATGTTAGAAGCTTGTCGATTTATCAAATGTGTTTTATTCCTGTTTATAAAAATTGCCTCTTTAATTTTTCTTTTACTATGGTTTCTCTCTTCATGAAGAATTTTCACATTTTCAAATTTAAATTTAAATTTATGTTTACATGTTTTTTCATGATCAAAGAAAACTGAAGAAGATATTAAATCACCATTATTTTTATTTTTTACACGCTTATATAACAATTCGTGTTCCTTCAATCTTTTCTCAATGTTGCACCTAGATTCACCTATATATGATAGCATACAATCACAAAAAATTTGATATATGACATTACTTTTTTGCTTGATAGGTATGACATCCTTAGAATTATTAACTAATTTGTTAATATTGTTTGGAACGTAGAATGAAACATTAAATACATTCTTATATAAATCCTTAAAAAATTTTACTTGTGGATTTGAAATAAATGGAATAGATATCCATTTTTTAGATTAATAATAAAAAATGGATATCTATTCCATTTATTTCAAATCCCAAATAAAATTTTTTAAGGATTTATATAAGAATGCTTAAATTCGTTCAAACAATATTAACAAATTAGTTAATAATTCTAAGGATGTCATACCTATCAAGCAAAAAAGTAATTCATATATCAAATTTTTTGTGATTGTATGCTATCATATATGATCTAGGTGCAACATGAGAAGGTTGAAGGGAATATAAGCGTGTAAAAAAAAATAATGGTGATTTAATATCTTCTTCAGTTTATCATGAAAAAAACATTAAACATAAATTTAAATTTAAATTTGAAAATGAAGAAGAAAGAAAACATAAAAGAAAAATTAAAGAGGCAATTTTTATAAACAGAATAAACACATTTGATAAATCGATAAACTTCTAACATTAAAACGAGATTGGAATTTGAATTGATGCGTTGCCTCGCTTTTAGTTTTTGAGTTTTAGCAGTGGCAGGGGTGGAAGGAGAGTCTCTCTTGGATGTTAAAGTTGTTATAAACGTTCAAAATATTTCAATTATAATTACAATATTATTTTTAATTAACGGATATTTTTATTTATTTTATATATATATGAGAGAGAGAGATAGTAATCCAGATCAATAGATGAGTACTGGTTCAACCTGAAATACATATATTAGAGATCATTTATCTTTTTCACATGTATGTGGTCATGCTTATCAGTAATACAAGATAGAATGCATGACTGAAAGGAACTTAAAAGTTTATGTTAAAATCTGCTTTAATAATTTTTTTAATACATCACAGTAGATAAAATTATCAAAAACATATAATGTGAAAACTCAAGAGATTACTCATATTGTATTAAAAGGTTGACAAATTTAAAAAAGTATAAGAACCATAAATAGATATTATTAAAATTTGAATCCTATGTGTATTGATCAGCTCTACAGTTGGAAAATTGTGGAATGAACTTCAGATAAGAGGATTAACTATAAATAACAGATAAGTAGAGCTGAATAAGAGTAATTACTGTTCGATAAATAGAATGTGATGTTAATCCATCAAAGGTTAAATACTGTTTTCAATATAAACAGCTTTTTTAGTATTTCTCATATTCTTAGTGACTTTAGTCACTTAGAAGAATGTAGGACTCAACCTCATGAGACTTCATACTGCCGATAATGTCACTATTTATAATGATGAGATTGTTTGGTTGTGGAACTATATTTCCATCAATTAACTACCCACATTCCTTTTTCATTTTTGTTGTTGCTCAAACACTTGAGAATTAAGAAAGCAATGTTGAGGACAAATTAAATAAAATGGAATTCTTAGTTGTGATCTTGTTCAAGGCAGTACAAGCATTAATAAATCAAGTTGAAGAAACTGCATAATACTCCTGTTAGGACTCTCTCTGTCTACCACAAAAATATGAAAAGATCTATAAGATGTTATATAAAATTACCTATCTCACACAATTTTGTTAGTTTGTCGTGTTTGGTAGATTTCTCATTAAAGTGATGAATGTTAATATTATCAGTAATAGTGGTGAAGTAGGAAGCAATGGTAGTACTAAAAGTATTATAAATCCAATGTTTTTCTGAATATAGATATATGGAATGTGAAAATTTTATTTTAGTTAATACAATCTCTTCAAGACCGGAATGATGGCAGCTCTGAAATGATTAAAAAGCCTGCAAGGATTTGAAATCTATACAATTCTTAACAAAGCTTATCTTTTATAGGAAGGAGGTTTAATAAATTAAGGAGATGGTGGCAGAATTAAGCGGTGAAAGGAGACTGCATTGTGTTGAACTTGCTGTTAAATTTAACTTAGTATCTTCTAATTTTTGGAATTCTTCAATGTATGACTGAAAAGATAATGACATTAAAATTTGATTTGCACAATGGTACCTGTGCTAATTTTATTAGTAAATATGCTCCAGTATTAGATTTAGAGAAATAAAGTTTTTATTTCCAGAAAAGTAGCACTATAACAGGCATATCATTAAAGTATCTTCTTTTTTAATTTTTGGAGTAAAAATGGTAGACTTTGGATAAAGTTTATTGAAAATAGTGTTCCTGAGCCTCTATACTCAAATGATCTGATATTATTGAATTTTTGTGTAAAACATGGATTGAATCACAAAATCCTTGTAATAAAACATGGATGTTTACATGCTAAAAAAGGAACTTAATAATTAAGAGTCACTATATATGAGAGAAGTTCATATTACTCTAGCACCTACAAGCACAAATTACTAGATGGACCTAGATTAGTAAACACCAAGATTAAAATAGCAGTTCCATTAAAAAGTTGGGTTTGTAGAAGTATCTACTACAAATACTATATTTCAATAGGTATTAACTATTAAAGGTGCTAGCTTTTAATTTCAGGATGTCATGTTATTGAGAATGGAATTCTTTTAAAAAATATTGGGCTCGTTAAAAAAAAAATTCATGACTGTTTTTCTGACAATGATCTTATTAATTAGTAACTTTTTAAAAGTATATTAACTCCCCTCATGTACACCTTAATGCAAATTTTTTAAAATGATTTCTTTATTTTCCTGACAGTTTCAACTGTCCTGCAGTCTGATGAAGACTGCAGGACAGTCAAAAGCAATATATTGTGCCATTACAATTTGGTCACTAGCCAAATTTATAGTAATGTGCATGTAGAAAAGGTCAAACAAAATCATCATCACAATTTTATATAACCATAAAGGAAGTTGTAGGGCATCCAAGTTTAAACCCTACAAGGTCCAATTTCAAAAGCTTTAAACAGAAAGAATGGGACAACAATTATATGCTTTATTTGTGTGTGTGTTGATAGAAAGGTAATACACACATTTAAACTATTTAATATTTAATTTTTCTTTAAAAAGCAAAGTTATAATGCATACATATAGGCAATGTATGTGTAAATTATTTAATTGTTTTATATTTCAAATATTAAACATTTTAATTTTCTTTAAAACTAACCTATGCTTGATCAATTCTAACATTTTTTTCTATACTTTTATTTTGCTTTTCTTTAATTATAAGTGGGATTTAAAAGTTACAGATTTAATTAAATAATTGGGTTATAATTACTAAGCTAGCAATCATATTATTTAAGGATAGTTTATGAATGATTTGAAAGAATGCAGGATGTGTGTACATTACATACAAAATTTTACATTTCCTAAATATTGAAAGAAAAGGAAGTATTAAATCTGTTAAATTATTTTTTTTGTACAATTTTTTTTTTGTTAAAAGAGGAAATCTGTTTAATCAGATATCGATCTTTGTAGTAGATTTTTTGTAAATGATTGTCACTTTGGAGCTATAATTTTTGAAATTGTCTTATCAAGATCTAAAGAAGGAAGCTCAAAGATTTGAAGTGTTACCTGGATGTTAAAAAGAAAGAAAAAACAAAAGAAAGGAAATAAGAATTGAGTCTATTTTTTTTTTTAAAACAAAAGTGTCTGGAAAAAGGATTAAACTTTTCAGTTGAAAAATACTTTGGTTGAAAATAAATTAGAGATCTAATTAAAACAAATTTGTCCAAAAATAGCAAGTGATGCTATCTCTGATTGGTTAAGGTAGCTAAAAATTGGATATAAAAAGCTGTTTTGAATTATTATTAAGATTATTATTGTGATTGATTTAGATTATTAAACTATCCAATTGAATGCTGAAAATATAAAAAAATGGCTTGCTAGAAAAATTATATGTGTGTCCCATCGGGTCCTGGACCATCTGGAGGAAGCTGCACATCACATAGGAAAGAAAAGATGTGTCTAAAATAATATTCTACACCTTTCAACTGACCAGATAAATAAGATGTTTTTAATAGAAGGAAGAAAGCATTCACCTGCATTCAAAGAAGATGAATTAATCTACTGATAAATATTAATCATCAAGTCCAATTAATTGTTCCAACAACTGATTTTAAACTCAAGAAAATTTATAAATGTGAAAACAACTGCGGTATTTCATCCACATGCTTGACAGGAAGAGAAGAAAAATTAATATAATGATTTCCAAATTGTCAACTAAAGCAAATAACCTCAATGGAGTCATCATCATTAAATAGTTATACACCTCAGGAAAGAGATTGTTCCCACATAGTAGCTGCAGAAATATAGACAAGTTTGAACCCTTGGAAATTCGCCACAAACAAAAGATCGGTAATATGACTTTTTATATCTATTTTCTTTATGATATCAGTCTTAATAAACATTTTAGCAATAAAGTGGTATATTGTTATTTAAAGAACTTTTAAAGACTATTCAGATCGATTAAAACAGGAATGTCTTACTAATAATAACTTTGAGCTTCATAAATGATCTTGAATGTATGAAAATGATTTGTTTATTAATTTTACAATATTAATGTGTAAAACATTTTTTTTTTATGGTATTATGATTTTAGTTTTAACTAATATATTATTATTTTGGTTTTAAATAATATTTTGTTATCATGGGATAAAACACGCACATACATAATAATATTTTTATATGTGTATAATTGGAAGTGAATGTGGAATAATGAGTAGAATATTAGATTAGTTTGTTTCATTAAGTATAGCATTTTTGAGGTAGAAGAGAGGGGGGAAAAATAATTTAAAACTTGTTTCTAAAACTTGCTCTTTCAATTTTACTAGCATTTCTATTTTTATTCTATTTACATGTTGGATTTTTTTAAGTATGTGTGCTAATGAGCAGATAATATTTTTTTTTAAAATACTTTTCTCATGGAGTGAAAATCATGGTCAATGTGACGTCCAACTTAATACAAAATACATTTGAAGGGAAAGGGGGAGGAACTTAAAATTAATCTGAGGATTGTAATATAATCAATTATTATTATTATTATTATGTCAATTTTCATATTTATCTAGAAATTTTTATGTATATGTTAGAAATGTAGTAATAAATATTAGTTTGTTTTATTAAACGAGGCGTATATATTTCATTAAGTGTAGTCTTTGTTAAGTGTGATTATTCATCATCATCAATGGTTGAATATTAGTTATTTAAGATATAAGTAAGTATGCTAAAATTAAGCAATAATTATGCATTTCTTTATAAAATTTAGTTTTATGTTTAGGCTTAGTCCTAAAGCTGTAGTTGAAACCCTTGTCATTATTATTATTATCATCATCATCGTCATCAACGTTTTAATTAATGAGCTGTTTAACTGTTTAAAGGCCATAAATAAATATTGATTTTATAATATTTAATGATTTCTTAGTATTATTATAACCACATCCCATCATCTATTTCATGCAAGGATGAGTGAATTGCCATCCTAAATTAGTTATATATAATCTGAGCTAGTGAACTTATAAAAATATTGAAACACATTTGTTTTGTTAAGATCTGAGAAATGATTTATGTTCAATGAACTCCACTGTGGTTTAAAGATGTTTTACTTTTACCTAACTATTAGTGCTTATAGTGATATGGCTCAAAAAGCAAAATCTCTCATTTTATTAGAAATAAAGTACCAAAAAGGGATTCAAACCCGGTACATGTGAAAGGTTATTAGATATAACCGTGTCTAGATTCAGATAATCTAGTGGCGCCCTGCTAGACCATATTCACTTAGTATTTGTTTAAACATGCACTTAACATCAAACCAAGGAATGAAAGTGGATAAGATTACTGTATGTATACCTGAGCTATATTTTATTGAATTACTAGTGTACTCACTTCACGTGATTTCATATAATACTGGTTATTAATAATTTGATCAACCTTTACTTATGATCATTCAATGGACTACTCAGGTATGGTAATATCTTTTTTTTTGAACTCATTTAATTAGGTTACAATATATATATATATATATATATATATATATATATGTAACCTAATTATGACCTACATACAAGGGCACAATATATATATATAAAATTAGTAACTTGATTAAAAGAAATCATATAGCATTTTTTTTGCTCAGGAGAATAACAAATTAAAAGTAGAGTTTTATAATAAATAAAATAGAAAGGCTTAAAAGTAACTAGTAAATTAAAATTGGAAGGACAAGTATTCACTGATAAAGATCATTTTAGACTTTTTTTTGGTGCATTAAGCAACACACGAACCTGAAAAATGGTATCACATCACAATCCTATTAAAGCCAGCTTTAGCACTCTCTTATATTATGACAATAATGTTTTAATCAGGTAAAAAGTATTTTCATTATCTTTTGAATAGTATAACAAGGATGATGAATTGTTTAAATAACATAACCATTGTACTTATTTAGATTTGGACAGTAATATACAGTTTAGTGAAATCAAATCAGCACTTTGCAATTTTAAAAATAAAAAATTATAGGTTCGTATAATATTTCTAGAAAAATTTTAAAATATGATAATGATAATGAAATCTATCAACAAACAAATTGATTTTCCAACTACAGTAAAAACATTTAGAAACAAAACAAATTTATAAATATTTAAAAAATAAAAAGAATATATATAGATTGGTAAATCTAAAAAATTGATGCTATGGATTCAAAATTGTAAAAATTTTAAATGATTGGGTCATTATTTTGAATAGTTATTTGGAATATTTTAATTTTAGTGACTGATATGTAGAATTTATAATAATCCAGGGTTTTCTGGAATAAAAAATCTGGAATATTTTAACCTTAGTGATTGATATGTAGAATTTATAATAATCTTATTCTTATAGTTTTGTAGTTATGTAGAGATAAAAGGTGGCTGCTGGAGGGTTGCATTAGATCCTAAGATCTAGGTACAGTGCTCTCAGATCCAAGGTTCCTCACTGACGAAGGCCACAAGTCAGAAACTAGTTTTGGGATGTTGAATGAGTCGGCACTAGATAGGCATTTTATGCACAAGCCTTCTGGCATCCATTGATTACTCTGTCTTGCTTTGAGTTGCACTACTGTATGGAGAGAGTTTTGCCTAATTTATAATAATCCAGGGTCTTTGGAATAAAAATCCCCCCTTTAGATATATAGAAAATTACATGCATAGAAGACATTTAAAGATAATAATATTTTTTATTAAAGAATATAAATTGTAGTTGTTTAAAGTATAACTGTATAAGTTAAAGTACTGTTAATAAGAATTTGATTAACTATCAATCATTACTAATAACAATATGATAATGCTATTCTTCTAAATATAAACTTATTTTGATATAATAAATAAAATGTTGAATCTAAACTTACATTTTTCTTTTTTTAGCATAAATGAAAATAATTACATTAATCTGATAATTCGATGTTTATTTATTGCAATTACTAAACTAGAAGTAGTTATCTGAAAGATAATTCACTATCAGTTTAAAATCTAAATGAAGGATATGGCATGTTAATATACTATTAATATACTAACCATTATACAATTTGGCTATGCTTATATGCTAATTGCATTTTCTGGATCTAAAAATATCAGAAATTCAACAATTACCTGATTAAAAGATTAATATTAATTAAATATCATTTTTATTATATAAAAATAATTTGACAAATGAAATGAAATTATTTATTTTAAATTGTAGACTAACAAAATGGCATGGTTAATATCATTTTATTAAAAGAAAAAAAATTAGATATTCTTTATATAAATATGAATATAATACGTAATTACTGTACCTATATAATAAATTGTTTTTCTCTTCATTAGTAAAAAATTGTAATTATAAATATGCGACGACTTTTTTCGCATGTGTTAGTGAAGCTATAATTATACTTAAAATAATGTGTAATAGGTCTGCTTAGCACTTTCGAGATTTAATGTTCGAATCTCATACTTGTAGATTTGTGAATGAATATTGTTGTGATTTATTGTACACATATGCAAATGAGTTTGAATATTTAATTAGTTAGTCCTTGTTTAGAGAGAGCAAAGCATAATTCTCTTCTATTAATGGCACTGAGATCATTTGTTATGTAAAACGCTTCTTTAACTTTTCTTTTAGCATCACTCTTCTCTGTACAAATTATTTGGGCAGAACTAGGTTCAAACTGACTTAAAACCTTTAAAAGTCTTAAGTATTACAGGAATTATGATGTTTTACTGTATTATAAATATAGTTAAATCAGGCATCCTTGTATTAATTTGAGGTAGGTTGTTTTATTTCAAGTAAAAAGGTTTACTAAATAAAAAAAAAAAACAGAAATATGATGTATATAAAAAATATAAAATCATAAAGATATTCAATTAACAACTTTAAAAACAAAAAAATATATAAATGTTCAAATTTACATTAATGCAAAATATGTTATACCATGAAACAAAATAGCAGAGATCATAAAAATGCAAAGATTATATCCATAGACATACTTTGATGTAGGGATAAGTCTATTTACAACTATAAAGGCATTTAATCTTTATTTCATATGAAAAAAATTGTATATGTTTTTTTTTTATTATAAATAGTCTATTTTAATTTTGCAAGAATGGTATAAAGACCACCATGCAATATCATATTGTTGGTCTTCTATTCTTAGATAGAATTTTGAAACTCAATTGCTTGATTGTTTACAAAATAACATTATTGTTTAAAGAAATAATATTTTATATAGCACTATGTTTTATAAACAGTAATAATAATCAGCTATTAAGCTAATGCACATGTGCTTTGAAGATTTAAATTATAAATGAATACTCCCAATTCCAAACACAATATAAAATCTTTTTGAAAAGATAGAATAAATCCATACATAAACGTTTGGGTAAGAAAAGATAGATGGATTCATTCTATTTTTTCAAAAAGATTTTATCTTGTGTTGGAATTGAGAGTATTCATTTCTAATTTAAAACTTCAAAGCGCATGTGCATTAGCTTAATAGCTGATTATTATTATTATTATTATTATTATTATTATTATTATTATTATTATTATTATTATTATTATTATTATTATTATTATTATTATTATTATTATTATTATTATTATGTTTAATTAATCTATATTTCAGTGTTTTATTTTTGAGCTCATGAATAAGCAAGAAAAAAGTCAATTACAATTTATATAATATCTTTTGATCAGTAAACAAAGTTTTCAGACAGAATATCTTTCTTTGAGAGAAAAGGTGCTAAAATTTTTTAAAAATCTAAATTAACATCAAATTGATACAGACATATTTTTTGAAAAAGATAACAGTTTAGTTAAAATATTGTTAGATGCACTATAAGCAGTTCATTAATTATAGAATTAACAATTGCATTTCTATTATAGATTCATTATAGTCATCATTTTCTTCCAATTCATTTTGTTTTTGTAAATGTGACTAAGTAAGTGTTTCTGCCAAGCTGTTTTTCATTTAACTTACCAATAATCAAGATTATCAAATTGAAAATAGGTTTTGAATTTTATAATGGAATATTTGGCCACTGCAGAACATGATATTATCAAGTGAAATCTTATTTTCTTTCTTTTAATTATAATAATAATAAGCATATCAATAATTATTATTTTATGTTATAATTATTCAAATATACTAATCCTCATGAATTACACACATAAAAGTTTTATATGATAGAAGAATATGCCTACTATTGGCATGTAAATTTTGATATATGATACACACACTTGAAATTTATATGATGCATTTTGAATGATATTCTATATCTAAAAATGCTTTTCCTAGTTTGTTTTTTTAAAAAATATTTTGTCTCATGCTAGAGAGAATGATATTCATAATCTAAACAATAATATGTCAATCTTTATATGTTGTGACCTCAATTTAAATTCAAAATGTTTTAGCTTCTAATCAAGCCTAAGATTTTTTCCCCCAGGTATCTTGTCATCATCAATGTAGCCCCAATTATCTAATACTTGTCAGTAAATAGGTATTTATATAGAAAGCAAAACAAAAAAAAAAACTTGTCAAATCCTCATAAACAAGTGGCAAGTATAGTGTTTTATATCTCTTCTTTTACTGTTTTTTTATAAGTTGTTTGAAAGATCTGTTGTATTAATTGTATCTTAATTTCTTGCTTTCCAGAAAACTTTGTAATTTATAGTTAATATTTTCTGAATAATATCCTATCAGCTGTAGCAGATTTGTCAAATTTACATACAATTTCTGTATATTGTATAACATTGTGAGTTATTTTGTTTTCAATTATTTTATTTTTTAATATTATGGATTGTACTTTTTTAACTAATAATATGTGATAGAATTTTCAGTGTTAGTATTACAATTCTTATCTTTAGAATTATTTTTAACATTGTATGATTCATTTTTTCCATTTTTAGAGTCTCTCATTTTTCTTCACCCTAATCAGGTTTCTTCTGATTCGGTTGTGAAGTTTTGTAAAATTTTATTTGAAATATCCACTTTTTTTTTCTGTAATCACTTTGATTATATTATAAATATGGCATATTGATTATTTCCTTTCATCAAAGCTTTCACTATTATAGCTTATTACTATTCAAAGTGTTTTTTTGAGAAGTTTTTGCTCTGTAACTTCTCTTTTTGAAACCTCTTTCAACATGATTTAACATGAGAAAATTGTATTCTCAAAATAAAACAAACAAATATGGGACTTATTAAAAGAAAGGATTTTTCTTTCGATAATCAATCCAGTTAGCCTTTGAGTATTAATTAATGAATAGATCTTTAGTTATTAATAGTCAAAGAATAAATATATAATCAAAAATATAATTATAATATGCTATTACTCTTATTAATGGTGTATATGTCACAGTATATATAAGCATTGAGTCTGTGGTTTAATTTGAGTCCATTTTTATTGTTGAATAATTGACCAAGAGAAAATAAATAGCTTTTTTCGTCATGTTTTAGAAAAGTTCAAAATTTTCAACAATGATGGAGAAAAAACAAGATATGTTATGGTGATCATGTGGTGTTTAATAGTTTAATATGTTAAATTTCATGAATCTAGATGTTTTCCGCCTGTAGTCATGAATCTAGAAAACAATCAAAAGCAAATGCTGGTAGATCCAGGATTTGGGAAATATATCTACTATTAATAATATATAGTTATATATTTTTGTAGAAATCAACAAACTTTTTTAAATGTGTAATTGTTTGTACTCCTAATGATATATTTGAATTTTTGCATA
The DNA here is from genome assembly GCA_028023455.1 of Epiperipatus broadwayi. Classification (NCBI taxonomy): domain Eukaryota; kingdom Metazoa; phylum Onychophora; class Udeonychophora; order Euonychophora; family Peripatidae; genus Epiperipatus; species Epiperipatus broadwayi. The sequence continues at coordinate 10,075,543 of JAQFVV010000010.1, read as the reverse complement.
AAACATGGTTGCTTAAAAATATAAATATTTAGTTTATTATGTGACTAAAGATTGTATTGTATAATGGCTCTTGTGTTTCTTTGCTATGCCCTGGACCTAAGATTTGAATCTGTGTCAGATGAATTTTGAAAATTTTTTATGTTACAATAAAGGTTAAGATTTTTCTTTAAGATAGCTGGCTCTTAACCAACTAACCCAATCAATATTGGTTGATAAATGTAATACTGTATAGCTATTATCAATTAGAGGTTAAAGCTCACTTAGATGAGTTTCAATTCACGGATTATATATATATAAAATGATTACAATATAATAATGGGTTTCCCCAATTGCTATATTCCTATTGGCGCCGATCATGTTTACCTTTAGGTTATGTTTATATAGATTTGTACCAAGAAAAAGACCAATGGCATACACAATGCCTAATTTCTTCTTTCAGTCTTAGAAGCGTTTCTAACCACCCTCAAGTATTCCATCCTTCTGCTAATCTTACATTACTTACTTTATGCAGATTCGGATAAAAAGCATCTCCTCACACATCTCCGCCTACCTCAATCCACTGTGGCATTATCAGAATTTGAACTGTTATTCTGCGAAAGCTAAGTTATAAATAATTTAAGAACAAATTACATTACATATGATAACTATGTATAGATGACTCGTTATTCATTTTAAAGGTTAATTTAAAAGTTTGTTGTTATTATATTACGTATCTTTTATTTTTGCCGAGTTAAAAATGTTTAGCATTAAAAATTTAGACTTTAAATTTTAAAACAACTTGAATTGCAAATTTTAATGCATTCCCCACCCCCTAAATAAAATTAAGCAAAAATAAAGGTTAAAAGTTATTTTTTTCAAAGAATCCAGTAGTTGTGACGAAATCGGAAATCTCAGAACGTAATGATATTACTCCGTTTCATTTTGTTTAATAGAAAAATCATTTTTTTATTTATTAAGCAAAGAAATGGTCATTGGAAAACATGATAATTACTTCAAAATCTTTTCAATTTTTTCATCTCAACTGTCTCATTGAAAGCCATGTTGGTATTTAAATTCTTTTCTCTTTTTAATTATTTATTTATTCCTTTTCACACATTATAAAATACACAGGTCTAAAACTCTTTAAAATTAGCATCTGCAAGAAAGGGACGATCTCCATGTCGAATAAAAACACACTACAATTGTTTGAGGGTTCTTCTATTAGTTTCAGCAATCTCGGTGTGGTTCTTTTTTTTTTTTAATTAAAATAAAAATAAGCATAAATAAATATTGAGAATAAGAGGAGATATTTTTCTTTATTCTTTATTAAAACAAAAGAAAGTTGATTATAAATTAAAGCATTTTTGACTTTCAATAGAAGAAAAAAGTCTTTAACACATGTCGCAAATTTATGTAAAATTATTGATTTTCTTTTAATAATAATCATAAAAAACGAAAACAACAGCTTAATATCATCAATTATAATTTTTTTTAATAAGATTTAATGTCAAATATTCTTATATTGTAATAGAAAATGGTTAATTTATTTTTCAAATTACATTAACATACTCATATATTTAAATAAAAAATTCTAGAATATGCGTCTATGATACAAACTATGCATATCAAGTTTTCAATTTCAATGCACGACTGTTAACATTTCTCAAAGTGCTGAAGAAACTATGAAATACCTGGATGCAACTACCTATTATATGAGCACTAAAAATTAATGCAAAGGAATAATTATAAGCGACATGTCAAATTTATCTGGATAATTAAGATGTAATATATGAAATAAAAATAACTTTGTAGATTTCCTGCTAAAAGTCTGCAATAAACTTCTTACTGCACACAAACTATAACAACAAAGGTTGATCCAGAAAGTCAGAATATTTAGTGCATTATAAACTTAGGCGCAGTTAACACTAATTATAGACTTAAGTTATTTTTAAACATTTATTAAATAACTTTAGTATGTTTTAAAATACTAATTCTCCTTAATATCCTAATATCATCTCAATACCATGCTCTCATTTTATATAAATATCTTTCAAAACCTTACTAAATCTAGATAACAGCATTTGATTTAAAGACTTAAATAAAATTCTGTTATGATATCATATTTTATATGTAACCTCTAATAGTTTTGATATAGTTTAGTTATCGTCTATTAATGATAAATGACTAATTTAATCAAAAGCTAAGTCGGTTGTTTTATTGACACAGCATTTGAAAATAACATTGTAAAGTCACAATACCTCATTTGGTATATAATCTTCACTGCCAAAAGATTGAAGATGTATTGTACAACATTCAAGTCATTAAAAATCTATAATTGTTGGTTTGTTCATTACCTTGGACAGCAAAAAAATAAAAGATGGCTGCTATATGGGAGGTGTAGTTCAATACTTTTGATTGATGAAAATCAGAAGCCAGAAAATAATCTGAAAGTTTTCATGTAGTGTTAGCACTGTGTATTCAAAGCTTATGTTAAGACAGTTCTATAGATGAAAATATAGAGGTAATTTATTATCTTAAAATCTCTCTACATATAAATTTCTAGAAGAATTAATAGTAGATTGACAGTTGAAATCTTAAACAGGATTCCAAGAGATTCTAAAATATAAAAGACCTAGAAAGCGATTACACGTGAGATGGATGAAATAAGGAAGTATGCTGAAATGATGTAAAGAAGAGAGGCAGGAGTCAGAGAAACTGAATTAAACTTGGAGAGACTGTCATCCTGCAGTAGATCAATAATGGTTGAAAATAGTGATATATATATATATATATTAAAATAAAAATTCTAAAACAATATATGTAAAAAATGTTAACTGTATTAATTCATATGAATTAACAACATTTTGATTGAATTGTACCTGCTATCATAGTATTATGGATAGCACTATCATCAACTGAATGGGGAATATTATTTTAAAAATCATTATGGAGATCCTGCATGCTACAATACATGGAAAAAAAATGAAAAGTCCATACAATAAAAACAAACATAAACATTTTAAAAACAATATGAAAGGAGAGAATGAATCCAGTGGATGAACAATCTAATATAAAATTAGCAGGCAGATGGATTAATAATATTTTTTTAAAAAATTCAACTGGAAAATAACTTCAATGTATCATCATATTTGTTGATATAGTTCAGTTTCTTAAGAATATCAACGGTCTCTGCTTTGTTTCAGTTGAGTGATATATGTGGATAGAATCCAGGTGTTTAAAAATGTACATTATATCCACTAGCCATAACATGGGAAGAGTGATGATGATGATTATTGCTTTACTGTTTAAACGTTTTTTTCTATTAGCGCTAATGTAACAATGAATAATATTTATGCAAGAGACCACTAATTCTGCATTGGATTTCATATACTCCCTGGGATTCAAGATTTGAGTTTTTAGTCGAATAGAATGTTAGTGAATTTTTGATTAATAAGATATATAATTTTTATGTAACAAAATTTCAGATTACATCCAATATTGTTTGTACTTCCTTTTATGTAAGAAATATAAATTTGAACAACTATCATGATTTCATTATTTTATTATGATTATTTTGGGTCTTGGCTAAAACCTTATTTATGATTCTTTCTATTAAAAGGGATTTGAACTCAAGGTTTCAAGCTCCTTTCAGTGATCCACTCTATTTTTACCACATATATGTGAAAAAGGTAAATGATCTCCAATACATGTATTTTGTGCTTAACCAGCACTTATCAGTTGATTCAGATCATCATTCCCCCCCCCCACATATATATATAATGAGTGCTCAGGTTATAGTAAGAAAGAAAATTTTCAAATTTTAATGGACAGGTTTCAATCCTCTCCATTCTCCAACTCTGCAACAATTCATATCATTAATAAGCACAATTTACAGGTATGCTTAATACTAAAATACACTTTATTTGAATAACATGTCCCATTTGTTAATTTCACAAAATGTAGCTTCTTGAATATTTATTGATTTGTGGTTAGAAATAATTTGAACAATATTTCCTAGATTTTCAATAGTTATTTAAAAATTGATTTTGAAATTAAAAGTTTAATCTAAAAAATAATAATCAACAGCTAATGATTTTATTTTCTATTTTTATTAAATTAATCTTTGTAAATATATAGCAATGGAAGAACCATATAATCTTTTATATATATAAAAAGTCACAATATATCAATTGCCAATGTCTGTGATTTATATTTAGTTTAATTTTTAAAGGGATTCTATATATACATTGGAGTCACAAAGTTATCCCAAGGAAAATGTAAACAAACAAATACAAAAAAAGAAAAACAACATTAAAATTCACAAAAGTTATGATATTCAAGCAGCCATTTTTTTTCTATGAGTGCTCTATGATATCATATTAAAAAAAGAAGTAAAATTTATAAATAAATTTTACAATTCACCAGTAACCATTTTTCTATCTTAGAATGTTTTACATGATTAAATATATATATGTATGAATAATATTTGTTTGGTTTATGTTGAAAGCACATACATCAAACCAATTAGAGATATCTTAATTTCTCGATAATAAGATTACTATTATGTTTCTATAAAATAAAAAAAATTTAGAAAAAAAAAAACAATATTATCCAGAATGTATTAAATAGCAACAACAGTCAGGCATTTTCCTATTTACTTTATTTTAAAAATAAAAATATAGGTTTTTTAAATTTTTATTCTTATTCCTTCGATAAACGCATTAGTGAACACAAACTCGTAAAATATATGTAAATCTGTCACCTCAATTTATTATTAATAACTATATTATTATTTCTTAAAATTTTATTTAAACTATCATCTTCTATCCCTCACTGATGAGAGCAAATCAGCTTGAAATCAGCTGATCTGAGGGTGGAGCAAAATGAAAGAGACAGTGAATATTGACTACGTTTATGTAAACAAATACGCTTGTTTGGAGGTCTTGGTAATGCTCCATCTATTGATCATTAATACAAGCAGTAGCAGGTTTTTACGTATATAAAACTTGTTTTTGTTTTTCATATATATATGTGTGTGTTCATGTTGCAAAGTACTGTACATCTGCATTTTAATAAACAATATGTATTCTAATCTAATCAGTGTTTATCAACAAATTATGAACTATTATATGTTATATAGTTTATATGCAAGGGAGGGGTCTGGAACAAAATATAGCATAGTTCATGACTACACTCTATTTATAAATATATTTTATTATTAAAAAATATTTTAGTATTTTTTGCTCCAATTAATTTCTGAAATTTCATTAATCTGATAGTTTCGCGTAATCTTCTGATTTGGTGTCTAGAAAAGGTTAAGGATACAGATATAAGTATATGGTTAGATTTCTTCTTGTAAATAATCAGTCATCAGTGATAATGTGATGTGATACAAAATGGCTTCTTAAATAAAGTCCTTTTTCTGGTGCATAGGTTGTAGGTCAGAATTTCTATTGACCTCATATTCTTATCAATCATTTTCCCATCCTAGATTCATTTCTCTTTTTTTGCTTATCCCTAAAAGCTATTTTGTTAATTCTATTTATTCTATTCTTATATCCTGCGAATTTAATCATAAAGCCCTTTAAAAAAACATAAAATATCTACTTATTTTTCTCACTTTTCTAAAAATTTATCCTGACCCTCTTTCAATTCATATTTCTTTCCCATTTTTAACTTTTATCCCTGATATTTAATGCTTCTGCTCTTATACTAATAACAAACACTCTCTTTAATGTTATTATACATCTTTAATATTTTATATAATGTTTATTCTTAAATAATGTCAAACTATTTTTTATTCTACTTTTTTTTTAATTAACTTATCTATTATTTTTTACTTTCTCTCATAACTTTGTATCTATAATAATTTTTCTATTAATTTATTTCATTTCTTATATAAATATAAGAAATAAAGTATCTACCTATTAACTTTGAATCCTATCCAATGTGTTTATTATCCTCTCCACATAATCCAATTAAACTCTAGTTTAATTAGATTATTTTCATTCATATATTGCAATTTTCAAACATTTAAAATTTACTTTTAATTTTCCTTAGTAAAAAGAAATCCACTCCATTTAAGCTTGAATAGAATCATTCAGTGTTTAATTTCTTCATTTAATTCTTATATACCTACTTCTTTTGTATTCTATCTAAAATGGCATTAATAGTTGTTGATGTGGTATCCTGTGAAGATGGTGATAACAATATGAAAAGTATGTATGGCATCTTTATGTTTATCTATTACAATATATAATCTATGAATATTTTTTATTCAATAAATGAAAACATTTGGTGATTGGATTTCTACACTCATTCTAAATTCAGTTTATTTCTATTGTTTTATCACAACATAGATCAATAATATATTTATATACATAAAATAGATGCCACTTATGGTTTCTACAGATTTTTATAGAATATTGTCTTACAAATCATCATCAACCATTGTCAATCCACTGCAGGATGAAGGTCTCTCCAAGTTCAATCCATCTTCTCTGATACTTAGCATCTCTTCTCCACATCACCTCTGTGCACTTTCTTAATTCATCCATCCATATCACACATGGTCTCTTTCTGGGTCTTTTACAATCTCTTGGAGTACAGTTTAAGATTTCAATTGTCCTTCTATTATCATATTTTCTAGCAATATGTCCATCTCAACTCCACTTCAGTCTTTTAATTTTTACAATGAGGTCAGTAACACCTGTTTGTTCTCTTACTCATATATTGTGTATTCGATCTATTCTTGTTATTCCCAACATGCATCTCTCCATACTTCTTTGAGTGGTCTGAAGTCTCTGTATTGCTCTTCTATTAAGTGTCAAAGTCTCAGATTCATAAGTAAGAACTGGTAAAACACATTTATTAAAAACCTTCCTTTTCAAATACATAGGAATATTTCCGTTTAGTATCAAGTTATTTCTACCAAATGCACTCCAACCAAGTTTAATTCTATGATTAATTTTATCCATTATGTTTCCATCTGTATTAATAAACTGACCAAGGTATTTGTAGCTGTTAACTTTTTCTAATTCATCATAATCAGTCTTCATTTTCATATTTTGAGAAAATCCATTAAACATTACTTTAGTCTTTTAAACATTTATCTTTAGTCCTACTTTCATGTGATAACTCCTGCAACATTTCCTGCAGCTCTAAAGAATTATTTGCAAAAACAACTACACCATCTGCAAAATCTAAATGATTTAAATAATCTCCATTTACTTTCATTTCTTTAGCATCTCATTTTAACCCACAAAATACTTCTTGCAGCACTACTGTAAATAGTTTTGGAAATATGGAGTCACCCTGTCTTACATCATTCTCAATATTGACTTTCCTAGTATCATTATGTAATCTACTTGTTGCTGTTGCATTTTTATAAATATTCTTTAAAATATGACAATATCCCGGATCTATACCTTGATGATTCAATGCTCTAAAGCATAATGACCACTCATATTCATTTGTTCATTCTATAACTTCTCTCAATACCTGGATATAATCTACTGCACTGAAACCACTTTTGAATCCAGCTTGTTCTCTTGATTGGTGGAAATCCAATGTTCTCTGTAGATGAGTTGTAATTATCTTGATAAAAACTTTGCATAAAGCTGATAAAAAGCTGATAGATCTGTAATTTCTAACATCTTCTTTATCCCCTTTTTAAAATATTAATATTAATACTGCATTCTTCCAATCATCTGGTACATCTTTATCATTTAGACATTTGGTATATAACTTTGTTAAAAAATTTCTATTTCTTTACCTGCTTTTTTTTAATATATCAATTATAATTCAATCATTACCTGGAGCCTTTCCTTTCTTTATAAATTTAATTGCACATCTCATTTCTTCATTTAAAATTCTTGGCAATTCGGAAGATGTAATAGATATAGGAGGAACTTGTTCTATATTACTATATAATTCGTGATCAAAATCTTCTACCCATTTCATGATGTCATCTCTCTTTTTAGTAATAATTCCATCTTTTTTTCTTATTGCAGATTAAATTTTCTACCCCCTACAGCTTTCCTTGCTAGTTCACAGTTATACTTTTTTATATCATTTTCAACTCTTTTCTGTACAATTTTACAAAATTTGAGATATTCAATCTTTTTTAATGCATCATTTTTTGTATATCTTCATATTCTTTCTTTTCTTCATAAATTCAGTAGAAATTTTATTGGTCAATTGCTGCTTTTTTTCTACCAGATATCTTTGTTGCAGTTTTTAAAAGTGTATCAGTGATTTTTATATTAATTTCATTCAAATCTGAATCATGTTCAAAAATCTTCTAATACTCATAAAGTAAAATCTTACAAATACATATGAAATAAAAATTTTCTTGGGGAAAAACAATTTTTTAATAGATTGAGTATAAATATGATTGAAGATATCTAAACAGTATAAATAAAATGGTTTTTAAATTGATTTTGATAATAGTGAAAAATCCTAATAATTTCACCATTTTTAAAAATACATAGGATTGGTGTAAAAGTTCATGTGACAATATTAATAAAAAAGTTAGAAAATAAATTACAGAAATTATTCAAATTATTTACAAATATACTTTCAATTAAAAAAATATGTTGTTAATTTAATTTCCTGTAATTAATTTTACTCATTCTAAATATTTGTGTAGCTTTTAATATAAAAAATTGATACTATAATAACAAAAACATTACCCTGTGCATGATATTAACATTCTTGATGTATTATTAAATTTATACCCCTCTTTTTTAATTAAAAAAGACAAAAAATATATAATATAGGAGTTTAAAAATATTGACATGAAGAGTTCGGCAGATTTTAGAGGATTCCAATTTATAATTTTATTAAAATATAAATAATAAAAAAGAAACAAGTATATAAAATATGCATTAGCTTTTGTAAACACTAAGATAAGATATTAACTTTATATTTAAAAAAACTAAGTTAATATGCAAAAAATAATTAATAATGGCTAACAATAAAAACAGAATATAAATAATAAACATAAACAATTACAAGACCGTGATATGAGAAATAACTAGAATCATAGAGAGGATATGATTAAAATGATTTTATATAATGCCGTCTATATGCATATATATATAATGAATAATCTTTACTAAATATATGATACTTATAAGGTAAATACAAGCATTGACATGTAACATTCAGAAAATTATGGGGATCTTATGCTTTCTTAGCACATTTTTCAGCAACTATATGCTTGAATTATAAAACTATTCCTTGTATTTCATATATATGATAAAGTATAAGAAGAATTTCTGAGGATTTACTTAGATAAATTTCAACTATAATACAATTAATCAAACAACTGGCAAATGCAAAAAAATCCATGAAAAATTTTTAATCTAAATATTAAAATTAACATGAATTACAACAAATTACAAAGAAAACAACAAATCAAATTAAAGTTAAATAAATCGTTATTTATTAAAAATTGTTGTAAACATTTATTTCTATCAGGTTTCAAAACATAATTAAGAAGTTTCATGTTAGGAGATATGTAAACAAAAAATTATAAATGAAAAATTGAAATAATGCAATTTAAAATCTTGTTTTTCTTTCACTTTAGTAACTCTGTAAACATTTTTACATAAAAAAAGATCTGGACAAAAAAAAGGTTTTAAAATGTAGATAGTTTTTACGTTTCAAATGTTGAATTTTTAATACTAAAATTTTTAAATGTGCTTTAGTATATATTTGAAGATGAAATATATATATAATTTTTGTGCAAATATTACTCAAAGATTAAACTTTTTATTTAACTTTAGTTTGTTATATATATATTTAGATATCTTGTAGAGATAAATTTTTAAATACGTTTTTACAGCAATTAATATAATTAATAATTTATAAAGTGCATACTCATCACGAAAGTAAAATATATTAAGGTTATAACCTTAAGACTATGCGCCTAAAATACGACAATAGGGATCTTTACAAATCTAAACACAAGATTAACGACTTTAAAAGAAAAGAGCGGCCACTCTTATCTTCGACCTAATTTCTAAATATATAAGTGAATCTAAAGCATTTTGATTTGAGAGCATTTTGATATATATTAGCAATTGATATAATAAATAAAAGTAGCAAAAACGAAAATAAAAACAATTCAATATGCTGCTTTTGCATACAAATTAATACAAATTATCATTATATAATATATTTATAAAAATACAAAAAAACTTTCTTTGGTAAATAATGTCCTCCCCAATATAAACATGTAAATAGATTATGTTTATAGTGATGACGACATAAACTTGTTTGCCAAATAAAGACTTTTTGCATTATTAAATATATATATATATTTTAGAAGGGATTTGAACTCAGACTTTCAAGCTTCCTACAGCTATCCATTCCATCTTATATGGCCGATAAATATGACCACGTACATGTGAAAAAGATAAATGATCTCCAATATATGTATTTATATTTAAAAGTAAGTAATACTGCTATATCATGATAAATAATATTTTATATTTCTTACATATAATAAATAAAATATGAATTCAATTTTAGTTTTATTTGACATTTAACTCAAAAACAAAAGAGCTATGGAAGAGAGTGCTAAGAATCCTCTGATTAGGACCCATTGCCATTCAACAATGACCAATTATTTAGGTATTTACAATTAAATATTACTTTTAAGTGAAGGAAGATTACATAAATTCTAAGTAGAGTAGAATATTAAATGGAACATAGTTAATCTTTTCAAAGTTAAAAAAAAGATGAAGAAACAATTGATTTAAAAGTGGACATGTAACTTCACTACAAAGGCACAAATATTGAAAGTATAAATGAAGTGGAATTCATTATAAATAAAAAATGAAGCAACATTGAAAAGATTGATGGTAGATAGAGTGACAAGATTAATCATTCATTAATAGAAGTACTAAATGTATTCTCATGTGACGAAGGAATAAAGGATACTTTTGAATAGACCAAACAACATTTTAAAACTCTCACAAGAAGCTTAAGTGATAGTATGTAAAACTTCTGTGGTTAAATTTAATTATGGCAATAGAAATAAGATAAAGATTTGGATTTCACAGAAAAAAGACCCCTGTATGTTATAAATTCTTTCATTAAGGAAAATGCTAAATGGAAATGGGAATGGAAGTATTCAAATAATGATATACCTGAATTGGATTATATTTTGACAAGCAGAAAATATATATTTCAAGATTATAATGTTCTTAATAGATTCAATATAGAAAGTGATCATTGATTAGTGAAATGTAAGATACATGTTAATGCAAAAATAAAGAGCATAAAATTATTAAGAAACACAGTATTAATAATTGATATTTCTAATCTTTAGAAACACTGCAATGGATTTAAATTAGAACTAGAAAATTGTTTTAAAATATTAACAGATTTTAATGAGAATCCAGGTTTGAATAAAGGCAATAAGAAAATAACTGATACCCTATTAAGAACTGCAACAAAACCTTACAAAAAAGCAGCAATTTACCAGTAAATTTTTTACTGAGATGAGAATGATATATGAAAAAAAAGAATATGAAAATATATTAAAATGACCCATTAAGAAGCATTGAATATCTACAATTTTGTAAAATGATACAAAAAAAAGAATTAATAACAATTATAAGAGAAAATAAAGACCCCCAAGTGTATAACAATATTTGATATTTGAAAGAAAGTTATTTCTAGAACAAGAAGAAAAGATGAAACTAATGCTTAAAAGAGAGATGAATAAAATGTGTGGAAGATCTGAATTAACCAGCATTTTAAATAAAAAAGTGAGACATGCAATTAAATCTATGAAGGAAGAAAAAGCTTTAGGAAATGATGGAATTATAGTCAATATCTAAAAGAAATAGCAAGAAAATTTTTAAACAAAGTTATATACCAAATTTTTAAATGATAAAAGTGTATGCTTGAAACAAAACAGTTATAAAATTGATATTTAAAAAAAATTGATAAAGATATTAAAAATTATATATATATTAGCCGTTTATAGATTCTATACAAAGTCTTTGCCAAGATAATTACAACTTAACTACAGAAAACTTTGAATTTTAACTAATCAAAAGAACAAGCTTGCTTTAAAAGTGTTTTAAATATAGTAGATCACATCTCAGTATTGAGAAAAGTTATAGAAAGAACCAATGATTATGAGTGGTACACTTTAGAGTTGTAAATTATAATTATAAATTTATTAAACGCACATTGATTACGTAGTAATATTTACTGAGGCTATAACCTCGATAATATGCGTATAAAATGTGATAGTAGAGACCTCTACAGGTGTTTTAACCACAAGCTTATGCTATGGAAGAAAAGAGGGGGCATAAGCTTGTAGTTAAAACACCTGTAGAGGTCCCTACTATTGCATTTTATATGCATATTATCGAGGTTATAGCCTCAGTAAATAGTTGTAAATTATGAAAATGTATTGGATTTGGTAAGCATTACCACAATATAATAATTAAAGCTTTAGATCATTAAGATATAGACCTAGATTATTATTATATTCTAAATATATTTATCAAACAACATATAATTTGATTACATGATAATAAATAAAGATTAACATTGGCATGGGTATATGCAAAGTGATTCCATATCTTCAAAACCTTTTATAACAGGTTTTACAATAAGTATTTTGTGGATTAAAATTGAAAGTTAAGGGAATAAAAATAAATGAAGATTGTTTAAGTTATTTAGCCAATGCAAATGATATGATTGTTTTTGCAAAAAATGCTTTAGAATCTCAGGAAATGTTGCAATATTTATCAGATGAAAGTAAAAAAAGTAGGATTTTTAAAAAAGAAAATAATGATTAATAATTATGAATTAGAAGAGTTTAATAATTACATTTGTCTTAAATGGAAATTAATCAGAGAATTAAAGTTATATGAAGTGCATTTGATAAAAGTAACAATATTAAAAGGTAATATGCCCAAGTGTTTGATAAAGAAAGGTTTTGATAAATGTGTTTTATGAGTTCTTACTTATGAAACTGAAACATGAACTCTTAACAGAAGAGTGATTCACAGATTTTAGTTATTCAACAAAGTATAAAGAGATTTATGATAGGAATAACAAGAAGAGATCAAAAATGAAATACATGGATGAGTGAACAAACAGCAGCTATGCCATCATGCAATAATTTTGCAAAACATGATATAATAAATAGAACATATAAAATAATACTACCAAAATGAAATACTTGGTAAAGATTTAATGAAGCAACATGTCAAATGTTTAAGATGAAGAAGAAGAAGAATTTATATATACAAAACATAAAGCAGTTATAATTATATTGTGGACTATTTTCATCATAAAGCATTTAATTGTAAATTATTTTTAAATAGATTCAAATTTTATTGATACTTCTTCAAATACACTCAACTATTAATATAGATTATTATAAGACACCACTTTAAGTAGCAGTATTCTTCACTTTTCTTCAGGTATTTCTGGATTGATCAGAGGCAGATAACATAGAACTGAACCAGTGATTTTTAAATTTGTGAATATAAAATTTAAAATGACATTCTCATTATTCCATCAAAGCCCATATCCAGTAAAAATTTTATATACTTATCTATGAAGGTCTTGCTGATTTCTTCACTTTTTCTTAGGAGCAAGATTAATGAGTGACTTTTAAATATTATGGCTTAAGCAGTTTCTATAATTTTTTTTTTACTTTTCCTTCTCACCTAACATTCTTGTGTTTGCATGATTTTGTTACTTTAAACTTATCAGCTTTTTGCTCTCAAATCACTTTGTTTCTTTAATCATATGTTTTTTCAAAGTCGCAAGGAATTTCATAGAAGCAGTTTGTGTTCTGCATTTTCAGTTTGGGTTTTATAGAGATTAAGATTTTTTTGTATTTGTATTTATATATTAGACTATTTCCATTATCTAATATAAGTATTGAATGTCTTTAGAAAAAATTAACTTTATTTAAATATTCCAAACACATTCAACTGTTAGTAACAGCATATAGGTTAATATATGCACAACATTTTGAGAAGTATTACTCTCCCTTCTTTCTAAAGAAATTCAGTACTGAAATAGTCCAATATATAAATACTATTAAAATATTATCACAAACCTTCAGTAAAACAGTAAAATTTCTCTGGCTTTGGAAAGCTGTTCTGATGTTATATTGATTGCAGATTTTTGTTAGTTTGTATATTATCCCTGATATATATAAAAACATTGCCGTATTTACCATCATTTTTTCATTCAATACCTCTTTTTGTTGTTAATTTAAGGTTTTTTTTTAATAATGGCTGTTAACATTTTTTATGAGAGTATGGAGAGATGGAAGTAAAAACAAGAAGAGATTCACAACACAATATATGGGTAAGAGAACAAACAGGTGTTACTGATCTCATTGAAAAAATTAAAAGACTGAAATGGAGTTGAGCTGGACATATTGCTAGAAGAGATGATAATAGATGGACAATTGAAATCTTAAACTGGATTCCAAGAGATTGAAAAGACCTAGAAAGAGACCTTATGTGAGATGGATGGATGAAATAAGAACGTGTGCAGGGGTGATGTGAAGAAGAGAAGTTAAAGATAGGAAAAGATGGATTGAACTTGGAGAGACCATCCTGCAGTGGATTGATAATGGTTGATAATAATGATAATTCTACATTGGATTTTATTTTTTCCAAGTCATTGGTTTCTGAATACATTTTTTGCTATGTTTCATAGTGATAGAATAACTCACTTCTTGTGTGTATGTATGATTGGGTGAATTTGCTACATATTTTCCTTTGTGATTGGATTTTTTGTAAGCAGTAGTTTGGATTTTTCTGTGAGGGAGACTTCTCACAAGAACATTTAAGTTTACTCATTTTTGTTCTTGTTTGAGTTATATTATGAATTTAATTGTAAGAGATGTGCTCATAATATAATTTCAGAATTTTATAGTTTCATGTTGCCATACAATAAATGTGTCACATATCTATCAAAAGCTGGATTTTAGTAAAGACAAAATAGTGTTTAAACCTGTAGTTTTAAATTCTTCCATATAAATGTTAATCAGGAATGACAATACTGAATCCATAGCCATTTCTTAATTCCATTGAAATAATTCTGGGTTGCATTGAAATAGTTGTATTTTTGTAAAAGATTTCCTACTCCACTACAGAAATAGTCAAACAATATCATTAATAACTTCTTGTTAATGAATGGAATAGTTATAACTTCAGAAGAAAACTAAAACTAAAATAGAAAAACAAAAAATAAAAAGTTAAAATCAAGCTTAGAATTGACTGTTTAAACTAATTCATGAAATATAAATGCTTTCATTATTTATTAAATTCTAGTTCTTTAGTCTCTTTAATATCTTGTGATGCAATTTTTTAGCTTCTATTGTGAACCTGACAAATTGAAACTTTCCTTTCTATTATAATGTATTCATATCTGTATTCTCTCAAAGAAATCATTCAAAATTGTGTTCCTTTAGAATGATTTTGAAATTCTTTTTATACCATAAATGGAATCTATCTCTTCTATAAAAACCATTTTCAATTTTATCCTTTTAATGTTTCCTCCATCTTTCTTTTCTTATTTTAAATCATGTGAATAAATGACCTCAATCATGACCATTTCCAGGTAATAAAAAACTTATTCATCTATTAATTGTTCAAAAATCAACATAAAATCATAGTTTCAATAAAATATGAAATTTAATTTAATATTGTATTGTTAGATTTTAATACTTGCTAAACTTTAATTGATTTTTTTTCTCAAGTATTATGCGGCCATGTTTTCACATTAATTTAGTAATTAATTTGCTTCATATATTTGATAAACTTTAGATAAAATTTGAATTTTGATTTAAAGTTTTATTTGTTAGTCACAAAATTAATTTCAGTTTTAATATTTATTATGCATCATGTTTTCACATTAATTATGGAATTTATTTTGCCACCTTATTTTCAATAAGTACTTATATTAACTTTAGATAAAGTGTAAACCTTGTTTGAAAATTTTATTTGTTAATTTGTAAAATGAATCTCAATTCTAATATCTAATAATAGTAATAAAACAATTTGTTTTTATTTTTTTGAATTTTCGAAGAAATTTGAAATTTTTCATGTGGATTAGTCAAAGTATTTGGAACAGTTTTTACATATTCTTTCAATGAAATCTCTGGAATTAGTTTGATTTTAATATTTTTTAATTATAGTAATATAAAATTCTTTGTTTTTGTTTTTTTAATTTTTGATAAAATTCAAATTTTTTTTATATTAATTGTTTAATGTCATTTATCGCTTAGTTGTGTCAGCAGTAGTTTGGTTGCTCCCGCATTTAATAAATTATACCAGATATTTTTTTTTCATCTTCTCAAACTAGCATTTATTTTATACTAAAAGGTGTTGTCAAAGACAAAAGAGACATTAATTATTATTTATTTGTTACTTTTATCACATCTATACACCCATACGTTGCATTATATATTGCAAAAAAAATTGCATGCATACATACAATAGGTAGATCTTTTACAATAAATATATAGAATTTACAATATTGCATATTATTCATTTATTAAAAATATAGATATTCTATTTGACTACAGAAAAACATGCAGGAATATATTATCTCTTTCATTATTAATCTGAGTGTCATATAAATAAATACACTAAAACAAATAGTCCTTTGAGAAAACTGACTACTACAAATGTTATCATTATTATATAAATAGAGGGATTTAAACTTAGGATTTTTCAATCTATTTATCCTGCACTCTATTTCAGGCAACTGATGCACACGACCACACACATGCACAAAGAATACATGATACCCAATATACATATTTTGTGCAAAATCAGCATTCACCATTTGGAGCAGATCATAATTTCCAAAAAAATATGTTCAATCAGTGCTCAACTTATATTAAGATAGCAATTTATCAAACTTTAATGGATAGGCTTCAATTTTCTCACCCATCCAACTATTCAACTACCCATTTCATTGAAAAACCAATGATGGAATGCTCAAATCCCTTGTTGGATTTGATATTATAGTCATACTTATGTAGACCTTATGTCAACATAACCCTTATACCCCTCATATTATCAGTCATTGCACATTAATATATATTAATAAGAGAGGGATGGAATGAACATATACTAAGATGTAATCTATTTCCCAAACAATATGTAATTTTAAGGTATTATGTCATTTTCTTATTCAGAATGTTTCCCATATATGTAAATAGATGGATTTGAAAGCAGGATTTTTCAGTCTATTTTTATCCTCTACTCTTATCTCAAACAATCAATACACATGACCACATATGTAAAAACAATGCACCATTGTTTTTTTCAATGAAATGGATGATTGAATAATTGGAAGGATGATAAGATTGAAGCCTATTTATTAAGGTTTGAAGAATTGCTATCTTAGTATAACCCAAGCATTGAATGCATATATATAAGATTATGATCTGGCCAACTGATGAGTGCTGGATCTGCATGAAATAGGTGTATTGGGGATCATGTATCTTTTTAATAGATGTGTGGTCACGTGTGTTGGTTGCTTGAGCTAGAGTGGAGGTTAAATAGACTGAAAAATCCTGAGTTCAAATCCTTTGTTTTACATATTAAAAACATTCAGTATAAGAAAATGACATACTACATTAGAATTAACATTGTTATATAACAATATTAAAGATGTAATTATTACTGACTCCCATTCTCTTTACTTCTAACCAATAAACACGCAGAATCAAATATAATTTATCATTTGTCAAGTTATAATCTAATACAACACATATATTTTAATTTGCCCTATGTTATATATATTAAATGATTTATAAATGTATGATTACATAACATTAGCTTAAACTCAAATATAGTAAATGAATGCAAACCAATGCTAGAGTATTTAGAAACACAAAGTATTAATCAAGCAACATAGGTAAAAGGTTTTCTTTACCTATGTTTTCTTTAAAAAATGTGAATGGCTTTATTGCTCAGGAGTTCCTAAGAAGGTCGAGCACCAGAACTGGGAGCAATGATTCTGGAACCTCCCAATCCCCCAAGTCAGATGCTCTACCAACTATGCCAAACCATGTAGGTTTTTTCTGTGCAGTTTGGTACAGCTGATAGAGCATCTGACATGGATTCAGGAGGTCCCAGAATTGATTATGGTGTTCACAGTTCTGGTGCTTGAACTTCATATGACCTCCTGAACAATAATGCCATTCACCTTCTAGTTTACCCTTCATGTTTTGGCACAGTTGATAGAGCATCCAACTTGAGGATCAGGAGATTCTAGGAACAATTCTGGCACTCATAGTTCTGGTGATCAAACTTTATATAAACCCCTGAGCAATAATGCCACTCAAGCATTTGACTTGACAATCAGAGATCCTAGGAACAATTCTGGCACTAGGAGTTCCAGTGCTCAAACTTTGTATGAACTCACATATGAACTTCTGAGTAATAATGCCCATCACCTTCTAGTTTACCATACATGTTTTGGAACAGTTGGTAGACTTGGAGATTGGGATGTCCTAGGAATGATTCTGGCACTAGTAGTTCCAGTGCTCGAATGCCATATGAACTCCTGAGCAATAATTTCCCTCACCTTTTTCTAGTTTACCATACACATTTCGGAACAGTTGGTAGAGTATCCAATTTGGGGATCAGGAGATTATAGGCTTGATTCTGGCACTCACAATTTCAGTGCTCAAACTTTTATGAATACCCAAGCAATAATTCCCCTCACCTTTTTCTAATTTACCATACATGATTTGGAACAGTTGGTAGAGTAACCGATTTGGGGATCAGGAATTCATAGGATTGATTCAGGCACTCATTTTCCAGTGCTTGAACTTCAAAGAATTCCCGAGCAATAATTCCCCTCACCTTTTTCTAGTTTACCATACATGATTTGGAACAGTTGGTAGAGTATCCAATTTGGGGATCAGGAGGTCATAGGATTGATTCTGGTACTCACAGTTCCAGTGCACGAACTTCTATGAACTCCCAAGCAATAAAACCATTAGCTTTTTTATTTATTTATTTATGTTGCTTGCTTCATGTTTTATGTTTCTAAATATCGGTAGTGCTGTTGCAATATTTTAGCATTGGTTTGTATTACAAATAATATATGTACATAATTATTATTATTATCATAATATTATTCATCCAAACACATGTCTGATTTTAAAATTCTTTTTGTGAGATGATAAATATCGAGTTAATCTTTTTGTTTACACATACTCTTTATTTCTAATCAAAACATTTTAGTAATACAGTTCGAACCTCTCCAACCCCAAAATAGGGTGCGCTGAGGCTAACGATTGCATAAGAAAGATAAAGGAAGCGTATTTTGTCATCAACGATAACAATGCGATCAATAGATGTGACACATGTTTTGCGATCTCCAAAAAATGGACACATTAATTTACATATATTACCATTTACCAATATCACAACAACGATTTAAAATCTATTTTGGATATGAAACCCGAAAGCGCCAGGCCTACATTAATTTATTTTGATTGTTTTCTTACCATTAACTTAACAGCTTCTTCACCCAGTGTGTTAAAGCGCTTGTATATACTATATACCAGTAATACGGTAAGTAAGTACAAATTGGTATAACACACTTATTTATCTATAAATTCTTTTCCCTTTATAAATAATGAAAGGAGAATTAAACTTACTTTAGAAAATAAATAAAATGCCAATAAAAGTTAGTCTTATTTTTAAACATTTAAACAAAAAGAATGAATTTATTTATTTTTTATATTTAAATGTCTTAGATAATGGATGTTTATTATTTTATGTAAAAAAATTTCTATGGATTCTTTTTGCTTAGCCTCCCTGAAAATATTTAATTTTATAAACAAATCCAAATGATAGATGTAAATACTTTTCGTGTAATACTTTCAAAGGGTATTATAAAATAAATTGTGTCTTTTATATAATCGCAAACATTAATTAATGGGTAGATGTGTCTTACTATTATTAAATAAAATATTGTTTTAAAGAGATAATCTTTTAATTGTATCGATATATAAAGTTGGTTTGTAAATTAAATAAATTATTTTTTAAAGTAAGTCAAGATTTCAAATAAAAACAAAATAATTCTATATTTCAAAATAATAAAATGTAAAACTTGATTAATTCACTTTAACACTTTACAATGAACATTCCCTGAATGCGTTTAATTTTTTAAATCTATATATATATTGATATATTGAAGGTAGTTGTGACCAACGCGCCTGGTGGTCACATTGGGCATATGTCACAACTACTATATTGAATATTGTTAAAAGGAAATTGCCTTGATAAGAGTTTGAGATTGTTGATTGTTATTGATATTGGGATGATCTAAATGTAGACTGGTTTTTAATGGTTATATATATATATATTGGTGTATTGAATATTGTAGAGTTTATTCCAGAGATTTTTGTTTATATACGTGTGAAATAAAAGAAACGCTGATTTTCTACTTATGCTTAAAGTCAGACAATATATATATATAATTCAGTTTTAATATCTTAAATGTTTAAAATAATTTTTTAACCATTTATTTTTAATAATTAAAACACACAGGCTTATTATATACCTGTGTCTATATATGTAATATAAAGGGTATATGAACACAGACTTTCACACGACCCACCACTATCCACACTATCTCATAACACTGTTACACTTGAACACATATATGTTGAAAAGATAAATAATCACCAATATTCGTATTTCATGCTAAACCAGCAATCATCAGTTGGTCCAGATTATCATCTCTACACATATATGCTATAAGTGCTCAGATATATATTAAGATAGCCAATCCTCATACTTTAATGGACAGGCTTCAATATATTCCACGCTCCAACTCTTCAACCATCCATCCAAATGAAAATCTGATGATGGAAAGTTCAAAGGCCACCCTGAAGCCAAGATTCTTGTCACACCCATATTAACCTAAGGTCAATCTGACCCCTCATGTACAGGACATAATTCATTTAATACATATACAAGGGATGGGCAGACATCTCTACTATGTAATAATTGAAACACACAGGCTTATTATATACCTATATATTACATTTACTTTTAAGTATTTTATATACATCTATAAAAGTGAAGCAAATGCACAGAACAAAATGATAATAAATATTTTTGCATTTAGTTCATTTCACATTTTTTACATTAATGATTGTACAAGTATTTCTACAGTAATTAAAAGATTAAATCATCAAAATATAGACCCACCATATTATGGAACAACAATGATTAAATTAGATAGTAATTGAGAAGGTTGTATGTCAGGGTGATTCCATATTTCCTACACCTTTAATAGCCATTTTATAAGAAGTAATTTGTGGATTAAAATGGGAAGCTAAAAGTTGCAGAGGTAAATGGAAATTTGCATAGATTTTGAAAATGATGCAGTTGTTTTTGCAAATAATGCTTCAGAACTTAAGATAATGTTGCAAAAATGTTAGAAATAACAAGAAAGGATCAAAAACACAGGGATGAGCGAACAAAGAGATTCACTGACATTATTGAAAAAATTAAGAAAGTAAGAAGAGATGATAATAAATTGACAATTTAGATCTCAAGAGATTGTAAATGATTTAAAAAGAGATCACAAGTAAGATGGATAGATGAAATATGGAAGTGCGCTGTGGAGAAGAGAGATTAAGGATCAGAAAACTGAATTATACTTGGGATACCTTTATCTTGCAAGATATTTATCATGATTAAAAATGATGCTGATGAGGATTATAGAAAATAAGAAAAGTATTATATAAAAGTGAAATACTTTAATTAATTTTTTTAAATATAAATTCTCTCGAGTTTTAATCATGTAGATTCAATATCAAGAGAGGTAAAATAGCTTTAATATATTATCAGAATAAAAACCTCTCCAATAGTACCTATTAGAACAAGAAAACAGGAATAGTCAATGTTTTGTAGTCTATACAGATTTTTAATGTTTGAACTCAAGTTTATTGCTGAAAACAGAACATTTTTTAATACATCTCATTTTGTTTGTTACCGATTTTATGGATGAAAATCATTTTTGTAAAGAACAAAACAACAAGGATTACAAAAAACAATCAATCATAAATAAAGGTTAAGACAATTATGGACTTACTCTGGAAAATTAGACAACTGTGAAATATCGTCTTACAGAATGAATATAAATCTTTTTTTTTAAGTTATTGAATTTGAACTTTCATATAATTTTTTTATGATTATTCACAAATATTGTTATTTGATTATAATATTATATTACAAGATTTAATTTTATGTTTTGTTTTTACAATCATGAGTTCAATGCATCCAAATTAATCCATCAGGGTTCCAAATTTGGTGCAGGCACCATAAGTTGATCATCCTGCATTAAAGAAACTGTCTTGATCTACTTTGGGATACTAAACAATTTTTAATTTTTGTTTATACTTTAAGGATAATGAGATATATATTTTACCATTTAATACTAGATGGTTTCTTGAATTGGTTATGACCAGATGGATACTTACAAAAATTATATTTATTACTATGAAAATGTTTTACTTAGTTCAGATTCAAACATTAAATATGAGACATATATTGATCATTATGTACTGTGGGTGTTTATAAATGTTATATAAATAACTTAGCCAGATATTTACTATTGATTCTTTACATAATTTACAAAGTTTTCTAATATTTTACAGTTTTTATGGAATATAAACTTTTGTACTGAGTTATATGTTTACTAGTATATACATTAATGCTCTATAGCCACTTTGATATAAAAACGTAATATATACAAATAATTTAATCAATGTAGAAAATATAATTTATTTATGTAATTATTAACTTTTTATAGGCACAACTATCAACACAATTGTCAAGCGTTGGTGGCCTAATGGTTAGCATAGTTGCCTTCCAAGCAGCTGGCCCAGGTTCACTTCCTGGTCAATGCTTTGACATATATATATAAACTACCAACATAAGTTTCAAAACATTAATATTAAGCTCATGAAAGTCTTTGCAAATTGTCATATGATATTTTTTTTCTATTTGATCATTCATCAAGTAATTGATAATAATTTATAAATTTCCATGATTAACAGTATAATGTTTTCATCATATAAATAAAATAATAAATAATACATTACCTTTCTTTTCAAAAATCTTTGTAATAAACAGATACAAACATATTTATTGACAAATAGAAGTACAAATAAATGAATGTAAAGAAATATATATAAGCAGTTACATAAGATTTATGGATACATGCTTATATAAATAGACTATGGATACATTGGAATCTAGATCAATATAAGATATTGTGTAACAAAGAAAATTAGCATGTTTGGATTTCTTAATGTTTAGTTTATAGAGATATTTTATGCAGACGAAACAATTTGATTATTCAGTTATTTTAATGGAATTTCAAATGCACAAATTTTTAGTCTGCATTTTATTTTCAATTAAGTCAAAAATAGAATTTTTCTAAAATCTAATAGCAGCATTGATAAGTAATTCTAATTTAGTTTTATAATTATAGATAATAATTGTAATTTACCATAGTATTGATTGTGCATTGAAAAATCTCTTAAATTTCACCTCTAGTTAGTAACTTCAAACAACTTAATTGTAGAAGGTTTTTAACAGACATATTATTTAAAATAGTTAAATTTTCTTAGAAAAGTAATCTATTTTCTACTTGACAGTAATTCTTAAAAATATTTTTTGAAACATAATATGTTTTGAAGAGACTTACTTTTAAAGCGTACTTAATTTTATTCAAAATTTAATAAATACCATTATAACATTAAATGCATTTATTTATTCATTTTAAAAATTATTAATGGTATATCAGTTTTAATTTTGATTTTATTACTAACCTTTTCATGACTATATAATAATTTTATATTACATTTTCTGATTAATGTCATATTTTTGACTCAATAAATCTTATTAGTAGCACTTTCAATACTCGGATAATAATAATAATTAACAGCAGCCATTTTTATTTATTTACTGATTTCAGGACTGTCTATATTTTATGCAGAGACATGCAAATATGTTAATAAGAGACCTTTTGTTTGAAAATTCAAATCATATATACTCATAAAGTAACTGACGATCTGCTTGTAGATAATAAATATTAATAATAAGGATAAAATAAATGTTAAATAGCCCAAGAAGCAAAATTTCCTTCAATAGGCCCTTGTGGAAGATAGTAATGGAGAAGGCAGTTCTCAACAGGATTGTTGTGTTGAGGATTTGAGAATTTTTTATCTTTGTTTTAATCAATGACTAAGAATAACTAGATACTCATTTATAAACCAATATTATATAATTAGGTGAATAATTTAATTATCTATTTGAAATAAAAATTTCAAATGTTTTAAAGAAGTTTTCACAGTTTACTCACTGAATTTAAACCTAGATTGTAAGTATGAAAGTCATATTTGTTATATTTAAATTTCTTGATATCAAAAAGAATTAAAAGTCATTAGGATTTGTTATATATGCAATTAAAAAATAAAGTTTCAACCATTATTATTTTTACAAAATCTCTTTCATTGCTTATTGGATAAAAAAATAATAGTATGTAAATTAAATATTATCCTAATATTTCAACCATTTTGTATGATCTTTTTTAAGGGCATCATTAAATACAAAACAATTCAAATATACAAAAATATTACCAAATTCACCACTTCCTTTATTTTACTGTAATGTCTTATATAAATACAATTTATCCACTACTTTGAACACTTTTTATCAAAAACCTTTTATCGACCTATATTCATGCACAATCTTATGTTTACATTTTAATGGTATTTATTATTTATATAGTTATGTACTTTATTTTATGTTGTTCATTATATCATAGCCATGAAGAAGACTGCAGAACAGCTGAAACATAAGGTTGTGCATGAATATAAGTCAATAAAAGGTTTTTCTAATAAGTGTTCAAAGAAGTGGATAAATTGTATACAAAAAATACTCAAAAAAATTCTTGTAGTCACTAGATATTACTAACTTGGACTATAGTATTTTTTACTTTTGGTTACAATTCTGGGATGATATTTGATTTATATAGTATTAATTTTTTCTAATGAGTTGGCAATAAAAAAGATTTTGTAAAGAAAGTAGTGATTGAAGCTTATTCTTCAATTATATGAACTCAGTCAAGTTTAACAAACTAGTGTATGTAACCAAGATTTTTTAATATATAGCTTGTATATACAATATATAATCATTAAGAAATTTCTTTTTTGCATGTGCATTTTTATTTTGAAATAGTCAAAATACAACTAGAAATGTTATTTAATTTCTCTGAATAATTTTGCTGATTTTCAATCTAATAACTTTTATTAATCAAACTTATAAAATAATAAAGAAACAAAGAAACAAAATAACCAAAGCATTAAAAGCCAATTAATTCGATTAATCTAAAAATGAAAAGAATAATATTTTTTTTAATGCAAATGCACATAGAAATAGAGTACCATTAATCAAGTTGCCTAGAGATGGGCAATTTTTACTGCTTAAATAAAATTATAGTAATTTCTTCAAATTTTTATAACAGACTTTATGTTTATTCATGTATTAGAATTCACGAAACTTTGTTTTTATTTAATCTTGAATATATGCACATTAAAAATATTCACAGACTACAAAATAAAATAAAATATTAAACAAAGAGCTTTGCTAATTGCTCAACAGGCTTTGTGATAAATACTTAGCAAGGGAAAGCATTTAAAATATCTCTATCAAAAATCACACCCAAATCCCAGACCAATGGTTTCGTGCTTTGGCACTCCTCAGTGAGATGCTAGGGTAGTTTCAGACCCTAGATCTAAAAATACCAACCCAAAGCCAGCACTTATGTAAGAGTTAACCATTGAGTAGAAAATCTGAAATTTTCAGACACTTAAATGTCTTCAAACCCAGCTATGTAACTCAAATAGCTATATGGGACTAAGAGATCTTTAGCCAATCCATATATTAGTAGTCTTAGCAATATAATGTCACTGGTTAACTCTTAGATAAATGCTGGCTTTGGGTTGGTATTTTTATATCCAATGTCTGAAACTACCTTAGTGCTTCACTGAGGAGTACCAAAGCATGAAACCATTGATCTGCGGTTTGGGTGTTGTTTCTGATAGAGATATTTTAAATCTTTTCTCTTGATAAGCATTATCACAAAGCTTGTTGAACAATTAGTAAAGCTCTTTGTTTATATTTTACAAGCTTAAAAAAAAGAAGTGGGGTCATGTGATATATGACTATTTTTAAAAAAAAAATAAAAAATAAAATATTGTTTCTATTTTGTTTTTATATCAATTGTTTATATAAGTTTTAATTTGCTACATATTATAATAAGTGAAAACTTTTTAAACATAGAGATATTTATTTGTGCATATTTTTTTAAATGGCATAACTTTTAAGTAAAGAAAAAAAATGGAAAACTATTTAATAATACATTGTCATCATCATCACCATCATCATCATCCTCCTCCTCCTCCTCATCATCATCATTATTATTATTATTTAATTATAAAAATAACATCCAGAATATATGTAAATAAAATTTATACTTAAATTTATCTTTACCATCATATTTTTAAAATTATCATCTTCATTTTTAATAACCATCTATTTGTAAAAAAAATCACCTAATTTAATCCAGTTTTCAATTCATAGTTCCTTTTCTCCACAACATTTTATGAATTTTTTTTATTTCATATATTTATTTCACTTGATGTTATTTACAATCTTTTGGGATATAGTTTAAGACTTTATCTGTTTATATATTTAGATCTTTTCTAGTGATATATCTAATCTCTTAATTCTTTGAATAATAGCAATGATATGAATTTGTTGTAAAATACTTAATATTTTATTATGTGATCTATAATTTCTGTTTTTATTAAGTAACCAAATCTTATTTGCACAAGTAACGGTTCTTTAAAGGCATGAGAAAATGAGGGGAATAAGTAAATTATTCTTAATCCAGCATTTTTTTTTAATTCTGAAAAATTTAGAAATCTATTTGTATATTGAAAAGGCAAATTTATGGAATGTTATAAACAATTCAAGGAAGTTATTTAATTTGATGTTTTATAATTGAATTTGTAATTCCAATTTGCATTTCTGATAAATATATAAGATATCTAAGCAAATCTGAAAGCGTCCTTATATGTGTGCATGTGAACTTCACTGTTTATTTTAAAGGATTTGTAAAAGTTAATGCATGAGTATTTAGAAGGAAATTCAATTTTCACAAGAATGATTTTAATCTATTTGTTTGTGGTTCAAAGATGCACCATAATAATACCATACATAAATCCATCTGCAGTGAATTATATATGTATATAATTAATGTATGTATTACAGAGGATTAATACAATTATATATATTAAAGCGTAAAATAATTCTTAGAAGACTCATTACATGATTAAGGTGTCTCCTATAGCCTTCTACAAAGTATAATAGAAATCATTATTCACCAGATTTTCAGCTGTTGGATATAAGAAATTTAATTGTTTTTCTTTCTAGTTTAATATTTTATCTAAAGATAAGTAGATAGATATTTTATTTATGCACGTTAATTTTACTATCCAAAGATAGTTTACCAGCAGTCAATTAGAATGCTAGCTAGGTTGGCTATGGTCTTAGAATCTGAAATATTTTCAAGTTTTACTCAGCTCACCCTTCATTTCGGATTATGGAAATGAAGAATGTAAATAAATCACAAGACTATGGAATTCTTAAAATCATTTAAGATATGCAGGAGAAATGGTAACAGTTTTATACATTAGATTAAATTTTAAGTCATAAGATCTGAAATAATTGACCAAAATATGCTATTTACCTAATCAAAATATGTTTGGAATATTGTAATTTATATTTTCTTGGAATATCTATAAACGTGGTTATATTTTAACATACCATCAAAAAAAATTTATGACAAAAAGTGAATTAAAATAACATTTAGCCCCAACTTTCAAAATCTTTTTTTAAAATTATGGTTTGCAGATTGAAAAAATTATGATTTAAAATAGTCAACTAAATTAAAA
Source organism: Epiperipatus broadwayi (assembly GCA_028023455.1). Lineage (NCBI taxonomy): Eukaryota > Metazoa > Onychophora > Udeonychophora > Euonychophora > Peripatidae > Epiperipatus > Epiperipatus broadwayi. The sequence continues at coordinate 10,047,489 of JAQFVV010000010.1, read as the reverse complement.
TATACACAAGTTTTAATTTTTTTATGAAAGGCACAAACTTTATAGCAGGAGACCTCAGTCAGTTGATTATAATCTACTAATCAATCACAATATGTTTTTGGTATATTATTCTTTTTAAACATCATATTGAAAACTCTTTTTTCATTTCTTTTTTTAAAAGTTGTTTTTACTTTATATAAATTATATAATTTGTACAAATTTTATTCAATGTTTCAATCATAATCTACATCAAGCATTAAGATTCATATATTATTAATTAACTTATTATACTATTAATATAAAATATAAAAAAATATATTTAATAATATATAACTTTTAAAATGATAATAGATTATAGTTGAAATGAAGAATAAATTTTGTAAAAATTACACAATTCATATAAAATAAAAACAAGTCTTAAAATAAAGTGGAGCAAGACTATTGATAATTGGATGCATTAATTTGAAAAGAAGAAAATGATTGGACATTTGTTTTTAATTAAACAATAAAAATTCTATAAATTCAATAATATTTTTAACTTTCTTCACTTACACAATCCAACAAAATTTATGGAGAAAATTGAAAGAATTGAATGAGAAATTCAAGGAAGATTTGAAGGTTTTTTTAAAAACATTGAAAGCAAAATTTGTTTGATTTTTTTTAAGTTTATCAAATCAAGTATGACAAAGCTTTAAATCAAAACTTGGTAATATTTGCTATGAAATATTGATATCTGGGAATGAATTGATTAAAAATTCAAAAGGATTTATATTGAAAATTAAAAGAATATATTTGGAAGTATATTCAACAAAAACCTCAGATTAGACAAATATTACATATCTAATGATTTCATGCTTTCATTCTAAGTATTTAGTGAAATTATCATTTTAAAATATGAATGTCATCAAATCAAAAACTAGAAAATTTTAAGCCAGTAAATACCTTGATCAATACTTATGGTATGATTATCCACTTTCTCTTATAATTCCAATTTTTTAAAAAAATATTGTTAAATAGTCATAATATCAAAAATGTCATTAATAATTACAGTATATATTTTAATTTTCTTTATATTTCACTATGTATAATATATGCTAAAATCAGATTTAAAATTGTACTTTTTCCTTTCGAGTGTACAAGAAAAGTGTGAGATCTATTGTATTGAAAAAAAAAGTAATCTATATTTACATTTATCTTTATTGTTAAAAGATGGTTGCCTTGACAACAGTTTGAGATTGTTGATTACTATCTTTATTGGGATTATCTAAGTGTTGACTGGTTTGGTAATGGTTAAATATATATATAACATTATAAATTAGAGTTTGGAAAATATTAATTGGAATAAACTGAGGGTTCAGTACAGTGGTGACCTCTGGAGCTTAAGGTCCACTCAGCATGATTTCAGCTCTGTAACTACTGATGCTTCAATTTCTTAAGAACTTTTGAGCAATAAATCATTTATTTATTTTTAATTTAAATTTCTTAATTAATAGCAATGTGTTTTAATTTGAAACTAAAGATTTAATATTAGCTTCACTTAAAAATAAATGAAAAATGCATATAAAATTTTTATGTTTCTATAAAATAAATTAAAGGAATTTTATGTAATTTAATATCCCATTAAATAAACTAAATTATATAAACTTATTATCCTTTAATTGTTGATCCACAAATAGAAAGAATGCTGATTACGCTAACAATTCTTAGATTGAAATTAAGCCAAGGAAAATGGAGTGGGGGGGGGGGTACTTCAAAGCTTTGGTTTTAGATCACAGAAAACAAACATGTAAATTGACTATGTAAATTATTAATATCATTAATGAATAAAATACTTAAAAGCCATATAGTTAAATAACAAGCAAACTTGGAAGGAGGAAGGGATTAATTGCAAAATCATTTGTTCTGCATTTCAACTTTACAAATACAGTTTTAAATATTTTTAATACAGATTACTGTATTCAATTAATAATAATCTTTTAATTAATAGAATATTATTACATTAAACATCACATGATCACTATCTCATACTAGCACATAATTGTTATTAAACAATTCAAAACAAAGCAAAATCTCTCCTTATAGGTGGGTGCTGGAGGGTTGCATTAGATCCTAAGATCTAGGTGCAGTGCTCTCAGATCCAAGGCTCCTTAATGATGAAGGCCACAAGCCAGCAACTAGTCTGGGGATATTGGATGAGTAGGCACTAGATAGGGATTTTATGCACAAGCCTTCTGGCATCCATTGATTGCTCTTGTTAGCACAAGATGGCACTACTATATGGAGAGTTTTGCTTTGTTTTGAAATATTATTACATAACAAATAAAATTTAATGAAAGTTCTAAAAAGAAAATTTTGTAAATGGGAATGAAAGAATGTTTGAAGTAGTAAATAACAAATATAAAATACTTTTTACAATAAATGCTTTTTTTTTCTTTTATGTGTCAAAGCATCGGCCGGGAAGCAAACCCACAAACCCAGGAAACTGCTTGTAAGGCAGCTGTGCTGACCACTCGACCACCAACACTTGACAAAAACATAAATGCACTAAAAGGCAAAAAATAATTTTTTCTTCAACTTTCATAAATAAAAACATGCCATATTCATATTTAAAAATAGGTTTTAGTTTCACTTTCTATTAATTTTTATGGGATTCTTATCAAGCAAGAATTACAAATTAACATGTTTAATTTAATATTATTCATCATTTTATTACTATGCACAAGAGTGAATTCAAAATTATCTGTATTCTGGCTGTAAAATTTATTTTAATCAACTTTTAAAAAAGACAAATACATCATTTTTGACATAATCTACATGATTTTCAACAGACTTTGTCCATCTGTCAACAAACATTTGTATTTTATCATTAAAAATGTTTTTGGGCTGAGTTTTTATAGGTAATAGTTCATTAGGTCATGATCAGAAATATAAGAAGGATGCTCCAACATCTTTAAACCAAGTTTTTGGAAAGTTTGAACAATATAGATAATTATGCATAGACATGCATTGTCTTGCAATGTCCCAGATAATAGTTCTTTGCATTTTATCCAAATTTTAGATTTCAGCTAGAATTGCTGATTGTTTTAATTCTTTTCCTGATAATGTTTCAATATTATCCATTGAGAATACCAGAAAACTGTACTAATTTTTATAGCTGACTTTTGAATTTTTCTTAGTTGGTGATTGAAGATATTTCCATTTTATACCCTACTATTTCTTTCATGCTCATAATAAGTCTCATCCTTAGTAGTGATTCTTATTGAGAAACTTCCAACTTTCTTAGAGTATCACTCCAAATTTTGTTTACAGATGTTCACCACTTCTATTTGTGCTCTTTTGAGGGTTATTTCAGTACACATGGGTTATTTAATAGGCAGAGCCATGGATCATTTGCAAATGATTTCCCATATAATCCACTGTTGCTCATATATCCAGCAGAATCAAGTCACATGCATACCTAATGTTGTTATCAGTCATGGGTATATATGAGTGCCCAGTTTATTCTCCACGACTGACACTTGTGAAACATTCCTTGAACTTCTCAATTCATTTATGCATTTCACTTTTTCCATACTGTGTATAAAGTCTTTGATAATTAACAGCACCAGATACATTCTTAAACATTAAAAATGAATTGCTGCATACAGCTCTTCTTTTGTGAAAATCACTACTGGAGCAGTTTTTTTCAGACTATAAACACATTTTAATTGATGTAACAAATTCAAAACTATACAGTAGTGACTGGGAAGACAGTAAGTTTATATGGTTAGTACTGATAACATAATGCAGTTAATAGAAGTTTTAATGTAACCTGACTGCAGATAATTTTTGACACATTTTTGTATATAGAAAAAATATATCTAATTTTTATTTATGTAAAGTATATCTAAGAGTATTTCTGAACATGATCAATTTATGCTTTTATTTGTAAAAGCTGAAAAAAATTTAAGAATATTTTTTATTTTCTACTTTGGAGTTTTATATATTACAGATCAGAAATTCAGAAGTGGTTGAAAATTGAGTACAAAGTTTTATCTAGACAGGAAGACTAAAAGCAGGGTCAGTTAAATAAAAGCTTATAATTATAAATTTATTTAAACACACATTGATTACATAAATAATATTCATTAAGGCTGTAGCCTCAAGCACATGCATATAAAATGTGATAGTAGGAACCTCTACAGGTCTTAAAACCACAAGCTTACTCATTGTTCCCCTCTTTTCTTCCAATGAGTAAGCTTGTGGTTTTAAGACCTGTAGAGGTCCCTACTATCGCATTTTATACGCATGTGCTTGAAGCTACAGCCTTAATGAATATTATAAAAGCTTATAATAAAAAAATTATCTGATCCAGTTTTCAGTGAATTATTCAGTTTTAAATTACAAAAAGTGCTGCTAGAAATTATTAGCATCCATGTTAAATATAAAATCAGAAATTTAAATTTTTCATTCAGTTTTTGCTAAAATGATTTGCCAACATTAAAGACATTGTGTCGTCATTAGTAATGTTTATGTAAACAAAGTTTTAACTAGATTGGAAATTGGGTTATGGATTATTATGAACCCTGAATTTAAATTTAAAATGATATAGACACATTTCACTTTCATTTGCTATTTTCTTCTGCTAAGCAGTCACTATTTTTAATTTTCTAAATTATATAAGCAAAAAATAAAATAAGCTTTAAATATTCTACTACCAGACAAAAACTTCTAAGAGAAATACTGAAAGAAAAGATAGTGGTTATCAGGTTTGCCATCAGATGAAAATTTGAATATCTTTTTTATTTTTGTTTTATCCATTACTGACTATTATTTTAGCCACCTGAAAACAAAATTTCTATTTTCAAACCTAGCATATAGTTATATTAGTAGCATATTGTTGTATCATGAGATTCTTACTAATAAACAGATACTAAATGGTCAGAAACTAACTGAAGATTATTTGATGAATATTAATAAGATTTGAAGTGAATTTGGTGTCAACTGATAGAATATTGCAGAAAATATCTGATTGAAGATGAAGAAAGCTATTAATATTCAATGAAGACCTAAACAGTCAAAGTTGAACCAATTTATTATTAGGGTGTGTAAATTATAGTTATTGATTATGGTAAAGGTATCTGGATAGATCTTAGTATATAAAATGATATCCGTAATTTAGAACCATTGAATATAAATTTCTTTATTATAGCAAAATGTAATTTAGGTAAAAACCATAGAAAATGTTTTTTTTTACTGTTTTATGTGTGCCTGATAAATATACTTGATACTATTTATTAAATACAAAATTGATATTACAAATATTTAGATGTGATATATAATATCATTTTAAAATTATAATCAAAACTATGTTAAAAATATATTCATTTACATATAAAAAATTTATAATTAACAAACCATGAGTATAGGGTTTTGTTAGTTATATCATAATTGGTCCAGTACATCTTTAGTAAACAATTATAAATATTTAATAGTAAAAATATTAGATGAACTATTGGATTTAAGTAGGCACATTTAGTCATTATATATGTAACAGTTTATCATATGTATTGCACACATAATATAATCTATCCAAATTCTAATATTAGAAAAGAAATATAGATTTTTAACATTAGCTAGACTATTACGAGAATGTTAATACAACTTGGATTGTCTAAGTAAATATTTCCTAGATTATCATGTCTTTTTTATTACTTTATATTTTCAGTAGATTGGCTGTTCCGAAAGTTTATAACTATAAATTTATTAAGCACATATACATTATGTAAGTAATATTTTATTAAGGTTGTGAACCTCAAGAGTATGTGCCTAAAAATGCGAAGATAGGGACCTCTTTAAATTATCGTAATAGATTTCTAACTATAAAATATTTCCATTAACTCATTGTAAATTGAAAGATTTTGTGAGTACTAATGTGTAATAGGAATTGTGGACTTAATCAGTGAAGTATTGAATAGCTTCATGCTCTCAGATCTAAATGCTTTAGTTTCGCCTATTCATATAGAAAGTAGATTGAAGTAAAGAGTGGTTCCGCTCTTTTCTTCCAAAGTTTATAACATATTTGTATTATTGTTGATTGTTTTCCAGTTTTTAAAATTTTAATCATTATTAAATAGGAAAAATTTTAATTATATTGCTAATTTGCTTTAACATTCCAATTAATTTTAATATAATACTTAGATTAATTTACTTCAAGGTGGATTTTAGTTTAACAAATTGATTGTCAAACTTTATTATATTTGTGTGATAACAGTTTGAATTTAAACAGATTCTAATAAATAATACTATTTTAGTATTTACTTTAATATTTAGCAAAGATTAAAAAAGTAAAAGTAATAGATAAATATTATGAAAAAAATATGAAAAAACAAATTATATATTTGGTTAAACAGAAACATTATTAGACTAGATTTTAAACTAAAAGTTGGAATTCAGTGCTGGGCAATTATAACTTGTGAATATTGCAGTTTGAGTATTTTAATGATGATGATGATGATGATGATGATTATTATTATTATTATTATTATTATTATTATTATTATTATTTTACATGCACTTTTTACAAATCTGTTTTTAAGTATTGAAAAGGAAATCACTCTTCACACATGCACTGCTTAATTTTAAATGTATGAATTTGCCTACACGCATCCATAAATGAGAAGTTTTAAAAGAATAAGTAAATCACATATCCTTTTATATAAGCCAACTCTTACTTGTGATGCCTAATTCAGGGCTTGATTCTTTTGTATACCCGATATTTCAACTGATAAACAAATTGTACAAACTACTTACAGATCAATACTGTGTTGTATAAAAAATATGTTTTAATAAATGCTATAAAACTTATGTTCTTTGCTGTAATCTTTCTGATTATAGTAAGATATGAAGTCTCAAAAGCTAAAGGTTCCTAGGTTAATTGTCAGTTGAGTAAAATAAATGGTCTTCTTTATATCAATTTATTTGTATCCAACATATCATTTGACTGTTTGAGAAATCGATAACTGAATAAATTTTTGATTAGTTTAATATATAGTAATGCAAATGAATGCATATTTAGAAACATAATTTATTAGCCTACTTCTAAAAATGTTTTATTTCTAATTTTTTAAATTTTTTGCTAATGAACAAATGCATTCTCATAAAAATTATTCATCATTATGTAAATGAATAAATTTATATTCTGTTTTTTTTTTTTTAGTTTTCAGTCCTTTTTCGCATTTAATGGGATATTACAGATTAATAAAGAGAGAGTCCATTGATACACTTAACAAAGTCAGCATTACAAAGAAATCAAAAATTTACAACTTACAAACATAATACATTGCATATACATTATTTCCACATTCCATGTATATTTGCATTAAATTAGGGAACATAGTTAGCACATCTCACTATAGCTTGGAGCATATTTATTTTTAAGACTATGTAATTGCATATATGTCTGATGATGTAATTAGTTTTTTTCTCTGTTTATTGCATTCAGTTTACTTTTAAATGTGTTAGGGTCTTCTAGTATTATTGTTATAAAGGAAAATGCATTTTGTGCACCAAGAACATAGAGTATAAATGTTAAACTTCTTATTTCTGAAAAGCAAGCCTTTGGAATAAATTTAATTATTGAATGAATTGTGGCATTATTTTTTTAATATAATTTATTTTTAATTCCATATGTAATGTTGAAGATTTTATGCTATATTAATTTATCTATTTCTGTTGCTAATATATCATTGTGTGGTAATGTGTTATATTGTTGATGGGTGCTAGATAAGCACTATGAAATAGAAATGCCTGAGCTATATAGTAATTATCATGCCATATGTGAAATGTAATTGCTATTCTATAGTTCAATAGGTCATTATCTGAGATATCTTTGAAATTCATCATCATTCAGGATCAAGAATTTTTTTGAAATTACTTTATTTTTGCTGGTGTACTGTAATGTATTTTGCTTTTTGCCTCCACATTTCTATCTTGGTAGCTAGATTTTCCTTTGCTGGCCTCACTATTTATATGAACTTGTGGCATATACAGAATTATAATGTCATTTATCTCTTTTGATATGTAATCCTTATATTGTTTTGTTGTGTGTGTGATTATTATTCTAACATATATCAAATTCTATTTTTTTTATTTCTAGATTGTTTTTCTTTTAATGACAACCTTATCTATATCCATCTGAGGTTTATCTTTTGTGCATAAATATGTGCTTATGTTAATTATATTACAACCCTTGCCTCATACATTAACACAGTTCATTGCTAATTATTTATGGAGGTCATATTAATCACATTAATGTTTGATTCCTCTAACAAATATTAACAATATTGTTTCTTGATCTGTAATTTGTGTTGGTACATTTTGTGGATTAATGTTATTATGTAGCCTGACTCTAAGCACATAGCTATTGTCAAATGTAGGAATTGGTGTATCTTTATGGTAAATTGATTGTAGATCAACAACATTACTAACTTTATTAGCTTTTTAAAATCTTATATCATATCGTGTAAATAAACCTTTTTAAATATCTCAGTAATTATGTTTTATCTGTTGATTGAACATAACTAGTATATAATTTCTAAGCATTGTAGTTTGTCTTTTGAATCTGTTTTGTTGCTTTGTATCATAAATTCCATAACAAAATAAGGGTGATTCCATTGTTCATCTAGTGACAAACCCATCCACATATTGTATGTGCTGAGATCATATAATAATTTATGTAGAAATTTATATAATGACTATGTAGTATCAGTTATAGTTAAACTAAGAGTTTGTATTAATGAAAAACCATATAATTCTCTAGATATTAATGAATTAAATTTAACTGAAATTTTTTATAGCATTTTGTCAATCAATGTTGTAGATGAGCTTATGTTATTTTTTAAAGCTGTGTCCACAAAAAGATTAAGTTTATAATGGTTTTCAATGCAGTCTTATGAAATCTGGATGTTGTATTTTGCTTCTTATTGGTATCTCAGTTGGAATCTGTAATATTATTTGTCTCCACTAGAAGTTTAGCAACGTTGGCATAAGTGATAGTCATTTCTTCATGTACTTTTTTTTTTTTTTTACAAAACATGGCCATGCTGCCTATATGATGTTTCTATGGCAAACAGAAGTAAATATATATTTTCAAAAGATGCAATTGTAGTTGAAAAGACTGTATGTGTAATAGGCCTAGCTTATATATACTTTGCTATTTTCCCAAAAAGTTAATATAGTTATATTATATTTAGTAATTTATAAAAATAATTAGAGACTTGTAACTAATAAATTGGAAGTCATAAAGAAGCTTCTCCTATATATAATCTTTGCTTTTAAATTTCCATAAATTTAGTTGATTTTGTGCAAACTATTTGCATGACAGGTCAGAATAGTTAATTCTTAAGTTTATTTAAAAATAATAATATATAAAAATTATTTAATAATAAATTTAATGTTGATGGAGAGATAAAACTATAAATCCAAAGGAAAATTACACATTTGTTCACATTTAATCAGATTTTTATTTACAGCACTGAACTTTGCATTCTGTCTTCATTAGTCATTCATGTAAACATGAATAATCATTGGCTATAAGATAAAAAAATCAAAGTGAAATTTAACTAGTTTCTGCATATTTGACTTCCTTATTAAAAAACACAATTTCATATGGCCATCCTTCATTACTATTTCATTATTAAAGTTAATAATTCCAATATTTTGAAAGCTGTAAATGGCTGCAGTACAAAATTATACTATTTACTGGAAGTAATCTGGAAATCAGTTTGCTATTACTATCTAGTACCCAAACAATTATTCATGCTTAAATGATGATTTATGAGTTTTACTTTTTTCAATACTATTTTTTAAAATCAATCAAATATTCTCCAAACACTATGCATCATTTTTTGAAAAGTATAGAATATTGAATATGACCACTAAGATCAATCATTTTTTGACATCCTTTTGCTCTTGTCTCTGTGATCTTTTCATCGGAAATGGTAACATATATTACATGATATTTGTGATACTTTTTTGATCTCTAGGAATTGTAATCATAGGATAGATCAGATAAATGTAAAAACTTTATTTAATGATAATTATTAAATGGCTTTATTGCTTGGGAGTTCGTAAGAAATTTGAGCATTGGAAGTGGTAGAACTGGAATTGGTCCAAGAACTTTATGCTTCAGGATCTGGCATTTTACCATTGTACTAGCAGGTTCTGTAATAATAATAATAATAATAATAATAATAATAATAATAATAATAATGATGATGATGATGATGATGATGATGATGATGATGAAGAGGAGGGGAGGAGTTGCAGAAGAAGAATAAAAAATAGTAGTAGTAGTTAGTAGTAGTAGTATCAGCAGCAATAGCAATAGCAGTATCAGCAGTAGTAGCACTAGTGTGTATTAGAATATTTATTAGTCAAATACATTAGATTTAAGAGATTTTGAATTCCTTATTTTAAATAAACTATATATATATATAATCCAATGTTTTTAGGTACAAACCGTGTATAATTTTGCATTTCAATCTGATATTTCGACAGACTAGCAACCGCCATTATCAAGGTTAACTTTTGAAAGAACAATCTCGTTAGATCTCAACGAATAACGTGACTCAGTGCGAGATGAGAAGTGCGATTCAACTTGAAGTAGTTCAGCATCCACAATATAAGGCTTATCAACATGTTTATTTCCCTCAGTTTTTCCACCTGTTAATTTCAAGTTAATATTAGATAAAATGAGAGGTTTCCACATAGCTGGAATACGTTGTGCTTTATCAGCCCTATTTAAACCAGTAGGTCTCTTTAATATTTCAATTGACTCTCTCATGGTTCTTAAATCATATTGCTCCAAATTTGCAAGTATTTTTGTATTGTCAAAATCAGGTTTGTGACCAATTTTTAAAAAATGAGAAGTAAAAACTGATGTGTTAATTTTTTGATTAAAAGCATTTCTATGTTCCTTAATTCTGACATTTATTCATCTATTAGAATGACCCACATAGCTTCTTAAGCACTGCAAACATGGAATTTCATAAACTCCTTGGTGTTCCAAAAATATTCTGTCTTTAGGTTTATATAAAAAAATCACCCATTTTTTTGCCAGTAGAAAAAGTAGTCTTTATATTAAAACAAGAAAGTCTTCTACTTATTTTATCAGTAACCCCTACTTAAGACTTTCTTGTTTTAATATAAAGACTACTTTTTCTACTAGCAAAAAAACAGGTGATTTTTTTATATAAACCTAAAGACAGAATATTTTTGGAACACCAAGGAGTTTATGAAATTCCATGTTTGCAGTGCTTAAGAAGCTATGTGGGTCATTCTAATAGACAAATAAATGTCAGAATTAAGGAACATAGAAATGCTTTTAATCAAAAAATTAACACATCAATTTTTACTTCTCATTTTTTAGAAATTGGTCACAAACCTGATTTTGACAATACAAAAATACTTGCAAATTTGGAGCGATATGATTTAAGAACCATGAGAGAGTCAATTGAAATATTAAAGAGACCTACTTGTTTAAATAGGGCTGACAAAGCACAACGTATTCCAGCTATGTGGAAACCTCTCATTTTATCTAATATTAACTTGAAATTAACAGGTGGAAAAACTGAGGGAAATAAACATGTTGATAGCCTCGTATTGTGGATGCTGAACTACTTCAAGTTGAATTGCACTTCTCATCTCGCACTGAGTCACATTATTCATTGAGATTTAATAAGATTGTTCTTTCAAAAGTTAACCTTGATAATGGTGGTTGCTAGTCCATCGAAATATCGGATTCAAATGCAAAATTATACATGGTTCATACCCAAAAACATTGTATTATCTACATCATAAAACTGTGAAAATGTTAAATATAATATTATATATATATATATATATTTACTCTTTCAAAAAAATATATATATTTACTCTTTCACTTTAAGCAATACTTTTTATTCTCTATTATGTTCTTTTACTTTTCTTTAAATGATTTATAATAGATATATTAAGCATTTGGAAACACAAGCTTAACAGTGAAAACTTTTAATTCAATATGTTAAGCATGCTTTCAATATCTTTATATCGATATCAAAAATGAGTCAAATTGTGGGCAAAGGTTGTGATATAAATATCATGTAAATTGTATTCATAATGTACACAAATATACTTATATGATCCACTTTTTAGAGAGAGGGAATCAGGATTCCTTTTGGTTTATAGCATTATGATTATTAACAATATGCCAGGTTTCCTTTATCTTACTTTTAGCATCCTTCTTTTCTAGAAATACAATGCTGGGTGATATAGGTTCAAATGTATAGCCAAGTTTATATAAGATGCAGTGCCATTTATTTTGGAGAATCTTGTTTCAGCCTAGCAACAAGACTTCTCCAACACCAATACCTGTACAAAAGAGCCAAAGGCTATCCAGACCACAAATCCATATTTCTAGAGCATGAAAACAAATTTGCCATACATTTGAACCTACACCAGCCAGCATTATATGTCTAGAAAAGAACCATGCTAAGCATAAGATATAGGAACCTGGCTTATTGCCATATAGACAAAAAGGAATCCTGCTTTTCCCTCTCTAAGGATTATGTAAACATATTTGCATACAATTTACATATTTATATTACACCTTTTAACCACCATTCACTCATTCATTACTATGGTTATGATACTGAAAGCATGCTTAGCATATTAAATTAAAAGTTTTCACTGTTAAGCTTTTCTTACTTTGTGTTATCAAGTGCTTAATGTATCTAATACTTTTTTTAACAGCTTCTCTTGATTATCGGTCTCTTTTAAAATGTAAAACCCAATAATCTTAATTTGATATTTTTTATGTATACATGCACACACGGATATTTTATTTCTATAATTTATTATTGATTTGTTATTTTTATTTTTTAATCTATCTAATATGGATAAATATGCAATAGATATTATAATTTTATGGCATTTTCATGCATCGAGTTGCAGTGCAGAACACTAATTTTATTGAATAACATTATATATATAATTTTTCTAATACAATCATTTAAAAATTTATTAAACTAAAATTTTTAAAAATCTTTAAAACTAATTTTAAATATTCCATTTTAATTTATATTATTTGTTAATGTCTTTAGACATTTTAAGGCCTAAACACAAATAACGAAACTCAATAAGTTTGTTTCTTCCTCTAGAAAGAAATAACGTAAAAGATATTTTAATGCACCATCTCATATTTGAAGAAAATGTATGAGTTCTCCATTATAAAGAATTACGACTGAAGTTCAATATAAGAAGTATGCACATTAGAAAAGATGATGAAGTCCAAATTGTTCATGAATATTATAAACGTCAACAAGTTTGTAAACTAGTACAAGTTGATCGTAAAAAGTACAGAGAGAGAGAGAAAGCCAATGGCGCATCTGTACATGTTGGTATTCATCCATCAAAGGTGGTGATTGTTAAATGGATGATGGATAAAGTTAGTTAAAGAATTTTAGAAAAGAAGACACATCTCATCTTGCTGCAGGAAAAGGAAAATATACTGAAGAATCTGTTGCTATGGAAACTTCTTAGCTTTTGGGTTAAATATTTATAAAATAAAAAAAAACAGATGAAAAAAAAAAAATTTATTCTCTCTTTTTCCTCTTTTAAAATTAAATTTACAAAAATGTTTTCTTCATTATCGTATTTTTTCTTTCTTATTTCTTCTACTGAACCTTTTTTAAAATACTTTTGGATTTGCAATTTTTATTCCTATATATTTAAATTTGTAATAAATATTAAATAAATCTAAAAATATTTTTATTATATTTTATAATTATTTTATATAGCGCGATGTTTATAAACTGTATTAGCTAAACAGCATTAAGCTGTTGCACATGCGCTTTGCAGATTTTAACTATAAACGACTGAATACAAACACTTCAAACACAGATAGATGGCCAGGCCATTCTGTCTTTTCTCAAAGACTTTATCATGTGTTTGAAGTGTTTGTAGTCAGTCATTTATAGTTAAAATCTGCAAAGCGCATGTGCAACAGCTTAATGCTGTTTAGCTATTATATTTTATAATATATTCTTATATTTAAGTGGATATTTTAAATAATTATATATTTATATTTTATTATTTTATTATATATATTATTTTTATTTCTATATATATTAAAAATATTTAAATAGTTTATTAATTAGCTACTATTAATTTCAGCTCTGAATCATTATTTTGTGTTCACAAACATAGGTTTTGTTTTTTATTATTATTATTATTATTATTATTATTATTATTATTATTATTATTATTATTATTATCATCATCATCATCATCCTTCTTCTTCTGTCTATACTATTTTTAGTGAAACATTATTTTTCTCATTTTAATCAAACATGCTTTACATATATGTTTACTGAAAATTTTTTGACATATTTATGCTGTTTTAGTCTTGTTTTATCTTTATGTAGTTATTTGTTATATATTTTTCTTAGTTATAATTGATTTTATAAATTATTTTTAAATTATCTTTATTGTTTTATTTACATATAAATGTTTAATGCTCAATATATTTATCATGTTCTTTTTTCATTTATTACTTACATGCTAAATTTGTTTATATATAAATTTTTTTATTGGATAATTATTATATTTAAATTCTTCTGTTATTTTTAATTTTTTTTTTACATAACTTACATATGCTCATATTTCGTTCTTATTCTTATTAATGAATAAAATTATCGAATTGGATAAATCAAAAGAAGTGATCCATATCAAATAAATAATTAAAAAATAGAAATATAGAATAGAATTATAAATCCAACATTACAATTTTATATATTGAGTGCGTGTGTGTGGAAGCTTACATGTTTGGTTAAAAATTAATTTAAATTTAATTGAAAAAATATCTAAGAACTTTATACTTTTATGATTTATTTTAAATAAATATTTGTAAAATTATGTTAAAATCCAGAAATAAAAGTGAAGCAATTAAAGACTGAAATTATTCATTTTTTTTATTTTTTTTTTTGAATGATGTTTCTAAATTTTTACCATCTTAATTCACATATCTTAACTCTAACATTTTGCCTGGCAGTAACCATGATGACCTCTTTGAATATTTCACAGACAAATGAAGAAATCCCCGATACATGATGGAGAATATTCTGTAATCCAGACATCATGTGATAACAGGTATAAAAGCTGCAGTTTGTTTAGAAAATCCAAACAGTCAACACAAATTCTTATTGCAGTCAGGATTTAGTTTCAAATTTTTGAATATCCATTTTGTTTGTCGTCTACATGATGTCAGGCTAAGCTAGTTTAGGCAGTTCCCTTTGCTAGGCAAATGACTTCTCATCATTCTAACAGAAAGATGAACAACAACAAATAAATCAAAAACCATCATGAATTAATTTATTAATTCTTTATTTCAAATCTCATTTGTTATAGTCAACTGTTAGTAGAAACTGTAATTTATTGTTTTATATGACATTATATTTTTTGATGATTTGATTCGGAAATAATGAAGATAAACTTAACAAAATAATGAACAATTGTGACAAAATATAAAATAAATAGAGAATAAAAATGAATGCGAATAAAATTAAAACTATGTAGTAAGTGTTTAGTATTAAAAAAACTAAATATAATCTAATTTTTGATGAAACATATTAATACTTTTAAATATTAATGGAAACAGTTAAGTGATTATACAACCATGAAGAAGATATTAAAATAGTAGTTACAATAGTCAAAAAGCTTTAAAAAAATAAATTATCTAAGAAAAAAGTTTATTGAATGTTTGTCAATAATGTGACTTCAAAGCAGAAATTTGAATAATTAAGAAAGGAAGTAAGAATTAAAATATTAAAAGATACATTAGTAAAACAAAGAGGCTGCTTACTTTTGTCATTTATTGTAAGTTTGGTAATCAATGATTAGCAAATGCTTTATTTTATTTTAAATATCAATCCTCAGATTGATGTCTGGATTTTCTCTTTATCAATGAGGTTTTGGATTTATGGTTGGAAGTGATATAATTAAGCATCTAGAAACCATCTTTAATTCCATCTTACCATTCAATTTAACAACCTAAAATTAAAATCCACCTAAAGCTTTAAACACAACGTAATTTATATAAACAACTGTAGAGATCTTACTTCAGTTCAATATTTATATGGTCAGTACTTTGAAATCATTATTGATTATAGGTACATTTTCTCTCTGGCTAAGAATCCCATGCTAGTACTGTCACTGGTCAGGCCAGCAACACCTGAAGAAGAGGGAAGAATAATATCTCTCAAAATGCTGTGCATATAATAATCCATTTGATGTGCTATTACTAACAGTTGAATGAATTTGGAATATTTAAATAAAGTTAAATTTTTTTAAAGATATTCAACACTCATATTAGATGATGGAAATAGTCCAAAATAAAAGTACAATCAATAATATCAAATCATTTAATTTTTCAGCTCACATAATATATAAGAAAACATGTGATAATGTGATGTGATGTACGGTGGCTTCTCCTTAAACAAAGTCAAGAATATCTGAACAATTATGCCCAGATAAACCTGTTAGCCTCTTAATTTTTCATTCCCAACTCTAAGTTTTCCCATATTCTGCTCCATCCCATTTCCACAACATAATCTTTGTCAACTCTAAGGCCTTTATATCTAAATCCCCCTTATCATTTCCCAATCCCAGCATAAAAACCAATAATTCACTTTTTGTATAACCACTTTTTTCATATTTATTCCTCCATAACTTCAATATATGTAACCTTTCTATTTTCAAGCATTTACATTAACAAATGCCTAATATTTTCTATTCCTTCCTTACATAATTTACAAAATAAATCACCCATATTTTTCTATTTACATGTATATTCTCTTGTTGCTAAAGATCCCGTTTGAGCCTTAAAGAATAAACTACTTTCCTTACTATTATCATTTATTAATTCACACCTAATATTGATAATTTCTATATATATTTAAACTCTTTTTACTCTCCATACTATTTCTCTAACTCTCTATTCTTTATCAATAAATCTTTTCTTTTATCCCATTCCTTACTACTATAACACTCAACAATCCTCTTAACACAATCATCACATCTTTTGTACAAATATACTGATATAAATTCTTTATCCAAATCTTTTGCATACCACATTACCTTTCTCACCCATCTTGTTACTTGCCCTTTACTCATAACCCAATTAAATACTATTTTGGCTAGTCTTTTATTATCCATAAATTGCAATCTACCAAACATTTTCATTTTACTTTTTGCACCTCTCATATGAAAACTTGACCATCCTATTTCTCCTTGAATTGCCTCCTTTGCTGTCCATACATCTGCATCCAATGCATGTCTTCCTACTTCTCTTTGAACTTTTTCTAAATAATCTAATACCCCTTTACTAACACATAATGTATCATTACCATATGTTAACCCTGCTACTGCAACTCCCTTCCATATAATTCTAGCTACATCATATTTATTATATGAAGACAGTGTTAATTTCTTTATCAATCCCTTTCTTTTCTTTGTTTCATTTATCAATTTTTTCTTCTATTCATCCAAATAATTTTTCTGATTACCTAAAATAATTCCCAAATAACTATATCTATTCACCACACTTAACTTAATATCTCCCAATAAAAATTCTACATCTTCTCTTTCTCCCTAGTGCCATCTGTAGTCAGCTTGAGTAATCAGTGACTACCACATGCTTTATTGCATTTTAAATCCTTATATTCACTGATAAAAGCAAAAATCAGAAACCTGTCTGAAAATGGGAATTTCAAATGCAATAAGGCATTTGATAATCACTGACTATTTAAGCTTACAGAAGATGGCTTAGAGTAGTGAACTGCTTTTGTTTTGTTATATGTTATATGAGATAAAGAATTGTGATTTGATAAAAATTATGGAAACAATAATGTAGCAACAAGTATTTTTAGCTAATAAAATACAGAAATATATGATATTCAATTGAATACATTTTTTAATGATGAAAAAAAATTGTTAGAGATTGCAGCTCTAAAATTCATCATTTTCTCCAGGAAATTAGATCTTAACAATCATATATGCAGGATGGTTTTTTCTCAACTCTGTTCAGTTTTATTTATCTCTTGCAGATAAATTAGCTACATATTATTTTGTAACATCCAAAAACAGTTTTTTGCTTTAGAGCAGTAATGTGCACCCTATGGGTGGTGACCCATCAAGGGATCACAGAAATATTGTTGTGGGTCATGAAAATTTTGAGAAGTTCTCATGTGAATAATATGCAGTTTTTTTCAAGGATCTTATGACAAATTATATGTACTGAAATGTAATAGATATATATTTGTAGGTCGTAAACAACTTTTATTATTACTATCCTTATATGCTTATAATAGGATGGTAACTACATATAATGGGTCATGTAAAATTTCAGTCTAAGTTAAGAGGATCACAAGTGAGAAAAATGGATTGCATGAAATTTCAGTCTTAATATGGGGGTTGCAAGTATAAAATGGTTGTTCATTATTGCTTCTGAGCCATCTGTGATAACCATGAGAAAGTCATGTGATAGTATGCCTTCATATCAAGTTCAAAAGTTGGGATACTAAAATAAAATATGTGAAGAGGGTTTCAAATACTGTCAAACTATTTCTCATTGACACATTACTCTTTTTCTTAGGTATTCAATCTTTCTTCAGACTGCAAAGGTAACATACATACATTTGCAATGACACTTTTTTTGCATTGGTAATAAATTACATCCCTTTGGGTTTTCTCTTTCTATTCTTGTACTCAGTTAAAATGATGTTAATCTTTTGAGAATCAAAACAATGTTAGCTTTTTCTTTCATGTTTTTTTAAAAAAGATACTTAAGAAGATAGATTATTTCTTGGGGTATATGTGCTGTTTTATATTCACTGAATGATTAGATTTTGTGTGACTTCCTAAAACAAATTACTGTATATCTGAATTATAAAATTAGATAAATAAATAATCTGAGAATGTTCTCAAGAAGCAGTTTTATTATTGAGTATTATTAATTAATTTTTTTAGTATTATAGGGAAGGGAGATTAAAATTTTATTTGCACGCCTTGATTTTTTATGTTATGATTTGCTGCATGTGTGTGTGTGTGACAGATAAACGGGTATAATAATGTTTATTAAATATGTTTCATGTTCTATATTTTTTTATATTCGTGCACTATTTTATTTGAGAAAAAGTTCTAGAGAGTAACTGAAAAATTGCAAACAAAAGACGTGCCGTATTTGAATTTAAAAAGTTTTTGTTAGCATAGATTTATTTTAAAAGATTTACGTTAATGGAAAATTTATCCCGTGGGTCTATTTCCAACTCAAAATAGACTGAAATGATACTCTCTTGAACTTACATGTTGTCCATATTCTAAAAATGTATAACAGTTGACCGTTAACGAACATCCAGGTATTACCAGAGGCAGTTTCAGTGGGTATAAATACAGCCAAATTTTCTATATTAAGCACTCTGCATTTGATTTTCAGAAGGCATTGCAGGATGAATCTGCATCATCCAAATTTTTAACATTATGATTCATGAGTAGAAAAGAAATTTGCTGCCCTGATCTTTCCAAGATCAGCTCCATACTGCTGTACTCTTAAGCCATCGCCACATAAATACTGCCTAAATGAACTCTTAAATAAACTGTGAAAGGATGCTAGCCACTATTTTTCCGAAAATCTGCCCTATTGACTGTATTTCTTAAAATGATATCCACATATGCGTATACGGCCGTCAAGTCTTCAATCAACTGAAGGTAATTCTCAGCCACAAATATGAACTTTAAAACCTCCATCTAAATGCTTTTAATATTTTTAAAAATATAAATTTCCAACCTCCAGCTATGTAAATTTATTTTTATTTAAATTTTACCTTTATAAAACTTCCATTTATGTAATCTTTATGTTATTTAAAATGTAAATCTGCCTAGTTCACAACCGGTGATATAAAGCCGATTATTATTTTCTTAGAATAATGACTTTTTCTAATGCATGAATCTATAACTTTTATTTTCTAAACTTGCTTGCTGGGTTTCACTCTTGCTATCCTATTATTTTAAATGCGGCAAACTTTTATTTGATTTTATGTTAATTATATATAATTTAATATGCTAATAATTCAACCTGGTGAACCGATCTTGTCTTATTTTACTATTCCGCCATTATGGAATCTTAAATCAGTAAACATAAGTTTTCTTACTAAATTCTAAAGTTCGCTTGGTTGAATAATCTTACTGAATTGTTTTGTGTTTCATGATATACTATCCGTTATCATTTAAAGATATCATTTTACTATTATCTTAATGCTATTGATTTGGTAAAATTTAATATTGAGTAAATTAAAGTTTGTGACCTTACCTTTAGCTAGTAATCTATTATTTGATTGGCCTGCCATCTAACAATGATTTTAATTAAGTCTTTTACTTGTCAAACGTATTGATACTTGTTTAATGAAGGGAGTCACATACTCTCCTTTTTATAATTGATGTTCTAACTAGTATTTTAGACCAATTCCATGCCATTAAGGATGATTTAAAATATATCATGTCATTATGCCAGATTTTATTACTTTCTAAGGCCTTAATATATCAGTGTCACTACAGATCTGAAATCCTCAGCATTGTTTATCGGTAATAACGTACATAAGTTTATATCTTGCTTTGTCAAACTATCCTTCGATACCAGGTTATTTTGTAAGGCACATTTCTCGGCAGAGTGTGGAGGCCCCAACTCCAAAGGTTGTGCTTGATTATCGCTAGGCTCTATATGGGTTAACATTCGGAATACTTGAAACCATAATACCCTACCATACACTTCTTCATATGCCATCTGTCACAAGCGCAGATGAGCTCGTTTGTTCACTTTAAAGTTGATGAAGCTTCTCTTCCTTCCTAACGTTGTCATTCTGTCAACATCGCAGTTATTCATATTTTATCGTCACCTCTATTAGTCTATAAGTAGTAATGCTATGATCTCTTAAACCATCCCAAGCTTTCGTTTTATTATATTATTTTGGTTAGAAATGTCACATGTTAAAACATATTTAAGCTATCCGCCTTATCATTAAACAATCCTTAGATATGTTGAGAAATAACTTCCAATAAATCCTATCAAAATCTAATTGTGTAACCGAATGCGAAAATAAATGTGCTCTTCTCAAATCATTAGTGAAAATCATAAAGATTGTATATATTTTATAATTTAGAACATAATTAATCTGCAGTTATGATAAACTGTGATAAAACCCACTTACAGTTATTGAAATTCATTAGATCATTTGTTTTTATTAATTATATCATAGCATTCAGAATACAAGCATCGTAAACTTGATATCTTTCATTAGCATATTAAACCGCATCGTTTTGATTAGTTACTGATTTTATTAATACTTGTACTTGGTATCTGCATATCCATTAAACCTTAAGTTATGTTGCATAGGTCATTGTGGAATGTGCAAATAAATATTAATTATGTGAAACCCAGAGAGTATTCATTGTGTTTGAATAGATTCATTACGCATTTATTTCTTTGTATAATCCTTTTTGATTACATAAAAGTTTAGCCAAATTATTATTATCATAAATAAATTAATCGTTTAATAATTTATTCTTTGGATATATTTTGTTCATCCATGCATGCACATCTGTCATTATATTGCATCATCCATTAGTTAATCCTATAGATCTCTTGTTTCTCTGCTGATGCTCTGGGATGGGAATTGTTAGAAATTTCATTTGCTATCGTCAGAAGTGTTGTTCGTAATGTTATAGATTTGAGAAATAGGCAATAGGGCAGGGTTCATGATTATTCCTGATTTATGTATCTCATATATGATTGCACTTTAGGTACTTTTGCCTAGATGCTAGCTCTTGTTAGATGAACATACAATTCTGACTGGTACAATATTTATGTTGGGTTTGGGAAAAGATAAGAGGGATTTAGATATAAAGGCCATAGTGTTGAAAAAGATTATGTTGTGGAAATGAGATGGAGCAGATTATGGAAAAACTTAGGGTGGGGAATGGAAAGGGAAGGTAAAGTGGCCAACAGGTTTCTCTGGGCATGGTTGCTGAGATTCCTGATTCTGTTTAAGGAGAAGTTACAGTGCATCACACACACATCACACCACATAATAGATGACTAACATTTGAAAATGCATAAAACCATGTGCTGGAAAAGACTTTTTATGTGTAATTATTATTAATATATAAATATTTGTATAGCTGTTGTACATGATTTTTATTGTTTATTATAATTTATAGACTAGTTTAGCATTGCCATGATTGTCGTGGATTATATCAAAAATGAATTAGGCTACTTATTAAAAATATTGAAATATTTCTTTCTCATTATTTTAATTTGATTAGATATCATTTATTCATTATCATATATGTAAGAAATAATTTTTATAACTTTTTAAACCCTTTTCTAAGAGATTTTTAAAGAATTGTAAGCCATGCTATCCTGAACAGCATTTGGTACCTGTTTGCAGAAGAAATTTTGATTGGGGGGTATCTCATAATGGAATTTTCATGGTTTTTTGGTTTTATTATTTGAATTTTTTAGCATTTTCTTGCATTTTTTTTTATAATTTGTAGTTTTAGATTTATTTGCTGTATTAGGCATTTTTATTTGTCGATTTTGAGGCGTTTCACTTGCCATTTTCAGGCCGGTTGTTGATGATGTAGCAGCGCCATCTAATGGCTGCAGTACGGTTCCAAAACACAACCCTGCAGTTAATATATACTAATAGCAAATAAATGCTAGATTAATTTTACTGGTATCGTTTTTATGGTGGCTGTTAAAAAAAGTTTTGTTAAGAGAATGAAACTGAGGAAAGAATATGAAAAAGTTAGCAAATATTTTAAAAACAATAACAAATGTCTGGATTAGTATGTGGGTGGAAACTGAAGATAATGAGAATAAATTAGACTTTACATAATAGCTGTAAAAAACTCATGTAGTTGAAAATTGTTACTTATTTAAATAAATAATAGCTTATGCAATCATTTAATTCAAAATTCATTAATATATAGATCATTTAGAAAGCAAAAATAACATGCTATTTAAAAAAATAAGTAGTGCAAATAAAAAAAGAATTTTGTTGTAGCATTTAAAAAATAATTTTTTTATCGAGATCTTTAATTTCTAAAATCAATATTTTCAAATTTATTATTTAAAAATAGAACATAATTTAAAATTTAAAATAACAAAATTTAATGATATTCGATATATATAAATTCATAGCTATTCTCTGTTTACATCTTTTTTAAAAAAAAAAAACTATATTATCTACTATGAATATAGGGGATTTGAACTCAGACTTTCAAGTACCCGTCAACTGTCCACACTATCTCGTACCATTGATACACATGACACACACATGTAGAAAAGATAAATAATCACCAATCTACGTATCTCCTGCTAAACCAGCACTCATCAATTGGTCCAAATCATCTCCCACACACACATATATATATATAATTAGTGAGTTCAAATCCCGTATATTTACAATTAGGTTCCAGGTATGTGTAGAGTGCCTATATTTCAAATATTATCTACTATGATATTTTGCATTTGACTATTATTTCAATTTTTTATTCTCGTAATGCCTCCTTCCCTGCGTTGGCAGTATCTTAATAGAAATAATATACATATGTTTTCTTTTATTCTGAAAGCTTTTGTTCCTGATTATTAATTATAGTCTTGTTCAGGAGTGTAAAACTAAATTAGCCCGAGAGCTACTATTCATAAAAGTGTATCTCAAGTGGACGTAAAAGAATTTTTCGACTAGAGAAAGCTGCACCAGTTAAAATCAAAAGGAAGTGAAAGAAAGAGTGTAAATAACCTTAAAAATTAATAACAACATTTAATTTATTTTAAGCTATTACAAAACAATAGAACAACGATTATGGCAATTCAAAAGATAAAAAATATATTTTACTATAGTTTATTTTTATTAGGTCCATTTTATTATAAAATAATCTAAAACTTTATTTTTCTAACATTTAATGATGTTTATTGTTAATGAGTTGGCAAAATTGGCAGGCAAAGATTGGGAGTTTTCGTTATAGTAGAAAGAGTTACATCAATCTTGATCTATGAATTGTTATGCTTCCGTCCACACTTGAGAATAATTGTTCTTATAAAAAATAGTTCGCAGAATATTTGCTCCAAGTTTTTTATTGGTGGATATTTTTGTCTAAATAAATGTATATTTTTGGAACACCAACTTCTTGGGATTTTTTTAAAGAATAGAATCATTGTGAAAATCAATTAAATTCCATTTAAATATAAATTTTTAAAAAGATTAAAAGAAAAGGATCTGTAAAAATATTCCTTAAAATCTTTAAATCATATCAAATTTTTTTTACAATTTTCTCTAGTTTGGAACAATATTGAAAAAGGCAAAACTTTGATTCTTACTGTTCAGCTATGCATACATAGGAAAGTAATTTAGAATATAAAGATCTTAAAACCAAGTCTGATTTGCATCTAAAACTTGCCAGTTTATTATATATGTGGGTTATTAAATGATCTTTCTATTGAACTTTGATATTAAAATTATTCAAACATTCTGTAATACTAAACAAGAATGCTAGATTATGTCTAATCATTAAGAATTGAGCATCATAATTTTATATTTTTAGAAAAAGTTAGTTTTTTTAAAAAAAAATTATACCAAAATGATCAATAAAATCTTTGTATAATAAAGTAGCTCTTTAAATTTACTTTCCAAGTAATAAAGAAATTGTGCAAATTGTAATTGAGGCTTCTGAATAAGAAGTTCATAAATATTTACAGTACAAGTATTTTGTCTATACTGAACTTAAAGTAATTAGAAGGCATTTGAACTCAGACTTTCAAACTCCATACAGCTGTCCACTCCATTTTATACAACTGATACACATGATCACATTCATGTGAAGACCATAAATGATCTCCAATATACATATTTCATGCTGAACCAGCACTCATCAGTTGATTCAGATCATCTCTCACACACATGTATAAACAGCACTCAGTTTATATTAAAAAAGCAAATCTTTAAACTTTAATGGACATATTTCAATCTTCTTCATCCCTCCAACTTTTCAGCCATCTATATAATTGAAAATCTGATGATGGAATGCTCAAAGTGATTGTTGATGCCAATATTATTGTAATATCCATATTGACTTTAAGTCACTCAGACCCCTCATATATAGGACTTTCTGTGTATTTAAATAGACATTAAGGTCCTATATTTGAGGGGTCAGCGTGACTAAATATTGGCATCAACAAGAGCTTTGAGCATTCCATTATCAGATTTTCAATGATTTGAATGGCTGAAGAGTGTCCATTAAAGTTTGAAGATTTGCTATCTTAATATAAACTGGTAACTGATTATATATGTGTATGTGTGAGAGAGATAATGATCTGGTCCAATTGATGAGTGCTGGTTCAGCACAAAATTCATATATTGGAGATCATTGATATTTTTTGCATGAAAGTGGTGTTGTATAAGATGCAGTGAATAGCTGTAAGGAGCTTGAAAGTCTGAGTTCAAATCCCTTCTAATTAAGGAGTTCATAGTATTTGACATATATTTGAACATACTATTCATTTTCAGTAATTTAGAGCACAGATCCTAATGATAAATAATGCAGTGTAAAGACTGCAGTTTTAAATATCTAAACACAATTCTTTTAATTCTGCTTCAAGACTTAGTACAAAATCTTTACTTTTGCTTGTCAATGCTGAAGCACCATTGGTTTCCCAGCTATGAACCTTTTGGGAGAAACTGGACATTTTCTCAAAATATTCTACACAGCATCAAAAATGACATTAACTATAGAAGATTAATGAAGAAATAATATGCACAGAAATTCTTTAATAATATTTATATTACTACCACAAATCCAAAGAAACAGCAACTTGAGTCATGCCACCAGTATCAAAACTTTCATTAAATGCTTTTAAAAAGTACTGAAGGCTTGTGGATATTTCTTTCAATTAGTCATGCAGATTATCTGCTATTTCAGTTATTCTTTTAATCAAAGTATTTCTGGCTAAAGAAATATTGCAAAATACTTGCTCATTTTTGGTAGAGATGTTTTGGCTGCTTTTATCTTAACTAAGAAACCTCTCAGTTTATTCTCAAAGTATGGATATTATTCTTTATGAATTTTATTATAGTGCTTTTTTATATTATATTCTTGGTGACACTATTTGTTTCATTACAAATAAAGCACGCCATTTTGACCTTTATTTTAATGCAGAAGTATTTCAATTCCAATTTTTCGTATAATTTTTTTTCCTTATCAGAAAATTTTATTTTTCTTATTGTCGTAGAAAGTACCATTTATAACGTTAAGAATAATTTTATTAAAATGCATTTCCATAGTTAATTCCATTATTGAAATTAAATTTATCAAATAAAATGCAAAAATTAAAAATCATCAATAAAAAAATAACAAAAAAGCGGATTATACCACATCTAGAATATGTTGCTTGTATCAGAAGATTGCTGACTGATTTTAGCAGATGATTGGAGCATGGATACTGCATGTATCATATAAACAGCTGTTAGCCAATAGAATTCAAGCTTTTCTGCATGCTTGTTGTAGCAACAATAAATTAACAGTAAAGGCATAAATATAATTTATAATTCATTAGAATCATTTGTAATGCTAAAATTGCAATATAAATTTTATTATTATAATTATATTACAGCAATTACTGCTTCCATGTTATAATCATAAATGTCATATAAAAATAAATATATCAAATGTTTAAATCAATATTCTGTTTTATTATAAAAATCAACACCCTTTTTTGTACTTCTCAAAGCATCAGTGACAACAAAAAATTGTTTTGCAGGCTACATGTAATCCATGGGCTGCCAGTTTGATAACCTTTAGTCTACTAAATAGTAACTATTTAGTTATAGAAATATACACTGAATAACTTTATGATTCATTTTTTAAAAAATAAGTTGTCTTCATAAATAATAGTGATATAGTATGCAAACAATAATAGTCTCATACTATCTGATTATTTATGCAGAGGAACATAAATAAGTGATACACCTAAAAAAAGTCAGATTGTTGATATGAAAAAAAAATTTTTTTTTCATGTGTCATAGCATTGCCGGGAAGTGAACCCGCTAACCCAGGACAACTGCTTATAAGGCATCTGTGCTGACCTCTCGACCACCAACGCTTGACCTGAAAATATATTTTGTTCTTAAAAAATACTCTTTTTTTTTTTTAAATTTCGGTAATATTGATATTGAAGATATATATTGTAACAGAATTACCTTTTCGTACCGTCTGTAAACGTTTAATTTTACACTTTACGATCGAAACGACTGTCACGTCAAGCAAAGAAGCAAATATAGACTCATTAATTAAGTCTATATTCCTGATCGAATACCGAGGTTACCAATGGCATATTTCAGTACTATCTTTCCCGATCAGATGCTTCTTCGACTGCTGGATATTAAATCATAAGAATGATTTATTTAAAATAATCCAGCGCTTGAAAGATTTAATAATTTTTGCGAGATTTATATTACTGCACTCTATCGACACGTGAACTCTTGCTAGAATAAATGTCTAATTAGTATTTTATAACCCTACGGGTATATCATTATAATTAGTATGGTGAAGAAGGAAAGATGAGACTTAAGGAGCTATTTATAAACAAATATTGTTTAATATAATACATTCATAAACATTAAAATATAATACTTCAACATAAAACAAGCAATCATTTAAAGAACACAAATTATATTTAATTTAATTATTCACACTAATAATGATAATTCTTTGATACTAAACATGTATATGTAGATATTTTATAGCTTATAGTCTTTTCTTACGTATTCTTTGATACAAAAAACTGCTAATTATTTTATTCATTCAGATTCACATTTGCAATTGCATTTTTTAATTAATGTGGCCATTTACGAAAGTGTGTGCACACGTGTTATATTAAAGTTAATTTACCTAGGTTTTCTGGACATTGACGAGGGAATTATTATCCATCCTGTGGATTACTCCACTTCTTTTGTAGAGATGGAAATTCTTGGGATCCGGCTGGATTCTTTCTTGCAGCTTACTTAGGTCGTATTCTTGAGGCTTCCAGGACAGGGAAGGTGAACCATCAGGCAGGTGCTATCTCTACTATTACTTCATGGGGAAGATGACTTTACACCCAAGGTGAGCGTGGATTAACTGGCGTCCGTTTGTGACCCCTTAGCCCTGCATTCTCGGTGTTTCACCTTCTTGGTAAATTTTTGTTCACAGGGTTATTTATTTTATTTTATTTACTTCCATTTCTTTTTTAATAAAATAATTTTCTTATTTACACACTCTTTATTTTACACACCTATACATATATTTCATGCATTCACATGTGTATTTTGAAGAGATGATTTTTATCTTTTTTTGTAAATCTATTTATTTTTTATTTATAATTGCGACCGAAAATTTACGATTGCTAATTCTACAATCATTAACCCTTTTTATTTACTTTTCCCTTTAAGATTTAATCATCAACTTCGATGATCTTATTTTACTATTCTCTTAACTTTACTAATTTTAAATTCTAAAAAAGTTAACATTGGAAGGTGGAAGATAAGGATCTTGGTTGCTTACCTTCATTCACTTTCTTTAATCACCATAATTGATTTTTTTAATTACTTGCATTCCTCAGCTACCATCTTGCTTTTTTAATTAAAACTTAACTTAAAATAAATTTATTTTATTTTTCTATATCCAATTTCTATAACTTAGTTTACATAAAAATCACATTTAATATTATACGATATATTAAATGTACACATGTGGGATCACAGTATGTGTGAACGTCACAATATATATACATATATATGTGTAATCAGTTTAATAATACAGCTGAAAAATGTCTGTAATCAATCAGATCTCCCAAAATTATACCGCACTTCTCTGAAATCCATTATAAATCCTGAGCAATTATTTGTGAGAAATGTCCTAGATCAATCTCTCTCAATATACATATATTTCATGCAATGAACTTACTTACATTCATCAGGTGAATTGGAGACTTGAAACACATGAACATCTGCATTGAAAAAACAGAATTTTTAGATTATAACCAATTTGACTTTAAAGTTTAAATGTTTTTAGTATTGATTGTATATAAAGAATGTTTTAAACTCTCAATTTCTTTAATATTTACATCTCTTAATAGGTGCAGATGATTAAGACAGATCTATTTTTAAAATAAGGTTATTGAATTTTCCTTTATATGTAATAGCTTGGCTAAATAGAGTTGAACCATGCATTTAGTATTCAGACATTATGTGCCATTAAGTGGGTATATTATGTAACTAGACAATTTTAAATTAATGAAATGGAAAAATTTAAGTGACCTTTTTTTTTATAGCCACATATTTATATTATATTCACTATCAGATATTTTTATACATGAAAGGAATTGTATGGAAAGTTTTCTTTAAAGTATTGTACTGGATATTAAATTTTGGTTACAAAATTAATTTGTCTAGACAACTTCCTATAAGTAAACTTAATTTAATTTCTATTGACATTGCTTATTTTGTATATAACTATAGTAATCTACAATAAAGTTATAGTCCAGATTTAGCTGTCTATACTGAATAAATTTTAATTTGGAAACAATCCATTTTATTTGGCCAAATCCAAATCCATCCAATTTAAGCTTATTTAATGGACACTAGATGGCAGTCCACACTCAAATTCTCAGATTAGTTTCTGATTATTGATTTTCATCAGTGATGTGCTTTGGATTGTATTAACACACTTAATGACTATTGATTTCTCAAGTCTACAATGGATAGATTGCTGCTGCAAATGCAGGTATTGAAGATAAATTGGCAGAGTCTTATGATATTTTATTTAGTATATGCTAAATATCAGTTTGCTGATAATTGTTTTTCAGATATTAATCTGAATTTATTGTTTGTTTTTAGTTATTTCTATTATTATGTATGATTTCAAACTTTTGATTTACTTATTCAGTAATATATTTTATTTAATAATTAAGTTAACTCAAAAACAAATATAATAATATTATCATTTTATAATAAGTTTATTCTAAAATAATACATATGGTGTTAACATATTATTTATTAGATACTTGTTAAAAACTTTTATTTCTAAAAAGGTAATTTACTAATGTTATGCTTATTATGTTCATTATCTGTTTTGAATTTATTATCTAAACTTTTTGAACTATAAATAGACATTACAAACTAAAATAATAATAATAAAAAAGACATATGGCTTTATTGCTCGGAAATTCATAAGAAGTTGAGCAACAGACGTGTGACTGTCAAAATCAATTCTGGGATCTCTCAATCCAAAATCAGATGCTCTTCCAGTTGTCCAAACCATGGTATTTACTAATATAATAATATTTTCTTATATGGATCAGATTTAAGAAGTTTATACTCTATTTTTTAACAAAATTTTTTTTTTCCATATTTAATAATTCTTGTGAGGTAAAAGTTGTTTCCAAAGCCAATTTCTGATAATTCAATAATACCACATTATGCTCATGAAAAAAATAACTTAATCCTCATCATTGATAATTGTCCATTGCTTGACACAATCTTAATCCAATATATTCTTACATCTCAATATCATAAATTTTTACAGGCTTTTTTCTTTTTTGAAATATTCATTTATAATATAAATATTTCTATATTAAGACAATTTCTTTCATTGCACACAACATAGTATATGTGTGCATATATATTTAAAACTTATCATGAACATGCCAATAGTTCTTAACAAGCTTTTCAGAATGTCCCTATCCTCAGATCAGTTTCTAGCTCTGACTTTCATCAGTGAGTCACATGATGTATGACTTGATTTCCTTGCAAATATTTAAAACTTAAAAGAAATAACAGAAATGAACAGTGATAATATATATATATAATTATTTAAAATAAAATCTGGGATAATTGAAATATTGGTTAAGCAATAATATTTTTTGATATTTTTAAAGTACTAAATTATTTACAATTAAATATAAAAAATCTCTTTTTAGTGCAAATATTTTTTTTTATATCTGATTTTGACAAAAATCTAAATTTTTAATGTAATAAAGAAAGAAAAATATTTTTGTCTAAACCAACTTTTTTTGTAACACACATTAACTGTAGACTTAATTCTACTTTGTTTTACTAAAAGGTTTAAAAAAGATTTTTTAAAATTAAAACTTATTTTTAAGCTTAATCCTTTTACACTCCACTAACATTCTGACAGATTTCTTTGTTCTCACTAGATTTAAGCTTTCAATTTTATTTTAATATTAAACCATTGTTATTTATCAAACTATAATAAACTTGATCTCATTTGATAGACATTTTTGTTTAGAAATTAAATAAATTTAAAAAAATTATATTTGCTTTTTGGAATTATTTTAAAAATTACATTTTAATCCAAACAAAATGCTAATACATCATCAAATTTCAGGTGGAGCAAATTCAATTTGCAAAATGAATGAAATCTTCTTTGATTGATGTTTGTCTTAAAAATTTGAACAAATTATTTTTAATATCTAGTAAATCTATCAATTTATGCTTTAAAGATTTAAAAAAATTTCATAATTTTTACAGTATCCCTAAATATTACAGCAACCTGTTAAGTGATATCATTTCTAAACATTTGTATTTCTCAAGATCTTAATTTCTATGGTTATGTTACAAAGAAGAATATATCCTTTTATAATTAAAATTAAAACATTTCTGTAAAATATAAATATGTATTAATATATATTTTTGATTTTTAATAATTAATACACAATTATGATACAAAAATAATCATAACCTTACCAAAAAATCAAGTTTTTAGATCATCATAATATTTTCTCAAAATAATCTTGCAAAGTTTGTGATCACCAAATATATAAAAGACACCTATCATTGTAAAGTTTAAGAAACTCTGAAGACCCACTTATTTGATTATCCTGCCATCTTTTGAATTTTTTTAAAATTAAAATATTAGAATAAATATATATGTAAATTTTGAAGCTATTAAAAAAGGCTTCACAAAATTTCTTAGCACAGAACAAAAAATGCAAATACAATTTCTTGACTTCCGCTCAAGAATGTTTCATAATTAAAACAAAATCAGTTAATGAAAGAAAATTAAAATCAAAATAATAGTAATTTACTTATCTTGTTTTTATTAATCAAGAAAGAAAAACTTACTATTAGTCAGCTTGTTAGTGTATCTGTCATAAACAGTAAGTTCAGTTTAACTGAGATTAGTATGTAGAAAATCAATTTCAAAATTGCTATATTGGTTGCATTTGAACTTCTGAAAAAATAAAATGGGACAGTTTTTTCATGTTTTATATCCTATTAGGTGTGAAATCAATACTGCTTGTCTAGATTAAATTCATACAATTATGGAAGTTAAACTTTCAGAACTGCCAACTTTTACTTTGTTTATCAATTAATTAGAATATATAATTTTAATAATCTATATGAAAAAGCAATCTCTTAATAGGTTCCAGTGATACATATTCTTCTATGATCAACACATAGTTGTACTGATAGAAGAAATTTGTTACATAGAAATGCTGATACTAATATTTTTTACATATATTTGAAGCACAGATGGAAGAAATTGGCAAGTGAGTAAAATTTATATTAATATTGGCATATAATTTCAATTATTAAATCTGCCATTACTAAAAATCTATTTCTATTTATTGCCCAAAAGAAAGTGCATTTGACATCTATTATATAGTATGAATTTTTAAACAATTTTCAAATAAACTGAATAAATTATCCAGTTAATGAAAAAAGTATTCAGGAAAAAAAATAAAAGTGACCGATCAGTAATATATGACAAGTTTACAAGTTTCCAGGAAATATTAATTCTATGTGTATATATTTTACATTTTATTATGTCATTCATATGGTTAAAAAAATAAAATGGAATGTGTATTTTAGTAACAAGTAATTATACTACAAAAATAATTCAGTTTACAAACTAAAGAAAATTAAGAATTAATAATTAAAATATTATTTTTATATCACAATACACTTTGATATGAGCTTCTAATATATATTTGTTTGATTGTTTAATTATTTGTTTTATTAAAAGAGAATAATATTAATCTGTACAGTTAATGAAAATAACAATAATTAAAATATTTTGTATTATTGTTCATGTATGCTTATATATGTGTGTGTTATATGAACTATATTGCTCTAAACTGCATCAATTGAAATATTTTAAGATATTTTGTAAATAGTCAAAATCAGAATCTTATATTGATTAGACCTATCTTTATTATTATTATTTTTACTTCTAATTAACCAATAAAGTTGGTAATCATTATTTTAAGTTATTCCAGTCAAGTTATTTAATATGGTATAGATTAAGTAATGTGGATAGTATCTTGTTTACAATCATCAGAATCCTTGCAATCCCAAATAGCTCTGGGCTAATGATATATGAGATGAATTGTATGTGGACTTCTATATGAATATCTTTAGAATTATTTTGATGGTA
The DNA here is from genome assembly GCA_028023455.1 of Epiperipatus broadwayi. Lineage (NCBI taxonomy): Eukaryota > Metazoa > Onychophora > Udeonychophora > Euonychophora > Peripatidae > Epiperipatus > Epiperipatus broadwayi. The sequence continues at coordinate 10,013,946 of JAQFVV010000010.1, read as the reverse complement.
ATGCAGTAATGAAGATCATCTATAAAATTTATTCACTTTATGTTTTATTATGGTTACTAGTTCATTAATGACCAGTACACTTATGGGACCTTATGTTCATCATTGATGATGATCAGCATTGATTGCTATAATGATCCTAGTATTTTTTTATATGTTTAATACTTACATTGAATTCTGATACTGATTCTTTGTTCATTTATTGTGTTTATATTTATTGATGTTTGTTTTTATTACTAACTCTCTACCCACAATATACTCACAAAAACTACCAGATCATATAATACAATATTCCATAAGAATAACATAGTAAGGTTTTTCAGATAGTAAAGCCCACATTTTTATAACATTTTCAAGAAGTTTCTATCGTATTCTAATGAAAGACTATATCATATGATCTGGAAGTTATTTTAAAAAACATTAGACCATATATGTTATAATAGTCAGCATGTGTATGTCAACATATATATAGTATTCAATAGGTAAATTGACCTAGCCAAGGGTTTCATCCAATTATTGATTAAATGAAATTAATTAATTGTGAAATGAATAACTGATAACAACAACCACATATAAATCTGTAGATTAGTTCTGAATTAAATCAGGAAATAGTAAACTCTTGATATTGGAAAACTATTCTTCATAAAAATGGCGAGGAATTTGAAAGAGATTGATACTATATTTATTATCAATAATAATGCAAACCTTTTTCAAAAATTATGATAAAAAGGAAATAATTTTGGAGTGTAATAGCCTCATTATAGTGCATGGTTTGGTGCAATGGTAGAGTACTCAGGATCTCAAGGTTCATGAATCAAAGTCGAGTTAACACTAATCTATTGTATAAAAATAAAATAGGATAAACGATTAATTAAAAGCATCATTATAATCATTTCCATCATGGTAACTTCTCTTAAAATGAATATGTTCATGAGATAATATTGTATAAGTATAATCCAATTTATATAATGTTTATGAACAACATGAATCCATTTTTAAGCTTTCAATTAGTTTATATAATAAAATACATTGTTTTATAGAATGATATTGATAATGTTTCATTACAATAAAGAAATATCCATTAATAAATGAGCTCTTTTGTCTATAGGTAAATAAATAATGATATAGAAATAAGCAAAACTATTTTATAATGCTGTGAAAAGCTTTTATATGATGATCATATAAAATTCCACCAACCATTAGCAAACAATGAATTGTTAGTATTCTAGCATTACATGTTGTTGGTGTATATATGCTTTGTAATCAAAATCATTACATAGATATGGAAATAATAACAATAATAACGATATGAAATGTTTATAAGTGTGATTTTCTTATTTTTCACATTGTATGAAAAAAAAAGTACAAATAAGTTATATAAAGAAAATTAATAGACTTAATTAAAATGACTACGAAATTAATTAATTTACTCTCATTCTATTATATTTATCTATGATATTTGTCTGCATCAGATTAATTGTATTCGTGGAATAATAATGTAAATTCAAAAATAAATTAAACACATTTTGTATAAAACAATATATTTTAATAATGTTAGTGATTAAGTTTGAAATGAAGTACAAATAATTTTAGAATTTACAATTTGAGATTCATGCTATCATAAAAATATATACAATTTAAACCAAAATCTTTATCTTATTAAATTAGTATATAATAATAAACATGAGTAAAAATTAGATTATTATATGATCTAACTTAAAACATTTTTTTTTAAATTTTTATGTTCTTCAAATATCACTATACATTTCAAACATAAAATTATTAAAGCGGAAGTCAACCTCCGATAATGCGCTATTTCTTAAATATAAATCTCCACGCACTCGCCCGCCTGTAAGAGTTTAAAAAACTTAAGTGAATCACTTACATTTAGAATGCATATGTATATACGCCATCTCTCACTGACTATGCTTACATCAAGGCTTGAGTCTATTGTGTGCCTGTTATAATCAAATATTGAATTGTACAAATTTAGTTAATCTATTGCAGGAGAAAGACAGTGTCTCATTTTTAACCAGCTACGATTAGACTTATACGATTTATAAACGTAAATCTATTATTATAAAACGCTGAAAATTTTTGAAATTATTAAAGCAGATGTCAACCTCCGATAATAATAACATAAGTAAAGTTATAATACTATTTACTATAATGTTCTTTTCATTGAATCCAATTAAATTTATACTGTCCTTTTTTTCTTTTTTACTATTTAAATAAATTTTGGAATCAATATAATAGATAAATATCTTTATATAATCCATTGTTAAGAATACTATAAAATAGTAGGATTATTAAAGTTTGAATTACGAAATATTATCAGTTCTTAATTAAACACATATATAAAGTCGCATATAGCGTTAGAAATTTGGAGGGGGGGGGGGGCGACGACCGGAAAGTTCTACTAGGCCATTTGTGTAAATAGTCCTTTGAAAAATAAATATCTCACTATTGTTTGAAAAGAAAAATATTTAAAGTTTACAATACTTTAAATATTTTAGTAAATTATTTACAAAATGTAAAATAATGCTTAAACTATACGTATGAAATTCTTTTTTTAATTACTTTTCATGAGTTTATCAATAGTAAATCATAAGATAGTATTAAAATTATATTTTACTAGGGAGGAATAATTAAACTCATATTTATTAAATCATTTCAATTAATGTCATTTTAAAAATCAAACGTCTAAATTGAATATATGTTTTGATTCAACTAAATTCTAAGGTTGAATACTGAACTCTTGTTTGAACAAATTAGTTTTGTTTAATTTTATCAAACTCCTAATTGATATATGTATACCTTGTTAAATGAATAAAACTAAATCAATTTACTGATGTATAACATATATTCATGTATTAAATTATTATTTATTTTATACTTTAATAAAATAATTTATTCATATGATTTATTTCTTAAATATTAGCATATGTTTAAACATCTTTGTATATTGAGGTGTGCATCATTTGCACTTCCAAATCCATTTTTAAACATTAAATTTAATTTTAATGTTTGTACATTCAAAAAAGGTATGTATTTCACTTAAATCATTGAACATAGGAATTAAAATATTTATCATATTTTTATAATACCATTCAGTTTCTGAACTAATTATTTGATTTATAACTATTTTTCCCCAAATTTTAATTGATCTTCAAAAATAAAATACCAAGTTATTATAATTTTCATAAATAAATGACTTGATAAGTGACCCTTAATTTTTAACAATTGAAATGCTCATATTAACTGATCATTTCAAGATACATATATATATAAAGTGAAATTCATATAATGGAACCTGTATAAGAAAGTTTGTAAAAATCTCAAAAATTGTAATACTCATATTGTTTATGTTTTTTTAATCAACAAAAGGGGTTTTAAAAATACAGTCTTTGGCTTACTACTGGATTTTATATTTAATAACAAATTTAAATATCAGTATTTTGCTAGAATGAAATTAAGTTAAAATATTCATAATTACAAGATAAAATAGGGATTTGAATATTAATATTTGTAAGATTTGTACATGCTTTATTAACTAGATTCCATAATATGAACTTTAATTAATTACAATTATTTAAAGAGCATAAGTAGTAATTTAATTCTATATATTTTAAAAATGTATAATGACAGCATTTAACCTATATGTTAGATTATTTCCATCATTTTATTTAATTGTTAAATGTTTTCAGAAAACTTCAAACTTTATTTAACCTTTTCAAATAGCTAATAACCAACAGGTTTGGACATAATATAATGCTTTATGTAATCCTTCAGGTATTGCTGACTTGACCAATAATACTACCAACATGGAAATAGAAAAAGTGTGAAAAGACATATGTTAATGGAACTAGAAATCCCACTGAAAGTGATTTTAAAAAAATAAGTTAATGATTACAGAGAAAATAGATAGTATAATGTAGCTGTCCTTGTATGTATCAATGAATATATATGTTTAACTGAAAGATTTAAAAGACCCCCAAAAAGACCATATATAAGTTTGGTGGATGAAATAAAGTATGCAGGGATGATGTGAAGAAGAGAGGATGAAGAGATATCTTCATCTTGCAGTGGATGATAATGGTTGATGAACCAGATGATGATGATGTTCAATTGGGCAAAAATACAAATATTGGATAGAAACAAAAAGTAAAATTAGGGAAATTTAAAGAAGGTTTTTATATTTTCCCCAGTAGGTCAACATAGTGTGATAATCCACACTGTTTGGAGCTCATTAACTTAGCTATTAAAAAAAATAGAGAATCAAGAGGATTCTCATAGATAACTACATAAAATTTCTACTGGCTCTTGCTTTTGACTGAAAAGCCTAATTGATTAGCATACTACCTTAAATTCAGCATTCATGAAACTAAAGTTCTACAGTTTAATTTCCATGCTAGTAATATCATTGATTAGACCAACAAGATTTGGAGAGAATATCACCCAAAATGTATTATATACTAAATGGGTGTTATTTACTAATAGCAGAATGGATTTAAAGACTTTAAATAATTTGAATTTTTCTAATTACATTTAACAGTTAATCTAGATGAAAGAAATAATCTGGCACATAATTACACACTTACACACTCATATGTTATATGATATTCTATTATATATACACTAAAACAGTAAAGCCATTCCCCAATTTTTTTTTATTATATTCTTTACACATACAAACCCCAATATCTTTTTAATCATTTATTTATTTTTTAGTAATTACTACAAAACACATTCCTTTACATTTTATTCTATTCCAATCGTATCATAAATTTATATATATTACATATGACAGAAATCCCAACACAACAAATTTATCATTCTATTTTGAAAACACACAAAACAATCTTATTATCAACATTTATTATAACTCCCAGATCTCCCTTTTATCATTTTCATACTTCAATTTCCAACTCCAATCTCAATTTATCCACAAATACTTTCAAACCCTAACACTATGAAAAAAATTTAATACTTTATTTTCTTCCGTTAATATTATTACATATATAACTTTATATTATTTATATCTATTATTTATCAAATTTTCTTTCCCTCTCTCTATTAATTTAAATTTATTTCAATATCAATATTATATTTTTTTATTCTTATTCCATAACAAATCCATAATAATATATCATAAACCCACTTTCTAATATTCTTTCCATTCTTGATAAATTACACTTTTACTATTTTGTAAACACTTTCAATATATATAAAATATTTCATTTCATTAATTATAAATAAATATCACTGAATTATCATCCCTTTACCGGAAGATTTCAAAAATTTACTAATTATTTTCACCCTTTCATTATTGAACCACTAAACAGACTAATAGAATTAATACTTTAATCAAATTCCCTCACCTTCACCTTCCCTTCCTACCCATTCACCATTAAAATTTTCTTCCCAATCTCTTACTCACTTCACTGCTCTTTCACCCCCTATTCCTCCCCAATTGATACTGTACTGAAACCACCATTCATATATTCCCCATTAACCATCATTCCTTAACCCCCCCATCTCTACATTAAAAACCATCTCCACTCCCCCACCTCAACTCTTAGATTTTCCACCACCGATACCACCCTACCCCACTCCCCCCTATCCAATACCCTCAATTACACTAAAACAGTAAAGCCATTACCCAAGGTTTTAATGAGTTTATAAACATAGATGAAATTGTTGATAGCTTAAGGGTTGATTGTTGTTATATATATATATATATATGCACATCTATTTCTCTAAAATAAAATAAAAATTAAAAAAAACACCTGTTCTGTAGTGATCTCTTATAACTGTTTTATCTTTACTATAAAGTATTTAGATGATTTTCATTTGCACAAACTAATAGTTAATACACTAAATAATTTAAGCTTGTTGTATATACTAAAATAATTATATTAATATTTTTGGTCTCTTGAGTTTACTGTATACATATAAAAAAGAATTCTCCTGATTTGATGCTCAGCATATTTGATTCTGCCTAACAAATTGATTTGAATTATATGAGACTGCAGATCAACATCACTGTAATTAATGATGTCATACATATTCTCAAAAGCATATAGTAGGAACTAGATTATTGCATAAATGTACTCTGGGTGTATAAGGGAGTTGCTTTAGAAAAAAATTATAAAATTTGATAATTATTCATTTTGTTTACAGTTTTCATGTTTAAAATACTGCTGAGATTTTCCTAGGTAAATAGTTTAGTGATTAATACAGGTTTATCCATAATATCTCCATAGGGGAATAGTTGAGAAAATATTACTCGCTTGCCAATTGCCATTTGGTGATGACTCATGTGGTTTTATTTCTTGATTTTTCTTCCAAGAATAATTATATATTCATTTACTGATTAACAAAATACATAGAAAATTTGATAAAAGGCATGGTTACATGAAACAATCTAATGTACATGGTAATCTTAAATATTTGAGCAAAAAATTCTGAATCCCACACAGGTTTATTGACATGGTGTGAAGATGTGTAACAGCTACAGCATGATATGTAGTTTTCTGATAGAAACAAACTATTGACTCTATGTAAACAAATCATAGCTATTTAAAGTGTGACAATCAATTAGTATTTCTTGGTTTCATTATCCTGTTTTTAAGTTATCTCAATTTGTCTTTTAGAAGAAAACTTAACATACTTAAATGACTGTTGCTTCACTAATTGTAATCATAAAAAATATAACTTTAATATGAAGTGACCTCTACTATTGGTGAGGGAGGAACATCCTGTTCTTATAGGCATTAGTCCTATTGGTATCATTATCTTTTAGTAGTGTACATTTATATAATTAGATTATTTTTAGATATATGATTTGATTTGTTAATTTTAAAATTACAAATATTTAATTTAAATTGATTTATTCAGAAACTGAGAGCATACAAAACTTATTACTATAATTTGCATGCAAATTATATAGGTTATTGTAATAGTTAATTTAAAATTGAGGTATGAAAATATTTAAAAAGAAATTGTTTTACAGTTTGACCTCATTACATCCCTAAATTTGATGAGAATTGATCCTAATTAATCTTCATTTTAAACTCAGTGCAATAAAGGTACACAATATTGCATGATGACTGGATTAAATATTACACCCAAGAAATGGATGACTTAAATAATTTTATTTTTTGTTAAAACAATGTATTTTTATTATTAAATGGAAATGTGGTGGCAAATTATTTGTATAATTCTTACTGTAAGAAATAACAATATAAATCAAAACTAATTACGAAATTTGACTACAATACAATATATAAATAATAAATTTAATCAACCATTCAAACTATTGTGTGCTTTTTTACGCTTTTTTACGAGTGTTAAATAATAAATGAGTACTTATATAAACAAAACATAGCCTGACTTTCTCTAATTACTTTCCATATCTGCATTAAGAGCAACACCACTCAATTTCTCTGCACCATCTAATTCTATTGATTTTCTCAAGTTTACAAGATGACACTGGAGAAAATTAATACAATGGATTCTTTCTTTTAACAAAGAATATGAATTAACGTGAAAACACATTGAAATAAGAAAGATGCCAGAATAACTTATTCATATACATTTGCAGACACCATATTTAATAGAGTCAAAACTGATTAATATAAAATTCATAGGTTACAAGCCTAATGTAAAATTGAAAGTGAACAAATTAAATTACTAATTAAAATCAAACAAATATGAGAAGTAATAATTGGCATATAAAAACTTATATTAGTAATATGTTATTTTCAAAATGCAGGTATGAGCTCATATTAAATCCATGTAGCTTTTTATATTTGTACTTATTATAAACAGCATGTATTATCATGTTTAATTGTTCTTTGTTTTATATTTATTCGCTGTCCATATTTATAAATGTATTGTAGTCAGTATTTTATCTGATACTACATTTTTATTAGGACAAATATTATATATATATATATATATTCACATAACAACTAGATCCCCAAACCATACCATGATAATTCGCAAGCCAGATCCCCAATTAATCATTTAAATAAACTTGCAAATAATGTCCGTCTTTTCTTATATTAATGACAATCCATTTGTCAGAAAAGGTGAGCTATTTGCATATTTATTAAAATGATTTTTGGGGGGATCTGGTTTGTGAATTATTATAGCAATATTTTTGGATTTATTGTTTAATGAATAGGGTTTATTTGATAAACTATAAGTTATTTATGAACTTGTTAAAAATATTAGTATACTGTATGTATATATACAAAATATCTGGCATACACCTATATATATAATGATATATAAAAATAATCTAAGTTTAATAATACTTTAAAATTTTAATTAGTTTATTTCAAATATGTTATTATTAAAATTGAGTATCATAAGAAATGATCATTAAAGTTTATAACATGCTGTTCATAATAATCTTTCATATATAATAACAATATTTTGATTTTAGGGTAAAATGATATTGAAAGTTAATATTTTTGATAGCAACATGCACCCTATGTTAAAAATCAAAACTTAATACACTATAAACATATATTTTATAAATTATTATTTTTTGGGTTAAACTGTGTATTATTTTCCATTACATACCAATATTTCAATGAAAGCATCCACCATTGTTATTTTTCATTACATACTGATATTCTAATGAACTAGCATCCGCCATTGTCAACGTTAACCTTGACAATGATGAATGCTAGTTCATGAAAATATCGGTATGCAATGAAAAATAATACATGGTTTAACTCAAAAAATAATTTATTTACATCATACAACCGTGAAAACATTAAATATAATAATATAATATTTTATATATGCATAAATAATTTTGTAATAGAAATAATAACATACTATTCATATTTAAATCATATATATTCCAAAATATTTCGAGTAATATAACTTTAGTCTATTATTTAGAATGTATATGTGTGTGCATGTGTGATTATTCTTGTCTATTTTTAAAAGTTAAAAATATCTTACAATTTTAGTATAAAATTTCATTTAATATTTGGTATAGTTGGTAGAGTGATTGACTTGAGATTGGCAGATACCAGGATTGACTTGAGATTGGCAGATCCAGGATTGATTCTGTCACTTGAAGATCTAGTGCTTGAATTTCTTATGAACTCCTGAGTAATAACACTATATGCTTCTTTGAAAGTGATCATTTATTATAAAGCTAAATAAATAAAAAAATGAGTTATTTTGATGTGTATAATTTTATACTTTAGTTTTATTTAACTTTATAATTTTATTTTAACATGATTCATATAATTCTTTAAAATGTAAAATATTTACTTAATATTATTATAATAAACTAAAGATCAGAATTTTAAGCTAATGTACATGCGCTTTTTATGAATGTTAATAATAAATGAATACTTTCATTTCCAACACAAGATAAAGTCTTTGTGAAAGAATAGAATGAATCCACCTATTCTTTCAACCCAAATGCTTAAGTATTCATTTATTATTAATATTCATAAAAAAGTGCATGTACATTAGCTTGAAATGCTGATCTTTAGTTTATTACAATTTATATACATTGCACTATATAAATAAATATCTCATTTACATATGTTTAGTTTCATTTAAGAATGATGTGTAGTAAATTCTAGAAAATTTCATAGGCGTCATTCATTCAGACATGGTAAAGAGTAATTTAAAGTGATTGGTTTATCTTCACGCTTTCATTTCCAGTGCTTAAGATTTGCCCATACTTAAACATTTGGGTTGAAAGAATAGGTGGATTCATTCTATTCTTTCACAAAGTCTTTATCTTGTGTTGGAAATGAAAGTATTCATTTATTATTAACATTCATAAAAAAGCGCATGTACATTAGCTTGAAATGCTGATCTTTAGTTTATTACAATTTATATACATTGTGCTATATAAATAAATATCTCATTTAATATTATTATATAATTTAAAATACTTTACTTGTAAAAAATACTGTACTATCTAAAAAAAGGATATTCCAACACACAAATATGGTTATATAAATCTTTAAACAATATAAATTTGCTTCAAGAACAAATAGAATGGAACTTGATGGAAAAAGGAACTTTAGTACATCATTATGTCAATAATGATTTGAGAAATAAGAGTTTATACATATAGCTGAACTTTATAGATAACTTACTTATCTTTATATTTATATAGGAATTTTGTCATAAATTACTATGCTTTTATTTTAATAATTATATGAAAGCAGCTATTTAAAAAATGGAAAGCTAAAAAAATAATTGCCTCTCAAAGACAATGGCCTTCAAATTGCCTTAAGTTATTAACATCTTGGAATAGCATTTGAAAAAGAAAAATAAGTTTATGAAATGAAAAAGGAAATGCTGCTAAACTTTATTAGTTAAAATATAAGTACCATACTCGAAGGAGAAAGACAAATCCATAACTGATAATCTATTGTTTCAACACCTGTGTTAATGACATTTTCCAAAAAAATTTATGTCATCCTAAAATTATTTAAAAAAGCATTGGGGAGTTACTTAAATAAAAAAGTATTGATTGTTAAAAAATTTTTAATTTTCTTCTTAATATATATATATTATTATTATAATTGTTTTATTAAAAATAAAATATATGATCTCCAGAGATTATTATTATTATATAGACATATTTACAGGGAAATGATATTGGAAAACTGATATGAGTTAGAACTTATCTTTATATTTACTATAGACATATATTATTAGTGTGAATATTTGTTTTAAAGTAAGGACGTTTTAAAATTTTTCATTGTAAATTAATATATAGGATTATTTGCCTATATAGTAGTATGTTTTATTTATCTTAAACTATTTTCCAGTCTTTGTGGCAATAAATTTTTTTAGGTATTTAATGTATTATTGTCATATAGTAGAGCAAAACTCCTATGACATATATTTCCATGTAAATGCATTGTTGTTTGAAGCCATTTATTTGTAGAATAATATATTGGTGAAACTTAATGTATAAAAATACTTTTGTTAAATACTACATGACGAAGTTAATATAGCAGATAAAAGTAGTTACTAAGATGATATGATGTCCATGTTAAAGAATATGAATAATTTACCAATGTAGTTTTTTTTTTTTTCAAATATTCTTTATTTGCACAAAAAGTAAAATATATATTGTAATATAGAGTTCATGTTTACGATCATGACTGACACATTAAAGACTAACTAGTTATTAAATTAGATGAAGATTACAAGATTAAAAGTAAAATTTTAAGTTACGTTACTTATCAGGGGTTATCTAATTTGGCATATAAATCCCATGGCGTGTAAAGTTTGAGTGTCATGAATAAATAATATACATGGCTATTGCTAAATATGTAATTGACTCCATGTTTGCTCAGCAAGGCTAGGCAGGCATGTTCTTAGATCACTTTCTTTAGCTTTATATAATAAAGATTAAGTAAAACATGTTAAATTGTCATTGTTATACTTATTAAAGCAAATTTTATTCTTATTTTAAACAGCCTTTCTTAAAAACATTGAGATTGTTCAACAACTCATATTAAACCATTTATACACATCTAATATATAAATATATATCTCACTTTTAAATATCAGTTTCCTATTTAAAGAAGATTATCCAAGAAAGCATCTTAATATTTATTAAATTATTTATTGTTACTATTTATTTATTTTATTATTATTTTAATATAATCTGTTATTTATGTAGTACACATACCTACATAATATTATAAATAAAAAGAAACTTCTTACATCATGCACTTTAAAATCTCTTTGCATAGTCAACAAAGACTGGTATATCTAGATATAAACTCTAAGCATAAGCATACATGTGTGCTTTTAAAATTAATGCTTCCAGTAGAGTGCAAAGAGATTTTAAAATGTATGCTCTGTGGATTTACTCTTTATTTATAATATTATTTTAATGTAAATAAAGCATATTTTATATTTATTTAAATTAACTTGATTTTCATATTTGTTCGTTTATATCACACTATTAGATAAATTTTATGGTCCCATAATAATATAATATTTAGCAAATGTTATATTTATTAAAATTTCTGAGAATCATTCTAGTTATTTATTTCATATGTTAATCATTTAAATCCGTACTTTACAGATATATAAATATTTTGGTTATCAAATATAATTGGGTATAATAAAATGCCCTTTGATATCCAGCTACATGTTGATGGGTGGGTTTATTTATATGCATAGCTCTAATAATAGTAATTAAAACTCTGAGAAACTTTTTATGTATTAGCCACAATTTAACTTGACTAATCTATGAATTTTTTTATTTGCTTATTCATAATATTTAATCCTGATAGTCCATTTTCCATTTATACAATTGGGTACTATTTTGTCATCAATATATTTATTTTTATTATTATTAGTATTGATGGTGAGCCTGACTTACCTTTATATTGTTACAAATTTGGCATTCCCAAACATATCAGGCTATTTTTGACGGTTACAATATATTGGTTGGTAATGCATTGATGATGTACAATATGTGAATGAGGATATGAATATACATCAATGTTGATAATGTGAAATAATAACAATATTCTTCAGAGTTGAATTCATGATCTGTTTCATCAAGAAATAATTCATATGATCCTTGATATGGTTAGTTATTATAAATAGAGGATGACAATATATTGATCAGATTAATCAGTGAAATATAAAGGAAGTTTAACATAAAACTAAAAATATTATGAAGAAAATTGGGATGAATCATATTAGTACAGAAAGAGGATATATCCCTGGAACATAGCATGATGGCATTCATCAGATGGCAATAGTGTCATTGCTGGTTTTTGGACAGGGTTTATATATAACCCACAGTTTTTGCTTATTTATTCTCATTCCATTTTCCTTTGATATTTTCTTAATTTTTTTCTAAACATGTAAAGAATTTGATAAGATTGGATTTCTTTGTTTTGTGCCTTTCACAAGTATTGGATTCCTTTATCTTGTGCCTTACTGATCTTAAGCTAGTAGATAATTTCTTTAAATGTTTTCACAAGTGCTTTTGAATTATTATAGTATTTTTTACAATATTAAATATTTTATTATGTATTTAAAATAATGATATCTACATTACTGTTTGGACAGTTAGGTCAAAGATTATCTGAAGCAGAGTCATCTTTTCTAAATATAGATTGATCACCTCCCAACTTTTTGCTCTGTATTGAGTCTCTAAGTAAACATTTATCTATTACTGAAGGAAATCTAATTAACAAATTCCTTAAAAGTACTTTTACTATAATGGTTAATCTGAAATAAATTCAGATACTGGAAATCTCTTTGCACTTATTACAATGCGTATCTGACAACCAATCAGATGTTGTGATGGCTGTCCGAATGATGATCAAACTGTAAACATACAACAAAGAATTTATGAGAAATGGGAAGTCACTCTTTTCTCTACTTTTCTTTCTATATATCTAAGCCAGTCGAAAGTATTTATGTTTGAAACTATCTGCACTTCGCAAATTAAAATATTATAATGGTTAATATTAATAATCAGCCATGAAGCTAATGCACATGTGCATTGTAGATTTTTAACTATAAATGAATACACTCACTTTCCAAACCCAAGATAAAGTCTTTGTGAATGACTTTATCGTGAATGAGGTATCATAAATTCTAGAAAATTTTGCAAGCATAATTCATTCAGGCATAGTAAAAGTAATTTAAAGTGATCGCTTAACATCTTCACACTCTCATTCCCAAATCTTGCCCATACATAAACATTTGGGTCGAAAAGATAGATGGATTCATTCTATCTTTTCACAAAGACTTTATCTTGTATTTGGAAAGTGAGAGTATTCATTTATAGTTAAAAATCCACAAAGCACATGTGCATTAGTTTAATGGCTTTATTAATATTATAGTTTATAAAACATAGCGCTATATAAAATGAATATCTTATTTATAATGATTAATGATGATATTTTATGGTAATTACTGCAATCTTATCTATTTCCTTTCTTTTTAAAAATTAGAACAATAGGATGATTTTTATGGTCAGACAACACAACATCATGAGTTCAGACATTAAAAAAAAAACCCCAATATTTTTAAAGTTAACTTTTCATCAATATATTTTAAAACTTTTCTATATATCTCATCAAGTTCTACAACCTTTCTATTTTTAACATTTCAAAATGTTTTTGACTTTACTAAACTGGATATTTTTGTCCTTATCTAAATGAATAGCTAAAATGAATATATCATCAAGCATTTCAATACTCATAACATTATTCAAAAGATGGATCAAAATATTCCATCTGTTCAAAATACTATTATCATTATGTAAAATAATATCAATGACAAATTTACTATAATTGTATTATCATTTCTTAAGTCGTGTTGCTCTCAATGAATCAAAGAAAGATTTAAAGTAATCGTAATTACCAAATGTCTGTATGTTCTTTACAGTTTTTATCTACAAATAATGTGTAAATCTTCTTGTCAGTAATTGAACTTCTGAATTTAACTTTCTATACTTATTATGAAGCTCCACATTTAATTTGATAATGTATTTCCTTTTAATCAAATCATTATTAATAGGATTATTGTCAGAAAACCAATCACCATTTTTCTTATTAATGAACCCATGAATAGATTTACTTAAATTTATATCAAAAACTCCTTAAAAAAATTCCATATTTCTATAAAATGACAATCCTGAAAGTCCAAATTACTAATTTCAATGCTTAATAGCTGTTTAAAGATAACCCTTATAATAGTTCTAAAGAACAAACATCAATTTTCTTGGACCACTAAACATCACATGATCACCATTTTAGATCCTGGGATCTAATTGCAGTACTCTCAGATTCATGGCTTTTCACTGATTAAAGCCACACACTAGAAACTAGTCTGGGAATATTGGATGAATAGGTGCTAGATAGTGATTTTATGCACAAGCCTTCTGGTATCCATTGATTATTTTGGCTTGTACTGAGTGGCACTACTGTACAGAGAGTTTTGTCTGTTTTAATATCAATTTTCTTGCATATACATGATTAAAAGACCTATTTTTAATGCAATTTTATCATTATGATCTAGAAGCATATTAATCTATGATACATTCAACAATCTATAATTGTAAAAGCTTGTGTAATATAAACTTTTTTTTTGTATTCTAATTCCTAAACGTAATGTAATCTATTAAATGTTATTATTTTAAATGTGGGTTCATCTCTATTTCTTTATAAGTGTTTATGATAATCAATTTATGGGTTGTGAAGAATTCAATAATAGCAAACCATTTGAGTTTACAATACCATTACTTCCAACAACTTTTGTTCAAAGTCTATTATTTATCCCAACCACATTTTCAAGTTTTCAAGGAAAAAAAATTATAGATAGTGCAATAGTAATACTATCCAGCAAGGAATACAATTTTTCTTTCTTTAAATTCCCAGGAATCTAATCTTGAAGCATATGCATTAAAAAAATTACCAGTGATACCATTTTTTTAGCCACATTTTAATATCATTAATCTCCATTGATACATGAAGAATTACAAGAATAGAAGATACTAAGTTAGACTTCATAGCAAACCCAAAACTATGCAGCATTTATTCACTAGTTGATCTGCCCTTCTACAAAAATTTTGTAATCACCTATCTACTCTATTAAACCTTTCTTCCTATGAAAGATGCGTTTTATTAGAATGGTAATATTAACATTAAATATTGACAAGCCTTTAGCTTTTACTATTTTCTATTCAGATCATGAAGAATCTAAAATTTGTACTTTACTTACTTTTAGCAAAAACATTAGATTTATAATACTTGCCTTTAATACTATCAATGCTTCCTGATTTACCACTTTTATATATATATATAAGATGATAACAGATGTCAGTTGGAATCTTAAATATATATATAAGATGATAACAGATGTCAGTTGGAATCTTAAACTAAATCCCAAGTAATTATAAAAAAGTTAGAAAGAGACCACATGTAAAATGGATGAATGAAATAAGAAATTTTTCTTATATATTGAAAAAAAAGAGGCTAGACATCAGAGAATCTGAATTAAACTTGAGAGATCTTTATTTTGCAATGGATCATTAATAGTTGAAAGTAATGATATATAAAAACTTTCATTCCTCAGATGAGAATACCACTAAATTCCTTTCCATTAGCTGGTTTTAAAGTTGGAATATCTTCACAATAATATATATATATTCTATTCTTTAAAATGAAATATATTCAATTTATAGACAACTAAATACTTAAAATATATAAATAATAAATTTATTAATATCTAATCGATTTTCATTCAAAAAATGAACCTTATCAAGATATTATAACAATTGAAAAAATTCACGTAATGTTTTTGTAATGCCATCATTATGAAATATATATATATATAATTAGATTCCAACCAGTCACCACCTAAACATTCACAGTAACTATAGTAATTAATATTTCTCACTGCTGTCAAGGCAACCTTCTCACCTTTTTAATAGCAAGAATGGAAATCCATTCCTACTAATGGTCCATTGAATATATATGGACACTTAAAGATTGCAACTTGACTACAGAGTATGAAATATTGTTACAATGAAGTTTAAATAAACCTCTTTAAACATGAATAAACATGTCACTATAATGCAGACTAATAAATAGTCATCTATAACATTACTTAATGCAATACTTTTAAATTGCCCATGTATTATTTAGAAATAATATATATATATATGGTATTAAACTTGAGGAATACAGGTTTTTCATGATATATTTATTATATTATAAATATAATTAGAAGAGTCGGTATTTTTCATTAGTATGAGCTTGCAAAGTATTGAGAAAATTTAAGACAGCTGTAAAATAATTTTATTGATTACATATTTATTTCTAATTAGAAGGGACTTGACTTGAATTCAGATTTTCAAGCTTTCTACAGTTATGCACTCCATCTTATATTGATACATATGACCACATAGTGTGAAAAAGATAAATGGTCTCCAGTATACATATTTCATGCTGAACCAGCACTCATTTGTTGGTACAGATCATCTCCCACACTTATATACAATCAGTGCTTAGTTTATATCAAGATAGCAAATCTTCAAACTTTAATATACAGGCTTCAATCTTCTCCACCTTCTAACTCTTCAGCTACCCATATCATTGAAAATCCTATGATGGAGCACCCAAAGCTCTTGTTGATGCCAATATTATTGTAGTTTAGAAAATATACTTATATTTGCATATTATATATTTATTTCTAGAATAATATTTTTAATTATGGATATATTCAAAGTAAAACTAGACGCATTTTCATTTTTTTATATATATAATCTCATTGTTAAGTGGTTCTTTGATAATTCAAACAATTTTATTTTAAAAATATAATAAATATTTTGTTAGCTTTTCAACTTCAGTAAAAACTCTATATAATTCAGAATAAAAACTTTGCTTAAATTCAAATGAATTTGTAAGAACAGCAACTTTTTAAAATATATTATTTTTATCTAATGTTAAGAGGTTACATAATTTCTTTAAAATGTTTTGTTTACTTCTTTGTGGAATTGGAATTTTATTTATTGGTTGCAAAAAATAAATTTTAATAAAAAAACTATTTGAATTTTTCATCGATTGAACTGAAATAATTTAAAAGCATGCTTTTTTCTTTAAAGAAGAAATATTTTTAAAAATAATAATTATAAATCAGTAATTAATTCGGTGATATTTGGGGCTTGGGTTTTTTCTTTATTGGTGATTTAATTTTTGCTGTAGTCTTACTATTAATAGAATCCTGGGTGCTATATTAACTTCAGAGTCACCTATTCATTTAAGATATACAGTATATAAAAAAAAAACATTTAAATTGTGGTAGCAAATAATCCTTCAACTTCTAATAAATGAAGGTAATGAATATGGGATGCTTATTTAAATCAGTGTTTTACAATCTTTTTTATCTCACGGAACACTTGAACCTATAGTTAAACTTCCGCGGTACAATTAAATTTTAATGATTAAAAAAATGTATATTTTTAAATGATTTAATTATTAACACACGCAAAAACAATTTATGATAAAAAAATAATTAAAATTCTTAAAAAAAATTACATTTATTTTTCAGTTTAACATTTAATGTTATTCTAGCTTGACAATTTTTTAGAATATCGTTTTTGCAAATCGAATTTTGGACAGTATACTCTTAAATCTTCTTCCAAGAATTCTAACCGTGATTGATTTTTGTTTTTAATGTTATTCATTACAGAAAAACAATCTCTTCGACAAATATGACCTTGAGAAAGAAAGAAGCATTTCTATTTTTTTTTTTTTGTAATATTTGGAAATTCACACTTAATCTGTTGTCGAATGTTTTAATTGTAATTTTCTATCCTTTCTTATTTCTGTAAATTTTTCCACTCTTGCGATATTTAAATTTGCTAACGTACACGTACTTAAAACAAAGGGAATTTTCACCCAATCCAAAGATATGTCAAGAGTAGTGTAGGAAAATATTTTTCAAAATTTATATACAATAAATCTAAAGTTTGTAAAGTTTATTCAGTAACAGTTTTATATAATTTACACATTTTCATTAGTTTAAACATGCAATTTCTTTTTTAATTCTTTCCTTTCAGAGCATTAATTTTTCTCTGAAAGTATTGATTTTGTCTGTAGATATGAGAATATTTTGGTGGTTTCCTGCATACTCCTTATTAAGAATGTTCAAATATTGAATAAATCTGCAATAAATGTAACTTAATTACACCAAACTTCATCATAAAATAAATTGCTTAATTTAGAAAGTTGCATTTTTAAAAGACTGATACTTCTTGTAATTCTTAAAGTCTTGATGGAATTCTTCCTCAAGATAACCAGTTCACTTCCTTACATAATAAGAACTGTATATAAAAGCATTCCTAATTTGGCTAATAATCTTGACTGCAATGGCCTGCTTTTTATATAATTAATAGTTTTAATAATGTTATCTAAGACTTTGTGATTCAGGCACTAATAATTTTTATCCTAGCACTTCTCTATATAAAAATCAACATGTAAAAATAATTTTTAGATTCTGTTTTTTGCGCAAAGTTAATAAATTATTTTATACTTCCATACTAGACGGTCACCATCTATACAAATACTTATGCAGAAATCCCAAGACAAGTTAGTATGATTGAAGTAATTATTAATAAAATTGAAAATATCTTGGTCTTTTGTTCTTTGTAAACAAATCTACTGAATGCTAAAAGTTAAAATTTACCATTGGTATCAGTAAATTCAATCAATCAAATTGCAAACAAGTGACAAATTCAGTACACTTCTACAATAATTTTAAAACCATTTTCAAATATTTTACTTCGAGTACTTCTTCAGATGTAGCAACAAGCTGCGTTCTATTTATAAATTTTATTGTAAGGTTTTGTTGCCTAAAAATTCTGTTATATCATGTAATCTTTCTATAATACTAACCATTTCTACTGTAAGTAGATAAGAATGCACTCTATTATACAGTTTTGGATTTAAAATTTTCATATCAGGCAGAGCTACTGCAAACTATTCTTTCCAGCGCACTGAGTTGCAGATGTTTCTTTTGTTATAAATTGAAGTCTTTTGCCATTTTGAAGCAGACATTATCAAATTTCTGTTTGGTCAGAAATTCCTATGGCATCCTAAGTTTTTTTAGCACAGTAAAAAATGAAATCCAGATCACAATAATGAGATGAGCCATTCCAACATTTTTCTTTAAAAAAAAAAAAAGTGTGGTATGTTTTAATTTTTTTAATACAAATTTAGCAACTTGATGACAATTCTTTTAGATTCACTATAAAAAAGAAGATAGAAAAGTCAGCTTTGGTTATAAATTTGTGTTTGTATTTAACAATGGCATGGTAGAACATATGGTAAATCAACCTGTATAATAAAATTCGATATTCGCTTCAAACACAGACTGCATATTTATTTAAAATGACAGTCAAGTAGCATCTTTATCAAAATAATTTAAAAATTATTATTACTCAAATTTTAACATGTATTTATGAATATGTTTTAACGTGTATATAATATGTTCGAGAAAACTGATGGCAAAAGAAGAGAGACAACTAACAATTAGTAGGATGTATCATTGAGAAGTCCGAAAAATTAGATGATAGGCCCAATCTCAAGAAATGTCGTTCGTGATGTCCAAATCAACATTGAAGTAGTATGAGCATATTTAATGTAATTATTATTAATAAAATATTATATTTCATATAAATTAATAGAAGTATTTACCGAATAATGCGTAGTGAATATTGTTGATTTTGAGTTCCGGTTTTTGTTTTATTTATTTCAAACTTATTAATTTTCAAATATGAGTTGTTGTTTTTTTTAAAAAAAAAAACTATACATTCATCTCAATTGTATCCCAGCAACCAATTGACGATTATCTGCACAAGAAAGCTCCCAACCATCTGAATCTAAAACTCACAACTTCCTTTTAACCCTATCGCAACTATCTGATATTTATAATGGCTCCACGTGGAATTGATAAAAAGAAAACTGAAAATTATCTTTGCCATATATATTATTCTACTTTCTAAAGAAAACTACTGCTGGGCATAAGAAAATATTTTATGAATCCGGATGGTATAAAAAAGAAAAAAAGATTATATTTCATCTTTGAGAACAAATTGTTTAACTTTATCAGAGATATCATGTCTGTTTATAAACAAAAATGTTTTTGTGCAATATATCAGTCTGTTATGATATATGTAGATCAAGCTCGATTGCTACTGATATTATCTAAGAGTCATGCGCCCAATGTGATGTAAATGCAGAAGGAAATCATTTCTAGCTGTCTGTCTTTTATCAACCAATATATATCGTTATGTATAAATTTATCTTTTTTTTTTTTTAATGTTATAATAAAATTAGAAGCGTGTGAGGCGCTAGAAAGAGAAGCTATACTAATTATTCTTATAAGTCTATACAGAAGTTAACGGCTAAGCGCTTTCGAGGCGTGTTGCCTCATATTCATAGCCATTGTTATAAATGGTGCAGAATAGGGAGTAAGTGATGATATGCAAAAATTGATGACACTAATACATATATGTGTATATGAAATAATTAAATTATATGTTGACAAAAATAAGAAAGGTTTGAATTAAAATAATATACACTGAAAAATAAAAAGCAAAATATTGGATGTAGTTGTTCCTAGCAGATGATAACCATATTGAATATTTTTACGAGGGAAAAGCACTTCAATATTTTGATAATATATTCAATACTAAGATATACTAATATGAAGGCATATAGCATTTGTCCACATAAAACAAAAATGAAAATCTTTAATCCATGATATAAAAAATATAACTTTTCGGAAGAACTAGTACCATTAAAGAATAAGGCTGTATTGATTAGTTTTTCATCAGAAAACATAGGATTATTGTAATATGTATGAAAAAAACATAGTTAATTTGAATTTCTGCTACATATATTAGCATTCAAGCTGAATTCTTTATAAAATCTATTAATAAACTTCAAGATAGATTATCTTTCTTTGTGAGCATTTAATACTGTATTGCTTCTTATAAGATCCTTTGCGTTTATGTGTAGTTGAGAATTTGAAGTTTTAACTTATTGTTACTAAGAGACAATCAGACATATTTGTTTGAAAAGAATTGAGTGCATATCTGCAACTGTTTAGAAAATTTAAACAAGGTTTTGCCAAAATAAATTACATAATTAATTTCTTTATCTGCCCTGACATAGTCTAGAGTAAACAGGCCTGTGCCAGCCAGAGTAATCAATGGATGCCAGAAGGCTTGTGTATAAAATCCCCATTTAGTGCTTACTCATCCAATATCCCCAGACTAGTTTCTGGCTTGTGGCCTTCATCAGTGAGTAGGCATTAGATGGGGATTTTATGCACAAGATTTCTGGCATCCATTGATTACTCTGGTTGGCACAGGGTGGCACTACTGTATGGAGAGTTTTGCCTATTTAATAACGGTTATGTGCTAGCATAAGAGATGGTGATCATGTGATGTTTAATAGTCTAGAGTACATAATTCTATAAAAATTTTGGTTGAGAAAACATTTGGATGTCATCTTTAATATTACTTGATAGACCTACATAAAGAATGAAAATCCTAGCCAAAGTTGATAGACATTATGAAGGAATTTGAAGTCATCAATTTGCTTATTTATATTATTCAAGGGCATGCTGTGGTACACCTCCTCCATATAATAGTGAATACTTATTATTTTTAGTGTTGATAAGAACAGTTCAGCAGAACTTAATAATAAGGAATAGTTTCATTGATATTTAGTGAATAATTATTATCACATTCATATCGGCTTTTTCAAACCAAATTGTGCAAACGCTTTTTGCGAGTGTTAAATAATAAATGAATACCCTCTGACCCATACAAGATACAGAATTTATGCAGCAATAAAAGGAATCCTCTTATTACTATGACTCAAATATTTATATATGAGCAAATCTGAAGTACTGCCACAGAAGGTGTGTCTATAGAACAGTCACTTTGAATTACTATATATAACTTATGAGTGAATGACGCCGATGAAATTTACTAGAATTTGATATGAACGTCATTCCAATTGTAAATCAGATCTATAAAAAATAAATCAGCATTTATTTATATGATCTAGTATACAATTGGAATGACATTCAGTATAATTCTAGTCAAATTGTGCAATCGCGTTATTCATTCATAAGTGTTAAATAGTAATTCAATACCCTGACTGCCCTACAAGATCACACAATTTATGCAGCAATAAAAGGATTCGCTCTTATTACTAAATACTCGAGTCATATTATATATGAGCAAATCCTGAAGTATTGCTGCATAAATTCTATATCTTGTAGGGGTCAGAGGGTATTCATTTATTATTTAACACTCGCAAAAAGCGTTTGCACAATTTGGTTTGAAAAAGCCGATATGAATGTGATTACAATTGTATACAGACGCTATAAAAAATAAATGCTGAATAATTATTAGTAAATTAATTTTTCCACTAATGGTAATCACTAAGTACTTTCTGAAGTACCAGAAATAATATTAAATAAGGTTTTAATATGTTTACTAAGAGTAGTTATCTTCTCTTTTCTCTAGAGCTATATATTATAAACTTGAGCAATCTATGGGCAACAGATAGTATAATGATATAAATCCTCATTTTCAAAACAACTGTTTCTGATTTTGGCCTTAATCTGTAAAGATCAGGATTTATTCATATTACTTTGAATCCTAATCTTATAAAGGCCAGAAATTATTCTACAGATTGGGAATTTGACAGCACATATTACTCAAATTCACAGTTGACAGCTCTACATTAGTGTGAAGATGTCTACTTAGTAAAGGTTAAGCATCACTGAACAGCACTTTGAAAAATTAAACTTTAAATGATTGCTATAACTTATCTTATTACATTGAAAAGAAATATTCACATTTTGCTTTCACACTTTTGTGAGAAAAAAAATGATGAAGCATCTCAATTAATAAATAAAAATTAATAAATTATATAAAAACAATTGCTTTTTTATATATTCAAATCAGTCTTTTAATGTAAATAATCATATAATTAATTGCGTTGGAGATTAAGTAACATCAAAGTCTCCATCTAGAAGACTGAACACATTTTCATTCAAATGATTAAAAATCATCATAGTTATAAGATTCAACTTCAGGATTTTTACCTGTAAATAGATTCTGTTTTTTAATGACCTCTCCTGTAAAAAAAAATCCAATTAAGAATTAAGCTAAAACTAATCTGAATGATTTGTGTGAATAACTCCAATGTGTAATGAAAACTAACAAATTATACGTTGTCATCTAGAAATAATTCTTAAATGTTTTTAGAAAAGTTTAAACTTTATTCAATTTTTTTAATTATTGCCAATTGTTAGAAATAGCATATACATTAGTATATAATACAATATTTTGAGAAATATTAATTTTCATCTGTTTTCTAAGTATTGTTAGCTTGATTAGCTAGGAATTAGCATCGGAATAAAACCTGAGATTTAGATTCATAAGTATTGAATTTAAGGTGATACGCTAGCCAATTAAAGAATTCTGCCTAATTAATTAGAGCATCACCTTTAATTCAGTATTTATGATTCTAAAAGTCTCAGATTTCATTTGGATGCTAGTACTGTCACTGGTCAGGCTAATAGCATCTGCTGAAAAAAGAAAAATAATACCACTCTAAATGTTGTGTGTGCTCTTGATTTTTTCTAAAGACATTTAACAATTAATATTAGATGATGGAAACAGTCCATCATAGAATTACAATTAAAATGCCACCATCACAAACTTTCAGATATTTTAAACTTTTATTTAATCATAGAATCATTTTTTAGGAATTTAAGTGACATTTCGTTACTTGAGAATTGATCCAGGAATTTTCAGAGTCCTTCGTTTTGCAATCTTTTAGGGACTGTTTGCTTAGTTTAATCCTTCCTCATTGGGGTTATAACAATTGTAAAGCAATAACTCCGCCTGTTAATGATTAATACAAATTCTGAACAGAACATTTAGAATGAAGATAATTTCATAGAAATAAAAAAATAAATTGTGAGGAATATTTAGAAGTGGATGCTGTTCTGTAATTAGAAAGTCAAATAGCAACAAAGTAGGAAGAAAGTTAAATAGAACTATAATAGAAATAAATGGTTTTACGAATTATTTGGTAATAGCTTATATTTATATTTATTTTAATGATTTTTATAGAAATGATTGGTCAATACCAAAATTGCAGTGAGATTACTAGCATAGTAAAAAGAATAAACGTAAAATTCTTAGTAATGAAATAAAATCCTTCTTTCGACTTCACCTTTGAGCAGTAAGTTACAACTTGTGTATTATGAAAACAAGCAATAAATGAGAAAGAATCATGTTTTTCTATTTCTAGAAAGTGGACATTATGAAGACAGTGAATAAATTTGCATAAATTACTACCTAGTTATTTAAAATCACAACTCAAGCTGACATTCCCAAGATAGGCTATGAATATGGGGTCTAAAGGTTCTTGAAAGCACTCAGCTTGATAATTCTCTTAATATTGAGCTTCACTTGTTTGCATAATGTGCAAGTTGTAACTCAAAATTCTTAGATAAATCCCGACCTAAAGAAGACAAAAGCAATCTCAATCTGGTCAATTAAATAAAAGTGTTATCCTCTATCTGCAACTTTGATTCATCATCTTCACTCAATCTCCAGTTCCTGAGACATTCAATGTAACTACAAACAATAGTTTAACACAGTGGCAAACAATGATGTTTGAGAGTGCAGAATTCCAATATCAAAACCCAACATTTCATTTTAAGCACTCAATATCACGTGATTTTCCAGACAAATAATTATTTAAATATTCATATATTAAATGAAAATAATAGAAGACTAGACAAAGCTTCATAATAAAACAAATTTTAGAACTAATTCATCTACTTTTTCAAAAATTTTATAAAAAAAATTATAAATTAATATTGCTTTAAAAATGATTATTAAAAATGAGAGTTCAGTATTCATTAAATTTTTTAATTTGAATTTTCACATACTAATATTATCACAAAACTCAGGAAAGCAAAATAAAATACCATTATGTGTAAAAGAATGAACTAATTTTAAGATTGGATAAAAAATTTCTTAGGTAATATTTAAATATTTATCATATATCTGCATGCAGGTATTGTGTTTGACTTATTAATATTGGTTATGCAATCGCCTTTTGAATAATTTAGTTCTAAATCGTGATTACACACATGTGAAGTAATTAATATTTACTAAATATATAATTATTTTCATATATATATATATGAACATTTATGAATATTTTTGAATTGCATTGGAAATTTAATAAATATCAATTTTCCAAATTTACAAATGATTTTGACATCTTCTATGTTAAACAACAATAAGAACTTTTTGCTGAGGAATAGAAGATTTAATTACTTTTTTAAATCTATTACTAAGCAACAAGTTTAATTAACAAATGTCTCTTAATAATAACATTTTAATAACACTTGTATAATTAATTTATAATTAAATGGGAAAAAAAGTTTCTATTTAATTTTTTAAAATAAAGTTTTCTAAATAAACCATGCTAATGTTTAATACAATTAAGGCAAAACAAAGAACATTAACAAAGATCAACTTAAATTCTCAAAGTCATTTAAAACTGCATGATAAATGATGCCAGATATGGATAAAAATTACATGATAAATTTATCCTATTAAAAATATGAAATTTTGATAAAAAGAAAACATTTAAATAATGAAACTCACTACAAATTTACCTAATTTGAAATTTAAAAAAAAAAAAAACAGATACAAATTACTAAAAATGTTTGTAATAATTTGTATATAATTAAATCAATACCTAGAAGCTAAACTCTCAATACAGTATCGCCACTCAGTACATGCCAGAATAATCAATGTATTCAAGAAGGTTTGTGCATAAAATCCCTATATAGTGCCTACTCATTCAATATCCCCAGACTAATTTTTAGCTTATCGCTTTCATCAGTGTGGAGTTGAGCGTGCACTGATCCAATGCTCCTCACTGATGAAAGTCACAAGCTAGAAACTAGTCTAGGAATATTTGATGAGTAGGCACTAGATGGGGATTTTGTGCACAAACCTTCTTGCATCCATTGATTACTCTGGCTTACATGAGTGGCACTACTGTATGGAAAGTTTAGCCTCTATATAAATAGTTTGTGTAAGCATAAAGAATGGTGATCATGTGATATTTAGTGGTTAAATCAATACTTTTTAAGAGGAGAAAAAATATCAAAGACATTATCTATTGTATTTTCTTACAGATCACACTTTTCAAAGGTAAATATTATATTCTGAAAAGAGCTTTGCATTGAAAATCCATTAAGGTTATATTTAATGTTCTTGATTTTTTTTCCCGTGGAATAAGCATTGATAGATTATATATATATATATACACTATTTTTGAAGCAGATACAAAAAATTTTAGTTGGTTCTTTTGTAGGTGGTTGACCACTGGTGTCTATGAATTTGTATAAATCTGAAGTTTGAATTCAGGTTTGGTAAACTTATTTCAGTCATACTTAGAATAACCAATCCATAGCCAAATCACCTAACTATCCAATATTGCTTAATAATGGCTATCCAAATATTGTTAGATAGAGAATAAAACAATAATGAAACACATTCATATACTCAGAATCTGATAGTTGAGAAGTTTTGTAAGTAATGATTTCTTCTTTGCTATTTTATGAAAAGTTTTTAAAGATACTGTTTTTAATGGGTTTTTAAAGATTGTATTATTCAAAAAAATAAATATATAATATTTTTTGCATTTTTGTTCTCGATTACAACTAAATTTAACATTAACAAATGATTATTAACATCATCATCATTAAAGAATATGGTATAATTAATAAAATCCTTTTGTCATATTTGATGTAATATTACTATTAATGTAATTTGTTTTATTATTCATCAATGAACTACAATGTTGAGAACATTATTTTAAAAATAATGAAATATTTTACCTTATAAATATTCAAAAATGTCAATAATGTAAAATAAAATTAAAATCATTTTGTCACACTATTGAATCATTATTCAACAGTCAGTAATATGTTAAAAAATACATATCTACAAACAACAAAGATTATACAAAGTATATAATTATCATAAAAAAGCCTTTTTCAGCAAATTATGTTTTTTGCCCTTTTCAATATGTCTCCAGAATACCATGATTTAAAGTACATACAGTGACATCTATATCAATACATGAAAGAAGACAGATAAAAAATGGATATCCAACATGAACTACTATGTAATATTTATACAATCATATTACAAAATTAACCTATTGTACAAATTGAATGAATATATAGCCACACATATTAATTAACTATCCATTCTTTATCCATTAAACACTTATTATTCAACTTAATGGATGTTTTGTATATATATTCATACAATTGTCTTTATTATATGTGATATAATTTGTTTCATG
Source organism: Epiperipatus broadwayi (assembly GCA_028023455.1). NCBI lineage: Eukaryota > Metazoa > Onychophora > Udeonychophora > Euonychophora > Peripatidae > Epiperipatus > Epiperipatus broadwayi. Next base: position 9,985,963 of record JAQFVV010000010.1, on the reverse strand, counting down.
TATTTTATATCTATTAACATTTTTAATATAATCTAGAATGATTATTCCATTAATACTTCTGTTTAGAAAGCATAGGTAGAATTTTTATGAAATATTTAGATAATTTCACAATTATTTAATGTCAGCAGCATCAAAAAAATATTAAGTCAAAGTTGATCTATTAATTAATAAATAATATTTCTATAGAATAATTTTCACTACACCACTCTCATGCAAGGTAGGAATTGGTTTCTATCTGCTTTTAACATCTTGTGAAGAGGTATAATTATAAACAGATGACTAAAGACACATGAAAAAGATTTATGATCTCCAAGATGCACAGTTTGTGCTGAACCAGCAGTCATCAATTGGCCCAGATCACAATTTCATATAAATATCTTTATCATTCTTCAGTATAGATAGATAGCCAATTACTGCAAAATTGAAAAATGTCAAACTTACTGCCCTCACAACTTTAACATAAACCATTTAATGGAAGTATATTAAAACATTTTATTGGTCATTTATTTGACTAAAGATTATTAACTAAATGAATAAAATTATAAATATACTTCCATTAAGTAGTTTGTGCTAAAATTATGACAGCAATAAGTTTGACATACCAATTAAACTATGCTGATACAAAATGTGCATCTTGGGGAACATAAATCTTTTTAATGTGTCTTTGGTCTATGTTTATGATTACACCCTCTACAAAGTGTTAAAAGTGGTTTAAAACCAGTTCATATCTTGCATGAGAGTAGGGTAGAGAAAATTACATTACAGAAATATTACTCATTAGGTGGATAATCTCTAGTATATGGCTTACAATAACTCCCCTCATATACACTTTAATGCAAATTTTTTTTAATGATTCCTTTATTTTCCTGACAGTTTCAACTATCCTGCAGTCTTCATCAGAGTAATGTAGAGGAGATTAAGATTGTTCTGATGAAGACTGTGAACAGTCGAAACTGTCAGGGAAATAAAAGAATCGTTAAAAAAAATTGCATTAAACTGTATATAAGGGATGTTATTATAAGCAATATATATGAATATATGAAAAAGTACAAAGAAAGTGAAAGGAGAAAAATAAGAATTTACTTCTCTATTGTAATGAATGACTTAATTGGTATTCTTAACGGCTGCTAATTGAAAAGCTTGAGATAATTATTATGTTATAAATTTAAAAAGCCACAAACTAAATACTTATCCAGTTTTTAAAGCATTTGTTTTTCCCATCATAGTAAAGAATTTAGCTATGAATTATATAAAATATATTGGTTAAAATGTAAAGACATGTAAAATAATGTTGACTTTCACTTGAAGTGCTTAATAGTAATTTTTCTCTAATTTGTACAAACATTTTTTATTATGTTGTATAAAATATTAAATATTTTGATTAAAATTATGTATGAACATAATTTAAGACATTTCCACTTAAATGGTGTAAGTGATCTAAGCCCCATTTTAATTTTATTAATAAGTAAAAATATTTCTATTATTAAATTAATTTTGAAAACAAGAATATAAATTATTTAAAAAAAACAATTAAATATTTTCTTCTTTATTTTAGAAACAAATAAATTTGTACTATGACCAGCAAATGAAACAAGCACAAATTAGTGTTTGCCATATTAAAAACTTGAGTTAATCAGAAGTCAGTTTATGGTAATGGAAATTGCTATCCGGACAATATTTACAATTTGTTAAGTCATATTAAAATATTTAAATATTTTTTGTTTAAATAATAGATAATATATATCTCTTTTTAAATATATGTGCATATAATTCTTTGTTTGATCTATATTATTTTTATGGCATACTTGATTATTTATTCAATAAGGCAAGAATACTTATTTTTATGAAGAATATATATGTGTTAAATGGCCTTGTGGCTTAATTATTAATACATTTATCTGCAAAATTCATGATTGCTGTAAAGTTGAAATTGAAATTTTTGTTCAGGCAGCTGAAAATTTTCAATTAAGCTTATTGTTTGTCTTACAAATAGATGGCCTCTTACTATTCTGGACAATAATTGAATTGCTGGTCAGTAAATGAATATCAAGCTATTAATAAGTAAAGGATAATACTAGAAGAGGAAAAAATAGCATTTGATCATTTGCAGACGGGATTTAAATTTGCTTTGCCTTGAAATGAACTAGTTAAGGTAGTTTGATATCTTTTATCTTTATACATATTGTTACAAATTACATTTTCTAATCTTTTAGTTTTTGTTATAATATTCATTCAAATAAATGTAATAAATACTATGTAAATTTATGGAAGCTCATCACATGTGCTATTAAATTGACATGGACAGTTCAGTCAATAAATGTCTTAAAAGCATAAATGCTGCACTTATGTTTAGAGTCTATTCTTTAAATAAACCAACCCTTATTGACTGTGCTTAAATCAGAGTTTGATCTTGTCATGAACCTGATTTTTAAATTGTCAAATTATTTGCACCAGTTTATTTTATATATCACAGGGAAAAGAAACTCATTTTTAATTACCTGTGACTTTGAATCATATTAGTTTGAATATATGTAATAAATAATAATGTAGTGATATATATGTAGTCAAAATAAGAGTCACAGATCACATGACCCTATCTCTTAAGCTTGTAAGTTATAAACAATGTGGATTGCCAATTTCTCTACAAGCTTTGTGATAAATGCTTAGCCAGATCCAGCACTTAAAATATCTCTGTCAGGAACCCCTTCCCTAATCCCTGACCATGGTTTTGTGCTTTGGCACTCCTCAGAGAAGTGTCAGGGTAGGTTTATATATATATGTGTGTGTAAATTTGTGGAAGGAAATTACTTATTCTACATATGCTATTAAATTAAAATTAATTGGTTTATTAATATCAATTTGACAGTGCATGTGTGATGAGTCATCTCCTTCCCCAAATTTATATATATAAATCACTATATTATTATTATTTATTACATATATTCAAACTAATATGACTGAAAGTCACAGGTAATTTAAAAATTAAAAACTTTCTCTTACTTGGGAAATACAAACTAAACTAGTGCAAGTAATTTGGCACTTTAAAAATCAGGCTCATAACAAGATCAAACCCTGATTTAAGCATGGGTCGGGAAGGGTTGATTTATTAAAAAATAGGATCTAAGCACTTGTGCTTTAAAACACTTATTGATGCGAGAAATTGGATCATTTCAATATCATTTTATTAATAGTGCATGTGTGATAAGTAATTTTCTTCCATAAATTTACACATATGCACCACTCTAAGCCTCTGAATAATTGACATTTTGATTAATCAAAATAGCAATGCAATATTACTTAATTAACTTCAATTCTTTTACTATTGCTAAGCATGAATAAAGTCTATTTTTAAAATAGCACCTCTATCTTTTCTTTATAAATGTCTGAACATGTTATGTGTTTAAAATAATAATAATAACCAATCCATCATAGCATTAAAGTTTTAAACATTAAAGAATAGGTAAATTGCACAAATATTCTCAATTATGTCATATTTACATAATAATTGTATGACAATAATTGAAAGTGTTTATATATTTTATTTATTCTTTAATATTTAAAACTTTAATGGCAACATGATTCACTTATTTATTACATATACATTGCTATTTACATAAAATACTAGTTTTCTACTTCACCTTTGAGTAGTAAGTAATTTAGATTGCACTTTATGCAAAAAAGTGAAGCTTGTCTCAATCTTATTATAAAGTTATATGGCTAAGTGCTTTCAGAGACCTTGAGTCTCCATAATCATAGGAGATCTATAAATAATGATGAAAACAGATCCATATTTTTTGAGCACCAAAAAACAACAGGCCATGTGTTCGAACCCACTATGGCAAGGGCACTATGCACTGAACGGAATGATATGAAACGAAAAATTAAAGAGGCATGCTTTATTGCAAATGACAATTGTGCAATAAACCAGAAAGAATCGTGCTTTGCAATCTCCAGAAAATGGTCATTATAAAATTTGCATAAATTTTACATAAATCACAGCTAAACTTCAGTTAAAAGTAGACTATGATTATGGAGACTCAAGGTCTCTGAAAGCGCTTAGCCATATAACTTTATAATAAGATTGAGACAAGCTTCATTTCTTTGCGTAAAGCGCAATCTAAATTAATTGCTATTTACATTGATTTCAATACAATATATATATATATAAGTTCTTAATGATATAGCTTGTGTATTTTTTATTTTAAGTTCACCTAGAATGTAGTTAAGCACACATTTGGATACACATACATCTGTAAAAGAATTTTGTCTAATTTTCTATAAAGTAAAAGTGGTCCATCTATTCTAAATAAGAGAGGTCTATAGATTAGTCAGATGCACTGTGAATGTATGAAGAATCAAAATATCACTGCTTTTCAATTTTTTTTAAATAAGTAAACAAAACGAGTATATATAATAAGTAAATGATTTTCATGAACGTAGGAATAAAAATATTGAAATTTTTTTTAAGAAATATATTTTTTTACTTTGAGTGCACCTATAATATAATTAAGGCCACAATCATTTAAAACTGCAGTAGCATCGCACGTCATCCATCAACATTATTTAATCGAATAGATTTTTTACAAACAAAGAGAAAGCCAACTTCGGATTATCCATAGATAAGGGAAGTAGATTAGACAACAATTTTATATATGTGTTAAATATAAATATATTTTTATTTTAATAAAAATACTTTTACTAGATGATGTACTTTTTGTTTGCTTTTGTAGTTTTTAATTAGTTGTCTTCTTAATTACAAAACAAAATTAAAAAAGACCCAAATTATCTCATTAAAAGCTCTCATTATTTATATCAATAAGACCATGAAAATCTTTTAATTATTACATATACTCTTTATGGTGTTTGTTTACTTATGAAAAGCATTTTATAGGTATGATGCGTTGATTTTATATGCAGATATGGTATTGATTGTCTGATCTACCTTCCTAATTTAAAAACAAGAAATTAAGCTAAAGTGGATTCACTTATAGTTTATAAGAAGTCAGATAAATAAAATACTGTTGCTGGGTGATGTGGATTTGTGTCGCCCTTGTAGTTTTTAATTATTTGTGTGTTTAATTGTGCCATAACTGAACTTATAATATAAATTACATAGAATATCTTACGTTAAAAACTTTAAATATTTATATCTATATATCTTCTAATTATAATATATATATATATAAACTTAAGAGCATGCTATAACTCTAAACAAGCTTTATTATTATTATTATTATTATGATAAATGCTACTACAAGAGAAGGCATTCAAATCATCTTTATCTTAGATTGTCCCCATCGCCAGACCGGTTTCGACCTATGGGTCTCTTCAGTGAGGAGTTGGGACACTAGATTCAAAAAACCAACTCAAGCTAAGCATTTATCTAAAATATATTTCTCAAGAAGAAGAAGAGCTGACTTTAAAGACATGCAGATGTGTAAAGGTCTGGGGATTGAAACAATCTAAGATAAAGATGATTTGAATGCCTTCTCTTGTAGTAGCATTTATAATAATAATAATAATAATAATAATAATAATAATAATAATAATAATAATAATAATAATAATAATAATAATAATAATAATAATAATAATAATAATAATAATAATAATAATAATAATAATAATAATAATAATAATAATAATAATAATAATAATAATAATAATAATAATAAAGCTTGTTTAGAGTTATAGCATGCTCTTAAGTTTACATATTGGTAAATGCAAGCTATATATAAGTCATGTGACATCTGACTTTTTATTATATATATATGAATTTATAGTATTATTTCTGAGAGATTCTGCTTAGTAAAAAATAAAATAGCAATCCCATTCATATGATCATCCTGGTTGTTTTGACAACAAATTGAGATTATCAATTGTTATTGATATTGGTATTGGTTAAGTATTAACTGCATTCATCTATTCATATTATCTACATATCTAGTCTTTAGCATTATTAGCTTTATTATCGATTAATATATAGTTGGAAGGCAGTTTGACAGTTATAATTGCAATTTGAAAGATATAATCAATTATTTGTCAGTTTACTTTCAGAGCAGGTTATATTTACCTGTTTAATGAGGTTCTTTGAATTGATAATTTCATTCACTATAATCAGGTTCCAATATTTAGGGTTTATACAAACATATTAGACCATAGATAAAGGTGAATTTTCACTTTTATTGTTTAAATGAAGTTGCCTTGACAACAAATTGATATTATTGATCATTATTGATAATGGTAATGTTTACATGTTTACTGCATTATATATATATATATATATATATTGTAACAGTATAGAATGAACCAGAGAGTGAGACTTTTCAAAGACCCAAATTGATAGTTCTAAAATTTATAACAGTTGAAAAATGAGATGAGAAACAAAAGATTCTATTCGTATGCCCTACCTTCAAACATTAAACTTATAATGATACAATCAAGAATAAGAAAATGTTAGCTCTTATTAATGCTCTGTAAAGTGTAAAGTGAGATTTTAAAACAAGCTAAAATGAGTAATGTTATATTAGTTGATAAATCAAATTTAAAAGAATAAAGTGAGTGAAATTTAAGTAAACTTTTGCCAATGAAATAATTAAAATTTATGCAGAGTAGTATTCAAAATTTATTAATAAATTTACATTGGTATTCACCCATGATGTAACTCTTCTGCCACCATGTGATAAATTTATCTTATAATCACAATGTCTAAAGATATTAGACTCAATAACTATATAGAATTTTATTAGAAGAATTTATTAATCACTTTGATACCAATGAGTGTTTATGAAAATATTAGATTAACTTTTACTGACCATTGAACACTAGATATAATGATAAAATTTATGGCACTTACTAATTAGATCTTGTGTATCCATATTCATAATAAAATATATGAATTATAATTGTTATATATTATATTTATTAATTTAAATAAATTCAGAATTCAAATTTAATGAATAATTCAATTCAATTCAATTCAATATCCATTTATTATGTGCATTTCAACATTTACACTTTAACAGAAATACACAATAAAAAAATTAAAAAAATAATAATAATAACAATGATAATAATTAAAATTTAAAAAAAAACAAAAAAAAACAATTATAATCAAATACAAGCTAAATACATAAAATTATATATACATATATGTTCATAATTATACATTTAGTTGTTTTTTAACATTCATCACAAATTGATCGCAAAAAATATTAATATTATTAAAAGTTAGATTATATACCATTTGCAATCTATTAATAACTGATTTACCAAAGAAAGTATTTTTACATATACTAATCTTGAAAGTTTGCATTTCTCTTAATAAACGACAAGGTACTTTCAATTCTATTTTTGATATACAGTTACTGACATCAATAATAATAATAATAATAATAATAATAATAATAATAATAATAATAATAATAAGAAGAAGAAGAAGAAGAAGAAGAAGGAGGAGGAGGAAGGAGGAGAAGGAGAAGAAGAAGAAGAAGAAGAAGAAGAAGAAGAAGAATAAGAAGAAGAAGAAGAAGAAGAAGAAGAAGAAGAAGAAGAAGAAGAAGAAGAAGAAGAAGAAGAAGAAGAAGAAGAAGAAGAAGAAGAAGAAGAAGAAGAAGAAGAAGAAGAAGAAGAAGAAGAAGAAGAAGAAGAAGAAGAAGAAGAAGAAGAAGAAGAAGAAGAAGAAGAAGAAGAAGAAGAAGAAGAAGAAGAAGAAGAAGAAGAAGAAGAAGAAGAAGAAGAAGAAGAAGAAGAAGAAGAAGAAGAAGAAGAAGAAGAAGAAGAAGAAGAAGAAGAAGAAGAAGAAGAAGAAGAAGAAGAAGAAGAAGAAGAAGAAGAAGAAGAAGAAGAAGAAGAAGAAGAAGAAGAAGAAGAAGAAGAAGAAGAAGAAGAAGAAGAAGAAGAAGAAGAAGAAGAAGAAGAAGAAGAAGAAGAAGAAGAAGAAGAAGAAGAAGAAGAAGAAGAAGAAGAAGAAGAAGAAGAAGAAGAAGAAGAAGAAGAAGAAGAAGAAGAAGAAGAAGAAGAAGAAGAAGAAGAAGAAGAAGAAGAAGAAGAAGAAGAAGAAGAAGAAGAAGAAGAAGAAGACTAAAATTGAAGAAAAAAATGGTGACACAACAATACAAGATAACCATACAGATAACTCAATGGATGAGGAAACAGAACAAAATTATAAAGACACTATAAAACAACTTTTTCTCAATTCAAAACCTGAACATAAATTTAACTACCAAACACCAATTCAATGAAGTTAAAAATTGGCACATTGAATGTTAGGGGTTTAAACTCAACCCAAAAAATTACAAAGCTTAAACAATGGGTTTCACTTACACAACCGCATATACTCGGATTAATGGAGACAAAAATCTATGCCGGATCACAAATTGATCCAGCAAAATATTTAACCAAAAAAGGTTTCTGTGCCTGTTCCAGAGACTCTTCATCACCTTCTGCAAGCATAAGCATTCTTATTTCAACAAACTGCCCTTTCACAGCTTTCAAAATTATATTCATAGATGCTAATTTACTAATTACAACCTTTCAACATAAAACTATAAACCTCAATATAATTTTGGTCTACCTGCCTATTCAAGATAACTGAATTAACACTATAATAATGAACATCAACTCCATACTTGCAAGTACAGCAAACCCAACAATATTGATTGGTGATTGCAACATGTCATATCAGAAATTCATAGAAAAATGGCTTCACCAAATATCTATACCACTGATGAGTGGTGAAGGCTTCCTACCAATGAATACAATATTTTTCCACAATGGTTGTCACACATCACTCATCGATCTATGCTTCTACTCCCCAATGCTGCACCACCAAATATCAATAAAATTAACCCCCTCAGCATTCTCGGACCATTCAGCACAAATAGTATCATTAAACCTTACGCAAATGCAGACATCACTTCTCCCACTAACAAAAATAATCAGAGTACTACTTCCAACAACCACACCAGAATTTATTTTCTCAGAAACATACATAATGCTAAACAAAATAAAAGATATGAATCTCAACCCCATACAACAATATCTGGCATACATAAACATTCTATCATTCAATATCTCACATGTGACAAAAAATCAACCACCACTATCCAAATTGTTGACACTTGCAAATGAAATTCATAAATGAATAACCATGATTGTGCCATCACACCAAATGCAGCGGTATATTCATGGACTAACAAGTACATACAACAAAACATGTGAAACACTAAAAGAATATTTAAGAATCAAAAAAAAAAGCAAAATATGCATAACCCAACCACATACATGGACCAGAGCATACATTAAATGGGCACTGGGAAACCCACCGATCATCAAAGTTCCAATGGCAATAAAAACAAAGGACGGCACATATACAGGACACAATATGATCCTTCCTATCTATGAGCATTTTAAAACCAAACTGCAGTCTAAAACACCACTTAAATTACACTCCAAGCTATTTGGACCAGCAGAAACACAAAAACCTTTCACAACAAAGGACTTCCTGACAAAACTAAATACAATACCAAATGCATGCCATCCAGGAAGTCCTGGAATACCATTATTTATACTAAAACACCTAAGTAAATACACAGCACAATATCTATGCAACCTAGCAAACCACCTACCTCAAGAAATTCAGGATGTGGAGGGAGTTCATCCCATTGCAATAGTGCCATTCAACAAAAAAGCAAAAACTACCCCATCCCTCACAGAGCTCAGACCAATTTCCATGGAATCTTTGCCAATAAAAATTCTTGGAAAAATAATAAAAGAAACAATAGAACCACATATAATGCCGCTGATATCAGAAGTTCAATTTGCCAAAAGAAACTCCTCCACAATTCAAGCGGCATCATTATTTAAAGCAATCCTGGATTCAACAAGACAGAAAAAAAATACAGTCCAATAGCAATTCAACTAGATATCGAGGGAGCTTTTGATGGAGTAGACATTTCCATATTGCTAGAAATGCTTGGAAACACATCTATCCCCAAGACACATCTGTACATCATTGCAAACCTACTTCTCAACAGAGAAATACACATAACGTTAAATGGAAGAAATTCTCCATCATTTGTTCCTACCCAATCCATATCCCAAGGCTCTCCTCTCAGTTCACTATTATTTATTCTATATATTAACCCTTTAATAGAAAAAATCCAAAAAACATTTACTGGCATTCAAGTACCTGGCACTACACAATATATAGCTTGCTTGGCTTATATGGATGACATCACAGTCTTTCTCAATTCAAAAAAACAATTACCGCAATTACAAAAAATTCTTAAAGAATATACGCAACAATACAAATTGAAGGTTAATCCAGAAAAATCTACTGCTTGGTCCATGTTTACTGAAAAACCATGCACGTCCATTTACAAAGCAAAACCAACCTGTTTTTTAGGATTCCCGTTTCATCTGGGAATAACCGGAATGAGGTGTTCAATACAAAATAGATTAAAAGAAGAAGCACAACACATTGTCACCTCCCTATCAAAAACATATCTCTCCATATATTCTAAAGTCCAGCTAATAAACCAACTTATAATGACAAAAATAACATATTATTTACCAATAATAAAATTCTCAAAAGGTTTCAAAGCAAGGATTAAAACCATCTGCAACCAACTTCTATGGTCAAGAAAAGTGGTTGCAATATCAACAAAAAGACTAAATCAACCCCTTATTAAAAATGTTTTGGGTTTGCACAACATTGACATTTTTTATGCACAAAAATTAAGTAATCTAGTAATTTCCATTACAAACCAATTTCCAAAACTTAAATGCTTAATTCAAATTACTCCAATGGACAAACCACCCCCAACAGGTCTATATATATCATCAATCATCCATCAATATAAAACAACTTTTAACAGAACAGAGCAATATACACACAAATATTCATATTGGAACATTCACGAACAAATTCAACAGGAAAGAGACCTAAATAACAATAACACAATACTCGGAATAAACAACAGAAAACTAAAAAGTGGTCACTAGAACCCAAATTTTTTGATTTCATTCTAAAAATAAATCTTATCGCAATGCCAACATCATACTTCTTGCACCATAAAAGGATGTATATTTCAATAGACCCTTTTTGTGGACTATGCCACAAGGCTGAAGAGACTCTACAACACCTATTGTATCAATGTACTGCATTACACAATGTAAGAACAATGATGAGTGCAATATACCATCAGCAAAACATGACCATTGATCAAATAATTAAGGGTTTTAAAGGCAGATCAACACCCAACATTAGAGCAGCAACCTTTGTATTATATGCTTTTTGGTGTACCAGGTGTACCTATCTAATGGGCAACAACCCCAGAAGGCATCCGTCCACCTTCTACAACAAATTAAACCAGATACGTAATAGAGACAAAATAATAGCAAATCCCCATATTTACACAGCTACATGGTCTCTTATCAAACAACAATCAATGCTATAAGCACCAAAAAATTCAAGAACACTGAAAATTCAATAACATTAAAACACCGAAATAAAAAAGACAATTTTTTCCTCTCTCTACAATTAATAATTTTTTATGTAAGAATTAGATTACTTTTTATTGAAAACATGAACTGAAGACTATAAAAATGCTTGTATACAAAACCAATGGTAAAACCACTGTTAAAAATCAATGTAAAATCTATGTAAAAAACTATGTATTTCTTTGATTAATAAACTTCCTTTTTTTTTTGAAACATCATCATCATCATCATCATCATCATCATCATCATCATCATCATCATCATAATAATAATAATAATAATAATAATAATAATAATAATAATAATAATAATAATAATTCAATTCAATTCAATTCATTTATTTAAGTGCTAAACAACAGCATAAAGCCAATTACAATTTGCACATTACAATAAAAAGGAAGATAATACATATGACATAAAATGAAAATATAAATGTTTACATAATTAAACAATATTTAAAATTAAAAACAATATTTAAAATTAAAAATTTCACAAAAATTAATGTTACTCACAATCTGATTATATATAGAGAGTAACCTTAAATATTTGACAAAGTAATTGTTGTTTCCTTAACAAATGTCTCTAGATCTACTAAAAATATATCAATACCATTAAAATACATATTATAAAAATTTGGTAATCTGTATAATGCTGCTAAATATAAAGTTTCACATTTATATTTGTGATACTAAATAAATTCTTATTCCTTGTATATACATGAGGAACTCTTATTAATACCTTTGAAATACAATTATGTAAGTAAATTTTTCCATGAATGATTAAATAAAAAAATTTCATATCAGGAATCACTTTTCTATGAAACAAATTTATACAAACATCTTTTGCATTAATTATATTACTGAGTTTATTGTATATTGATTGCAATTTATCTATATGAGATAACTTATTCGAGTTCCATATTATTGAGCCATATTCCATTATAGGAAGTACAAGTGTTTTAAACAAATGTATTTTAATAAAAATATTAAAATAACATCCATTACGAAGAATAAGACCCATTATTTTATTTGCATTACATAAAATATTATCTACATGAGTTGAAAAAATCCATTTTGATCAACCATATTCCAAGATCACATGATCACATTTCCTATACTAGCACATTAATTGTTGATAAACAGAGCAAAACTCTCCATACAGTATTGCCACCTGTGCTAAACAGAGTAATCAATGGATGCCAGAAGGCTTGTGCATAAAATCCCTATCTAATGCCTACTCACTGACGAAGGCCACAAGCCAGAAACTAGTCTGGGGTTATTGGATGAGTAGGCATTAGATAGGGATTTTATGCACAAGCCTTCTGGCATCCATTGATTACTCTGTTTAGCACAGGTGGCAATACTGTATGGAGAGTTTTGCTCTGTTTATCAACAATTAATGTGCTAGTATAGGAAATGTGATCATGTGATGCTTAATGGTATAACACCAATCCTGCCTAATAGGATAGTGGTGGCTATGGTTGTAAAAGAGCCAAAGACACCAAAATGTATGGGTACTGAACTGAGTTCAGACCCATATGACTATATAAGCTATTGAGCTTAGATTGAAAATATTTTTTGTGTTTTAAATTTCATTCTCATAGTTTTGTAGTTAAGTAGAGATAAAAGGTGGTTGCTAGAGGGTTGCATTAGATCCTAAGATCTAGATGCAGTGCTCTCAGATCCAAAGCTCCTCACTGATGAAAGCCACAAGCCAGAAACTAGTCTGGGGATATTGGATGAGTAGGCATTAGATAGGGATTTTATGCACCAGCCTTCTGGCATTCATTGATTACTCTGTTTAGCACAGGTGGCAATACTGTATGGAGAGTTTTGCTCTGTTTATCATATTCCAAGATCTTTTTAATACTTTTTATATTCAATAGTTTTATTATTTATATAATATAAGTCCATGTAGTATTGAACTTTCCTTGTATATGTAACAGCACAACATTTTTCTATATTTATATGTATGTTATTCTTTAAACATCATTCAGAAAAGCTATCTATATAAGATTGAAGCTGTAAATGGTCCTTATAATAAGTGATTAATTTAAATATTTTACAATCATCAGCATATGATAATAGACTATCCTTCACTATATATCTATCCAAGTCATTTATATATATTGCAAATAACAATGGTGCCAATACACTACCTTGTGGAACACCTAATTCATTAACATAAGCATGTGAAACATTATTATTACATTTAATAAATGAAGGTCTATTTTGCAAAAATGACATAAACAAATTTAACTAATTCAATGAAAAACCCATATCAGACATTTTATTTAAAAGTTTAGAATGAATAACTCTATCAAAAGCTCTACTTAAATCAAAATAAATTACATCAAGTTGTGCTTGATTATTTAAAGAATGGGAAATATGATCATGTATAGTTAATAAATTTGTCTCAACAGATCTACATGGCAAAAATCCATGTTGAAAACTTAAAACCAATGAATTAACTTGACCAATAATACCATTATATATACATTTCTCGAATATTTTTGAAAAAATAGATAAAACTGAGATTGGTCCATAGTTAGAAACTTCTGAATGAGATCCTTTTTTATGTATTGGTATAACCTTAATAATTTTCAAGTAAGAAGGAAAAATGCCTGTTTCAATTGAAAGATTAAAGATATATTCCAGAGGACATGACAGAATCTCCACACAAACTTTTATTAGGAATGCAGAAATATTATCAAAACCAGGGCTAGAATTTACATTTATTTGATTAACAGCTTTTTAAATATCTTCTTTAGTTATAAATCCTATTCTAATGTCATATCCTAAAATGTCCCTGTCTCTGTTATCATCCACATCATTTACCTCATTAAAAATACATCTACTCAACATTGAAAAATAATCGTAAAATTTAATAATAATTAATTTTAATAATAATAATAATAATAATAATAATAATAATAATAATAATAATAATAATAATAATAATAATAATAATAATAATAATAATAATAATAATAATAATAATAATAATAATAATAATAATTTATTTATAAATAGACAATAAAAGATTAAAGAATATATTATAAGAATTTAGTTTAAGATATTATATAAGATCGCATTTGTTCAAACTATCAAGTGGTGCTAGACAATAAAATATTCTTATCAAAAACCAGAGGAAATTATCCATCTATATATAAATTACGAATGGGTAACTTGTTATAGTTTGCAAACTGGATATCCACTGAATAAATCTAAACAAGTTATTAAGCAAAATCTATTTTGATTACTAATTATAAAATTTAAACGATTATTATGATTTCCCTATGGTTAAGTATCTATTTAAATATTCACTCATGCATGAAATGTATATAAATGACCTTAAAATATAAAAATAGTATATAACAAATTCTGAATAAATCCAAACAACCTGTAAGTGATGATTGATGGTCCTTTACAAGAATTCTTCTGGTCTTTAATTTCCTTTTTGTTGGGCTCAAAATTAGTCCATTAAAGGAATTCAATATTTTTTTAGAATCTAGTAATCCAATAAGAAAAGAGTGTAGTAATTGAAATGTATTTATTAATCTGATTACCGTTAATTACTAGTAATGAATTAAAATAATTACTCCTTTAATGAATTACTATCACACTCACGGTTATTATTACAGATTCTTATAATTTCTGGTTTTATTGGTACATACATAAACCAAAAATGCAGGTAAGTAATTTTCATGGCTAGATTTCATTAACATTTCAGCTATTAAAATCTCCATTTATTGAGGCAATTATCCTTCCAGCCTATAGCACATAAATAATCCATAAGCACAAGATGTATGACGATACACACATATGTAGATTCACATCCGACACTTTATTAACATTTTAATAATTTTATTTATCTCACCAGTAAGTCATTATTATTTGAATACTTGGCAAAATTATTAATTTTATTCATTGGAACTTACATATATAATTTAAATGAATTAGTTTTCTTGGTGAAAACTTTATCAGCATTTCAAAATTTTCTTAAAATGCTAGTAAATAAATTAATTCCTTTAGTTATCTCAAAATATCAATTTTTTTTGCATTGAAAACAAATGCCAACTTCCTGCTCATTCTTCTATCATGTTGCTTTATACAAAACAATTTTTATATATAGTCATTGCATTTAAAAATATTAATTGTGAAAACGCCATGTTACTTGAGGTGATCAACATATATACCAAAAAACCCCCAAGAACTTCCAAAGTAATATACAGGTTTACATGTTCTTTGTTTGCTGACATAGTTTTATGAAGCTATCTTTGATATGGTTACTATTGATACACTCGGGATCTGTACCTTTATTTAAAAAGAGCCATATTGAGGTTATTTGAACACAGATCAACATTTCTGAGAACATGTCTTCTTTAAATTAAAAAATATTTTAAACAACAAACAAAATGATGATAATGACTTTTAAATTTCTTATCAAAATAATAAAATAATACACTCATCTGTCTTCAAATTAATTATTACAAATATATTTTTAAATATCCCTTACAGTATCTGTAATTTTAAAACCAATGCATGCACATATACCATTTACACATATATGAGAATGTAATTGTTATTTATTGAATAAAACATGATGTTGTTAAAATAAATGAATAATCACTATATCACTTTTATTAACCCTCTCAAGGTCTGCATTTTTTAACATTTTTCTTTGTCTCACACATCAACATAAAATATATGATAAAATAATTATTACTTATCTGAAAATAATAAATTTGACTTTATTTAATAGATATTTTTGTTTACTACTGAAATAAATTTTAAATGTTCACATTTTGTTTTTGTAAATATTAAAAAAAATGAGATCGTAAACAAAGCAAAGAGTTTAGACATTGTTTCTAGAAAGATTATTTTCAGTTTATAAAATCAATAAAATATTTCTTAATTCTTATTATTTTTAAATATCCAAATGAATATTTATTTATTTATTTCTCTTATATCTAACAAATTATGCTTTAAAAGTTTAAAATTTTTGAATATTTATTGCAAAATTATGATATTTTCATATTTGTAAGTATAAATAGATTGCTTACATAAAAACTAAGCTTGTAAATTGCTTCAGGCCATGCTTACATTTGCTGCTAATATAACATTATATTTTTGAAAATAAATTATTTCAAGTCACAACAAGTTATTAATAATATATATTTCTTGATATCTAATAAATATAGTGTAAATTTTTTTTTTTTAAAATCTAAAACCGTAATAAATTAACAAATAAACACATTTTTGGTCATTGGAACTATTTTCTTTAAACAATATTATAAAATGCTGAATTTTTTACAGCCTTGACAACAGTCAATGGCTGAACATGTCAGGGGGTGTTTATGTCTATTGTAAGAGAGGGAATTTTTAATTTCCTGCCTTCTACCATAAAAATTTTAGTGAAAATTTAATATAATAAAATATACCAGTTTACATGCATTTTAACATATAATACTTATGAAAAAATTCACCAGAGGGTGAATTGGTAAAAGTTGAAATTCTGTCATCCTGCTAAACCAAAAGGTTAAAAGCAAAAATATACATTTTTTAAAATTTATAATTGACTTCATAGTGAGATTTTAACTTTAATGAATCAGTTATAATATTATATTATTTTTAACAGAATGATAAAAAAAATCAATTGCTACTTGTTTTTCTAAAAGATGAAATGAAAACAAAGTGTAAAATATTATCTAGTATTACCTTTTGAGTATTTCCCTAATCAATTATTTATTAGATATAATATAGCTTGATTTTAATATTCAACGATAAATCAATTCTTCAAAAATAAAAAATAAAATTTCCATCATATATAGATGCAACAACATGCGGTCAGAGCCTACCAATATGGTACAATATAAAGCAGGCAAAACTCTCCATACAGTAGTGCCACCCAGTGCCAAACAGAGTAATCAATGGAAGCCAGAGGCTCGTGCATAAAATCCCCATCTAGTGCCTACTCATACAATATCTTCAGACTAGTTTCTGGCTTATGGCCTTCATCAGTAAGGAGCTTTGGATCTGAGAGCACTGCATCTAGATCTTAGAATCTAATGCAACCCTCCAGCAGCTACCTTTTATCTCTACTTAACTACAAAACTATGAGAATAAAACTGAAAACACAATAATATTTTTAATCTAAGCTCAATAGCTTAGGAATTAATGAACAGTAAGCATAAGTTCTCCTGATTACATGTCTTATTATTGCATATTCATAATACTTTATTTCAAGAATCTTAGTGGAGTTTTTTAAAAAACTTGTTATTTAACTTGCAAAACAAAGTCTTCAAAGATTATCTCAAAAAATAATTTAATAAATTATTATTTTGTAAAATGTAATGATAAAATATAAAAAATAAATATGCACTGTTCCTTCAACAATCACTATGGTTACAGCAATGGTTGCATTTGAATCTTGTCTGAAAGTTATTGCATATTCTTCTAAGCAGTAAAATTAGAAATCATTAGTATTGCTTTGATTCACTTTCTTGACACTTTCATTTAGCATCATATAAAAATTGGCTAAATGAAAAATGTGTTAATATTGTAAAGAATTCATGTGAAAACATGTCAAATTTTTAATTTAAGAGTTGATGACAGATTGGGGGTGTGATTTTATATGTTTTATTGTTTTCGCTTTAAAAAAAAAAGATCTGGCATTAATTTTGAAAATAAATTATTTTATATAGTTATACAAAGATAAAATTGACTAACTTTAAATATTAATAAAAATAGTTTTCAAATAAGTATTAAAAATGATTTAAAACATAAATATTACATTTTCTTGATACCAGAAATACTTTTAGGAATTCAAATGGCAAATAATTTATAATTAATTTATTCTACCTAATATTAAACTATGATATAGTTATATATTGTTTCATTTAATATAAGACAGTTCTTCTAATTCTTGCAATCTTCCTTCACTTGAAAGTGATCTGCAGTTGTAAGTGCTTAAATAAAAAGTAATCATCAAATGGAAGCCTGGGTCCACAATCAGAGGATTCTTAGCACCCTCCATCTTTGGCCACCAACTGCTGCCTTGGTTGGTGACTTAATGCCTTCTGGGAATAAGGGCCATGATTTATTTTTGTCTGTTATGATTGTATATATCTATTGGAAAAATATTTATCATTAACAATAATTCATTCTGTCTTATCAGGCACTGAGAAGAAAGACCATGGTGTTTTTTGATCTTAAACTCAGAGGTAAAAAGCCAATAAACTCACCATGCTGGGTAATGCATGTTGGTGAACATCCCATCCATGTTCATATACTATATGAATAATCACATAGTGATAACAGCTGTAACAATAAGAACATATGAAGTGGACATTAGGAATTTGCCCTACTCAGTTCCTTTAAGACCTCCAAGAGGAATCAGAGAGTCTCTTTTCCTTAAAGTCATTATTAATATCTGCCGAAAGGGATGTTCACTACAACTCAATTATCTTCTATTTATTGCTTAAACTTTTAATCTCTCTTAACTAATATATTTTTTTAAGATTGTTAACAACTTTTTATTTGTTATAAAATGTTAAGATATAAAAAGATGTGTTCAAATTATTATTTTCTGTCGCATTTAGATACAAAAACATACATAGCAAAAGGAAAGCTTGAATGCTTGTTTTATTGAAAAGAAACTATAAAGAGGCTAAAGGATATACAACCAATCAATAAAAATAAATGGTTGTAATATTTTAATACACACTACATTTAAAAAAAAAAAACATTATAATACGTTATAAGTTTTTTAATATTTATTTTGTATTTCTAATTTTCCTAAACACAATTTCAAACTCCGACTCTTATGTCTTGTTTTTTGCATAAAGCATAATGGATATGCAAATTCGGTACTTACGTATTAGACTTTCTGCCAATGTTTATGACGGCGGAATGTTGTATTTTAAAAAGACAAATTTTGGTACCCAAAAATAATAAACACATTACGGTACTAAATAAAAACAGGTAGTTGTGATTTTTTTATACAACATTTTGCTGTCGCAAACACGGCCAGCAGGTCTAATACACAAGTATCACAACTTCTAATGTCACCACAGCTATTATTATATAATAAGAGTGAAACTTAAGATACCAGTTAAAATATTAGATTTATATATATGTAAATAAAACTTTGCTACTCATTTATTTTTTCCCTACTTTTTAAAAAAAAATTTTTTTATAGTTTAACAGGAAAAGAAAGCTAGTTTTTTTTCTAATATTATTATAATAATAAACTAGTTTAATTGGTTGTTCTTTTAATATAAAGTACTTGATTTTATGCTACTTTGCAAATCAATTTGACATTTTCAGGAAAGTTTATGATAACATAATGTTTGCATGACAGGAAATTTACTATGAAATAAAAAAACGATGTTTGAAATTTATTTCAAATCGCACCTACATATATTATTTGTGTGATAATCGATTCAGTTATTTAGCCAATACTACGTAGTGTGTCCAAGAAGTAATGCTTATTATTGATAATTTCCACTTTCATCATCATAATAAATCATTATATGACAAGCATATATATCATAAAATAATAAAAATTGCAAATTTTAATTATATCTAGGATTTAAAAAATGAGAATAAAAAACAAATTCTGATAGTGAATTTAAAATCAAAGTATTACTCAATAATAGATCTGATGCACTAGCAAAAAACATGCATACTACTTAACTAAAAATAATAGATACATTTATGACATAACTAATGTTTAACAATCCACCCAATCAAATCATCTGTAATATAAACTGTGCCACATGTATATTATGAGAATTTTGGTGTGTATTACCAGTGATTTGATTGTCGGGATTGTTTTATTTAAATGCTGTTTATATATTAATAATAATAATAATAATAATAAAAACAATATTTGATTTACATATATAAATGATTGCATTATTTAAATTGTAATATAAACACATAATTATGGATCTTATCAATTAGTGAACCAAATACAGTTTCTCAACACTTTAAATCATATGCATGTAAAAATAATCACAATGAAAAATTTGGTGCGCATGCTCCGTGAATTGATTAGCACAATTTTTTAAATGGTGTATATATAGTGGATGTTTCAAACATGCATCCAAAGTAAAAGAAACCGGTCTGACTTCTAGGCTAATGGATGTTTGTGATGTGATTGAGCTAAACGGAAAAGATTCATTGAGATAAGAATAAAATTTGAATACAATATATATATTAAATGATATCATTATTTAAATTATGGTATAGAAATTGGTAATCACATAAAAATTCTCTGTAACTTAGAATAATAATCTTACCCCCCCCCCATAGTATCAGCCGGGAAGGGAACCCGCTAACCCGGGACAACTGCTTGTAAAGCAGCCATCGCTGACCTCTCGACCACCAATAATCTTTTTTTTTTTTTAAGTGTCATAGCATCGGCCGGGACGCAAACCCGCAACCCGGGCAACTGCCTGCGCTGACCTCTCGACCACCAATGCAAGACAATAATCTTATTTTTGGATCCTGAAATTACCAAAAGCACAGACATACTAATATATTCTGGTATAAAACTTATAATACTATGTAATATAAACAAAAATAATTATAATTTCATGCATTAATATAAATGCTTCTTGCATATAAAACTTTTAAAAATATTTTTCTTTTAAAGTCTCAAATGCATTTTCAGAATAGATCATCCTTTTCAGAAGGCAAATGTTAGAAAAATAATCAATTCTAATTTATTTATACTGTTCCAAACCACAGTCAGTTTAATGCTGTTGGATTTCCTGTTAAGTTTGTATTTCCTATCATTCTGTTCATTGCAATCTTGTCAAGCATTGGTGGTGAGAGGTCAGTGACAGCTGCTTTACAAGCAATTGTCCCAGGTTAGCAGGTTCGCTTTCCGGTTGATGCTATGACACATGGGGAAAAAAAAAACATTACAATCTTTCATGCTCCAAAAACACAAACAATATTGTAATTTTTTTTGGCTTTCTTATATATATATATGACATATTTTTCAGATTTGTTATTGTATGATTTTTATTGTACATATACCAATGTTTCAGCTTGATCAACTGGTTGATGGCTTGTGTGACCAAACCAAAACATAAATAGAAGAATCTGGAAAATATATTATTTATATCTATAACTTGTGAAAATCTTCATGTTAACATATATGAGTAGGCACTAGATAGGGATTTTATGCACAAGCCTTCTGGTATCCATTGATTACTCTGGTTAGCACAGGGTGGCACTACTGTATGGAGAGTTTTGCCTTGTTTAATATATTATGATGTAAACAAAGTAATATATTAGATTTCTATGTAATTAACTAGTGCTATTTTAGCAGTGATCAATTACTATGGACAGTGTAAAGATAAAATACTTTGCTCTAGCATTCAACAATAGCTTTACTGTCTTAAGTTTAATTATGACTTCCTTTTATTTCTAAATTAAATTCAAGAAAACAAAGTATTTTAATCTTAGGACTATTAAGTGTAATTGATTTTCTAGCAATATCACAATTAAAATATCTTTAGTTCATTACATAAAAATAACCTAAACTTTATTTTATTTATATATAAGTGCAGAATATATGTAAAATATCCACAAAAATGTACATAATCAAATATCATGATCGAAGCTGTCTATATATTTAGTATGAAAAATTATGAACAACCATTAATGTAAGAGTAAAATGTATCTGTATAATGAAGCAAAAGGGATAATATGATGTTGTCCATATTTTTAAAGCATGAAAAATTATATGGTTATGATTTTGAGCGTAAATATTTAAGGAAAGTTAGAAGTGAAGAAAATAATAAAAAAACAAATGATAAAAAAGGCTTAGTTTGTTAAAAGCTGTTTATCAATAGCACAACAGAAGTCAACTGGGTGTGGTTTAGAGATTACACAGGCAGGTGAAAATTTTAAATATATTATTTCCTTAACTAATAGCTTTTAACATTTGTTTTTATAAAGGGGCAAATGCATTTAAGGATTTAAATAAATATTTTTTAAAATTTTCATTCAGTGCAAAAAACATTTGTATTAATACATAAAATTATATTATATAATGTTTTTGAAGACTTTCATGATAAAGAGTTAATGTATTTACCTAACATTCATGTGGCCTGGATTTGAATCTAAAATCAGTAAACTTTATTTTTGGGGAGTTTAGTACTTTTTCAATATGTTTTCTTGATTATTGAATATGGTGAATCTATTACTACAAAACACATCACTATAAATGTGAAATCATTGAGAAAAACAAATTTAAAAACAAAAAAATTGTGATGAAATTAAAAGTATTTCCATATTTCCATGGAAAAGCCAGACTCTATTTACATTATAAAGATTACTACAAAGACTTGCTAAAGAAATGCAGTATTGATTTTTTTCCATTGTGATGGTTGAGAAAAAAGTATAATAGAAAAAAAAATACAATTAGGCAAAAAAGTTTTTCAAAAATTAACATTTATTTCAAAAGTTAAAAGACACTAGTCCAGCATGTGATATATGCAGACACATTATGGTTCATATTGTGAATAATTATAGTCATCATAAATTTTGTACTTTTTGCCTTTATGTTTTTTATGTAATTAAAATGATTATACTTTATTATAAATATATGCTAATATTATAAATATAGGGGATTTGTACTCAGACTTTCAAGCACCCTTCAACTATCCATACTATCTTATACCACTGATACACATAAACACACACATGTAGAAAAGATAAATAATCACCAATATACGTATTTCATGCTAAACCAGTACTCATCAGTTGATCCAGCTTATTATCTCCCACACACACACACACACACATATATATATATATATATAATCAGTGCTCAGTTTTGGGCTTTCCATCATCAGATTTTTAATGATATGGATGGCTGAAGAGTTGGAGTGGATTGAAGTCTGCACATTAAAGTATGAGAATTTGCTATCTTAATATTAACTGAGCACTGATTATATATATATGTGAGAGATGATAATCTGGACTAACTGATGAGTACTGGTTTAGCATGAAATACATATATTGGTGATTATTTATCTTTTCTACATGTATGTGGCCATGTTTATCAGTGATATGAGATAGTATGGATATTGAAGGGTGCTTGACAGTCTGAGTTCAAATCCCATATATTTACAATTAGGCTCAAGGAATGTGAAGAGTGTCTGTATTTCAAATATTTAATATTATAAATGTAAAGCTCTCAAATGTAATGAAGATTTGTATGGGATACATATATAAATGACATATCTGGGGTCATCCATTTAGGATTTATAGTAGTATCATACTGACATTTTGGTTGAATAAAGCCTGACGTCAACTGGGCAATGAATGTTATTATAAAAATCTATTAATAACTGAATCACACAGACTTATTATATACCTATGTCTATGTATTATAGACATAGGTATATAATAAGCCTGTGTCTTTCAATTATTACATAGTAGAGATGTCTGCCCATCCTTTGTATATGTATTAAATGGATTGTGTCCTCTACATGAGTGGTCAGATTGACCTTAGGTCAACATGGGTGTGACAAGAATCTTGGTCTCAGGGTGGCCTTTGAGCATTTCCTCATCAGATTTTCAATTGAATACATGGTTGAAGAGTTGGAATGTGGAGTATATTGAAGCCTGTCCATTCAAGTATGAGGATTGGCTATCTTAATATATATGTATGAGCACTTATAGCATATATGTGTAGAGATGGTAATATGGAGCAACTGATGATTGCTGGTTTAGCATGAAATATGTTATTGGTGATTATTTATATTTTCAACATATATGTGTTCAAGTGAATCAGTGTTATGAGATAGTGTGGAGAGAGGTGGGGCATGTGAAAGTCTGTGCTCATATATCCTATATATTATAAAAATCTATTGTAGAGATGCTGCAAGCATTCGTATAAAATAAGATTAAAGATTCAGCCGATAGAAAATAAGAACAGAAAAAGATGCAAAATATAAAGTGGGTATGAAATAATAATAGATGAAAAAATTAATATATATAATCAATGATTTTCAGTATTTTTCACAAAACAAATAAGTCTGAAGATTTCCAAACAATTCTTTTCTGATCTTTTATCTAAAAAAGAAGATTAGCATTGATATAACAAAAGAATGGACGTTATTTGAAAGTTCATTTAAATGATTCTTTGGAAATTTAACTTGTGAATTATCTTAATAATATATTTGGATTTATTTGTTCTGTACATACATTTATATTCTCAGTATTACATTATAAGACATAAAATTATTTACATGCTTATCAAAATCATACAACTATTGATAAAAAAAATTAAGCATTAAATGTAAGGGTTATTATTTAGCCAAATGCATTTTAATGATGCACCTTCAATCATGATTTTTAATTGCTTTTAATAATTAAAAATCATGATTATGGTGAACTGAACCAAAAACGTATTTGGATAAATGAATAACACCTATATTTAATGATTAATTTGTTTTATGTCAATGCATATACATATTTATGTATGATGTATGTATATATAAACAATATAAAATTAGTTTCCTAGATTGTGCTTTTTTTATTATTTTAACTAGAAGTCTAGTCTTTAATTTAAAAAAAATCACTTTTTCTGTATTTTTTGATGAAATCTATCATCTGGTTTTAAAACAATTGTATAGCCAAGTAATTATATATATATATGTTTAAATTAATATCCGTTTAAATGAATTTCTTTCTCTTGATATATATATTATAAGTATATACACTTCATATATATATAATAACAAAAGCAACTGATAATACTAAATAAATTTTATCAACTAATTGAAATCAATATAAATGCAATTTATCCACTATTTTGAACACTTTTTAGCCAAAACCTTTTACTGTACTTATATGCATACACAATCTTACACAGGAAAGTCGAAACATAAGAGTGTGTATGCATATAAGTATAATAAAAGGTTTTTGCTAAAAAGAGTTCAAAGTAGTGGATAAATTGCATTTATATAAGATATTATAGCAAAATAAAGGAAGTGGAAAATTTGGTAATATTTTAATTGAAATCAGTTTACAAATAAAAATGAATAATTTGTCTTTGCCATGGCTAAAGTTTCTATCATGTCCATATTGGATGTTTCTTATGTTTAATAACAACTAGTTTAATCAATTTAAGTTTACTAAATCTTTGATCTATTGCAATTGAAAGAGGAATTGTCAAAAAAAAACAACTAAATTTTAGAAAAATCATTTCCAAGAAGTATATTTTTGTAATAATGGATTGCTAAAACCCTGAATTATCATATTTCATTAAACCTATCTTTGGATCATTGTACAACATTTATATATTTGCAGTAAATTGTGAAGATAGAAATTCTGAATAGATATTTATTAAATTGTCATTTTTTATATTAGATCTAATTCTTGAGAATAAATTATATAATGAGGAACAACCAAATCAGTCTCTAATATTTTTTGTCTTAATAAATTGATTATTAACTAATTGAATTACTATATTAAAAGCTGCATTTCAGTTAAAATACTCTTTAAATATAAATTGATAATTATTATACAATGTCAGTGCTTTTAATTACCAAACTGTCAAGCATTGATGATCGAGAGGTCAGTAACAGCTGCTTTACAGGCAGTTGTCCTGGGTTAGCAGGTTTGCATCCCGGCTGATGCTATGACACATGAAAAAAAGAAAATTATTAAAATAAAAATCCAAGTACCCTGGCTTATTATATGTGACAATTTATGATTCATAATAAAAATATTAAGTCATTAATACTCTATGAGTTAAATTGTAGATTATTTATTTATTATCATTCTTAATTTAATGAATAACAACCAAAGGGTTCTAAGAACTCAAAGTCATATTCACATTGTCTTGATTTGCTACATGATAACTGCGTCACTGTGATAGTTATAATTTCCAAAAACTACATCTGTCAATTTTAATATGCTCATCTTTTTTTAAAAACACAACAATATTTTGTTATTCCATTGTATCATTTTCAATTATTTTTTAATTTAAGTGGAAGAACCCAAGATTATGCTACAGAAAAAATATCCTACTTGATATACTGGTAAAATATTGATATATCATTGGTACAGTTTTATTCTACAGTATACAGTAATTCATCTGTTTGGGTTTGACTTATAAGTGTCAAACTTTCTGCACTCACAACTTTGACAGCATCCATTTAAGATAAATACATTAATGACAATAATTAATTATTTATTATGAAAAAGATTATCATCCCATATGTTCATACATAGATGTGTCATCAGTATTTTATACTACATTTTCACAATCACTATATAGTAAGACATCCCCACATCAAAACACAATAGATGATCCTTATGAACAAATTGTATATAGCAACAAATAAATATATAAACATGCTGTATTAAATTTAATAATTATCACCAAATTATTAACATTAAATTAAACAAATATATATAAGTATTTAAACAATTACGTACATATATAAAATAAATTTTAAATACAACTTAATGCTATATTATTCTGATTACGTTACTAAAAAATTAACATTAATAGTCATGGTATATTTAATATTCTTATGCATAGAAAATAAAATGTTATCACTTATATTATCTGTTATACTCATGGCTTAGGTGAATCATACTTTTTTTAAGGCGAAGAGAGAATTAATAATTTTTTTCAAGGTACCCAGTTCATAGCCTACACAGCTTAATCTAATAAGTGAATAAATGAATGTCTACCTAGATTACTGTGAAATAATCAAATATCTTGTCTAAGCATTGTCCATAAAAATATAAAAATATGACTGTCATTTTGTGTGCCACTGTTGGTGTTAATATCAAACTTCTAACGATACAGAACCATGTTACATTTACAAACTAAAAATATAAATTCTAGCTATAAAATAAAAGGCATTACATGATTAATATTTTAGTCATTTAAACTTTCACAAACATATTTATGTACATACATACACACATATATAGTGTATATATGTACTTAAATAGTATATATGTATATATATATATATATATATATATATATTTTCTATATATATATATATATATATATATATAGAGAGAGAGAGAGAGAGAGAGAGAGAGAGAGAGTATGTATTTTGATAATGCAAAAGTTAATTCATGATGTAGTTCTAAATAAGAGATTTTGGATGTACCTACATACACATATATAGTGTATATATGTGCATATAAAATTACTTAAATCTGTGTGTGTGTGTATATATATATATATATATATATATATATATATATAGAGAGAGAGAGAATATGCATTTTGGTAATGTAAAAGACAATTTATGATGTAGCTCTAAATAAGGGATGTTGGATTAAATTATGTTAAGAAGCAATGACAAGCCACCTCCGAAAATAATCAAGTATTATTGATTCATTGTAGTAGTTTTAATAGACAATGAAAAAGATTCCTAAAAACAACTTTATTAACTAAGTAAAAATTAATACTTAATTCTCATTTTATTATCATGTCTATTAATTTTTATATTAAACTTGGTAAACTGCAGATTTAATCCTGAGATAATCATTTTGACTATTGGAAACTCAAACCAGCTTTCTAATGAATCCCAAATAATAATAAAAAATATGGTACTCATCAAATGATGGTAGCCATATAAGATGACACAGTAATGTAGAAAAAATAATAATGTTATTCAGATTATTATGTCATATTTATCATAATTGTTTTAACAAGAGTGGATCAGGGATAGAATTTCATGGATAAATAAGGAACAACATTTGTAACCTTAATTGAAATTAGCATATAAAATTCAAAAAGATTTAATTTATAAATGTATAATCATTTCCAAAACTTATTTTTAGATTAAATAATGAACTGATACAAGTTCAAAATGGAAAAATTAACACACTATTGTAATCTCCTAAAAAGCTCTAAGTAACAGAATACAAGTGAGCTGGTCCTTTATTATTGTGCATATTCCAATTTTATTACTTGAGACTAATTAACTTGCTTTCTTTATAAATTTCATTTGAATTCACTCATTGCTTATTAATCTGATTATATGCTATCAGTGCACTATGTGAAGTTTGTAATCTGATAAGATTTAACACCATCATAGATAACTATATTCATTTACTTTAATAAACTGAAACTCTCATTTTACAACATACATTTTAAACAGTTGAATAAAACCTTCTTAAAAATGCAAATGACTCAAGATACATTTCAAACTCCAGCACTCATCAGTTGGCCCAGATCATAACATTCACATATCTTCAGTATTTACTCAGTCAAACTATTACAATTTACTATGATGTTATTAATGCATATATACATGTCTTTTTGTTGTTACAAACAGAAACCCAATTGTAAGCCCATTTATGGCGTGCATTACAAAATGGTTGCATAACTTGGAGCTCAAATATAACTATATTTGAAAATCAAGAGATTTTGTATATTATTAAAGATCACAAACTATAGAAAATTTAATTTAATAATGAGATAAGTAGCAAGAGTTACAAAGATTTGTTTACTAAATAATAAATAATTAATTAATAAAATTATTAATCATTATTTTAAATTATCATTTATAGATCAGGTATACATTTTAAAATTTAATTATTGACAAGTATATTTATTATTAATAACACAATCCCACAAATAATTATTTCAATTTCTTTCCATGTTTTTTCATGTGTAATTGTATAATTATTAAATAGCTATTTTTTGGGAAAGTCATCTTTAGAAATTATTATTGTCCATATATTATATTAATATTTTATTTGTTTATTTAAATTTATGCTATTTAATATATATATATAATATTATCTCCTTGATTTAAATTTATGCTATTTAATATATATATATAATATTATCTCCTTGATCAAGTTGCAATCTTTAGTATTTATATAAACACATGTGATATGTGACACACTGTGGCTTCTCCTTTATCAAAGTCAGGAATCTCTCAGCCACAATGCCCAGAGAAATCTGTTAGCCATGTGATGTGATGTAATGTATTTGGCTTCTCCTTAAACGAAGTCAAGAATATCTCAGCAATTATTCCCAGATAAACCTGTTAGCCATTTTATTCTCCATTCCCCACTCTTAAGTCTTCCCATATTCTGCCCCATCCCATTTCCACAACATAAACTTTGTCAACTCTATGGCCTTTATATTTAAATCCCCCTTATCTCTTTGCAAACCCAACATAAAAACTAATAACTCACTTTCTGCATAGTCCCTTTGTTCATGTCTATCCTCCCATAACTTCATTATCTGTAACCTGTCTGCTTTCAAGCATTTATGTTCAATCAATAGGTACCTAATATTTTCTATACCTTCCTTACACAATCTGCACACTACATTATTCATGGTTTTCTTTTACATGTATATTCTCTTGTTGCTAAAGATCCCATTCGAGCCTTAAATAATAAACTACTTTTTTTACTATTATCATAAATTAACTCGCATCCAATATTCCATTTACTTCTATATATATTTAAACTCTTTTTACCCTCCATACTAGTTCTCCATCTCTCCAACTCCCTATTTTTTATTAATGCTTCTATTCTTTTATCCCATTCCTTACCACTATAACACACAACAATCCTCCTAACACAATCATCCCACCTTTTATACAAGTATACTGATATAAATTCTTTATCCAAATCTTTTGCATACCACATTACCTTTCTCACCCATCTTGTTACCTGCCCATTACTCATAACCCAATTGAACACTATTTTAGCTATTCTTTTACTATCCATAAACTGCAACCTACCAAACATTTTCATTTTACTTTTTGCATCTCTCATATAAAAACTTGACCATCCCATTTCTCCTTGAATTGCCTCCTTTTCTGTCCACATCTCTGCATCTAATGCATGTCTTCCTACTTCCCTTTGTACTTTCTCTAAATAATCTTTTACTAACACATAATGAATCATTACCATATGTTAATCCTGCTACTGCAACTCCCTTCCATACTATTCTAGCTACATCATATTTATTATATGAAAATACTGTTAGTTTCTTTATCAAACCCTTTCTTTTCTTTGCTTCATTTACTAAGTTTTTCTCCCATCCATCCAAGCAATTTTCCTGATTACATAAGATGATTCCCAAATACCTATATCTACCCACCACACTTAACTTTATATCCCCCAATAAAAATTCTACATCTTCTCTTTCCTGATTACATAAGATGATTCCCAAATACCTATATCTATCCACCACACTTAACTTTATATGCCCCAATAAAAATTCTACACCTTTTCTTTCCCCAGTATTAACCATCATTATATTTGATTTTTCTTCACTAAATTTAATCCCCATCTCTTTAACCACCCTTGCACATGTCCTCAACATAATTTCCATATCTTCTCTTCTTTCTGCACAAAAAAAATATCATCTGCAAAAAAAGACCCGACAAAATATATACTCCCTTGCCACCTATTAATGGTATCTCTACCCCTCTTCCTAGTCTTTCTATTGCTTTCTCCATTTTACTCAAAAATAACAAAAACAAAATAGGTGACATAGGGCATCCTTTCCTTAATCCCACCCCATTTTTAACTTTAACTGATTCTATATCCCCTAACTGGTAAGTATAATAATTATTTTCATATAATTTCTTAATAATATTTACTAAAGCTTCATCCATTCCCAAATTGGCTAACCTTACCCATAATCCATTTCTATTTACTCTATCATATGCTTTCTCTACATCTATAAAACTCATATATAATGATCTACCTGAATTCCTACTCATCTCCATAAGTTGTGTAACTACAAACAAACTATCTCCTATATGCCTATCTGTCCTAAAACCTTCTTGCATTTCCCCTACTACATTATTCTCTTCCATCCATTTTACAACTCTTCCAGGTACCATATATGAGAAAACTTTATATAAAACTGATGTTACCGCTATTGGTCTATAATTATTTAACTTTCTATTATCCTTACCCTTTCCTTTAAATAATAATCTTATTCTTGTATTACTCCAACTAACTGGAAAAACTGTCTTCTATGCCATTTTATTAAAACATGATAATAACTTTGCTTTTGCTCTATGCCCTAAATTCATCACCATCTCTGCTGCCCATCCATCTAAACCTCTCGCCTTTCCACTTTTCAATCTCTTCCCTGCCTCATTCAATTCATTTTATGTGAACCTAATATTCCCATTACTAACTGCTTTCATTTTTTCTATCACTACTTCCTTCACATCTAACATCTTTTCTATATCCATTACATATCTATTTAAGATTCTCTCTACATCTTCTCTAGAGCTACACTCTATTCCCTCATCATCTATTAATACTATCTCTCTTTCCCCTACATTTCTCCTTTTAATGTAATTCCAAAATTTTTTACTCCCATCTCTTCCATTTTTATTAATATCCTCCAACAATTTACTATTTAACTTCATCCTCTCTATATAATTATCCATTTTAGCTAACTTCTGTTTTTCTAAATACTTTCTCCATTTAGCATTAATATCATTTTCACTTTCTTTGTTCTTAATAGCACACTTATATTCTCTGCATGCTTTTTTCCTCTCTTTTACACTTTTACTAACTCATTTTTTATTACTTTTATTCTTCTGCATATTCTCAACTAAAACCCTATTTGCCACTTTTTCTATTTCACCACACCAGTCCTTATACTCATCCCCATCCAATTGCTCCATGGTTTCTTCTACTTTTATTTTATATTCTTCCAACTTATTCTTATCATTCACTCTCCATCCACATCTTTCACTATTATTTCTACTTTTATTTCTATCCTCCATCACATTACTAACCATTTCTATTACAATAAAATTATGATCACTATTACATACTCTCTCTTCATTATCAAACACCTTAATTTTCCATATTTTATTCATTCCCTCTTTCTCTACCAATACATAATCTATTGTGTGAAATACATTATTCCCAGACCATGTGCATTGTCCCTCATACATATTTGATAAATTCCCAATGCTCAAATTTACTCTTTGACAAAATTCCTTCAACAACTGATCATTCTTATTATTTACATCATCAATTTCTTCAATATGTCCATTCATATCCCCTATAACCATTATTCTCTTCCCTTTTTCTTTAAAAAAAATGTATACCCTTAACTAGGCATTCATATATACTACTATTCCACTCCATTACAGTTTGACTATCTCCAGTAGCTATATACACTACAGCCACCATCCATTCTTGTCTACCCAACCTTATTTCAAACCACAAATGCTCTTGACATTTAACAATATTTAAATATTTCCTCGATATAACACCTATACCACCACCCCTTTTTTCTTTTTCTTTTCTATTTATACCCTGCCATACCACCTCTTCCAAAATAGGTTCTTCTTTTTTTCTTATATGAGTTTCCACTACTTCTAATACCTCCAGCTCTTCATTTTCAATTGCTTTATTTAATTCCAGCCATTTTTCTGGTCTCCTACCACCTTGCATATTCAAAAACCCAATTTTAACAATTTTTTCTTTCCTAACTATTCTTTTATAAATTCTTCTGATTCTTTCTTCTCCATTACATTTATAACAAACTTTCTTACCATTAATCTTACAAAACCATTCTCTCTCCACATCTACACTTATATCTAAATCAACCATCTTTGCTTATTTCTTATATCCCCTCCATTCATCTTGTTTTTGATAATATTACAATTTAAAAGCCCACCTCCATTTAAAAGTTTCCTGAATTATATTTTTTAAATATCAAACCCCCTAAAACTTCACTTCCTTTTTTTCCTAAGTGCAATCCATCTTTACTATACAACTCCCTCTTTCCAATAAACGAATCCCATACATCCACAAACACAACATTATTTATCTCACACAATTTTTTCACTCTCTCATTTATAGAACATGCTCTATCTATCAAATACCTCTTATCAAATCTTGGTAATACTCCAACTACCCCTACTTTTTCTTTAATCTCCCTCAAATTCCTAATAAATTCTACATACTCATCCATTATTCTCTCTGATGGCTCTAACAAATTATTAGTCCCTACTATAACATATACATCTCTACTACCTAGCTTTTTTACTTTATCTGTCACATCCCTAATTTTTGTTCCAGGCATACATACCTGCTTCTATTTTCCCTTGCAATTATATCCCCACATTCTCTTATTAGTGAATCTCCTATCAACACTGTCTCATAATCTACTTTCTCTACTCCATCTGTAACCTTGTCTACCATCTTCTGGACTTCCTTATACATTTCTTCCTTATCACTTCTACTCAATAATTCCTTTATCTCCTCACACTTTGTCTCTAACAATTTTAATTTTACTTCTACATCCTTCACTTCTTCCTCTATCTTACTTGTTCTCTGTCTAACCATCTCCATTGCACTACTACTTTCTCCACCCATATTTCCTGTCATTCCACTAAAACCATACTGTCCTATCTTCCTTAACTACATTTTGCTCCCTTTCCTCTGACTTTCTCTCTAGACTACCTACACTTAAAAACCACTTTCTCATCTCTTTAATCACATTTACACCCTGATTACATAATCAGCAACCTGTCACATCCTTCCTATTCTTATTCAAACATTTCAAATGATAGACCTCAGCACACACTGTACATTCTACTAATGCTCTTCTAATTCCTTTCTGCTGATCATATATACACTGTGCTATACAAATGCAATCCATATTCTTATTTTTCAATTCACCTATTGTATATTTGACTTTATAATGCCTCTCCTATTCTTCAAACACCCTTATACATAAAAATAAAAAACTTTTTAACATTTTACCAAACTTTATCAAACTATAACCACTTATTTTCTAACGTTAGGCTTCCCAAACATTAACTTTTTTATCAAAATAAATGTCTCTTTTAAAATTTACAAAAACCTTCAATAACAAACTTAACTAAAATGAATTAAACTTACATACAACTTTTTTATAAGTACCTCTTTATAATACCTCTCCTATTCTTCACACACCCTTATACAGAAAAAATAAAACTTTTTCCCAAACGTGATCAAACTATAACTACAACCACATGTTTCCTGACGTTAGGCTCCCAAACATTGCCTTATTTCTCAAAATAAATGTCTATTTTGAAATTTAAAAAACTTTCAGTAATAAACTTAACTAAAACGAATTAAATTTACATAAAACTTTTTTATAATTATCCTTACGCTAACATACATTCACCAAGAACAACTTTTTTTTTTAAAAAAAAAAACAAAAAAAAAACTACTATACCTAAAATGGCAAACGAAAATCTTTCAAACAGTTAAACACAAAAAATTTTCAATCTTTCAAATAACTCACTCTCTCAATCACAATTTATACTTTCATCCACAATCAATAGTCTTAAATTGCTGCTCTCAAAAGATCAATGTACACGTAAACAACATTAAAGCAAATAAAAATTTTAAAAAATTTTCTACTTAGCTTAAAGGTGGTGCCATCTTTATTGTTAAGGGAGGTTGCCTTGACTGCAGGTTGAGATTTTTAATAGGTTGTTGCTGTTATTATGTACTATTATATATGAGATGTATTAGCATACACATTATATGTATAACCATTAGATCTAAAAATTACCCTGTTAAATTCCTTACATTTTTTGTTACTGTAGATTTTATTATTTGCTATAAATGATAATACTCCTGAAAAATTCTAGCAGTTTGTATTTACAAAAATTTTAATTGCGTCACATTTCAGCAGTTGTTATGTTCTCTATTAGAAGACATGTGAGGTAACTAAGCAATAAGTTATGAGTAAAAAATAATATTTGATCATTGTCAGTTGCCATGCTTTGTATTCTTTAATACTTCAAAGTTTGAATTGTATCTAAAATAATCAAATTCTTTCATCACAAATATACATTATTATTATTATTAATTATTATTATTTTAATTCCCATAAAATATTTATTCAATATATTCTATATATCAGTTAAAAATCATTGGTTTACTAAGATTTTTTTATTTTGAACTGATAACATTGATTTTCTGTGATTAAAATAAATAATTATTCCTGGCATAATTCCAAAACTTATTAATGTCTATTAATAATACTTTTGACTTACACCAAGTTTTAAATTTCTGACAGTTAATGTTTTGTTTTTAAATCCACATACAGATTATCCTTAAATATTGCATATTTTGAAATCAACATTCATTTAAATATTATCTTTTTAATAATTAAAGGTAAAATAATTATTAAATATTATTTTGATTATATTTTATAAAACATATTTTACTTATATACTTTGTTTGTTTACCAAAATTATATGTTACTGTTAGATAAAATTGGAAGAAACAAACACTATAATGTTATAAATAGTCAAAATAATTAGTCATATATCACATGACCTAATCTTTTTAAGCCTGTAAATAAAAAAACAATGTGCTAAGATAATTGTTCTAACAAGCTTTATTGATAAATGCCAGCAAGAGAAAGCTTTTTAAAATGTTTATCTAGAAACCACACCCTAAACTCAAACCAATGGTTTCATGCTTTGGCACTCCTTAGTGAGGTGCTAGGAAAGTTTCAGACACTAGACCTAAAAATACTAACCCAAAGTTAGCATTTATCTAAAAGTTATCTATTGAATGGAAAATCTGAAAATTTCAGACACCTACATGTCTTCAAACCCAGATATCCAACTCAAACAGCTATATGGGGTTGAGAGATCTTAAGCCAAATCATATATTAATAGCCTTAGCAATATAACATTGCTTAAGATTTTAAAGCAAAAGACTATAAATAGTCACTAAAAATTAAAGTTGTATATCACATGACATAAATTTTTTTTACTATAATGTTATCTCTTTAAATATTAATTAAAATTAGGATTAAATAGATGCTAGTTATTGTCCACCAATGTGTATATGTGTTGGAAGATATTGCTTATTTTTTTGTTTATAAACATTTGAATTAAAGAATCTAATGTTTAACAAAAGGTTTTTGATGATAACATTTCAGGTATATTTATATGTTGATTTTTTTCGATTTTACAACATTAAGTACTAATGTCTAAAAAAAAATTAAAATTTTATTTAAATTTTCCAATTATATTTAACTGTTAGTAATAATAAACACATGATAGTACATGCATAACATGCATAGTAATAGCATGGGAATCAAACCTGAACTCTTAAATGAGGCATCCTCCAAAGACCCATTCTGTGAAAATTTCATATACTTATATGAAATTCCTCCTGATTTCTCCACTTTTTCCTAAGAGCAAAGTTAATTATGGTATCCATATATTATGTATAGTCACATTAGGTTGACTTACGTGGTTGTCCACCATTATCATGTGAGCAGATTCTTTAAATTTTCTTCTTTGTACCTTTTCTTCTCTATTCAATATTTTTGTATTTTCCCAATTAAATATATGTTCACTGGTATATACATGGTCTGATGCCTTAGACACATTCTGTTTTCTCTTTTCTAATCATCAGTTTGGGTTCTTTCAATCACTTTTTAATGGGAACATTGATCACATCAATCTCATGGTATTTCATAGATGCAGTTTTTGTTTTTCAGCATTTCAATTTAGACTTTGTAGATGCTAGAATTCCTTATGGTATGCTATGGCTTTGAAAGTTGTTCTGATGTTATATTGATTGCAAATTTTTGTACTTTGTTGTTATTCCTGGTATATATGAATGCACTACAATAACAATATTTGTTATTTTTTCTTTTGATTTTTTGTAGTCTATTTAATATTTCCTTAATGACAACTGATAGATAACCATTCTTTATGAGAGTTTGTTCTATATAGAGATTTTTTTTTCCAAATCACTAGTTTCTGAGCAAACTTTTTTTGTTCTGTTCCATATTGATAATATAATTCCATGTTTTGTGTTAGGTGACTGGATATTTATGCTAAGTATTTGTATATATGTGTGGATCTTATGTAAACTATAATTTTGATTTAGCCATGAGAGTCTTCTCACAAGAATATCTAAAAATGCAATTTTTATTCTTGGTTTCTTTTGTAAATTTAATTGAAGGGGCTATATTATTGATGTGTGTTCAGAATGTTTGTAATAGTGCTTCATCATGTGGCCAGACAACAAATGTATCATCAACATACCAAAACCAAACTTTAGTTGGGTATGGAATAGTATTTATCACTGTGGTTTCAAATTTTTCCATGTAAATATAGTTATCAGGGGGTGAAAGTGGTGAGCCCATAATCATCCCTTGATTTTGTTAAAAGAATTCTATGTTGGATTAAAAGTGTGTTGCTTTTATGCAGATGTTAATAGTTCAATTATACTCTCAGTAGAAAAAGTTGTTCTGGGTTATGAGTTATTATCACTAGTTAATCTTTTCATTACAATAGGCAATGCTTCATCACATGTTATATTTAAATAAAATTTAAGAATTTTCTAAAGGCATCAAATATTTAATGTTAGATTATGGAAATAATCCAACAAACCAGTACTAAAAAATCTAACATATGTTGCTTTTAATCGTTGGAGAATATTGGCTTATAAATCAATTGGGGGGGGGGGGTTAAATATATGTGTGTATATTATGTAAAATCACAAATACATTAAAAAATAGACATTTGCTATATAATGGAAAAGAAAAATTATTTAATTGCAAACAAAAATTAAAATTGAATCTATTTCCAATATGCTACCTTTTTTTTTTTTTTTTTAAAAAAAAAAAAAAACTATATGAAATTCCATATGAATT
Organism: Epiperipatus broadwayi; assembly: GCA_028023455.1. Lineage (NCBI taxonomy): Eukaryota > Metazoa > Onychophora > Udeonychophora > Euonychophora > Peripatidae > Epiperipatus > Epiperipatus broadwayi. Next base: position 9,947,758 of record JAQFVV010000010.1, on the reverse strand, counting down.
CTTTTATCTTTTTTTTTTTTAAATTTTTTTTATAATTATAGAAAAATTGTAATTATAATAAATGTTACACATTATTCTAAAAGTTACTATTTATAGCAAAAGTTTATTTTGAACATTATGTTTTTCTGATTCATTTCAAAATTATTTGTTATTTCATTAAATAATGATGATTATGATGATGATGATAATATAGAGTCAAATTATCTGTTGCTAATAAGTTTTGTTGCATAATTAGGAAGTTAAAAATAAAAAAGACGGGTATCTAATTTAATAAAAAATTAATGCATTTGTTTTTTGTATATATAAAAAAAAACAATTACATATATGTAAAAGACTCATTAGAGTTTATAATATAGCTCTAGAATTAAGATTTCAGAATAAATTGTGCTGGTAAGTTGGCAGTAATGATGGTCTATGATCAAATATATCATAATCCTCGTTTTCAATCAGAAATGCGTGCTCACGCATAAAAAATTACAAATTAGTTGTTTCTATGACAGATTCATTCTCCTCTTTCTCCATCTGAGATATATTTATATAACGAAATTTATTTAACCATTTTAAACAAGTGTTGATTTCTGATTACTTTTTAGATGAGATCAAATAAACATTGCTTGCTTTCAAAATCATTTAGAAGGATTAAAGTAATGGTTTCTTTAATAAAGATATGGGTGAGTTCAATTTAATCAAATCCTCTCTAAACATTTACAGATTACACTGTCAATAAACTTAACAACTTGATGTTTTTTTAAAATCGTTATTTAAAGTTTTTTTTTCCCCTGGAGAATTTATCAATATTCATATCCTTATTTTAAATATTCATCTATTTATGATATTTATCGAAAAAGATATTTATCTTATGCTTTTTATATGACATTTGAATGACTTTCTATGTAATTATGAATAATTCAATTTTTAGAATTTTATAAAAAATAAGATTATTTATATAAAAAATAAATAAGGTTATTGAAAAATATTGCAAGTGAATTACATAAAAGTATATAAAGAAATAAGTTAAATAAAAATTATATTAGGTTAAATATGTTGACTAATTCAACATAAATTTTAATTGATTTATAAAGTATTCATTTGATAGTGAGTTAGAATTTCATTATTAGAAAATATTCTTAATTTTTAACTTTTGATTTTATAATCGGCATATGTGAATTCAAAGAAATAAAGTGTTTTGTTCTCTATCTACTTATTTATTAATTGGATAATTAAAAAAATTATCATGGGATTGACAGTTCTCAGGCTCGTAATTAATTTCTAATAGTTTTAATATAAGTTTAAAGTTTCTGTAATACAAAATATCTATTGCTTATTGAAATTTGATAAATTCTATGTACAATGTTTATGTGCTTACGCATTCAGATAAATCACAAAAAGAAAAAGTGGTTTAACTATAATTTTTATTGGAGAAATTAAAATAGGATTCTAATATTTTGATAAATTTTTGGTTTAAATAAAAGAATATCATTTTAAATAGTTAAAAAAAGCAGACCATAAACTATGTTATTTCATCATCATTATTACAAAACTTGCATGTATTTTTAGATGACTATTAAGAAAAATACAATGGTAAAACATTCATTAATGAATTTAATATTTATATTGCTGAAAGAAAATTTTAAGAACACTCAATAATAGGTGCTCTTTTAGTACGCGATCTCCACCATTTTGAATTTCAAAAACAACCCAAAATGTCATGTAACACATCTAAGTGATAAAAAAGTACATGAAAAATGCACAAAATTTAGAACTTGGGTCACTAAAAGAACACCTAATAGTATTTATAAAGATATTATTATATTGTGTTATATTCTACATTTATATTATATTTAAATATTATTTAAAAAAATATTGCAACTTATACAATTTAGACCTCTGATGGAAATTCACAAATAATATTAACATAAACCATTTCCAAATATATCAAAAAAGAATATCTTGGCAGTACAGAAATATATGGGTTAAAAATATCATGTAATGATGATATTAAGAATGAGATTCTTGGAATATTCTTAAAAAATATCTTGCATTGATATAGTGCATGGATCCACCATTTCAAAAACATTTTCAGTTTGGAGGTGTTTCAGGATTCTAAAAGAGAGAATAATAGTCTATTAGATATAGAAATATGTCAATATGGTTTTATTTAATTCTGCAATTACAAGGTTACTATTGAAAACCATAGAATGTAAACTGCCAATGTCATTAATAAATAAGTCAATGGTTTTTATTTTTGTAGCAAAATGAATGAGCATTGAATGAGCTTAATAATGCTATAAATTTTTTATTCTTTTCATGGAGTTTGACTTTATAAGACCATTATATATTGGAATGCCTAGATAGTTTATAGATGAACTAGAAAATAAAATAAAAGAAAGTAGAGATTTCTTTTAACACAAATAAAATTGCAATTATTCTTATAATGACTGGCTTATTAGCAATATATGTTAAAAATAACATAGGAAGGTTAACTCTAGGAAATAATTTCTGGAATTTTCTTATCAACATATCAATATATATTGCAAATAAAAAGATTATAAAGTTAAGCTTTAGGTATGTTTTTTAGCCATTTGGAATGTTGGAAAGATTTATTGAAAGTTTTTTAGATGGAGCAGAATACTTTTTATTTACTTAAATAATATAAATGATATATTAGATTTATCAACTACAAGCTTGAGATTTTTTTTTTCCATATGTCAAGGCAATGGCCAGGAAGTGAACCCATGACAACTGTCTGCAAGCAACTACTTGCTTGCAAGGCAGCTGTGCTGAACTCTCGGCTACCAATGCCAGCTTGAGATTTAGTTGGTAAATATTCAGGAATTTACATTATCAAATGCAACTTAGAAATCTTACTGAATAACAATCATGTTTGATAATTTATATTTCATTGCATGCTAAATTATTTCAAGCAATATAGATGCTTAATTCATTGATATGGCAAAGCAAAATGGACAGACATAATTTTATTTGCAAAGATTGGATGATTCTTCTGAAGAATAATGCAGGCAAATAATTTCATATGAATGTTTTAAAGAGATTGTAAATAGTACTGATTATCATCATGTTTCTTTTTTTTCCTGTATCAAAGCATCGGCTGGGAAGCAAACCTGCAAACCCGGGACAACTGCTTGTAAGGCGGCTGTGCTGACCACTCGACCACCAATGCTTGATAATCAAAATGACCTATTTATTTAAATTTGCCAGATATATTGTAAAATACTGATATGTAATTAAGTTTTTTATATACAATGGAAGTAATCTTAGATTGTTCTAAGATTTAAACCTCAACTTCATAAGAAATAAAACTAGAACTAATGGGAGATAGAAAATTGGATAGTCATTTTCAAGAATTTTTATTTCTAAAATAAGATAATAACTACTAAATTAAACTAATATATATTATTTAGATGTTTAATGTAATACCATTATGTAAAGTATTAAATAGTTAGTCATTATGAGATTATATTTTCTTTAATAATTGGACCATTTAGTTGATTAAATATCTCTATCATGTTTTTAACATGGACATGAGGCAATTATTTAAGATTTGATGTAAAACACATCATCCAATGTGTGCAGCATGAAAAACCATATATAGATAAAAAGGATACTCTATAAAATTTTTGCATTGGATCTATAATTAAAATTCTAAATATATTATCTATAAATAGCAATGTATGAAGAATTATTTGTTTTTGTTTTTTTGCTTCATAAATGCTCATTAAAAACTATAAATTGGCTTACACTATCTACAAAAGTGCACTGCTAAAAGGGATGGCTTAAATAATGACTAGCTTAAAAGAAAAAAAAATCAGTTATAATTTATTAAAAGTATGGATAGACTATTAGCAAATGAGTATGCTTTTATAGGAAGATTTAAAAGCCAATTGCTGATTCCATTGGATGCAAATTGGGATTAAGCATCATGGGAAATTTTTTAATGTAAAATTGAAATAATCCATTATTAAATAAAGTTTTGCATTAATATTTTAATAATAATAATATTAAAGACATTCTAAAAAAATTATAATTTCCTTATTTTTGTCAGATAAATGAGTGATAGTTATATAGAATTAAATTTAAAAAATAAAGATATATAAAAAATAAAGTGAAACAATTGATCCAGAAATGACATTGAAAATTTATTATAGTTGAGATACCTTTAATAGTAATATTTTTTAAAAGATAAATAAAATTCAATATTGTGCTATTCCTTAAAATTTTCTAATCTTTTGCATTGTTTTAATATATTTTCAAATTTTTTAAAAAAAATACAACTGAATTCTGTGCTTTTATTAATTTAATAATTATAGATGTTTTATTATATTTATTTAAATATTATTGCTAGTCATGGAAATATTTGGATACTTAATATGGAGGAGTATCTTGGTATTCAGATGCATTGAGCAAATTACTTTGGTATTTGTTTAATGTTAAAGGGTATGTAATCTTGTTAATAGGATAAGTGGGTCTCATAATTGCTGGTGTAAACATAATTTGTAAATAATTAAGAGTATAAAATTGTACTTAAAGAAAATAACTGTATAGCCTAATTTAGGAGTTTGTCATGTTTTTTAGAGGTCATCATCCTATTGGCAGGGTACAATATATATGAAACATATATTATCTATATCTACTTATGTGTATAATTACAATGCAATATTTATTTTATCTTATTAAATACATATTTGATTAATTTAAATATAATGTATTAATAAATATTAATATTATAAAATACTTATATTTTTATACATTGATTTTATTATTCCTGATTACATGAAACACTTTTTTAATTAGTTATAACGTATCTGTTCCTTAAGTTGTTTAAACAAAAATATTGGTTAAACGCTTACAAAATCGTCACTTGGTTTTATATTTAAATTTATTTTTCGTCTATTGATTTTTTTATAAGTTACATTCTTACGAATTATATGCTTTTAAATTTAATAAAGTAGTGTTATCTACATTAAATTTATTAAAATTTAATATGTTCATTCACTGTATTTTTATATCGTATATACATATAATTATATATAAGCATTATAATGCATACTATTTTATTATCATTATTAAATTATCACAAAGTTTGATTCATTGAAATATTTTTTAGAATGCTAATATTAGAGATGGCTGAAACGAGATTTTTTTCATTATTGACAAAATTGAATTTAAAATATTTCTGTTGAATTTTAATAGAAATGATAGATTTCAAAGAAAATTGATGTTAGATCTTTGAAAGATAATATCTATATGATTATATTATTGTAGAAAACAGATAAAATATTTCATTTTTGATAGGTACATCATTAAGTTCTAGAATTAAATTTTAAATATTATTTTTATTAGATATTCTATCCTTAACTACTTGTAACCATAAAAGAGATTTTGGTTTTAAACAAATATGATATAATTTGTCAAAACAGTTGCTACCAAATGTTAGAATAATAGTACAGAAATCTTCCCTGACACATCCTAGTTTTGTATTTTGAATATATAATGCATATAAATTTATATCCAGTAATATTATACAAGGGATATTATTAAAAATAAAATGATAAAAAATCAAGTCAGATGTCATATGACTTAATTTAATAAGCTCGTATTTACCAATGTTATATAAGAGATTATTTAGCAAGCTCTATATATAAGGGATATTGTTTAAAGATTTATCTGATCCTAGATTTATTTGAAAAACAAAACTATTGGTGTTAGGAAGAATTATTGGTAAAGGTTTACTTTAGCAACCACAACATAAAAATCATATTCGCCCTCTAGTTTTCAAACTTAGAAGTAAATTATTATACGAAAATCTTACGTATATGCTACTATATTACAATTCCATTAAAATTTATTAAAATGTAAAAGATAATAAAAAAATATTTACCATTTTAAAGAAATTGAAATAATTACACTAGATTAATTAAAATAATTTGTTTAAATTATTTGAAAGTTAAGAATTTTAACTATCTACATTTATAACTTAACAATTTAAACTATCTAGATTTATAGCACTTATTATAAAAAAAACATTGGCGTAAGCAAATAGTCATTGACTGGGCTAATTTTTGTCATGAAGAGTGTGTCAAATATTTAGACACATCCGATGGTTCTCGGTGGAATGGATGACAATGGGGAGCATTAGTCGTCGAAATCGACGAAACTTATTATTTCCACAGAAAATACCAAAGGGGGACTATACGTAGAGGACATTCAGTCTTTGGTGGTATTGAAAGAGTGTCAAGGAAGTGCTTCTTGACAGAAGTTGTGGATAGAACAGCTGGCACATTGGAGGCCCTAATCCAGTGGAACATTTTACCAGGTCCTCACATAATTTCAGATGGCTGGGCTGCGTACAATAATATCAGCAGACTCAGCAATGGGGTATATATGCATTCGGTTGTCATCCACCAGGACAACTTCATGAATCCTGAAGACCAAGACATACATATCCAGAATATTGAGAATATGTGGATGAGAGTGAAGAGTAAGCTGAAATTCCAATCTGGTACCAGAAGAACTTTATTTTCATCGTACCTCCAAGAATTTGCCTTCCACAATAGATATAGCACTGCCGCCTTTTTCTACAACTTCCTAGTATGCATAGGACATAATTATGCTTAAAAAGGTAAATGCTTTTTTATTAATATTATCTTTTACGTTTTAATTATAAATATTTACCGTAATTGTAATATAGGAGCAGATACGTAAGATTTAGAATATTTTAGTTCTAATTTTAAAAACTAGATGGCGAATATGCTCTGGTTGCTAAAGTAAACCTTTACCAAAGACCTATTTAATTCCAGAACTGAAATATTTTTTTTAAAGCATTTAAAAACATTATCACATCATAATGCATAGGAGAATATCTAATTTTTTCATTAATATAAGATTATAAATTAATATTTTGTACTTTTCTTCAATAAAATAATACACAATCTTGTAAACTACTACCTAGAAGCCTTTAATAGCTAACGATGAAATGTTGTCTCTAAATAATTATCCTTAGGAAATCTTACAAATAGTCATTAATATATTAATTGGAAGATCATCATAGTGAACAATAGAAAATATAGCTATTTCTCACATAAAAAAAGGCTTCTTCCAGGATAAAAATATATTTGAATTGATTTTTTCTAACTTGAAATTTTTTGGCAGAAGAAATATAAAAAAAAAAAAACAGGGAAGATTTGTTCTCATCAATCTTAGAATTATTTTTTGAAGTATAAATTTGAAGTTCTTTAGTATGAACTTGTAAACATGGATTAATGTTATCACAACTATCTTTTTTTTAAAAAAAAATAAAGTTTATCTTCAGAAACAGATACAAGTTTATAATAATACTTTAATTTATTCAGTTTCAGTAAATAGGAAAGAAATTATTGTTATTATAATTTATTTTACTCCTATTTTTTTAAAACAACTTTTGTTACTTTTATTTATCTGAACTTTTATATTACAATAATATTTTGATATTTATTAAAATTAATATGTTCATTATCATTAATTAAATAAATTTGAAGTGATGTCAGCTCTAATTATTATATGTAATAATTTTTTTTACTACAGTTGCTACACTATATGAAAAAATTGACAAATTGCTTTGCAGTATACATATAGAGGATTTGAACTCAAAAGACTTTCAAGCTATTTCAACCATCCACACTATCTCATACTACTAATACACATGACCAAACACATGCAGAAATGATAAATAATCACCAATATATGTATTTTGTGCTGAACCAGCACTCATCAGTTGATCCAGATTATTATCTCCCATACATATATACAATCAGTGCTCAGTTTATATTAAGATAGCAAATCCTTATACTTTAATGGACAGGCTTCAATCTACTCCAACTCTTCATCCATCCATACCATTGAAAATCAGATGATAGAATTCCCAAATCCTATGCTGATGTCAATATTGTATGCAATATACATGCATTTTATGAATAACATTCTGCATTAGCACAGTGTTAACAAATCACACAAACATAACAGCTGTTTGGTTTGTTTGCATGTTTTATTATTAATGATCCTAGATAGTTGATGAAAAAAGTTATTTTTGAAATACATGTACAATGCAAAAGGATTGGTCTTTTTTATGTAATTTGGAAGCCATATTCAAAAATGTAATGCACACAATGATCTGAAATGATATCTCTTAAAATTTATTATCATCTAATTCAAAGGGCATCAACTATTTTTATTAAATAATATTTTAATTTGTGAAGCGCAGATAGTTGAAAATTAAAATAAATTGAGATACTTCTGAACTTCACTGCACTCATTAAAATATGTATACGACAGCCAATTAGAATGTCATTATAGCCATCTAAATCACAATCAAACTTAAATACACAAATTAAAATATTATTTACATACTTTACTGCTTGTTATGTATTCTAAAACCTACTACGTAGTAAATCATAGGATTTCACGTTGTATGTTTATGATTTAGACTCAGTGAGTTATTTGTGAAGATATTTAAAGCTTCAAACTTTCAAATCTAAGTACTTACAACTGGCTTAGATATATAGAAAGAAAAGTTGAGGTAAGGATGGCTGCCCTTTTCTCATAAAATCTTTGTTGTGTGTTTAGGTTTGATTGTCGTTTAGATGGCTATCATGACATTCTGATTGGCTGTCGTATACATATTTTAACGAGTGCAGTGAGGTTCAGCAGGATCTCAATTTATTTTTATTAGTATTTAAGGTATTCTTCTCAAGTTTAAATTTCTGTTTCAATAAAACATTGTTGTCACTTATCATTGAAGAATCATTGTTTTTGGTGATGTTTTAGCAATCTTTAAAGATGCTTATCCTTTCTGGCTAAACTTCTGACCTTTTTAATGAATTTATTTAGAAATCTAACTTCTGGATAACTATATCAATCATATCAACAAATTTTCTTAGTAGAAGTTAACTTACTGGCATTAGTTTTTGTATAAGTCATTAAAATATAAATTCAGTTAAGCTTTAAAATATGACTGAAATTTTCGAATATTATTGGAGATGATATTAAGATAAGCTAACTTGATTGAATCTACAGGGCATTTTTAATTTTTAGATGTTTTTTTAAGTGTCATAGAATTGGCCGGGACACGAACCCACAACCCTGGCAATTGCCTGCAAGTGCAAGGCAGTCGCGCTGACCTCTCGACCACCAATGCAAGACAAAATTAGATGTTTAAATTTTTCTTTTGCAATTTCTTTTAGTAACATTAAATTTCAAGGTATTAAATTTGTTTTAGAATTTTATAAAACTTGCAACTAAATGCAATTCTCAGTAACATTTTAAAATAGCTATATAGAAATAACAAATATTCATCAACTAATAAAGAATAAAACAAAAAAAAATACCCATCTGAGAATACAAACATTTATTACTGGCATTTTGATTTGATGCAAAATGAAATGATAACTGGGAAACTGAAATTCTAAACTAAATTATAAGCAATTATAAAAAAAAATCTAGAAAAAGACTATATTTATGATAAATAGCAATAACTAGACAATTGAAATTCTAAAATAAATTATAAAAGATTATAAAAAAACCTATAAAAATATTATATGTGAATGAGATGAAGAGTTTTGTTGGAGTGGTTTGAAAAAAAAGTTTGGAACAGAAACTTGAATTACAGTTAGAAATCTTCATACTGATATTGTTTTAATTACATTGTATTTAAGTTGTTGTTTTTTTTTGATTAATTTCAATGTCTTCTTTACTTTTTTTTGTATGTAAATTAAACAGAATTTAATATTTAGTCTTGTTTTAAAGTTATATTCTTGTTATTCTTTAATTTATATTTACAAGTTCATGACTGTTTTCTTGTTTAAAAATAACAAATAACAGAAATAGGCTATTAAGCATCACATGATCACCATCTTTTATACTAGCATATAATTGTTTATAAACAAGGCAAAACTCTTCATACAGTAGTGCTACCCTGTGCCAACCAGAGTAATCAATGAATACCAGAAGGCTTGTGCATAAAATCCCTATCTAATGCCTACTCATCTAATATCCCCAGACTAGTTTCTGGTTGGCACAGGGTGGCACTACTGTATGGGGAGTTTTGCCTTGTTTATAAACAATTATGTGCTAGTATAAGAGATGGTGATCATGTGATGCTTAATGGTTTATCCTGCCTAATAGGATAATGATGGCTATGGTTGTTAAAAAGCCAAAGCCACCAAAATGTGTGGGTGCTGAACTGAGTTCAGACCCATATGACTATATAAGCTATTGAGCTTAGATTGAAAATATTTTTGTGTTTTCAATTTCATTCTCATAGGTTTATAGTTAAGTAGAAATAAAAGGTGGTTGCTGGAGGGTTGCATTAGATCCTAAGATCTAGGTGCAGTGCTCTTGGATCCAAAGCTCCTCAGTGACAAAGGCCACAAGCCAGAAACTAGTCTGGGGATATTGGATGAGTAGGCTTTAGATAGGGATTTATGCACAAGCCTTCTGGCATTCATTGATTACTCTGGTTGGCACAATGTGGTACTACTATGTGGAGAGTTTTGCCTTGTTTAGGAATAGACTATATTTAAAATTTATTATATACATCTTTTGAAATGTTAAAAATTGTTTTTAATAAACTACATTTTAAATTTTGTATGCATACATATTAAAAAATGCATATCAACTCAATGAACAATTACCACTTTATTAGCACACTTTTTTAAAAAACAAAAATTTACATCACACTCTCTGTTATGTTTATTTATTCTGTTCTGCAGCACAACTATAATCTGATAAAATAAATATAATAAAAAATTCTGGAATAAAATCTACACTATTCAGTATACCAGTATAAAAAAATAAATAATAACTATAGCTATATTATGGAGTGTACCCCACCCTGAAACGCATTAAACAACTAAAATTAAAAGAAAAACTCATTAAAGTCACACAACATTAACATCTCCATATAATTGGCCAACTTTCTATAATTTATATGTATATAAGCACAATTATATTGTTTATTTAATAAGTTGTTTGTCATATTTATAATAAATCTCTTTATTTTTCTTTTCTTCCAATCGTTTTTATGTGTGCAAAATAAAAACACTGTCAAAACAAAAATTTTCATTACAAATAACTGAATGTTCAGCAAGTAATATTTAAATCTATCCACACAATATTACAAATTATTATATAAAACTTTGTTTTTAAATTCTTTTTTTCAATGCACATTTTGACTCACCAATGAAACTGGACCTTTATTAGCACACCACTTTATAAATAATATTATTTTTGGTGATTTTATCAACAGCATTCTTTTCATTAGCAATTAATCTATCGGTATTTGATTCAAGATAAAATGCAATGTCATATACTTTGTAAAGCATTCCAACATATATATACACACCTGATGTTGGTATTAAAGTCATTTCTTCAATAAATCGGCCCATCATCCAACATCTACCCTTATCTTAAAAAAGAAGCACTTTTAGAACAAAAGTTCAAAACTATACATGTTTGTTACAAAACCTAAACTAATTATCTAAAACGTTAATTAATTATGTGTTTTTGAATCAATCAATATAAACAGTTTCATATATATTAATAATATAAAATATTAATAAAATACATTTCTTAGACCCTGATAAAATATTTGGCATTACACCCAGGGCATCAGTTTAATTGTGTAATCAGTACCTGCAGTATTTTTTCATACTATTTGGCCCTTCTCACACACACGAGATACTAAAATAAAAGAATGAAATCCATGAATACTTACAATGCCATTTGGTCTTTCATCTTCAGTTTATTATCAAAGTCTGCTAAAAATAAACGCTAAAAAGTAAACGAAATTGTAGACTAATATGCATGTAATAGTTTAGACTGGAATTTTGATTAAATTATGACAGAATGCTTCCAAAAAAGATTTAAAAAAATATAGATTACAATGAACAAATAGAAAGTATACATAGAATGTTTTCATGAAGATTTGTGATGATGGTGTTTTATTTGTATTTATATGTTTCCATCATCTGAGTGTTTTTAGAAAAATTTAACTTTATTAAATATTCCAAATATATTCAACTGTTAATAATAGCATATGCATAACATTTTGAGATGTATTATTCTCTCCTCTTCTTCAAGTGTTGCTGGCCTGACCAGTGACAGTACTATCATGGGAATCAAATCTGGACCTTTAGATTTTCTGAGTATTAAATTTTAAGGTAACACTTTAATCAACTGGCCATTCTGAAAAAGCACATTCAATACTCACATTAGATGATTGAAATAGTCCAATATATAAATATATTTAACAGAGTCTTGTAGTCAATAGAGAAACAGAAGAAATATGCATGAAAATTATATTTTGGACAGGGTAATGTAAAAAATGTTTGTGCAATTGTCGTTATTGCAAGTTATAGAACTTTGTAAGCATGTTCTTATACAAGTAAAATGTTAATTGCTTTAATCCTATAATAATATGTTATAAAAATAAAAGTAAGGACAAATTATATTCAATAAACATAACCCATTTTTCTTAGCACAAGAATATATATTTTTTATCAAAATGATTCATTTTATTGCTTTTTTTCCAGAATAGAATATCTTACTCACCAGAAAAAATTACACCTGATAGATAAAATTATTAAACATAATCACACTTTTATCACAATAGGTCTTTTATTAAATTAACCAATATATTAAAATTTTTATTTACTTTGCTAACAGTTTGTTTTCTTATGACATTATTTAAAATAAATCAATCACAGCTACATTAATTTTTTTTAAAATGAGCCGTCATAGTTTATTTAACCAACATCTGCAACAAATATATAGTATAAATAAATTCTTAGGCTCTGAAAAAATATAATATCATATGCATAATCTGATACAGTATACAAAGTTGATTTTTTTAAAATATTTAGATAAATATTGAACTAATTAGTCCTGAAACAAACAAATCAAATAAATTTTAAAATCTTGAATATTTTATATTTTGTTAAATCAATATTAAGCTGATCATTTAATCTAGAGCCCGGCAATAAATTAATCAATCAATAATTCCTAAGTAAACAGTTAGTAATATTATGTATGATTTGAGGTAATAGTAAATTGATGTCCATTGATCATGGCCCAGTTCTGTTGTATTACTTACAATATTTGAACTTTTTAGGAAATTCCAAACAATAAAGCATATAATTAATATATCCAGCATGATTGTTATAATAATAGAGTACAAATTCTGAGACTCAGAGTTCATGAATTAAGAGCTGGAAATATGACTTTTGATGATCAACTTCTTATGAACTTAAGGCAAAACTCTCTCCATACAGTAGTGCCACCCTGTGCTAAACAGAGTAATCAATGGATGCCAGAAGGCTTGTGCATAAAATCCCTATCTAATGCCTACTCATCCAATATCCACAGACTAGTTTCTGGCATCCATTGATTACTCTGTTTAGCACAGAGTGGCACTACTCTATGGAGAGAGTTTTGCCTTGTTTATAAACAATTATGTGCTAGTATGATATAGTGATCATGTGATTCTTATGAACTCCTGAATACATCACTTGATTATCTTATTTAAATCTCTAATGGGGGCATTTTCAGCCTATTGCAATGCATTTTTTTTAATAAAAACAATATTTATAAACAAGAATATTTTATTAAATCAACAAAACATGTTATCATAAATATTAAAATATATAGCACAAGTGAGATATATTAAAATAAGTTGAAATTCAATTCTGAATAAAACACCAACTTTCTGTTATTGAAATTATATAATAGACATGAAATTCTTGCATGCATGCATTCATGCAGCAAAAAGAAATGACCGAATACCATTTGTTTTCATTTTATAGATTATTGTTGCTCATATTATAAAATAAACTGTGTGTTCTTACATATGTAAAGAAATAAAATAACCTTTAAATAGCCCAATGTAGGGCAAAGACTTTTCTTAAAGCTCTCCCCCTCTTTCTAAACATGAAAAGTGCATGAGAATACACATCTCATTGGCTTTCCATTTGCTGAGCAATAAGAAATAATTTTCTGCAATTGTTTATACTCTCATTAACTGCCAGTAATTGAATACTAGATAGATTAGCTATAAGCTACTTACCATAAAGAAAAAGTCCTAGCATGTTTGGAACCAAAAATCTAATACTCCTATTTTATTTTTTTTTTTTATTATTTTTATTATTATTATTATTATTATTATTATTATTATTATTATTATTATTATTATTATTATTATTATTATTATTATTATTATTATTATTATTATTATTATTATTATTATTATTATTATTATTATTATTATTATTATTATTATTATTATTATTATTATTATTATTATTATTATTATTATTATTATTATTATTATTATTATTATTATTATTATTATTATTATTATTATTATTATTATTATTATTATTATTATTATTATTATTATTATTATTATTATTATTATTATTATTATTATTATTATTATTATTATTATTATTATTATTATTATTATTATTATTATTATTATTATTATTATTATTATTATTATTATTATTATTATTATTATTATTATTATTATTATTATTATTATTATTATTATTATTATTATTATTATTATTATTATTATTATTATTATTATTATTATTAAAGATTGTAATAAAATAGAATCATTAAAAATGTTATCTCTCATTCCTATTTCATTGTTTAGTAATAAAAAAAATAGTTCTATAAAATATCACCTGAGCCTAGTTTATGCAATATCTTCATGTAGCAAATTAATTTCTCTTTTCCAGTTCTGTATCTAATTTAAGCATCTATTGATTACTCAAGTTTACATCAAGTGAAGAAATAAGAATAGGAGAAATAGAATATATAAAAAGCTAAATATTTTTTAAAATTTTTTCTAAAGAGCTCTCAAATGCATTTCAAATTTGAATGAAGAATATACTAGAATCAAGTTGAAAGATATTCCCAGTCATACCATAATCTAACTTAACATTTAGGTTAAAAAAAAAGTGGAATAATTTAATGAGACTTTTTGGAATCAGAAAAGCTTGCTTTTTGATAGAATATATTAACAAAAGTTATCAATATTGGTCAGTAGCATCTTGATATAATCTTATGTGTCATTCCAGACCTAAATTTCTTTTCAATCTTTTCTTTAAAAAAATGAAAGACAAAATAGAAGTAAATTTATTCACACACGCACAAATGTTTTAATTCAGTTTTAAATTAGTAATCTAATGCAAATTCCCATTTATTAATATGCAATCAAATTTATACTTTCAGCTATTCTTGATTAAACAGTGAGATTTAGCTTTCCACATGTTTAATATCAACTCAATATGATATGATGAACTTGTTATGATCTTGAAACAATCAATCTTCATATTTAGTTATTTTTATTATTTCTATACCAAACTTTATATAAATATGAGTGCTTAAGTGCTATCCTAAGAAAAGCTATTAACAAATTCATATTTACTGAAGCTTAGTGCTTTTGAGGATGACATATGTTTTCATATTCGTGGCATTATTATTAGTGTCATTGGGTGCATATATATATATATACAGTAATCAGATGTATGTAAAGTATAACTTTAAAAATTTTATTCACTTAGGAGCACTTTTGACTATCCTCATAGTCTTTTTAACACTTTGAAAGGCTAACCTTCCCAAAATTTCATGATCTCAACATTTGCTGCCTGCTTATTGATTAAGTCTTGTTAACTTTTGTTGTTATTTTTTTCAATTTGCAATATTTTTACATTATTATAATTGAAGTTAAGACTATAAATACATGACTTATTATGATCGTAAAAAATGGATGCTGAAACATTATTATTTACTTTGCAATTTTGTTTCATTTTCTGAATCCTTTTTAATAACAGCAAGTGCTCTTTAGTTCTTTTTTCTGACATATATCTTGATTTCCCTATATATACACTACTACACCTACATATCCATTTATACATGATGCAATTTTTATTTATAAATGCGGTTTATCTTTAGGAGTTATTTATTACTTTGTTTAATGTAGGAGGTGCATAAAATGCAATGACACATATACCTTTATGAATTTTCCTTATAAAATTTACTTCATCATTTAAAATATATGGCATTGATATCCATATTTTTTATGGACTTATGTTCAGGATTGTATTTATATATTGGACTATTTTTGTCATCTAATATAAGTATTGAATATGTTTAGAAAATTTAACTTTATTTAAATTTTACAAATACTTTCAACTGTTAGTAGTAACACACAGGTTGGTATAAGCACAACATTTTGAGAGGTATTATCCTCTCTTCTTCAGGTGTTGCTGGCCTGATTAGTGACAGTACTAGCAAGAGAGTTGAACCTGGACCCTTAGATTTTTTGAAGTAACATTCTAATCAACTGAGCCATATTGCCAAAGGCAACAGTCAATATAAATTTCATATACTGTTCTATGAGGTTCCTCCTGATTTCTTCACTTTTTCCTAAGAGGTGATTAGTTGGTTTCCATATATTATGTATAGTCACACTATGTATAGTCACACTAGGCTAACTTATGGGGTTGTTCACCATTGTCATGTGAGCAGCTTCTTTAAATTTTCTTCTTTGTATCTTTTCTTCTCTAACCAAATTAGAATGACTCTTCCTCTTGATAGTATAATGGAACTAATGCATTTCAAAAATTTCCTTCCAGTCAATACAAAATTTTTTCAACAAAATGAAGGAATGACTATGGACTCACCATTACCATCCCTGATTAGCAATATTTACATGGAAGAATTTGAAACACAGCCATAAAGACTACTCCATAACCACCTAAAGTTTATGATATATTTGTTGTATGGCCACATGGTAGAACACTACCTTTCTGGAAATATATCAACAACATATCCCCTTCAATTAAATTCACAACAGAATCAGAACAAGAACAAAAATTGGCATTCTTAGATATTCTTTTGACAAGAATCCCTCATAGCAAAATTAAAACT
This sequence comes from Epiperipatus broadwayi, assembly GCA_028023455.1. NCBI lineage: Eukaryota > Metazoa > Onychophora > Udeonychophora > Euonychophora > Peripatidae > Epiperipatus > Epiperipatus broadwayi. The sequence continues at coordinate 9,930,769 of JAQFVV010000010.1, read as the reverse complement.
ACAGTTTACAGAAAAGACCCACATACACATGAAAATACTTAGCATATATATCAATCACATCAGAAATTCACAACAGGAAGTTATACTATCACTTTGCAAAGTCGAATGATCTATATACATACAAACTTTTAGCAGTTGTTATTTCTACTTTTTCATAATATCTTGTTTTTTTATTTCTTCTTTCAATTTAATTCTATAATATTTAAAAATAAAAATTATAATCTACATATACTTCTCTAATACATTTGAAAAAGGTACTTATCCACACATTCAAAGTAGCACATTTACACAATTCTTGTTATGATGTACCAGATATACATTAACATTTATGTATAGTTCAAATACAAGAAGACATCATAATATGTTTAGGAACAAAATGGATATTATATGCATAAGGGATAAAAAAATCTCACAAACAAATACTTTTCTAGACATATGGTCACTAATGTGACTCTGCTCAAGTCTATGACATGATTCATTAATAAAAAATTATGATTAGATAAATGAAATTTAAAAAAAACAAAAAAGACATTAATGCAATGATGTATGTGGAAAAATGTAAATCCTATACAGGGGTCTCCTTTTACTCTATCTTATGTATGTGATACTAACAACAACAACAACAACAACAACAAAAAAAAAAAAAAAAAAAAAAAAAACAACAACAACAACAACAACAACAATAATAATAATAATAATAATAATAATAACTGTTTTTTTTCTTAGATACTTCTAGTTTGTTAACGCATACAGTTACTGATCAAATCTTTGTACATATGCAGTTTTGTGAAACCAATTTATATGTAAGAACTATGTGTCAAATGTAACTTGTATAACCTTTTAGAATACTAATAAAGTTTATCCTTTGAAACATCATCATCATCATCATCATCATCATATAATAATAATAATAATAATAATAATAATAATAATAATAATAATAATAATAATAATAATAATAATAATAATAATAATAATAATAATAATAATAATAATAATAATAATAATTCAATATCTATTTATTATGTGCATTTCAACATTTACACTTTAACAGAAATACACAATAAACAAAAAAAAAACAATAATAATATATATAAAAAACTATAAGCAAATACAAACTATATACATAAGATTACATATACATTATGTTCATAATTATAAATTTAGTTGTTTTCTAACATTCATAACAAACTGATCACAAAAAATATCAATATTATTAAAAGTTAGATTATATACTATTTGCAATCTATTAATAACTGACTTACTAAAGAAAGTATTTTTACATTTATTACCTTGAAAGTTTGCATTTCTCTTAATAAACGACTAGGTACTTTCAATTCTATTTTCGATATACAGTTACTGAAATCAATTTCCCCATCAATCAACTTTTTCAACAATATCATATCTTTCAATATTCTCCTTTCTTTCAATACTGTTTTAACATTTTGACATTCTCCCATTATTAATTTATTAAATCTTTTTTCAACATTATATATTCTAGACTGAATATTAATCAGATTGAAATTCCATATACAAGAACGATATTCTAAAAATGTAACAAGATAAAAAAATAACCTATATTTTATAGAAATAGTAATTATAAATATGCGATTTTTTTTCGCATGCGTTAGTGAAGCTGTAATTATAATATAATGTTTAATATGCCTGCTTAGCGCTTTCGAGATTTTAGTATTCAAATCTCATACTCATAGCTTTAAGAATGAAGACTATTGTAATTCATTGTACACATATGCAAATGAGCTTGAATTTTTAATTAGTTAGTCCATTGTTTGGAGAGAACAAAGCATACCTCTCTTCTATTGATGACATTTAGGTGATTTGCTATGTAAAAAGCTTCTTTGACTTTTCTTTTAGAATCACTCTTCTCTGTGCAAATTATTTGGGCAGAACTGGGTTCAAATATGTGGCCTGTAGCTGCTTGGTGGTCCCAGAAGATCGATGTTCCTTCATTTTTATTTTTAACCCTGTTGTATGCATACCTGTGTTGATAAATTCTTGTATTGATGTTAGCTCGAATGTGTACAATGAATCACAATAGTCTTTATTCGTAAAGCTATGAGTATGAGATTTAAATACTAAATCTTGAAAGCACTAAGCAGGCATATTAAACATTATATTATAATTACAGCTTCACTAACACATGCGAAAAAAATCGCATATTTATAATTCCAATTTTTATTGGTGAAGATAAAAACAATTTATAAAAGTAGATAAATCTCTCCCATATTTCAAAACACAGCCCATTTTTCTGTATGCTTTATTAATAATATATTTAATATGTGCATTAAAAGCCGAATTACTACAAAATGTTATTCCAAAATCAGATACAATCTCTTTATATTTAATAACACCATTCTCAATTTTATATTGATAAATAGATTTTTCAGTTTTATTAGTATAGGAAACAATGCATGTTTTATTAATATTAATCTCCATATTGTTATACCTACACCATATTATAAAACAATCTATATCCTTTTGAACCTCAATATGAACACTATAAGTAATAATTTTTTTAAATAACTTACGATCATCAGCACAAGTAAGTATACTATTTTTATGTTATGATCAAGATCACACATAAAAACATTAAAAAGTAATGGTGCTAATATTCCATCCTGAGGAACACCTATCATATTATTAAAAAAGTGAGAATTGATTCTCTCCATATGCACATAAGATTTACATCACCTCAAATAATTAGAAAACCACTCAATTAAATGAGGACTAATACCCAACATTTTAAGTTTATATAAAAGTCTAACATATGAAACTTTATCAAATGCCTGAGTCATATCAAAATATACACCATCTAATTGTTTCTGATCAGATAAGGCATGAGCAATATCATCAGATATCACCATTAAGTTAGTTTCAACAGATCTACCAGGTAGAAAAACATGCTGATAACTAGGTAATACCTTAATCATATCTACAATAATATCACTATAAATATACATCTTTCATAAACCCTAGCAAAAGGTGACAGAATTGATAGGCCTATAATTACCAGGATCAGATCTATCCCCTTTCTTATAAATTGGTATAATCTTAGCTATTTTAAATATGTCAGGAATAATAGATTTTTCAATTGATAAATTAATGATATAATGCAATGGTGCTACCAAACATTCAGCACAACCCTTGATAATAAAATTAGGAATATTATCATATCCCATAGAAGATTTCGATTTAAGTTTAGAAATTGCACTAAACACTTCAGGAATTGCAATTTTATTAACATCTATATTCCAAAAGCTCTCTTTATTAAATTTAATATCAGCCATATTATCATTATCTGAAATATCTAAATACATATTTGTAAAATGATTAACTAGATCATTCACAGAAGGCCTAATTACATTATATCTGCAATTCTTATTTCCAATAATATTAAGATTCTTAACATAATTCCAATATATTTATGAATTATTCCTAAAATTTTCTTCAACCATATTTAAATTATTATTATTAGCTCTTTTCATAAGAGTCTTAGTATAAGCACACAAACCATTAAATTTCTTATACAATATTTTATCATTAGTTAATTTATATAACCTATGATATTTATGCTTTTTATTCAAACCCTTACACAATTCCTTAGAAAACCATTTAAGATATTTATTATTAGTATTCAAATAATGCCTAACAGGAATATATTGATTTAGACAATTTTGAACTATACTAACAAACTTATTTGCAGCTATATTTGGATCATTTCCATCAAAATTACATTTCAATCAATAGCTTCAAAAGCTTTATAAAGGTCATAATAGGCACCATGTTTGTAATCTCTCTTACTATTTACTATAGGCTTTATATGTCCATGAGAACCATCTATTACAAATTCCAAAGGTGGATGATAAGAATCAGGAGGCAAAAAAGCTTGATCAGCCTCTTTGTACTTCAATTCATCCTTAGTGCTAAACAATAAATCCAACATACCACCCCTAAAATTAATAATATTATTAAGTTGAATTAATCTAACCAACTCAACAAAAAATTTTAATCTATAAAGTTTAGTATTACCAACAGTCTTATTACTATGTAGTGAATAATGAACTTCATTAAAATCCCCAACTATAATAATATCATATTTATATTTCACCAATATATCCTCAACCTTAACAAAATATGCATCTAAATCATCCATTGACAAAGTAGGTCGAAGATATATAGTACCTAACAATATTTTATTTATATTTTTTAAACTAACTTCAATCCAACAAGATTCAATATTATTATCATTAATAATTATCTGTCTATGCTTTACATCTTTTTTAATAGAAATCAAAGTACCACTTCCTCTTGTTTCATTATTATAATTTCTATCATATCTATACACACAATACCTATCATCAAATATACTAATATTATCAATTTCTTCTTTTAATCAAATCTCTGTTAAAAAGATAATATTATATTCATTTAATAATAATTTACATTTAAAATCAATTGTCTTAGTTCTAAGACCACATACATTTTAATAATAACAATTCATGAATTGCTATTTATTACACAGATTATTTTGCAAATTTATATCTTGCGCTATAGTGCTAATTTCATCAACATTATCAGTCAATATGGTATCTTCTGTCTTTTCTTCAATAATCTTGTTAATATTTAATATAGTATCATCCTATGGACTATTAACTACATCAGCATTAAGATTTCTTAAATATTTTAAATTACCATAGAAGGGCAATATGGCCACCGACAAAGGCCAAATGTTACAAAACATAACTTTATCAGATTCAGATTCTTCAATAAATAAATAAAATGAAGAATATTTTTTAGACTTAGTATTAAGTTTATAACACACTATTTATATCTAAAACATTTTTTAAATGCACAATCACATCTTCAGCAGAAGTATCATCCATTCTAGTCAGAAAAAAAAATTTAAATTTCTTTCTTGTCTTAACAACTTTCAGCATATGATTAACTTGATTTCCTATAACAAGAGAAATATTTCCACTTTTTACATTTTTATGTTTATTTTTTCCATAAAATACAATTTTAAAACTATCCTTTTCTTTATATTATTCTTTTGTTGTTGTTAATAATAATAATAATAATAATAATAATAATAATAATAATAATAATAATAATAATAATAATAATAATAATAATAATAATAATAATAATAATAATAATAATAATAACAATAACAACAACAACAATAACAATAACAACAACGACAATATAAATATTACATAAAATAAATGCTTGGAAAATCATATAAATATTTTATTTAAGGGAAACCACAACTTATTAAGAAATAAAATTTATTCATTTTCTTTATTAATAAAAAAGTAGAATCCCATTTTCAAGTAAAACAAATGCTGTTTTAGAGACAAGAGTTTATTCTTTGATATTATAATCATGATTAGATTATATATAGTTGCTTTCTGTATTCAGAAGATAAGAAAAAGTCAAATATTATTCTTAGGTGATATGTTATTAAAAATGATTAGCTAGGCAGTTAGTTGCAGAAAGAAGGTGGAGATCTTTCTCTCATTGGCCACATTTCTTTGCAATAGAACTAGATGTATTAAATAACAATAAAATGATTTTATTTTTCTATAATAAATTAAACTATGAAGATCAAGTAACACAAAATGTAAGGGCAATTAAACTCAATAGAAAATAAAATTTTTGTTGAAGCAGCAATTTGGTTACTATCAAAGTCCTGATGAAGAAAAGGACTTAAGATGGTATGAAATTTTTTAAAAAAGCACTTTAAAATTAAAGAAAAGTTAATAATAAATAGTTAAAAAAGAGCTTTGGTTCTTTGTTTTTCTGGTATAGTTAGTACATCTTAGAGAGTTGTAAATTATTTATTTTTTATTGTTCTGTTGATAATTTTTATAAATTGATACATAACAAATGCACATTTAAGTCAATAAACATCACATGACAATCACTTCTTATGCTTGTGTATAACTGTTGTTAACACAGGCAAAACTCACTATACGCATTGCCACACACAGCAAGCTAGAGTAATCAATGGTTGTGCATAAAATCCCCATCTAGCGCCTACTCATCCAATATTTCCAGACTAGTTTCTTGCTTGTGGCCTTCGTCAGTGAGTTTTGCCAGTTTTAAATCCACATTTGTAGAAATATGTGTATATTTTAGTGAAAATAAATCATAAATCTACTGAAATAATATTTTTGTTTATATTAATACAAAAGTATAGATAAAAATGGAAATAAAATACGCATATGTCCTAGAAATTATTAAAAAATTTCTCTTACATTTTGTTCAATATCAAAAAAAAAGGATAGAGATATATTAAAAAAGTTATTAAATTATCAGTATTACTCCAAAAATTAAATAAATATTCCTATAATAAATTAATTTTTAAAATTAATTACTTGTCTTTGATTTATTGTTTCCATTTCCAATACAAGAAAAACATATTTTTTTTAATAATTGCATGTTTTTCTCATCTAGAAAAAGTAGAGAAATAGAGGATTCTTAGTCCTAGTAAAATATTAAACCACAAAACATCACATAATCACCATTCTTTATGATTGCACAAGCTGTTTATACAGAGCAAAACTCTGAGCTTTAATTGAAAACATTATTGTATTTTCTTTGAACTCAAAGCTTTATGGTTAGCTAATAAAATAAAAGGTGGCTGATGGATTGCATTAGATCCTAAGATCCAAGGCTCCTCAGTTATGAAAGTCACAAGCTAGAAGCTAGTATGGAGATATTGGATGAGTAGGCACTAGATAGAGATTTTGTGCTTAAACCTTCCTATCTCCATTGATTATTTTGGCCAGCACTGAGTGGTGCTGCTGTATGAAGAGTTTTGCAACTTAATTAGTATTGTAGACCTAAATTAAGTTTATAATAGAGATATGTTACTATTTAACATCCTGAAGAATCAATTATTATATGATAAAGTTGTTGAAAGTGTTATTCACTATTCAAATAAAAGTTCATTTTTCCATAAAATGAGAGCCTTTAAGTAAATTTAAAGATTCAAGAGTCACATTATATTTACAAGAAGGAGAGTCATAGACCACATATTTTATTGTTATAAGTCCTTATGAATTTTTGATTACTTATTCATAATATTTTAGATAGGTGTTTCCTTTAAATTAATAAAGTGTAATTGAATATGATAAAAGATAAATCTAATAAAGAAATATTTTTTTTAAGTGTCATAGCATCCGCTGGGATGCGAACCCACAACCCGGGCAACTGCCTGCAAGTGCAAGACAGTCACACTGACCTCTCGACCACCAATGCAAGACAATATATTAAACGTGTTTTTCTTTTGCATGTGCAGATTTAAGAAAGAGCAACATCATTACTATTATTGATTGAAAGAAAACCATTCAATAGTTTTGTTCAAGTTCAGATATACATCAATTTCAACAGATAAATGTATAGTATATGTAAAAAAAAAAAAAAAATCATTCATAAGAAACAGCTGTGAAGCAAGTTTTAAGATAATGCACATAGTTATTTGTTACACATGAAATTATGAATAATCGTCTTAGAGATGTGTGAATGTTAATTTGTAATGATAAATATATCTTTAGCTATAACTTGTTTAAAAATATTTTTCTACTTTCTTGCTGAGTGTTCAATTTAATTAAACAATTTAATATTAAAGGAATTATAGACTACATTTGCTAAATCCTATAAAATATAAATAAGCTGCATTATAAGAGTGTAACAACTCTGACATAATAATGAGGGTCACGTTATATTACAATTGACTTCTTTGTTTTTATTACAAGTTCATCAATACCCATCTAACCAAGACAAATTATTATCTTGAACCTTTATATTCTGGATAATAATAGTAGCTAAAATGTCACACACAATGATGACCAACTTCATGGAAGAAGAATATTAAGCTTGTTTAAAACCTGAAAAACCTTCACGTGGCTGAACTCAAAACCTGGATTATAAGCATGGTAAATAAGTGATACCACTATAAAGTCTTTCTCTTCCCTCAGTAAAACAAAAATGCATTTCCAAGTCGATGTTTAGATTTTCTAATTCTTATGTCCTTCCTATCTAAGGTATGAATAAATTAAGAATCGTGCAATGTCATTTTGTTATATACCTTCCGTTTATGCTTATTCACGATTTCTATAATCATTACGTATATCAGAATGAGAAAACAAATGAGCAATACTTGATTCATTTATTAATTAACATTAATTATTGAAAATAAACATTTCTTGTTTTATGAAGTCTACATTAAACGTATTTTTATTATCTTCTTGTAATTACCACATATTGTTTGTTACAGGGCTGGGGTCCAATCTATTCTTCTGGGTGGTAATCTAATTATGTTTTATTTTTTAAATTACAATTTTTAATTGTATTGAAATTCTTAATATATTTATATTATTAGTTTTGTTGCCATCTTTTCAATGCCGATTAACAACTCATATTGAGATCCGTCAAAAGCTGTCATTTATGATGAATGCATGGAATAGTTATTAGGAGAGAGAAAGAGGGCGCCCCCGTATAAAGATTCATAAATCTTTATATCTTTAATAGTTAATGATTTAAGTGTTTTAAAAGGCTGATGTCTAGTTGAGAAATTGACAAGAATAAATGAGTAAAAAGTATTAATATGATTTATTTTATTAATATACTTTTTGCAATGTCTTGAACCAAAGAAAATTGACAGTCTAATTATTTTAATTATACAGAATGTTTTTTCTTAAAAAAAGATGTTTTGATGTTTATTAGAAGTATGATTTGTAGAATCATTTAATTCTATTAAAAGATAAGACTAAATAGAAAAAAATCTCAACATTATTTTGAGATAGAATTGCATAAATATAAGCTTAACAAGTTCTTTTATTTGAACTGGATGCATGTTGTAATTATAACCTAAGAGTTCATACTATAAATACCCGTCTATGAGACTTCTTCAACATTGCTTACATATAAAAACATAATATTTATAAACACATCAGATTGGAAAATTCTGCTTTAAAAACATTCTGACAATATATATATATAATAAAACTCTTTTATTAAGAGTCAAGTTATATAGAAAAAAAGTTAATTATGCAATGGTCCAAATTATTTAAAAAACTTTAATTGGTCTAATCGTAGTAAAGAAGTAATTGAATTAAATATAAATATAAAAAAATAATTTTCATCACTTTTGTTTTCTTCTTTATATATAAATTATACTTGTATTCAAATATTATATATACACACACTTAAAAGAAATGTAATGGCACAACATTTTGATTTCAAAAAAGATCTTGAGCTAAGTCTGACCAAGAGCTGAAGGAGTTTACCATTTCTTTAAATTACTACATGCATATTTGTGTACGTGTATATTTATGTAAATAATTCTCAGTCACTGTCTCTTTCTTCCATTTCTCCTCATTTTCTGTCTCTCTGCATATATATATTGAAATTAAAATAGGAATTTCGTATGTATTTATCTAGAAGTGTTTTATTTATGTGAACCTAGGCAAACAACCAATTAAAAATTGGCATTGCAAGTTAAATTATGTTATTTAGCAACAGTATTAACTGTCTGACCTACTTTTAAACCAAAAGTGAACTTGCTTTTAGTTTAGTACTTTATTATATAACAATTATAAGTTAAATATAATACTTTATATGTATAAAAACTGGGAAAATATCAATTTCTTAAATATTTTCATAAATAAAGAAGCTTCTCCCGTAAAAATTTATATATAATAATTACATTTTCATAAATTTTATAGATGAAAATATTGAAATTATAATAGAAATTCCACATATTTATCTATAATGATTTCAGCCATAAAGAGATGGTGATCATGTGACAATTAAAAATTAGCATTGCAAGTTGAAATCATTTTATCTAATAATATTTTCTGCCCATTTTTAGCTGCAAGTGAACCAGTTAAAACTCTAGATTATCCAAAAGTTGTCAGATTTATACTTTATGTGTAAATAACTGAAAGAATCGCAACTTTCCAAATATTTTCATAAGTAAGCAAACCTGTCATATAAAATGGTATATAAAATAATTAGCAGAATTTCATAAACTTTATATATACTTTTTAAATTAATTTTAATCAAACTGTAAATCTCATGTTTAATACTTTTTTTATTATAGAATATTTGTGGAACTATGAACAACTTTATCTAATATCTACAAATATATTTAAAGAGTAACAATGAAAATGTATATATATATATATTAAAAACAAGTCTGTCAAGCATTGGTGGGCAAATGGTCAACATGGCTGCCTTACAAGCAGTTGTACCGGGTTAGCGGGTTCGCTTCCTGGCCGATGCTAAGACACATGAAAAAAAAAACTAATCAACACTTACTTCTTTTTATCAATAATTTCAATCTCTGTGGTTAAGTTTCAATCTTCAATGATGTCTATATAAGTCTACTAGACCATTAATAAGAGTGGGATTCCAATTACTGATTGTTTTTGATATTGGAATTGTCTGAGTATTGACTAGTTTTTAATGATTACTTATAAACCCATTTAGCCTTGAGCATTATTACACTTATTATTTAAGTAATACTTTGGATACAATTTATAACTGCAGTTTCTAATGTTATAATTACTATTTATTAGTCTGCATTCAGAATATGTTTTATTTACCTATCTAAAAAGGTTTATTTAAACTTCTTTATATCAATAATTTCAATCTCTGTGATCAAGTCAAAATCTTCAGTGTCTATATAAGTATATTAGACCATTAATAAGGGCAGGATTTCACCCTTACTGTTAAAAGGAGGTTGCCTTGATAACAGTTAGAAATTATTGATTGCTATTAATATTGGGATTGTCTAAGTGTTGACTTATTTTTAATGATTATATATATATATTTAAAATAACCAACCAATGTACATTCCATAATTTGTAAGCCAGACATTCTAATAATTTTAATAAATTTTCACACACACACATATATAATAAAACAATAAAATATTAACAGTTAAGAAATACTACAAAAAACTATTGCAAGTCACAAAAGTAATTTCAGTTATTTTTATAACCTTCTTCAACTGAAAACCATTCAAATTACAAAATTAGCAGAAGTAAACACCATCACAACATATCCTAAGATTCATGAATTTAAAATTTGCACTTTGTCTATTAATTAAAGATTTCTTATTTCTATTTATAGCTCAAACAAGCTCTTATTAATAAGTGCAGTAAGAGAAAATATTTAAAATCTCTATCTAGAATATTCCTATCCCTAGACCAATTGGTTCCAAGCTTATGGCTCACCTCAGTGAGGAGTTAGAACATTCAGACACTAGATCTAAAATATCAACTCGAAACAAACACATTTAATATGTAATTATTGAGATGAATTTAAATATTTTCTCTTATCACACTTATTAATAAGAGCTTGTTTGAGCTATTGGTACGCCCTCTATATTACATTTTTGTAAATACAAGCTTTTTAAAAGCAATGTCATGCTTTATATGACTTGCTTTATTGATTATTATTTCTATTTATCAAAATTGTCTCTTTGATTTTTTTTTTAATATAGTTTCTTTCTTTATGAAGAACCTTAGTATTTTCCAGGTCAAAATTGAAAGTAAATTATCAAGTTTTTTTTTGTGATAAAAAAAACAGTTACCATTAAATCACTATTATTCTTTTTTTATTTTAATACAATTATATAACGATTGATCATTTTTCACACTTCAATTCATTCATATGTGAAATCTTGCACATATATACAATTTGATATAGACTATTACTTTTTTGTTTCAAAAGTATAATGTTTTTTGAATTATTCAACATTCTATTAATATTCAGGGAAACACAGAATGAAGCATTAGGTAACTCTCTTTTTAGATATTTTTAATAATGTTAATAGATCGATGAATAATTATAAAAGTATTTTATTTTTGAAACAAAAAAGTAATATTGTATATCGAATTTCATAATAAGTGCAATGGCTTCATACATATGTGAATCAAGGTGTAATATTGAGAAACGGTTAAAAAAATCATCATATAAAAATAAGAATAATAGTAGGTTTTTTTTTAAGTGTCATAGCATCGGCCAGGACGCGAACCCGCAACCCGGGCAACTACCTGCAAGTGCAAGGCAGTCGCGCTGACCTTTCGACCACCAATGCAAGACAAGAATAATAGTAGTTTAATGACAGTATCTGTTTTCTTTGATCACGTAAAAACTTATGATTATATTTTCAATGTTGACCTCGAAAATATTCTTCAGAAAAAAAAAACCATAATAAAAGAAAAATCAACGAAGCAATTTTGATAAATAGGAATAAGAAAGCTGTAATTAATAGACAAAGTGTGGATATTAAAATTCATGAATATTGGGATATAATAGGTGTTTACTTACACTAAATTTAAATTTAAAACAGTTCCTGTTTGAAGAAAGTTATGAAAATAACTGAAAATACTTCTAATATTTATTTCAACTGTTAATATTTTATTATATTGCAATAAATAATTTTTAACGTATATTTTATTTGATATATATTGAGATGGTTATCTCAATTTACCTTCTTTATTTTTATATATAGTGCTTTGATTTAGGAAAGGAAAAAAAGAAAATTATAAAAAATACAAATAAAAGAAAAAAAATTAGGTGAAAAACTTAATACTGTTACTATTAAAGGAAATGAAATTAAAATAACTGAGGAAACCACAATAATGGTAGAAAAATAATTTTAATATTTAAAATTTATAAATTTAAGTTATTTTAAGAAATAGTTTGTCACATTTACATATAAGTGATTGAAAGTTTTAAATATGAATACAGGTATGTGCGTGCATATTGATTAAAAATATAATTCAGTAGTAAAGTACTCAAGAAATTCATAAGAAGTTCAACAACCAGAAATGACAAAATTGGTTTACAACCTATGGACCTCGAGCTCCATATCTTATCAAACCATACAGGACAAAATTAATTGCGTGTTTGACTACTGAAAGTGACAAAATGTAAATGTGGTCAAATCATCTTGAGCTTCAAAGTCTACCGCTCTACTATTATAAATAATGCAAGGAAGTGACTTGTTTAAATGAATTCTAACCGTACAATTTTTTTTTAATTAAAAGATAGGAGCAATATAAAATAAACAATATCTGAGCCCTTATTGCACCTATGTGTAGAGATGATAGTCTGGACCAACTGATGATTGCTGGTTTAGCATGAAATACTTATATTGGTGTTTATTAATCTTTTCATCATATATGTGTCCGAGGGTATCAGTGTTATGAGATAGTGTGGAGAGAGGTGGGTCATGTGAAAGTCTGTGCTCATATATCCTATATATTACATATATTGTCACAGGTATATAATAAGCCTGTGTGTTTCAGTTATTACATAGTAGAGATGTCTGCCTATCCCATGTATATGTATTACATGGATTATATCCTGTACATGTGGGGTCAGATTGACCTTAGGTCAACATGGGTGTGACAGGAATCTCAGCCTCAGGGCGACCTTTGAGCATTCCATCTTCAGATTTTCAATTGAATGGATGGTTGAAGAGTTGGATTGTGGAGTATATTGAAGCCTGTCCATTAAAGTATGAGGATTGGCTATCTTAATATATATCTGAACACTTATGGCATATAAGTGTAGAGATGATAATCTGGACTAACTGATGATTGCTGGTTTGCATGAAATACATATATTGGTGATTATTTACATTTTCAACATATATGTGTTCAAGTGTATCAGTGTTATGAAATAGAGAGGAGAGTGGTGGGTCATGTGAAAGTCTGTGCTCATATACGCTATATATTATATATATATTAATACATGTATATAATAAACCTGTATTTCAGTTATTACATAGTAGAGATGTCTGCCCATCCCTTGTATATGTATTAAATGGATGATGTCCTGTACATGAGAGGTCAGACTGACTTTAGGTCAACATGAGTGTGACCAGAATCTCAGCCTCAGGGTGGCCGTTGACCGTCATCATCAGATTTTCAATTGGATGGATGGTTGAAGAGTTGGAGTGTGGAGTGGATTGAAACCTGTCCATTAAAGTATGAAGATTGGCTATCTTAATATATATCTAAGTATTATTGCATATATCTATAGAGATGATAATCTGGACCAACTATTGCTGGTTTACATGAAATACGTATAGTGGTGGGTCATGTGAAAGTCTGTGCTCACATACATTATATAATAAACTTTTTTTTTTTTAACAAAAATTAAAATGTTATTATTTTTTTTGTTAATTATTTATAATTAACATGTAATAATGAGATAATAAAAGTAGCAACAATAAAATGGCTGCTGGATGAATTCGATTTTGATCTAAGTCTATTAAATGTATTTATTTTAGGTACAATTAGAAAATTACTAGATGTTAATTGATTACTAAATATATATTTTTAGACTTTTGATCTAAAATTCCTTTAAAATTAAGGATTGTCTTCAAATATATTCTACATATTTTAAGAAAGTGAGAGAAGAAAGAAATTATTTGCAAAAACAATAAAATCCGTGTTTAAAATATACTTCATGTTCCAGAAATCAAAGTTCACAATAAACTAAATGATTAATTAGTAAACCCAACCAAGCTTTTTTTTAAAGCTATATATAGGTTTTTGATAAAACTTAATGATGAATTCTCTAAAAGTAAGTTTTGCCCTTAAATAAAAGTATAAAAGACATTATATTGTTTGTCTGGGTAAATCAGGCAAAGCCAAAATAATTGCTATAAACAATTTTAAAAAAATAGCCATTTAAATTTAAATCTAGCTCAATGTTAAAATGCCAATATTTTAAAGAAAAGCAAGCATGTCTGATTATTCCTATGCGGATGGTTCTACAATTTGCAGTAATAAGGGATTTGAACCCACACTTTCAAACTCCCTACAATCTATCTACTCCGTCTTATACAACCAATACACGTGATGCGCACATGTGAAAAAGATAAATGATATCCAATATAGATATTTCATGCTAAACCAGCACTCATCAATTGGTACAGATCATCATCTCCTACACATACATACAATTGATGCTCAGTTTATATTAAGATAGCAAATCTTCAAACTTTAATGGACATGCTTCAAGCTTCTCCATCCTATAACTCTTCAGCCATCAATATCATTTAAAATCTGATGACAGAATGCTCAAAGCCCTTGTTGGTAACAATATTATTGTCATATCCATGTTGACCTTAAGTTACTCTGACCCTCATGCATAGAGCCTTAATATTCCCACTTAAATACACAGAAGAGGGATGAGCAAAATACAGGCTTAATATGTAATATTTAAATACAGATATATTGTCTATACTGAACTTAATTAGAAGGGATTTGAACTCAGAATTCCAAGCTTCCTACATCTATCCAATCTATCTTATACAATCAATATACACGACCCCATACATGTGAAAAAGGTAACTGATCTCTAATATAATAATAATAAATATAATAATAATAATAACAGCAGCAACAACAATAATAGTATACAAAGTTACACAAACATAAAGCAAAGCCTGTAATACTCTTAAAGACTATTTAGCCACAAAAAGAAGAAGATTTGCCTTCTCAACAACATACATAGACTAGAGGATATATCCAACGGGCCCTGAGCTATCTCCTCACCATCAGAGTCTCAATGGCTTTATATAATGCAGGAGCAACCTATGCTGGAATAGACATTACAAGCCTATATATCAGTACTTCAAACAGAAGCTTCAAACATATCATAACATGGAATTTGCAATCTAATGCCTGCCACTCTGGAATACATGGCATTTCCAAATTCATATTTGGATATGTAAGACACTTCATTGCCCAATATCTGTGTGATCTTGCAGATCACTTATCACAGAAGCTCTATAATATTGAAGGATTATATCTTATTGCAATGATTCCCTTCAACAATAAGTCAGCTCTAATGTACACTCTCTTCAACATCAGGTTCATATCAATAGGTCCATTAACCATCAAGATATTTAAAAAGTCATTAAGAATAAGTTAAAACCTTATTTTTTTTCCTGATCTCATCCATTCAATTTGCAATCAAGCAATCATCTACAGCAAAGGCTGCACTCATCTTCAAGGCAGTCTCAAACTCTAATACAAAACCACAAAATATGCACCAATTGCAGTTAAATAGACATTTAACTGGCATTAGTTGACATTAATGTGCTAATAAACATGTTAGCCAACACTACCATACCACTTACGTTATTATATATATGAATCAATTTGCTGTGAAGCATAAAATTTACATCACATTCAGTGGCAAAAATTCTCAATAATTCATCCCTGCACATCCATCTTACAAGGTTCACCTTTCAGCTCCCCACTTTTCACATTTTATATTAATCTACTTGTAATAAAAATACAGCCACTTTCACAGGCATCCAGATACAAAGAACTTTGCAACATATCATGCATTACATATATGAATGACCTTACTGTCTCCCTTCCATCCAAAAATATCTACAACTTCTACAGAAAATTTTTCCAAGAATTTACATCCACCCCACAAACCAAAGTTCAATACAAACAAGGCAGCAGCTTTGTCATTCCACAACAGTAAACCCTGCACACCGATTTATCAAGGCAAACCTATAAACTTCCTTTGGTTTCCATTCTACATGGGCAACAAGCTGAAAAATGAGGCAGAAAGAATTGTTATATCACTATCAAGAGCTTACCTATTCATATGTCCAAAAGTGCAATTGTTTAATCAGTTGGTCATCATGTGAATAACTTACTATACTTCAAGAATAATATTTTCAAAAACATTCACATCTAAGTTCTCATCATTCTGCAACAAATGATTGTGGCAAAGAAAATCAGTAGCTATATCTGCAAGATGATTTAGAAGCCCACCCATGAACAATGGATTAGGATTGCATACTATCCACACTTATTAAAAATCACAAACTTAATAACAATTATATTCAGATACTTCCCCACACTACAATATCTTCTTGAAATAACACTAACAGATAAATCTCCCCCTACACAAGACCATTTATTGACTGCCATCAGTCACTTAAAAACAATATCCAATCAAATAATTTTTCAGTCCATGAGTAAGTACACATATTGGGTAATCTATGATAATCCATTCCAACTTACCCAATACCACACCCCAGTGCTTGGGTCTAATAACAAACAACTACTCAAAAAATTATCCTTAGAGCCAAAATATTTCAATTTCCTCATTGAAATCAATCTCCACACCCTACACATTTTATATTTTCTGTAACACAGACCTTATGCCATCGAGTAGAGGAAACTCAACAACATCTGTTTTATGATGTCTTGGGCCTGGACAATATGTGACATAAATTGCTCAAAGTCTTCAGAGATTTAAACACCATTCTCTGGTGCATCACTGTGTTTCTCAAGTCCTCCACACCAATGGATCTCCATGCATTTTGTTGCAACCACTGCACTTTCACTTTTGGTAATAATACAAGACCTATGATTCTACATTCTAAAACAAACTGACCCAGCTTAAAACTAGAGATAAAATAGAACACCCTGATATTTTACTGTCTTCTGGTCACTCCTTAAACAACAATCAAGCATCTGATTAATCACAATCATACCATATCTACAATTGTACCCACAGAACAAAAATTTCTCTGCCACAAGTGAATTGTACCTATCAAAATTTTCATCATGCTCTATTGTAGCTACACAATACCATAAAATTAAACATACTCTATGCGAGTGCTGTAACAATCATAGTCTACCAATGGATATAATAACACCCACACAACTAATATTCAAACATACCCAATCACATACCATACACATATTTGAAATAGCCCTGACAAAAAACACTGATAACCTGATGATAACAAAAAAATTATCTAATATTAAATTGGATATTGTCAACCTTTGTGAAGTTAGAAAAAAAATGAAAAGAGAATCCATGACACAAATATTGGAAGCATAGATGGAGTAGAATTTCATTACAAATAAAAATGAAAGAACAACAATGTGGAGATTAATAGAATATTAAATAGAGTTGTTGGATTAATTATTCAGTTTAATGAAAGATATTAAATGAGATAATCCAGGTTTATAGTCTAAAAAATTTTGATAAAAGGTAGATTTTTTTATGGATGTATAAAATACTTTTGATCACATCATTTCAAAAACTATCATTGATGTTTTGAAAAATGAATATATTGTGAAAATGAGAGACTTATATAACTGGAATAAATAGAAAAACTATACAATATGAACTACATGAGAAAAAATGCTAAATAAAAATTAATGTGAGAGCATCTAAACATAAGTAAAGTAGAATAGGATATTTTGCCTAATAGAAAATATGGATTTCAAGATTGTAATATTTTAATAAATTCAACATGTGAGCACTCAATGAAATGTATAATATATATTGTAAAATTAAAAAAAACTATTTAAAAGGATAGTTATTATTAGGTGATATTTCTAACTTTCAAAAAATATTAATAGACTTTTAAGATAGCTCAGACTTGACTAAGATCAATAAGAAGGTAAATAATAATGTAATAAGAACTGCTTCAGATATAAAAAAGCAATGACTTACCTGTAAATTCTCAAATGAGATATATGAGTAAAAGAAGAAATAAAAAAATATTTTAAAATAATTTATTAAAAAGATTAAACATTGATGACTCTCTAAAATGGTACAAAAAAGTTAGTGAAACTATCTAAATTTTGAAAATGAAGTGATAGTTATGCAAATAATGCTTTAGTAAATGTTAGAAGATATTATTTGTTGTTGAATTTTTGCACAGTGCCCAGATTAACAACCACAGGCAGAAAAAATTGTTATAAAACTCATAATCACTTATATGATATCAATGCTTTTTTAAACATGTGGATGAATGTTTTGACAAATCTTTGAATAATTAATTAGACAAGAATTGAGATGATTCATTTTAATGCTATATCCATTTTATCTTCTAATTTATTTCAAACAAGATATCCAGTATTATATGATTCTTATTGCATTGCCAAATCCATATAATAATATCATTTTATGTTCTTTATTATTTTTTACAATGCTTTTTACAATCCACTATTGACAGTTTTGATTGCCCCAAAAATCTTCTTTAGACTTCTACTTATATTGTCAAATCTTAACTTTTGAAAATATATATAGAAGTTCTGAAGCAGAATGTTGGGGCAATCGAAACTATCAATAGTCATTTGCAAAAAGCATTGTAAAAAGTAATAAAGAACATAAATGATATTAATATTACAAGATATTCAGCTTAGTGATGTCAAAACAGTTCTTTGTAATCTTAGAAATTGAAATTCTGAGAATTCTGTTGAGATACCTGAAGAATTTTTCATACATGATAGTAAAAATATTGTAGTTTTTTTATAATAATATTCTGTTTAAACACTGCAACACAATCAACAACTGGCCCAAAGCCTTTGATGAATTGCTTGGATATATATTGCCTCAGGCACTTTTATTTGTCAATTTCCAGCCACTTTCATATATAAATTTATCACTTGCAGGCTTCAGGCTGGTTGTTGCTGGTGTCACAGCACCATCTGCTGGCGTCAGTACAGTACCTCCACAACTACCCAAATTTTAAAAATAAAAGAAATAGACAAAATTGAAGTAATTATCATAATTTATTATCCATTGCAATAAAAGTACTTTTATGATTTTGTTGAATAGATTGCTTCCAATTACAGATGAATGTTTTTAGGAACTTGGTTTGATTTAAGACAATCAGAAGCATTATAGATATGGGCTTTTTGACAAGAAAATGGAGGAATCATATTTGGGTTAAAAAAAGTGATTTATTTATATATAGTTCTATTGGTTTGGTCAAAACATTTGATTCAATTAGCTGGAAATGTTTATGACACTGTTTCAAATTACACAGATTCTAATGAGAGAAAATGTTATCATTGCAGCTGTAAAATCTAAAGTGTGACACTAATGTTGATATGTACTTGCTCCAACTTTCTTTTCAGTTTTTATGACTATGGTTTTTGGAACTAGATATACATATTTTAATGAATGAATGATCAAGATATAATATAGATATTATGGTTGTAGTTTCAATTTGGATCAATTAAAAGAAATATCTGGATTCATAATATACTGGTAATTGTGCTGCCTTGGCCAATTCAAAGTACAATCTTAATATTTTGAGAGCAACATGTAAAAATCTTGGTTTAATAACTAATTCTCAAAAACCCAAAGTTTTTTATCAGCTAGTGGAAAATAATTCTCTGGCATCTTTTATCTTGGATGATTATTATCTTGAGAATGTAAACCAATTTAAATATGTTAGTAGTTTTTTAAGACAGATGGACTTAGATATTAAAGTGCATTACAGTCTCCATTATTCTGGTATTCTTTTAACAAGTTAAAAAATACTTCATCTTCATTAAATAGCAACTGTAACTAATGTAATAAAAGGACCTTAAAAAATTTCATTTCATGCACTGTAAAATTTTAAAAATACAGTGGGAAGATTATAATACCAATGAATATGTTTTTCAACTTCCTGGATGTCATAATTAATAGAATCCTCAATTGTATAATAACAACTTTTTTTTTTCATATATCATAACATCGACCAGGACGCGAACCCACAACCATCTGCAATCAACTACTTGCTTGCAAGGTGGTTGTGATGACTTCTCAGCTAACAATGCTTGTTTGAATATGTGAAATGAATAAACAATACAATACTTTCTGAAAGGGTATTTATTGTAAGCTTCAACATAAATTTTGTGAAAAAGGAGATTTTATGTTATAAGAATTATCTCAAAGATACTCAAAAAATGCAGTATTGATTGATTTTAAAGATGTGGAAAATTATATACATTGAGTATCCACAATTAGATACAGTGATGAAATAATTTCGAAATTTTTTTTTTCTACAAGATTAAAATACAGCATTGCAAACTATTACACAAATAAATAATTGTAAGTATAGGGGATTTGAACTCAGATTTTCAAGCACCATCCAGTTTGTGAAGAGTGCCTGGTTTTCAAATATTTACAGACAGATAATGAAGAAGTATGATCTATATGTTAGATTAGTTTGCATAGTCATTGTAAAACTCATCTTTAGTGCATTCTTATTTTTTTATTATATTTTTCCTCCTTGGAATTGTAAAGACTATATTCATTTATGATTACTGTTGATGAATTTATGCATAGACTTTATATAACTTTAGTACGTAATAAAGTTTATTATGTATATAGTTAGCATATAATAAATAAATGTAAAATAATAGTCAGTGTAACTATGCTCACCAAACCATAATTGAAGTATTTTTAATTAGAGATTAGATTATAATTTAATCAATATCATATCTTATACAATTTTGTCTTTTAAGTCTAAACATTGGGAATAATTATTTTATTACAAG
The DNA here is from genome assembly GCA_028023455.1 of Epiperipatus broadwayi. Taxonomy (NCBI): domain Eukaryota; kingdom Metazoa; phylum Onychophora; class Udeonychophora; order Euonychophora; family Peripatidae; genus Epiperipatus; species Epiperipatus broadwayi. The sequence goes on along the minus strand of JAQFVV010000010.1, from coordinate 9,909,386 downwards.
TAACAAAGATGAGATCAGATAACATGCAGGTTTGCCATTTTGATTTTCATCAAACAAAACACATTGTTAAATAAAGAAATGTATCAGTCAGTGTTGTATTACTTATTATGCTATTCAACATTTCAATCTAAATCATTTAATTTAAATACTTGATTCAATGTAAATACAAAATAAACACATTTATTTCTCTATCTCCTTATATATATATATATATATATATATATATATATATATATATATATATATATATATATATATATATATATATATATATATATATATATATATAAATTACAGATATACACAATGGATATTAACTTCTATCAATATTATATATAATAATCTACACAACTGATGATTTTAGTATATTTTAATGGATTTTAGATAAAAATAGTTAATGTGTGGAGTTATCCATTTATAATTATTTAATTAGAAAGCACTTAACTTAAAACAATGGCTAATGAAAACCAACTACCCAGACCTAGAATTAAAGTAACAACTGATAAGTATGACTGCATTCAAAATAAGATTTCTATTTACTTATACACTAAATCTCTGCAATTATTATACTAGTTATAAATATAATTATAATACATATTATCTATCTACTTATATAAATATTGAATTATAATTTTTATATTTTTTCATGGATTTTTAGTCTGATAATAAATGGAAAGTAAGAGATTATACTCATATAAACAGAGATGACTTTACTTTTTGATGTTACCCGGAACTATCAATTTTTACTAATTAACAATCTAGCTGAGTCTAAACAAGTTTTTTCAATTAATAGTTCTTTTGTTGGGGTTTATTGACATAAAAGGTGGCCCTCTTTTACTTCAAAAGCAAGTTATTATAAGGGTTTAAACCCAGTGTGAGAATGTTAATCTTCTTTGACATCCTACAAATAATAACTAATCTTCTCCAGAGATTTGCATATGTTGAATTACATTTTTTCATGCATTTTTAGTTTGATAAAGAATGAAATTTAAGAAATTATATCCATGTAAACAGAGATAATTTCTGACATTACTATATATAATAAAAGACACTGTAATACAGAACAGTGTTTAATTTAGTATTTGTCTTAATATGAACAGAAGCTTTTATTGAAATTATAACAATTAACTGTTGAATGCCATTTTTTATTCCTTTAAATGTTATTAGTCCTCTAATTTTTATTGCACACAAAAAAAATGTATAATAAAAAATAGACTTAACCATACATTTACTAAAAGAAATATTAAATTATACACACTGTTTTAATGACTTTTATATAACACACACCCACATATATGTGTAAATAAAAAATTATATTTATTATTACTAGTATATAGCATTAGGCAGTATTTAGTTTATATATATATAGTGAACTTTTAACCCACTATTTTTCAAGAGATTGGAGAAAATAAATGATAAATATGGAAAAATGATAAAACTATTAAAAATTATACAGAATTACTTAACAATTTTTTATTAAAATATATGTAAAGTAATTCTAATATTCTACCATTATTGTTTTCAAAATGTGTCTACATATATATATTGTAACAGGATGGGGTAGTTGAAATGGTGACAGGATGGGATGAATCAGGATGGACAGAAAAAGAAGGGCTGAACCTGGGGTGATGGAAAATCATCATCAACACCAAGTAAATACAAAATCAAAGATCATTAATTTACAAAGTATAATAAAGGTAAAATATTTAAGGGGATCATGAGGTCAAGAGATCTCTGTGAGCATTGTGAGATCAGCCAGCTATTAAAACCATAATTAACCATCAACCAGCATTATAAAGTAAATATCAGTATAAGTAAAATACTATTCATCATCATTAATGGGAATAAACAAATCAGTACAATAAATCAATAAAATCAAAATCAAAACAATAATGTTGGGACATTAAAACATGCTGATCATCATCAATGCTCTGGCCACTTGTACTGGCCAACTATAAACTTAAATTTTAATAAGACTAAAGTAAAATAAAAGATAATAGTGCATGGGCTTTAAAGAGTATTCTCTTTTGCACCAACCAGGATGATGATTGATCATCTCTGGATACCCCAAAACACTAAGTACATACCCCCATTTATATATTCATCCCGTGCTCAAATCTAGCTCAGAGAACATAAGCTCTATTACTGTATGTGATCAAGAGATGATGGAAACAATTTTTAACAATTAAATACAAGTTTATTAATAACAAAAAAGTAAATGATATTTAAGATCTGATTTTGAATAGTATACAATATAAAAATATGATCATATTTGTGAATGACAAAATTACTATACAAAATTCAAATTATTACATTGATTTATGTAATTTCTATTCAAAATTTAAATTGTTACATTAATTTACAAAATTACTAATATTTATCATATATAATAACACAGCAAAGGTACATCCACTTTTTCTTTTAAAATATATATGTTCTACAATAATATCAACAAATAAAAAATCCTTCTCCTTTTTCTTTTCAAAAACTTTATTTTTTTATTTTTTATTTTTTTTATTTATTGATGTGTATTTAATATTGTTGTTGCAGATCCTTGAAAATGACTGTATGAGATAAAAACAGTTGAAACGTTGGAGTTTTGTATATAAATGTATATATATATATGTTCAGTATTGAGATAAAAAAATAAAGTTTTTGAAAAGAAAAAGGAGAAGGATTTTTTATTTGTTGATATTAATTTACAAAATTACAATTTACAATTCACATTATTACTATGGTTTACATATATATGTGCACAGATGCGCAATTTATAATATACAATTAATATTCAATAATTGAATTGACATTTAATTAAAAAAACATTAAAATTTTACATATATGAGTGTGTGTGTATACACACACACTGGCTTCTATCTATTTCAACTTGTTACAATAATGTTATCTTTTTCGTAATTAATTCATTTGGAAAACACATAAATTTCACACATATACGTGTGTATATAAACAAAATATATAATTTAAAATTTAATTTCAGTTTACAAGTTCTTTTTTTTTATCAAACTAAATAAACTCAACTTTTGTTTGACAGGTACTTGTTAATTAATTATCAGTGTTCTTAGACCAATTTAAAAGATTTGCTTTTACGATTTTAATTCAAATAAAATTATGCTTGCATTTGTATATTCTTTTTTTAATGTCATTTTTTTAAGGAATTACCAAAACCATTTCTTTAAATATATATATATATATCAAGAACGTCTTTCTTTTAGACATTTGACTCAAGTGAATTATTTACTTATTTGTTTTAACTCTAAGTTATTAATTTATAATTTTAAAAGTCATTTTAAGGAATAGTAAAATAAAATAACTCACTGTAGATACACACAACATGTTTATCTGTGGTTCCCTGCATGCAAGCAGCATCAGTACACCAATTTCTTCAAGCTTTCTCTTGGTAAGCTTGGTTTTTGGTCCATCAGAAAAATGTAATCCAGGTTTGTTGTCATCATCAAGTAAAAGTATATAATTCTGGTAATTTGTTGGCATACCATGAGATTCCTTTTGTAGTCCAAGCAATTGTCAAGCTGTCTTCTAGAATATATTTAAGTAGCTAGTTAATCCATTTGGAATGACCCTGGCTTCATGAATTAAAACTCTGCAGAAAACTATAAGGCAGCTACTAGACTGTTCTTAGATCTTCATAGGAGCTTTGTATAACTCTGCTAGCTATTTTGTCCTTTTTTTAGGCTATTGATTCAGAAGTGACCCAGCTTCAAGTAAATCAAAACTCCTGTGGAGGAAAATGGTAGCAGCTCCTGCCTTCAGCTACATCAGTTCATTGTAGCTATTCTGCCAACTCTCTGCTACAGCCAACAATATATTGCATCTATCCATTTTGATCAGCTAATTGCTGCCATTTACTAAAAAAAAATTAGTAGCCAAGCTGTTCTGTTCAGCTCTTATAAAAAACTACAATTCAGACTGTTCTCTTCAAAAATCACTATCCAGACTGGAGCTAATTTTGTTATCAGCCCTTTTATAGAATCATCTAAGGTGATAATAACACCTTTATTGAAAACAGAGTTTTTATTTTTATCTCTCTAATGCCGTTGAAAACATACAGGTTTCAATTAATTAAAAAAATTTCAAAAACAAGTATTGTGCTTTTACATTTCACAATAATAATAATAATAATAATAATAATAATAATAATAATAATAATAATAATAATAATAATAATAATAATAATAATAATAATAATAATAATAATAATAATAATAATAATAATAATAATAATAATAATAATAATAATAATAATAATATATATATTTATTCAGACCTTTTAAAAGTTTAATTTATAAAATGATAATTTAAATCAGAGTTATTATTTTTTTATTTCAAAATATCTACAATAATTTTGTCTGTGTGTATTTCTAGTTTTCCTTTCAACTTTATAATTTCAAATTTATAATTTCAACTTTATATAAATATATATGCACACACTATAATGTGTCTATGTAACCCAACTGGTTACAATATATAATTTTAACACATCAATAATTATTTATGATTAAAAAATTAAAGTTAATTTTTATTATAGTGATTAGAGATAAATACTTTTTTTTAACAATCTTGCTTTTATTTTGTTTAAAATTTCTTATTGATGTTTATTTCATTTTAAAATATGGTGTTTGCTGTGGTTGTAGTTTATTCAATGAGAGAAAAAAGGTGCATTCTAGTTTTTTTCCTCATGTGTCATAGCATCAGCTAGGAAGTAAAGCAGCTGTTGCTGACCTCTCAGCCACCAATGCTTGACTAAGGGAGCATTCTAGTTTAAGATAATTAAAACATTTCCTAAAAAGGTAGAAGTTGTGAGTGAGATATGAAATAATATCATATGTTTCTATGATACTGATTTTGGAAATGAAGAAAGTAAAATAGGTGTGAAAAATAATACATGCAAGAATGATTAATTAAATGTTCACCAAATAAATATAATATATTTACTAAATAATTATAAATAAATAAGTTATATAACAACAGTTGACTATATTATAATAAATCCAAAAAGATTTTCCAATAATGACTCATTGTCTTTTTCAATCCTAGTTTGAAAATGTAATTTTGACAATAGTATAATTATAATCTAACTTGATTTTAAAAATTTCATGTGCCATAGTGAGACCATCTGAGTACTTCATTAGTATTAACATTTTAGATGTTTATTAACAAATCTATCTTTGGTTATGGTATGTTATTCATTTGTACATATTTTTACCCTGCATAGTTTGGTACTGTTAGTAGAGTGTACAATTGGGGTTAGGGGTTCCAGGGTTAATTCTGGTGCCCACACACCTGGCACTCAAACTTCTTATGAACCCATATATATATATATTGCTTATAACACTTTCCATATATACTTCAATGCAAACAAATTTTTTAAAAAACTTCTTTATTTTCCTTACAGTTTCAACTATCCAGCAGTCTTCATCAGAGCTACAATATTTGAATAATATAAATACATAACCATCATTTCACATATATATATAAAATACACACGCATATATATCATTTCACATATATATAAAAATACACCCACATATATATATCAAAATATACACATATATTTCCTTCATACATATACATATATAGATCCACATCACCTCCTGAGCAATAAAGTCGTGTACCTTTTTATTTATTTATTTTACATATTTTTCCAATGAATTATTATAAAAAAAAATTAGAATTGGATTAGTCTAGTTATTTTTTAATGGAAATATGTTAAGTATAAAATACTATTTACATCACTGAAATATAATTATAAATTATTAAAGAGAGAAAAGGTTTTACTGGATTAAATTATAAATATTAATAAGAACAGAAACACTGAAAGTATTTTTAAAAGATCAACAAAACTAATTAAATAACATCACAGTTATTCTAAATGGTATTTTACTTTTAGATTTATAATTTAGAATAAATTTTGTGAAATAAATGAATATATAAAATAATGTCCTTTCAAAATAATACTTTAAACTTAGTGTTTTCATTTATTCTATACTGGATATTTTTATTCTCTGAATCAGAGCAACTGTTTTAAAAATGTTTTGATTGTTACAGTAAATAAAACTGCTAGTAAAGTATGTATATAGAAAACTAATAGCTTAATATGAATCAATATTAAAAATTGAGAAAAATATTTTTTTGCTAAGTATTTTAATATGAAAATATGTAATAACATTTTTTTAAAAAAAAGATAATTTGAATAATGCAAAGGTACTCCAAACTTGATTGTATGAGTTTATTTACTAAATTGATACTTTTACATTGACTTGAGTATTTATTAGTGATGATTAAATTACTTTCTATTCTCGTGGATTCTCAACTGTTAAATATGGGTTTGGCAAACCTGAGTGTAATAATTAGACATGATGTTATTCATTCCTTGATTATACCTCCGAAGTTTTACTGAAATCTATTCTAACCCCTGTTTTTCTTTATTTAATAATCTTTCTTAAGAATGGACTGCATTTTATTTATTATCTTTACTTTCTTTCTTCCTCTCAAATTCTATTTTGTTTGTATTTTTCATTTTTTTGTAATGTCTCATCTGTATTAAAAGCTGGTAATGAAGCATAATGTTATGGTAAGTTGATCATATATAGTGTTTTCTTGAAAGTTTGTGATGATAGTGTTTTAGTTATATTTATATGTTGGACTATTTCCATCATCTAATATGAGTATTGAATGTCTTTAGAAAAATTTAACTTTATTTAAATATTCCAAATACATTCAATTGTTAGTAATAGCACACAGGTTAGTATATGCACAAGGTTTCAAGAAATAGGGGAGATTAAATACCTCTTGAAGCATTGTGCCTATACTAACTCAGTTGAATATATTTGGAATATTTAAATAAAGTTAAATTTTTCTAAAGACATTCAATACTCATATTAGATGATGAAAATAGTCCAACATATAAATGCAATTGATCTTATATAGTTTCAAATACATAGACGAAAACTTCTACACTCTAGAAGCCAATCTTGATTTGATAACCTCTATTACTACTAATAAAATTACTTCTTTATCATACTTTCAATCATGCTTTCACATAAATATTTTATTATTTACTTACCAATCTTTTTAATCAATTTTCAAATAGTTATTTTAACTGACTTTAGATGCTGTTTAGTATTACCATTTTGTTTGCCTTGATAGCTTCAGATTATTTCTTTTCTTATTCTCTTGCACATCAATCAAGTGTAAAAACAATCTGGCACATATGAATAAAATTATGTCTTCAATTAACAATAAGTTTGGTCTACTTAAAATATCTAATAAAATGGATAACACAAGAGAATGGATTTAAAGTTTTCAGTGAGGAAGCTGTTTTTAAAATAATTGTCTCACATCACCAAGTAATGGCAATTTATTTTCTAAAAAAAAAGTTATTTCTAAAAATAGTATAGATCTAATCTTTTAAATATAAGAAAGATAAGTTAATCTGTAGTCTAACATCAATTCCAAGCTGACAGGATAGTGTCATGTTGTAAACATTCATTGGTAATGACATTCTTCCATTTTCTAGATGGTTATTATTTAGATGAAAGTTTAAATGATGATAATAACAATAAATGACATTTTTTGATAAATATTATTTCTAAAATTTTATACTCTGCTATTGTTTCTATTTTAGGAAAAAAAATTTTTATTATGAGGTCAAAACAATGAGTTCAGTTTACATTGGCTGATGAACATATTAAAAAATATCAATGGAAGGTTGTTTGCATTGTTGGGAAGTTTTTTGTTAAATTAATTAATTTTAACAATTTTAGAAACCTGGAAAAATATGCTTTTAAAAATAGCTGAGATAGATCTTTATTTTGATACCATTTTTCAATATAAATAATTAAAAAGAATGAATTCATATCAGTTTTAAATTGGTATAAATTCAGCCTATTTTAAAGATAGTCGACTATCAAGTATTGTCATGATTTTTGTTAAGTTTATTCATTCTAAATATTTTTTAGGAAAAACTTGGATGATTTGATGAATTTTAAAGGTTGTGATAATTTTTTAGTTTTATTTTAATTGACCAATATTGATGAATAGTTTGTCAAATACACTTTGACCTTTTTAAGTTTTATAAAATCGAAATGTGATATCATCTTTTTCCGATTTATTAACCTATGATGACTACAATGTGCTATAGTAAAATTCTGACTACAAGCATCATTTCATACCATTTCTAAGAATGATATATATATATATAAATATTTCAAATTTGTTTTATTTACTTATAAGCATTATTTACAGTATGTATTAAAATGTTTGTATAAAAAATTAAAAACAGCTATGAAATTGCAAAAATAGACAAATAAAATTATTTTTGTTTAATTTGATTCCATTGATTGCTTTTTAAAATCAATTATTATAATCAAATAAACTTGCTTTTTATTATTGTTGCTGTTAGTTACAATAACTTTTATAATATTTGTCTTAAAAACTAGAAAAAAAAGCTGACATGTGAAGGATTAGCTAGAGTGTCAATGAGAGGACTCTTATTTTTAATATTGCTTAGAATGTTAAGCTGCCTGGAAAAAATTCAAATTTTATTCAGATTTGAACTCCAAATAATAGACAGAATAAATTATAGTGTTCTTAAAAAATATATATATATATAAAACCAACAATGTGTTTCTGATGTGGATTCTACATTTTCATAAGCAAAATATATATATAACTAACCTTTCTCACTATAATTCTCAGATCAATTTCTAATCACTAGATAAACTAGAGTTTAAACACCTGAATTTTCCCCACAAAAATGAGTCTGATTTTTATATTTAAATACTATGATTGAAAAAAACTTGTTCATAGAAACCTGAATATATTTGCAATCACTTATGCACAATATTTAATCTTAAAATGTGATATTATAAACATTTTAAAATGACTATTTTTGTTCACATTAAAAATATTAAATTTATTAAATTAATAAATATTAAATTAATTCACCGAATTTTTGATTTAAGTCCACACTTTAAGTGTTAACAAAATTATATATATATGGACAATTCATTTGTTATTTTTTACTTATATAAATTGTATGTTTTGTTCTTGGTAATTGTTCTTTTCTGATTTTTTTTTTTTTAAAAAGAAAGATTTTAATTACTTTATCATTTTAATGAACCAAAATGCTTTTGTTTCTATTCTTTTGTTATTACTTTTTCGGGATTAGAAATTAGTTGTTTTTTCATCGTATAACTTATTATTTCTCCCTTATGACCAATTTAAGTAATGTTTAATTATTTGATTTTATTTACTTTTGTTCTATACAGAAATTGATAACAAGGTTGTTAGATTTTGTGATTAATGATAGCTGAATGGTTTTTAAATTATCATTTACGATTACACTCGGTATTTACATTATTACAAATAAGCTATTTATTATTATACTTACTTTTTATGAATCAATACACAAATCTATGTATATATGGTGATTACTAACATTAATAGTAATTTGCATTATCATTATAGATCTGCAATGTAAAAATAATGCGTTTTGTCACTAGATTCACTATATACCTTGCTTTTAGTAATTCATTAAAATATATTTACTACTATCGCACCCTATGCATTTTAGTACAGTGATGAAGGGATGGACTCAGGGTCAAAGTTTCTAAACCAATTCTCAAATGAACATAATAATAATTAAAAAAAAAAAAAAACACTTTTGTTAATTGAAAGGAACTTTTACGCTCACGCAATCTCTGGGTAGCTTTTGAATATCACATAATTTCCTGAACAGCTAACTATATTATTATTAAATTATTTTTGTCATCGTGAACGACAAAATAGTCTTTCCTCATTCATTATTAGTTTCCGGAAATTCTTTACATGTCCAATCAAACTTATCAAATACTTTTTTATCGCAAATACATTATAAGAATAGTTTGTTTTTTATTTTGAAAATTTATTTTTTGTGTAATTTTAATTTAAGTGATAAAGCAGTGTAATGGCTAAAATTAACTTATTTCAACAAACGAATTCTATTAGCTAAAACATTCCACACGACTGATTAGTTATATATACAATGTGATGTTTCAGTTTTTATATAGAGATGTAATTTATATTATACTTTGTTTAACAGAATGACTATAGTTTACCAAATCTAGTAATGACTGATTGTAAATTTATTCACAACGTAAATCAAATCTCAATTAAAATACATAAATATAAAATTTGGACCAATGTGGAAATTAGATGTTCAAACATCTAGTTTATCCGAGAAAACTAGCTTATTGTTCAATATACACGTATAATGAATAAAAATGATATGACTGTTTAAACCCGATGGTAATTATGAAGTATAATTAAATGCAAAAACAAAGAGTGTGTTACATATTTATGAATATAATTATTTATGTATTTATTATTCATGGTAGCTTTCAGGAACAATGTAAAATGTTAAAATGTATAAAATCCAATATTTTGGAAAAATAGCATTAGCCCTTAACTGAGCATAAAGAGTTAATATATGGTCACAGTATAGATAATAGATAATTATAAAGAATTAATTAATATCTCTAGAAAAAAGTACAACACATGATATTATACATCAAAGACTAGAATCAGTTAAAAGTTATCCTACTTTTATCCAATTAAAGTAAGATCAAACTTAAAGTGGTTAAGTTTAAGTAAAAAAAAAAAAAGAGTTAAATGTGATTAATTTACATAAAAAATCTCTTCCATAGAAGTGGTCGATTGGCAATCTCATTACATTTGTTTATATAATTCAGTCTTTTAAAAGATTTCTTTGACTTTTCTAAATTCATTTTAATAATGATTGATACATTTAGATAGAAGTTCGGTTTTGATAAAATCTGTGATAGCCAATATCTAAGATATGGAGAACAAATGCTGCTGTTATTTAATGTTTTTTTTCCATTAGTTCACTCATCTCTTCTAGAATTATATAATGGTTATGTGGTTCTATATATGTAGCTTGACAAATTTTCAGAGAATTTCATAGACTTCTTAAGCCTTGAGGAAGATCATATAGGTTTACTTAGAATACCAATAATCTTTTGTTCAGTAGAAACTGTTATCTCAATATTAAACATCACATGATCACCATTTCTTATGCTTGCTCATAACTTATTAAAACAGGCAAAACTCTCCATACAGTAGTGTCACTCATTGCAAGCCAGAGTAATCAATGGATGCCAGAAGGCTTGTGCATAAAATCCCTGTCTAGTGCTTACTCATACAATATCCCCAGACTAGTTTCTGGCTTGTGGCCTTTGTCAGTGAGTGGCACTACTGTATGGAGAGTTTTGACTGTTTTATCTCAATATTGTAGCATCTCAGTACACATCCAATTTTTTGTGATTTTCTTTGTATAAGGAATGCATATTTCAATAGAAGCTTTATTTTCTGTTTTTCTTTCTGTTGTTTTTAATGTGTTGCATTGCCTTAATAATAGTAAAGAAATTGAAAACATTTATTAATAAAAACATCATGCATACATAGAATCACTTTTTCCAAAATAGTAACATTTAAATAGTAAATGATCCTTGTAAAGACTATGAAAACGATTTGAATTCATTACCTCAGCTTCAATATTTGTAGCAAAGCAAATACAAACAATAATTTCAATGATGAAATTCTTCATTTAAAAAAAAAACTGAGCTTTTTTTTTCTTTTTCCATATGTCATAGCATCGGCCGGGAGGCGAACCCGCAACAACCGTCTGCAACCAACTACTTGTTTGCAAGGTGACTGCGCTGACATCTCGGCTAACAATGCTTGACAGCTTATTTTGTTTTTATTATTAAAAATTTAAAAACACAACAAAATAATATTCTAAGTTTATTTATCATTTACGATTAGAAAAACTCATTTATAAGATATAATTATTATTTTTTTTTTTTGGAATTGGAATAACCTTACTCATTTATGAAGACCCATTGTTGTGTTTGAAAAAAATTTATACCATAATTGCTCATACTTTTTTACAGTTGTGTATATTATTTATTAAATAATGTTATCAGCCAAACACTAGTAAGATTTATACAGGTTCTCTATTGAAATATCAATATATAGTCATCCCATTTATAGGTTATTAATAGTTCAGTTTACATTAAATTTGAGTAATGAATCTGACATTCCATATTGAATTCATGCTAGGATTTCTAAATAAAATTTATTCACAAATTATCCAAAGTCAGGTATTGGCTTATTTTATTATATATATAGTAATAAAAAAAACTGTCTAAATATTTACATACAAAGCTCCCCCCCCCCCCGGATCTTTCACAGAAAACAACGGAGAACTTTCTTTACCAAGTTAAGCCACTGGCAGTTCATGAGAATTTTTACAATATTCTTTAACTTATTTTCTAAAAATAAGTAGATACTAATCACTGACCAATAATTGAAGGATTAGCTAGAGTATCAATAGGATAGCTCTTATCTTTAATATTGTTTCAAATGCTCAGTTATCTGGAAAAAAAATCAAATTTTATTCAGATTTGAACTCCAGATCATAGACAGAATAAATTATAGGGTTCTTAAAACAAACACACACACACACACACACACATATATATATATTGCAACTTATAAAAATATATCATTTGTAACTAATAAAATATCAATAAAATAAATTAAATGGCTTGAGGGAAAAATGATGGACAATGAACTAGTATGTCTTTTAACACATTTTATAAGTTTTTACTTGTGTGTATATGGTCTACCAGGATACCACTAGGCTATCTAAACCTAAACAAAGTTACATCATATATTTACTTATAGATGTACCTTGGTTGAACCCATTTGGTACTTTACTTATAACAGGATATAGGATTATGTATTTTAGAATCACTAACATTAAGGAAAACAAAACATCCTTATGATTCTTTGGTTGTGCATATAAAATTATCAGACAAAATTATTATATAGATTTTTAACATAAGAAATGCATTTTAACATTCTTATAAGTCTTGCTAGCTCATGTTAAACACTACAGGTTTATCAGTGGCAATTCATTCAATCTTGAATGATATTTGATGATCTTGATGTTAGTCATTATCTTATAATGGCTCACAGATGATAAACAAATACAGTGATAACCATTATTTATCTATGGCGATGATAAATAAATACAGTGATAACCATTATTTATCTATGGCCATTAAACACATTTATTTAGACTATTGATTAAAACATGATGAAGATGATGATAAAGATACTTCCAGCCACAGCCAATCTCACAACATAAAATTTCATCTTTTATAAACCTATAATTATTTACCTAAATATTATCATATTTAAATTATGACTTAACAAATGATATTTATCAGTGATGATTATAATTAACAAGACAATGAATATCTTAATAAAGATATATGCCTCTTTCAATAAAAACCAATTAACATTTATTATTGACTGATAAAATATACATAATATTAAAAAGACATATATGAAAATTTATATAAATAATAACGATAGTAATAATAACAAGTCAGATATCACATGACTTATATATAGCTTGCACTTACAAATATGTAAAATTAAGAGCGTGCTAATAGCTCTAAACAAGCTTTTTTTATTTATGATAAATGCTACTACAAGAGAAGGCATTCAAATCATTTTTATCTTGGATTGTCCCCATCCCCAGACCAGTTTCGACCTATGGGTCTCTTCAGTGAGGAGTTGGGACAAATAATAATATTAATAATACTGAAAATCTTCCCCATTTCCCTTAATAAAAAGTAAACTCTGATGTTCATATCATATAGTGTATGCATTAGTTTCTATAGTGAATAAGTAAAATTTTTATATAAAAAAATATATATAAAAAAACACTATGCATGCACACATCTGCCTATTGCATATGACATATATATTTTCACCTTTATAAATTTAAACATAATATTAAAAAAATGGTTAGAGAACAATTAGTCAGATTACAGAGAGATAAGAACATTTACAGGAATAAGCTTCAAATTACCTATCTGAATGTCTACTGATCTAGATTACCAACCAACTCTCTTAATGTTCAACTTTCTACTGACTTGACACTCATACTCAATAAATATACATGTAAGTAGGCATAATTATATTACTACATGTGTGTGTACATGTGTTAATTTCCTTATGAATAAAAAACTACCAAACCCTTTTGACATACAATAGAATATAAATAAACATATTTCATAATTTTGAATCAATATACAATAATACATTTTATAAAAAAATAAATATACACATAAATGGTTACATGTAATAATTTGAGAATACATAATTCATTAATAATGCAATCATTATTACTGAAAATTTTCTTTAATTGATTTTCATTTTAAGATTCAGAGATTTAAAGAAAAGAAATAAATGGATTTGTTATTAAAAGATTTGATAGTCACTGATAAATAAAAATATATAATTAAAATTCCTATTACCAGTTCTTTGAGCACACACTTTCCAAGATTTTAGATTCAGCTTGTTGAAGGTTTAAACTTTGACAGCTGCCACACACCAATCTGTAACACATTTACCAATCACAATGGATTACTGGAACAGTCCTATTCTTTTCTTGGTTTGGGCTTGCAATTCGTTTACTGTGATGATGATGATGAAATAACTTTTTTTTATAGGAATCATTTGGTACTGGAATTGTTTCTTCATTTCTTCTCAGTATGATTACTTTTAATAGACCATGGATATTTGCTAAACTTAGCAAATGGCATAAATAAAATAGCATGGTTTCACAAATTTTAGCATTTTACTTATCTCCATTTACGATTAAAGGTGCAGGTGAGCAATTAGTTTCGTCTTTTTTATTTTTTTAGCAATCAGTCCTAAGATGTTTAATACTTTGGATTCAAATTCTTCAGATATGCATCGGTGTCTTGGATGGGCAAATGAAATCCCATAACAAAATATCTTTTCTAAACCATCATTTTAACATGGAAAACTTTAAAACAATCTGATTTCTCCAAAGCCAATCTAGTTTATTTCTTTTCAGCAATTTAGTTTATTTCTCCCCATCAATCTAATATATTTCTCATGGTCTCTGCATATTTTTGTTACCAGAAAACAAATGGCTTCCTTTAATTAAACCATCTGATTAAATTTTTTCAAAATTGACAATTTGTTTTAAATTTATTGTTGGCAAAAAACCCATTATGGTATGATTTCTTGGTAATTAAACTGTTGACTGGTCTGGACTTCATCAAACCTTAACAGAAGTTCCCCCCTTTTCTCAAGTTTAAAATCTGACTCTGTCTCTTTTCCATCAACCTCTGACCTTGACCGGACAGGTCAAGTGAAATTCTAACATTTTCAGACAAAATAAAAATAAATGGCTTTTTCATAAAAATTATAAAAATGATTTAGAATAAAACCTTTTCTTTAAATATATGTGTAACTGTAAGTTTGTCTGTAAATACAGGCACACACAGATATTCATACATTCAAAACGTGCCTATTAAAAAAATAATCTGAATGATCTGAAAAGCTATAACTTAATATACAGAAACTAAATTAGTAAAACTATTAGAATTAAATTATTATAGAAAGAATAGTAGAATTTATTAAGTGTAAATTAATTTTGAAGGATGTTAATAATCAAAATCATAAAAAAATATTTATTGAGTGCGTTTACAGACAACTGTTTATATAGTGTTTTAATTCTAACTTTTAAACACTACTATTAATTTATTCAAAGTATATACTACTCTTTTTGTTTTACCAATACAAAAATAAATAGAGAGAGCATAAATATTTCTCCCACTTTATCTGTCCTAGGCTTTGGGGGTATTTGATCATATAGGGTTTTTGAACTTGGATGCTCTATGGATTTTTCTTTCTATACAAGAAAATGTGATAATTTTTTATTTTATGCACACATTATTGCAATTTAGTCACAGGCTAAATTGGAATGTGTACAATATATAACAAACAAAATTAATTATATATATTTTTGATGTGGGTTCTACATTTTCATAAGCCAAAAAAGATATAACTAACTTTTCTCATTATATATATAATTCTCAGATCAATTTCTAATCATCAGGTGAACTAGAGTTTAAACACCTGAATCTTCCCCACAAAAATGATAGTCTGATTTTATATTTAAATACTATGATTGCAAACTTGTTCATAGAAACCTGAATATATTTACAATCACTTATGCACGGTATTAAATCTTAAAATGTGATACTATAAACATTTTAAAATGATGATTTTTGTTCACTTTATAAATATTAAATTGGAGAGACATATGTACAAATTAATCCACAGAATTTTTGACTTAAGCTCCATACTTTCTTAAGCTATCAAACAGTGAAAAATATGTCAGACTGATTTTTTTTTCATTTTATATGTATTTTTCAGAATAACCTTCAAGCTTCAAGGAAATACTTAAATCTCAATACAAAAACCTTTTTTCATTTGATCAAATATTGTTATGGAAAAATACACATAAAATAAAAGATTTGTCTGATATTTTTTACTTAAAAAGTATGAAGCTATAAAAAATAGGGAAAAGCTGACTCAATTTTAGATATCTGAAAAATAAATAAATCAATGATCCTATGTTTAAGTAATATTTACTGAGGCTATAACTTCGATAATATGCGTGCAAAAATGCGATAGTAGGGACCTGGAAGAAAAGAGGAGATCCTATGTTTAGTAAACTAAAGAATAGAGCAGACCATTTATTTTTTACACCTTTCAATGTAAATAAAGCTAAATTTACTAAATATGCTGACATTTTAAGAGTGGAATTAATTTTGATATCAGATATAAATATGGCACAATTAATTATAAAATTGCATTTAATTAAATAGATAATGAAGTCTATCTTATTTTTAGTAATCTCTGCATTAATAATCAAATGTAATTCAAATAATAATTATTAAAATAATTTCACACTGCATTAAAGGTATGTGAAAATAAGCAGAGATGATTAAACTTCTTTTAGCATGAAATAATTAAACCAATCCACTACACTATATTTAGAAATCTAAAGAATAGAGTGGGTAATCAATACGTTATGCTTTTCAGTGTCATATTACCATTTAGTATCAATATTAATTCCATTGCAAAATTTCAACATAGTTTAGCATTGTGATTATCAGTAAGTGATGTAAATAAAATTTCATGAATCAATAGATTTGCATCCTTTATTGATAAAATTTGTTTTATACCATGCATCACAGAAAAATAATAGAGAGTTACATAAATGTGCTGCATCACTAGGCATTGAGTTGCTAAAAATTGGAAGAGTTTTAAGTTTTAGATGGGTGGTATCTAGTTTTCATTCAATTTCGCCTATAGGGAATGATTTTGAATCTCTTGTGCATCATTTTGAAGAAGCAATGAATGATCTTATGTGAAATAAAAATGATAAATATACTTATGATGGCTTAAAAAAAATAACATCTACAGCCTTTTTACTGGATCTAGCATTGATGTGCGAGGCTTTCTGAGAATTGTCAAAACTAAGTTTGGACCTACAAGATCACAATGTGAACCTTTACATAGCAAATCAAAAAATAAATGCACTAGTTCAAGTTTTTGCAGAAAGAAAACAGAATTTTGGACCCGTTTATAATGTGCTATAGCTGTTGTACAGAATCTGCATTTTTGTGGAGTTTCACTTCATGCAAATGTTTCAAAAAAAAGATCCTCCTATTGGCCTGAAAACATTTTATACCATGTTGAAATGTCAATTGAAAAAGGGTTGATAGATAGAAAAGATGTTGAGTTTGCACTTGGGCTTGCATATTTGACCAAAAATATTGGCCAGAAGATATTGATATTCAGTTGAAATTTAGAAAGATGCAAATTAAAACATGTCAATCAGACTACAACTAAATGAAAAAGAAATGATTCATGGATTTTGTGAATACCTTTTCAAAAAGAAATATCCTAAAAAAACTATTGCATTTGATATATGCTCTGAATTCTATTCCCATTTTTTCAAGTGAATGTGAATGTGGGTTTTTACAAATGAATCTAATTATTACTCCAATAAGATCTTCATTGAAGATCAAAACATTTTCGGTACTTTTGTTCATCAAATTCATCAGACCATCTTTGACACTTTTCAATTCTTCAAAATACATTGACTTGTGGTTACTCAAAGGACATCATTTGCCATAAATACTAACACTAAGAAAATGAATCAAGACAATTTGTCAGATGAGAATTGGACAAAATGTTGGAAATCACTATGAGCTTTATTCAATTATATAAAGTTTTACAATTTCATTTTACATTTAGTTATCAGTTGTATATGTTTATTCAACTTTAGATTTGACATATCTAAAATAAAAAAAATTATAATAATTTTTGTTTATTTTTTTTATTTGCTTCCTAGTATCGGAAAAGCTGCTTTAAATTTCATTTAAATGATATAAGAATATAACTTTAGTAAAAAGCTTGACAAGAAATGAGTTCCTGCATCTTTTTTTATTTAAAAAAAGCCCTGCATATATGTATTTATCAAATTTTATGTATAATGAACTCTTTGGTGTTATAATATGGACAGAAATTGCCATTACCAATTGAGAGATTTTTGTAATAGCGTATAAAAAGTTTAATATCATATATGTGTGGTTTTAATTATGAATGTATTTTCATGCTTTAATAATATTTTTTCAAATATAATATTTAAATAGAAAGTTGAAATATTTCAGATGGAATAATTCAAAAGTCTAGCTCACTAGATGGGCAGAAAATGTTTTAAGCAATACATGTATAGTGAGAGGTCAGTCTAATATCTTTTTCCCTAGTTAATGAGTGTAGATTTTATGCCAAAAATCTAGGAATTGAATATATGTTACATATATTTCTCCAGTTTATTATATAAATATATATTGTTTATTAAGTGATGTTTAAAAAATGTATATATAATAACAATTTCTTCTAATTTTTTTCAATATATATATATTAGAAGGAATATTATTTCAGTAATTTCTTTTATTAAAAGAAAAAGACATATGAAGTGTGTGGAATATTTTTTACAAAGAATTGTATATTACTGAAGAATATGAAAACAAAGTAGCTTCTGGATTGATAACATCTTTTGAAATTCCAAGTATTTTAAATGAAAAGGTAAGACGTGTAATTAAGTTTATAAAAAATGGAAAAGTTACAGGAAATGATGAAATTATTATTATATAAATAATAGAAGTAGGTGAAGAAATCAGAAAATTGAACAAAGTTATATGTCATATACCAAAATGATAAATCTTTATTAGATAAGTGGGAAAATACATTAATGATATTACAGAAAGATAAAATGAAAATATAAATATTTATATATTGATCAATCTCTTGGACCCAGAAAGAGACCACATGTGATATGGATGGATGAAATAAGAAAGTGTGCAGGGGTGATGTGGAGAAGAGAAGCCAATGATTGGAGAAGATGGACTGAACTTGGAAAGACCTTCATCCTGCAGTTGATTGATAATGGTTGATGATGATGATGACGACACTGATATCTTCTCTTAGTTTTACACAAGATTTTGATTCACATCATTACAACTCTCTACAAAAAATTTTGGACTGAAACTAAACAAATAAATAAATAAAATGGATTCAAAATTAATTATAACACAGTGATTACATATGAGTTTTAAAAGAAATTATAAAAAATTAATGTGTTACTCTTTTGTTATGAATGTATAGTTTATAAAAAGATACTTGGATGTTATAAATACTTTGGCAATGAGTAAAGCATTAAAATAATATATAGACCCAAGATATTGTCAAATTCTGATATTTACCAAAATGCATCAGGAATGATTAACTAACATGGTAGACTATGAAAATAAACATATTTTGTGCATTCAAATTGAAAATAAGAGAATAAAATAAATATACTTGATTTTGAAAATTGTTTTATATATATATAAATAATACTTCAGATCATCTGAAAATGTTACAATAGCTATAGAATAAATAAAAGTAAGAAAATAAGTTTAAAAATAAATGTTAGTCTAAAATACTAAATGGTTTTTTAAAAAGGGAGAAAATAAAGATTAATAACAATTAATTAAAATAAACAATTTTAAATATCTTAATTAAACTATGCCTTCGGATAAAAACATAAAGGATAAAATAAATTATTGAATAAATAAAGAACTTGTAGCAGAAATAACTTAATAATAAATTGGAAATACAAATTAATTTAATAAATGTGGTTTATTAATAATTATTTATGGATTTAATATTTGGATATTCAATAAACGAAAAATATGGATCCCAAAAATTGTTAATGCCAAATCTGAGATAAAGAAGTTTTCTGGAGTGATTGGAGAAGAAAATTAATAGACCAATGAAACTAAATTAAAGTTGGAGAAATCATGAGCATGAATCAAATAATGTAATAAAATAGCTGAAATAGATAAATATTTTTTTTTGCAGTCATCAATGTGTATAATTGACATTTTTGGTCGATTTCTTCTGTCATTTTCTCTTACCAGTATTTCTTGAAAAATTTACTAAGCTATCCACATTATGTAGAAGTTTCAATGTGGGATACAAACAAAATATTGTTGCTATAAAAGTGATAAAAAACATCACATTCATATATATATATAAACTTAAGAGCATGCTAACGCTCTAAACAAGCTTTTTTTTTTTTTTATTGTGATAAATGCTACTACAAGAGAAGGCATTCAAATCATCTTTATCTTAGATTGTCCCATTTATCACAATAAAAAAAAAAAGCTTGTTTAGAGCGTTAGCATGCTCTTAAGTTTACATATTGGTAAATGCAAGCTATATATAAGTCATGTGACATCTGACTTTTTATTATTAATATATATATATCACAAATAAGTTTAAACCATGACTATAGATGGTGCACTAAAAGAGTAAAAATATGAGTTGAGCAGAAAATTTTACAAACAAGTTAATAATTTTAATTATTTAGGAAGGTTTTGTTTTTGGTAATGGAAATAACAATGTTGTTGTTAGACTAAGAATTCCATAGCTAAAATGGGCCTTAATAATAATAGGAAATTATTTTGTAATTCAATAAAATTAGAATTAATAAATGTTTGTTAAGCATTTGGTGATAGATAATAGTAAAGTTAAAATATTAGAGACTTTAAACTGTGTTACTTTTAAGTCCAATCACAGGGGTTGATTGTCAATTTTGATGATGTTATATTTAGAACTTATAATTACTTATAATGTTTTCAATGATAATTTTTAGCTATCTGCTTTTATTAATTTTGTTTATTTTAAATACTTGTTTTGAAGATTGTGATCTTTCTTATATAATTCAAGTAGTCCACCTATATCATATCCTGACAATATACATATGGCAAAACACACTCAGAAGTAATTGAAAGTGCTGTATCTGAAAAAAATTAGATTAAGATATTAGGCAGTCTTAAAGACATAGCATTCATAGAATGTTATGAAGATGTAGAAGAGTTTTATTTACTATCATTAATGTATAATTCAATAATTTGACTTCTTTTTTTTAATGTAATTCAATATAAAATAGATTTTCTGTGTTTTAAAAAAAGATTATTATTTATAATATTTTGCAATGCTAACCATGGTTTTGACAATTTGAACCCATATTTGTAAGAATTCTACTGAAAGTGATCTTATTTATCTTAAAGTGGCTAAGGTGATATTTACATAAACAGCCTTAAAATAAGATCCTACAGAAAAAGATCTATCCGACATACAGAGAAGAAAAAAATGAATTGGAGGAAACAAATTATTGGACAATTTGTTATTCTTATGTTATCTTCTATTAAATCCCTTAATGCTTTTTTGTCATTGTTTCATATAATTTTCTATTGACTGCCTAATAATCCTATTCAGATCTACTTTGCAATTTGAAAGGTTTGCTGTAAAATCTGAAGAAGATTCCAAAGGCAGTCAAAACTGTCATAGAAAATTAAAGAAAGCATCTTGTAAAGTATATTAGAAAGAGTGTAGCTTTTTTTAAAGATTTGATAAAAGCAATGCATTAATATGATTATAAGTATACTGGAAAAATAATTTATCAACTAATATTTTACATTTAAGCCAATAAACATCACATGCCCACCTCCTCTCATGCTTGTATATAACTGTTGTTAAAACAGGCAAAACTCACTATTTATATTGCCACACACAGCAAGCTAGAGTATTCAATGGATGCCAGAAGGCTTGTGCATAAAATCCCCATATAGTGCTTACTCATCCAATATCCCCATACTAGTTTCTGGCTTATGGCCTTCATCAGTGAGTAGCTTTGGATCTGAGAGCACTGCATCCACAAGCCTTCTGGCATCCACTGATTATTCTAGCTTGCTGTGTGTGGCAATATATATAGTGAGTTTTGCCTATTTTACATTTACATAGATTGGGTGAAGCTGTTTGAAATTGGATGTATCTAAAAAACATTCCAAATTTACAATCCACATAATTACCCTTCATTAATGTATACACAGCTGTAATTATTACAATGTAGAATATTCATTTCATTCATTTTTTGCAGTAATTACTTTGGTGATTTTGAATGTGTAATTTTGATTATACAAGACCATTTTCAACATATTATATTTTATAAACAAAGCCCATATTTTACATTGATTAACATGTTTTTCCATATGATAATTTTTTGGTAATTTTACATTTTAAAAATTTTTGCATCAAATATCCCAACAATCTTTATTCTAAAATATTTTAAAAAGTTAAATATCTCAATCTGTCTAAAACAGAAGAAAAGATTTTGATAAGTTTGAATATATAATTTTATTTTGAATATTTTAAAATACAAATATTAAAATAATTTTGCAAAAAATTAATGTAAAATATAATAAAAATTTGCATGAGTGAAAAACAATAAAGCAACTCAATAGAAAAAACTCCGACAAGCTGAAGTGCTATGATTATGACACCATCCCCCCCCTCCCGGGTCGAAAGCAATGCACAGCAAATTATTTATTTAATTGTCCAACAGAATGTAATGTTTTCTTGTATTAGCTATTAACGTTATTCATAGAATTATATTTGCTATAATACATTAGCAAAAATAATCTGTTAGTCAAGCGTTGGTGGCCGAGTGGTTAGCACAGCTGCCTTACAAGCAGTTGTCCCGGGGTTCGCTTCCCGGCCAACGCTTTGATACATAATATGACACCCTCCCGGATCGAAAGCAATACTCAGCAAATTATTTATTTAATTGTCCAACAGAATGTAATGTTTTCTTGTATTAGCTATTAACGTTATTCATAGAATTATATTTGCTATAATACCTTAGCAAAAATAATCTGTTAGTCAAGCGTTGGTGGCCGAGTGGTTAGCACAGCTGCCTTACAAGCAGTTGTCCCGGAGTTCGCTTCCCGGCTAACGCTTTGACACATAAATAATAATAATAATAATAATAATAATAATAATAATAATAATAATAATAATAATAATAATAATAATAATAATAATAATAATAATAATAATAATAATAATAATAATAATAATAATAATAATAATAATAATAATCTGTTACAAGAAAAAGAATGACTAGAAAATGAGGTGAAATCATACACAACTGTAATATAATAAATACATTATTCTACCAGGGTTAATTAATCTAATATTTGCCACTGTAGAAGCAGAAGCATTTAAAATATGTTAAAATTAAACTTATTTAATAACTTGCATACTTTTATTTCTAATTTATATTTTTTCAAATATATGTTTTTAATACAATGGCTGCTCATTGTGTATTTGAGGGAGGGGATTATAAATTCATCCAATATTTTAAGAAAAAGAGTGACTGCATTTGCGGTTGAGATTTAAAGGCAATTTTACTGCTTCTTAACTATTAGTGTTTCTCATTGAATACTATCTGCATAATATTAACTTTGTTTTATAAAGACAATCAGCAAACCTTTGATAAATAATAAAAGGAATCTCAAAACATTTTCAATAATTATTTAATTAAAAAGGAATACTCCCCCCCCCCATGTGTTATAGCATCAGCCGGGAAGCGAACACGCTAACCCGGGACAACTGCTTGTAAGGCAGCTGTGCTGTCCTCTCGACCACCAACGCTTGACAAAAGAGCAGTTTAATAACATGTCACAAAATATCAATTTAATGATTTTTTATATTATTTAATAATGCAATGTCAGTATGACTGATCAAAGGCTATGAATAGGAGACTACCAGAACCAAGTTCGAATCCATCCTATTACTGCTACACAAGTAATTCCCAGCCATGAGTCAATGATATCAAATAAACAAATTTAACAAATACACAATAATTTCAATCAAATTTAAATCTCACTCTAAGGCAAAAATTACATAATTTAAGAATAATTATGTTTTAAAAAATAAAAATTATATATCAATTACTAAATAAATAAATATATATATTTAAAAAATCATTGAATGACATTTTATTAGCTTTTCAGAAATATTATAATTAAAATAAAATATTTGATATCAATGTATGATTAACAAATTAATATTGAGTTTCATTAATGAAACAAATAATGACAAAATATAATGCATATCATAGTGACAGTATTTACAATATAAAAACAAATCCAAAAATATCTACTTCTCATATTTATGATTTACTAACTAATTTAAATCTATTTCAATGTAATAGAAAATGTGCGTGTGTGCACATAACTTTCACATAAGTATTATTATATATAATGATAATAGTAAGCATAGAGATATGTAACACTTAAATGAAATATTACATTGCCATAAATATTAAGAGCACAAAAAAATAATAAAACCAAATATAAATATGCCCATTCTGAGTAGTTCAAAGGTACAATATCCTAAATATCAAAAGAGCACAGAAAAAAATATATTAATCCAAATTATGCTAAAGAAAAGCTATCATTACACTTTAAACTTGTTAAAAAATGCAAATAGCAGCTTTAGATAAGAGGTTTGAACTACCAATATCATCATCATACGAATAATAATAATAATGATGATGACAAATATTGTTAGTAGATACATCTCTGTAAACATTATTTCTTAAATATGTAACTAATTCTATAATAGGTATATTATATCAATACTGCTATGAAAATAAGCAAATATTAAAATACATTATGTGAAAAATATTAATAAAATGCAAATAAGCTTTAGCAATCTGTACTTTACTCAAGAGCAGGTACACATTCAAAGAGGTTTCCAAAAATTTAGTATCACTAAAAATCTGTTTCTGAAGTATTTTTCCCACCAATTAAGCTTACATATATTTAGTGTAAAATTTTATTCATGTGCTCTTATGCACTTCAAAGGATTTTCTTTTTATTGTTTAAGTTTGATTTCTCAAATAAAAATTTAAAAGGCAAAATAAATCTAATGCTTGAATATCCTAGCACCTCACTGAGGATGCCAGTAGCAGAAATTGGTCTGGGGTTGGAGATATTCTGCAAAGCTTGTTAAGAGCTTATTTGCAAGCTCTGTATAACAAATCACTTTATTTATCAATAATAAACATTCTCCCTTTTGAAGTCTTAATTAATTAAAACAAAATACATAAAACATTGTCTTGCATTGTTAGCCGAGAGGTATCACAGCCGCCATGCAAGCAAGTAGTTGGTTGCAGACGGTTGTGGGTTCACGTCCCGGCCGATGCTATGACATATGGAAAATACATAAAACAGAATAAGTTGAACAATATTCAAATTAAGCTGAACTTTTTTTTTCTTGCATAACTAAATTGAAATAGATATTCTTAGAATAATATATGGATTGAAGCAAACATATTTTTAATGTAATTCCAGATAATTATTAATTAACAATTTATTTATCTACCTTCTGAACATTTATATAGTTCAATGAAAAAGATTTAGCAATTGACTAGATGATTTATATCGCTTAAACAATTATTCTATTGATAGTTTAATGATAATATTTATTTCTAATGGAGATAGAAGAGTCTAGTAAACAAACAAAAAAATCAAATATTTACAACATGATAAATGAGTTCATCTTAAGAATTATATTTTTTTTTTCTAAATAGAACTAGAAGATAGTAAGAATAAATTAAACAAATAAAGGTGAATTTTGAATATTTATAATAAAGTAAATTAATCAAGAATAAGGTTTACATCAATCACCAATTCATAGGACAGATAGATATTCATTAATTTTTATAAAATTTAAATAGAGATATATAGTAAAAGTTTATTCTTAGCAAATTAATTATTTTTTTCCTTTCTTTTTATCTTGAAGGTTTTTATTTAAGTATTAATACTCAGGATATCTTTTAAAATCTCTTGGAATCCAGTTTAAGATTTCAATTGTCCATCTATTATCACTTCTTCTAGCAATATATCTAGCCCAACTCCACTTCAATCTTTTAATTTTTTTAATGAGATCAGTAACACCTGTTTGTTCTCTTACCCATATATTGTGTTTTCAATCTCTTGTTGTTAATCTCAACATGCATCTCTCCATACTTCTTTGAGTGGTCTGAAGTCTCTGTATTGCTCTTCTATTAACTGTCCAAGTCTCAGATCCATAAGTAAGAATTGATAAAACACATTTATTAAAAACCTTCCTTTTCAAACACATAGGCATATTTTCTCTTAGTATCCAAGAGATTGTAAAAGTTCCAGAAAGAGATCACATGTGAGATGGATGAAATAAGAATGTGTGCAGAGGTGATGTGGAGAAGAGAAGCTAAAGATCAGAGAACATGAATTGAACTTGGAGAGAACTTCATCCTGCAATGGATTGATAATGGTCGATGATGATGACTCAGGATGTATCTTTCCATTTGATCAACTAAATTAATCAATTTATTATGAGTCTACTCTACCTTCATTTGCTCTGCATTAATTATTTTTGTCAAAGTCTTAGTTTATAATAAAAATCTAGAGTAATCATATACATTTTAACTTTCAAAATTTAATAATAGGTAATTGATGAAATAAAACATAGAGAATATGAAAGCATAATTTGTAGTAAAAGTTCAGAAATAAGTCCACATTTTAACTCTTAAGTTCAATAATAAATCAAATAAATTGTAGAGAATAGATCAATATGATGAGTTTATGATTAATAGCAAAACAGTTCATTAATAAATCCACATATTTTAATTTTACATCCAATGATTAATAATTATTTAAATGAAATGTAAAGAATATAGCAAATAAGGCAAACCTAAACATTTGTAGTAAAAATCATAGACATAAACACTTTGATGAAATGTAGTGAATATAGCAAATCTGAATGAACTTATAATTTATAATAAAAGTTTATAAATAAACATGTATATTAATCTTAAATTCAATAGAAAATTTTTTTTTAAAAAAAAAATGTACACAATATAGCATTTGTGGCAAATTTTGACTTTAATTATATATAATAAAAAGCAGAAATGTCAGTGGATATATACAATTTTTCTTATGGATACAAGTTTCCAAACAAATTTGTAATTGGATGATATTGGTAATATCCATGTAGGGAACAAAAATTAGTTTTCTCCAGATCTTTATTTGACATGTTTTGCATAAAACTAGATCATTTCATATATTAACCATCATTTTTCTTTATATGATTTTTATTTAGAATTACATGATTAACCACACAAAAAGACATAAAGCTCCATCTAGTTTTGGAAAGATTTTACAGAAATATTTATAAAGAAAAAAATTTAGAGGTAAAAAGAATACATGAGAAAAATCTTAAACATTTATAGTAATTTCATTTCTAATAAAATTTTATTTATAATCTTAGATCTAGAAAGTTTTGAATTATCCTTTATCATTTGCTTTCTTTCACATGTATGTATAGATAGTTATATCATTATATGGGGGGACATAATTTTTGGTGAATTTTTCTCTTCAACTTTATCTTAATCTCCATAATATAAATAAAGAAACATATGCTATTTATTTTGCTTGTCTATATAACAAAGCATTTTCCAAAATTAATTTTGACTATCTATCTATTAGAAACAATTTTAATCTTCATGTATTAAATGATTCTCCTCCTTCTTGCTTCTCAATCATAAAATTATTGTTTCTAAACTTATGCATAACATGACCTTATCCTTCATATTAATTATAAAACTATATTCGTATTTCTGTGAATGACCAATCTAAGAAATCAATCTGAAACTGACTTGTTTTATCCTTTTATTTTCCATATAATTAATTTTTTAGGTGACCATTTCACATTTTTAGCAGTACCTATCTCCTCCTGAGCTACCACTCTAAAACATTTGAAGAACAAATGCATGGTGGTAAAATTATTTGATTCATTTTATGACTACTTGATATAATAACTTCCTTCACTTTGTCCATTCAACCCATGTGATCATTTTCCAAATAAACTCAAACATTCTATTCAGCGCTATAATTATTTTTTCAAATAGGTTGGATTGAGGGTTTCTTATAGAAATGAGTAAGAAATTAATATTTTGTTACTGCATTCAGTTTTTCCATTTGATAAATAAAAAGGTAGTGTATGATAGATTAAAATAGATTTAAGTTTTTCTCACTAAAAAAATTAAAAAAGTTTTTATGGTTTTCACAATTTTTTAGTACCAGTCTTTTGAACAGGGTAAGCTGCAACATACCCCAAAATACAAATGTTACCAATAAGAATTTATATCAGTAATAAGACAGAAGTGATGCATAAAAGTATATGGTCAACATTAGGATTTCCATGTAAAACAGTCTGCAGTTTTCCAACATAAGATTCATTAAAATACTTAGTTTTCAAACAAACTTCATAGGATTGTAAATTATTTAGAATAGATCATACAGTATACAACATGCTTCACATTGTAGGACTGTAATGTCTATAAAAACAATGCACATGCTGTACTAATCTTTTTCTTAATAAGGTAGGAACAATTACTCTCCGTAAATTGTTGTTGTTTTCAAACATTTTAAATATCAACAAATATATAAATAATTAGTAACAACATGATATCTTAAATCACTAAACATCACATGATCACCTCACTGATGAAGGCCACAAGCCAGAAACTAGTCTGGGGATATTGGATGAGTAGGCACCAGATAGGTATTTTATGCACAAGCCTTCTGGCATCCATTGATTACTCTGCCTTGCACTGAGTAGCACTACTGTATGGAGAGTTTTGCCTGTTTAATAACATGATATCTTTTTAGGTTTTTATAGAATTTATACTGAAGATTGAGTTATTCCAATAAACATAATATTATCCATTTTACTGTAAGATCTTGTAATTGTAATTCAAATATAGTTTGTAAACATTTTTATATTGTATCATCTATAACTAAACACACGGACATAATGTATATATCATCCATGACAGTACGCTGCAGCTTCATTTTACTGCAATTTTTATGATAAATATCCACAACAACATTATCTCTACCAACATAATATTGAACACTATAATTAAATTTATTACATTAATAGACTCCACCCAATTAATCCTTTATTCTAGCTTTGTAATCCAAAATTGTGATACAATAGAATAGAATAATAAAATTCAGTTCATCTTAATAAATTCTGAAGCTGTTTTGGGCCATTAATATAGAATTGCTACTGAACCATATTTCTAACAGAGGATAGTTAATTAAAATTGGGATACATTAAAATTATTTGATCAAAAACAGTTCTAAATCTTGATCTTTAAAACATTTTTGATATTTCTTTAATAATTGTGATAAATGAACAGACTCATAGGCAAAATATTTGTAAAAATGATGATAAAAATTTGAAAAATCTATGAAACCACCATGACTGTTTCTTATTGTGAGATATTAGAAACTTTTATATGGGAATTTACTTATGTCAGGATGGATTAAATTTCATCTACTCCCACTAAATATTCTAAAAGTTATTTCTTCAGTTGCTAGAGAGCTCTTCTTGAGATTGATATTTTTATATTCAGAAAAGAAAATGTCCAAATTCTGCAATTGTTCCACTGGGTTCTTTGATGTGATCACATCATCACCATATTTTGTGACTATATTTTTGAATTCCTATAACTAAACTAGCACCACTATTTACTAAGCTTAATGACAGCTTTTAAAATTATAAGAATAGTCTTCATAATGAAAAATCATATCTTGTGAATGCAGAATTCAAAACACTGGATATTGGATCTGCTATAGAAAAAAATTGCTTATCCCTAAATTTGATTAACAGTTCCTGTAATATGGGTAGAACATCTTCTTCAGACACTGCAACCTGATTTTAAAGTCTCATATTACAAATCTCTCATTTTTAGTATTAGGGCAAATGAGTTCTTATATGGAGATGTACTTTTTCAATGATCCCCTGTTCAGCCATTTGATTCACTTAACTTTCCACTTTTGACTTGTGCTGATAGGATAATGGATAAGATTTACCACGAAAAAGATTTGAATGTTTTAACTGTATACTGTGTATATAACTGTTACTAATTTCAGGCCATTTAGAAAAAAATCATGCATTTGTTGTTGTAAACTAAAATTAAACTTGCCAAATTCATATCTCTGGTCATCTAATAATCATAATAGGCTTAGAATTAGCTTCTGACTTTTTGTCTTCAAACAACTGGTTCATATTGTTCCCATCCATAATTGTATTCACTTAAGAAAAAATTGTAATCTAACAACAATATTTAATATTACCAACTAAGTTATTTTATATAAAATATCATATCCCACATTTTACATTATTTCAATATCCACAGACAAATATATCCACACATAACACTATAACTAAACAAAATTATTGGTATAATATACTTACTTTACTTATTATTTAGTTCATGTCTATAATTATTATTATTTTTATCTTCTTTAATGAAGAAAGAAAGAGAAAAAACATTTGAAATCTTACCTACACTTATTTTAATGATCACGATATCAATATACCTAATTATTTGCATTTTTCATTAACAAAGTGTACTTTAAATCTCATTGCAAAATTCACAAAATTTCAAAACAATTCTAGCACAAAATAGACACAATCAACTATATCTATATTCAAAGTTTTATTTAATTGGATACCATGATTTAGTGATCAATTTAAGGGCAACATTTTACTTAAAGATTCTATTTGATCGACTTCCATTTTAAGGATGATAAATTTTCTTAAAGATGTATTAAATTGAATTTGATATATATATATAACTTTTCCAAAAAACATGTTAGTTTATAATATATTTTTTGAAAAAATAAAGAAATGTGCTTTTAAAACATATTCACACATTAAAACAACAGTCAAGCGTTGTTAGCTGAGCGGTCAGCGCAGCTGCCTTGCAAGCAAGCAGTTGTTTGCAGACGGTTGTTGCGGGTTCGCCTCCCAGCTGATGATATGACATATGGGAAAAAAAAAATGTATTTTAGTTTGATGTGATTATGAATGCAACTTTTTATATAAGACAAATCTAAAACAGTTGCTTTACATTAAAAATAACTTGGGATTTAAACAATTACAGGATGAAAACCTTACCAAGGTACATATATATATATATTGGGATATTCTAAGATCATTAGAAAAATGCTCTGAAAGATAAAGAAAAAGGTGACCGGTGATGAGATTGGTAAATGAGTTTTATCGTCACAGTAATAAATGTATCAGTGAAGAGTTTACAAGATCAAATTATTTGGAGAAAGACATATTCATGTGATTGCTATTAATTATCATGACTTTTCAATACCTAATAATGTAATATTTAAACAGCATTAAGCTGTTGCACATGCGCTTTGCAGATTTTAACTATAAATGAATGAATACTAACACTTCAAACACATGATAAAGTCTTTGGAAGCGCATGTGCAACAGCTTAATGCTGTTTAAATATTACAGTTTATAAACATCGCCCTATATAAAATAATTGATTTAAATACCTAATAATGATATAAATAATATATTTTAAAGATTTGAAAATGTATATAGTTACTTAAAAACAAGTAAAATTTGGAAGTTCCTCGATAACTAGATAAATAAAATAAAAAAATGTAAAAACATTTTAAAATAGACTTAAAAAGACTTTCTTACTCATCTAGTAGAATGGGTTAGGGCCATCTCATTGACAGTCAAAATACGTTATTGCGTATTAGGTTCAAGCATTAAAATCTATTATTCAGAATACAAACGCAGCAACATATTAATATGTGTCTATCGTTTTATTTTTTTATTTTATATTACACATTTTGTTATAAAGAAAGTAAATATTTGACTAAATTAGTGACTTTTAAAAATTATAAATTTACTGTTTATCTACTAAGTGAAAAACATTCTAACCTTTTTATTTATGTACATAAAAAATTTAAATATTATCTGCTTTTTTTCATTTTTAACTGATATTATAGTTTGTTATTCACAATGCTAATATATTGTCATTTAAATAATATAAAATGTAAAATAAGTCAAATGCAAATGGAGAAAAAAGACGTATTTTTGTAGAGTACTGTACTATTTTTTTTAGTTTTCTGCTTAATTAAATAAATTAATTAAAATAATTTATAGTTATTTCAACATGATTGGTCGGTCTATAGATTCGGACATTATAAAGAAGCATTTATAATCGTGGTAGCTTTTCTTGACATTTCTCACCAATCCCTGAACATGTACACAAACAGAGAAAGGCATATTTTCTTATGAAGATTAATTGTGATAATTAAATGTCGCAGTAGTTCATCATTAGTGGTAATTTTCCATTTTATTTTAATGTCTATGGTCAACTATATTAAATAATATTTAGAACTATATTACAAATTTCAATAAAAAAATTCTGATGTTCACTTCCACATTTATCTTATGTCATTTAATGCACATTTATAAAATGATTTGCTAAATCACTTTTCCACCATTTCAGACAATTAGAAATTATTAAATCATCATCATTTGTAGATGTTACTGTTTGTCTTCTAGCCTTGGTACTGAATATTTTTGCATCTAGTGATCAGTACAGTGCATATATTAAAGGTGGAAATTCTTTCTCTTTAATTATATTTTGGTATTGGTAGAAAATTTATATCTGCAATAAGAAAAAAAGATGGAATTATTACTAAAAAGAGAGATGACATCATGGAATGGGTAGAAGACTTTTATCAAGAATTATATAGTAATAAAGAACAAGTACTTCCTATATCTATTATATCTTCCAAATTGCCCAGAATTTTAAATGAAGTGAGACATGCAATTAAATTTATGAAAAAAGGAAAGACTCCAGGTAATGATGGAATTATAATTGATACATTAAAAGAAGCAGGTGAAGAAATATAATTTTTTTAGCAAAGTTATATATCAAATGTCTAAATGTTAAAGATCTACCAGATGATTGGAAGAATGCAGTATTAATATATTAATATTAATATTTAAAAAAGGTGGTAAAGAAGATATTAGAAACTACAGACCTATCAGCCTTTTCTCAGTTTTATACAAAATTTTTACCAAGATAATTACAACTCATCTACAGAGAACATTGGATTTCCACCAACCAAGAGAACAAGCTGGATTTAAAAATGGTTTTAGTACAGTGGATCATATCCAGATATTGAGAGAAGTTATAAAAAGGACAAATGAATATGAGTTGCCATTATGCTTTGGATTTGTAGATTATGAAAAGGCATTTGATTCTATAAACATTTCTTCAGAGATTAAAGCATTTGATCATCAAGGTCTAGATCCAGGATATTGTCACATTTTAAAGAATATTTATAAAAATGCAACAGCAACAATTAGATTACATAATGATACTAGGAAAGTCAACATTGAGAAGGATGTGAGTCAGGGTGACTCCATATCTCCAAAACTTTTGAGAACAGTGCTGCAAGAAGTATTTTGTGGATTAAAATGGGAAGCTAAAGGAGTGAAAGTAAATGGAGATTATTTAAGTCATTTAAATTTTGCAGATGATATAGTTGTTTTTGCAAATAAGTAGGAATAAAGATAAATGTTAAAAAGACTAAAGTAATGTTCAATGAATTTTCTCAAAATATGAAAATAAAGATTGATTATGATGAGTTAGAAAAAGTTAACAGCTACAAATACCTTGGTCAGATTATTAATACAGATGGAAACATAATGGATGAAATTAATCATAGAATTAAACTTGGAGTACTTTTGTTAGAAATAATTTGATACTAAAAGGAAATATGTTTATGTATTTGAAAAGAAAGATAATTAATGAATGTGTTTTACTAGTTCTTACTTATGGATCTAAGACTTGGACACTTAATAGAAGAGCAATATAGAGACTTCAGATCACTCAAAAAAGTATGGAGAGATGCATGTTAGGAGAGATCAAAAATGCAATATATGGGTAAGTGAACAAACAGTTGTTACTGACCTCATTGAACAAATTAAAAGACTAAAGTGGAGTTGGGTTGGACTTATTGCTAGAAGAGATGATAATAGATGAACAATTGAAATCTTAAACTAGAGTCCAAGAAATTGTAAAAGACACAGAAAGAGTCCACATGTGAGATGAATGGATGAAATAAGACAGGATGCAGAGGTGATGTGGAGAAGAAAAGCTAAAGAATGAAGAAGATGGATTGAGCTTGGATAAACCTTTATCCTGCAGTGGATTGATAATGGTTGATGATGATGATGTATATATATATGTTTCTCTCAAATTTGAGCATATATGATGATGATGATGTATATATATATGTTTCTCTCAAATTTGAGCAATGAATGAGAGAGCATTACTCATTAGTCTTTGTCAACTGTTGGGTGATAAAGTTTGAGTGACTTTTTGTATTCATTGAAGGTTCTTATAGCACAGTATTCAGTTTAAGTACTGTAATGCTTAAGTAGACAGAAACTCAAATTATTATTCAATAAACTTTGGAAATGTTTTTTAATTCAATCTAACTATATGACCAGTAGATAAGATAGTAAGATAATAATAATAATAATAAAGCACCCTTTAAATAACCCATTCTAAAAATCCCTCAATAGATAAACTGTGATGGCAAAGTCTTACTAATTACTAGATAGTCATTGTTTTGATTTTTTAAATCTTATTTTATTTGCTCTCTAGCTAATAATGTCTAGACGGTAAACATCATATTTTAATTTAGATTTAAACCAAAATGCAATCGTAATATGATATACTTTTCAGCACTCACTCATGTTTTAACTTTATCTATCTATCTATCTATATATATATGTAATTAATTCCAAATATGCAAGATATTCAGTATCTTTATGCATTTGTTTTTTTTTTTCCATATGTCATAGCATCGGCCGGGACGCGAACCCACACCCGTCTGCAACCAACTACTTGATTGCAAGGCGGGTGCGATGACCTCTCGGCTAACAACGCTTGACGCATTTGTTTTTATTATAACATAATATTGTATGTACAATATTTGGTTTTAAATATTGTTATTGGAGAGCACTATATTTTTTGTTACTTGATCATAAAAATAATTGAAAATTGCGCTTTACAAAAAGAAACTCGAGTGTGCGCATAAAAATGTGAAGGTAGGGATCTCTACGGGTCTTAACCACAAGCTTACGCTTTGGAAGAAAAGAGATCCCTACCTTCACATTTTAATGTGGACACTCTTGAAGTTTGCAGCTTAGTAAATATTGCTTATGTAATCAATGTGCATTTAAATAAATTTATAAAAAGAAACTGAAGATTTTTTTAAAGTATGACTTTCTACTTTTAAGACTGCAAAAATTCAGTTACATTTATTGAAGAATTATGCATATATATGTAAAACTAAATCTCTAGATTCATATTCAGTTATGGATTAAAATTACATTTACAGATATATATATATATTCTTAGTCTATTGATTTTATACTTCATAATATATGCGCTAATATATATATATTAAGCACAGTGATTAAATTTATATGTGTATCTGTGTGCACGTAAAGATTAGGTGTGTTTTAAGTGTCCTTTTCTTCAAGAAGGATAACTACTATATCTCTATAGCAACCTATCACAATAATGAGATAATGTATTTATCTACAATAGAATGGTTATTTGAAACTATGTATTTTTACTTATTTTTAAGTATTTAGTGTTATTTATTATATGGTTCTTAAAATTAGTACAGCTGTCTACTACCATTTTAAAAGTTTCTCTTTTCTTGAATGTCTAAGTATGCATCAATAATCTGGTCAAGCTTAACAGATTTTAGCAGCAGCTATTTATTACTGGCGCAGCGCTGTAAGATTATTGCAATTCCGGAGATTCAATTTATGTGGTGGGAATGAGATTTTTATTTTGTTTTCCTCTCAGAGATATTAAACAGAATTTTTTTTATCAGTCTATTACTGATTCTATCGATTACCTTTATATATAAAATTATCACTTTCTAAAGATTATTGCCTAAGTACCATAATCACAGTAAAACATATTCAGTTTGTTTTTAATAATGGATACACTAAACATCACATGATCACTATTGTTTAATAATGGATACATTTGACTTATTTCAAATTGTCTTCTTTAGTCTTAATCTTTTTGGGTGTGTCAAATGCGTCGTCCAGGGAAGCGAACCCGGGCCAGCTGTTTGGAAAGCAGCTATGCTAACCACTAGACCATTAACGCTTGACAGGTCTTTTTTTTTGTTGTTGTTATTGTAAATTTTACATGTGTCTGAAGTCTCATGAAAAATGTTCAACATTTCTGTTAATAAAAAAAAATGTCCCAAAAATAAAACCACTTGTAGCGTTTTATTACATTATCCTATTTTTAAATAAAAATGTTAAAAGAAAATAAATAATTATCAAAAAAAATAGACGAAAGCTATTTCTAATTAGACAATGCTTTCAAGGTATTAAAATTGTTATACTATTTTAAAAAAAATTGGTAGGGAAGATAAATATAAAATTAGTTCCAGTTTAAGAAATGTAATCAGGATTTAATTACTATTTTTTTAAGGTATTAATTTCACTATATCTTATGCTTACAATTTCTGTAGTTATACAATTCTTATTATAATTAGTTTTTTTTCTTTTTTTCCATTTTATGAAATATTACTTTTTTTTTTCATATGTCAAATGCATTGACCG
Source organism: Epiperipatus broadwayi (assembly GCA_028023455.1). Classification (NCBI taxonomy): domain Eukaryota; kingdom Metazoa; phylum Onychophora; class Udeonychophora; order Euonychophora; family Peripatidae; genus Epiperipatus; species Epiperipatus broadwayi. The sequence continues at coordinate 9,872,429 of JAQFVV010000010.1, read as the reverse complement.
GGAAGTGAACCCGGGCCAGCTGCTTGGAAGGCAGCTATGCTAACCACTAGGCCATCAACGCTTGACTACTTTTTATCATAAATTTAAAGCATTTCATATACATTCCCAAATATAATAATGTTTAAAAGTCCTCCTCCCCTCAATTCTTTAATTATTGTATTTAATACAAGTTGAGCTCCATATAATAATTTTTACACTTATTAAATAATTGTATAGTCACGTGTTTGGGAGATCGTGACATGTTGAGCACAATGGTTCTATTCAGCTGACTGAACTGAGATCATTATATTTTTTTTACTTTCCTCAAAAATAAATCCATAAATTTTAGCTTTTGAATTATCCGTTCTACAACTGCATGCATCATGCTGAGAGATAATAATAAAATGAAATTTAATTGTGAAAAATTAAATAACATTATACCTGCCATACTTTTGGCTTGGATTTAAGACCTGTGGAAATAGCTAAGTAATTTTCAAACGAAGTCAGATAATTAAATTATCCAGTTTGGAGATATCTTATCGTTTTCATTTAAAAAGTTCCAGACTGATCTGGATCAATCCAGCGGCTGATTATAAGCTGATATTCAAAAAAAATTCTAAATATAGTAAATCATTAACCATTATTTAAGAAGGTAGTATATATTTTTGAGTAGTGAGTCATGGTTGACTTTTGCCTGTAAATGAGACTTCTTATCTTTTTAGTAGTAAAAAGAAACATAAGTTTATTACTATAACATTCTAGATCAAAATCTGCATCAGTGCATCATTATCATAAACCATTATCAGTTCACTGCAGGATGAAGGTTTTTCCAAGTTCAATCCATCTCTTCCATTCTTTAACTTCTCTTCTCCACATCACCTCTGCACACTTTCTAATTTCTTCCATCCATCTCACATGTTGTCTCTTTCTGGGTCTTTTACAATCTTTTGGAATCTAGTTTAAGATTTCAATTGTCCATCTATTATCATCCCTTCTAGCAACATGTCCAGATCAACTCCACTTCAGTGTTTGTTCTCTTACCCATATATTGCATTTTCAATCTCTTCTTGTTACTCCTAATATGCATCTCTCCATACTACTTTGAGTGGTTTGAAGTCTCTGTATTGCTCTTCCATTAAGTGTCCAAGTTTCAGATCCATAAGTAAGAACTGGTAAAACATATTTACATTTAGTACTTGATATATATATATATATTAATGTAGTTTGATTGTTAATAGTTAATTAGTTCATAGATTTGAAATGTCATTTTACATAAAGTTTTGTTTATAGGACTTTAGTTTGTATTATATTAAATTATTTTCATGGCATTTAATTAAAATATTAACAAAAACCCCAAAAATTATTAGATGTCAAAAAAAAAAACATTAAATGCGATTCTCAGTTTTCCAAATTTCATTAATTTTATGTTAATATTCAAAATTTTTGTTTGCATTATTAAGATAATTAAAAGATTAGTTACCTTATAAAAGACAGAATAAATACACAATTCTTTTTTTATCTTCCCATCCTTTGATTTACTTTCTTGTAAATCACCATACAAGTTTTTTTGTCTGTCTTTTTAAATTATTTTCCATAGATTTTTTTTAACAAATCCTTCAAACTGTAATACTTTATAACCAATTCAGTTCCTATTCTGATTTATAATTTTTTTAATAAATAAGTTTTTTTTTAATATTGTGCAACATTAAACAAAAATATTTCTGCTACTTATAAGGTAAAATAACTCACAATTATTATATACAAATGTATATACATACATTCATATATATTGCAATAAAAATTAATTGTCTATTAAAACAACTTCATGTAATTAAAAATGAATAATAAAGAAATTGATATACATTTTTTTGAAAGTAGAGAAAATTATATATATATAATCAAAATTACCCCAAATTTACAACTCAACCAGATTAGCTAAAAATAAACTCTAAAACACAACCAATGGTTTCACTGCCACAAGTGGGCTTTTCAAGTGTAAAGAACTACAAAATAACAACATATTTAAACTAAACATTACCCACAATTCCATTTATCTCCAATGTATCCTTAAATATTAAAAGAACTGTTAAATAAATCGAATGTTTCAGAATCATAAATTTTTAATAAATTGTTACATTTTTATTTATCATTCTCAAACTCACTCCACTTATAACTTTGACACCATCCACCTTATATAAATAGAATAATGATTATTAATAATCATTTTATAAACTAGAGATTATCTCCAGCACTGAAATTTTTAATAATAAACAATTAGCACAACATAAATATTCATACAATAGAGCTCTCAACGATCCTTCTACCTATTCAGTTTTCTATCAGCACCAGAGCACAAGTCACCACGAGTGCATTCCAGACAATCCCACAATCATGTGGAGAGAGAGACATGACCTTAAAAGAAAAATCAAAGAGGCATTCTTCATCTCATGAGACAAGGATGCCATAAATAGGAAGGACATGTGCTATGCTTTATCGAAGAAATGGAATTAGCATATTTGCATGTACATTAAACATAGTAGCAAGCTATGATTATGAAGGCAAGATCCTTTGAAGGCACTCAGCTCGTTTATTATTTTTAGTTATCTATTGTACCGTTTATTTAGATATGGTGCAAATATATTGGCAGTTGGTAAAAGCTAAAAAATAAAAGTAAATTTAGATTTTTTTTGACTATAATTTATTTTTTTAAAAACAAAAAAAAACGTACAATGAAAGTTAAATTATTCTTTCGTATTTTTTTTTATGTAATTAGAAATAAAAGTAGAATTGGAGAGAACAAAAGAATTCCAAAAGTAAAATAAAAAGATGAGCTAAAAGAAAAATATTTTAGCTAATTAAAGAATTAAAGATAGCTGAAAGATTCGCTAAAAAATGAGAACTTTGTAATTGAAAAATGAATAAAGACCATACAAGATTATGAAACAAAAATGCCATGATAATAGCATGCGCAGAAGTCTGAAAACTGGGCCTCTAGTATAAAAGGCAGAGGCCAGTTTGAAGAACATCTTGTTTCATTTGTTTCTCTTGTTAGTCCTAGATAACAATAATATATCTAGGATCACGCTACGCTGAAATAATTCGGCATGTCAGAGTGAACCAGAGCTTCTGCGGACATCATGCCTGAAGATGTACACCAGAAAAGCCTTCATGACCGACTAGGAAAATGGACCACAAGATCAACTAATAATCAATGGCCATGAGCTCATTTTAACCCCGAAAAACTATGCATAGTTATCTACAACCATCGTGAATTCACTAAACTTACCGGTAAGCTATGACTTTATTCTCGATTGTGACCAAATTAAACATTTTCAAACAATTTTTAAAAGTATGTTTAAACAATCCCGATAGAGACACTAATTTTCTTGTACAAGAAACATTCATTTTAAGGAATTTTCTAAAAGAAATTTGGAAGTGAACTGTAATTGTAAAATTGTTTTTTATTAATTGATTCATATCTGAATTAACGTGTGTTCTCTCCAATTTATTTAATTAGCAATTTAACGTGAAATACTTTAGTTTGTAAGAATAAAAATATTTCTAATATCAACTTTTCATTTGTATGTTATTAGTGATAATTATTATTTTTATTATTAAATTTATTATTAGTTTAATAAGATTTAAGAATGTAATTTACCTTTGCCAATATGTTTGAATAAGCCCAGGAATAATAATCTCCCAAAAAATAATTCTCGTTACGGTATGATGCAATACCGATTAGTTTAAAAGTATTTTTCTTTTTTATTTGTGAGACATTATATGACGATTTCAGCAGATTTTTTAGAATAAAAGGATCCTGGCACCCATATTAAATAAATTAAAAGCTGATTTCATCGATAGCATAATTCTCAACAATTACTAGGTCGAGTTGATCAGGAAATGTAGTTATGTTTTTAGAAATAGAAATACAACTTTCTTCTTTTTGACATAACTTGATCAACTCGCGTGCAGTTTAAATTGCATGTAGAGGCCTAGCAAAACAGACAACATTATACTATTTTACATTAATAGCTTTTGGGAACAGTTGCGCTGCACACGCATATGTGCTAGAAATATATATTTCCCAAAAGTAAAAAATTATTTGACTTAATAATAAAGATGCTTTAATTTTTCTTTTTATTTCATTTCTCTCAAAGAAGACAAGCTTAACTTCATCCAAATTAATAGTGTGGACTGTATCTCTTTCATGGATTTATAAAGCAGAACTAAGATATTTATTTCTAACCCTACTTTTATGTACCTTATTCTTTCGTTTAAGCTCAAACTACTCTGATCTATATATACCTGCTTATAAAAACAAGAGATAATATACACTACTCCAGGAATAGTCTTCCTATCAAAAATTTCCTTTGAATTATTTAATAAATTATTCAAAGTAATACCCTTTTTCCAAGAAATTTACACTTGAGAAGTTTGCTTGTAGCAGTGAAACCATTGGTTGTGTTTTTGAGTTTATTTTTGGATAGTCTAATTGATTTGTGAATTTGAGATAATTTTGATTATTTTTTGACTAGTTTAGCTTTATGCTGTTAAATTATCAATAAATTAAAATTTACAACAAAATGAAGTGATATACAAATAAAAACTACTTAAAACCAATTGTTAAAAAAGTCCAATTAAAAGTTGAAAAAAATTTATAAAAATATACATTTAAAACAAACAAAAATACCTTTAAAATATAATGTTTTAAATATTTTTAATCAATAAAATAAGCCATCACAAATTTTAAAAATTTAAATTCTAAATCTTCAACTTTGAAATAACAAGAGATAAAAAGATATTTTACATTTGAATCTATAATATTAGAACAAATTAGAATTAATCATTTTGTTTCCTAAAGACTCAAATCAGATATTTTAGTAAAGGAAATTAGAAGCATCAGATTATATGTATATTGACTAAAACTGATTTATATATTAAAACAAATTTTATATGTATTTGAAAAAAATAAAATAAGCATAACAAATAATAAACCACTACAATAATATTTTATTAAACCAATTGTTATAAGAAATTATACACAATAATTGATTAATAATTAAAACAGACTCTCCATATAGTAGTGTCACTCAGTGCCAACCAGAGTAATCAATGGACAACAGTAATGTGCTAGGATAAGAAATAGTGATCATGTGATGTTTAGTGATTAATAATTAGTTAAATCAAAATATATTTAAAAAATATTTAATTTAAGTATATATACTTAAGTGATAAAGTAAGATGAATTGACCTTGGAGAGACCTTCATCTACAGTGGATTGATAATGGATGAAAATAATAATAATGATGATGATAAAGTAAGCTAAAATTTTAAAGTAAATTCAGCCATTTCAACTGTTTATGAATTTAATATATATGTTTTCAAAGTTTTAGAGCTATCTATAAAAGAATATACCATCTTTATACATATAATATAAAAATATATTGTAAAATAACTGTTATTTAGAATACATTAAGATCTTTTTTTTTCTGTCTATTTTAGCAATGTTTAATATAAACTTAAATTATTAGTGGTTACCATATGAAAGAGCAATTTAATCCTTATAGAGTAGATAGAGGGAAAAAAAAGTTTTGATAATATAATAAATATTAAAAATTAAGTGGTGGCTTATTACTATTAACTTTTAAATAACGATTTGAAATCATATTTTATTTTGTATATTAACATTACATATTTGAATTCTTGTTTTTTTTTCATGTGTCAAAGCAGGGAAGCGGCACAACTGCTTATAAGGCAGCTGTGCTGACCACTCGGCCACCAACGCTTGACAATTCTTGTTATTTTATATGGGGACATTAAAAGTTTAATTTATTGGAAAATCTTATAGGCCATAATTAATGATATCAAGCAATTGAACAAATAGAATAATCATATTACTATAGATAGCCTAAAAGTATAATAAATATAAGAATTTATAGCTGTAATCAAATTAATTTGAAGACTCACTATGCTTTTGATTGTACTATATACTAACAAAAAAAAGGTCTCTGATTTAGTTTTATGTTTTTAAACTTCTGTTACATAAAAGAAGTGATAAACTTTCAGTCTGAATAATTTCTTATTCAAAATTGATATTTTTATTATTTTGTTATCTTAAAAACCATCTTATTTCTTATTGGTATGCATACTCTCAGAAAAAATGTTCACAGTTAATATTTGGAAAAGAAAGTCTGCATCATAAAAAAGCAATTTGTGCCAATTTACACTGATATGTATACTGGAGTCATAAAAGAAAGTTCTTGGTCAACACCTAATAAAGAATGAAAATCGTAACATAAAAAACATTCATGAATTTTCTGATGTTAAAACAGGCAAAACTCTAGTGCCACTCAGTGCAAGCTAGAGTAATCAATGGATCCCAGAAGGCTTTATGCACAAGCCTTCAGCATCCATTGATTGCTCTACCTTGCACTGAGTGGCACCACTGCATGGAGAATTTTGCCTGTTTTAATAACAGTTATGAGCAAGCATAAGAAATGATGATCATGTGATGTTTAGAGTTTTAATTTTCTGATGGCTAGTAGACAGTTGTTGAAAATATTATATATATTCTTGAAACAGAAAAATTTATAAAAAATGCCATAGTATTTATATTGGAAGTTAGATTCTGTAAAGAAAAAGCAACTTTAAAACTTTAAAGTTATAAGTTTAAAAAACATAGAAAAATTAGGCAAATTTTACCAGAAAATAATAACTGAATGATTCATCATTTGGCTGATGTGATGTGATGCACTGTGACTTCTCCTTATACGGTCAGTAATCTCTCGGCTACTATATCTAAAGAAACCTATTAGCCACTTTACTTTCCCTGCCCTATGTTTTCCCATATTCTTCTCTATCCTACTCCATCCCATTTCCACAACATAATCTTTGTCAATTCCATAGACTTTATATCTAAATCCCCCTTATCTTTTACCAAGCCCAGCATAAAAACAAATAACCCACTTTCTGTATAATCACTTTATTAATATTTATTTTTCCACAACTTCTTATTTGTACCTTTTCTGCTTTCAGGCATTTACATTCAATTAACAGATGCCTAACATTTTCTATGCCTTCCTTACCCAACTTGCAGACTAAATCACCCACAGTTTTCCATTTATGTGTATATTTCCAAATTGCTAAAGATCCTGTTCGAGTCTTAAACAGTAAACTAGTTTCCTTGCTATTATCATAAATTAACTCACACCCAATATTCCCTTTACTTCTATATATATTTAAACTCTTTTTACTCTCCATACTAGTTCTCCATCTCTCCAACTCCCTATTAAGAGCTTTTGTGATATTCAAGCACCAATAGTGGTAGGGTGAACATTGATTTTAATACCTTTATTTCTCAAGGCAGTACTACTCACTGCACTAATCTTTAGTAAAAGTCAATATTAATTTAAAAGAATATATTAAATTTCATCATTTTAAAAATATTTGCTTTCATGTTATAAAAAACATTAAAATATATGAAAAATGTTATTTTCCACAATAAGAAAAGTCTTAACTTCTCTTGTTTTGAATCCTTAATATCAAGTTTAAGACTACAATTGTGTCACTTCTATAAAAAAAAAAAAAGCCTAATTAATATGAATTGTTATCACATTTGTTTTAGTAAGTATTGATGTTTTTTTTATCTATAAGCAAATGGAAAGATACAGAAGAATATCAAGTTATAACATCTAATCATTTTTTATGGCAATTGCTATTAATTTCCATCTTTTTAGTGCATACAAACTCTTAGGTATTTCTCAACATATATCATTAAATCATAGACCTTATTGAGCTTTTTTTAATGTTATTAAGATAAGTATTGATATTTTTTTAAAAAAATGGATGAATGTGGAGATGCAATTAGACTTAATTGACTATTATTAATTATATTCAAAAGAATAAATGATAGATTTTTAAAAAATTTACTTATCTAACATTACTGATTAAATATAAGTTTAAAAAAATGGAAAAAGATATATAATTACATATAATTTGCTAATTAAAATTTTATGTTATAGCTATAAATATTAGATAGATGCATAACATGATAGAGCATGATAGCATATTTGCATGATATGTTTATGACTTGAATTCAAATCGGCATGGAAATTTTTTTACCAAATTATTAGTTTATGTACAACCCAATTAACCATTGAAAATTGGTCCATAAATGGTATCTAGAGATTCTTAGCTATAGTATAAAACAAGGATGAAAAATTGGTCAAATCCTCATTATTTAATACTATTGAATACACTGTCATATTCATTCTTTCTGTACAACAGTTTTGTGGAAAAAGATTGTTTTATCTTATTTTATTTATTAAGTAGATAAATACTACATTTAGAAAAATCTACTGTAAACAAAGATATCGCAACAATTACAAATATTATGCAACAAACTACTTTATAATTTGTTACATTATTTTCAACATCTTGTTGAATAGTAAAATGTTTTTGAAAAATTCGAACTTTATTTATATATTTTTAAATACATCCAACTGTGAGTAACAGCAAACAAGTTAATATGGAATGCAATGAATAATGAAATTTAAGATGGTGCTCTAATCAAATAAATTATTTTGCAATGCCTGAAGAAGAAAGGATAATATTACTTAAAGCATTGCATTTTATAGTATGTCACTATTAACAGCCAAATATATTTGGAAAAATATAAAAAGTTTGAATTTTTACTAAGAACAACTACATGATGAAAACAATCCAATATATAACTGCAAGTGAAATGATTTGATTATAAGTTTTCAGATAATTAAGCTTTTTATGTTTTGAATTTGGTCAAGGAATTTGACAAATGCACTGTACTAAATTAATATTTAAAAAGATTACAATGTGAGCTTAAGTTTTTTTGATAATATAGTATTAATCTGTTTCACTTAGTTCTGATATTTTAGTTATAAATAAGGTTATATACTTTTCTCATATGATATTTCAATACAGATGTATGATTCTATTTACGAAATATCATAAATTTTTGACAGAGGAGATAATTTTCTCTTTTACATGTCAACTTTATTACCAATTATGATCGTTAGTACTTGATTAGAACATGAGGTTACTGATTCAGATTTGCAAAACCATGTAAAAGAATCCATAGTCCTATACAGTGTAATTAGTTAGGGTAGGAGACTCTGAAACTCAAGGTCCATGGGTGGTCACCCAACACTGACTTCTAGTACTTAAATTTGTTATGAATTCCTGAGCAATAAATTATTAATCTATTTAATTAAAAAGGCATTTACTTTACTTTTGGTCTGAAAAAACTCTTTGCAAAATTGTACAATTTATATAGCAGTCTTTTATTTTTCTATCAAGTTTTGCTTTTATAATATACTTCAAAGTAGTACATTAAAATCAATACTAATACTTGTTCATACAAAGAAAACTTATTGAAAGTATTAATTATAACCGTAATACGTTTTTGATGCTAGAACTCTTGCCTAAGACAACTGTTATATTCAAAATAGAAATATCCTGCATTGATAAAAAATTTCATTTTTAAAGAAAAATTCTTTATTTTATTTTAACCACATGATATATATCAAAGTAAAACATAATATTTTAAGGTTAAATTTAATTTATATTTGATGGAAATATTCCAATTAATATCATCTTATTTTATATAGTCAATTGATTACCATATTAACTTCTGGTTATTAAGTTTTTTAATTAGGAGTGTTTAAAAATTTCATATCATTAACTTGATAATGTATTAGAAATAATAATGACTTTAAAGGATTATACTGCAACAATGCTGGAAATTATTGTTTTTAACATTAACCACTTATCCACGCTTATACAGATAATTATAAATTGAAGTGATATGAAGAACATTTCTAATGCCATCATAAGAAAACAGCTCTAATTTTACAGCAGTTTAAAAAAATAAGTAAGTAAAATAGAATGTTGTGAAAAAATAGCCATGACTATTGTATTACCCTACTGAAGAACTTAATATGAAGACATTTGTGAATGTGAGGTGGAAAATATGTAATAATGAAGACGGTAGACAATTTATAATATTAATATCATTTATGTTCTTTATTACTTTTTACAATGCTTTTTACAACCCAATATTGATGGTTTCAATTGCCCCAGCAATCTTCTTCAATAACTTCTACTTATATTTTATCAGTAGAAGTTATTGAAGAAGATTGTTGGGGCAATTGAAACCATCAATAGTGGGTTGTAAAGAGCATTGTAAAAAGTAATAAAGAACATAAATGATATTAATATTATATGGATTTGGCAGTGCAGTAAGACAGATAAAGTTATGGTAGACAATTCTAAGGAACAAATCCTGTATTTTTATTAATTGGAGGAAAAACATAATTTTTTGATTGGCAAGTAATGTAAATAGCAAAAAGTATATTTTACATGATCACCATTTTTTATGCTTGCTCATAACTGTTATTAATACAGGCAAAACTCTTCATACAGTAGTGCCACTCAGTATAAACCAGAGTAATAAATGGATGCCAGAAGGCTTGTGCATAAAATCCATATCTAGTGCCTACTCATCCAATATCCCCAGATTAGTTTCTGGCTTGTGGCTTCATCAATGAGAAGCCCTGGATCTGAGAGAAACACAATAATATTTTCAATCTAAGCTCATTAGCTCTAGGTGCAGTGCTCTCAGAGCCGCCAATAATAATAATAATAATAATAATAATAATAATAATAATAATAATAATAATAATAATAATAATAATAATAATAATAATAATAATAATAATAATAATAATAATAATAATAATAATAATAATAATAATAATAATAATAATAATAATAATAATAATAATAATAATAATAATAATAATAATAATAATAATAATAATAATAATAATAATAATAATAATAATAATAATAATAATAATAATAATAATAATAATAATAATCAAATTGATTTAATTACAAGACAAATTATATATATAAAACAACTTGAATCACTATAATTGCTTTCATTTTTCACTCAAAATAAATTACTTCTTTATTGCCCTATGTGATTTGGTGCTGTGTTAGCCAGCACTTTCTGTAGCTCAGGTTCCATGGATTATGGTCCAGATCTGTTGCTTTCATGGTTGAACTTCTTAAGAATAAAACTAATTATTTTATATATTTATTTATATTATTTATGAAATGTTTGTAATATATAAAAAAATTTGAATAGACTTGTTTAATTCATTATCTCAAACTAAAATAATGCTGAATTCCATTAAGAAGAAGAGCCTTAAATCTTCTAAAAAAGGAAACGCTCTTTTATCTCTCTTTTATAATCCAATTTAAAAATTATTAATTATTTTTTAACCAGTGTTGGTTTTGCTGGTTATCGGTTTTTATGAATAATACAGAATTTTTGGGTTACTACTGTGTAAAATTTTACCAATTCAAGTTATCAATTCTATTTAGTGAATAAATAATTAATCCTATAAAAGCAATAATAAGATTTCAGATTGCTAAAAAGTGACCATTATAAAATTTAATACAGGGTCAACTTATCTATTAAAAATTTTTCCTGTCATTTGAGTAAATCTAGCATCGTTTATTTATCAGAAAGAGTTAATTTGCAAATGAAACAATGTATTTTTTATTGCATATTCCTCTAAATTTTTACAAGAATGATATTAATATTAAAAATCCAAGACCTATTTCCGTATTTTTTATCTTCTTCAAGAAGTATAAAAGCAATAAGAAAGAGTAGTTATTATACTTCTTGAAGAAGATATAGGAATACTGGAAATAGATCTTAGATACATTTGGCAATGCAATAAGAAAGAGTAGTTAATATTAAAAATATTGTTATACGGTAAGTAAATGATTAAAATAATAAGAATAATGATAAAAAGTAGCGCTCAATCGCAGTTGGCACTAAGATAATAGAAATAATAATAATATTAAAAAAATACCCAAAGTGATTAAAATAATAATCATGCTAATTGAAAAATCAATATCAACCTTAATAGCAATGATGATGATTATTAAAATTAAATTGTAAAACTATTTTATTTTTTCTTTGCACGTTGACATTTAAGGACTAACAAAACAGAGGTCACTCAGAATATTATATTTGCTAATTATAAAAAAAAATAATCTTAAAACACATTTAATGAAAAATAGAAAGCAGCGATAAAAGATGAAAAAAACTTTTCTTTCGCCTGCATTGTGATTTTTTTTCCCGGAGAAGATCTTGCTTCAGCTAAAACAATTTGTAAAAGATTTTATGAAAAGATGTGGAATTTAAGATCTTGTTAAATTATTTTCCTGTCAGCTCAAAATGTTATTACTATTCATCACAGTTCAAATTAGACAGTCAAATTTAGAAAATGATGGAAAAAAGTTTGATTGTAAATGACATGAATTATAACACATAATTTACAAGTGTGAAAGATAATAAATTATCAAAATATCCTAAAATAGTAGATTTCTAAACATGATTGAATAGAAAATACTTTTAGATTACATATTCTTACAGAAAATAATAAATTACGTAGTTGAACAATTCCAAAAGTAGGTCACATAAGTAAAAAATTGACAAAATACGTTTATTTATAAATAATGTCTTGAGAAGATAATAGGAGAGAGTTCTTATTGCTTTTTTTTTTTTTTATCACAATTGTTACTTTTTTAGATGACTTTAAGCTGTTTGGCTTATTAATGGTCTAGGTTAATAAATTATGAATATTAATGATAATGTCGATCATGTGGCTAGACAGTCAAACCTTATTATAAATTGGCTGACTGATTTATAATTGATTTTTAAACATTAAAGTAACGTTGTTGTTTTTTTTTTTAAAATCTAATTAATTCTAAACCTTTTTGATATTAATTATTAAAATTTGGTGAGTGTCTTGTAACTATAAAATTCTTTACAAAAGTATTATAAAAGTCTTTCCTAATATATTCTAGTTTGTACTCATTACACTTTTTCCATGCACATTAACAAATTGTAAATAATTCCTACTTAATTTAAAACGTTTAATCAATGTTTAATATTGCCATGCACTTAGCCCAGTGACAATGTGACAAACTTGAGAGTTAAATGTTTATCAATTTAATTTTTATAGAATTAGTTTTAACAAATATTGTTTAGAATTTGTGTGATTTAAAATATGGCAACTTGAAATATAAATATTTTCATTATTATCAGCGTACTCGCTCTAAATTTATTACATTTATACTAATGAAGGTTTTCATAATTATTACATAATTAAAATTATATAATTAATCTTTAAAGTTAATGTTATATTCAATTTTGCCTATTTCTTTGTAAAGTTCAATTCTTATTTATTGTTATCTGTATATATAATTGTGCATAATGTTTATATATATAATTATAATTGAAATAATATTTTTAAACGGTTTATAAACAATTCAAACAATCTTTAAATCCGCAGAAGTACTTTCGGTTACTTTCAAACCTGCCTCAACTGCTAACTTCTGCGGATTTAAAGATTGTTTGAATTGTTCATAAACCGTTTAAAAATATTATTTCAATTATAATTACAATATTATTTTTAATTAACGGATATTTTTATTTATTTTATATATATATAATGAGTGTGCTAATAGCTTTTAACAAGCTTTTTCAAATATCCCTATTCCCAGACCAGTTTTTAGCTGCTGGTTGTTATCAGTGATTTCCTTGCAATTATAGTTTTGCTCTTGAGATTTTGGTGATGTTATATTGCTAAAGCAATTAATATATGGTGTATCTAAACTTAGTTCAGTCCCATATGGCTGTTTATGTTAGATAGCTGGATTTGAAGATATATAGATATATGAAAATTCCAGATTTTTAACTTAATAGTTAACTATTAGATAAATGCTAGGCTTGAGCTGGTATTTTTACATCTAATATCTGAATATCCTAGCACTTCACTGACAACAGCCAGCAGTTAGAAAATGATCTGGGGATAGGGATATCCAGAAAAGCTTGTTAAGAACTATCAGCATGCTCATTATATAACATTTGTAGTACAATCTTATTAAATTAAGTCACATGATGTATGGCTTGATTTCTTTGCAAACATATATATTTGCTGCAATATGTCCTAAGATTTTTTCAAATATAAAACTGCATAAAGAAAATGAACCATTGCGTTTAATGATTGATTTGGGGGGGGGGGGCTGGTTTTGGTAAATATACAATATGTTCTTCATTTGATTTTGTTAATAAAATCCATAACATTAAGATCGATGTTAATGACCTTATATGTACTCTAGATGTTAGTGAAATGTATGGATTAATTGATCGATTGGCATCTATCAAAATCATTTCCAATGCATTAAGTTTAACAAATGTTAACATGAAAATAATAAAGTTTATAATTGAAACATTCAATTTTATTGATAAAAATATTTATGCAGTTTTTAATAAGGATTTTTATAACATGTGTAATGGATGGCCCATGGGTTTACCTACTGTTGCTCAAATATGTAATTTTATAATTTCTACATATGAAGAAAATATTTTGAAAAAGGAATATTATCAAAAAAATATTACTATATATTATCAATATGTTGATGATATTTTTGTATGTGGTAAACCAAATACAATTAATGAGTTGTTTAAAGAATTAAATGGTTTGAAAGGCCTAAGATGGATAAAAACAGATGAAGATTTAATGTGCATTCAGTTTCTTGAGCTTAAAATAACTAGAAATCAATGCATGCTGGATTACTGTATGACCATTAAACCAATAGTAAAAAGAGGTTATATTCCATATAAATCAAAAGTGCCAATGTCACACAAAATGGCAGGTTTGAAGTCCTTCTTATTTAAAAATAATAGTTTTTGCAAATATTTATCAGATAAAGGCAAAAATATTGAAATATATTCGAATGAATTGTTAAATGTTGGCTACAGTTATAATCATAAATATAATGTTATTAGAGATTTTAATACAAAATATAAAAATAAAAATTTTAATATTAATATTGATTCTCCTTCTAATAAAAAAATATGGATATCAATCCCATATATTTCAAATGATCAAGTAAAGTCAATAAGGAAAATTTATAAAAATATATGTGATATTGCATTTTACACACCTCCTACATTAAACAAATTAATAAATAACTCCAAAGATAAAACCTCATTTATAAATAAAAATTGTGTCATTTATAAATGGATATGTAGGTGTGGCAGTGGATATATAGGTGAATCTAGATGTACTTTGGAAAAAAGAACTAAAGAACACTTGCTATTATTAAAACGTGTTCAGAAATCAAAACAAAATTGCATAGTAGATAATAATATTTCAGCATCTGTTTTTTACAACCATAATAAATAATGTATTTATGGTTTTGACTTCAATTTTAACAGTGTAAAAATATTGGAAATTGAAAAAAATAACAATAAAGGAAAAATAAAGGAAGCTATGCTAATATACAAATATAAACATGACTTAATTAACAGGAAAGCAGCAAACATTAAGATCACGGAATTGTGGAAAAGTTAGCATTTCAAAGCTTTAGTTGACACAGATTACTGGGATAATTGAAAACACTCCTAAGTGGATAAAATTTTTAAGTATTTAGTTACTGTATTTACAAATATTCAGTTATATAATTACATATATAAGTTTATATAAAATAATGAGAGCATTCCTAATATTTTATTAGTATGATGTTCGATCAGTATTTGCATAAAGTAGAAAAACTTAGATAATCCTTTGCACTGTACTTCTCAGATAATGAGGATTTGAGAGGTTATTATCTTTTTTTATCTCTAACAATAGTTAGTTAGTATTCAATAATTGATGATTAATTACAATAATTTTGGGCCAGCTATCTGAAAGATAAATCCCAAGTTTGTTGGAAAAAACTTCAAGTTTATTTAGAATGAAAAAAATCCTTATTATATTCTATAAGAATGAATTATGTAACATTTAACAGTAACTAAAAAAATATTAAGCAGAATACATGAAAAAAAACCTCCAATTTCACCAAGAGATATTAGAAGAAAAGGTTATAGAGGTCCATAAACACCTAAATTAGATTCTTGAAGATCTTGTAGGATGTATAGATTGAAATATTATCAACTTAGAAAGTATAAAGTAGTCTGAATTAATGCTTACAACCATAAAATGATTCTAGTTTCCCAGATTCTTCAAATAGGATTCATCATTAATAATAAAGCACAACACTATCATGAAGCAGCTGCTCAAATCATAACAGTTTTACTACGATTTAGGAAAAATAAATTTGATTAGTATGATTTTTTTAATATTACTAAAAGAAGTAGTTGGGAAAAATGGAAATAATTATTTTTTGATTGCATTATACTATTTTCAGTCAGTTCATATTCATAGCAGAAAGTTATGCAGTTTAGTTCAAAGATATAATGATGGACTCAAGAGATCTCTGGATTAATTACTATTTAAGCAAAGTAAACAAAAAATATTTGATCAATTTCACCTGCCAATTTGGTGTTTGAACATCTTATGACTTTCAAATAATTGACCATTTGATTATTACTGTTATAAAATTTAAACTGGACTTTAAACTCCTTTTTTGTTACAATTATGATAGATTGTTTTGATATACAATAAATTTCTAAATGTGTTAACCTCTGCAGTATCTTTTTGATTATAATCAATTATATTATTCTTTGATCTTTTCTGTAATCACTGATTTCTACTCACGGTCATTCTAGTTGGTTTTATTCCCCCATATTTATTATTAATGTGAATGAACTATTAAACTAAAAAACATTAAACAATTGAATCTATTCAAGTTGTAATCATTTTTAGACAACAAATGAGTATCAAATATTTGATATCATTTAAGCCCAGACAAATTGAAAATTCTTCTCAAAGGCTTATGAAACTGATGTAAACTTTCTGTCAGATATTTTTTGCCATTTTAAAGAGCTTTCAATATATATTACTATAAAAAATTAAACAATCACTTTCTTCTTTAAAATATATATGTTCTCCAACATTACAAGTAACTTCACAAACTTCTTCTAACTTCTTTTCGAAAACTTTATTTCCATATATAAACTATATGAACACACACATATATAATCACATATTATACCTTTCCAACATTTCAACTGTTTTTTCCCAATACATTTTCAAGGACCTATAACAAAAAAATACATATTTCTACAATAATATTTTAAATACAAATCTCTTTCATTTATCAAACATTAACACATCAAATTCACAATAACAAAACATTAGCTATACATTATTATATTTTATTTACATCTTTCTCCCCCTTCTCCCTTTATTATAAAACTTCTTTTTTACATACTAAGTATAAATTTTCAAAAAAATATTAGAAACCATCTGAAACACCTGTAAACAAAATATTATTTAAATCCATTTAATCCACCCCAATTATAAATTTAGATTAGTTTTTAAATAGATTTAAAGGTGTAGATAGGAATTGTAGATAATTGATATGGAGGTTAGATAAAATAGTTAAAGGAGGAATAAATTTATAATTGGGGGTGGGTTAAATGGATTTAAATAGTATTTTGTTTATAGATCGTTTCTAATATTTTTTTGAAAATTTATACTTGATATGTAAAAGGAAGTTTTATAATAAAAGAAGAGGGAGGAACATGTAAGTAAAATATAATAATGTATAGTTAATGCTTTATTATTGTGAATTTGATGTGTTAATGTTTAATATATGAAAAAGATTTGTATTTAGAGTATTATGTAGAGATATGTATTTTTTTGTTATAGGTCACTGAAAATGACTGTAATGGGGGGAAAAAACAGTTGAAATGTGGAAAATGTATAGGTGATTATATATATGTTCATATAGTTTATACATGGAAATAAAGTTTTTGAAAAGAAGTTAGAAGTTTATGAAGTTATTTATAATTTTAAGAGCTTTATGTGTAAAAAAAAAAACTTACATTAGTACGTAATTTCACCTATTCCACTTATAAAAAGTATAAGTGCTATATGTTACTAATATTCCCATTACTTTAACCAATTTATAAATATGTTTTATTTTGTAGATTATTTTTAATTATTTTTAATTTTGTTGTCTTATGTAAAAATTTGCATCTCGTTTTTTTTATACAGATTATCTGAACTTTATTGGTAAACTAGAAATGATAATGAACTATTTTTGCTTGAAAATTAATTAAACATTTTAATTAATATCATTTAATCAATTTTTGTACTTATATTATATTATATAGGCTGAGTTAATATTATAGTTAATATAATTTGGATTTAAAAAAATACTAATAAACAATACAATAAAATAATATTAACAATTTCCTCTGGTGTTAAATTAGTCGTATCATTTCATTATATTTATAGCAGAAATAATTTCTAAAATCATATAAGAATTTGAAGATTTTTTTTTTAAATAAATATTTTGGTAAAAAAAGCCAACAGCTTAAAGCAATTTTTTCAATGTAGATTTTAAAGAAATTGCTATTCAAAAAAATTACAATTTAAATGTTAAAAGTAAAAAAATAATTAAGTGGCTTTATTTACTTAGGTGTTTATACGGGGTTCGAACTCAGACTTTCACACGACCCATCACTCTCAATGCCATCTCATATTGCTGACCCACCTGATCACACACATGTTGAAAAGATAAATAATCACCAATATACGTATTTCATGCTAAATCGGCAATCATCAGTTGGTCTAGATTACTATCCTCACACATATATGTAATCAGTACTCAGCTTTATATTGAGATAGCCAATCTTTATAGACTATATATATGTGTGAGGATAATAATCTAGACCAACTGATGATTGCTGGTTTAGCATGAAATACGTATATTGGTGATTATTTATCTTTTCAACATGTGTGTGATCAGGTGGGTCAGCAATATGAAATGGCATTGAGAGTGGTGGGTCGTGTGAAAGTCTGAGTTCTAACCCCCGTATATATTACATATATAAATGCAGATTTAAGCCTGTACAATGTATTAGGTGTTCATAAGAAATGTGAACACTGTAAATGGTAAAGATGAATTATCATTCATGGACCTCGAGTCCCAGAATATGCAACTTCATCAAATCACTCAGAGCAATTTGAACATCATTCTAAAAGAATTAAGCAACTCAGAATACAAATTAGAAAAATAAATGCCTATAAATAGTAATATTCTTTTTTTTAAAAAAAGGCAAGTAAAATTCATTAATCTTAATAGGAAGACCAATGTTGTTTATTTGTTAGGAATCATTGACAGCAGCATCTAATAATCATATAAATATCATTTTTCAGAATGATCTATCATCATCTATTTTTAGTTCAGACTACTTAAAGGAACCTTCATTATTGGGTTGGGGTATTCATAATTGTTCACCTCATATTCAATTACCAATTTAATCTTTCCAAACATTTGATCAAAATAAGACAATTTCGTACTGATTATCTTTGCTTTGAAATTTCAAATCCGATCTGATCAAGAAACTCATTTGCTTATTTTCTTTGCTATCTATGGAATTTTCAAAAAAATCCTCACCAATACTATTGCTCAAAGCTATCAATACTTTGTTGTTATTCTTTTTCAGTGTTCAACTTTTATATCCCTAGAAAGTCAAAGAATGAATAATTATAATCTTGGTTATTAAAAATAAAATGTTTTTCAGGTTTTTCATTTGCAATTTTGCTCAAAGTTTGTCTTTCAAGAAATCACTTGAATATGATATACTGTGTTGCTGATCAATGATGCAAGAAAACAAATATTTCAGTGTTTTCATCATCAAATTTGATTAGTTTGAAAATATATTATTATAATCATTGTTTTTATTTGGCTATAATGTCATTTCCCCTTTGTAATTTCAATTTTATATTGAAACCTTGAGTTCTCATTTATCTTCAGATATAAGTGTCATCCCATCATGTAAAATTGCTGAGTTTTTTATCATTTCTAAATAAAGATAGAATGGATGAAGGCAATTATCCAATATGATTTTACTCATTACATGTTTAATTTATAAATTATTAAATAGAATGGCAATGAGCAATCCTTTATGCTGCAAAAAGTTTATTTTAAATGTATTATATTCTATTGATCCAAAGTCTCCATTTCATTTTATTTCATTAAGTCTCAGGATATGTAATGTACAGATCTTAAATTATAGAGAAGCCTTTTAATGATGGATTCCAAAAATGATATAATATCAGGCCATTTCTGTGGAATTTTTTTTTATACAAATAAGTAAATTCTTTAACATTATATTCTGTCAACTAAGAAGACTGATTGATAAAACAAACAATCGTATTTTAGAATTATATTTTTCAAGAAAGACAATAAACTGACTTGAAATACTTTTCTAAATCCAACAATAAAATTAAACTGTATTTGGATTCTCTCAGATACAACTAAAGTCTCATCAACAGACTCAGAATAATTCTGTGCTAATGTGCTTTATAAATGGCATCTATTAGTCACTAATCTATGTAAATATGGACAAACATAACATATGAAAACATAGTTTATGCATGTCAAATCTATTGCTATAAGGGTAGGTATTTCTTGGCTATAATCTCTGTAAGTCCATTTGTAATATTTTGTTAATAGTTAAACTGTCAAAAAATCCATATATTAAACAAACATAATTGTACTGTATGATACTTGGATAATTAAAGGGACTATGAACCCAGCTTTCAAGCTCTCACAGTCATCCACTCTATCTAATATAACAAATACACATGACCACATACATGTGAAAAAGTTAAAAGATCTCCAATATATGTATTTTGTGCTGAACCAGCACTAATCAGTTGGTCCGGATCATTATCTCCCACACACATATATAATGTGCTCAGTTTGTATTAAGATAACATAAAATATGTATATTGGTGATCATCTTTTTTACATGTATGTGGTCATGTGTAGCAATTATATTGGATAGAGTGAATGACTATGGGAAGCTTCAAAGCTGGGTTCAAATTCCCTTTAATTACATCTAGGTTAAATATATACACTAAACTTGGATAGTATATTTACTTTTCAAAGAGAGGGTCTTTTTTTCATGATTCAAATTCTATGTGTTTCCTTTATATCTTTGTTGGCAGAATGTATACAAATTGCCTTAAAACAAACAGTGTGCTTAATGTCTTCTAAATACTTTTTGTAATCACTATTTCCAAAAATAATTGGTTTTATCTTATTAAAATATGACAGTTCATGCAGAGTGAGATTTTTATACTCTATGTGAGATTATAGACCAGAATCTATTGATACCTTTTCTGTACATTGGATTATAATATTTTGATATCAGTAAAATAGTATATAACTCAAGTTTCTCATGATAATGGAGGATCCAGATGCAGAAGATAATACTGTTTTTATCTTCATTTGATTGCCTTCATTTCAGATGTGATAGATTTGATAACTCTATTAAGACAAGCATTTTTAAAAAAATTATATGAGTCAAAAATCAATGACAAATTCACTGTCATTATTAATGATAAAAATTATTTTTTCATAATCAGAAATGTTTAGAATTGTCTGGGCATAATTCAAAAAATTATTTAAAAAAGAGAAGAATACTTTTCTGATATGAAGTCTTCACATGATCACCATTTCTTATGCTTGCTTATAACTGTTATTAAAACAGGCAAAACTTTCCATACAGTAATGCCACTCACAAGTTTCCTTACTGACAAAAGTCACAAGGTAGAATCTAGTCTGTAGATATTGGATGAGTAGGCACTTGATAAGGATTTTATGCACAAGCCTTTTTGCATCCATTGATTATTCTGGCTTGCACTGAGTGGCACTACTGTATGGAGAGTTTTGCCTGTTTTGACATGAAATCTTACAATATCATGCTGGGTCAATAAAAATTCAGCTTGATATTAATAATTAATTGCCTAAATGTATTTTAACAGCACTTACTGAATAAACATTAATTCCTTTATTAGATATACAATTATGGGCAACACAACAGATTAAATTTAATAATTGGCTTATTTTGTACCAAACATAGGAGGGTTGACATGATAATACATAAATGTCATTGTAATAATAAATTATTATATTTGAAGCTATAGTAAACAATATATTATCTTTGAAGTGCTGGTTGTAACTGATACACTTACAAATATATGATGTAGTTTGTCGAATTAATGACAAGTTGAACATAGAGATGCTCAAGTAAAGTCATGAGGGAGAGATTAATTTTGGTACTTACAATGTGAGAATAAATAAAAAGCAGTTCAGTGAAGGATGCATTAGTGGAGTTTTAAAAGAATTATAAGTTGAAATAAACAATTGCAGAAAAGTTGGAGTAATTTGAACCACTCACAAAAATGATGCCACTAGAAGAAAGTAAATTTTACTGCAGAGAGGAGCTTTGGATCTGAGAGCACAAAAGCTCCTGACTGATGAAGGCCACAAGCCAGAAACTAGTCTGGAGATATTGGATGAGTAGGCACTCGATAGGGATTTTATGCACAAGTCTTTTGGCATCAATTGATTACTCTGGTTGGCATTGAGTGACACTACTGTATGGAGAGTTTTGCCTCTTTTAAATGATTTGCCTGTAATTTTAAACTCTAAAACATTAAATATCCTACATGATTTTATTTATTTATTTTTATCAAGAATCCTGTATGAAGAATAGCCATTTTAAATGCACATATAAGATTTAAACTTACTTGATTACTTTTGTTATTTTTAAGTAAATAAATGTCATAGTTATTTAAAAGTTTATTGTTTTATATCTTATCGATTTGTGAATTAGAGATAGAAGCACTCTAAGATTGAGAAATTACTGCAAGAAAATTGCAATTTCTCACTGTATAATCACCCAAAAAAATGTTTTTAGAATTGCACCCATATTAGCTATAACAATGAAATTGTGAGAGCAATCTAATAAAAAGAGAAGAAATCATTATTTGTTGTCAATATTTTTGGGATAACCATTAATGTTTGTGGTTGCACTGAATATAATGTATGGCCTTTGTTTGGGCAAGTAATATATGTTACAGCAATATGATCAACAAATATTTATTTACTAATATAAAACAATATCAAATTAGCAGCGATAAAAATAATGAAATGATTTACAATCTCTGCATTATTTCAATATATTTCTACCACGTGATGTATATTTTAAAAAATTATCTTAAAACAAAATACTTCTTTTAAAATACTTTCATTATATAATCGGTAAAACTTCGCCCTATGCAAAGAATGAACTTTTAACATTTAAGAACTGTTTTGATATTGTAAGCACTTTTAATTCATTGGCCTGCTATAAAATTAGGCGTTGTCTTATAAAAGGTTTTTTTTTTTAAATATTGCTTATAAAAAATACATTTTATAAGCAAAACTTTAAATTCATTGCCATCAAATCCTTTTTTTTTTTTTTTGCAAATTATATGTTTGCAAGAATGTTGTGAGTTGTAAAAGATATAACAGTAATAGCCTTTAATCATAGAACTAAAAGTCAAATTAAGCTTTATTTTTTTTAAAAAATACAAAATTAAATAGAAGATAGACAAATCTTAAAAATTTAATATTCTAATAACATAAAAAATTATTTATGTAAAACATTTTTGTTCTCTCTCTATATATATATATATATACGTGTGCATCTTTAGAGAAACAAATAATGGTAAAATATTTTGAGAATACATGAGAATTTATTGGATTCCAAGCTTTCACGCAGATACTGAAGTACGTAGATCGCAACGAACATTATAAAAGATACATTTTTAAAGGTCCATAAATATAATATAGATGTCCTAAACATGGATTTTTTTTTTAAAGTTTTATAATTAGACAATTCCTTTTTATTGAATAACAAGTTAATTTTAGATAGGATTTTTTTCCGTTTCACACCTAAATCACTTATTTTTTTCATATAAAAAAAAAAACATTTATTATCTTTTAGGATTTTCTGAATGGCTACTACTATTAGTTTTGTGCTTTGACATCACTCTAAAGGAATTTTTAATTTTTACCTAAACATAGAAATAATGTGTAATGTTTTTATTAAAATTGCAAGGGCTTGACTGAATGAATATGTGAATCATACAAAGTGTACAAAATAAGAGATTGGTTACTGATTTACAAATGACTTATATATGCATGTAACATTTATGAATTTCTAATTTTTGATTGAAGATATTTTTGAACTGCCCATTATTGAATAAATGGATTTTAAGACAGTGGATATGGCAATCAAACTGTATTTCCATAAATTATCTAGATTTTAACTTTTATTTCTAGCAGGAAATTGTATTCAAAACACTTTATAATTTTAATATAATTATTAACTATTATGTTTTGATTAAATAAACACAATATATTTACCTTTTTAAAGCCATCTATCACATTTCTAGGCATTACTTGCCCATGTTATCATTAAATTTATTTATACAAAGCATCAGTCCAACACACAGACATATTTGTAGTCTTAATATTTTCTAAACATAAAGTTAAGGAAGAAGAGTGTTTTATAATTGAAGATAAAAATGAAGAATTGATTCAACTTAACCTCCAAGTTGTAATGGTAGATGCATTTGTATGTGTAATTTTGATTTCTATTTATTGAAAAAGAAAGACATTGATACAGGTAATTTCAATCTTCAACAAAATTTATTGCCAATGACTCACAAAATAGTTTCAGCACTTAAGATTTATCTCAAATCAAGATCCTTTTTTTGAATGTTCAACCAAGAATCTACAATTGAAAAATTATGGTATAAAAATGGAATTTTTGTGATGTTCCTAACAAATTTCTTTTTCCAGATCCAATAATAAAACCAGCTGGATTTGATTTTTCTAAATGCAATTAGAGTCTCATCAATAGATTCAGGACAACTCATGATCATTATTCTTATGTGACTCATAAAATGACATTTATCAGCCATAGATCTATGTAAATAAACACAAACATAAGCTATAAAACATATCCTTACTAACTATAAAATCTATGACAATCATGGCAGAATTAAGGACTTCATAATGTCACTGGTGAATCTTATTTACAGATGGAATTTCTGCAGTTCCTTTTGCAATATTTTGTTAATAGTTGTCATAAAAATATCCATATAATAAATAAATAATTACTTCATTGCAACAAAATAATAATAACAATATTGATGATCAGAGACTAAAAATATCTCCCAAATCATCACATGACTATCACTATTTATACAATGGCATTCTACTTCCTTTCAATCGTTATCATGGTAGTTTGCCATTACTTACCATTTCCTTAACATATTTAATTCTAGCATCGCAGTCTTAAAGAAACTGTATACTTAACAAAATATTTAAGTGATAAAGTGTTAAATATGCATCTACAAAACTGAAAGTAAAAATTAATAAACGAGAGGATAACATTTTTATTTGTTTTGCTTTAATAATGCCTTATTTGTAGATATACTGAAATTTTATCTGTTTAATGAACCTGTTCGTAATTTATGTAAAACATAATGCAGAATGAAATGTAAAAATAACTGATGGGTATTAGTTTTAGAAGCAAAAATAATAATAATAAAATCTCCACCATAACCCCCTGCAAAAAAAGAAAATGAATGAAATGCTATGAAATGATATGTTTATAAATAATGATCAATTAAAATTTTAAATCAATAATAAATCAAAAATAGAAAGTTATTGATTTTATTTTATACTCTTCAGAAAATTTTTTAACACATTTTTCCACTTGCGATTTCTTTGATTCAGTGTTAAATAATATACAATAAAATAAAAATACATAATTCTTTTTATATCTACCAAATTAAAAAGTAATTTAAAGATTAAATATTTGATTCAGAATAAAACAAAAATAATTGAAGTCATAAAAATAGGTATATGTATGTTTATTTAGCTATATATTAATAATAATCGAAAGAGTAATTATTCAGGAATTTATAATTAAGTTCAAACATCAGAAGTAGCACTACCGGAAGTAGGATCCATGTATATTGACCTCTAGGGATCACCACCCTACCACTGCACTAAAACATGCAGTATTAAAGATTTTATTAGTGGTTGAAATAGTAGTTCTGAAGCGAATTTTTAAACCAAAAAATGATCAACCACATCAATGTTTATCAAGCGTTGTTAGCCAAGAGGTCAGCGCAGCCACCTTGCAAGCAAGTAGTTGTTTGCAGATGGTTGTTGTGGGTTCGCTCCCCCGGCCGATGCTATGACATATGGAAAAAAAAACCCACATCATGTTTATTTAATTAACAATGCTTATGCACTTTGATCATTTCTGTTTTTGCTTTATAATCCCACTTTTTTTATTGTAGTTTTAATATTGTAATATTAATTAATAGTGATCTTGCTTTTTTTTTCTTTTTTCAAATTTTTTTTCTTTAGCATGTTTAGTATTCTTATAATATTCATACTCTTCGTACATGTCTTCATCATCTCAGTTGCTGTTGTCAATCTGATGCCATGCATTGTTTAGCACAGTGGTAGATTATCAACTATGGAGTTCTAGCTTCATGTATTGTGGTTCTGCTCATTATTTTCAATGTTCAATCTTCTTATAAACTCCAGAGCAATTAATTATTTGATTACTATTTCATTCATTTCAAAACTTAATTTATTCAAAAGGTATGTTACAGTATTGAACAAGAGCAAGAAAATCAGATGATATAAGGAGAAGAGGTTAATGTTGTTATACATGATTTGCTATTAATGAATATTCTTCTATTACAGGTCTTTAAATTGTTGTAAGAAGTACAAGGATTCAGAGTGGTCAAGATTGCTTTGATAGTATGAGTTAGATTTATCAAAGTTTTAACAGGTGGGAGCATTATTGGGTTTAGTGATTTAAACATAACTTGATTTGTTTAGATGATGAGATAGCATGTGTGTTAACTGCTATTGCAGTCAATTATGTTGTTGAAAAGAGAGCCCATGTATCATTAAAAGTTTTGATTGTGGAGATTTGGAATTTGACTTTTAGTCAAGTAACTGAAAAATTTTCAAATCACATGTATAAACTTAGAGGTGTTTTTTCCCATATATAGAAACCCTAAAAAACAATAAACAAACACAGTCTTCTATTTTAAAAATAGTCTATTAATTTCAATATATATACACAAATCACAATCAACTTCTTTATAAATATTGATTTATTATGTGAACTATTATAACATACAAAAATATATCCCCAAAAGAATATAGTCGAAATGTTGGAGTATATTTTTGCAATAGTTCATATAATAAATCAATATTTATAAAGAAGAACTTGATGTGTGGTTTGATGTATATATAGTTTGTAAATATAACTATTTTTTTGGAAGAACAAAGGTTGATCTGGGTTGGTCAAATTAATATTAATTTACTGACTATAAAAATTAATAAATATGATTATAATCTATTGCAGCATTCCATACTACTGAAGAACTAGTTACATTTGTATGGGTACTCATCCCATTGAGATCTTTATGATTACTACTGTATTTTTTCTGAACTCAACTTTCAGATGTCCACGTTTATTCTTTCTCTTTTCAATATTCTTATTAATCTTTTCTGAAAATCCACTCCCACTATCAGGAACCTAATATTGTTTCCTTCATTCATAACTTTCCTTGACAGGTTGTTTTATATAAAAATATTGCAAAAAGTATTAATTCTAAGCGAAAAAATGAGTATTTAATCATGAGACAAAATTTGTTACTATTCAAACTAAATAATATTCATTAAGGCTGTAGCCTCAAGCACATGCATATAAAATGCGATAGCAGGGACCTCTGCAGGTCTTAAAACTACAAGCTTACTCATTGGAAGAAAAATGTATTTAAATAAAATGATTTTGATAGAAAACACAAATATTTTATTAAAATTTGTCCTTTTTAAAATTATTTTTACTAAACTCCGCAAAAGTTCACTGTAAGACTAATTACTAGACATTCTGTGTTCTAAAAATACTGATGAATTGCGTTAGAGGATCTAAAGAAAGATTATTGTTCTAATAATTCTCTTATGCTGGGTTACACAATATATTCTGTAATAGACTTTTCTATAATGTTAAATAATAATTTTTGTTATTTGTATAATATTAATATCATTTACTTTCTTTATTACTTTTATAATACTTCATATAATTACAATCCACTATTGATGATATGATTGTCCATACAATAAGCCTGACCATTTTGCTTTAGCTCTTGGCCTGGAGCAGTTGGCTTTCATTATCTGCTGTTCTAGGTAAAGAGTTTTTTAATTGAGAAATTATAAATGAATAATTCCACCCATAAAATATTTCCATGTATATATATCAGCAAACACAATTACTTTTCTACCCAATTGCTTTAATATTTCAATCAGAAGACTGGTTTTCATCAGAAATTTTATATATATATATATATATTGAAGTAGTATTATTTGTCTAACATCCTGTTTTATCTACTATGTTCCATAGTAGTATTCTTTCCCTAATTTAAATCCCTCCAAGTTTGCATATATTAATGTATATTGAATGTATATTGACATATATGTACATATATTTATATGTGTTTGTGTACATTTAGAGATATTAATGTCTGTATGTGTATTGTTATATAAGGTGTATACTAAGTTCTAAATTATATATATTAAATTAAAACTAAGTTGTATAAACATTGTTGTATGTGTAAGAGAGCACCTACATATATATGCAAATGAAGCATTGCAACACAATTAATTTATTTTATTTTTAAGTTATTATAAATTTAGAGTACAAATTTACTTTTGTTTGCATATAAATTTTCAATTCCAGAGGTGACAAGATTACACATATAGCAGAATGTTTACAAAACTTAAATCTCTTTTAAAAGATCATCAGTTTCATGGAAAATCTCACATCACATGCACCTGGTTTAATTTTGTGGTAACCAAGAACAGATTTTTTAAAATAAGTTTAAAGTAAATGTTAAGACAAAAGAAAGGCAGTCAAGCTGCACCATTTTATAAATAAGTTTTATTTTTGTCTTTTCTAAAGTTAATAAAGATATGTTAAAACTCAAAATTAAAAACTTATAAAGTGTAAACAAGTTCATGGCTTTTGCAGGGGGGAGTAAAAGAGTTAGTATTAAAAAAACCCAAAATTTAGCACTAGATGTTCATTTTCTTAAATTAATGATTCAGTTGCTGCCAGAGGCTATGTCTGATTTTACAATGAAAACAATTGGCTAGAAGGCAACAAAAGAATGGTCCATTGGAATAGAGGAGTTCAGGATCAACAGTTTACCAAGAATACATTGGAGACAAGCCAGCCCAGCAGAGAATATTAATGCCAAATACAATGAAGGATGCCTCAGCTAGAAGAAAATCAGTAACATTTCTTTCTGCAGAGCTCTTAAAATGAAATCTAAAATTAAACTGTTTTAATAAGTTTTTTAAGCTAGCAATATATTGTTGAACTTTCACAAATTAACTTCTAAATGTTTTTTCAATAAAGTAAACTAAAACTATTAATAAATTAAATGTAACTTCTAACTTAATAATCATAATTGTAACAGTCTTGCCTATTAAATAAATAATAATAATTTAATAATTGTCATAAACATAATAACTGAAATCAGTTATTATATCTATACTGTCCCAATATGCAGTCATGCCTATTCTTTTTTATATTATTTGTTATTGTTTTGATTTTATGATATGCCATGATTCAAAATGGGGATTAGTAATATTAATATTGATAATATTAGAGAGATAATTAGAAGCTCTCTTGTAAATGATTTATGCTGCTCTTTAGCATACACTTAAATCTCCAATTTGATACCTATCTTACATATACATATATTTAGTTAAGCTACTATGTTTTAGCTTATCATGATTAAGGTTTGCATGATAGTAAACTATGTCTAGTTAATTAATAGCAAGAATGATATTAGAAAGCATATTATAGCTCATTAAGTAAGTCCCAAATATGCTTTTTCCTCCATAGTTTATGTTATAAACTATTCAGATTTAATCTGTAAACTAGATCACTTTAATTAAACCCTTTTTATCATGTTTTATGTATACTAATTTACAAACTTGGATAAGGTTTCACAGGAAGAAACTATAGATTTAGCACATTAGTTTATTTTAATATTTTGGAAAGCATTATAAATGTGTTCTTATAAAGCACATATGTGTAATATGCCTTGCTATATATTTTTTTCTTTATTAAAATGGGCTTCAGGTTTAATGCTTTCCCATTAGTATTCATTCAGACAGCTCTTTTTTAGAACTGGAACATGAGGGTCCAGAACTGTATTTAAAGGTGATCCACTCTCCTGAACTAAATGTTCTTATATTTTGTAATAGCAAGTCATACAGTCCATGGTAACTGAGTATGAGTAATTGCACATTCGGGCCACAACCTTTATTTGGTTTATATAGCACCATAGTCTCTGAAGTTATGCTGCAAAACATAAGTTCATCTCTCCATGTTATTATTCAGTTCAGCATTGATCTGAACATTCGATCTAGTTTATATAAAACAATCTCCATAGGGAGCACATTATTGCTCATTATGTAATTTTAATAAATAAGTTATATTAAATATTGTCATTCTTGTAAACTGAGCTCTTAGAAAACCTTATAGGAATTGCATAGCATAATTCAGGCATGATGATAAACCATAGATAATAATAATAATAATTGTAATAAACTTGAAATTAAATGATTTAAAGTGCATAAAAGATGAGACCTTGTATTTAACTCTGCTCATTTTTATAAAAACACCTGTGAGTATGCACTTCCATTTTGTATTATTTAACTTATATTTTAATAATTAAATATATTTAATTGTAATAGTGTTTAGTGTGTTATTCATAACTCATCCTAAATCTTATCCAAATCTATTTTAATTTATTGTTAGTTATTAATATATGCATTATCTAGTCAGCCATATATGTGTGTGTGTTTAGTTAGTTAATTATTAATGTAGTCGTTATTTCCTGAGTCTCATACTTTACCTTTGCTACTGCCAGCATGTGAACTAAAAGAGGCCAAATGTAATGTTATATCTGTCATCCATCATTGGTGAAGGAACTGAGGTGCAATCTGATTCAAGGTCTCAACACCTTATCTAGATCAGCTTTGGGATACTTGCGTGAATATACAAATATGACTGTTACAATATATATATATATTTACTAATGCAATAAACCTTTAAGTATGTGCACTTGAAAATACGAAGGTAGGGACCTCTACAGGTCGTAACCACAAGCTTACTTATATATAATAACCAAAAAAAGAAAGATGAAAAATAACCACAATGCATAACCAGAATGCTTGACCAGAACCTTTCACTGGACCAAACAGTCAATAAATTGGGCAAGCTAAAATTTATAATGTATGAAAGACAATCAATTAACAACCATCTCAAAAAAACATCAAAATAAATATATGATAAATTAAGCAATAATATTGGCTATGCTCAGATGGTTTCAGAATGCCATATGCCACAATAATAAGATTAATAAAGATAAATAACAATGAATCAAAACAAATGCAACATTTAATAAAATTTAAGAGAAGGAGACTTCTCATACTCTTATAAATTATAACTAATCTTATTATCAGAAGCATACATCATCAAAGGGTTAGGTTATATTAAAAATTCTCCACCTATAACACTTATTTCAATCGTAACACATCTAACAACCATGACAAGCATTTTATTATAATGATCAGATCTACAATTTTTTTTTTCATAAAAACAAAAACCTGTTTTATTACAGTTTACCACAGTGATATTTCTTAAAACAATTTCGCTGTAAATTAAAATAATTTCTCTAGCACTCTTTTGTAATTAATATCTCAGGATTCTTTTAAAAAATAGTTTAACTAATGTGAACTTTATTCTTTTTTTTTAAATTTAGGATTATTTGACAAATAATGAAGTCTTAGTAATAACATAGTGAGATATACTCTTATCCTTAAGATAATATTTTCCTAACTTATAATAATAACTTTCACAATTAAAAATAAACATGATATACTTTTAATTTAGAATATAACTTACTAGGAAAGCATTCAGATGTAATGAGTGGATACGAGATTTTTTGTCATTCAGGATACCATACTAATACATCCTATACAACTACTTTTGAACTTAAATTAAACAATTCCACCATTTAAATTTATGATGAAGAATCAAAAACAATTTTTTAAATAAAGTAAAATGATTTCATTATGTAATCAATGATCCTTTAATAAATAAAATTGGTTAAAGTGATTCTTCTTTTTATCTGAAATGCAATTATAATAAGATGGCTTCCATGTCAAATAAGATATGTTCATGTATTCTCATTACATCCAATTAAGGATAAATTTATAGTAAGTTTTGTAATATTTAGATTTTCTGAATAATATATGTGTGTGAATAATGATAAATATTCAAGTAGAAAATTAACAATAAAATAACATTTATTTTTGACAATAAAGACACTTAACATGCAAAAAAAATTAACATCTTACAATATTATCAGAATAAATTGTTTAAATACTTAATTGTACAATCCACTATGAAGGAAAATTATAACTGTATAGTTTACAGATGAATGAGTGAAAATAAAATAAATACTAAATAAAAACCATTATTTACCAGTTAATGAAACTTTCTGCAATATTAGTATTATAATAAATTTTCAATTTTACAACCCAACCTTCCATTATAGTATCCCTTATGAATGTATTTAATACATTTCAAATATCACTTACCAATCCCTGTTTAAGGAGATGCACATCCTTTATTGATGTCAAATACTTAACTTTAATTAAATGCTTATCAGGTTTAAATCTGGAAATACTGGCAAAGCGCAGAAAACAAGATCTACACATCAAATCAATAACAATCTACACACTGATTAACCAAGAGTGCAACTAAAAATAAGATGATATTCATCAACACTAACAAAATATATCAATTGCTAGGATAAGTCATTGCAGTACAATACATGTGGCTGTATAGAAAAATACATTATAAATAAATCTGCATTTGGGATAATAAGGCAAAGCAAAAAAACAAGTGATGGCCTGAAGTCAATGAAAGAAGCATCTACATCTGAGGGTAATATGTAAGCTAGGACCTTATCTCTAGAAATAAACAATGAGAATGGACTATCAAACATACAATGAGAACAATAATTGTTAGCTTAAATAAAGAATTCTATGATTAAGTATGAGACAAAGAATAATATAATTTATGTAAAATATTATGACATAAGAGAGAGACAAAATAAAATCTATTTGAAACACTGGTAAAATACATCAAAAACAAGAGAACTAATGTCACAATCTCTTAAATAATACATCAACATACTGATATGTAATGCTAATAATGTAAATAATTATTGCCAAATATAGCTTAATAAAATAAATTATGACATAAAAATAAGCAATAAAATATACATCAGCTTCTATTATGTTTATCATTAGCATATATATCCATATAAATAACTTCATAAAAAGTAATTAAATATAACTCTTGTAAAATACAATATGATAAAATAGAAATAGTCTAAGAACTTTTGGATAAATGCAGATTACAACAATTTATAAAATTATACCAAATAGCAATGTATGAAATAAAAGGAAATATATAGTATCATAAATATTGAGACTTAAAGCCATAACCTTTTTACCATATAAAAATAAACTCCTTCATCCTTAAAACAGGCAAAAATCTCCATACAATAGTGCCATGCTGTGCAAACCAGAGTAATCAATGGATGCCAGAAGGTTTGTGCATAAAATCCCTATCTAGTGCCTACTCTTCCAACATCCCCTGACTAGTTTCTGCCTTGTGGCCTTCATCAGTGAGGTGCCTTGGATCTGAGAGCACTGCACCTAACTCTTAGGATTTTCACTGATGAAGGTCACAAGCTAGAAACTAGTCTGAGAATGAGCAAGCATAAGAAATGGTGATTATGTGATGTTTAGTGGTTTAACTCCTTCATCCTTACTATTTAGAAAGACAAGCACTGTAAATGCCATTCTGAACACATTGTAGATTTCTCTATATTATTTAAATACAGCAAAATTCAAATTTCATGTAAAGCACATTAACAAGAACATTAAGCAATAAATTTTTATGTAACATTTGCACAAGAATATATTTATGGGCATTTAATTTTCATAAAATATATTTCAAAATAAACACAAGTAATGATGC
Source organism: Epiperipatus broadwayi (assembly GCA_028023455.1). NCBI lineage: Eukaryota > Metazoa > Onychophora > Udeonychophora > Euonychophora > Peripatidae > Epiperipatus > Epiperipatus broadwayi. Next base: position 9,838,357 of record JAQFVV010000010.1, on the reverse strand, counting down.
ATCTTTAATTTATCATACAATACTATATTAAATTCTTATCTTTATGGAAAGCACATATTCATGATGAAGTTGAGGAGTATTTGTTTTTTTGAGAAATAATGTATTCCATAGCAGAGCAGATTCTTGACTAATAATAATGACAAGAGAGAAGTGTAGACATTTATAATAAAATGATGTTTATAATAGTTAAATAAAATTAGTTTAGGAGCATTCATGTTCAAATTATCTGCAATATAATGTATTTGCTGCAGAGAAAAGCAAATAATTTAAAGATAATAATACAAAATCTGAATACATCTGGATCTCATTTTATGCAGAAAACATACACAAAGAAATTGCACAAAAATAGACATAACTCATCTTGAAAAACGAGGGATACATACTGTAATTTTCCAAAAATCGGATAAAAGCAAAGCAACAACATAAAATTACTTTAAAATTTGCATTAAAAAAATGAAATAAAATATGTCTAATAAAAAATTTCAAATTTGAAAAAATTGATACAAGACAAACTTTTTTACTTTTTTTATTAACTACAGTATTTAATTTTATTCAAAACAATATATTTTTATGCATAATTTACATTTTTTTCAAACATGTATGGTATTTTAATCATTATCGCTATTTGAGATCAGATTCATCACAAGAGGAAATACAACTAGTGCCAACTTCATTTTTTTAAATTGGTCTTATAGTGGATTCACCCAAACTAAAACATTTTCCAATCACTGTTGATCCTTCCTATTTCACTAAGCGATCTAAAATTGAAATTTTTGTTTCCAAAGAAATTCATTTTCTTAGATGTTTTTTCCTCTCCATTAGGGTAAACTAAAAGTTTAAAATAAAAATAAGAACTTAGACTTACAATAATAAAAATATATCGACTCACTACTGTTGGGCAAAATTTAATTCAAATTAACAATTAAAAATTAAATTCTTATTTTTGTCTTTAATTTTTTAATTTTCAATTCCGTTTAAAAATCAAATTTCATCATTTCACATCACATTAATTTCAGATCCCATTACTTAATTTTTAAATTGTTAATTACAATTAAAAATCAGATTTTAATTGTCAAATTTAATTATGCCCACCACTGTTACTCACCTTTTAAAAATAAACTTGTGGACACTAAATGATTAATTGATTACTCTTTTTTAAAAAAGCCAAAACAGAATGTGATTTAAAATGCAAAAACAACAACATACATAGTATTTTTCATCTATAATGTTTGAACAGATTTATATTATAATCTTGTAAAATTTATGACTTGCGGACACTAAATGATTAATTATGTACTTTTTTAAAATGCAAAAATAGAATTGATTTAAAATGCAAAAACAACAACATGCATAGTATAGGCATCTATAATGTTTGAACAGATTTGCATCATAATCTTGTAAAATTTAATGTGTGTACATAAAATGGGGAAATCCTGATTTTAAATGAATTATGAACTTCTTTATTGCATAAAATCTATTACAGTACTATTATAAAGTGCTGAATATATTGAAATTATTAGATGGAAGTCGACCTCTGATAATGCACTATTACTTTAAATATGGCGTGAGTGTGCAAAATTTATAATATTTAAAGTAATAGCACATTATCGGAGCTTGACTTCTGATCTAATAATTTTTATCACATAAAAGAAAACTGCATACAAAGATATTAAGAAGAAACATGAATTGCATAACTTCAAAATCACATTAAATAAATCTGCATAAAATGAGACCTGGGTGTACATTCTTTATTAATATTTCATTGCATATCATAAGCATATAAAAGTAACAAAGGCAATAAATTTAACTTTTATAATTTAGGAAAATATTTTTTCTTGCTTTTGTTGAATTCAATGAGTGAATAGCTTTTTCCTGCTGATACCAATAATAAAAACATAATTTTAAATGTACTAGCATTAAAAAGAATTTTTTTAAAATAAATGAATAATAATTATCCTTTTTAAAATCAATGTGTTTGAATAATGAAACATCCATTATAATAATCTCTAATATATATTTAGAATACATTTTAATGATTCAAAAAATGTCATTTTAGTTTAAATTAAATATTTCCTTGTCAGAGCATAATTAAATTTAATTAACACACTTATAATGTTTTTCTATTATAAGGAAGATTTTGCAATCAGAAATTTAATAGTCTATCATTTCACACGATAAACCCCAAAAACCTCCTTTCAAAATGTGAACTTTTTAGGCAAAAAAATATTTTTTCTTAAATAAACCTGCTTAATAATAGTTACATAGTCCAAAGTTTTTAGTAATTTTAATATTTCTGGATAAATAAATTTAATTTATATGTGTTTCTAACAAGAAAATTAGAATCAATAAAAGTTTTTAACAATGATGCTTTATGCAGAAATCCACCAAAGTACATAAGTCATATAAAAATAACTTTAAATATTTTGTTGACTTTTCCATTGTATTTCCTTGCAATGTAAATTTTAAGTATTAGAAGTTTCAGTTTAAATCTTTTGAGCCTGGAAAAAATTATTTAGCAATTCATATTTTTGCTTTAAGAAAAAAACAAAAATTTATTAGAAGCATTTAAAACTTAATAAAATTTAACAAGTAAATGAAGAAGGAAGTAACTGGAAAATGTTAGTGTATTCATTAATTCTATTTATAAATATGTCATGTGACTGATTTTTAATGAATGAAATTGAACTGTTATTAAACATTATAAATTAATTAGTATCCTGGGAAAAAATACTAAAAATAAAGTAAATTCCATGACTGTCTAGACATTAAATAATTATTACAACTTTAAAATAAATTATTTACAAAAACTAAGAATGTATTATAATAAAACTAAAATATTATATAACATATTACATTATTTCAAATATATTATTTTACATTATTCCTTTAATAGTATATACATTCTTTAATTGATTTAAGCTCCCAGGTTATTTTTAAGTAATGCTTTTTAAAACAAGATTTTTAAAAACAAGTTTTAACATTCTACTAATAAGAAAGTTAAAATAAAAATTTACATGCCATGCATTCTCACACACCGATAAATTCCTTTACCTGAAAATAGATAGCTTCATTAATGAAATTAATTATTTATGTTTCTTAAATTAACTAGTTTAAAAATTATTTAATTAAACTAATTTTATCATAATTATCATTAGATAAGGCATACTTCTTATTAACAAATTGTTTAAATAAAAATGCACTTTTATTGATAGATGATTTAAATATTAATAACTTAGCATTAAACATTTAAACCCATCTTTAGATTATTAACTCTAATATTGACCTTTAACACATTAATAGTTCAATTAAGATAGTTTTTTTATACATTTTTTTAAAAAAATTAACTTACTAACATTTCAGGATAATGATATCTTTAAAACTAAGCATTTTAAAATCATGCACAATTACTTGTGGGTTTAAAGCATTACACCCAAACTATTAAAATAGCTTTTAAATCTGCTAAAACTTATAATAGTTGTTATAAATTGGCTCAAATAATATATCAACATGTAAAAATATTAAGCAATAAGACAATTGGCTTACTACAAAAATTACACTAGGAATTTTTTTTTTTAATACTAAGCAATCCTATAATGGGATATTTAGGTTTATGGACAAATTTAAAGGTCAATATATATATATGTGTGTGTGTGTTTGAAAATTTGACAGTATGAAGTATGTATGTAAACATATTCAGAGTAAAATAATCTCCAAATGTTATATCTAAATAATGAACAAAATCTCATAGCAACAATGTCTAGTTGTTATTCTTGGCAACATGACAATTAGATAATGCAGCTATGAGATTTTATACATTATTTAGATACAGTATTTGGAAATGTCTTTCCCATAATCATACTTACATATGTAAGGATTAATAATATAATGATTTACACTCAAGAAATATTATGAAAGGAAATCTACTCTTGTTACATGCACTATAATATAGACATACTCCATTATTAAATATTTTAAAACCATAAGTAGTCCACCTACATCTAGGGATTATTTTTAAATAAACCACCATTTATTGATCTGCTTGAATTTAGGGCCTCTCCTTATTAATTTGTATATTATTTACACAAGTTCAGATTATATATCACAGAAAAGAGATAGTTTCTCATTTTTGATTCTCTGTGCCATATGAAACTACTCTTCACACATGGAATATAAAATAGACAAGCACTTTCCCATCAATAAAGATTTTAAAAGCATAATTAGTCAATCTATGCTAACTTTTTTTAGTAGTACAAAAAAGTACAGCTTTTTCTAAATAGAAAATGTTTTTCTGTAATATAACTATTAGTGGTACTTTTGCTTTAATAATTATTATAAGGCTTTTGATTGTGCTGACAATTACAGACAATGGAAATCAGAATATTGGGCATTAAGACTAGTAGAGAACCTTATCATTGAGGCATTCTAGGATTGTTAAGAATTCATTGTAAAAACAGAAACTCATAACAGTGAAGAGTGTCAGGCTGCAAAAGGTAGTTAACCAGCTTTTTGTTTAAAAAATATATTAATCTACATTGAGAAAATGTGTATACTTGTATCACATTAAGATATGATGCAAATTTTTGCAGAAAATTGAATGTTTGAGGTAAAAATTTGAGAATTCGAAATAACAGAGCTGGTCATGAACCATGAGTTTTGAACCCCAGATGTTGCCCATATCTCTTCATCAAATAATATAGCACAAAAAGTAAAGAAATGATTTTTTAACTGGAATTGCATCAGAAATAATAGAACTGGGCCACAATTAAGATATTTTACTCCAAAGTCTGTTACTCTATGACTGCACCAAACTAAGTAGCATTTCAAAGAAATTGGATCTGTAAAACTAAAAGACCATTATCTTAAAACTCTGTATTCTTGCATCTAAAGGGCCAGGTTTGATTCCCATGCTAGTACTGTCATGAGTCAGACCAGTAACACCTGAAGAAGAGAGGAGAATATACCTTGAAATATTGCATATATTACTAACAGATGAATGTACTTTGAAAATTTAAATAGTTAAATTGTTCTAAAGACATTCAATAGGTTACATTAGATGATGGGAATAATTCATTATATAACCATTAGAAGCCAGTCACCACCTAAACATAACAATATAGATAGTAATCAATATTTCTCACTGTTGTCAAGGCAACCTCTCTTCATTTTTTTTTAGCTTTAAGCATTATTTCACTTATTATTCAATATATAAATGCAATTAAAATATCATCACAAATACATTGGAATATTTTGTTAAAGCATTTGAATGAATTTTTTAAAAAAAAAAAAAACCAAAATTGTAATTTCTCTACATTATCAATATATCTTTTAAAAAATCCGATTTCAGAGAACAAATTATGGAAAATAAATTAAAATAAAAAGGCTTCTTGAATGATTAAATAGAAGTCAGAAATAGTTATAATAAATTTAATAATTAATAAATTGGATAGTATATTTATAATGCTCTAAGATTATTCTTTCGGTAAATTTTAAAGTAAAAATAATATAGATAAAAATATGAAATAAAACACCATTGAATGAACAATTCATAAATTAATATCACTGCTATAATTTGTTAGTAATTAAACTACTTCAATTAAAGTAGGTTTATAGTTTTGAAGAACATAATTTTCATAGCCATCTATATTAAAATTGGTACTTTATTACATATTAAATGTCTATAATGACAAATGTGTAGACTTTTCTTGTATTATAATATATGTCAAGTGCATTGGGACATAGCGATAGAGAAGCTGAGTAAGGTAATACTATAATGGCTTAGCACTTTCAAGGTTTGTTGTACCCTCACATTCAGAACAGAATCAAAATAGAAAAAAGGTTGAATATTTATAAAGGCTGATAATATTTAAATTTATGTAAATTGGAGTTCAATCCATCCATTTTTTGGAAAAGGGGGATATGATTCTTTGTGTTTTATAGCATAGGTGTTTTTAGCTATATATCATTCTACCCTATGTTTTTGTTTTGCATCATTCCTTTCAATATATTCTATGGCAGCAGACATGGGTTTAAATATGTCCTGTTACTTTCTGGTATTCCAGGAAAATAGAGCTATATTCAGGCTTGTCCAATGCTCTTTTATATAAGCATTGGTGTTGTGAAAACTGTGTGAAAAAATTTTGCATAGTATATTGCTTTGCATCTAGTTTTGGAGCATTTAATTTTATACATTGTGTTAAAAATCATTTCAGGTTTAAGTCTATCCTTAGAATTATTAATTAGTCTATTGGTTGAAAGGGAGATATCTAGAAACTCAGATGAAATGTTGAGGAAAGAATTTTGTTAAACAATTTGGTTAGTGCAGAAATGTTTGGCAAGAGTAGCCAAGGTATATCATCATTATGGAGCCTTGTATTTAGTTTGTGGTAGAAGTTTTTAGTTAGATGCTTTGTATTTGAATCCAATGGTGGTAAAGTCTTTTAGGTATAGTTCTATATTTGCTTTGCAAGAGGAATCATATATGCACACTAGATGATTGTGGTATATGAAAGAAGATAAACCAGTGAATTTATAAGAGTGGTGAGAGATTGATTTGAGGGTATGAATTCATGAACTTCAAGTAGTTTAATGCACATTGAGTATTCTGGATGAAATATGTTCTCTGTAGGAGGATGTCTAAGTACTTAAGACTTTGAAGTGAGTCTCCCCATGCAATAGTTAAGTTAAGGCTGAAATACACCTTGAGTTTTGCTTTGATCTTGTGACTTGAGGGCTCTGGTCCAGCTATAAAACACCATCAACATAGTGTGTGTAGATGATATCAGGAGTGTGTGAGAAGTGTATCAGAAGGATTGTTTTCAGAGTGATTTAAGTATAGACTAGGTAAGATGCCACTGAGGGATAGACCCATGGGATATTCATCAGTCATGTGGTAATTTTGTCCATCAAATTTAGCTATAACATTGTTATCTAGTCATGTAAGAAATTAATTCAGTGCATATCAGACAGTAATTGCATTTTGTGAGTTCAGTTCTAATTATGTTTATTGAAAGTTTCCTATTAACTGAGCTGTAAAGATTGGTGATATATAAGGAAACTATTTTAAAAGTAGGATCAAATTTGGCATATTTTATATGATTGATGAAGTGAATGATGACTTAATAGTGTATGTGCCAAAATCAAGCTGGTCAATCAACCATTGTTTGATCATTTTGCCAGTGTTAAAATAAGCCTTTCACAACACTAATACTTATATAAAAGAACATCTGACAAGTCTGAATATAGTTTTACTTTTCTGGAACTCCAGAAGTTAACAGGATATATATTTAAACCCACAGCTGACAGCACCTATACTATAAACTGCAAAACTAATGTTTCCTCTCTTCCAAAATGGATGTTTTGAAATCTAAAATGCATGAATTTAAGCATCATTAGCCTATATAAACATTTCTCCTTTTTCCTATCCTATTCTGATTCTGCTATGAATATAAGGATGCTATAAATCCTGCCATCATAGTATTACTTTACTCAGCTTCTTTATCACTGTGTCCCAGTGCACTTAACATATATTAAAATGTCTATATTAAATATATGTTATGGCAGAATGTTAAAATTGTTAATTCTTACCTGCTTCTTAAGAATAGAATCATTAATTTACTATGTAATGTCTTCAATAGTTCTATGACAGTAATATCTTTCATTTTTTTGATATTTTATATTTGTATGTTATATGAGAATTTGGATATATATATAGCGAGAGAGAGAGAGAGAGGGAGAGAATAAGAGTTATAGTCTATTCTTTGTATTTATTGATATTTGGGTGTTGTTTATGTATAATTGGAAGATTTTGGTTCTGTTTAAATTTCACATGAGTGCAGATTTGTGTGATGATTAGGCACTTGTAATTTATTTTTATATATATTAGTAAAATAATTATTAATTTTAAACTCATATTGCACCAGCTTAAATTTATTTAATAATGTTAAAAATTAATCTTTTTAGATGGAAGCCATTGTTGAACGTATGCAAGATGAACATAGTGGTGTTCCAGTTAGAACCGTCAAAAGCTTCATGTCCAAAATTCCAAGTGTTTTTACTGGTAAATATTTTAGTTATTTTTTTCCATTAATGAAAAGACAGAAGAAATATTTTATAATTATTTTAACTTCTTTTATATATATATTACCCTATGCCGTATCAATAATTTTCATGGAATTTAATATCTAATTTGAATATTTTTATATACATTTTTATAGTTTATCTTCTCAGATAAAATGAAATATAATATTTTGCAATAATTGATTATTTGTTTTTTAATATTTTCTTTATATAGTATAACCTACATTTTATATTAATTATGCAATGAAGTATATAGTGGTATACATTTTCAAATTATAATTTTACACTTTTCTTTCAATGATTTTTTGGTTCTTGTTTTTCTTAGGTCTTCTTTAGGGTATATAGTAAAAAAAAATTGATGGCTATTCAAAAAGATAAAAAAAAAACATAATAAAAAAGCATTGAAAATTTAAAAAAATGTAACTTTACAACAATATATTAGGACACTCAAAAGCGTTCAGAAAAAGAAGATGAACAAAAATCAATTACAAATTATCAAAATAAAGAGAAAATACATTTAAGCCTGTTTTAATGCTTCTGGTATTTTATGCTTTTAATTGTTACTAAAATATCAAAAACATAAAAATTCTGAAAATTGGTGTTTTTTTCTTTTTTAATATATATTTTATTATAAAAAATATATATAATATATATTTTATTACACATATTTATTCTGGAAAATAGTAAAAATCTAAATTTAAAGCATACTTGTATATAAAAAAAGTTGATTATTATAAAATATTATATTTCATTTTATGTAAGAAGAAATGTAATAAAATATCATTTTAGTTTGAAATTAAATTCTATAAAACAGGCAAAACTCTCTATACATATTGCCACTCAGTGCAAGCCAGAGTAATCAATGGATGCCAGAAGGCTTGTGCATAAAATCTCCATCTAGTGCCTACTCATCCAATATCCCCAGACTAGTTTCTGGCTTGTGGCCTTTGTCAGTGAGGAGCCTTGGATCTGATAGCACTGCACCTAGATCTTAGGGTCTAATGCACCCCTCCAGCAGCCACCTTCTATCTCTACTTAACTACAAAACTATGAGTCTTAAATTGAAAACACTATAATACTTTCAATCCAAGCTCATCAGCTTATATAGTCATATAGGTCTGAACTCAGTTCAATACCTATACATTTTGGTGACTTTAGTTCTTTAATAACCATAGCCACCACTATCCTATTAGGCAGGATTGGTTTTAAGCCAATAAACATTACATGATCAACACTTCTTATGCTTGCTTATAACTGTTATTAAAACAGGCAAAACTCTCTATATGTATTCATGTGATGTTTATTGGCTAAAATCAATCTTGCCTAATAGGATAGTGGTGGCTATGGTTATTAAAAAACCAAAGTCACCAAAATGTATAGGTACTGAACTGGGTTTAGACCTATATGACTATATAAGCTGATGAGCTTCGATTGAAAATATTATAGTGTTTTCAATTTAAGACTCATAATTTTGTTGTTAAGTAGAGATAAAAAGTGACTGCTGGAGGTTACATTAGATCATAAGATCTAGGTACAGTGCTCTCAGATTCAAGGCTCCTCATTGATGTAGGCCACAAGCCAGAAACTAGTCTGTGGATATTGGATGAGTAGGTACTAGATGCAGATTTTATGCACAAGCCTTCTGGCATCCATTGATTACTCTGGCTTGTAGTGAGTGGCAATACATATAGAGAGTTTTACCTGTTTAATAACAGTTATAAGAAAGCATAAAAAGTTATGATCATGTGATGTTTATTAGCTTAAATTCTATAAAGAAAACAAATCAGTATACAGATAATTCCAAATATTATAAAATCAACAGAAAGGACACAACATGTATCAAAAATTTATTATAAATTGTAAAATTAATATGAATAAAATATTTTTTTTAAAAAAAATGTTAGAAAGACTATACTTAAATTTATAAGACTATATGTAAACAAGACATTTATTTTATATAGTGCAATGTTTTTATAAACTGTAATACCAATAAGCCAATAAGTTAATGCACATGCGCTTTCTAGTTGTCACTATATAAATGAATATCCCCACTTTTTCAAACACAAGATAAAGTCTTTGGGAAAAGATAGAATGAATCCATCTATCTTTTCGACCCAAACATATATGTATGGGCAAATCTTAAGTGTTTGAAAATGAGAGCATGAAGTTTTTAATTGATCACTTTAAATTACTTTTTTACTACGTGAATGAATGACGTTTGTGAAATTTCTAGAATTTACGATACGTCATTCTTATTAAATTAAACATATGTAAAAAAGACATTTATTTTATATACCACAATGTTTTATAAACTGTAATACCAATAAGTCAATAAGTTAATGCACACGCGCTTCCTAGTTGTCACTATATAAATGAATACTTCTACTTTTTCAAACACACGATAAAGTCTTTGGGAAAAGATAGAATGAATCACGTTCTCATTTTCAAACACATGATAAAGTCTTTGGGAAAAAATAGAATGAATCACGCTCTCATTTTCAAACACTTAAGATTTGCCCATACATATACATTTGGGTCGAAAAGATAGATGGATCCATTCTATCTTTTCCCAAAAACTTTATCTTGTGTTTGAAAAAGTGGGAGTATTCATTTATATAGTGACAACTGGAAAGTGCATGTGCATTAGCTTATTGGCTTATTGGTAAGACTATATGTAGTAAAATATGAAAAAAAATGATAAAAAAATTAATATGCATTTGAAAAATTAGATTTCACTCTAAATGAAATTATAAAAAGATTTTAAAATATTTATTTATAGAAAAAAAAATTAAAATAACAAAAAAACAATAGACAAAAATTAAATGAAAAAATTAGTAATAAATTTTAAATTAAGTTGAATATGATAATTATAATTACAGTTATGAAAATTATAAAAATAATAATGATATCAATAGAGACAGAAAAATAAATTAGAACATAATTCCATCACTAAATGAAAATAAGTTTATAAGTTGGTCTAAAAAGATCAGTTCAAAAAAAATCGTTGCTATTAAATTTACAAATTTTAATGTTTTTATATTTTGTTTATTTATATATTTTTTGGGATATATAAAAATAAAGTACTATATATTAATATAGTATATTCTGTGATTTTGTTGTAGATGTATTTAATAAATATTTAAAATATATTCCAAAAATAAATATTGAAAAGAAAATTGAAAAACTAGAAATAAAAGCAAATGCTAAATAAAAGATACTTTATAAATAAGAAATAAATAGATAAAACAAAATTTAAATAACCCACTACATTTGTGCTGAGATCTCTCCAACAGTTTTTCCAGGAATAGAAAAGAATAATCCAATTTCTGGGTAGATTAATAGCTTTTTGTAATTTGCCATTTGTTTTATTTCTAGTTTAGGCTAGTTAGCTATTCATCTAGCAACCAATATAGTATTAGATTCTCGGTTAGCAAGCTCTAATACCCTCCATGACTGAATATCTGGAGCTTATAACACCTTTCACATATGAAGATGACTGTACTTCCCACCAAGCTTGTTAGGGCCAAAAACTAAATCATGCACACATCCTATTAAATAAACACCATATAGAGATTGATGCAACTGAAACATCCAAAAATCTCAATCAACTATTTCCAAAGATAAAGCAACCTACATCTCTGAAGATATATCTCCCATAGTAAACAAGATAATGACTGGAATCACGAACATCTTTATACCATGCTTTCCACCCATTGAATGCTGCTCTACAGGCACCTCTGTTGAAAAAAATCCAGGGTAGCCATGGAAATATCAAAAAACCAAAAAGTCAAAAACATTCAACCCTAAGGCCAGCCCCTTACTGGATGATCTAATAGTCATAAGTATCTCCAACCTGGAATCCAGCCACACGGACTTTCTAACCAATCCCCTGATTAATAAAACAGATTCAAACCCAATGTCATCTGGACAAACCACTATACAAACAGATACCAAACATTTTTTGTATACTGAAAGTAACGTAACTGAAATAAACCTCAACAAACAGTCACAGCCTACAATGCAAAATTGTGGGATCTGAACCTTTGCTAGCTGCCAAGCTCCATAAAACATAAATTTATTACTCAAACCTTAAGTTCTCTGCAAAACTCTCAATATTCTAATCCCATAATTATCATCTTTTACTTCAGGGTGGATCAAACCTAGTTATCAAAACCCAGAAGCTGAATAAGTAGATTCAAATTTCTGAACTGCACATTCTTTGCCTCCTAATTAGTGGTTACCAGATTGACCATATATCTTATCCAAGAGCACCAGCCTTTTATGCCTTTTCCAGAGAATTATTGTTGCCATCAGCAGGCACTGGGTTAGTAATAAAATGAACCTGCACTTTTTTATCATTCAAAATAATTTACATTGATATCAATCTGCTTATTGCCACATTATGCTACCACATACTTATTATCAACTCATTGCCCTTACCAACTTCCTTCCTGTCATCTTACAATGGGACTTGAGCATGAATTATCAGGTTTTTGTCTCAAAGTGGCTTTACCAGCTTATTTTGCCTCTTGTGAGCATTGAAGGGTTTCTCCCACCCAATTCAATATTCTACAACAACTGCCATGCATATCTTATAGAGTTATGTTTCCCCTCCTGTATTCATCATTTAATCAACCTAATTTTAAACTTTTCACCCTTCTCCAATGATTCTTCCCAAATACTGGCACTCAATACAGTGCACACACCATTAATTCAACTAAAGAAAAATGTCAGAATCTTCATTCTTCTCAGACCAAAAAATTCCTATACTCAGTGATGTACATCATGTTATTTAATTTCAAAGACATGCTCTTGACCTAGTGAAAAACTATATCTCCTTTATTAAAAATCTGTACTTTAATATTAACCACATCACAGAAGCTACCCATCACCTTCCAAATTGCTAGCCTTGTGTAATGAGCTGCACAAGAAAATCACCATCAGCTGATCTGCCCTAGATGCACACACACATACAACAATGCCTGAAATATGCTTAAAGAATACATGGTGCAAAAAATCATCCTAACACAATAGCACATGTTGATCCAGAGGGACTGTTGATGAGCCTTGGGCTAACCCTCTGCAGTCAAGTTTTACCCCAGTACTTGATTCTCGAGTGGTCAATGTCTTTTATGATATACCATCACTTTAAGCAAAGGGTATAACCATGCACACAGTATCTTTATATCACCTGCAGATTCCTCTGGACCACTCAAGTTCAATATCCCCCTCCATTCTGTGAACTTTGTACTCAAGCTAGTCAAAATATCAGACACTTGTAATCCAGATCCCCATGAAAGCCCTAGATTTGTTTTTGCATACCTGTCACTTTATGACCAAATATCTAAGAGATTTAGCAAATTATCATTTGCAAAGATCTATCACTTTGGTCCCATTTATTAAAAAATATACTCCAAAACTAAATTTTTTAATATGCACTTGATTTCCTTAAGACCTCTAGGCATTAAGATCCTGGAGAAGATTTTAAAAGAGAAAATAGAACCATATCTACTTTCACCAATATCATTTATGCAATTTTTCAATAAACGTTCCTCCACAGGACAAGCTACACTCCTATTTAAGATGTTCTTGAGCTCAGTTTGAGATCAAAAAATATGCTCCAATGGCCATTTAAAATGATGTAAAAGCTGCCTTTAACTAGGTCCTTATTGATATCTTAGTCCTTACACTTGCAAACCTGGTAGTATTTCACACACTTTTATATCTGCTAACTAACATACTATTAAGCTAAGAAATTATTGTTATACTCAGTGGAAACACATCACCCTTATTTGTTCCCAGTTAATTCATTTCCCAATGGTCCTCACTCAGTGCACTACTGTTCTTTATGTATATTAACTCTCTTATAAACAAAGTCCAGTAAAAAATCCCAAATATAAATCTCACATACTTAGTTATATATATCATGTACAGACTACATGAATGACATCACCATTTTGCTTGCTTCCAAAAAGAAACTTCTCATATTGAAAAATTCCTTGATTATTATACTGCCAAATTTAAGCTCAAATTCAACATTACCAAAACCACTGCATGGTTTTTCTATATCAGAAAAACTCATACCCAAATATTACAGTGGAAACCTACTACTTTCCTCGGATTCCCTTTACATTTGAGAATTACAGGAATGAGTCAAAAAATTCAAAGCAAAGTGAGATAGGATGCTAAACAGATAACCACCTCCCTCTCTCAAAGCCTACCTCTCACTGTACTCAGTGTGTCAATTCAACCAGCTGATAATCACAAAAATAGCTTATTTCTTCCCAATTATCAAATTCATGAAACTGTTTCCTTCACATATCTCCTCATTCTATTCCAAGTAGCTATAGCATAGAAAAATGATCCCTATTTCTATAAGATGTCTTAGTCTACCACTAACCTGAAATGGACTAAGCTATCACTCTATCCAAATGTTCCATATACAGAATATAAATCTTTTAACCACTATTACAAGACATTTTCCAGAACTTAAATGTGTCCTAGATTTTACATTGACAAATTGAGATTCCCCCCCCCTTTGAACATCCCTTTCATCACTCTTAAACTAATTTCAAAGATATACAACTAAATATTTCCACTGAGTGAGATCACATTTAACTATTTGAGCATATATAACATAGTATACCCAAATCAATCTGCCAATCATCTTTGTACAATGCTAACAATAGACAATATCCAATTACTCCATTGATTCAAGAGATACTTTTTGGAAATGAAGTTCTTCACATTCTTTTGAAGATCAACCTCCATGCCTTACCCACCTCTCCCACTTTCTTTGATATTGCTGATCTTATCTTAGCACTGATCCTTTCTGCAGCTTGTCTATAAGAAGAAAGAAGCACAGCTCCATTTATTTTACAACTGCTAAGTCCTAGCAGCCACCCAAAGATGTCATGTTAAACACCTACAGAGAAGAGAGGACCATGCTCAGAGACATTATTGAGACAACCTTTAAGGTACCACCCCAGTGGCTTATGAAACTACATTCATTGTGCATGAATTTTGATGTATGAGTTATATGTTTTACCTTGTCAACAATACCTGAGGATACCCAGCCATCTTCTCCAACAAGCTGGAGTAAATTAAGAGCTAGAGACAGCAAGATTCCCCAACTGGATATTTTTGCCACTACATAGTCACTCTTGAAACTCCATTTCAGAGTCTAAACCTCCACTATAATGCTAGTCAATCCAGCCTTTGGGCCCAAACACGTGCATAGGATAGAACTCATACCTATATGCTTCCCAAATAAACCCTGAAGCTTGCCACAATCCTGCCAGATCTTATTCTCACATATTTACTCTGTGCCTCTTTTTGCTCCTTGGTTGCCTATGCGATTGTTACTTTGTGTAGTGAACAAAATAAATCCTGCCACTATCCAGTCAAATACAAAACTGATGAACTTTTGAAAACATATACCTGAATAAGTTAAGTAACATGAGCCACAACTGACCCATCCCATACTACCACCTACTTCTAAGTTGTTTACCTACTGCAAAGATGGACTATTAAAATGGTTGTATAAATTGCACTCACAAAATATCTGCTGATAGTAGGGTTCTTGCATCTTCAGCCAAAATTTTTTTATCATATATACACCTTTGTGGCAATGGTCAACTAGCATTTTCCTGCAACCTACAACCACTCTCTTAAGTGATCCAATTATTTTTTCTTCCCATTGTATAAACTGTATTTGCACATACATATATGTACTCACCATAGATAATTATGTTAACAATCATATAACACTTGTGTATATATGTAATTAGTGGTGTAACCATTCTTGATAAATAGTTACCATTGAAACATAATAATAGTGATGATGATGTAATTATTTAACATGAAACTATTTTCATATATTAATGAAATACTCTGGAAAAACCTGAGCTGAGTCTATATTCCCACTTAATAGTGCTGAGTTAACTTTCTACAAATTCTCACCAGAATCATATGCAAAGTTTTGTTGTTGTTGTTGTTGTTGTTATTAATACTAATGATGATGATGATGATGATGATGATAGTATTATTGTTATTAATAAAGCTACAATAAATGGTTATACAAAATACATTATAAATAAATATGCAAATACAAAGTATTTAAATAAAAGATAAACGTAAATAATAGTAATAATTAAGCATCATTTATACTAATTTAAAAGTAAATAAAAGCATATTAAAAATATCAAGAAAGTAAATAAAAAAATATAAACAAAAATCAAATGTAGATTGATATGTATATATAACTTTCATATTGCATTCCAACCATATATTACTAAAATAATAAACTAATAATGCTCAGGGCTAGAAGGTATTTAATGTAAATACATGCATGTAAACAATACCAATATTAACAATCAATAATCTCAATCCGTTGTCAATGATTTCTGTCTTTGTTCATTAAAGGTTGTTGCCATGGCAACAGATTGAGATTTTTGATTGTTAATAAATTAAATCAATAACAAATGAACACAGTCTTTTATTGTAAAAATAGCCCATTAATTTAAACAAAAATCACATTCAAACTTCTTTATAAATCTTGATTTTTTTTTTCAAAATAATCTTTATTTGCACAAAAAGTAAAATATACATTGTAAAATAGAGTTCATGTTTACGATCATGACTGAAACATTAAAGACTAATTAGTTATTAAATTAGATGATGATTACAAGATTAAAAGTAAACTTTTATGTTATGTTACTTATCAGGGGTGATCTAATTTGGCATATAAATCCCATGGCATGTAAAGTTTGAGTGTCATGAATAAATAATATACATGGCTATTGCTAAATATTTAATTGAATCCATGTTTGCTCAGCAAGGCTAGGTAGGCATGTTCTTAGATCACTTTCTTTAGCTTTATATAATAACTTTAAGAAAATGTTTTCAATAGGACCGGTCAACTCACTATCAAATAATACCTTGCATCTAATCTTCCATATGATAAAATCTTGATTTAATATATGAAAAAATTATAAAGTACAAAAAATACACTAAAATTTCAACTATATTCTTTTGTAGTCTATAAAAGAATATAGATGAAACAAAGTATTTTTTGTACTTTATAATAGTTCATATAACAAATCAAGATTTATAGAGAAGGTTGAATGTGGTTTTTGTATATATATATATATATTGAATGGTAATATATATTTATAAACAAATAATTTATTAAATACCAAGATTAATAATAGTAATGAAATATTGGAAGAATATATAAAATAAAATGTGAAGATTAGCTTCATAAAAATAATAAAAAAAACTTTACAAATTGTATAAGAAATGCAAAAACTAATGTATGAATTAGATTAAAACAATATTTAAGTATAAAAAAATCATTTATTTATAAATCTAAAAAAGGATTATAGCTTACAAAAAAAATTATACAAAAATGATTGAATTTGTAAGTAATTATAATGAAAAATCAAGAATCATTATATATTTAAGACATATACTATTGACAAAAACAAAATACTAATTTAACATTAAAAATTAATTGCAATTAAAAATAATAGTTTTTAATAAAACTGAGTATATATTTTAAAATATAAGCAAAAAAGAACATCAGTATCAACAATATTAAAGAAAGTCAGAAATTAACATTTTACACGTTTTAAAAATGTCTAATAAAAAGAAAAAAAAAATTAAAAATAACCACTCAGTAAATTATTTTAGACAAATAATATATATGAAAAGAGGGGAGTATAAAGACTAAAACAAATATTTAAAAATATTGATTTATAACTAAAACTTATATATTTATTTACAAATAAAATATAAATATCAATTATAATTTATCAAATATTTATTACAAAATTATATGTGTGACTTGTTTATATCTATTCTCTATATGAATACGTATATATGTTGCATAAATATTATAAATTTATTTATACATATTATGCACAAACATCAAAATGTGTAAATATGAATAATTTATATCTGTGCGGATCTATGCATGCCATAATATTGTAATTATTCATATTATTAAATATATAGAAGTCGTAATACTGCACTGTGTACTTTTGCGTAATAAAAAGAGTGAAAAATCCCTCTATCAAAGCTCAACCTGTCAATTTGTTGTTTGAACATTAATTAAATACTAATTATTTATTTATAATATTAAACATTTACACATATCTTAAAATAATTTATTAAAGTTTGTTATGCAGCTCTCAAATTAAGATGCTAAAATAATTTGTGTTAATAAAGTTTCAAACAATGGTAAGTTATTTCTTCTATCTTCATTCAATGATGGTAATAACAATTATTGGAACCAGTTAAATATTACACAAAGTTAAATAACAGAATCAATATATTTTTTGTTTTGTTTAACAGATCACAATAATATATGTTGTATAAAACTATTGTACAAAAGAATCTTAACATATATTTAACAACATTTTCTCACGTGAATAAAAGTTTTTGCAAATATTCAGCATCATCATCATCAACCATTATCCATCCACTGCAAGATGAAGGTCTTTCCAACTTTAATCCATCTTCTCTGATCTTTAGCTTCTTTTCTCCACATCACCCCTGCACACTTTCTTATTTCATTCATCCATCTCACATGTGGTCTCTTTCTGGGTCTTTTAAAACCTCTTGGAATCCAGTTTAATATTTGAATTGTCCATCTATTATCATCTCTTCTAGCAATATGTCCAGCCTACTTTAATCTTTTAATTTTTTCAATATATATATATATTGTAACGGGCACATACGTTACATTGTTTTTTATTATTAAACGTGAAAAGAATAAAAGTTCGCAAATAAAAACTTCTTTTTTAAGAATTAAAAATTGAAAATTAAAAAATCATCTTAAACTCGTATATATATATATAAAATCGCACAGATAAAAAAAAATTATTAAAATAAAACTTTATTAAAAATAGAAAAACTAAATCTTTCAACAAAAAGATTTAGAGATAAAAATATATCTTTAAGTTTGGAAAACACATTAATGTTATTGAAAAATGGAAATGATTATTTTAATTAGTCTAAGTGAACTAGCCTTTGGGCATTTAAATGTATAAGCAACAGTCAGATAGGAGAGAAAAACAATGGAATTGGACCTCAGCAAAAGGACCATCACATCGATGACGTAATGTTGAGTTAATCCACAAAATTAATATAAAAGGAAAGGTTGGAAATAAAAAGAGTTATTACGATGTGACTATATGTGTTAGTGTGGAGTTGAAGGAGAAGGGATTGAAAAGACGCACTCTTCAATCCCTTCAGTTTTGTTAAAAAAAAAAAAAGAAATGACATCGTTTTTTCTACATTAAGGACCAGCTAAATTAAAAGACCTCCGGATAAATAAAAAAACAACGGCTAACTCAAACAATCTTTTTAGGATGGCGTGGGAATTCATATTCAAATGGCAAGCAACAGATAAAGATGAACTGTTTAAAACCATAAGAACTTTATAATTAACGAACATTAAATTAAAAACTTTCCGTATTTAAAATAATTAAGAAATAGAATCCTATCTGACCAACATTATTTATTAATTAGTTATAATTTTATTTAATGTATTTCTTTTGTAAAATCATTTTCATTTATTTATTTATTTGTTCTTTAAGTTTTATTATGATTTCTGTTTTTTGTTAAACTAACTATATAAATGTTAAACTTAAGTCGGGCGTGAATGGCTATATAGATTTGTAAAGTTATATTAGGGGAGGGTAATCTTAGGTTATTCATTTCATAGTTGAATTAGGTCAATGGATTGGATATATTGGTGTAATTAGTAGATGTAGTACGAGATTCACTATGGGCAGAATCGCTATTATACGCTGCACACACTTGTTTTGCCTATGGGAGGAATTATAAGATAGAGACCGCAGTTCCTTCCTATGGAGTTTTTTTTTATTGCTCTCATCATCAGATAGATGTAATATTCCTATCTGACAAGAAGCAGTTTCTTTTCTTAACCTAACTGTGCTGCCATATTCGTATTACATTGAACACATCGATATATCAGATGGATTGAAGTTTGGTTTGACTGCGAACCTTTGCCCTAAGGTTAAACAAGGATTGAATATTTTCTTTTCAAATGCAAATCTATGTAGTCTATTCATACTCAACACTCTAAATAAAGATGCATTAAATTTAAGTTGGGTATAGATGCTTGCATGGGTTTGTTTTTGGTTTTCATATTTGATCAAAATATATAGACATTCGGTAAATACTGATACCTTATGGTGAGTATCTAAAATGTATTTATGTCAGATATCTTTTAAGTTATTGGTCAATGCGGTGTCTTATGATGAACACCATTGAGCTTCTTGTATTCCCTATGCAATTGACGGTATCAATGTCTTTGTATTTTGATTGTTTATATTTATTTTGAAATGTTTTTTGACCACGTAATCTATGTAACCAATCTATACTCAACATTAAAAACACATTTTATAAACCCATCTGTGCAAACTTAAAAAAAATTAAAACATAAACTTATAATATAAAAATTAAAATGCAAATTTAAATTCTAAAATCAAGTTAAAATCCAAAGTAAAAGTTATTCTAAAATAATGCTATATTTTATATATGTGCGTAAATAAGTGTTTGTGTGTTAATTACTGGCAGTGGCTTATTTTATTCTTTTTTATATATTCTTAGATAAGAATTTATTATAAATATAAATCTCTGCTACTCCCTGAGCTAGTGACAATGGGCTAACGACCGGAATCAAAATATATTAAATCAAAATATATAAAAAAAAAATTTTTTTAACTTACGTATCTGCCTATTTTATAAATTTTCTAGGTTTAAATGCCTAGATGGTGCCCTGTAGTGCAGATGATGTTAAGCTTTTAAATCCAGATTATTACAACTGGTGCCCATTATGGGGCTTGAACCCACGACCTTGAGATTAAGAGTCTCATGGGCACCATTTATGTACCGGGTCAAACTGCTGAAACCACTACTTACCTGCAAATAAGTTTTGGCTGGTTTCAAACTCCTTCATAATACATTTATAATCTTATAAATGTTACGTGAACGAACCAGCACGTTCGAGCAAAATGGGAGATCTTATTGATAGCTTTAACTATCAACAATGGCCCACCTCGGCTGCTAGATTCAAACCCCTACTATCCAAATACTTTATTTGTTTCAGAGTAAACCCCAGGGTGCCAGCTAGTCTTGATGACTAATGTATTTGGGCAGTAGGCTCATAATCCAGTGCTCGAAACCATCCCATAAACTAGCCCAGTCTAATTTTAATCAATAATAAAATATAGAAAAAGAATTGATAAAAAGAATTGACCGACAAATAAAGTTTAATTTTAAAGACAATTTATTAACTAACATTTACTAATGATAAACATTTTTATAAATCTATAAATAACACACACATTTTAAATTAACATACTATGATATATTTTATGAAAGAGCAAAAATAATCTTTGACATTTAAATTATCTAACATTCACAAACACGCACATCAATAGTTCATTTTATGCATGCTTATAGAGTTTATATAATTGGAATCTTGAATTTTTACGAATTACAGCGGTGGCTACTATGTATAAATGATAATAATAAAATGTTTACCTAGGATTTTTGGAATGTGGATATTGCTTGTCGTTGGCTGCTTCTCATGGAGTATATCTAACCGGTTAGATTTGGACAATTAATTGAGAGTTTTTTCAGTCTAGTTTGCAGTGACAGTCTTGTTCCAGTTCAGACAACAGTGCAATTTCTATTATGTATACAGAAACAAAAATGCATTGTTGAGCAGCTTTTGGAAATATACGCTCATGCTTCAGCCTTTTTAGTCCAACAAGTTCATCAAAACCTGCCTGTGAAATAATGTCTGCATAACAACTCAGAAATCCTCCGTCAACTGTTCAACTGTCTTTAAGAATAAAACCAATGGATTCACATAAAATCTCTTCATTAAACATCCAAATCTAACCAGTTAGATATACTCCATGAGAAGCAGCCAACGACAAGCAATATCTATGTTCCAAAAATCCTAGGTAAACATTTTATTATTATCATTTATACATAGTAGCCACCGCTGTAATTCGTAAAAATTCAAGATTCCAATTATATAAACTCTATAAGCATGCATAAAATGAACTATTGATGTGCGTGTTTGTGAATGTTAAATAATTTCAATGTCAAAGATTATTTTTGCTCTTTCATAAAATATATCATAGTATGTTAACTTAAAATGTGTGTGTTATTTATAGATTTATAAAAATGTTTATCATTAATAAATGTTAGTTAATAAATTGTCTTTAAAATTAAACTTTATTCATCGGTCAATTCTTTTTATCAATTCTTTTTCTATATTTTATTACTGATTAAAATTAGACTGGGCTAATTTATGGGATGGTTTCGAGCGCTGGATTATGAGCCTACTGCCGAATACGTTAGTCATCAAGAATCTAGCAGCTGAGGTGGGCCATTGTTGATAGTTAAAGCTATCAATAAGATCTCCCATTTTGCTCGAACGTGCTGGTTTGTTCACGTAACATTTATAAGATTATAAATGTATTACGAAGGAATTTGAAACCAGCCAAAACTTATATGTGGGTAAGTAAGTGGTTTCAGCAGTTCAACCCGGTACAATATATATATATATGCAATAAATAATGTTATTAAAAACTGAGTAATTAAAAAAGTGAAACTTAAATAATTCGCTATCACCAGTAAATGTAAACAAATTATTATAAACATAAAAAGTAAATATAGTTACTAATGTTTTTTTTTATATTATATTTCAGAATATTTATAATCTGTATATGTAAGTACTTAAGA
The DNA here is from genome assembly GCA_028023455.1 of Epiperipatus broadwayi. Classification (NCBI taxonomy): domain Eukaryota; kingdom Metazoa; phylum Onychophora; class Udeonychophora; order Euonychophora; family Peripatidae; genus Epiperipatus; species Epiperipatus broadwayi. The sequence continues at coordinate 9,815,488 of JAQFVV010000010.1, read as the reverse complement.
AAAAATTATTTGGAGGTTCGTAGCAGCAAATATTATTTAAATTATTCTATTAATTAAATAGTTTTAACAGCAATAATTCACTTATGTTCAGTTCTTTAATATATACATAGGGATAAACAATTATAGTGCTATTGAGGGCTAGAGAGGAGGTCAATTATTTGTAACAACAGTGCTTCAAGAGAGTAATCTTGTGCATTACATATTACTATTAAGCCTAATTATAATCTGCTTTAAAATTTCTCTTCAATAATTTATGTAGGCAATGGTATTATTAACATTATAAGCAAAGAAAAACAAAATATTACATTATCAAATAACTCAATACTTTTTTTAATCCACAAAAAATCATTGTATATCATTTTACATTTCATAAAGAACTTTTTTAATTATTTCCCCTATACTAATAAACTATCTCTAAATAAACATAAGCAATCACATTTTTAACTCTATATTACAATAAAGATAGGTCAAAATTTTTTTTCTAAACCAACTAAACATCCTATACACATCCCATATACAAAATCTGTCTTTTCATTTCTGAAACTCATCGTGATTTAAAGGGTAAAGCTCCTTTTAGTATTTTTAATCTCCTCATGATATTTTTGTTTGACATGAAGATTAACTTCATAACATAGAAACTCATCTGACTAATGTTAATATACAAGTTTATTTTAAATCTATTTTTTGGCATGATCACTTGGTTCTTCATGATTCATAACCCCCTCTCCACTTAGATAGTCAAGTTTGCATCTGAAATTGCTAACTAATTCAAGATTAAAATTAGAAAGATAGCATGAAAAATTTTCAAAATCTTTAACCTCTTAAAGATATTTCTTAGAATTCTCCTTCTATATTTTATATTTTTTTCAATTTATATAGACAAACTACACCAGGTATAAAATTCTTCACCTTTGCCTTACTGTGACAGTTCTAGCTTATAATAAACCTAATATTTTTGAGTGTGGTAAAATTCAAGATTCTACTATTCAAACAGCCATATAAATTTCAGATTTACTGTTATTTCCTCCCATCTATTTTATTTTTCTTACAATTTGTCAATTACAAATCTCAAAAAAAAAAAAAAAATTCTTGATAAGAATCAAATCAAAACTAAAATTTTTTTCCATTTGTAGTAAATCACAAATATTAAAATTTTAATGCTATTATAAGAGTCATACTTAAATATTTTGTTCTATGAATTCACTAATTCTCATACTGTTAATCAGATAAACATTTTTTTAAATAGTCATTCTTGAAGATTTTTTTCCTGTGGCCATGTCAGTATTTGCTTAAATTATACATCTCAACTATCAAAACAAAATATTTATATCACTGATACAAATCAATAATAAGATTACCATTTCAGACTATCAATTAATATTAGTTACACCAACATCTTTTACAATCCATTTGTTAATTGCTTACTTTGATATAAGATATCATTAAACTTATTCTATAAAATCTGTTATCCAAAGATATTAAAAGTTTAAATATCACAGTTTAAAACAGGCAAAACTCTCTATACAGTAGTGCCACTCAGTGCAAGCCAGAGTAATCAATGGATGCCAGAAGGCTTGTGCATAAAATCCCTATCTAGTGCCTACTCGTCCAATATCCCCAGACTAGTTTCTGGCTTGTGGCCTTCATCAGTGAGGAGCCTTGGATCTGAGAGCACTGCACCTAAACTATTTTCTGTTTATATCTTTTAATTCTGAATACATTCAACCATGTAAACAAACGTGCGTACACTCACACGTGTTTGAATATTATGTTAAAGCTTTAAATTGTTATTAAGTGTAAACTAGATCGTCTAGCTGTATAATAAAATCTACCATTATGATAAAATATTTTTAAATACGTTATTTTTTATTATAGTTAGTGTTATGCACTTTTATTCCGTCTGTTATTCCTTCAAAATTGATTACTTTTAAGTGTGTTGTATTTTTATAAACTATCTTTTAACCGCAATAAAACAAAATTTGATATATATAATTTTTTTAAGATGTTGAGTATTCATAATCTATATGTGAGACTTCTTGGATAATTTAATAATTCGCCTCACTAGGTATTATCTCCAGCAATATGAATATTCTATCCAAACAATACTATTTGTAATAATAACAGTAATAATCAATATTATTTACTTTCATGATAAGCCAATAAAATTTTTAGAATTTATGATTCAGACTATTAACTTGAATCAAAGAATATCATTACAATATATATATATATGTCAAAATGGATTTCCCTGGTTAAAATATACGGTCCAAAAACACGCCCCCCCGTTTTATTTTTTGGCCACAACCACCCCAAAGTCTAATTGTGCTTAATTTGACCCCCCAAATATTATAAACAAAACTACCCCAAACTAAAATTAAACCAGACCAGCATAAAAATAATATTAAAACACAACCTAAGGTTTCACTGCTACAAGCAGACTTCTCAAGTGTAAAGAACTACAAAAAATCCACACATTATATATACTATTAAAAACTACCCACAAATCCATTCACTTCCCATCCACCCTTAATATTAAAAGAACTCTTAAATAAGTTAATTGCTTCAGAATAATAAATTTTCAATAATAAAGACTCTTTAATTCTTCTTTTGATTTCATTTCTCTCAAAGAAGACAACCTTAGCTTCATCAAAATCAATAGTGTGGCCTGTATCTTTTTCATGAACATACAAAGCAGAACTAAGATATCTATTTTTAACTCTACTTTTATGAACCTTTATTCTTTCATTTAAACTCAAACTACTCTGACCTATGTAAACCTTCTTACAAAATAAACAAGGAATAAAATATACCACACCAGGAATAGTCTTTCTATCAAAAACTTCTTTTGTATTATTTAATAAATTATTCAATGTAACACCCCTTTTCCAAGCAATTTTCTTATTTCCAAACAATTTACTATTTCTACACACAATTTTATAAGAAGACAATTTAAATGGCAAAGAAATAAAATCATATTTTTCTTTAACCTTTACATCCTTACAAATATTACTATTAAATAAAATACTTTTAACAAATTTATCAGAGTATCCAACACTCAAATAATCTTTATAAAATTGATATTTCTGAAACAAAGCTACCCCACTAGAATTATTAATCTTTATAAAATTGATATTTCTGAAACAAAGCTACCCCACTAGAATAATTCTAGTGGGGTAGCTTTGTTTCAGAAATATCAATTTTATAAAGATTATTTGAGTGTTGGATACTCTGATAAATTTGTTAAAAGTATTTTATTTAATAGTAATATTTGTAAGGATGTAAAGGTTAAAGAAAAATATGATTTTATTTCTTTGCCATTTAAATTGTCTTCTTATAAAATTGTGTGTAGAAATAGTAAATTGTTTGGAAATAAAAAAATTGCTTGGAAAAGGGGTGTTACATTGAATAATTTATTAAATAATACAAAAGAAGTTTTTGATAGAAAGACTATTCCTGGTGTGGTATATTTTATTCCTTGTTTATTTTGTAAGAAGGTTTACATAGGTCAGAGTAGTTTAAGTTTAAATGAAAGAATAAAGGTTCATAAAAGTAGAGTTAAAAATAGATATCTTAGTTCTGCTTTGTATGTCCATGAAAAGATACAGGCCACACTATTGATTTTGATGAAGCTAAGGTTGTCTTCTTTGAGAGAAATGAAATCAAAGAAGAATTAAAGAGTCTTTATTATTGAAAATTTATTATTCTGAAGCAATTAACTTATTTAAGAGTTCTTTTAATATTAAGGGTGGATGGGAAGTGAATGGATTTGTGGGTAGTTTTTAATAGTATATATAATGTGTGGTTTTTTTTGTAGTTCTTTACACTTGAGAAGTCTGCTTGTAGCAGTGAAACCTTAGGTTGTGTTTTAATATTATTTTTATGCTGGTCTGGTTTAATTTTAGATTTGGGGTAGTTTTGATTTTATATTGACTAGTTTAGCTTTATGCTTGTAATGTTTATATATATATATATAAAATACATATTTTGCGGGTTCATCCGTGTTAAAAACTTTTAATATCAATTTACTGACGTTTCGACTTGGTCACACAAGCCATCCAATTTCCAAATCAAAATGTAATATATATATATATATATGTTAAAGCGAAGATTTGCCACGGTAATATATAAAATACATATTTTATGGGTTCATCCGTGTTAAAACACTCTTAATATCAATTTACTGACGTTTGCTGTCACACAAGCCATCCACAGAGTTATAACTCTGTGGATGGCTTGTGTGACCAAGTCGAAACGTCAGTAAATTGATATTAAAAGTTTTTAACACGGATGAACCCGCAAAATATGTATTTTATATATTTAACCCGTGCAAATCTTCGTTTTAACATATATATATATATATTACATTTTGATTTGGAAATTGCACTCACATTTTGACATTGATCATTTCAGATAAATATATATTAGTAATTATTTATTAAACTAGATATTATTCCTAGCCCAGACATAAACTTTAAAACTCAATTGAAAATTAATATGTTTAAAAAAATGTTTGTGGAATGAAAATTGTATGTATATATAGTTGAATCTTTATAAATGTTTCTATCTTCAGGCAGTTTGCATAACCTGGCAAAAGAGTATTTTGATATGACCAAGAAATACATAATATTGTCATAGTTAGCATTTTATTGTCGACTTGAATGAGGTTTTAATATAAAAGGCAGAATACACTTAAATTATAAAGATTACTTCAAAAGTATTATTGCTTTTAATGTAAGAGTATGACTAAAAATAGAACGCAAGGGGAGAGATGGAACTAAACAAAAGTCTTGAAAATGTTCAGAAAGTTAAGATTTTGCTACAAAAGATAATAATAAAAAGCAGTATAACAAAATGTCACATATTTAAAGTATTATTTGAGTCTTGTCTCATTTTTCTCTGTTGTTAAATATTTGTTTTCAAAGAATGTAGAATGGTCCATTTAGTGATTATTTACCATTGCTTATCATTAAACACAATTCATTTTCAGATTGCAATTTAATGGCTACATAATCAAGTATATAATACGGATCTAATAATATGCATCTAATAATATTAAAATTCTTTATTATAAAATATGTGTCAATGTGAAATGTTATAATAATTTTTGTTAAAAATTGGCAGAAAACATTGAAAATTATTCTAATGATCAATGTGGATTGTCAATTCCTCAACAAGCTTTATGATAAATCCTCATTGTTTATAACTTATAAGCTTAAGAGATATGGTCATGTGATCTATGGCTCTTATTTTGACTATTTATAGTCTCTGCCTTAAGTCTTATGTGATGTTATATTGCTAAGACTACTAATATATGGTATGGCTGAAGATCTGTCAGTCCCATATAGCTATTTGAGTTGGATACCTGAGTTTGAAGACATGTAGGTGTCTGAAAATTTCAGATTTTCCACTCAATAGATAATTTTTAGATAAATGCTTGGCTTTGGGTTGGTATTTTTAGATATAGTGTCTAAACCTCACCCTGGCACCTCTCTGAGGAGTGCCAAAGCATGAAACCATGGTCAGAGGTTTGGGGGGTTCCTGACAGAGGTATTTTTAAATTCTGGCTCTGGCTAAGCATTTATTATAAAGCTTGTTGAGGAATTGGCAATCCTCATTGTTTATAACTTACAAGCTTAAGAGATATGATCATGTGATCTATGACTCTTATTTTGACTATTCTAATGATGTTTGTTGTTTTGATCTTTGAAGTAAGAACATTTGTTTTTTTACCAAGATCTCTTTACATACATATATATATAATTCTATGGAAGTATGTAATTTATTTATACTGAATGTTTTTTAAATATGTAATTAGAAGATGAATAAACCACTAAACATCACATGATCACCATTTCTTATGCTTGCTCATAATTTATTAAAACAAGCAAAACTCTCCACACACATGGCCCACTCAGTACAAGGCAGAGTAATCAGTGGGTGCCAGAAGGCTTGTGCATAAAATCCCTATCTATTGTTTACTCATCCAATACTCACAGACTAGTTTTAGCTTGTGGCTTTTGTCAGTGAGGAGCTTTTTGGTTCTGAGAACACTTGACCATTCTAAGATCTAAGTGCAGTGCTCTCAGATCCAAGGTTCATCACTGATAAAAAGCCAAGCTAGAAACTAGTCACAGATATTGGATAATGAGAACCCTAGATAGGGATTTATGCACAAAACCTTCTGGCATCCATTGATTACTCAGACTGCACTGAATGGCACTATTATGTGGAGAGTTTTGCCTGTTTTAATAGAAGATGAATAGAGTGAAAAATCCTGAGTTCAAATCTCTCTAGTTACAAATATATATATATATATATAGTAATTTATAATATATATTTTATTTTAAAATGCAAGGACATACTATTGATTTTGAAATATAAAATAAAAACCCAATTATATATTTAAAAAATATATTTAAAAAGATATATATTAGTAAAAATTTCTAAATTGCATCATTTATGTTCAAAAAAAAATTGAATAATAACTTATATTAAAATATTGGGTTTTATATACAATATATAAATTTAACAATAGTGAAACTTTTCAGTGTATAAAATCTTTTTTATTATATATTTTTCTTACAGTTATTATATTCCTACTCTTCTTAGCTTGGTATAATAATAGCAACTCTCTCCATGCAGTAGTATCATCCAGTGCAAGGACATAGTAATCAATAAATGCTAGGTTTGTGTATCAAAATCCCTATCTAAGGTCTGCTTATCCAATATCCCCAGACTGGTTTCTACCTTGTTGCCTTCATTAGTGATGAGCCTTGGATCTGAGAGAATTAAACATAAATCTTTGGATGTAATACAACCCTTCAGCAAACACATTTCATTTTTTTTAGTTAATTATAAAGCTATGAGGCCAAAATGAAAACATAATAATGTTTCATTTCAAGTTAATTCATTTATATAGTGATACAGATCTGCTAGAAACTAATTTGGGAATATTAGAGGAGTAGACACTAAATGTAGATTTCATGGATAAACCTTCTAACAATCATTGATTACTTTGACTTGAATTAGGTTGCACTACTGTATTGAGAGAGTTGCTACTGTTTTAACAAATTGTGTAAGTAAAGTACAAGAAATAGTGATCTTGTGATGTTTAATGGTTCAATACCAACCTTGGCCAGAGGGATGGTTGATGACTATGGTTATTAAAAAATTGAAGAGACTAAAAATGTATAGATATTGAACTGGAACCAGATTTGTATGACTATATAAATAAATTATCTTGGATTTGAAACATTATTTTATGTTTATTTTTGATTCATAGCATTATAGTTAACTGAAAAATAAAAGATAGCTGCAGGAGGACTGCATTAGATTCAAGGATCTAGGTGCAGTGCTCTCAGATTTAGGGCTCCACACGGATGAAAGCCATGAGCTAGAAACTGGTCTGGGGAACTTACACTAGATAAGAATTTTAAAAGCAGAAACCTTCTAACATTCATTAATTGCTATGGCTTGCCGCTGGATGGCACTACTGTATGAGGAGTTACTTAATAGATGCATTAATAAAAAAATAGGAAATTGGAGAGATGGAGAACTACTATGGAGAGCACAAGAGTTTAAAACATATTAATCATAATTTAAATGTAACTTATTAATGAATATTTTTTTATTTTTTTTTAAAAAAATCAATTTAATTCTTTAGCAATTTAACATTTTCTATTGTTCCACCTGATGAGTGTTTTTGTAAATGCTCAATCTTTCACTTGTATAAAAACATTATTTTATATTAAAACTCAATAAATTGGACTCAAATTTTTTTTAATTTAAATTTTATAAAATAATATTCTAAAAATCACATTTTGTCTTTTTAAATATTTAAAAATGACTTGTAAATGAAAGCAATGTACAGCAAACATCATCAATTAAGTTTGAGTAAAGTCTTTCAGAAAATGAATAAATTATTTATTTATTTTTAAATGTGAATGAATAAAGATTAAATTTATGATAAATCTATGAAATTCACCTTTAAAATCTGATATTTACTTTATAATTATTAATATACTTGAAAGAAGTCTAACAAAGTGTCAATTTTGATTGGTGATGATCTTAGTGATGAGTTTTACAGGAAGTGTTATCAAGAAGGAAAGAAAGCCTTAAAATAAATCTTGCCTTTAGGGAACAATAGAGTCAAAACAATTGTTATTTTCAGAATGACCACATGATACTGACCTTTTCAGCCTTTTTTAAATTAAAAAATCAATAAAAGCAATATGGCTGAATTTATGAGTTACAATAATGGTAATACTGTGTTCTAAAATCTTGTTAACTACCACACACAAACTGTTAATTGAAAAAAAACAACAGGATAATCGATTGATTTAATTAAATAATTATAGGGGATTATTTTAAGAAAGGTATTTAAGAAACGAATGTAATGAAAAGTTAAGATTGCTTGTTAGAAGAGTTTTAAGGTATGAGGTATCTGTATTTGTTATATGTATTATGGAATATTTGTATTTATTGTTTTTTATTTATTTTTTTGTTGTTCCTTGATAAAGACTATAAAATAATTTAGTCAAAACGTTGGAGTACATTCAAGATATATAAAAAAAATTGTGTGTGGTTTGTTGTATATATTGAAATTAATGGGCTAGTTTTAAAATAGAAGACTTTGTTTATATTTTTTAATTTATTAGCAATGGAGTCAAATATGGACTTGAGATTTGTGCATATTGAACTTATAAATTTAAGCTAATTCAAATAAAATTATGAAGTCAAGCGTTGGTAGCCGAGAGGTCAGCGCAGCTGCCCTGCTAGCAATGTCTTGCAGACAGT